>JAPTHN010000019.1:11382318-13782318 GCA_026936325.1 Platynereis dumerilii
GGATTCGAACCCTGGACCCATCAATTGGCAGTCCAGCACTCTACCACTAGACCATGGGGCAGATTCAAAATTTGTGGGTGGAACCAATTTTTGGCATTATAAGGTTGTATTTGCGCAACATTATTTACGACATCCTTTTTGCCTATCCTGTCAGGAAATCAATTTTGCAAAGATTCTCAATATTCCTTACCTGAAGATGTTTGACCATGTTGACGACCTCTCGAGTAGAGTAAGGATAGTTGATTAACCCCTGGTCGGCCTGCTCTCGTAGTTCCCCAAACGACAAAACCAATTTCCGTAAAATGTGATCCGGGACGTCTGGGCCGTACTGCCGCAACATGGACATCTCTGATTCTGTGTCTGGGTTGTCGATGGAGTGGCAGCTGAAGATATCACCTGGATGGAAGAAATAATATTCAGGAATGGGTGGTGATTTGTAAGTATTCCCTAAAATTGACAGTTGATCAGTAATAGTGGTGCATCACACAGATGTACCCAGTAAGAGGAATGTTTCTGCATCTTGTGTGTTGTCAGGCAAAAAAATTCCATAATGCTTTAACGCAAGACAGTATCAATTAAATTGGTACATGCTACCGTAATTTAGACATCACCAAGATACTTATACCATTGGTAAAACCGGATCTAACTGACAATTTTTTATGTTAGCACCCTGCTCAGGATTAACACTTTTAACAGCAGCAAAAAAAAACAACAATCAGATTATTGTCTATTTTGCAAAAATTAGAAGTTAAAAACATAATAGAAGAAAATGTGATGTCTAAGTCAGTTAGACACCTTTACCGAGTTCCAAATTTGGGTCTAACTAATTCTGAACCACGAAACTCATTGAGACTTACCTAAAGCACCAAAGAAGTCATTTCCGAGAAATGGAAAGCCCGGTCTGTTAGCCAGAACCAGCATTCTGAAGTCTGGATGAGCAACTATTACTCTGTCAGACGCCTTGAGACCTGAGTGAGCTGAAAGTTGAAACATGAATAAAACTGAATACTGGTTGACATTGACAAAAATATAGCAAAATTGATAAAACACAAAGAAGTAGCATCATGATCACAATTAGGCCTCCTCAGGCAGCGCCAGAAAAATGTTAATTCTAGACAATTTGATTAAGTTCAACCATATTTCCCACGAATGGTCACGAATCAAGCATCTGCTTCAAATCGAAGTCAGAATTTGGACCTTTCTTCAAAAATTTCCAGGCAGATTTCCAGGCAATGACATGCCTGAATTCCCTACTTTTTCCAGCCATGTCATCAGAACTCCAGGAGGCCTGAATTTTTAATAGATAGGAAAAGCCTTGAATTTTTACTCATATGCCCTTGTTTTCCCCCTAATTATTTCCATTTAAGACGAGCAAAATGAAGGATATTCACCGGTGACGATTCTTCTGCCATCAGCCAAATGCATTTCTCCTGATTCAACGAGTGTCTTCAATATACACGTCACATTTGTTGGAGCTTTGTCGGCTTCATCCACAACGAGGATATGTCCAGCTTTCACAGCTTTTACCTATATAAAAAGATGGCATAAAATATTTTATGGGCCTGGGATACACAGATAGATTGGGGCTTTACATCCTGTAGGTACGCACTATGGTAAGCTTTCACTGTTATAGCAATGATTGATTACCCATGCTAAAGCTAAGTTGGGTGAGTTTGTGTTTTACGCCCCCCCCATCAGCACCGGTGTGGGCTATTTAGAGGCAAATGCTAAAGCTAGAAATACAAATTTGACACCGTCCCTGTCTCTGCGTCGGAAAGACTAAGAGGTCTGCTTCAGGATCGAGAAGTTTGTATTTGTTTATCCACCCAAGTTTTCCTATCAGAAAGAAATGTAATAGCTATTTACCAAAGGAGAATCCTCATAGCGAATTATTCCTTCATGAACAGTCGGTTGAAGCGTCAATGTTTGCACCGTTGTGTCTCTGAAACAAACAAGCAGTTTTATCGAGCAATCGAAAGTCATCATACAACACTTTTACATAAACATGATAAAAATAAGTTTGTTCATGATGGTTCACAAGGGTCAATTAATGACTGGAAATAATCTTACCTGTGTAATTGGATGTATTCCCTAGGTCTGTTCAGTAAGTAAAGAAATCTGTCGACAATCTTATTTTTGCCGACACCCTGGTTTCCGACTAATAATAAATGCTCCCCGAGGATAAAGTCTTTCAACATGTCCTCCATCACAGATAAATGCTGGAACAGAAAAAGAGGGATAATTTTCATAGCATTCACTAAGAAAATATAAATGGGCGATAATAGTACTTTTTGTTATCGAAATTGGTAATGACATTGACTGGTATCAACATTTTTCTAATTTTTTTCCTGATTTTTTTGGTGGTATAGAGAATCATGACCAACATCGGTAACACAGGAAAAAGCCATACTTCCTGTCTATCGACAAACCAGAGGGGGTTATTCTGACAGGAAGCAGTTAGGAACTAGACACAAAAAACACCACAAGGTGTAGCAACGGCTGAACTGGAACGATTAACATTTCATAGTGGTAATCAAAATTACCCAACTGTACCAAATTATATGATAACACTGTTTAAACATGGAAAAGTCAACTGCTCAACATTTTCTCCAAAAAAAAATATATATTATGCATGATAAGACCTTCTTTAAAACCTACCTGAGGATTTTCGTAGAACAAGACATCTGGAACCTTCATCTTTGTCTCAGTGTTGTAAACCGGTACAGTTGTGGTTCCTATCCGTAATGTGCCATCTTTTATTTCACCTGGAGTAGAATAAGTTACACACAGACAATGAGTGGCGGAACAAGTGCATATTTGAGGAGTTTAGGCCACACATAATTGATCTTTAGCTTCTCGGATTCGTCTCAAGGCATTTTTTCTAGGGTCGGTCGGTAGGACAAAAAAAAAAAGGTGAAAAATTTTTTTTTTTATAATGTCAAAAAAAAAAATTTTTTTTTTTTCAATTTTTTTTTTCCATCGGCAGGAAATCTACTGTGTCGGCGGGTCCGCGAAGCTAAGAATCAATTATGTGTGGCCTTACGATGTCTCACGGTATTCTACAGTCGCGGACATAAATATTCATACAGCCGAGTATTCTGCTTAAACTGGTATTTACAGGGATGCGAGGAGAAAAAATTCACTTTTAAGTCATTGCCCTAATCAATTATTCTTGTCAAGCACTGCAAGCTTAAGCATATCTCTGTTTTCAAGCTCAGGGGGAACAAACGAAAAATCAGCATGACAAAAGTATTCATACAGCTCGAACACGCTGGGTAGAGTCAAGGATGGTAAATCCGTCCAGGAGGGTAAATCCGTCCACCCCTTAATATATGCATTTAAATATACCCATTGTAATTGTGAAAGTCTTACATGCATGAGAAATTAATTTTTAACATATTTTGCTGTTTTTTATAGCTTTGATAGCATTTTTCAATCATAATTCAGGTGATTTAACAATAAGGGATAAAAAACAATGAAATTCTGTGACGTCACCACAGACATTTTGCGAATTTCAGATTGTTGGTTATCCTATGCTTGTTGGCCTATTCCCATCTACAAATACATGTATTTCAGGTAAAAAGTCAATGATTAGAAAGTAAAATTATACAGAATTTGTAAAATTACTTGATTGCGACACCTTGAATGGCAATACAAGGCAAATAAAAGTGGACGGAATTACCATCATTATTTTTGGACTGGCTTGATTGAGAGTTTGTAAATCCGTCCACCTGCATTAAATATCACTTAGAGCACTTTTATGGCTCTCAATGTTTATAAATTGCATATAATTGGTAAGAGAAATTAGTTTGGGGCAATTACACGACTTTGATTTGGTTACAATGGTTCCTTTATTGTAATTCAGCTGGTCCATTGAAATTCTGCATAGTTAGATTAACCTCTACTGGCCAATTCTTCTATAGCAAGTGCAATCAGTATCTCACCTTCCTAAAATCAACAGAAATTCTTGATAAAAGTTAAATGAATGTAAAATTTCAAAAAAAATCCAGATATGATAGATGTGTGCTGCAATATGCCCTGTGGACGGATTTACCATCCTTGCTGGACGGATTTAGCAGCAGGGTGGACGGATTTAGGTGCCCTAACCTTCAATTTTGGTTGCCATGGTTTCAGCAAAAGTTATTTGAATATTTTTGGCTGTTGATGATAGTACGAAATATGTCCTTTCTAATGGACTTATTTTTAATTTCAGTATCTATTCTTATTTGCCTGAAAATACAGTTGTAGCCAAAAGTGGACGGAATTACCATCCTTGACTCTATAAAGTGCATCAAAAGCTTGAATTTCTGTTCCAAATAATTTGCAACTTTCTGTGGCTTCTTTGAATAACCTCCTTGGAAGTTCTGAATGCTTTTTTGGGTGTTTTTATCTGTTTTGGTTGACCCATACCACCCTATAGCGCTGGTATCATTTTACCATTTAATGTATATGACATTTCTCGAAAGATGGCAATAAGTCCATGAAGAATAATCTCATTTCTTCAAATGGTCCATCATAGTTTTCTTTATGTCATAGGTTGTGCCTGATGTAAACTACAAGAAGTTGCATTTTGTTTTACAAGATTTAGACATGGGTACCAAATGTCTAGTGAAGTCTTGAAAGTTTTGCCCATTGAAAAAGCATTGGGCCTTGGCCAATTTTTATCCTAGGTATTTTGCATCATGTGCAAATCATCACCTGCATGCCACAAGTTAATTTTAGTCCAAATGAGAGTTTGCACTAATGATTAAAGCAAGCCATGAAACCAAATTTTACTGTATGTGAGCATTTAGCTTGGCTTAGTGAGCATCTTTGCAGAAGTCTAACATACATTTAATGGTAAAATGACACCAGCACTATAGGGTGGTATGGGTCAACCAAAACAGATGAAAGCACCCAAAAAAGCACTCAGGACTTCTAAGGAGGTTATCCAAAGAGGCCACAGAAAGTTACAAATTATTTGGAATAGAAATTCAAGATTTTGATGCACTTTATACCCAGCGTGTTCGAACTGTATGAATACATTTGTCATGTTGAAATTTTACTTTAGTGTGCTCCTGAGCTTGAAAACAGAGATATGCCTAAGTTTGCAGTGCTTGACAATGATAATTGATTAGGGCAATGATTTACAAGTGAAATTTTTCTCCTCGCATCCCTGAATCAAGAGTAAATACCAGGTATGTGCAGAATACTCAGCTGTATGAATATTTTTGTCCGCGACTGTATTACCAAAATTGTCTCAGATCGACAAATCTCAGACTGATTTAGTGCACATCTATATCACAATCAGTAACAGTAAAGAGCTGTTAGACTTGTTATAATTATATTTTTGTATGAAACATTGAGTATGCCAATAATTAAAGAATAACTCGATTGATACTTACAAGTGACTGAACTCTCGTATCCCTCAGGTGTGTTTGGTATCACAGGTTTCGCAATGCCCAAGTTTTCGAGTTCTTCCTCCAAAGCGTTTCTTGCCAAACGGGGCAAAAACCTCGCTAAACAAGCCTTCTGGACGATGCTGTACAAGTCTTCTGACGGATAACTAGCTAGTCGTTTGGCGATTCTCAACAGCTGTCTGCTCGATAATGAGGCTGCTACTGATTTTAACTGTAACAGAGATAATGAATCGAATAATCATTCAATAGTGAGAACTAAACACTCAGAAAATTTTTTGACAAAACAGGCACAGGACGAAACAGGCACAGGACGAAACAGGCACAGGACGAAACAGGAACAGGACGAAACAGGCACACGACGAAACAGGCACAGGACGAAACAGGAACAGAATGAATGGATATAAAATTGCGGCTTTAAGTCTAGTATTAATGCGTTTGATAGGCTGATTAGGACAAGGGGAGTACAAAGAAATGAGAGATATATAACAGGATGTTTTCTATAATTTTGGGCCCTCTCGCTTCATCAGCACTGCTCTTTGAATTAAGGACATTTTTAGAGAGACAAAGCATTAGTTGAGAAGTCGAATCAGATGGAATTTAAAAATATATTTTGAACAGACCTCAACACTGATTCCAACTGTATTTTAGAGCTTACAATACATCGTAGAAACATTATGTTTCCACAAAATATCATATTTCTTTAACAAAGAACACCATTAAGAATTAAGACCAACTTACATTCGAATCTGCTGCAGCCCGTAGTGTGTGAGTCAGTTCAAGTATAGGCTTCATGTCGGACATATTTGGAACCTGAAAAAAAAAAGAAAGAAAATCATGAAGATTTTGAAAGATATGTTCACGCATATATATCTTCAAGGCACTATTATTTCAAATGATACAGCAACAACAGTTCCGGTACATTCTTTTGAAAAGTTACTAAGAACACACAAAATTTAGAAGACATTCAAAATCTCAATCTTTTAAAATCTCTTTCTGCAGTTCAAGATGCTTTCTCACAAAGAAGCAGTCGCAAAGTTGAGTGTAGATTATCTAGATAATATCTATCTATGGATTCATCTTGGATTGATGAAATTGAATACACCTAAATTCTACAAACTCCAGATGGTTGTTTGCTTGTACATTTATAAAATAGGCTCCTGAGATGGTATATTCACCAAAGCTCAACAGTTCAGAGTTCATGGCTGAAAAGTATTCTACATGGCTGGAAAAAGTAGGGAATTCGGGCATGTCATTACCTGGAAATTTCAAAATCTCACTGGAAATTTTTGAAGAAAGGTCAAAATTTTTGACTTGAAGATAGTTGCTCAATTAGAGACCATTCGCGGGACATTTTGTAAGACTAATGAATAATGAAATTGCCAGGATATTCACATTTTTTCTCACCCTGGTATTCTATTTTATCTGTTCGTAAGGCCACAAATAATTGATTCTTAGCTTGGTGGACCCGTTGACAAAATAGATTTTTTTTTGACATTATAAAAATTTTTTTTTTCACCTTTTTTTTTGTCCTACCGACCGACCCTAGAAAAAGTGCCTTAAGAGGCTCCGAGAAGCTAAACATCAATTACGTGTGGCCTAAACTCAAAACACTCCATTAGGAACGCACCAGCTTCTTGAGAACCTGCATCTCCTCCTGCTTGTTGAGCGCCCTCAGGTGGTGGTACATGAACATAGTGAGGACTTCCGAGGACATCCATTGCTGACTAGAACTTCCAATCACAGGGGGCTCTGACAGTGCTACGATACGGAAGGAAGGGTGAATAGGAAGGATTGACCTGGAAAGAATTTGATATATCATTCATAAACTGAACATTCACAAAAGGAGTGACTTTGTTGAAAACAAATATTAGATGCATATTGTTTCAATTTACATTGGGAAACAAAAAATCTGCTAACAAGAATCCAAGGATTCAAAGCCTACCGTTGTTGCTGGTAGGCAAGAGGTATTCGGATGTTCGGAGGTTGAACAATATGGGCTGTACATCCTGTATTTATGCACTTGGTAAGCTAATTAGGATATAGGTAAGGATGATTGAAAAAGCCATCCAACATAGGCCCAGACGACCCGACAAAAGCTGGTTTCCCACCCTGGACCAAACGATTGGCACCCCAGCACTCTACCACTAGACCAACCCTCCCCCTGATAGATGTTTGGAGGTACCCAGGCTCAAAAACTGATAAGGTTGATATGGACACTCAGCCCCATTCTCCTTTACTTTTACATAAACTGTAGAGCTCCAAAACCAACTGAAAAATATAGCACCAGGGCCATGGCACTTACCGTGATTTCATATCTTCATCCGTGAGTTTGTTTTCTTCTTTGATATGTTCATATTTCTCTTTATTCACAAGTCGAGTGCCGTCAAATAGTGTAAGTTCTCTGTCATGGATTAACCTGAAAATTAAATCAGAAATATTCAACTTTGAAATAGCATTCTCATTTCTGAAGCTTTACTTCAGGACACACATGACATCAGAATAGCATGTCTGCAAATTTGTATTAAACTAGCATGATACCCGTGAAATGGGGTAGGGGAGGGGCAAAATATTTAATATAAATTTTTTATATAAAACCCAGCCGATGTCCTTGCAGTTGGTGAAAATAGGTTGCATGTAAGTTTTTGTGGATGGGCACCCTATACTTTGGCTGGGAAAGACAGAGGGGTATATGAATTAATAGTAGGATTTGACTCGTGAAACACTCATGAAATAGTGTAGAGTGTTCTTGAGTATCTTTCCTAAAATAATTGCAAAGATTCAGTTGTTAAATTATAGTCTCAACCAGCAAATAAATCTTTTTGAATAGCTGTAAACCAAGGTTAACAAGCAATCTTCAACTTTCTTTACACAAATTCTGCAATTTATTTCATACTCTCACCTATGTAAAACAGCAAACGTTCCAGAATTGACCCGATGTACCCCATCTAGGACAGCCAGACTTCCTTCCAAAGCAGCTGTTACCAAGGGCGATGGTCGCCAGGTGGTGTCTCCGCTTGGCAACGTCATTCTTTGTTGTAAAAGGTCACGAGAGGTCATATCCTTGGCAACAGAAAACAATATGCGTGAGATTATTTGATTAAATTGCAAAAATGAGTAATGAGAGCAACTGAACCGGTCGCAACTTTGCAAAAAGTAAGATGCAAGCATTTCTTAAAATTGTTGGCAGAATTTACCAGAACATAACATTGTAGTATCTTTAAGACATGAATACTCAAAGAATCAAGTAATGTATAATAAAAAATTAGGAAAAATAAATTTCTCATAAATTGAACTAGGGTAAATTTAACACAAACTTAAGCCTTTTGTGTCCTTCAGGATTATACAATTTCAAACTGCGGACCAATCCTGACCTACCTGATACAGCATAATTGGTTCAATCCTATACTCCAGCAAATCGGCAAACTGCTTGGCAAGAACACTTTTCCCACTTCCCTAGAAAACAGAACCATGAAAATCATCAACAACTATTATAATTTAAGTAATTTTCTGTCTATAGCGGCTTCTTTGCCATAGAGAGGTCTCCCCATTGTGATGAAACATAACCAATGTAGGCCTAATTGTTTGTATTTATATGTAAAAATATATTGTATAAAGTCTTTTTTAATTATGCCTCTTCACTGTGAATAAAGTTTTGTCTGTCAAAAAAAAATTGGTTTGTAAAAACTTTCAACACTAAAACTATTTTTTTAATAAAATTTCAAAACAAAATTTGTGATTTATTATATAAGTATATCATGTTTTCAATAAATCTGACACCAAGTTCGCAATCTTCTTCATAATTACCCGAGGTCCAATAATACAGAAATCTTTCACTAGGTGGCTCTCCATCATATCGGCTAGAAGTTGGTCGTGGTATTTAGTTGATACAAAGTCTTCATTGGGTGTTAGTCCACCAAGCGTACCCTTTTGAAGCTGTAAGAACAGAATTAAAGTATCAGTCTCCAAATAATTATAAATTATACAGGTCTGTGTCATGCACGTGACCTGTGTAAAATTATTGAATATGCAAATTTATTCTACACACCTGTAGAGAATGTTCCTTTGACCCCACATTGACCTGCACTGTGGCGCCCTCACTCGAGAGTTTAACTTCAGAAACGACACTAGATGGAGCTTCATTAGGTTGAGGTAGTAAATCAAATGTCTGAAAAGCAAATCACATGAAATTGAATGCGATCACAAAATATCACTGCCTCAGAAATGGCATTTAGGAAGAGCCCATTTCAATCTCATCACTTGATCTCTTCATCACCATTCTACGAATAACTGTTGATGACAGCAAAGATCCAAGCCCAAATAGAGAATTTTTTTTCCTTGTCTCTAGTTTAATCAAAGGTACGGGACTACGGGTACTGTTTCTAAAAATGTGATACGGTCCTATTCCGATACTTTTCCATACGATACGGTCCGGTTTCGATACCAGAAACTACACAAAACAGACAAGAAAAGCAATAACTCATGAGTCAGGCATCAGAAAAATCATCTGTTACTGAGCCTGCAAACTTCATAAAGATAGAAAGTAGGTCACCTTTGAACTCAGCAAATCAGAGAAGTTCTCACAAAGGTAAATTTTTAAGGAAATCTCTGATTGGCCAAATCCTCAAATGACCCAATTTCTGTCCATATGAAAATAACGGGCTCAGTTGAGGGCGTTACCTTTGAATACATACTAGTGTCAAGTAAAGACTCCTATTAAGCTTGGGCCTTTGGTGACAGTTAAAATAAACAAATTTAGCAAAAATACCTTAAGAGCATCCTTGACAGAACTGATGCCTTCCTTGTTCAACATTACGTCATATGGGTAGAGGCGATACAGGAGTCTAGTAGCTGATTCTGAGGGAACAGAACTCTGCAAGGGAAAAAATATAATTTGCTTTCAATAAGACACAAGACATGACCAAGACGGATGGATGGATGATTGGGCTTTACGTCCTGTATTTATGCACAGGGTAGGCCAATTAGGACAGGAGGAGGACACAGCAATGAGGCAAAGATTCGAACCCGGGACCCAGCAGTGGCAGTCCCGCACACTACCACTAGACCAACCTTCCCCCTGATGACCAAGGAAATATAAAGCGACAAATCTTAAATATGATAAGGCCACACATAATTGATCTTTAGCTTCTCTGATCTTCTCGAGGCACTTTTTCTAGGGTCGGTCGTTAGGACAAAAAAAAATTTTTTATGATGTCAAAAATATTTTTTCAAACTTTTTTTTTCCAATCGGCAGTAAATCTATTGTGTCGGCAGGTCCGAGAAGCCAAAGATCAATTATGTGTGGCCTAATGATACCATACATACCAGGATGTGAAAGACAGCGGCCAGATTGTCAAGTGGAAAATCAGGAAGACCAAGGGAGTTTGCTTCACTTGATTTCATGGTGTTGGCAAATGATAACATCTGTGACATTCTGAAATTACAAATCATGGAATCAAATCAATAATACAAAATATTCACCTAATTATGGGGTCAGTCCACATATTCCACTCGTTGTGCAGTATGTAAACTGTAGACTAGGATGAGGCCATAACCCTTGGTATTGTTGACATCTAACATGAGTCAAAGACAATCTCATTTACATTATTGTAGATTACAAAGATAGCTTCAGAAAACTCACTTTTCAGGTGATACACCAGCAGCAACTGCCTTGATCATTTCCATCTGGTCCTGAAATTGCAAGAAATTTTTTATTAGATCGGATGCACAATTAAAAAGATCTATTATATGGAGAATCAGATGCTCTTTGTCCCAGGAATATGGCAAAACAAAATTTGACAAACAGAAATTTACGAAAATACTGTTGTCTGCAGATGTCTATACTATATTTGTCAAACACAATTAAGTCTAACCTGGAAAGGAAGGGGGTTGATATCCCTCGCTTGGAATCTCGATCTCAGAGGAGGATCCAGGGGGTTGCCTTGGTAACGGGGGACAGGAAGACCGAGGGCAAAAACGCGGAAGTCTTCACTGACGCGGACCAGTTTCCAGGCATCCAGTTCTTCTTTACTATGTTCCTGAAAGAAAAAGATTGGTGTAAATTTAAATAATCTAAAAATCATGAAAGAGAATTACAGGAAAGGAACACTGGACCCCTGACAGCAGCCCACACGCCTGAAAAAGCCAAAATTAAGTAACAGCCCCGGGGGGTACTCACTCCAAAAGGGTGTATATAGAGGCGCCGCTGGATGGTTTAGGTTTTTTGGCCTTTTTGGATTAAAATGGTTTAGATTTTTTGACAATTCAAGTTAATTTGGTTCTGGTTTTCGCAATCCCAAAATGTATGGTATCGTTAAAATCGGTTTAAAAAGAGGATTAAGATGGTTTTAAAAGCATGAAGATTAAATTGGTTGCCAAAATTTTCCTGAAGGATTAAAATGGTTGTTTTGGCGTTGGTTTCCGGATTAGAATGGTTCCAGTTTTCGCAATTGCCGTGGCGCATCCGTATGTAAAAGTCAGTTGAGTACCCAACCGGGGTGACAGCACTCAAAACTTGTACAATAATCATTCCGATATATAATAGAAACAACACTACCTCCAGGAGTTGGTCATATCTCTTGGAGGACATGAGGAAGCGTCCGTCTTCCAGCTGCATCTCTCTGTTTTCCAGGAGATTGTTTAAAACGGGAAGGACGTTTCTCTCTGCTTTCTCTATTCCTTCTAAGATCAGAACCCGCCCTTGGGTTGCTGCTTTCACTGCACTCTGAAATTTAAAATAAACAGAAAATTCTCAGTTCAGAAATAAAGTTCCAACATTAATTAATCAAATAACTTCAGGACAAGTACAGGTCAAGACCTCCAGATAATGCTTTCAATAATCTTATGGGTGAATGTCACTGAATTAATAGGGCTTTACCTCCTATATTTATGCACATACACTAACATTAGCCTAAAAGGACAAAAGGAGGGGACATTGGTCCGGACTAGATGACCCAACTGGCTGCAGATGGAATCCAGGACTTGAACCCACGACCCTGCGCTTGAAATCCCAAAGCATCGTCAACTGAGCTTTTTAGAAAAATCTTACCCTGCAATAATCTTGAGAGAAAACGTGTCATGAATTGGAACTTTTTTTTCCAGATCTATACAAATAGGAATTTTAGCCATAGCTTCCTTGTCTTCCTACCTGGTCAATATGATATGCCGTCCCTTTGAGGATCTCCCTCCGCTGCTTCAGGTCTGTATCCGTTGTGTCTCGCGACAATGAAACATACTCTGCCTCCTTTCCTGTTAACTCCTGTAAAGTCAATTAAAAGCCGGTTTAAAAGTTGAATAAGTTTCTTGTCAGACATGGGCAATGATGGTAAGTGCCTACAATTGGGTGGCTTTGTAGCACCATTGGCGTATTTAGGGGGGGCATTGTTCCCTGGCCCCCCCTCAGGGCCCAAATTAACATGGGACAGATAGGAAGTGCCGCGAAGCGCCGCCTATTTGCCCCATGTTATGTGACCCCCCCCCAGGCCATTTCTAGATACGCCCCTGTGTAGCACAATGGTTTCACCAGTTGCTTCTAAAGTTGCCTTGTAGCTAATCCCTGTACTGGGGAATCAGGTACAAAACATGATCTGGCCACTTGCAGCAATACCGGCTGTTGGCCTGATTGAAAAACTTAAACAAGAATCCGAGGATTCAAACCCTGGGTTCTGTTGGGAATTAGTAATTAAGCATAAGATCCATGGATACAAGATCAAAGTGCAATCAGCCTTGACACCTGTCAGATTGACTTCAAATGCTGTTTCTCAATGGCAATTCGGTAAACTTAGGGTGAAGAAAGGCTTTAGAACTTGCAGAATTGCAATTTGCATTGTTAGACTGCTTCTGAGAATAGATGCACTGCAAAAGGCAATTGCCAAATGCATTATTGGCCTTCCTTGAAACGCATGGAAGATCGTCGTGTGGGCGACATTATAATGCAAGGTCAGCTTGAAGACAGCCCCTCAAGACTCAAACGATCCATGACACAAAAAAACTATTTAAAAACAAGAATCCGCGGATTCAAAACCGGCCTAACGCAATTTTTGGTGCCATTGCTCTAACCACTGAGCAACTGATTTTTTGAAGAATTGAGAGATTGATTGGTGACCTTGGGCTGTTAGTATTGTTGCACGGAACAGTTACACAATTGAAGGTGCATTACGAATGATGTGACTCAAAGAGAGGACATATTGTTTATGAGAATTTATTGGAAAACGCTATGTCTTGAATGACATGACAGAATTGTTTGAGGGTTTATTGTATTAGACTGGTGTGGTGATAATAGTCAGCAGTATGTGAGCAACTGCTCAGGTTAAGAATAATGTGATTTGTGTTCTTTAAGGATGTAATCTTTGTCTGTACTCTAGTTGGGCTTGAGGGAATTGGCAGTCGTTTGATGAAGTCATGCGGATTCTTGATATTCCATGTGGAGCTGTGTAAATGGTGGGGTTTTGAAATGAAGAATGGACCGTTGACTTCGTTGCGGTGATGAAGATTATTTTGTTGTAACTTTGAAGCGAGAAGTCTGAAATTACAGAATTTGGAAACATAAGCGGCTGTATTGCAAAGGTGAGAAAGACAAAACATGAGATACGAAATGCATGTGGGAAACATGACCTGGAAAAATCACGTGGATATGATGGATTATTGAAATGATGAGCTTTACCATAGGATCAATCAAATTGTGCATTGCATAAGTGTTCAAAACTTACTGGATTCGTGTTTTGTAGAACAGCTTGATTATTGTGACATCCTTATCCGTGAAGGGATATACTGCATTATTACTTGTGTCCCTCACAGCAGTTTTGAAGACAACAAGATGACTGTTTGGTGGTACATGTTCCTTGCAGGGTAATGTCTATCTGTTCTGGGGACGTCTTTCATGCTTATCTGATGTGATGGATCAATAGCACAGGCAGCTGAATAGAATGAAAGAAGAAAACATAAGTTGTAATGTGGCAGATGAGAACTTGAAACATAAGCCGTATGGATGGGGTTCTTGTTACTTACATTATTTTTCCTTGTACAACGGCAAGATATGTATATATTGTCATAGTTATTACAGGAAAAGTGAGTGCTTGAACTGTTGCTTACCTTGAGAAGTAACCCATGCGTGGGCTCTGTTCAGAGCCTGTAAGTGCAGTCCAAGCATGTGGGGTGTCCATTCTTGATAAAAGCATTTCTGGAACTGCTTGACGTATCAATCTCCTGACAGATGTGTATACCATTTTCCTGTGGAAAGACAAGAAAGATTTCAATAGGCAATTGCGGATTAGTGAAGGAGCTGTTTCACGATTGGAAACTTAGTGAAAAATTGTGCGTACACACATGCACATATGTTGTATTACTGAAGTGTTGTAAAAATTTAATGTTTTTTACTTTAGTTGAAGTACTAGATTTGTGAGATAAGGTTATGATTATGAAGTTTCTCCTTTCTGTGAAACCCACCAGGAATGCAGTGGCAGAGGACTGGGGGGTTCTCATCGCAAAAAATTACGGGGGTGGTCAGCTGAGCATCTCGCACCCAAAATCTGTAATGGAGGATTCTAAACTAGGGAAAATTTACCCTGAAGACATGAATTTTCCATAAGTTCATTTTAGTGTAATTAGTTCAGTAATTTCTACAAATTGATACGTTTTTAGTGTTATATAGAAGGCAAATCAGATAGTAGTTTGAAAGTGTTACACTTTCCCATTGAAACTTACTGTGTTAATTGACGTTGTTGACGCTTGGTTGTAGTAAACATGGAATATTGTCACTGTTGTTGGTTGTAGTGTGTGGAAACAGCGGAGAGTACAACAGAGTGGCAGGGAGCAGTTGAAAATTCTGATGTCTGAAATTAGAATTGGAATTTTGTAAATATAGTAAGTTATGTGTCACAAGAGTTATTGTTTAATAGACGACTGTTGCAGCAGCACTGGCAATGTTCCATTGTCTTATGTCGGGGCTGCTGTGCGAAATAAATTAAGAAAGTGTGAAATATATTAGCAAAGTGGGGAATAAATGAACATTGTGGAATAAATTAACAATGTGGGAAAAATGAACAATGTGGATATAAATTAACAACGTGCAACAAATTAAAAATGTGTAATAAATGAAAAGTGTGAAGTAAATTAACAATGTGGATTAAATTTACAGCGTGGAATAAATTAAACAATGTTGAATAAATAAACAATGTGGAATAAATTAGCAGTGTGGAATAAATTAAACAATGTTGAATAAATAAACAATGTGGAATAAATTAACAATGTGGAATAAATTAACAACGTGGTATAAATTAACAATGTTGAATACATTAACAATGTTGAATAAATGAACAATGTGAAATGAATTAACAATGTGCAATAAATCAACAATGTGTAATAAATAAACAATGTGCAATAAATGAACAATGTGGTATAAATTAACAATGTGGAATAAATTAACAAAGTGCAATAAATGTACAATGTGGACTAAATTGACAATGTGGAATAAATTAACAAAGTGGAATGATTTGAGAAACAAATGATAAAAGAAACAAAGGAATAAACAATAGTGATAAATTTTCCTGCAATGCAGAACAATGTAGGGCCTAGTTGAGCAAGAGAGATTTGAATGACAGTGTGATTTACAGGCTATGTACATCATGTGTGTAGTTGTACAGATACTGGTTTGTGGTCGGACCATGCGCTTTCAAGGACCGTGACATTGATATTTGGTATATTTGAGTAAACTAAGTCGAGACATGATCCGTGGTCTGTTGTGGCACTAGAAACTAGTTGGGAACATGGGACCTTTGCAGCAAGCCATGAGGAGAAAGTTTCATACTGTGTTGTTCCAACTGGCAGGTTGAAATCACCAATGATTATGAAATGGTCATCTGACAAGTGATTGAGGATGGCAGTAGTGAAATGCGCTTGGAGGGCTGACAGAGGTATTGATGGTTTTTTGTAGCAAATGTATAATGCAACATTGACTTCATGTAGCCGCATAGACATACTTTCAAATGACGTAGTAGAGTAACTTGTGATTGGAGTGGCATGCAAATGGTCTTTCACATACGTCACAAGGCCATGATGTGGGCGTCCTGACAGAGATTCAGCATCGCATCTTGTGATGTTATATGAAGGCAAATGAAAAGCATCATTCGGATCTGTTTGCTGGAGACGAGATTCAGCAAGTGCAAGAACTTGAGAGGAAGTTAAATTATGATCATGCTTTACATCCTGGATGTGATTGTGAAGGGAACGTACATTGTGAAAGGTCACACAGAATATGTTTGATGGCAAGTTAAACAGAGGTGCAAATGTAAATTGTACTTGTGCTGATGTACGCATGCGCTCCATTTCTTCTACGACTTTTTCATCTACACTGATTTTGTGTGCATTGAGAGAAAGGATTTGCAAATTATTAATATTTGTAACACGACTTAGTGCAACATAATGGGAGTGGTTGTTCTTGCGTTCGCTGAATTGTACAACTACACGCTCCATTGTTGCTCCTTGCGCTTTATGTATGGTTTTCGCTGTTGCAGCTCGTAATGGAAATTGGGTACGGGAAATGCGTTTTGCATCACGGCCATAGGAGAAATGTATTGTGGTTGCAAATATTGGAGTCCAAGTGTGTTGTATGGAGTTTGTGTAATAGTGGCGATACTGATTACGTGTTGATTGGCCAATGCATTCTACATCGAAGGCAACCCATATTATGCTTGGTAATGGCGTTGTTGTCAGGTATGTCAAATGTTTGACAATGCATGAAGTTCCATTCACCAGACCATCTTCCAAAAGTATGTTGGATGTGATGTCATATCTAAGGCCAATTGCAATATAGAGATATCTCGGAATGTTCCCTGTAGCTGATGAGCAATCTGGTAGGCGCGCTAATGTGGCTTGTTTGACAGCAATGCTGAAGTCGCCATGTACAACATCTTTGGCTTGGATTATGGCTTTTTCAGTGGTGGCATTTTGGTACACTGTGTGGTTGAAGCTATCGACTAGGGCATTCGTTGGGTAGAGATGTGGAATTGCATGGTCAGTTACTGAATTGGGTGGAAGCACTCTGGATTGTAAGGTTGCTATGTCATGCGGAGTGTGTTTTGCTTCTCGCAGGCGATTCAGGAGTTCTGCAAATGTACGGTTGTCTCTTTGTCGCATAATGGTCACCAGTTCAAACATTGTGAAATTATTACGCCAAATGTTGCTAGCTAGACTTCCATAGGTGGTATTGGCATCTTCGAAGATCCAACGATCCATCACAGGTTGTAATTGGTAGAGGTCGCCTATCATGATAACGTGAATGCCACCGAACAAGTCATTGTTGTTTTTGATTTCTTGTAATCGACAATTTACAATATTGAGCATTCTGGAGCCAACCATTGATACTTCATCTATCATTAAGACATGGAGATTACTGTATTTGACACGCAAGGTGTTGAGGGTGTCTGCACTAAGTGATTGGTAGGAGCCATTGCGATTGGGTGGAATACGAAATGCGGAATGCAGGGTGGAACCATTGACCAAAAATGCAGCTTTGCCTGTAGGTGCACATATTAGAACAGTTGTGGCCTCTGGATCTGTACCTGCTTCTCTGCCGTACCATCTAATGAGACCTTGATACAATACTCTAACTGTCACACTTTTTCCAACACCTCCACCACCAGACAAGAAGACACGTAAAGGTTCTGTTCGTGTTTTAATCCAATTAATGACATGATAAAAGAATTGAAATTGTTCCCGATTGAGATTTCGAATTTCTTCATAGAATTCTGAATTTGCAATGCGATTTGGTAACAACATCTGCTCACTACTCATTGGGGGCAAACCAATGTCTGCACTGATGTCATATTCACTGTGTTGGGAATTTGCATTTGGAACGTAGAATGAGTATGTGTCACTTGTTGTGGGTTCAACTTCCATATCTTCAGCATCCATATGTTGAGCATTTGGAGCAATATCATCGCGTTCATATTCACAAGCAGCAGCAATCGCAGCTTCAACAGACTCTGACAGATGTTGGTATTTGTTGGCAATTTCTTGAATGGCATTTTGGTTGTCAAGGTAATGTGCCATGTATGAGGAATATCCTCCCAAGAGATCAGTGTTTTCTTTCCGCCAGGGCATATACAACATGATCTGCTCACGATAGAAATTGTCTGGGTCAACATTGACATTGTATTGCACAAACCTGATAACACGCGGGTTTTTGCGATAGCGGAAAACAATTCCATTGGATAGGGTGACACATTTTGGTCCAGCAAGGTCTGAATTTATGGTTTCTTGGATATCATCATCATTCAAACATTGAAAACGGGCTGAAAGTGGCATGTCGGCTGGGAAGGTAACTGCTATCATGGAAGCAAAGTCTGCAAGACACATGTTAGACAGTGCAGCTGGACGCCTGCTGTAACACTTCAGGATGGTGTTCGCTTCAACATCATCTGAACTTGGTGGCATTTGTTCAAGTTGTTCTTTGCTCTTGAGGATGAACACTCGTTTATCAGGTGGTGAAGTGTTTATGAACACAACTTCTCGAGATGCTTTGGTAAATGGCATTTGCAAAAGTAAATATGTTGCCTCTTGAGCAGACACTTCAACTGCATTGATGAATTTATTGCCAATGTGACGGACCTGTTCACGCAAGGTTTTGTTTCCCTGTCGTGCTTCTTTGCAAGCTTCATCCATTAGAGAACTCATTCCCTTGTCCGATTTATTTATGTAACCAACCACATACGAGGCCACAGCCCAGCTATCGAGGCACAGCTGAATGTCCTGATTTCCGTTCCACGCTGCTGCTGCTTTCACCATGTAGGGATTTACTCTGATTTCTGACAAAGTGCGCTTCAAGAACACTTGTGGATTTTTCAGTGAAGAGCGTATTGCGTCAATGTAGCTGCTTTGTGTCAATTGCAATTCATTCAACATTTCTGACAGTGGCATTTCGGCACCCATACCCAGCTCAACAAGGTAACTTTTGATTTTTTCCAAATTGCTTTTGTGGATTGTCAGATCTTCACATCCGTCATCAAAGGGAGACAGTATAACAGTTTCATTCATTGGGAATTGGGGAAAGCCAAAACGACAGACAGGATGACCATTTTTACGACACGTTCGTGAATGCTGATGCTTTTGCACATTTACTACATCATCGCCTGCTGCCAATGAAACTGATGCATGTTCATCAATGAATTTTACAATGTCTGACTCATCAGCTGTACCATATATTGGTGCATCCTCAATCCATACAAGCATATGACAGTGTGGGCTGCCTCGAAACTGAAATTCAGTTCTGTAGAAAGTATCACGTATCCTGCCAAGAGCATTACCAGACTTCCCTAGCACTGTCAACATGAATTGCTGCAAGCGATAATCAAAGAATCTTGAACATGTTACAGGATCACTTTGGACAAGGTCGCATTTGTCAGTCCAAGTCAAATTCTTCGCATCTTCATCTGATAACACAATGCCGTGTTTGAACTCATACAGTACCTTCAACAAAGGGAGCCAGTGCATATCTGCGGCAGACAATGAAATGAACCATGTTGGGAGACCTAATTGTCGTATCATTGCAAAAAGATCTTTCTTGCGGCGCTGCATGTAACTGGGTGAATTTCGTAAGGTGTTGAATATTTTGTAGCCATCATCAAGTCTGGCAAGGTTTTCTCTTACTTCATCATTCAGCAAATCATTTGCAGTGAATGTCTGGCCTTGCGTTTTGCATCTGCGAATAGCAAATCCTGCTCTGTCTATTACATGTTTTATAGATGTTTTCTTCATTTTGAAAAAGATGTTTGGTACACTGTTTGCAACCCTACGATCTGCAGCACGTAACTCCCACTTACAAATGTCACTATAATGCACACGTACTTGTCTGACATCGTTACTGACAGGTTTGTCACCACAATAGATAGTAGGAAATGCCAGATATTCTGCATCAGTGTCTAAGAACAAACCAAGTGGTTGCTGATTTTCTCCAGGGGCTACACTCAAAACGCTATCGGACAAGCCTTCAAGCATTGTATTGTTTGTACCAGGCATGTTACTGAGATCGATTTCGTCAAAAGTATCCGTATTGACATTGTCATCATTTGGATTGTTCGTCTGGGACACAGAAGGGTCATTAACTTCTTCCATATGTGTGCCAACATTTGCAACTTCATTTGAAGGAACATCATCACATGTTTCAGCATTAAAGTTGTTGAGTGACTGTTGCCATTCATTGAGCCAGTTGGGATTTATGTTGATGCCACTAGTTCGCCATAATGCACTATTTTGCATTAACCAATGAAGAGCAGAAATCACAGCAACAGGTCGTACATTTTCTGTGTATACAGCATGTGAATACTGCAAACGCCTCTTCAACTTCACAGCAATTGTGTCAGTTTCATTCATGCAACGTGGTAAAGCACATACAGCTGTTTCAATGACATTGGGCACATTCACAACACTACCACGCAATGAGAACTGTCGACCACGTCCAAGCTCACGAATTTGCATGAATGGCAATCTTGGTGCAATAAGTCTCTCTTCAAGAGGATGAAGATTTAGAACAGCTGGCTTGTCTGGAAAATACATCCCATTTGCAGTTGACAATTTTGGCACTTTGTTGTCCTTCAAGCTAGACTTACAAGTATTACATAACCATGAGTCAGTTGAATTTAACATGTCTTCAGTGAAGCAAAACTCCAGCAGGTGTTGTGGAATACAGATTACTTGAGTGTGTAACGGCACCACACTTGTCTTAAACCACATTTGTTGACAACAAGCGCACACATACCGGGGGCCCTCACTAGTATTTCTCAAAAACTTATTGATCGCAGCAGACAAATCAACAGGATCATTATTGCTAGATTCAATGACATCTTCTGTAAAATATGAGTGACTGTTGTCGGAGTTAGCAACAAATTCAGGAGCACTTCTGCCTTGTGCCTGGACTATTGTAGCAGTTGAATCATCAATGTCCATGATGTTACCATCAATTTCAGTAGTTGTTGTTGGCTGCTGACAAAGCAGTGGCTCTTGACTTACATCCATATCACAACTATCAATATTTGAATGAGACTGTTCAATTACATTGTCACATGTTTGTTCATTTCCAAACTCAGGAGAATGCAGCACATTGCCTGCTTGTGCGCACTGTAAATTCTTTGGTCCTTTCTTCAATTCACGATACTTCCTTTTGTACTGCCTTTCATACTCTTTGCGCCTTTTTGTCTTTTCCTCTGTCTTGGCTAGTTCAATGTCATGCTTCATCTGCACATTGTCCGGGTCATTTGCATACTCAGGAGAATGAGGCACACTGGCTGCTTCTGTGGACTGTAACTTCTTTTGCCTTTTCTTCAATTCTCGATACTTTCTTTGGTAGAGCCTTCGGTACTCTTTCTGATGTTTTGTCTTTTCCTCTTTCTCGGAAACCTCAAAATCATGCTTCATTTGCACATTGTCCCTGTTATGAATTCCAGTACTATTCGTTGGTTGGTGACTAAGCAGCAACTTTTCAATCACATCCACTTCACAATTGTCCAAATTTGATTGAGATGGTTCAACTGAATGGTCACAAGTTTGTTCATTTGCAAACTCAGGAGAATGCAGCACATCGGCTGCTTCCGAAGACTGTGAATTCTTTTGTCTGTTTTTCAATTCTCGATACCCTCTTTTATACAACCTTTGGTACTCTTTCTGATGTTTTGTCTTTTCCTCTTTCTTGGCAAGTTCAATGTCATGCTTCATTTGCACATTGCCCGGGCCGTTTGCAAACTCAGGAGAATGTGGGACATCACCTGCTTCTGAGGACTGTAAATTCTTTTGCCTTTTCTTCAATTCTCGAGACTTTCTTTTGTACTGCCTCTGATACTCTTTCTGATGTTTTTTCTTTTCTACATCAGCCACTTCTGAGGACTGTAAATTCTTTTGCCCTTTCTTCAATTCTCGACACTTTCTTTTGTACTGCCTCTGATACTCTTTCTGATGTTTTTTCTTTTCTACATCAGCCGCTTCTGAGGACTGTAAATTCTTTTGCCCTTTCTTCAATTCTCGAGACTTTCTTTTGTACTGCCTCTGATACTCTTTCTGATGCTTTGTCTTTTCTACATCAGCTGCTTCAGAGGACTGTAAATTCTTTTGCCCTTTCTTCAATTCTCGATACTTTCTTTTGTACTGCCTCTGGTACTCTTTCTGACGCTTTGTCTTTTCTACATCCTCTGCTTCTGAGGACTGTAAATTGTTTTGCCCTTTCTTCAATTCTCGATACTTTCTTTTGTACTGCCTTTCGTACTCTTTACGCCTTTTCGCCTTTTCCTCTTTCTTGGAAAGTTCAATGTCATGCTTCATTTGCACATTGTCCGAGTCATTCGCATTTTTTCCTGGTTTGGGTTTCCTCTTCAGCCATTTGTTGTAAAGTTTGATCGACTCATTTGTTGTTGTGCTGGCACTGCAAGATGCACTGTGCAGTCTATTCTTTTCATGTTGGTCATTAAAGTAACCCTCAAGCAATTCGGCAGACTTATTTGCAAAATGTGATTGTGCTTCATCATGTGCAATGTGCATGTTTCTTCGCAAAATTGATACTGCCACAGTGACACTTTGCAATTCATAGGCTACAACAGATTGAGAAATGCTGCGTGACAATGCACCAAGATATGATGTAAGATGAGTTAATGAAGCAAAATGCAACAAAACACTTGTTCCATTAGGAGTCATGTAGCCAACATTGTCACGACTGTGAGAGTCAAAAACACAGAAACCATCACTTCCATCCCTGAATAAACACATTGCAGAAGAGCCTAACATCAACAAAGCTGTGCGACTTTGCCTAAATGCTGCTAAACAATTTTCTTCCACACTTACAAAATTATTTGCTTGCGCAGACTGAGCATCCATAAAACCATAATACGGCTCACCTAAACTGGTGATCTTGTATGTGTTGCCTTGTATATCTAGCTCATTTGGCAAATCATTGAATGACAAGTAGCCATTTTCATCAGCTTTTGGCGACGTTTGCAAGTACACATGATTGCCTTCATATAAAATGTTATCTAAGTCATTTGAACAAATATTGCCTGTATGATATGGCAACACACAAACAGCTACTAGTGCATTACATGTGCATTGTTTTCCTTTACTGACATCTGCAAAGAGATCTGCCCCTTGGTGGAATGTACCACAGGTAACATGAGTGCTGTACACTGGCATTACATCAACATTGCTTTCAGCCATGGTACTGATTTAATACCCTCACATAGGAAAATGGCCGATCAACACTATTAGACTTAAAATTACAACACTATTAGACTTAAAATTATCATATGTTTGTATGATATATCACTTGTTCAAATTTCGAAATTCAAGAAGCAACTAGATATCCTTCATTAAAGTTCACTTTCAGTTCTGTAGTTGTTTATTTCAAGTCCCACTTCACAGTTATCTTCAATTTCAACGGTCTACGCCAATCCACTACTAATCACTTGACCAATAAAGACTTCTAAGACAAATCTTGCACCTTTCACATCTCAATTACCATTAATTTGGACACTACCAGGCAGTCCACCGCCTTTATTACTATTCAAACTTTTGGACACTATCAGGCAGTCCACAGCCTCTTTACTTCTCAAACTTTTGGACACTACCGGGCAGTCCACCGCCTCTTTACCTTTCAATTAACTGAATTTGGACTTCAAAGGCAAGTCCGCACCTCTTTGGACTTCAAAGGCAAGTCCGCACCTCTTTGGATTTCAAAGGCAAATCCGCACCTATTTGGACTTCAAAGGCAAGTCCGCACCTATTTGGACTTCAAAGGCAAGTCCGCACCTATTTGGACTTCAAAGGCAAGTCCGCACCTCTTTGGACTTCAAAGGCAAGTCCGCACCTCTTTGGACTTCAAAGGCAAGTCCGCACCTCTTTGGACTTCAAAGGCAAGTCCGCACCTCTTTGGACTTCAAAGGCAAGTCCGCACCTATTTGGACTTCAAAGGCAAGTCCGCACCTCTTTGGACTTCAAAGGCAAGTCCGCACCTTTCAGGAGTTCAAAGGCAACTCCGCACCTTTCAATTAACTTAAATAGGACTTCAAAGGCAAGTCCACACCTTTCAATTAACTTAAATTGCACTTCAAACACAAGTCTGTACTTTTCAATCAATTTAAATTGCAAGATGTGCAAATCGTAACTTCACCATGTACTACAAAATTTACAAAGTGTCCTATACTCAATATAGACATACAGAAAATTACAATAAGGTCAAATTGTCAATTTACTGCAACGTCAATTTACTGCAACATCATATGAAAACACACTCAACAAATATTTGCAATTATGCAGCCACAATGATTCACCCGAATTACAAAAGCTTATCACCATGGGTCCAATACAATGTTTTGCATATAAGACGACTGACAACAATGTTCTTGCACCAAAGCAGTCACAAATATATACTTTGCACACAGAATAACCCACAATGTGTTACTTACAATCTGAACAGCCTAATGGAAACAAACTCACCCTAAACCTATTAATCAAAACTAAAAACCAATCTACAGAGGAGCACTACAAACTGTCATATTGTCAGTATTTCATGTAAAAATAAAGTAAAATCACATTTTCTCTGGGTAGTTCTTGGCTATGAAATATCTGTTCAAGAAGACAATATTCAACCAACCACATGTACACCACTTATTGCAAGATGTGTTGCACTTCAACTATAGGTTCAATTTCAATTGTGGCAGCAACTGTCAAAAAACAGAAAAATCAAAAGTAACACAAATACATTTACTGCAACAGCTAATAACTTCAGATCATGAAAAAACTAGTAAGACATAAGATGGGCTTGGCATCAAGTCGATTTGAAGGCAACTGGCAGCAACTGTCAAGATCAATTGGAGGACAACCTGTGGCAACTGTCAAAAACAGGAAAATCACAAGTAACACATACATACATTTACTACAACAGGTACTATCAACTTCAGTTCATTTTGCATACATTTTGTCAAGGTAAACCAAAGCGCTACTTTACCGCGCACATGGACTGAACTGTTTCAAATTATTACGTCCGATACGTCGTATTAAAGTTCATAAAAAAGAACTGTCAATAATAGACTGTCAGTGGTTTACAACTGAACAGCATAAAAACGGACAATTTCAGCGGATTCCGCTAACTCAACAAGCGCACAGTTATTTCAACAGCATACCTTGATCAAATTAATCAGTAATCGTCGTCATTCAACATCACAAAACACGTTTTTCACTTCCAATTTCTTCAGATTCTGCAATGGCGTCCTCCTTGTTCAAGCGCGTGAATTTCTTTGCGCATGCGCACCGCCTTCGGTCACTTCCGGTCAAGAAAAAAACGACCGCCGCACTAAAATTTCTGTTATTTTATCAATTATATCACCAAAAATCGATAAAACTCTTTTACTGTGGTATATTTGTCATCTACGTATGCGGAATTTGTCGAAAAAACGATCGTACTGAAAACTTTCTTCGCGCATGCGCACTAACTCCCACCGCTTCCGGTATGGGAAAGTCCAACGATCTCCCCAAGATGACATTTTGATAGGTTTATTTCTTATTTAAGTTGTCAAAATACATAGACATCTTAAAATTCGTTAATTCTGTGTTTCCTATTCGTAATTTCTCGAAATAATTCCTTCCGAAAAAGCTAAAAAATCGTCCGTAATCATGTCAATCAATTTTGACAGGACAAGTGGACATGGACATGGACATGGACATGGACACATTTACACATGGACAAGTGGACAAGAGTCCCATTTCACCAAAATTCCGTAATCCTAATAACCGGGCCTCAGGCCGGTTAAAAAATTGAAAAAAAAATTATTTTTTTTAATAAAAAAAAAAATCACAACAAACTATCCCGAATTCCACAACGCATTTTAGTTCAGTTCTATATGAACACAAAATGGCCCACTTGACCACATCCACACCTGTATTAAGGCCGGGAAAACTTTTTTCCAAAAATCTCTCAGACTGGTTTTTTAGATAAAATTACCCTGGGGGAACCCAGGGTACAAGAATCCGCGGATTCAAAACCGACCTAGCGCAATGAAATTGAAGGTGCCATTGCTTACAGGGGTGTCGATTAAGCAATTTTTTGTGGTCGCCCACAGGACTAGTAGCCCCTCAAATTTACTAGTCCTGAATAAAATTTTGTCGCCCTGAATCGCGGTGCATCGCAATGACCAAGAAATAGAAAGTAATGACGTTGAAGGGAGCACTTGCTGAAATTAGTATTAGGCCCCTGTATAAAATTCTCGGCTACAAAACGCAGAGAAAAGGCTGAAAGACGTAAATAGGACTTGATAATTAGGGTTTGAACTTGTTGGCCTGAAATTATTTTTTCTACCATATTGTGCGGTCTTGAGACCCCCCCCCCCCCTGTTCCTCTGTACATACGCTGGTTTGAATCAATGATTTCAAATTTTATCAATCACTAAAAACTTCAAAGGACATTTTTCCATCTATTTTCTGTCCAGTTTCTGCATATCTGACCCTCTACTCCCTGTTTTCCCTTCCTTAGAATATCCATTTCTAAAATATTATTGTTTTCATGCCATTGTCCAAAGACCCTCACAATAAAATTCATCAGTAAATGCACTTACAGAAAGCTCCAAGAAGCAGAGAACTATACCCGAAGACTATACTGAAGTATCATTACGACTCAAAACATGGCTTGGAAATCATAGAAAATTTGGGGGTGGCTCAAGACTTTTGCACTGTACTGTATGACAATGGTGATCTAGAATTTTATCATTATAATAATGCCAGCATGAACAAAAATCATGATAAGTAATAGACTAGGCCCTGTCACTGAGTACATGCAATGCTAGTGGCAGATTGCCAAATAATTGGTTGCCCAGATCACATTGAAGGGCACAGCTGAAGTACTTTTGCAAAATTAAGCTTGCTCAGATATTAGAGTTTGGTATCAAAATCACTTAATTTTGCAAAATATGAACATTGGTAATGTTTCCACAACAAAAACATCACAACTAAGAATATTGTAACACTGTAGTATCAAGTTATTGGTATCTAATTGGTAAACAATCAGGAGCAATCCACATGTTTCGGTTGGCTGCACACCTAGCCCAGAGACCCTCGCAGCCTTTCTTTGATGTTCCACTCGCCCAACGGACTAGTAAGAGGATTAAAACAAGTAGTCCTGACTGAAATTTACTCGCCTCGGGCGATCGGGCGACCGTTAATCGACACCCCTGGCTTAAACCACTGAGCAACTGATATTGGAAGATAGGAGAAATAGTTGATTGGAAGATGCTAGACTATTAGTATAGAATCAATGCAGTTTGAACAGATTTCTTAAATGGCCACCATCTTGGATTTCTCGACATGTTCCTCATCCTTACCCACAGGCCAATACCTGTACCAAATTTCATAACTGTATGTAAAATATTAAAGGACAGGGTCCAGAGGTTCCAAAAACCGACCGGTTGCCAATTTGTGGCCTATTCCATATAAGGAGATGGGGGTCATAAAATCTTAATTGATCAAGAGAGCTGATTGGTTTCCTGAAAATGATATTAGCCAATTAGAAGAGGGGTAGAAATTGCATAATTATTCCAATGCTATACTTCAACTTCAGACCTCTATAGACCTTTGATATTTTGGGGCTCATAAAAGTTATCTCATTTCTGACCAATCATGTTGAAAGATGGCCTGTCAATCAAAGTTACAAGATAAAATCTGTAATAATACCATATTTTCCTTAATTTCTTAAGAAATATTAATTTAAAAAAAACCAGAAACAGCACTACATGTGCAAAATTATTCAATAAAAAAAAAAATATGGATATTGTTTAAATAGATGGAAAATATCTCATTGTATTTCATTGTTTGTGAAGAGGATTGGGAGATGTTGACAGTTTGGAGGTTGGACACAGAATGAAATGAATTCTACCCACCCTGCTTTTATACCAGGTCCCCATGCTTTAAGGTCACAATGGGCAGTTCAAGAATGAAGAAAGATGGCTGCCACAAAGTGGCTGCCATCTTGGATTTCTTGACATGTTCCTCATCCATACCCACAGGCCAATACCTGTACCAAATTTCATAACTGTATGTGAAATATTGAGGTCACAATTTGCATTTCAAAAAATGAAGAAAGATGACTGCCAAAATGGCCGCCATCTTGGATTTCTCAACATGTTCCCGACTGATACCCACAGCCCCATACCTGTTCCAAATTTCATAACTCTAAGCGAAATATTGAGGTCACAATGGGCAGTTCAAGAAATGAAGAAAGATGGCTGCCAAAATGGCCGCCATCTTGGATTTCTCAACATGTTCCTGATCCATACCCACAGGCCCATACCTGTACCAAATTTCATAACTCTACGCGAAACATTGAGGTCACTATGAGCAGTTCAATAAATGAAAAAAGATGGCTGCCAGAATGGCCACCACAAAATGGCCGCCATCTTGGATTTCTCGACAAGTTCCCACATCATACCCGGAGTCCCATACCTGTACCATATTTCATAACTTTAAACGAAATATTAAGGGCAAAGTGGGCAGTTCAAGAATGAACAAAGATGGCTGCCAAAATGGCCGCCACAAAATGGCCTCCATCTTGGATTTCTCGACATGTTCCCAATCCATACCCAGAGTCCAATACCTGTACCAAATTTCATAACTGTAAGTGAAATATTAAGGTCACAATGGGCAGTTCAAGAATGAAGAAAGATGGCTGCCAAAATGACCGCCACAAAATGGCCACCATCTTGGATTTCTCGACATGTTCCAAATCCATACCCAAAGTCCCATACCTGTACCAAATTTCATAACTGTAAGTGAAATATTAAGGTCACAATGGGCAGTTCAAGAATGAACAAAGATGGCAGCCATCTTGGATTTCTCGAAATGGCAGCCATCTTGGATTTCTCGACATGTTCCCAATCCATACCCAAAGTCCCATACCTGTACCAAATTTCATAACTGTAAGTGAAATATTAAGGTCACAATGGGCACTTCAAGAATGAAGAAAGATGGCTGCCAAAATGGCCGCCACAAAATGGCAGCCATCTTGGATTTCTCGACATGTCCCCGATCCATGCCCATAGTACCATAACTGTACCAAATTTCATTACTCTAAGTTCAAAACTAAGGTCACAAATGGACACATACACATGTTGACAAGAAATGTTTACATATGGACATATGGACACATGGACACATGGACATGGTTTACATGAGTCCCCTTTCACTACCCAACCCCCTCTAATAACCGACGTTAGGTCGGTTAAAAAGGCTGAACAGTTGAAGCAGGTTCCAACGTCCATTGACAGTACCATTATCCTTGGTCACATTAAAACAGAGCACTGAATTGATAACAATTGACAAAACAATACAACCTTTTGATGAAATGATTTTAATCAATTGGCACTACTTATGCTCTTTTCAATGCCCTTTCAATTAGTCATTAGTGAAACTAATTAGCTTTCTTCCTTACCAAATACATCATAGCTATGGATCTCCGCAACGGTCCAGGGGGCCCAATGAGAAAGACGTCTTGTCCAAGGAGATCCTAAAAAAAATAATGACACAATTTTTTAAAAACAAAGTGTCACAATAAATTGACCAAGGGTGAACTTATTATCTGCTCTCCATAGTTCTCTGGGTTGTCAACAACAGCAGTTGGGGGATGGATGGATGATTGAGGCTGTATGTCCTGCACTTATGCACGCTACCACTAGATCAACCCTCCCCCTCACAGCAGTTGGGGGAAGGTGATGGTAGGCAAAGAAGGTTTTTCACAAGTAAATAATCTATTTCTTGTCAGTTGTGGTTAGGAACTAGGGCTGTGCAATCGAAACATTTACTGAAATAGATTAATCGACTTGTATTTCGATTCGATTATCGATTTTAAATCGATTTTTACTTAGAATGTCAAGATCAGCATAATTATATGAATTCCTTGACTCTCGGCGAATATATCCATGGTGTTAAAATTACAATGAGCAGGACCAACAGACTTTTTGCAGGAAGGAAATAAAGTATATGAATTAATTTGATTGACTTAATACCATTCATAATTATAATCTATTGATTCAATGTAACTGCTGATAAAGCTGACTTCTTTAAAACCATGCATCTCCTGCATGCAGAGCAGTACAGCTGTAAATAAATAACAGATGTGTATTAGATAAAGTTCTGTCTCCAAAGTCTATAAATTCAACATTGATGCAGACTTGTAGGATTAAAACTTAATTTGTGAAATATCTTTCATGGCTGGCAGTGTGGCTTATGCACAGATAAGAACATCACAGGTAGCAAGATGATGTTCAGCTCCTCAAGAGCTTCAAAACGATACCAAATACAGCCATCTATCATGAATTCTTCATTCAGCTGAAAATCGATTTTTAGTTATTTTGTGGAGATGATCGAAATCGAAACTTTTGGCGACGATTGTCGGCGATAATCGTCGCATCGGCACAGCCCTATTAGGAACAACTAAAGTTGAAAAATAATTCAAGAATATTGGAAGCTTATTTAAGCATCAGTCAAAGTAGCTCACTGCTGATGATTTTCAGGCCTTTAGAGACAATAAAACTTCAATACATTGTCCGGGCAAGATAACTGATACCTCTTCTGGACATTTCTTGTCTGCCTTGATTGCATTTTTATTTGCACGTGTTCCAATAAATATAGTGAAACGTAAAAATGGGATAAACAGTAAAACGCACCTTTTGCATTATCCATCTCAAATGCCTCAACAATGACTGTGGTATTTTCTCTGGAACTGCAAACAGAAGAAATAAAGATGTAAATGCTATGAACAATTTAATAAATTTATTTCTAAGGCCGAAACTTCAGATTATCATGATTATTTGACAATACAGAAACAAGTGAACATTTTATGCAGCAATAACAATTGATATCTGATGAAAATTGACTTACTGTATTTTGCAGGGACTAGTTCTGGGTGTTTAGGCTCCTTCAGCGTCATAGACACATCCCCCAGGTTGATCACTTTGCTTTCGCCTACATTAGAAAACAGTCTAATTTCAAAGGACTCCAATCACTTTTTAACACATTGTTTAATCTAGGGAATAGCCGAATAGTAGGATGGACATCGTTACTCCGTTAGGCGCTTCCCAAGTTCAATACGATATGTATTAATAATTGTATTTGTAATGTTGAATCACCACATATTATTGGTAAATTTTTTTGATTTTTAATCACGATCCACAATATTTTTTAGGGCATTATGGGGTATTAATCAGTTATGGCAGACATCATTTAATGCCCTCACCCAGCGGCTCAGGCATTAAGTTAATGATTTCTTCCCTCTGGCAAAAATGCCCTCCAAAAAACTGATATTGTATTGATAATGCAATTTAAGCTAACGGTATACAATTCAATAATTACTATGAGGTGACCGGTACATGTAATTCAAAAGTCAATATTTAGAACATTTATAACTGAAATGTGTAGTCATTGTAATTCATACAACCCATATCAAATAAAGCTTATATAGGACATTCTTGTTGGTGTATGAAACATGTGTAATGAATGAACCATGATGAAAGAACCATAAAAGATATACCAGCATGACAGTTCTATATTCTTAATCCTTATAAACATTTATGGGTTCCCCTGTTACATTCTTATAATATGTAGGCCTGAACTTATTGATTAATTTGGTTTGCCATTAGGTCGACACTTTAAAAGCCCTGAACCTCTTCTAAATGTAATCAAATTCACTCTGTGTCAGTCTCAGATCCCAGCAAATATTTATACAAAGTGAAAAAAAAAATATATGACTTAGGTTAAATTTGGATGACCCCCTTCAGAGGTGCTTCTTTTTCAAAAAATCCTTTTCAGAGGTTAATTTGTAAAATTTTGCAACTTTGCTAATTTCATTCATTAGAGTCAACCACACATCAAGCTACAAACCTGACTTCGAAGAGCAGCATCTTAACAGAAGAGTGTGGGCCGGGGGCCGGGGGTTGCCAGCTGCAGCTGACCGGGAAAGAGCTGCTGAGAGCCTCTGGATCCTTCTGACTGCTGCCCCGCCGTCCATGGCCAATCGCGTTGACCTCCACATTGCCTGGGCCTCAGAAAGGGCTCTAGATCAACTCCTCCAACTCATGCATTGATTTACAAAGGGGCAAAGTCCTATATAAAGTCACAAAGTTGGATAAAACTTATAAAATAGGACTTCACACTCCACAAGTCATTTCATTCATGACCTCTTTTACCAAACGTCACAAGAAATATGCCACGTGCGTGTCCACGCAGACTTGAGCGCCACCTGGTTAATTGCAATTAGCACTTTCACACCTCTTTTGTGTCTAAATGGTATGAACAACAAAGGAATTACTGAGTAAATTGTTTGTTTTACACACTGTTAATCATTTCTGAATGGTTTGTTGTTCACAATTGATTGCAGATTCTATGAATGGATCAGAAATTTCTGTCAGATATCTTTATCCCAAGAGGGCGTCTTGGTATGGGTTGCAAAACAGGCTCTGTCCGCAGGTCATGGTTGTGGAGTTTCTGGTTTTGTTGCCTATTTTCTGTGATTTAAGTTAATTTGAACAGATGACAGTTGGTGATTTTATGAAAATATTAGTCCAGTAAAGCCATGAATTACACCAGGTACCTGAACTGCGTCAGTCTGGCGCGTAAACCATCCCCAATCAGGGCTATCACTGCTCTGTTGGCAAGGGCACCTCCTTCTGTGATATCTCTGGCAGGTCAGTGTTGGCTTCAACAATGAACTTTTAAAAATATATTGTGTTTCTTAAGAGGTTAGTGCCCAATCCAGCTACAAAGCTACAAAGCTTAAAGCCTACGACATGTGATTTGATACATAATATTTTGTGGGGCCTGGCCAAAAACAAATTGCCCTGAAAATCTAAATTCAAATAATTTTTGTCCGAATGGCGAAACTCCACGAAAAATTGCTTTTCCAAAATTTTTGGGCAGGCTGCAGCCCCCTCCGCAGCCTCCTACGCCTATGTAAAAATTAATTAGAGCTCTTTAATTATATATGATGTGTAGAGCAGATGTCAGCAAAAGCAGTCGTCAGCTTCGTATTGTGTTTTTTTTTTTTCATTCCGCAATGAGTTAATGGCATGCCATGGCATTGTTATTTTCAGTTTGCAAACAATATGTCAGATTCTTAATAAAGCATTCACTTATTGTTTCAGGTGGCATGCCAAATCCAAGTATGTTTCCGTTCGAATCAGCAGAGATCAAATTGAGGGACGGGACTAAACTGGAGCTCACGGAGCCTAAGATGAAGACTGCCTTGCAATACGGTCCAACTCAGGGGTACGCTCCTCTGGTGTCTTGGATTAAAGACATGGTGAAATCCTTGCATAATCCTCCTACTTTTGACCGACCTGCTAATGATGGCGGACTCGAAATATGCATCACACCAGGGTGCCAGGACGGCTTATGTAAAGCTTTCGAAATGTTGGTACAAAAGGATGATAATGTGTTAATAGATTCTCCAACCTATCCTGGCACATTAGGAGCGTTAAGACCTCTTGGTTGTAATTTGATAGGGGTAGAAACTGATCACCAAGGAATGAAACCTGTGGCGTTAAAAGAAGCGTTATCAAGATGGCAGCCAAGTGATTCGGAAAACCCTGACTCTGACATACCCCGTTTACTGTACACTATTCCTAATGGGGTTAACCCTACAGGAGCTTCGTTGACTTTTGATAGGAAGAAAGAAATTTATGACATTGCTCGGGAGTACAACTTGCTTATTTTAGAAGACGACCCTTACTACTTTCTCCAATACAAAGAGAAAACGCCCAGCTTTCTATCTCTCGACGAGGATGGTAGAGTGCTTCGTTTTGATTCTTTTTCCAAAGTCTTATCGTCGGGATTGCGATTGGGGTTTGTGTCAGGTCCGCAGCCGTTGATTCAACGTATAATCCTTCATTTAATGGTCTCTTCGATGCACACAACGTCAATGACACAGGTTCTTGCTCATGAATTGCTTCAACAATGGGGGATGGAGGGGTACAAAGAACATTTGGAGAAAGTCGTCCGATTCTACGAGAGTCAGAAGAACGCCATGATGTCATCCGCAGAAAAATGGCTGAGCGGTCTCGCAGAATGGAGCGAGCCTCAAGCGGGAATGTTTATCTGGTTTAAAATCAAAGGAATCTCCGATACGAAGAGATTAATTGAAGAAAAAGCCGTCGCAAAAGAAGTGATGTTCGTACCAGGGATTAGCTTCATGGTGGATGACACGAAACCCACTCCGTTTGTCCGAGCAGCTTTCTCCATCGCCACCCCAGAACAAATTGACCAAGGACTGCAACGTCTTGCTTTGCTCATCAAGGAAGAACTTCAGTAATTCACATTTACATTTCAATTCATGATATATATAAATTAGTTGCAATGATTTTCATTGGCTGTTGAATATAATTGTAATTTTTATATTAGTGAATCTTGCCATGTATATATATAGATCTGTACATTTTGGTGGAATAATCTACAATGGGTGCTAGAAAATTACTGGATTGTATAATCTGATATTAATACCGGGTAAATTATATATTTAGCTAAAAATTAATTAAACAATGTAGTATTGAAGGTCATTTCGTTATGTGTTATATGATATTATTGCGAAGTATTTTACCTAAAACATGTAATTAATTAATCAAATATTAACTCCGGGCTTATTTTAAACTTATTTTAAGAGCGGCCTTTAATTATGGTTGTAGGGAGCAAAATCAGCAGATGCTTATTTACAAAACTACGGTACATAATTATCTTTTTGAGTTCAAAGGACTGGTGCTTTATCAACGTTGTTGTATAGGCCCCGTTAGTGGAACTCTCCTTTTTACTGCTCTCCGACGTCCCCACGCACAAAAATCTATTTCAGGAAACAAACAATTGCCATTTTTTACAATTGCTTGGTTGTTGGAGCTGGCATTCCGGGCTCCAGAACCCTTCTAAATCCACAGGTATGTTAACAGGGATGCCGGAAGGAAATTCCGGCGGCATGGGTGGTCAGACGAAAAAGGGCAAATCATCTTCGTGCCAATTTTGCGTGACAAAATTTTAATAGAGAGATAATAATAATTTTGCATATATAATTACTTTGTGCCTAAAATTAGTAAAATAAGGCCTAATAAAGTATTTTCTTCAAGATCAAAAGGGCACATCTTGCCCCCCTTGGACAAGAGCAGTAGGGACAATTGCCCCCCTGCCCCCCTGTTCCGGCACCCTTGGGTTTGTATCGTGAAACTAGCGGGATCATGCATTAGGTCCAGAACTTGACTCGTTTGGGCTAATCCAGTATTGTCAGGCTGATAAAATGATGTTATGGACCTCGGAAAACCTGGCCCCATTGACAACGTCCAGGCCGATATTTCTGGAAACAAGGGTGCCGGAAGAAAACGTGGGCGGCAGGGGCGGTCGGTCGAGAAAGGGCAAATCCAATATGCGAGACTAAAATTTACTGAGCGGCAATGTCAATTTTGAATATACACTTATCGATTTTCCTAAATTCACTGTAAATTAAGGCTTAATAATTGTTTTTTTGGAGATGACAAGGGCAACCTTGCCCCCCTTGCCCCTCCTGTTCCGGCACCCTTGTCTGGAAACAGTTTTATTCTGCTCTGCGACGCAGGAGAGCAGCAAAAAGGAGATTTCTACTACGGCCTATTGTTTATTCATTGAGTCGGTTGGAAATTGTTATGCATGTGGAGCAAGCGGAGTATGAGTTTGGTTCACTACTTAATTTTTTTTGCGTGAATAATCATGTAATTTAATATTGAACTAACCAAAGAATGATATATTTTCATATCATGTTTAATGATATTTATTTTAGAGAAGGAATATATTTTGTTGTTGCTTGGTACACTGTCATAACATATATTATAATGTATACATGTATATCGGTTATCTATGCGCACATACGCCAGCTGTACCATGATTGGTCTGTGAAGGGTGTGTTATGCGTTTACAGGTACAGATTTTTGTGATCTGGTTACTTAATAGCTCTTAATATCATAAAATGTATTTGAAAAATCTATTTTCACCTGACGAGTTAATAAAAGTGTATTTAACATACATCCCTAAGACAATTATCATTATCAGATGTATTAAACTGCTGGAATTGAAAAAAGTTTGACATAATTAACCAGCATGTGAATATCATCAAAGGCGGAAGCATTCTTGAAACAAGAATCATCAGATTCTATTCGGTTGGAATATTATCAATAATGCTGTGCAGCTGTGTGTCTAATGCTGTAATGTCAAACAGCTGGAACATTCAGGAAAATTTGAGCTAATTTTCTAGCATGTGACTTTCATCAAAAAGGTGGAAGATTTCTTTACAACGTGAATCGTCAATTAGTGTTGCAATATTAATATGAGCGCCCTAAATTATCATGTTTATTCAGGCTGTACCAGTCCCTGTTTGTTAACTGAGCCTCAACTTCTTTCGCATGGTGGGGAGCATTCAGTTATTTAATTCTGGGAAATAATTTCAGCTGTGCGGGGAAGGCGCAGTCTGGTTCCAGACTGATGTTATACTGTTAGAAATTCAATTCTGAAAGACTTAGTCTAGTTCCCTCAGCAGCTTCTTGCCATGTGTGAAAAACTTGTGGTCCCCCCCCCCCTTGATGTCAAGCTTCATGTCATACCCAGTGACTGGCCAATCAAACCTCGTGATGGCAATTGTTTTCAGCTTCATGTCATACTGAGTGACTGGCCAATCGAAGCTCATGATAGCATGTTCTCAGCTTCATGCCATACCCAGTGACTGGCCAAACAAAGCTCATGATGGCATGTTCTCAGCGTCATGCCATACCCAGTGACTGGCCAATTAAAGCTCATGATGGCTTGCTCTCAGCTTCATGTCATACCCAGTGACTGGCCAATCAAACTGCATGATGGCATGTTCTCAGCTTCATGCCATACCCAGAAACTGGCAAAACAAAGCTCATGATGGCACGTTCTCAGCTTCATGCCCTACCAAGTGACTGGCCAATCAAAGCTCATGATGGCTTGCTCTCAGCTTCATGTCATACCCAGTGACTGGCCAATCAAACTGCATGATGGCATGTTCTCAGCTTCATGCCATACCCAGTGACTGGCCAATCGCAGCTGATGATGGCATGTTCTCAGCTTCATGTCATACTATAGTGACTGGCCAATCGAAGCTCATGATGGCATGTTCTCAGCTTCATGTCATACCCAGTGACTGGCCAATCGAAGCTGATGATGGCATGTTCTCGGCTTCATGCCATACCCAGTGACTGGCCAATCGAAGCTGATGATGGCATGTTCTCAGCTTCATGTCATCAGTGGCGGATACAGGGGGGGGGCCTAGGGGGCACGGGCCCCCCCTAGACCACTGAGATTAATAATTGTAATTTGAAGGAAATACGCGGTGACGCGAGCCTGCGAATGCCCGAAACACGCCCGGCCCCCCCTAGATGACCTTGTCTGGATCCGCCACTGGTCATAACCATCCACATCGGTGCTGATGGGGTGTAAAACACAAACTCACTCACTCACTCATGCCATACCCAGAGTGGCAGTGAGTGTGTGGTCAATCAAACCTCATGATGGCATGTTCTCAGCTTCATGTCCCTGTGACTGGCAAATATACGTATTAAACATAGGCTGCGCAGCAGCAAACCTTCAGCGAATAACACATTTAGAAGATTACATTACATCATAAAATTGGCGTGTTTTTACTAATTCCGTATATTATAGGTATGCAACAGTGGTCGAGTAATGGCGTTCTATTATCTGTTATTTGCCTGCTGCCCTGCGATCTACCTGTGTGCTTGCCAGGGTTTGTAAAAGCAGGGAAAGGCCTTATTATACTAATTTACTTATATTATGGTACGGTTTTATGCATGTACAAAGTTTTTCCAATCATTCAAAAAGTGTTAAATACAAGTCAAAAACTAGAAATCGGGTAACCGCGATGCGGTGACAAATCTTCACCTTTCATAGTAATTATTTGCAACGAAATGAAAGTGAGAAAACACGGAAATGATATTGGAAATGATAGTGTAAATGACATTGGAAATGACATTTGACATGAATGTGAACATGAACATGAACTTAAACATGAACTTAAACATGAACTTGAACATGAACTTGAACATGAACTTGAACATGAACTTGAACATGAACTTGAACATGAATGTAATTGCACACATTTTGCATGCAATATCAAACACAGTATCACATGTAATATTTTGCAGTATCACATATATGCAAAGTTACATGCAATGTATCAAACATACAATATCACTTGCAATATCATGCTAAATCATATCACATGCAATATCAATTTATTATGTGTAATTTCGCATGTCAATTAAAATGTATGAAGCGTGCGCAGATACATGGAAGTACTTATAAACTATCTGTCCATGAACTAGTTGTGATGTGACATAATTATAGTCAGCAGACAGATAAACCCTGCAATAAACCCTTACTGAAACATGTTAATCAGTGTGTTGCCATACGCTGACTGATACACTGACTGATACACTGACTGATACAGTGACTGACACAAAAATATTTTGAGGGTCAGGGGATCTTTTCAACCGTCAGAGCTCCAAGAAAAAATTCAGAGAAAGAAAACAAGAGGAGAATTTGAGCTTCATGAATATATATATAGAAAATAACATGGACCAGTACTTGGACAGTACATGGACAGTACATTGACCTCTACATTGACCAGTACATGATCCAGTGCATGAACCAGTGAATGAACCAGTGCATGAACCAGTGCATGAACCAGTACATGAACCAGTACATGAACCAGTACATGAACCAGTACATCAACCAGTACATCAACCAGTACATCAACCAGTACATCAACCAATACATCAACCAATACATCGATTAGAGTTACTGCTGATTGAAACTGGCACTGTTCTTCTAGTCCTGAAAACATATCGAAATGAAAGCAATTTCTGAAAACATACATTTTTCGGGGTCCGGCGATCTTTTTAACCGTCAGTGATAAAAGAAATTGGTTAAACATAGACACTAGAGGAGAATTTGTGCTTTCCAAATCTATTTTCAGATTCTCCGTAACTTTATTAGGACCGCAGATACGGCCGATTGAAATAATGGTACAATTCTGAAAGGTGGACTTCAGAAATTTATGAAAAAATGTAGTTTTTCCCTTAAAATTACTCTAGAACCAAAACGGTTCAATGGAAACATATATTACTTGGCAGGATTATGTGAACTGACGATGAAAGTATGCTCAAATAGCTTCACTGAAATAAAATGATTACTTCCTTGTCAAAATGATGATAAATTGTGAAAATTTGACAAAAAACATGAAATTTTCAGGGTCCGGCGATCTTTTAAACCGTAAGAGCTACGAAAAAATGTTCATATATGAAAACTAGAAGAGAATGTGGCCTTTCCGAATCTGTTTTCAGATTCTTTGTATCTTAGTTAGGACCGGAACTATGGACGATTGAAATAGCGCTATCATTGAAAAAATATTATAATATTTCCTTCATTTTTTGACCTTGTGACCTTTTTGGTGTGACATATGTCAGTCCTAGGACCTTGAAAATGTACAAAATCCTTCTAGACTATTGTAGCAAGTATGCCTGCCATTTTTGTAAAAATATCTTTATTCCTTGCCTGTGTAAAAAAATCAAATGTCAAAAAAGTAAAATTTTTTATCATGTTTGACCTTGAATTTGACCTTGAAAATAAGTTTATAGGTCAAAACCAATATGATTTTCAGAATCAGGATGTCAAAATGGGGGGATCAATTAATTATTGTAACTCTCTTGGATCGATATTTCCATGTCAAAAACGCGATAATTTGTCATATTTTAACATTCTCCGGTTTGCTATATTTGGAATTTTGTAGAAAATTAGGGTAAAATGTTAGAGGAATTTGGATTGCATATTATAAATGTACATATTTTTGTCTGTCTAGAGATAATATATCAAGGTGATATCATGAAAAAAACATAATTTTCAGAATTTTTGAAAATAAGCACTTTTTGCACTTTGAAGAGCCAAATGACCTTGAAAAATGAGGTCAAGGTCAAATTTGAAGGTGGGTATGGGGGTTTTGGGGGCTACTTTGGGGGGGTTCACTATACATTGTAATGGCCTAAAATCGATATTTCAGGGTCAGACATTCAAGGTCACCTGTTTTTACGACGCGGTCAATATTTAAAATTACGTAACCCAAAAAGTAAGCATGACAAAATTACAAAAATGAGACGCAGACCCAGATTGGTCATTTAGGCAACTTTTGGCATCAATTACACAATTCAGAAACCTCCAGTTTCTGAGATCATGTGTTCTCAATTGTAGTAGTGAAATTGGTTCTGTACGACCTTGACCTTGACCTACTTTCATGAAATTGGGTCAGATTATGTAACTTGTATGTAGTACATGTCATGTAATTGGAAAATTAAATTTGCTTGTAATTACCTGAGAAACAATCACTTGAAATAATGAAAAAACTGACTTTGAAGTGGCCTGTGACCTTGAAAAATGTTTCAAGGTCACCGAAACTGGGTCAGTGTAATGAGGTCATGTAACACTATATTTGTGAATTTTTTGAGGAAAATTTTTTTGGCGGAAAAATAATAATAACTAGAACCCTGTAACTGACCAAGGTCAGTGACTAAGAATTTACCAAGCTTTTACCAGTTCATGCAGCATAGCCCAAAAGACAGCTTGCAACAATATTGTGGTGCACAGTGTCACCGTGGTGCTAAGTGAGACGGTGGCGCACAGAGCCACTGCTCAGCACACTGCCACTCTGGTGCACAGTGCCACTGTGACTGTGACTATGGTGCTAAACTGCCACTGCGGTGCACAATGCTGTGGTCTAAACTGCCACTGTGTTGCACACTGACACTGTTGTGCACACTGTCATTGTGATCTTGCTAGGGTGAGTAGAGGTATTTATTGAGTACGATGGGTGACCAGCAATGTGCTGAGTGAAGTAAATGTGGATGTAGAAATAAAGCACCCAACCCTTGGGGTTGTCCTGTCAGATTATGGGGTTGGAGATAGGGATCCTTCTTTCTTGATCTTGATAATTTTTTGCCTACCTCTTCCCTGGGTTTGGCGACCTGTATTCAACAAAGCTATATCTTTATAGAAGTGCGCATGCAGAGTTTTAAAAATGAACACAAGAAAGAATGTCATTGCAATGTTTTAATAGCATGTTTTTGTACAGAGGGAATGTCACCAGTTGCAGAAATATCAGTGAAATTGGTCGGGTTGGAAATGTGTGTCTGAAATTAAGAGAAAATGAATTTATAAATATGTATTTCCTATTCTTGTTCCACGTCATATGTATTACTTTATTAGAGAATGTCATATTCTGAGCAACTTACCATATTGCGGTTTGTGATGTACAGGGTTTTTGGATTCAGAATATTGGTTGCTGATGGAATTGATTTCTCCATCAATCTCTTTCCTGTTGGCCTGCAATGAAATAGAGACACCAAACTAAATAAGTTATGACTCATGAGTTGAAATATTTAGGGGGAATGAAATGGGAAATTAAGTGATAAACTTACCAGTGTTTTGTATCCAGCAGGCGGTTGGATGTGCTGAGTGGGCTGGCTGTCGAGGTTGTACCACACATGGCATACTCCGTGGTATAGGAGCATGCCAGTATTTGTGCCTGCAATGAAATAGAGACACACTTACTAAATAAGTTATGACTGATGAGTTGAAATATTTAGGGGGAAATGAAATGGGAGATTAAGTGATAAACTTACCAGCATTATGTATCCAGCAGGCCGTTGGATGTGCTGAGTGAGCTGGCTGTCGAGGTTGCACCGCACATGGCATACTAGCGTGTCAGTATGTGTAAATGTCAATGGCTATTTGATGTCTATCAAGTGTTGTTGTGCATGACATGATGAGTTAAGATAGTGGTCAAAATTACAGTTCTGTTTACTAGACTTGTTAACCTGATTACAGAGATTGATGCAGGAACTGTCGAGAGAAGTTTTTTGTGGGTCCTTTCATGAATCATTGAGAAAAACCCATCCACAGATGCAACTTTTTACGAATGCCAGGTAAAGTCAAATTAACATATCACAATGTGATTTTAGGCTTTAGATTGTAAAATGATGTTAAAATTCTGTAGTAAAGAGAGTGGTTTATCCAATTACGATTGGAAATGTCTACATTATACATGAACACTGCAATTGCTATGTACATCGAATCAAAGTGCAAGAGGTACACCGACAAGTTACCTGTATATTCACAACCGTTGGAACTGTATAATGTTTATTTCTTTAGCCAAACATAACTATGAGTATGTGAAGCAAGAGTATTCATGATCGTTAAGGATATTATCGTTACTGGCTGCTGCAATAAGTTGTCCAAGCAAAGCGCTATTACTGTGACATGTTAAGAACTATTTTTGTTTATGTGGCAATTTTGTCCTTATATGCCTCATGTCCTGAAGTATAACTTTGTTTATCCTAGTTCAGAGCACTGATCACTTGTTAGTTGACATTGATATGTGTGGAACAGCTTTAGGCAATTCTTCTGCACACACAATGGCTTGTTTCATAAGACATCTCATAGCAATGTAAATGTTAATGTAACAGTTTAATGTCTTTGGTTGTCCCATGAGCTCGGCTGAATGTATAATGATGTCAATCTAAGTTTTTCGTATTCTATGTCATCATCAAGAACATGGTGGTTAGTCAATACGGAGAAAACATTGCTGATACTATAATCTCATTTAATGTTAAACAATTAAACTAGGACTATAAACAATGCCTTATATCGCAAGGTAGAACATGGCTTATTCTAGTTCAGATTACTAATCCCTTTCCAATTTGTTGATGTTGACATTTCTGGTGTAATTGGAATTATCCTGTGAACACCAGGATCCAACAATTGCTTGTCTCAGAAGAAATCCTACAGCAGTATGGCACAAATATACAAGTATGATTTTGACAGTTTAATCACTACCCAAACATACAATATCACCTGTACAGTATAATCATCTGACGATTAAATGAAGAAGATCTAAATCATTAGCATAGTTTCATGTAGTTATGTCAGCAAGTTGATTTTGGTGAATTGCAGTTGGGAAAATGTTGTCAACATAAATGTACCTTTATCTTCAGCAATAATTATATGAGCAATATAAACAGTGCCTGATATCCTGAGATTCAAATTGGCTTATTCCAGTTTAGGTAATACTTGTTTTGCAACAAGTTGACTTTCTTAATTATCCTCAAAATACCAGGATCAACAAATCCCTTGGCTCATAAGATATCTTGCAGCAATTTGGCACAAACACACAAGTAATTTCTTTTTAGTGTTATCTTTGACAATAAAACAAAGGGTATTAGGCATAAGGAAACTTGTAATTAACTTCTTCAAGCTGCAAAATGCACCAATTCTTTGCATGTCACAATTGTTAGCACAAGATTTAAACATCATCAGCACGAGCGCAAAAAGAGGAAGGAACCTAGACAGTTGAGTTCTTGGCATTGTATTTACATCATCAAGCACATTCTGGTTGCTTGCAGTTGGGTAATCACTGTGAACAATAGTCGCATACAATTCTCTTTAAAATACTGGCATAAAACAATGTCTTGTCTCATACGCGTATGTAAACTTTCAGCATTATGGTACAAATATAGTGTTACCTCTAAAGTTTAACTCCTTTGCGAACACAAAGCACACTTTGTATACAACAATAAAATTACAATTATAAACATGTCTCTTGTCCAGAGGTGGAACTTGGCATATCCTAGCTCAGATCACTCATTCCTTTTCATTTTGTTGACATTGACAGGTGCGGAATAGCCTTTGCGCAATTCTCCTGGAAACGTCAGGATGATACCAACTCTTGTCTGATATTTCAAATTACAGCATTATAGCACATATAAAAAAGTGTCATCTCTACAGTTTAATCCTAGCACAGATGAATAACCATTATCTCTACAGTATCATCATTGATAATTAAATGTAGAGTATGTACAACATAAGTATTGTATACATTTTACAATTGTTTATACAACATTTAAAGTTATTCATGCTTTATCCCAAAGATAGAAAGTAGACAGTTGGGTAAAGTTATTCATTTCTATTTACAAGTCAATTGCGGTCAGCCACTGCAAAGAAAAGATTATCAACCGAAATCACATAATCAAAAAATTTCTTGTCTCATGAGGATTCTTGCAGAAACACGGCTGAAATATGCATCGGTCAACACTACAAGTTAATCGCTAAACATACATGCAAGCATCATCTCTACAGTACCAGTATAATTGCTGACAATGAAATGACCATAAGCATTGTACTATATACATTTTACAATTGTTAATACAACATTTAAACATATTCATGTTTCATTCCACAAAGAGAACCTATACATTTGTCATGTCTACGGAATAATCACTAAATGAATGTTCAAGCATCATCTCTACAGTACAATCATTGACGAGTGAATGAGGGGTATATACAACATATCATTGTTTACATGTCAAAATTGTTAACACAAAATGTAACATATTCATGCTTGAATCCAAAGGGAACCTACACACTTGACCCAAGTTCTTCATACTCTATATACATCATGAAGCCCATTGTGGTTGCTGAGAAAACATAAGCAACAGATATGTAATTTTATCTTCTACAAAAACTAAACATTGACGTGATGCCATAATATAGATGGCAGAAGGCTCCTGAAGGAAACCAAAGAAAAATTAAATGTTCATGCCACAGAAAGAATGACCCATATATAAATTGACTGAGACTTTCTTGGCGTGTAATCTGGTTAAAGTAGGACATCTCATGATCAGAACAGGGATGTCTATAACGATAATTGCACACTAGCAGATGAATATATTTTACAAAATGAACTTCACTGTGACGTACACATAGACGGATATGTTATTTACAAAAAGCATGACTATAACATAGATTAATATATATACAAGAATAAATTTACAGACAATATATTGCATGGAAACCAAATGCAAAAAAAAGGTTATCAACAAACTATATCAGGTCGACTCGGTCAGATAAGCAAATTTGCTTTGTCTACATATCAATCACCTATCATGGGGTATCAAATCAATAGTCCATAAACACAATCATAAGACCACAAACTATTTCTAAATTCAACATCACTAATGTCACAAAGACACAATTCCGCTATTCCTCTCTTGCACAATTGAATCGATTCAATGAGATGGTCAGGTGGTGTACTCTGACATGAGGATCTCCTTCTACTGTTCACGGGGACAGCGACAGTTTAATGACTTCAGAAAAATTTCATAGTTTCCGATTCTGATGGAGGGAAAAGGAACATACATCATCAGGATTGCGAGTGCGAGGGGTTTTGCACTGGGGACACATGTTGTGACTGCATATCCTGATTTTGATGCAAAATGAAGGCATTGCTTGGTGGTTAGTCTAATTCACTAGTCTTTCAATTCAAAAATTACACATATCTACAGATTTTGCAAATTCATATAAATTGAGTGAGAATTATTCGTAGTGTAATCTGGTCAATGTAGGACATGACGTCATCAGAACAGGAATGTCTATAATGATAATTGCACACAAGCAGATTAATATTTGTTACTAAATTTATTTTGCTGTAACATACACATAGATGGTTACGGTATTTACAGAAAGCATGACTACAACATAGATTAACATATATACAAGGAATACATTTACAGACAACAAATTGCCAAAGCACATCCTAAGGTTGTGGCTTGATTAATTTATCAAAGAACCATCTCAAGTACATTCAGAAATTTCAGTCACATCAGCAAATTTACTTTGGCAACTTTTCAATCACCAATCACAAAGAAAATCTTACAAAGCATTTTAATCCATTCTTAACATTCTTCATTACATTGAATACATGTAAACAGTTCACCTTGTACAATTTCAATAAACGCATATATCAGTAAAATTCTACAACATAAGCACAGTTTAACTGACGGTGTCTGGAATAGCCTTTGGCACAGTTTAACTGTCTCAGCTGGTAAAGAAAATCACAGTAATCACATTGGTATTTCAAGAACTCGCTGGAACACAGGGACTGGTCTCATAGCACAACTTATTAGAGTATACTTAGATCTCTTTCAACTCTATTACACATTTTGCCTGGATACCTGCATGAAAATTTCACTTTGACGGAGACACAATAATACATACTTTCCAGTGTGTGAATTCAGTACTTAAACAGTGACAAATTCACTTGAATTGGTAAATATAGCATTATGATCAGATTTGGATTCTCATGTATTTATACATTCATGATGTGAAATTGAATGTAAAAAGCAATTGGTGTTTTCTTGACAAGAGATTTCTATCACATGTTTATCTTATTGCCTGCAGTAAACAAGTATGTATGCCAGGGAACTTGCATTTGGAAGCCTGTGAACACTTACTACACTATCGTTACATCGCAACCACCTGCCATGACGCTGATCTTTCACTATAGCAGTGTAATGTCCAGAATTTGACCTTTGTCCATTATGTTCAACTATGGCCACAAGTTCATATTGTACATTGTTCTTTGTTCGAATCTCTGGAGCAAGAGCTACTCTGCCATGAATTTTAGTTTGGCTGTTGTCAAATCGCAACATAAGCACAAATAGAATTCCTGGAGATTGAACTAGTTCAGTGGAGCAAATTGTCGTGGGTGCCTGACAGTTGTTGCAGTTGACATGAGAAAGCTTGCCAGATGGCTCAAGATTCATGTGAGTCATAGCACGAGGATCAATTGGGACACTAAGATAGTTGAATATGTCATTGTGTGTGAAGGAATGGTGACACGCAGTACAGGAATACTTATAGGCACACTGTCCATAAACCGTTCGAACAACAGCAGTTTCATTGTCATTGACCAACATTTCCTCTTCATTTAGGCAAGTGAATATATGTATTAGAAATTCATGTGCATCACGCTGACGCTCTATCGGCCAATTTCTCATAAAATCCATTCGAAATAGAGCTGTGGTATCGACTGGCGATGTAGCAAATAGCATTTCAGTTTTCAGCCTTTTCAAGCAATTTGATATTTGTTGATGTGAGCATAACAAGGGATCCAGTCCCTCAATTCTAAATAGAACTTGCATGATGGAGTTGGCATAACAAGTGTTGCCCAGGTTTTTTATTCCAAACATGGTTTGTCTTTCTAAGTCAGGTGCCTGTCTGGAGGTTCTTGATCTCATAGATCGTTTGTCTGATGTAACTTCTGGTTTTGCTTTTCTGATAGTATTTGAAGGTGAGGACACAGATTCATAAGAGACTTTCTTACTTGCAGTTGTTTTGTCACTCTGTTTCCTGTGTGCATTGGTATTCTCACCTATGTTCTCATTTGCTGTTGATTTGTAACTCGGTTTCCTGTTTGCAGTGGCATTCTCACGCATTTTCTCATGTGCAGTTGATTTTGCATTTTGTTTGTTGTAGCCAGCACTGGTCTTCCTTTGTTTAGAATCACTTGCTGAATAATCAACCCTGGTGTCATCTGTGTCAATGATTGTTGCTGCTGGTTTGTCTTTATCAGTTGTTGAATTTTGACAAATAACTATTTTGACAGCATCATGATCAGAAAAGTAAGTGGGTAGGACATTGCAATTGATGCTTGACTGAGAGTTTGTGTAAACTGCATCCAACAGAGACCCATGGCGAGTAGTTGATTTTTCCACAAGCTGTGCGTATCCAAATTTCTTTGTAATGATGTCAAATATAGTGTGGGAAGACTTTGCCAGCAAGTTTTCATTGAAGTCACCAGCAATAATCACTTGACTTGAATGGTTCAGACCCAGAAATTGCAGCAACTCACTTAGAGAATTCTTGAAAGTTTGCAAATTTTGCGACGGTGGTCGATATACACTTACAAGAGTAAATGTTTGGCCATTCATCAATTTGACAGTGACAGTGACACTTTCAATTCCATGGACGTTGGTCTCCACCCTATAAGATTGCAGCTGTTGTTTTACATAAATTGCGACACCACCTCTCCCAGAGTTACCGGGTCTATCTTGTCTGTACAATTTGTAATCTGTCAGTTGGACAGCTGTATCTGGAATATCATCTTTCAACCATGTTTCATTGACCAACAGGGCATCTCCTAACATTTCAGCATAGTTTCTAATATCAGGCATTTTTGAGACTAGACCTTGAACATTGTGGTGAATGACTGACAAAATGTTATTTTGTTCTTCAGATACTTGTTTATCATCAAGTTCTTGTAACTCAGGCATCTTTTGGAGATTTGCATGTATTTCCTCACATCGGAAGATTTTCTTTGGTTCATAGTTTGTGATGAACAGTCCATCAATACTTGTCACTCGACTAAGTGCCACATATGACTGTCCTGGAGCAAATACACCTTTCATATCAAACACACATTTATCAGTTGTCATACCCTGAGTTTTGTGTATCGTACAAGAGAATGCCAGTTTCAATGGAAATTGTCGACGTGTCACATTTTTCACATTGGCCATGCTTTCTTCATGTAGCTTTATCAGAATTGCATCTTTCGGGACTGTAACAGAATTGGATTGTTTCGGATTTCTGCCCACTTTTTCACTGTCAAATTTCACATAAATTTTTGTTTTGTCTGGCTGTTCATTTTCTTCGATTTTGGCAACTGTTGCAAATGCACCATTCACTAGGCCATCTCTAGTGTCAATGTTTCTTGTAAGCATAACACGAGCACCAATTGCAATCTGAAGAAGGTCTGGCATATCATCGTTGGCACCTCTATGATATTTGGATGATTTGGACATTTTTCCTGTAGTCAAGTGCCTTTCATAATCATTTGCTGGTAAGTCGACAATGTGGGCACCTGATTTCTTAAGCATTTTGACATTGTGTAAGTGTGCAGCTTTGTTTGTTGCAAATACATGTAGCGCATCTTGAGGTATACTTTCAATCTTTGATCTTTCCAGCAGGGTCTCATTCTTCTCATCTGACAATGCAGAGTCTTTTGATTTCTTTCGAAGGACATTTAGCAATTGTGCAAATGCTTGATCATCCTTTTGCCGCATTATTTCAGTCAGTTCTACCATTGAAAAAAGATCAAACCACAAGTCCATTCCAATGCTGCTATCGGGCTTCATCAAGGACTGCGCTTTCACTGGTGGTAGCTGATAGAAATCTCCCAATACAAGTACGCTGACATTGCCAAACCACGATTCAGTGTCATGTGATCGCATTTGTTTAATTTGTCTCAGACGACCATGAATGTAAGAGAGTAGCTTTCGATCGACCATAGAAATTTCGTCAATGATTAGCAGCTTCAGGTTGCCGAGTGTTGCACACAATGTGTTCAGAGTTTCTTCGGACAGAGGTTCATAGGCATAAGAAATCTTTCTTGGAATTTTAAGTGCGGAGTGTATTGTGAATCCACCGATATTAAATGCTGCTGTACCAGTTGGTGCTGTAAGGAGTACTGTGGTATCTGCTGGTGATTCACCATTTCTCAGTAATTTACTCGCCTCATTATAGATGCACTTAATGAGATGACTCTTGCCCACTCCTGCTCCTCCAGCTACATATATGTGGAATGGCTTTGGATTCTTTCCCTGTGCCTCATCAATACACCATTGTCGAACATGATAGAAAACCTTTTGCTGTTTCTCATTCATAGTTCTCAAAAGGGGTCGAATTGGTTCACCGATCAATTCAAATGAGCACAGACTCTGAATGCATGTGTCATTAGAAGTAGCGAGATCTGGTATATCATCAGGATCACATGGTTCTTGTTCTTGTTGATCAATTGTTGTATCAAGTCTTTCTACTTCAGTCTGTGGTGCCACATCTGCCCAGGCATCAGAATGTAAACCATTTCTTTGAATGTCTTCCCAGGTTTCCTGGAGGTAATCTGATATTTGCTCAAAATTTGCTTTGTTTTGTTGGACAATTGTTTGCACTGGCACTGGTGAATCATTTGAAGTCAGTTTAACTGCAGCATTGTTGTGGAACTCCTCATAGGTTGAGTACCCCTGTGGTTTCAATTGGTTATCAGAATGATAGGGCAAATATAAGCACAACTGATTCCTGTAGAATTTTTCTGGCTCTTTTGTCGATGAAAATTTTGGGAAACGAACAACAGCTGGTGCTGCCCTGGTTCTTTTCATGATAAATCCAAGTTCATTTTGCAACTCATGGGCATTGACATTGCCTCTGGCAACTGCTGCTTCACCTTCAGTTTTTGAGATGACTCTATACAGTGATGCAAAAGAAGCTTGACACATCCGATTGAATTCATCAGTGTTTGGCCGAGCTTTGTAACGATCATTCAAACTGGTCATCCAGACATCTTCACTGCTTTGGTCATTTTTTGCTTGAGACCTGATTTGCATAAGTGGCTTAGACATTTTGACTGGATGTTCATCAGTTGGGATAAAAACTGAATTTCTACTGCACTGTTTTAGCGGTAAACCAGTTGTAAGACAAATGGCTTCCTGAATTGAGAGCTCCCGTGAATTGATGAATACTGAGCCGAGTTTCTTCATTTCTTGTCTAAGATCAGTGTTACCGGGATCATTTCTCATCTCCTCTTTAGCTTCCTTCAGAATATCACTGAGCTCTCGTTCTGACTTTGAAATGTAACTCAAAATGTACATGACACAACTATAGGCATCGAGCACGAATTGTATGTCCATGTTCGAGTTGAATGCTTTGATCACATTAGGACTGTAGTTGTTCACCCAAATGTCATCAATATCTCGTTTCATAACAATTGATGTTTTCCTTGTTACCAATGACATTGCCTTCAAAAACTCTTCAAAATTGTTAAAACCAGCTTTCTGCCAGATTTCCAAAGCTGTAAAGTCAGTGGTGTCTTGGTTTAGTATGTCAGCTAATGCTTCCAGACAGATTTTCGCAAGTGATTTGATCACTGTAGCAGGATTAACGTCATCTGGTGGTTTTTCAGATGGGCTATCTTCTCTGTTCTCCACTGGGCTATCTTCACTGCGTTTTGGTCTCACAATCGATGTTTTCGAAGCAATTGGTTTAGGAAAATTGAAACGACAGACCTTGTTGCCCTTCTTGCATGATTTTGAATGTGACTGGCAGTGTAATTGTACGGCACTGACTATTTCATATAATTCACTGTCTAAAGCCTCATCTGGCATTTCACATGACACATACCGGTCAATAAAATCACAAATTTCCTGGTCAGAAGCTATATCAAGCTCAGGAGCATTCTCAACCCAGAACAAGCAATGTATATGAGGGCTGCCACGCATCTGGAATTCAGTTCTGATAAAATAATCCTTAATGACTCCAAGTGGATGAGCAGGACTCTGTAAGAATCGGAGGAAATGCCGTACCCTTGAATACCACATACGAATTGCTGTGACATAGTTTGACCGGATAAGTGATGCTTTTTCATTGAAGCTAAGAGAGTCAAAATCAACAGGCTTTCCATTCTGTCGGGCAATAGTTTCAATGACTTCAGGCCAGCGAGACAATTCTGCAGCACTGAATGTAGCAAACCATGTAGGTATTCCGATTTGTCTAATCATAGCGAAGAGGTCATTCATAGTGTTTTTCCAGTACTCTGGTGATCCACGGACTGATTGCATGTGAGAGAACCCCTGGTCAGATTTCAACATATTGTAGATTTGTTCATGGTCTGCCAACATACCAGCATTGATATTTGTTCCATCTCTCTGCGTTTTACCTTTTCTAGTTTGAATGCTAACTCCTGAGAGCAAGTTGGCAAGTTCAGTTACTGCTCGACAATAGAAAATATACCCGGAATTCTTTGCAAACCTCAAATCGGCATTAAAGAGCCTAGCATTGATGTATTTTACCCTTGTGAGTTTAGTTTCTCTGTCATCATCAAAATGACCAGATCCAAATGGAAATAATGCTGGGAATGCTTTTGCCTCATCATTTGGGGTGTCCAACAGGCTATGTGGTTTGTTTCCTTCTGCAGGTGCAACTGAATATATTCTGTTTTCGAGTTCACTCATAACATCTGCACGAAGGTCCAGAGGCTGTAAACAGCTGTCATAAGCCAAAGTCGGTCGACCAGTAATGTCATGCTCACTTTCACTGTTAGCACTCTTTCCACATTCTGGATTCTTTTCACTATCGTGTACATCATCACATTGTTCAGTTGTATGGGTCTCTTGCCCATCATCCATATCAGACTCACTCTCAGAATTGGCACTTTTTTCTGATTCGGCCATCTCTTTATTTTCTGCAATATAGTCATTTTCATCGTTACATTGTTCGTTTTCATTATCCTCCTGATCACTGTTCTCATTGTCTACATCAATTTCATCTACAACAAGATTATCTAGATCATTATTACTATTGTCTCTCCAGCTTGGATCAAGATTGATGTTTTCATAAAGAGGATTTATCTCTTTGAGTTTGCGGAATGCATTTTCTACTTTTTTCAAGTCAACCATTTGAAAATCGGTATGGCCACGATATTCCAAGCGTCTTTTCAGTTTCAGTCCAACAATTTGTGATTGAGCAAGTGGTCTCGGTAAAGTTTTGGTCGTAACATCTAGTGATGATCTCACAGAAACGACAGGCCCTGCCAATCTTGCTTGTTTTCCTTTGGGTGCCTGAATGATTTTCATGAACGGAATACTTTGAGCAACTAGCTGTTGTTCCAAAGTATTTAAATCTGAAAGGTCACTTGGAATTTCTTCCATAGTCATCTGATTTACACCAGCCTGAGGTGGCATGTTACCTGAACTTAAATGGCTATGACAAGTTGAACAAATCCATAAATCACATTTAGGACAATTTTCAGGACAATCACCAGAGCACTCATGCTGGAATTTGTCTGTGATGCATCGTGTTGCAAGAGATTTATGTTTCTCATATGAAGTTACATGGCACATGTTGACTTGATTAGGAAACAATAGTCGTTCACAAACACAGCACACAAATTCTGCCACTTCTTTACAAGCCTGTTGGAACTCATGTATGGCAAATTCTATGTTGCTTCGATCGGCTTTGACTTTCTGGTATTGTCTCTTTGATGCTTGTTTTTTATTCTGTTGATGTGAGGCATCACTGACATATTTCTCCTTACATTTATAATTCAACTTTTGTTGGAATGGCAAGTCTGTCTTGTACTTCTGCTTACTGGTGACTTTCACCTTTTGTTGGAATGGCAAGTTGTTCTTGTACTTGTTATTGCTACTATCTTTCGTTTTTTGCTTGTATAGTAAGTCTGTCTTGTACTTTTTCAAACTTGAATTCATCAATTTTTCACGGTACTCCTCATCCTCACAATATCTTTTCCTGCTAGATGATTTTAGGTCAACACAGCGTTTACGTGATCCACCATACTTTAAAGTGTATTCAGTATCACTACTATCAGATTCTTGATATTCTGAGTCAGAACCACAAGATATGTCATGCTCTGATTTGTCATTTTCTGACAATTCTCTTTGTGAATCATTTACCTCAGCTGCTTTGGAATTTCCTGCAATTTGCTGTTTCCTCTTACGTCTCTTAGTACGTGCTGAAACTTTTTTTTTGGCCATGTTTTTTCACTAATAATATCCACTACTGAAATGTAAGTATCACATATTTTGTGATCCTGCAGTCAACTTTTGCCTTAGCCTTTGATAATTGCTCCTTCAGCCAGTAATCTTAATATCACTAATATACACAAGCTCTGGCAATAACTATACAATATTCACAATAATGTCCACTACAGAAATACAGCTGTCACTATTTTGCAATTCTGCAGTCAACTTTTGCCCTAATCTCTGATAACTGCACCTTCAGTAAGCAATTTTAATATTACTTAAAAACACAAGCTCTGACAATAACTATACAATTTTGACCAATGATATCCACTGCAGCAATATACCTGTCACCTATTTAGTGATGCTGAAGTTAACTTATGCCTTAGCCTCTGATAACTGCACCTTCAGTAAGCAATTTTAATATTTGAAATATATACGGGCTCTTACAATAACTACACAATATTCAAGAATAATATACAAAACAGAAATATCAGTGTCACCTATTTTGCAATCTTGCAGTTAATGTTTGCCTCATCCTTCGATAATTGCACTTTCAGTAAGCAATATTATTCTGCGTCAATAAAAGCCTATATATATATATATTAATATCACTAACAAACACAAGTTCTGTCAATAACTACTTAAGATGCATTAACGATATTCAGCACAGTAATATATTTGGTCACCAATTTTGTTAGCCTGTAGCGAACTCTTGCCCAAGCCTCAGACAACTGTTCCTTCAGCAAGCAGTCTTAATATCAGTAATATACACAAGTTCTTAAGCAGTCTTAATATCACTAACATACACAAGTTCTGTCAATAACTACGCAAGATGCACTAACGATATTCAGCACAGCAATATATTTGGTCACCAATTTTGTGAACCTGTAGCGAACTCTTGACCAAGGTTCTGATAACTGTTCCTTCAGCAAGCAGTCTTAATATCACTAATATACACAAGTTTGTAAGCAATCTTAATATCACAAACATACACAAGTTCTGTCAATAACTATGCAAGATGCACTAACGATATTCAGCACAGCAATATATTTGGTCACCAATTTTGTTAGCCTGTAGCGAACTCTTGCTCAAGCCTCTGATAACTGTTCCTTCAGCAAGCAGTCTAAGTATAACTAATATACCCAAGTTCTTAATCCGTCTTAATATCACTAAAATACACAAGTTCTGTCAATCACTACGCAAGATGCACTAACGATAATGGCACAGCAATATATTTGTTCAGCAATTTTGTGAACCTGTAGCGAACTTTGCCCAAGGTTCTGATAACTGTTCCTTCAGCAAGAAGTCTTAATATCACTAATATACACAAGTTCTTAAGCAGTCTTAATATCACTAACATACAAAAGTTCTGTCAATAAATACGCAAGATGCACTAACGATATTCAGCACAGCAATATATTTGGTCACCAATTTCGTGAGCCTGTAGCGAACTTTGCCCAAGGTTCTGATAACTGTTCCTTCAGCAAGCAGTCTTAATATCAGTAATATACACAAGTTCTTAAGCAGTCTTAATATCCCTAACATACACAAGTTCTGTCAATAACTACACAAGATGCACTAACGATAATGGCACAGCAATATATATGGTCAGCAATTTTGTGAACCTGTAGCGAACTTTGCCCAAGGTTCTGATAACTGTTCCTTCAGCGAGAAGTCTTAATATCACTAATATACACAAGTTCTTAAGCAGTCTTTATATCACTTACATACACATGTTCTGTCAATAACTACCCAAGATGCACTAACGATATTCAGCACAGCAATATATTTGGCCAGCAATTTTGTGAACCTGAAGCGAACTTTGCCCAAGGTTCTGATAACTCTTCCCTAAGCAAGAAGTCTTTAATATCACTAATATACACAAGTTCTTAGGCAGTCTTAATATCACTGACATACACAAGTTCTGTCAATAACTACGCAAGATGCACTAACGATATTCAGCACAGCAATATATTTGGTCACCAATTTTGTTAGCCTGTAGCGAACTCTTGCTCAAGCCTCTGATAACTGTTCCTTCAGCAAGCAGTCTAAATATAACTAATATACACAAGTTCTTAATCCGTCTTAATATCACTAAAATACACAAGTTCTGTCAATCACTACGCAAGATGCACTAACGATAATGGCACAGCAATATATTTGTTCAGCAATTTTGTGAACCTGTAGCGAACTTTGCCCAAGGTTCTGATAACTGTTCCTTCAGCAAGAAGTCTTAATATCACTAATATACACAAGTTCTTAAGCAGTCTTAATATCACTAACATACAAAAGTTCTGTCAATAAATACGCAAGATGCACTAACGATATTCAGCACAGCAATATATTTGGTCACCAATTTCGTGAGCCTGTAGCGAACTTTGCCCAAGGTTCTGATAACTGTTCCTTCAGCGAGAAGTCTTAATATCACTAATATACGTAAGATGCACTGATTATATAGATATGAGACCATCAGATTGAGCAATTGAAAAGATGTGGCACTAGTTTGAAATGGCAATCAATTTTCACAGCAAGAAAACTGACTTACATGTTACAACAGTCAATCTGCACTTGTTGTAAAAATGCCTCCAAAAAGCAATTCAAACTATTTGGCTCTGTTTTGTTATGCCCATCAATGTTTACCACAACAACGCGGACTTAAAATTGCTATCAAACCAGCGATCTGCACTGATCGTGAAGCACCAAATAACTTTTCAGACTGAAATTGAAACACTTGCTAAGCAATTTTGAGACTACTCAGTCAAATAATATAGTAGGCTTATGTTTATATTAACCAGAGTTTCAAATGTCGCACTTGACAACATTTACCAGTACCATTTGAATTTCATTTGGTATATACACCAACTGTGAATGAATACAAGAGAGCACCAGGCTTAATGTATATTTAAAGCCCTAAATTTTGGACTAAATAACTTTTTTTGAGCGACTATCCGAGATATACAAAAGGTGGCAGCACAGACCCAATTTATAAATTCTTCCAGGTATCAAGGTGAAAGGCTGGTAAAGTACTGTTTTATGATGTATAATACACTTCTAGTTATTCTAGCGAGATGTGCGCAAAACAACTTCGTATGGAACTTGAGTTCTATTAGAAAAATCAAAATTAACAGGAACGTCTTATATGCGCAAGACAATTGAGAAAACTACATAAATGTAACTTGTATTTTTGGCTTTTTTTTTAAACAAATCTTGAGAATTTTGGGAAACCAAATTCTGGTATTTTCAATGAGCAATTAAGTTTCAGTAATATTTTTTGCCAAAATAATATCTCAAACTTTTATTTTCACGTTATCTCCACATTATACCTCCACTTTTAGCCCACGTCACATCTGCACTCCACCAAATTACATCTATCTTTGAGTAACTGAACTAGAAATATACACAAGATGGCAGCACAAACTAGTAATTTATTTTGTGCCAGAAATGTACACAAGATGGCACCACAAAATAATAATTTACTTTGTCAGATATTGAGATTAATTACTACTTAATGATGTATAGTTTTAGTTACTCTAGTGAGAGGTACGCAAAACAACTACGAAAGCAATGTAATGGGTTTTATTCATAAAAAGCTAAATACACATGAACCATGTTATACGCACTTGACAATAGATAACATTAAAATTTTACAGGCCTTTATTTTTTTTTGCCGAGATTTCACAAATTCTCAAAGAAATTTAGATAATTTGTCAACATAGCAGTGAAATATACGTAATTAATTATTGTACAATAAATTTACTGTGAATACAGGAAATCTGATCTATTGAACAATAGTGACGTTGAAAGTAAAGTGTCCAGGTTCAATCGTAATAATGGCTGTGATCTCCTTGGTGGCAGTCTTCAGTTTTACTCCATGGATATTGAAATGTGATTGCTGAAACAGATTGCTGGAATGAGAGAAATGTTCGATGTTTGCTGCTGTAATTTTTTTAAACAAATTTTGGAAAACCAAATTCTGGTATTTTGAATAAAGAAGTGTCACTATGACGTGATTTTCATTGATTTGCCAAAGTAATATTTGTTGCCAAAATAATATCTCAAACTTTTATTGTTTTAGCCAGTGTTTGCACTCTGCAGTTTTAGCCAATGTATGCACTCCAGCAGTTTTAGGCACTTGCCAATGTATGAACTCCAGTTTTAAGCACTCAGAAGTGTATGCACTCAGAAGTTAGGGCAGACGGTGCTGCAATTAGTAAATGTACGGTGACATATCTTAGAGCTAAATTAGTATTGTTAGTGATTGTTTTTTTTTGCTGAATATATTAGCAGCGCTGCAAGGTGATCTGAAACGAGAGAAAAAAGACAGTGTTAATAACTAAGTGAATAATGACTTCAGAATCTGTACTTACAAATTAAATTAAAATGTATGGAAATCTGCAGATGTGAAAGGTGTATTTCAAATAAGCAGCAAACATCTTAAACCTCCACATATCAGATTACCATGTTTGGGAAAGACCCCATACAATGCATAAAACATATCCAATATTTAAATTTATAAGTCGCAATAGTTCACAGATAATTTTACTATTTAAAACAAGTAGGATCATGACAGGCAAAATATTCATTCAGATAATAACGCCTGTTTCTATCGTGGTCACAAGACTTCGGTCAGCCAGACAAAAAGTTTGTCAGCAATAATCACCCGGTTCGCCATGACAATGTTCAATGAATTGGGCTGTGTAATTTTGGGCACCAATTGAGTATCATTTCTTTCAAATAACCAAGAAACCATCAGCAGAATCTATGAAATATGAATTGTGTGAGTGAGAGATAGCTAATAAGTAACTTCTCAAAAAAAAAAAGAAATATGGCAAATGTTTAATTATATGGATCTATTTGTTGAATTTATTTGTATTTTTGCCAATGGGTATTGTATTAACTTTTGGAAAATTTGCCGTCTGACAGGAGGTGTCTTGAATAATGGGCGCGCTCTACTTGCTGCAATTGGTCATTGGGCAGTATGCCACAATTATGGCATGTCTATCTTTGGTGATTTGGGGGTATGAAACAGACTCATCCAAAAACGAGCATCAAAAGTGCAGAGCACAGGTATTCTTTAGGCCGAAATTGCGTGCATTTGCTATCCTTCAGTCACACACTAAAATTCTGAAAGTGTCTGCAAAAATATTTGCGTGTAATGTGAAGAAATGTTACTCTACTAAATGGTTGGCCCATGTAGCAAAAACTCTATAATTATTGTAGTCTTCACTTGTACTTACCATAGATTACATGGACAGAGTGTGCGTCCTGGCAAGGATCCCAGATAGCTTGGAATTCACAGTTGCAGTGAACAGGAAGATGAGCTTTTAATGCGTTGATACAGATGAGACAGAAATGAAAGCAGGGATCCCTCAAGAAGTGACAACCAGTAGGAAATGACAGGGATGATTGAAAGGTTGAAAGTCCACCAACTTGTTGCAGTAAACCTGAAAGCAAATATATTCATTTTATTACATGAGCTGAAGGAAAATACTTTAAGCACTAAATCGACACTGGTGGCCCAAAGTTGGGGAGTCTTTCTGACAGGAAGAACATTCATATGGTTTTTCTCCAGTGTGAGTTCTCATCACGCTGTATCCATCATTCTACTGAACATTTCACCACAAACAGAACATTCATATGCTTTTTCTCCAGTGTGAGTTCTCACAAAAACAAATAGTCATTGGTGTTTAAACTACATCATTGTCATTAACTCCGACTGACTGCCCTTTTAGACACATATAGAACATGCATAATTATACAGTTCTTCGCCACTGTGTTGTCCTGTGTTCATCAGGGATAACTGGCCGATTAAAAAACTTTTTGAAACAAACGAAACATAGATACGGTTTTTCTTTGTGCAAGTGCTCAAGTGATTATCAAGATGAGCTTTTCAAGCAACACTTTTCCCACAAATAGAACAAAGATGGTGCCTGTTTTCCCGGTGGAGTTTAACGTTGCTTGTGACATTCCTGCCTATTAAACTATTTATCACACACAGAACATCTATATGACACCTTTTCACTTAGATTTTCATATCTGCAGTGAATTTCCATGTGGTGTATTGAGATGCGCAGACTGGTTAAATTTTCTTCCACAAACAGAACATTCATACGTGTTTTCTCCAGTATGGGTTCTCATTTGTCTATTAAGGCTTCGTTCTTGAATGAATTTATTCCCACAAACAACAAACAAAGCACTCATCTTCACTACTTAGACAAGGCCTTCCTTGCAAATTTTCTTCCACAAACAGGTCATTCATATTGATTTTCAGCAGTTTTAATTCAATTAATTTTCAATTTAACGAGGATATATTCATTATTGATAATCTCTCAATAAAAGCTTCAACTTTGAAGAATTTGTATTAAGAGTCTGAACCTTTGAAGTACATATGATTGACACTACTTCGTTCAAAGTATTTTGTGGCAATTTGAAAAATATCTTGGTTGATGCTATTTCTCAGATGTTCAATTATTAGTAACTGGCTTCAATGCACAGAAAAATGATTGATGAGAAATTGACAATAGTAAAATTGATTAAAACAATGAGCGAAATGCTATATATGTATTTTCAAATTATTCAGTATACGTCAAGGAAGGGCAGAAGCCAACTTGATCAAAACAATTGCAGGCAAAAGATAATTTACTTTTTGTTTTTACAGCTCCACATATCAGATTGCCATGTTCGATTAATTTAGGCTATTTTCTTGGATCAACCAGACTCATCAAAAAACGTGCTTGGAAAGCGCAGAGCACAGGTATTCTTTATAGCTAAAATTGCATGCATTTGGTATCCTTCAGTCACATAGTAAACTTCAGAGAGTTCCTGCAAGAACATTTATGGTGATGTGAAAAATTGTTACTCATGGGGAAAAATCCTCTACCACTATTGTAGTCTTCACTTGTGCTTACCATAGATTACTTGGACATAGTGTGCATCCTCGCAATGATCCCAGCTTGCAGATTGCTGCGATTTCACACTTGCAGTGATACAGGGGAGACAGAGGAGAAATCAGGGATCTGAGGAAGTGACAACCTGCAGGGAATGAAACGTCCACCACCTTGTTTGTAGTAAACCTGAAAACAGATATTTTCATGTCTCAATACATAGCCTGCTAAAAATGAAAAATAATATGTTTTTCCTCTGGTATTCATGAGTTCTCAAGTGATTTTTAAGATGGAACTTTACAAGCAACACTTTTCGAACAAATAAAACGAAGATGGTGGCCTCTTTTCCCGGTGGAGTTATTAAGGCTCTGTCTTTTAATTGTTACTTCCTTATGAATTCTGTACCAAAAACAGAACATACATACGACATTTAGTGGAAATTGCTCATAAGAAATAATAGTGAGCCAAGCTAAGGCATTTCAGCGATAACGGCCAATGTCCATAATGTAAGACCAGCATCTAAAAAACAACAGAAGTAACTGGGAACATTTTTTTAATAATGACTACTTGACCTAATATTCATAGGTGTCTACTTGGATTATTAGTTACTCGCTGTTCATTGGCACTAGTCCTAGTCTTATCAATGCAGGCTTGCTTCCAAGTACACTGTGGCAAAACTGGACGAGGGTAACTGAGTTACCCTCGTCTCGATTTCTCAAAATTAATTGAAAAAACTAGGTCATCCCATTGGATCCCATGTTAAAGAAGGACGAGCGTAACTGCTTTTCTCAAAAGTGAATGACTAAGGTAACTGTGATCGATGACGAGGGTAACTGCTTGTAATTGTGTATTGAACACATGTTTGATATGCTATTTATAGCTGTAAAATTAACTAAATTCTATTCTTAAAAAATTAATAGATTGTCGGTTCTTCTTTACAAAAATATTAAACAAGATTCAATCAAAAGCCTTTTTTCCTTTTTAGAAAGCAAACAATCTGGGGTATTTGTTCCCAGAGTAATATGTTTGAATAAAGGTTCTCGCTCTGTCCCCCCCCCCCCCCCCCACCCAGAATAAAGGCCCTGGATACAAGGTAGGCGCCTGAGCTGTGCAAAATAATAATACAGCCATGGCCGTAAGTTTTCACTCATCTCCAATGCTGCACTATAGTGCAATTATTGTGACCAATCATAACAAAGCAAATACTTGCTGAATTTTCACTAAACTGTGAGCAATTATAGTTTGTACAGAGTAGACGGTGTTCTGGTAGAAATAATTGCATCAAATGATATTTTCACAAGTAGACGTGAGGCAAGATAATGAAAAAGTTGAATTTTGAGCAAAAACTCAATTATGATGATATATGTTATTCTCATGGTAGTAACAGTTTGAAGAGGATGTGACAAACAAAACGTGAAAAAAATGCAATTTGGGATACAATTCAGCCCAAAATCTACAAAATGCAGTAGAATGCTTGAAGGGGTCGAGGGAACCACTTTCATTATCTGTGAACTTGAAAATTTGGGCTTTGATGGACGTTTTCTGCCTGGATTTGCATTGGTTGTAATTTCAGTTTTTGAAGCAATCTCACAAAATGTTGCCTATTGCAACGGATTCTCAATGCTTTACCGTGAAACTTTGCAGAACTTAGACCTGGATATTCAGCCTCATCAGTGCAAATGTTCAGGATAATACATGTACCTCAATCAGACGTTAGTTTTTAAGCTGTATTAATAGCTGTGCATTCGTTTTTAAGTGTGAGCAGTTAATATCAGAAAATGAATGTCATTCTTTCATCTTGTATAGGGGAGAGCGGGGCCAGTTGAACCAAATTTTTGAAATTGCTCTCCTGTGTGCGTACCTTAACGGCTTTCAAGGAGAACAAAGATGGAAACGTTAGTTTGAAAAGTTGCCTAAACATCCCAACTTTAGGTTTTGGCGTATATCTTACCACGGCTGACACATGAGCCTCCAAAAAATTTTAAAAAATTGAACCATTGGAAGGATGATGAGTGAAGTGTGGGGCTGCAGTCCTTTGTTTTTGTTAACAAGTTCGGCTAGGACCATAGCATGTTTTGGCTAAATTTGACATGTCTCACACATTTCTTTCTGTTCAAAGAATAGCCTGGGGCCAGTTGAACCAGTCGACGGTTAAACATTAATAATAAATTTATTTTAATCCATTGTAATTGGCCTATTACAAAAACTGTTTTACTGAATAGTACCTCTCATTGTAAGTGTATTTTGTTAAAAATTTGATTAAAAAAAAATAATAATAAATTGCCATAAACTCCCCCGGTTCAACTGGCCCCGCCTGGACCTCCATGTATCTATATATAGCCTGGCTGCACTCTTTTTGTAGGAAACCATTTTAAGGAGGTGGGTTTCCATCTACACATAACCCATTATCTTATGATGATATGACATCCCTGCAGACCAGGTATTTTAAATGCTATGAAAGCTCCAATCTCAATGTGACAAACTCAGTTTTTCATGCTGAAAACGAAAAAAGTGTGATAGTTTCATTGCCATGTGTCTCAGAGCCAAAGGATCTACATGGAAAAGAGTAGCCTAATGAGGCCTAACACAAGGTTGTATGTATATTTCCATGCCTGCTCCACCCAGTGAAAAATCAACAGTCGGGGAAATTACCACCACATGATGACAATTGCAATTGCCGCTAAGTCCTGGGCCTGACAGGATGATTGAGAGTGTGGGGTTGATCAGTTGGGTATCAAAAGGAAGTCTGATCTCTGTACACCCATCCTCATCACACAGCAGCATGACAGGAGCAGGACATATTCTACCCCCATTTTGCGAGGTACCAAAAAGTCATCAGCAGCTGAAGACAGTTTCCTAATTTCTCTGGAGCCTTCGGGTTCTTTTCCCCATTATGTAATGGATAAGCCTACCAACATTTATAGTGTTAGTTTATACTGTGATACAACTTTATGCAAAGTTTGGAAATGATAGGAGCAGCAGTTATTTTTAAATAGCCTGTCAAAGATGATTTTGAGCACTACCAAACTCATGGCTGGGCCATGACACTTCGAGAAGGTCATGGGAAGGTGATGACAGTGCTGATGTGAGTGTCATGTGGGGCTGAAGACATTGCTTGTCATGAGCAGATGGTAATTTCGTTGACTGATCAAGGGTGGTTCAACTGGCCTGCTGCTTCAACTGGCCCCACTCTCCCCTAATTATGTACCTTCAGAATCATGCAAATACATCCTTCATATATATTACTCAGGTTAAAAAGGTCCATAAAGTATGTATTTAATTTCATGTGGAGAATGGGTTTCTATCTATCTATCTATCTATCTATCTATACATGCAAAGTTGATATTGTACATGTATGAGACGGTATGCTAAGTTTGATGAGATAAGTGAAACAGCACAACAGGTGCTATCCATCCCAGTGTCATTGGCTTAATTGTGACCTCAGTGATGACAGCATTGCAAGTGTAGCATATGTCCTCAATAACTACTGATGAGTCATACAGAATAACATGTCAAAATAGGGATATGACCTCACAACAAACATTCCAGTGCATTTTTTTAAGTACTTGTATTTTGTTGACTGTAACAAGCTTTCCCAACATTCCTCTTACAATAGAGGTGGTAAAAAAACTCAAACTTGCTGACTTCAAGTTTCAAGTTTCAAATTTATTGGACCAAAAAGAACATGGCAGGCTGACACCTAAAAGGTGTTTTTGCCTTTTAATTATATATTATTAGTTTTTACATATATTTGTCAAAATGTACATGTATAACTTATTTTGCTTTTTAGATGGCAGTCAGAATAAAAAAAAAGAAAAGAATAAAAGCCATATTTCAAGGTCAGTAAGGATCAGAAAACAAAGAACACAAGTCTCAGATGTAATTGACGAACAGAAATGGGAGTTTTGTGATGAATTCTTGAATAATAGTTATTGTATACTTTTGTGATGGTATGGGTTGGTCCTGTTGTCTATTATCTTTGATTTTATGGATATTAATTCAGAGTGTAAAGGGGACAATTACCCTCGTCACGGCAACAAGCATGGTCACAGTTACCCTCGTCTCGAGATGCAGTTACCCTCGTCATTTCGGAGGTGCTTTAAGCCATTTCTAGAGTCACACAGCCTGAATCAGCACTTTCTCTTTCTTGTGATGTTATTTTCGATTGCAGATAATGGTCATACAACAGTTCAATAATTTGTAAAATCACTAATAAGCTCATATTCATGATTACATAATATTTAAGGCTATTTTAGAGACGAGGGTAACTCAGTTACCCTCGTCCAGTTTTGCCACAGTGAAGTAGGGCTATCACGATCACAGAATGTCAAAATCGATTAATCTACTACCTTAATCGAATGGTAATCGATTAATTGCCGTTTTCCCACATGGGTTGCATATTACTGTAGGTGTTGTAGGCCTATCTATTCTATTCACTGATCCCCTTAATTTTTATTTAATTAGTTTTAATACATTCTAGCATACATTCACAAACACTCGGGAAATAGCACAACAACAGCTAAAACTATACTTTAAGGTGAAATAACCATAACTTTAATACCAATTGTATTTGAGATTGTTATTAATGACTACAGGTTTATACTCTTTATAATCCCATGTAGTTTGCAACACAATATCAGTCAACTTGTTCATAGGTGTCTTGAGTTGTTCAGTTTGCCAGACTGAACAAGTGGAGCACTTCAAGTGACAAACCACAATAGATCCTCCCAGTAGTTCATGTCAAGCTTATGAATATTTATATATCAGTCAGCTTTGCAGGTATGACGATTGAGGCTTAGAAAAACCAACAATATCCTCACTCCTTCTCTTGATATAAATTATATTCTATACATACCTCAACAGCTCTTTCACTCCTGCAGCAAGGACAACACACACCAACAGTGCAGAAGTGATAAAGCAGATATTGTAAGTGGACACCAGAGACCCAATATCTTTCGTTGCCCCAGTATGCAGCGATGTTGAAGACACAGTTCAGATATTCAATGTTGACACAGGAGACGCAATTTCTTTCTCCATTCACGCAAACTCTTCCATCAAAAAAACAATTGAGACGTCGGAGGCTGACACAAGAGGGAGTGTTGATTTCTTTTTCTGTTCTGGCAAACAGTCACGATGAAGGAACAGGTCTGTCAGAGGCTGACACCAAAGACAGTCAATGGAGAACACACATCCTCTGAAAAATAAAAGCATACATGTTAGAGCTTGGCGATATCAAGAAAAGTTGCGATATGCGATATTGCAAAAATAAATGCAATAACGTTATTTATTCCATGTCTAGCTACATTTCTTCCCTGATACTGACGTTTTTCCCTGGTGAATACAAACACATCAGGGAAAATACGAGGGAGAATACAGAATTAATGAGCTGCAGAGGGAAATACAAGAATTAATGAGTTTGACAGGGAAAATACGAGATTCAACCAATCAGAGCAGGCCTGAGTGATGACGTTACCATGACGCCACGATGTCACAATACACATGGCAGTGTCAACCAAAAAAAAAAGCTGAAAAAATTAGAAGACCGTAACAGACGTTTTGGGTCAGGGCTCGGTTAATAATGCTCCGAATTGAATTTGGTAAAGTGCTACAGGTAGGTCAATACTAGCTTTAAAAAAATTTTTGACCCCGATACGGCACTTTTCCCGACGATCGCTCTGCTCGTAAATTTTTTCATTTGTCAGAAAAGATATTTAAGGCAATTAGACATGGAATAAATAGGTTATGACATGGGTTGGACCAGTATTTCCCTGATATTTTCACCCTCGACCCTGTATTTCCCTCGACCCTGCGGGTCTCGGGAAATACAGGGTCTCGGGTGAAAATATCAGGGAAATACAGGTCCAACGCATGAAATAACCTATAAGTATTGCGATATCGATATTAATTGCGATATCAATATTAATCGCGATATCAATATTAATTGCAATGTTGATAATTGAAATATCAATCAAGAAAGACAATTGAGAGGTCATATTTAACAAGATGTGTTCTGCTTGACCAGAGATTAGTTGTCCCAGAGAAATACTTATGGCTACAGAGTGAAAGTATAGGTAGAGGAAGGCAACTTGTAGTACTTGTCAATGACTAAAATCATGTTTCTGAAGCCAGATTTATTGACTGTGTAGATTGGTAGCATGTCTATTGCTGTGTTTGGTATAACTCCTTGTCATGATCATGGTGTTTTAAGTGAACCACCAGATTTATGGTTTTCCCCCTTGATGTGGCCACCACACATTTGCAATCTCTGCAAATGCACTGTTGAAATTATCTTCAGTCTCTCCTGCTTTCATTTTCTGCCATGATTAGATGATTGGTGATGATCGTTTGCAGACATACAGCAGACAAACGTTTTTTGTCTTTAACACTAGGAGGAGCATGCACAACTTTGAAGCAGGGAATTCCCACCAGGGGCGCCAACGTATGACGTCACGCACGTGTTTCTGGGAAAACCCTGCAGGCAATGTTTATTTTTGGATATCGCAAATGTACAAATGTTGACGATATGAATATTGCATGCAGCAATATCGCGATTTCGGTTTCAAAACGATATATCGCCAAGCCCTAATACATGTAGGGAAGGTTCCCATGCCTAACTCGCGACACATGTACATATATATATACATATACAGTTGGCAGAAAAATTATTCAATTCCTTGATATTTCCCCTTTGAATTCAATTATAATGAGTCTTGCAACCAAATTTCATAACTCTTACGCAAAATATTAAGATCACAGTGGGCAGTCACAAAATGGCAGCCATTTTGTGGCGGGCCACTGGCAGCCATTTTTGCAGCCATCCTGGATTTCTTGACATGTTCCCAATCCATGCCCATATGTGAATACTTGTACCAAATTTCACAATCATAACTTGTAAGTGAAAAATTAACGTCACAAAGGGATACTTTTAAACATAAACCTTAACTCGGACAATGACAAGAAAAACAATGACGATCGAGTGTTCGTTTTCAAAGAAAGAGATGAGTTAAACTAGAACCTTTCGGTTTTAAAGATCTCATAAAGACAGCAGTTGGTTGGAACAACTTAGGCTGGGAGGCCTAGCATAATTAATTATAGAAGTTCAGTGGAAGTCTTGGGAGAATACACAACAGCACACTTGTTCGTTCGAAATGTTGCATAGTAGAGAATGGGTGGGGACATCCAGTGCAATAGACAGAAGGGCATAAAGTCTTTACTTTTGGGCAACATGCGCAGTGAAAGAAATAATTTGGCCAGGAGGAAAATGCTAGCCTTCCCCCGAAAGTCGAATTGTCTCATCCTTAGTCGACTGGTTTGACGGAGACCATACTATAGTCGACTGGTGGAAGGATGAACTCATCCTACCTCAAATGATGTGAAAAATCAAGGAGGAACAGACATGTATCTCCAATTGTCAACCGTTAGGGTGTGTCAATTTTAAATTTCTATGCAAATTCCAAAAGCACTAGTGTCTAAAATGTGCATTTTGACCTGGAGAATCCAAATCTGTTCTCGAAATGGTGATACGACAATTCTTACATACTTCAATTTTGGTCCAAAGTTTCAACATTTTTATCGTTTTCAACCATTTTTGCCAATCCACGGTTTTCTATAACAGTCGGGGAAATTATCACCAGCTGATGACAACCTATGTCCTCAGCCCCACATGACAATCACCCTAGCACTGTCATCACCCTCCCATGACACTCTCACAGTGTCATGACCTAGCCATGACTTTGGCAGTGCTCAAAATCATCTTTGACTGCAACTATCACTTCCAAACTTGGTATAAAGTTGTATCACAGTGTCAACTAACTCTATGAATTTTGGCAGACCTATCCGTTACATAATGAGGAAAAGAACCCGAAGGCTCCAGAGAAATTAGGAAATTGTCATCAGCTGCTGATGACTTTGCAGTATTTCGTGAAATTGGATAGAATTAAGTCCGGCAACTGGCATGCTGCTGTGTGGTGAGGATGACTGCAAAGAGACCAGACTTTCTTCTGAGACCCAACTGATCAACCCCACACACTCAAACATCCTGTCAGGGCCAGGACTTGGCTGGAATTGCAATTGTCCTCATATGCTGGTAATTTCCCTGACTGTATAACTTTGTCAATATGTGTCATACAGCAATCTTAATGCCATGGTTGGAAATCTCTCAAAAAGACCTTCAATTTGCATACCAACATCAATGGTCTAGGGCCATATCTAGACTACCATTGGCCCTTCAGCCTGCACTTTTTAGAATGACAAGAATCCAAGGATTCCAAGGTAGTCGTTTTGGTATTATATTGAAGGTCACGCAGCACTGATTATTGATTAACAAGAGTGTGTGACAGCGAAACTCCTCTGTACTGGAGACATGGTCATCGTATTTTTGAAAAATATGAATAATATGAAATTTGCGAAAAAAAAAGTTAAGATTTTAGACCATGTAGGAAATCGAATATCAAAGTGAGCAGTAAATGGCTAAGCACCTTGGCCATACCGTTTACTTGAATATTCAAGCTATATGAGTATATGTATCAATAGCAGGTGAAATTGTTCTGTGTGAATATCAGACTGTTGCATATCGATTCTGTAACATTTCAAGTGCAGATACATACTAAGACAAATAGTAACAAGAATCCGGGGATTCAAAGGTGGCCATGCCCAGCTTGAGTTATCTTCCAAAAAGCTGATAAATGATAATCTGCATTCGCTGCTCTCCCATGGGCTTCTTCAGTTACTGACCAGGACCAAGGCTAGGACCTTCCCTCAATTTCTGCACCCTCCTGTCGCATGACTTGACCCTGGGCAGTCATGTGACCCAAAGAGCCAATTCAGTAAGCAGAGAAGCTGATAAAGACGGCCTTGATTATTCAAAGAAAATAAATTTTGCTAAAACGTGGTACCAACAGCTAAAAACATCAAAATGTGACCTTTTGACACATTTTGCTAATTTCTGAGAAATAGAAATTGCCTACTTTGAACTCATTTTGGTAGAGCAGGTCAGGTTGCCTATCATATATAATGATGAACAACAAATACGCCTAAATAGAAGAAAATACAACACATCCAGAGAATGGCCTATCACTACTCTATGATTTGAATTTTAAAAATTGACAACAAAAATATATTACAAAAAAGTCTTCAAAAATGATCCAAGAGTGATACTTTAATTTATCCATTTAATTCAATTATAAATTTATAGATAGATCACATCACATGAAAATTAGGCCTACAAGTGTTGTTAAGCACTATAAAGTTCAACAAAGCTGGGTCTGATCATACACCTCATAGTGGGAGCTCCTTATACAGGAGGGAAGCCCAAGAAGAAGAAGAAGAAAAGGGCATTTGTTTCAGGAGGCCACCATAATTAAATATAGAAGCATACATTAACGTTAAACTAGTTTTAATCTGGCAGTATATAATAAATGGATTGATTTAAATTTGTTTGCAATTTTTTATCACTGTAATTTGCGGAGAGAGAAATAATCAAAAAGAGCATCTGCCACAATACTAGTAGGCAATCGCGATGTCGTCCTGCTTACATAATCTTTGGTCCTGCTGCAAGTGAAAAGCATGGGCTCCAATGGAGAAAAATAAAGTTGTTCTACCTACAAAACAAGGCAAGATTAGCTTCTATGCAACAAGAACAATGTAGCTGCTGACTAAACTGATTGATTGAATGCCAGAAAACGCTGTTTAAATTTATCATTGTTGCGAAAATTGACCTTGTGACACCCGAATTTCTGTCATTTAGAAGAGGTGGCCACCCTGTGGCCACCTAAAAATTATGTATTAAAATTTGAAAGATCATAATTTCAAAAGAGTAAGTAAACATGTCATATCTTTGTTGTCAAGAAAATGTCAACTGGCAATTGTGAAATACTCCCAATTTGGGAAAGGGTCTGAGCAAATACCTAAATATCTACAAATTAGGACCTATCTCTTCGAACCTTTACTTTTTGTAAACATGGGAAATTGTTTTTGGAGAAAATGTTAGGATAAAACATTAGAAAAGGCAAGTGAGGATTTAGAGAAATTACTATAAACTAGCATAACACCCATGAAAGCATGCATGTGAGGGAAAGGGGATAAATAAAGGGGTTTTTGTAACATCACCTTAGTTTCTGTGACTGTAATTTGAACATCAAAACTGGCTGAAGACATTGGAGAGAATACAGAAAAGCTCCTTGCAAGTTTTCATAACTGAGCAATGAGTAGTTTGGTTGGGGTAGCGTAAGGTGTCAATGAATTAATTGTATGAAGAAAATGTAACTATATAAAGCTCTTATTTCTTGAAGCTTATCAGTAAAAACACACAATAAACACAGTATCACAGCATTTTGACTGACATCACTGACTGACATCACTGACTGACATCATTGATTGACCGACATCACTGACTGACATCACTGACTGATTGACTTAATTCACTTACATCCTTGATTGACATCACTGACTGACATCATTAACTGGCATCACTGACTGACATCACTGACTGACATCATTAACTGGCATCACTGACTGACATCTTTTGACTGACATCATTGACTGACACCATTGATGGGCATCATTGATTGGCATCATTGATTGAAATCATTGAATTGAAATCATTGATTGAAATCATTGATTGAAATCATTGATTGAAATCATTGATTGAAATCATTGATTGAAATCATTGAATTGAAATCATTAAACTGAAATCATTGATAGTAATATACATTATTTATTTAATGACATTGAAAAGTATCAGCATGAGGTCAATGGACATCTAAGCTGCACTGTGAAGACTGAAGTGCAATCAGCTTTGACACTTGTCAGATTGACTCTCAAGTGCAGTACCTCAATGACAATTTCATAAATTCTTGGGGAAAAAATGAGGTGGCTATTTGGATGTGAAAATGGCTAATCAGATTCAGGTACAATTAGCCAAAGTGGCTTATCATTTTGTAAGTCTAGCGAGATCCCTGCGAAAGTAACAGTGGGAAATTCAAAATATATTGTGGCCATTTTGGCAGCCATCTTGGTTCTTTCCAAAAATTTCTGAGGGGAATCCCCAAGTGAATCCCAATACCAAATTTAATAAAGACCGAGGCTATTTGCACCTCCCGGAGGTGCGTATAGGCGGACGAGTCTATTCGCCCAGCCGGCGGGAGGGGCAGATAGAAAGGTGCATCTATATGCACAGCCGGGCTGGCTGACTTACCTGGCTGTACAGCTGGGAGGTGCGAATAGGAGGTGTCTATACACACAGCCGGGAGGTGCGAATAGACTCACGATTCTATGCGCACAGCCGATCAGCTGTTTACAGGCATGTGCTCAGTTTTCAGTATACTGGCCTGCACTACATCCCAGCAGCCATACAGCAGCGCCCCTGGTGGCTGGGACAACAGCTCACCAAACAGAAACATGACTCATGAGGCTAGCCGATTTGTGTATTGCATTGACACAGCATTGAAAGTAGTGTATTTGCTTAATTGAAATTCAGGATGACATATTGTCACTCTTCAGAACAATTAAGATTGTCAGTTTTAAGCTGCTTGCCTGTACAATTTGTAAAGATAGAGAAATAGATAGATTGATCTAAAAAAATAAGATAGATGGATCTTAAAAAATAAGATAACTGTGTTAAGAGAAATAATTAGATTAAACAACCCCTCCTTATTTTTTTAGTCAATAAATATGAAATTAAGGATGACACCTTTGAACTTGAAGTCACTTAATTTACTATGACACCTTTGAAGTCACTTTCTCTAAAGAGCAATTAAGATAAGAGTGTGTCAGGTAAGTGTGTCAACAGTGCAGCAGGACGTTCAATTGCACTTCTGTCATTGATGGCATGCAATCATTGCAATGCCATGCATGGAATCTGCCCTGCCATGCCAAAGCCACAGCACCAGGGGCACTGCAGCATCAAATAGCGCGGCGCCACCTAGCGGCCGGCGGTGCGTATAGCCAGATTGCCTAAACGCACAGCTGGAGGTGCGAATAGCCAGTTCACGCTATACGCACCTCCCGGAGGTGCGTATAGCCACTGCGTTTAATAAATCTAAGTGAAATAGTAAAGTCACAGTGGGCAATTTAAAATATGGTGGGCAATGCAAAATATGGTGGGCAATTTAAAATATGGTGGCCATTTGGCAGCCATCTTGGATTTTCCCAAAAATGTTCGAAGGGAACCCCTAAGTGAATCCTTGAACCAAATTTTATAAATCTGAGTGAAATAGTAAAGTCACAGTGGGAAATTCAAAATATGGTGGCCATTTCGGCAGCCATCTTGGATTTTCCCAAAAATTTCTGAGGGGGACCCCTAAGCGAGTCCCTATACCAAATTTCATAAATCTAAGTGAAATAGGAAAGTCACAGTGGCAATTCAAAATATGGCAGCCATTCTGGCAGCCATCTAGGATTTTTCCAAAAATTTCTGTGGGAGACCCTAAAGTGAATCCCTACACCAAATTTAATAAATCCAAGTGAAATAATACAAGACAAGAGTCCCATTTCACCAAAAATTAGTTTAAGCCCTCCTCTAATAACCGCCATTAGGCCGGTTAAAAACGAACCGTGATAAGTACCGTAATGCACAAGGGTGCGATGTCTACGTCACTATAATTATACAATAACATTTTTTTGGAGGGCATTATGGGGTATTAATCAGTTATGGCCAGAGGGCAGAAATCATTAACTTAATGCACGAGCCGCTAGGCGAGGGCATCAAATGATTTCCGCCCGAGGGCCATAACTGATTAATACCCCATAATGCCCGACAAGTAAAATGTTATTATCATTATTATATACTTTTTAAAAATTGTTTTTCAACTTCCCAAATTTTTATGAAGTACACTGCCATGGTTTTTCTTCCCCAAACCCCTGCAGATTTATAAAAACTGGCATTATCGTGTAGTGATTAAATAAAATCATGAAAAACGAAGCTGTGATGGATAAATCTAGCCTAAAACTTACATTTTTAGTCCATTTTGTCACTTTTCGCGCTGCGTTTTTGGATCTGACGCTGTTATTTTTGCAGATAGAGCAAATCTAGGGCTTTTTCTGTTATATGTGACTCACTGCAGTGTTTGTAGGTTTTTGAATTTTGCAAATCGGACCATTTTTCACTGATTTCTAGCCAAATCTGACAATGTCAGACAGAATTTTTTATTCCTCATGTCAACAACGTCACCATGACGTCACGTCTGGTGATGTCACGATGCTTATAATACACAGAGGGCACCACTTGCCCATGTGTTAATCACATTATGGCCCCCATGTGTTAACAACATTATGGCCCTCCATGAATTATGCCATATGAAGGCCCTGAAAAAAACAGTTAACGGCCTATTTAATGCATGGGCAAGTATATAATAATACCACATAGACATAGACAATCTTTATTTCTTTTCGGTTTTTAAAACAAATTACATTAGTCAAAAACATTAGACTCGTGTCACCGCAGCGCGGGTTATGGCAAAAACACTGTACTTGCACAGATTAGCTTGTTCGATGTTTGCAAAAAAATTAGAAAAATTTTGATGTCAGTCATAATCGTGACAATTATTGTCGGCATCTTATTATCCACCTTATATATTCATACAGTGTAGTGCAGGATTTACTTTAGCGGGGCCAAGGTGGTTCAACCGGGTGGGGGGGGGGGGGTATGTGACTTGTAATGACATATTGACAACGGGATTAATCTCATAATAATAGGGGTGGGCAAATGAATTTCAGGGGAGGGGAGGCAAGGCCCCGTCTGGCCCCCCCTTGTCGCTTGTGACACCACTGCCTTGTTACCGTGAAATAAATAATTTCCTGCCCAAGAAAACTGCAAGCCCCCCCCCCCCTGGAATATTAAATGGTGGCCCCCAATTACATTTTGTTCCAAGGAAAAGCACTTGAAAAAACATTGTTGTGGATAACCTTTTTCCAATCTTCTCATCTGTCATTTGCTGACATCTCAGCAAGATTTTTGTACACAAATTTTATCTGCTGCCATCCTTCTAATTCTATCACATATCTTATCAAAAGTCATCTGCATCTTCTCCCTAAGACCCCTTTGTTCTCCTTAATACATGATTTAAATGGTTATTTATTTATCTTTATTATATTTCTGGTATTTCTGGGCAGTTATTGGCAAAAAACCGAAAACCGGATCACCAATCAATGCGCTATGCGGTCCTATTTGCCTTCGGTAACGTGCGAAAATAAAGTGGTTTAGAGCATCGTCGGACTGGAAATGATGATTGGAATACTTCAAATAGGTTCTGAAGTGGGTGTAGTGAAAGTTTGAAGTAGATGGGAGGAGTTTGAATGGGTAAACCTGCGTAGTTGAATTAATGTGCGACGATACTAACATGCCAGAAATGGCAGTTGGAAAAGATGAGAAAAAAATACATGTAAGTTCTTTACCATGGTAAATACATACCTGACTTTGATGTTGACAGACGTTTTGGTGTTCTAATGTAGTACAAATTGTGAGAATGATGTAGATTTCGTGTCACGCGAGCAAGAACATGAAGTCGAAGACCACCCTGGCAGGCAAACAACAAACACACGATCACGATGCAATGAGCTGATGAGGTCCCCGCGAAGCTTATCCTATAGAGGTCGCTATGACGCAACTCAGTCTCACTGGAACTAGGTCACGTTGACCTGGTTTTCGCGCAGCATTGACAAGAGGCTCACAGAGCTGAATAAAGCACAGAGTTCCAGTGGAATAAAGTGTTCACAATCGTTGTTGTTGGCTTGTAGGGGAGGCGGGGGTCAGAAGTCACAAAATTTAAAAAAAGCCCCAGAACCGAGCAGGTGTTTGTTAGATCTGAATGACCTTTGGCACAATTATGCAGTATTTAGTTGACTATGTTTGTATCACATGATAGCTGCTGTGTTGTAAATAGGCTTTAGTCAGTTCACAATTATTTAAGGAAAAGTTTGACGTGACTTTTTACCCCATGCCAGGGTCAAGAAGTCACAACCGCGGGGTAACAAGTCACATGCAATTGTTGTGAACATACAGCACTATATGAGCTAATTTGCAGACCTAGACTTGATAGTCATCCTTGTGCATGAAATTTATAGTGAGCCTTCCAAACCTATCTGCATGCAATGACAATATAACATCAGCAAAGCCTTGTGTCAGAAATTGCCAAATGTTTACGAAATGAAAACTTGCTGCAATACTCTCTCAGATGTATTATTGATGATGGATGATGATAAGATTGTAAGCTAAAAGCCTCAAGTGTGGAATATTTTACTTTCCTTAGTACAGAATATTTTATTCACGGTACCCTATGGTAAAATATCACAGTGCTGGGGTGAAATGTCACAGTGTGACATTTCACCCCTCAGCTGTTTTTTAAATTCAACACATGGTCATGGCAACTTGGTGACCATATGGCCAAAAATGGGTTCGCAGCATGAAAGACTATTATCTAAAAGACCTTGAAACAGTAGCACAACTTCCTATGTCACAGTGACCAGACATTAATAGAGAAAGTTCAGAGTCAATAAAACCTGTTTGGGACCCCAAAAATGCACGAGGTGTGTAAAAACCCACTTTGCTTAATGAGCATAATTTTCATATTCCCTACAGACCTTCTTCTCATAAAAGCATCCCAAATGATGATTTAAGCTTAATAATTAGGTCACTGCAAGTTGGTCAAAAAGGCCTGTGACTTTTTACCCCTGTGACTTTTCACCCCCTCTTCCCCTATGCCAGTAGCTGCTACACACCTGTTTCTTCTACGTTTTTTTTGTGAATAGCAACAATTTAATTAGTTCCATGCTTTGCCATGTTTTCGTGGAGTGCTGCAGTCACTTTGGATCCAAAATCATAGATCATGCAGCAGCAAACCCTTCGTTTGCTTGCAGCCTATAATGTATAAACTCACAATATCATGAATAGGCCTGTACTGCAGACCAGTGCCGGAGTTTACATGATATAGCCCAATTAATCTTCTCAGTTGCAAATACTAAATAAAGGCATGTTTCCTGGGCTACACGTGGTTGGAGTAAAGATAATGATTTTTTCATAATGGCAGTTTATGGCACAAATGGTCATTCAATCAAAACACAAAAAAATATATATATAGCTAGCTAACCAAATTAAACCGTGACTTACATTGTTAATTGTTTGTACCATCATCTTCAAAATTAGGTGATTTTTTTTTTGTCAGAGAGGCTTTATTTACCAGGGCTATAATGGTGAAGCACGTACACCAATTAATATTGTGTTTAAATACTTTATGTGTATTTGTACCCAGCCCTGCTTGAGGAATGAAGTGCTATCCAGTCAATTTGCCTCTGATATTAAATAATAAATGCCAATTATCACCTGAATAAAATAAATCTTTGTTATAGGCCCCTGTTAGTTGAACATTTAAATTTTTCAGCCAGAAAGAAAAGTTGTTTAATGTTAAAAGTATGATCATGACACATATATATATCGTCCACTATGAAAACTCAATAAATTTCTGTTATAACTATTTTGTAATAAGGTCTTCTCTACATATATGGAAATATGGTGCCCCAGTTTCTAGTCTACCTATATTATATAGATAGTGGATGGTGAGGAGACCAATATTGAGTTTTATTGGCCGAAGCAGTAATATTGGTCGAGGCCGTAGGCTGCAATAAAATTTTCAAATTATACATATTTGTAAAATACTGGTTTTTCTAAAGATATTTAATTTTTTTATGTTGCTGCTAAGAGCATAGGGGCACGCCAATATCACTCTCCACACACCAATAACACTTTTAAGACACCAATATCATTATTTATTGGCTTGTCATGTGACTGATCTCCTGGTACATGATTGGCCTTAAATTTTTGATGCAGAATATAATTTTATACATAGCCTAGGCATTGTGATGCACGAATTATATGCCTTTTAGTGTAGCAAATCATTATTTCTCTTGAGATAAATTGGTGGACCTGAACAACCAGGAGGACCTTTAGAACCCCTAAAACCGCACTCATGAATGAATTTCACAAATAAACTAATAGGCTTAAATATATGAGAAAGGAGATCTCATACATGTGTGTGTGTTCTTAAGAATAAATATCAGACCACATTTTCCTTTTTTGTAAATCATGAGGTGCACAGTGCCACTGTGACTGTGACTGTGACTGCGGTGCTAAACTGCCACTGTGGTGCACCCTGCTGTGGTCTAAACTGCCACTCTGTTGCACACTGCCACTGTGTTGCACACTGACACTGTTGTGCACACTGCCACTGTGGTGCACAATGCCACTATGGTGCACTCTGCCATTGTGGTACAGCTTACCATTGTGCAAGTGATGCACAGTGCCAGCATGATGCACAGTGCCACAATGATGCACAGTGCAACAATGATGCACAGTGCCATCATGAAGGACAGTGCCACAATGATTCACAGCGCCACCATGATGCACAGTGCCACCATGTTGCACAGTGCCAGCCATGATGCACAGTGCCAGCCTTGCTGCACAGTGCCAGCCATGATTCACAGTACCAGCCATGATGCACAGTGCCACCATGATGCACAGTGCCACCTGATGCACAGTGCCACCATGATGCACAGTGCCACCATGATGCACAGTGCCACCATGATGCACAGTGCCACCATGATGCACAGTGCCACCATGATGCACAATTATGATAACCCTAAGTCCATAATGAGAGTGAAAGCTGATGTTCCAGTCTCTGCAGAACTGCTGTCATTTGATAAGGTGTTGTAAAGATGAATTTTTCAGGGTCCACCGATCTTTTTACCTGTCGGTGTTACAAGAAAATACACAGAAAAGTAAATGAAGAGGAAAATCTTAGCTTTCCAGAACTGCTTTTGTCATTCATGTAGCTTTATTGGAACCGGAGATATAGCCCATTGAAATAATGGTAAAATTGTGATATTTCATCAAAAAATGGTCTCTGAAAATGTCAAGTTTTGAACTTCAATTTGTTCCAGAAGGCAAACGGTTGGGAGGAGAGACTTGAAATTGCACCAACTACTGTAAATGTATTAGGACTATACCCACAAATAGTATTGAATTTTTTGAAGATGGATTTGCGAGTAAAATAAATGTAAAGATATAAAACCATGACCGAAAACATGAATTTTTCAGGGTCGGGCGATCTTTTTAACTAGTAGAGATACGTTAAAATGTATAGAAAACAAATACTAGAAGAGAATCTGGGCTTTCCAAATCTGTTTTTATTTTTCCTGTAGCTTAATTAGAAGCGGAGATACAGACCGTCAAAGTATGGGTACAACTGCTATGTTGACAAATGAGCAGGTCAATTTTCAAGTCATTTCTTGACCTTGTGACCTCAATTTTGCAATGTAGGTCAATCCGAGGGCCTTCAAATTTTGTGTGGGGCCTCTAGGGTATTATGGCACCAAATGCTGATGAGATAATGCAAATCACTCAATTGCTTCCCTGTTAAGAAAAATGTAATGTCTGAAATGTCCAATTTCCCCTAATATTTGACCTTGAGTTTGACCTTGAAAAAACGTTTCTAGGTCAAATCCAATATTTTCCCCAGATTGGCAGTGTGTGACTTTGGGGGGGTCATTCAATTGTTTGAACTGCGTAGCATCAATATTTATATCTCCAGAGGGCAAAAATAGGTGTTTTTACATGTCGCGCGGTATGCAATATTCGTGATTTTTTAACAAATCAGCATGAAAAGATATCTGAATTCTGATTGCAGGCATCAAACAAACTGGCTGGCGCCTTCCAGAAACCAGAAGATGAGACTGATATGTAAATAAAAAGATAATTTTCAGAATTTTTGAAAATCGTCCATATTTGAACTTTGACGGGTCAAATGACCTTGAAAAAGGAGGTCAAGGTCAAATCTGAAGGTCAGTATGGGGTTTTGGGGATATATTAAGGGTAGTTTGTTATACATTTACATGACCTAAAATGACTCCTTCATGGTGTTCCATGACCCAAATCCCATATCCTGCGGACACATTTCACTAAAATGGCCGCTGCTCCGTAACCGATGCATATATCCGAATGAAAATTACGCGTGCACACCCCCCCAGATACTGGCCATGTTTTAGTGCAATCGACCTTTCTCTACCTGTTGTTGTTCTTGAGTAAACTGAAAAAAACCCAAAACAGTGTTTTTCTCATATCTCCGGTTCCGCTTGAGCGATTCCAGAAATTCTTGTGCCTAAATACAGCCTAGTACTTTTGATTGAGACATGACCTGTACAATTATGCCACCTGTTATGGTTGTCGAGTAATAGGCCATTGAAATTTCCAAAATTTCATGTTTGAAAGGCCTTGTGACCTTGAAAAATAGGTCAAGGTCATATCTTTTGTGGTTGGTCTAGTCTTAGTCCTAGAGGTACCCTGTGACCAAGTTTCGTGAAAATCGGAGCAATCTGAAAAAAAAATAATAGGAACTAGAACCCTGTAACTGACCAAGGTCAGTGACTAAGAATTTACCAAGCTTTTACCGGTTCATGCAGCATAGCCAAAAGACAGCTTGCAACAATATTGTGGTGCACAGTGCCACCGTGGTGTACAATGAGCCACTGCTCTGCACACTGCCACTATAGTGCATAGTGCCACTGTGACTGTGACTGTGGTGCTAAACTGCCACTGTGGTGCACACTGCTGTGGTCTAAACTGCCACTGTGTTGCACACTAACACTGTGTTGCACACTGACACTGTTGTGCACACTGCCACTGTTGTTCACACTGCCACTGTGGTGCACGGTACCACTGTGGTGCAGCCTGCCATTGTGCCATAGTGATGCACAGTGCCACAGTGATGCACTGAGCCACAATGATGCACAATGCCACCATGATGCACAGTGCCACCATGATGCACAGTGCCACCATGATGCACAGTGCCACCATGATGCACAGTGCCAACATGATGTACAGTGCCACCATGATGCACGGTACCATCATGATGCACAATTATGATAACCCTAAGCACATAATAAGAGTGAAAGCTGATGTTCCAGTCTGTGCAGATCTACAGTCGTTTGATAAGGTTTGGGAAGGATAAATTTTTCAGGGTTGACCGATCTTCATACCTGTCGATGTTACAAGAAAATATACATTAGATTAAATTAGGAGGAGAATCTGACCTTTCCAGAACTCCTTAGGTCATTCAGGTAGCTTTATTAGAACCGGAGATACAGCCCATTGAAATAAAGGTAAAATTGCGATATTTCATCGAAAAATGGTCCCTGAAAATTTTAAATTTTGAACTTCAATTTGTTGCAAAAGGCAAACGGTTGGGAGGAGAGACTTGAAATCGCACAAACTACTGTAAATGTGTTAGGACTACAACTCCAAATATTATTGAATTTTTTGAAGATGGATTTCTGAGTAAAAAAAATGCAAAGATGAAAAAACATGACCGAAAACAAGAACTTTTCAGGGTCGGGCGATCTTTTTAACTAGTAGAGATACGTTAAAATGTATAGAAAACAAATACTAGAGGAGAATCTGGGCTTTCCAAATCTGTTTTTATTTTTCCTGTAGCTTAATTAGAACCGGAGATACAGACCGTCAAAGTATGGGTACAAGTGCAATGTTGACAAATGAGCAGGTCAATTTTCAAGTCATTTCTTGACCTTGTGACCTCAATTGTGCAATGTAGGTCAATCCGAGGGCCTTCAAATTTTGCATGGGGCATCTAGGGTACTATGGCACCAAATTCTGAAGAGATAATGCAAATCACTCAATGCCTTCCCTGTTAAGAAAAATGTAATGTCTGAAATGACCGATTTCGACTAATGTTTGACCTTGAGTTTGACCTTGAAAATACCTTTCTAGGTCAAAACCAATATTTTCCCCAGATTGGCAGCGGCTAACATAGGGGGGGTCAATTTGTTGTTTGAAGTGTGTAGGATCAATATTTACCTGTCATTGGGGCAAAAATAGGGTGTTTTTACATGTCACGCGGTATGCAATATTCGTGATTTTTTAACAAATCAGCATGAAAAGATATCTGAATTCCGATTTCAGGCATCAAACAAACTGGCTGGTGCCTTCCAGAAACCAGAAGATGAGACTGATATCTGAAAAGAAAGACAATTTTCAGAATTTTTGAAAATCGCCCATATTTGAACTTTCAGGGGTCAAATGACCTTGAAAAATGAGGTCAAGGTCAAATCTGAAGGTCTGTATGGGGTTTTTGGGGTATGCTAAGGGTAGTTTGTTATACATTAGCATGACCTCAAATGACTCCTTCATGGTTTTCGAAGACCCACAGCCTGTATCACGGGTAGTCACTTCACTAAAATGGCCGCTGTTGCCAAACCGTTGCAGATATTGGAATAAAAAAGTGACGTGCAAATGGCCCCAGATGGTACACATTCCCTGGTGTATCCAGCGTCTCTGTACTTATTGTGGTTCTTGAGATTACGTGAAAAAACTTTAAACGGTGTTTTTCCTGTAGCTCCGGTTCCGCTTGAGCGATTTCAGAAATTCTTGTGCCTAAATACAGCCTAGTACTTTTGAGTAAGACACGACCTGTAAATAGATCCCACCTGTTATGGTTGCCGAGTAATAGGCCATTGAAATTTCCAGAATTTCATGTTTGAAAGGCCCTGTGACCTTGAAAAATAGGTCAAGGTCATTTCTTTTGGGTGTGGCCCAGTTTCAGTCCTAGAGGTACCCTGTGAAAAAGTTTCGTGAAAATCGGAGCAAAAAAAGTGAAATAATAATAAGAAGAAGAAGAACTAGAACCCTGTAACTGACCAAGGTCAGTGACTAAGAATTTACCATGACCTTGAAAATGAGGTCAAGGTCAAATCTGAAGGTATTTATGGGGTTTTGGGGGCATGTTAAGGGTAGTTTGTTATACATTTACATGACCTAAAATGACTCCTTCTTGGTGTTCGATGACCCACACCCCATATCCCGCGGACTCATTTCACCAAAATGGCCGCTGCTACGTAACCGTAGCAGATATCCGAATGAAAATTACGCGTGCACACAGCCCCAGATACTGGCCATCTTTCAGTGTAATCAGCATTTCTCTGCCTGCTTTCATTTTTGAGTAAATTGGGAAAAACCTAAAACAGTGTTTTTCTCATAGCTCCGGTTCCGCTTGAGTGATTTCAAAAATGTTTGTACCTGAATACAGCATAGTACTTTTGAATTAGACATGACCTGTACAATGATGCCACCTGCAATAGTTGCCGAGTAATAGGCCATCGAAATTTGCAAAATTTCATGTTTGAGAGGCCCTGTGACCTTGAAAAATAGGTCAAGGTCATGTTTTTTGGGTGTGGCCTAGTTTCAGTCCTAGAGGCACCTTGTGACCAAGTTTCATGAAAATCGGAGAAAAAAAGTGGAAAGAATAATAAGAATAAGAATAATACCAAAAACAATAAGAATTTACCATGTAATGGTAAATTCTTAATAATACCAAAAACAAGAAGAATTTACCATGTAATGGTAAATTCTTAATAATAAAAATATTTACGAAAACAAGAAACTTCACCTATGTAATAGGTGAAGTTTAATAACTGCTACATTTTATAGGTGATACGTGTAGGAAATGGCATTGCTGTATATGCAATAGTGAGCACGTTTTGGCTCCCATAAGAAAATAAGTATTTTTAATATTTTTTTCTCAATATTACAAAAAGTATAGAATATGTATCAGTCAGACCATGAAAAGGCACAACTAAACCACATAAGTCATATGTGTACCAAACTTTATCCATGTACATGCAATAGTGAACAAGTCTTGGGCCAGAAACAAAAAATATATATTTTCTGGTTTTTTTTTCAATATTTCAAATAGCATTGAATATTTTCCACCAGACCTTTCAAAGGGCACAACTAGACCTTATAGGCCATGTGTGTACCAAACCTTATCCATTTACATGCAATAGTGACCGAGTGTCAGCCCAAAGAACCAAAAAATACATATTTTTCTATTTTCCAAATTTTTGCAAAAAGTATAAAATATCCATCAATGAGACCATCAAAAGGCACAACTAGACCATATAGGTCACATCTGTACCAAATTTCATAAGTGCACATGCAATAGTGACTGAGATTTGGCCCGGAAACGAACAAAAATAATTTTTATATTTTCTCAATTATTTCAAAAGGTATTGAATATCTATCAATTAGACCATCAAAAGGCACAACAAGACCATACAGGCTATATGTCTACCAAATTTCATCCATGTACACTCAATAGAGGCCGAGTGCTGGCCCGGAAACGATCTATCCGCCCGCCGCCCGACCGCCCGCCCGCCCGGCGGACGGACAACATTTTTACCCAAGTGATTACAATACCTTCTTCGAACTTCGTTCGCTGAAGGTAAAAAAAGGCACTAAAATATTAGTCCGACAATAAAAAGGCACCCAGAGTGTAAAAAGGCTGACTCAAAACGAAGACACGCCAGCATTTTTTGGTCGAAAAAAAAAAATAAAGATAGGAACACAGAGAACAGTGTTGATAGAAAATAAGACGCGCAGCCCTTCACAAATTATGTATGCTACAATCCCGGGCTACAATGTATCTTAGCTATGGTAGGCAATACATATGATTAGGCATGTTTACTTTAAATTACACCAGTTAGTTTTGGCTGCAGGTATGCTAATTTACGAATTCAAATGACAGAAAATGAAAAGCAACTGGCCGCGCCATGTCAGAGACTGTTCACAGCTCTGCCGTGACCAGGATTCGAACCTGGGTTGTCTCGGCCACAACGAGAAGTACTAACCCAGGGGGGTCGGAACTGCACCACGTGACCTTGATGACGTCGCATTGAAAACAAAATAATGGCGGCGGTCTAGACATGCTGAGTGGACGCATCGTCAGTGCTTGATTACAGTGGTTTATAGGAGTGCATGAACATTCAAATTGACTGGAATTTCACGCATTAAGCATGGATATTTATGTGGCAACTGCACAGAACCTGGCATGTCGTATTTGTTGTGATATTTTACTTCAAACTTTGATGAAAAACGTCGATCTCAACATGGACTGCAACTGCCGAAAATTCATGATGGAATTCCCTCCAGTTCTCAGGAACAAGTGAGGTTCTTGAGAAGTTATTACTGAAAACAGTTACATAAATATTCAAGCTATCTTAAAAGTTGAAGGAACCTCTAAGAACCTCTGGATAACTAGCCATACGGATGCCTTGAAGTTGGCATGTTTTTGTTGATGCCATCAACTGTCATGTCACGTCATGGAAGTCAGCCTGCTCAACTGCTCCCTGCTGCTGTTCACCAGGGATTATTCAATCGTCTCTGCTGTTCATGAAACTGGGCAGATCTAAAGTAGAGGTAAGTGCACAAGACACTGAAATTACCAAAATGTTTATGTATGACTGTCAGATAAATTCAGATATGACAGATCATGTCTATTTATTAATCAAGCCGGGGGCTTATTCAAGTTACATGTATTGTGAAAAAATGAAGTTTGTTCAGCACAGGAAACTGAAAATAAGTTTGTTCAGTGCATGAAAAAAAAACTCCAGCTTTAGCCAGAGCACCGGTATTTGCTAATTAATATTCAATTTTAAAATGGGAAAAAAGGTTATCCCCGATACAAACTCAGAATAATTTGTTGTCATATTGCCTGATTACCACTGCCTTTGATTGACTGTTGTGTTTATGACCAAATAGACTGAAATAGCAGGCTTAATTGGCGTCCGACGGTCGGCGCTCACCTGTCGGCTGGCTCGGCCAATAGCAACAGTGCTATGTACCGAGCCGGCTCGGCCAGTAGCAATATAAATTGCTATTGACCGAGCCCGGCTCGGCGAATAGCCACGGCGAAAAATGTATCAATCAAGCATTCAAGCTCAGGGCCCCAGCCTGCAGGGGGCTGCCCCCTTTGGAATTTGACCGAAATCTAGGTGAATTACATGTAAAAATTGAGAATTCTCAGGTTTTCCGGACCGGTCTCTGCCCCCCCCTAGGATTTTTCCCAGCCTACGGCTCTGAAGCTAGGGGTTTATTGATTGTGAAAAAATAAAGTTAATTCAGCACAGGAAACTGAAAATAAGTTTGTTCAGTGCATGAAAAAAAAACTTCAGCCAGAGTACCGGCTCTCTCTCCAATACGATATTCGTCCTAGTTGGACACTACGCGTCGCACCAGTCCCATCCAATTTCCTCTCTCTCTCGCTAGAGTTCTCAAGTTATTGATGTCAGTCGATATTCCTAGGTTTTGCAGATCTTTTTTAACTGTATTCCACCAAGTTGTTGTTTGTCTTCCTGGATCTCGCCTTGCTTGTGTCATAAATTCTATTAAGGCCTTGTTAGCAGGTGTTGCTTGAGACAGTCTCAATACATGGCCAAGAAATCTGAATCTTCTTTGTTAAATGGTTGTACTCCAAGGCTTTGTCTTTGTTCTTCTGTAAAGTTCTTCATTCGTGATCTTGTCCATTTTGGTGACATTGAGGCATTTTCTGAGAAATGTTCTTTGCTGCACATCAATTGTATTTTCAAGCTTTTTTGTTAAGGTCCATAGTTCAGAATTGTATAAAAATATTGATGATACAAAGGCTTCGAATCGTCTGATTTTATTCTTTATTGATGATTTCTTGCTGGTGGCGAGAGTACCGGCATGGGCTATTTAATTTCAAAATTTTGAAAAAAACATTTATCCCTGATACAAACTCAAAATAATTTGTCGTCACCTTGCGCGAAAAAAAAGTGGTACTGTGACACTGCCCTCCATCATGTTATTGTGAGGGTTTTCTGCTAACGCCAAGGTATGCAATGATTTCGAGGCTATGCGATAATCTTCGCAAGGGAACACGAAAGACTGCGAGAGAATCCAAAATCATCATGAGGGAAAGCTATAAAAGTTATTATTTCTAATACCTTGCTCTGCCATAATTTTTAAATAAAATTCTATGTCCTCTTAGGGACTCCATAGAATCTGATATTCAGAACTGAAAACATTTATAACATGAATTGGTATTTCTAATCATTTTCAGATGGACTATTGATGGATCTTCATTCTTCTTGGAGCCTGCTGATGGAGGATTGACTGAACCTGCTTGAGACTCGAGACATTCGGAAAAGAAAGCTCATAGGATGCCATCCAAAAATTTGGAGAACTCTAAAATATTCAACGACACTAGAAATATGGGCAGGTAGGCCTAATCAAATAAGCATAATTGAAAGTTGATGGTTCCCAAGGAATTTTGTTTGAAATGGCATGATATCTTGATAATGAAATTCAGACAACTGTCCCTCATCCTCCTAAATCATCTCCATGCAAAAAATTAGATTAAATTGGGACAACATTAATTTTATTTATATTTTCTTGATATCGATTGCTCTTATCATAAAAGACAAATTTTCCAGTGCCTATTTGAGACCAGGCTCTGTGCCGACTTGTCATGTCCTTGAAAAGCTAATGACATATAACAGGCCTATGCCTAATAATTTTGAACATTTTCATTTTTTTATTAATTAATAAATCAATTAATTGATTTTTCTTTTCAGATGGATCATGGCTTGTCTTTTCTTCATGGAGGATTGCTGAACCTCATTTGCATGAATATCATCTGTAGGCTGTTACTACAGCAATTAGATTAAATACTGTATTTGTAGTATCTGCATGAGCAACTTTAGAAATTTTAGCGTGAATTATGTAAGTTATTGTGAATGTTGAAAGTTTAAATTTGGCTATGCTCTAGAAATGTCTGTCATTCAGCTTAGTAACAAACACAATTTCAGCTGATATTGTCGTCAATTCTTTTTACTCGCACAACAGGGCTGCAGGATTTATCCCAAATTTATGATTTTCGAGATATCAAGTAGCATGAGTAGTGCAATAAGCTTTATCGTAAGAAGTGAAATACAAATTTTTACATAATTTTTAGTATTTTTCAATTTTGTCAAAAACATCTAATTTATTTTCGTGTAATTGCTACGTTTAATCACAATTTTGCAAATTTCAGGTTAATCTCTTGCAATGACTTTGTCACATGATTTATCAACACTGCAATATATGACACTTAATCGCATATCAGCATATTAATTATCATGCAGCCCCATCACATTATCATGCAGCCCCATCACATACCTTTATTTTTTATGCTTCGAAACAATATTTTGCTACACTTTAGAAATAAGCTGATTGAATATGGAGGACAGTTTAAACCTGGGTTTTTCCACTGTCTGTTGATTATAAATTTTCACAAAATCCCATAATTGATTTTATGGATGACTTATATTTTTTGGAGATAAAATGGAGAGGGCAGGCTAATTGTTTTTCTAAATCAATTTTTGAAAGGTTTTCAAATGCAAGCGAGCCTTATCAAATATTTGTTCTCTAGCTTTTAAAATTTTTTGCAAGACATCATTGATGCAACTTGTAGTAGTGAAGTTTTGACAATTTCATAATCTTTTATTTTATTTTGATGTTGTGTTTGCATTGTAAACACACATTTTGAAGAAGTTTTCATCTCTGTCACACAGTGGTTAGTGTACGAGTGTAACCAGCAAGTTTTGTAAGTCTGCTGCCTTGCAGCTCTCTTGTGTTCTGAACAGAACCTTGTGTTCTGAACAGAACACTTGTTTGTCAGCTGTAATACTAATTTCTGCTGCAATTACGGTAGTTTATGCTACTGCAAATATGCTGCAATTCTACTGCAAGTCAGTCGCAATTCTACTGTTATTCTGCTGCAATTCTGCTGCAAGTCAGTTGTGATGCTACAGTAATTCTTGCAATTATACAGCAAGTCTCTTGCAATTATGCTGCAAAGCTCCTGAAATTCTACAATAATGTTAAAATTCTAGTGCAATTCTGTTGCGATTATGCTGTAATTCTACAGTATATTTCTGTTGCAATTCTACTGCAAGACTTGTGATGCTACAGTAATTATGTTGCAATTCTACTGCAAATCTCCTACAATTCAGTTGCAAGTCTGTTTGCTGAAATTCTACAGTAGGCCTAATTCTGTTGCAATTCTACTGTTATTCTGCAGCAATTCTACCGCAAGTCCATCCTGTTGCTACAGTAATTCTGTTGCAATTCTACTGCAAGTCAGTTGCAATTCTACTGTTATTCTGCTGCAATTCTACTGCAAGTCAGTTGTGATGCCACCTCTCTCTCTCTCTCGTGTGCATTCCCGGGTTTCCGGTTAGCTCACCCAGATTTTACTGGGGAGCAGCACTTTTCACAGTGACTCTTGCAATTATACAGCAAGTCGGTTGCAATTATGCTGCAATTGTACTCCAATTCTTACAGCTATTTTACTCCAGTTCTATTGCAATTCTACAGTAATTCTGTTGCAATTATTCTGCAAGTCTGCCGCAATTTTACAGTAATTTTACTGCAAGTCTACAGTAATTCTGTTGCAATGCTACTGCAACTCAGCCGCAAGTCTCTTGTTATTCACAGTAATTCAGTTTTAACTCGGTTGCAATTCTACTGCAAGTCGGTTGCAATTCTACTGCAAGTCAGTTGCAATTCTACTGCAAATACGCTGCATATTTCCTGCAATTTTACTGTAATTCTGTCAAAAATATAGTGCAAGTATGTTGCAATTCTACAGCAAGTCTGTTGCAATTCCACTGCAATTGTACTCCAATTCTACTGCAATTGCACAGTAATTATGTTGCAATTATTCTACAATTTTACAGTAATTCTACTGCAAGTCTACAGCAATTCTGTTGCAATGCTACTGCAAGTCTGCTGTAATTGTATCACTAACTGATATCACCGGCTGACGTCCCCAACTGACATCACTGGCTGACATCACAAGCTGATATCACTAGCTGACATCACAGGCTGACATCACTAACTGACATCACCGGCTGACATCCCCAACTGACATCACTGGGTAATATCACTGGCTGACGTCACCGGTTGACATCACTGGCTGACATCACTGGTATCATCAGCTGACATCATAGGCTGACATCACTGGCTGACACAACTGACTGACATCAACGACTGACATCACTGGCTGACATCACTTGCTGACATCACTGGCTGACATCACTGGTATCACCAGCTGACATCATAGGCTGACATCACTGGCTGACATCACTGGATGACACAACTGACTGACATCAATGACTGACATCACTTGCCGACATCACCGATTGACATCACTGATTGATGTCCCCGGCTGACATCACCGACTGACATCACTGGCTGACATCACTGGCCGACATCACTTGCTGGCATTACTTGCTGACATCACTGACTGACATCACCGGCTGATATCACCAACAGACATCACTGGCTGACATCATCGACTCACATCACTGGCTGACATCACTGGCTGACACAACTGACTGACATCAACGACTGACATCACTGGCTGACATCACTTGCTGACATCACTGGCTGACATCACTGGTATCACCAGCTGACATCATAGGCTGACATCACTGGATGACACAACTGACTGACATCAATGGCTGACATCACTTGCCGACATCACCGGTTGACATCACTGATTGATGTCACTGGCTGACTTCACCGACTGACATCACTGGCTGACATCGACAGCTGACATCACTGGCTGACATCACTGGCCGACATCACTAACTGGCATTACTTGCTGACATCACTGGCTGACATCATCGACTCACATCACTGGCTGACATCACTGGCTGACATCACTATCTGACATCACTGGCTGACATCACCAATTGATATCACTGACTGGCATCACTGACTGAGGCCCCCACTGACATCACTGACTGACATCATTGGCTGACATCACCAGCATCACAGGCAGATGCCACTTGCTGACATCACCAGCTGAAATGACATCACCAGCTGACATCACTGACTGACATTGATTGACATCATTGACCATATCATAACTATCAATAGGGGAGCTCCTAAACACAGGAGAGAACTCCCAACAAGAAGAAGAAGAAAGTGGAGCCACCTTGTGTAAATAGACAGTACTGTGGTTGCCATGGAGATGGTAGACTCGGAACTGGACGACACCTAGTATCCCTAAAGACTAGCCCTGCTATCTAATTACAACAGAACTGGAGTGGAATAGCAGCAGATACTAGCAGAATTACAGTAGAATTACAACCAAATTAAGCGGAATAAACAGACTGTCTGTTTACACAAGGTGGCTCCACTTTCTTCTTCTTCTTATTGGGAGTTCTCTCCTTTGTTTAGAAGCTCCCCTATTGAGTATTTAAATTGAATCAATAGATTGGGTTATTATTCTTAGGTTCTTCGGTCAAATGGTTCCAAGGTTCTCAAAGGTTCTTAGGTTCAAAGGTCCTTGGGTTCAAGAGTTCTTAGGTTCCAAGGTCTTTTAAAGGTTCTTAGGTTGAAAGCTTTAAAGATTCATAGATTCAAAGGTTCTTAGGTTCAGAGATTTAAAAGTATAAGGTTCAAAAGGTTTCAAAGGTTCTTAGGTTCAAAGACTTTCAATGATTCAAAGTGTTCTTACATTCAGAGGTTCTTAGGTTCAATGGTTCTGAGGATGAAAAGTTCAACCCTTTGAAATCAAGAACCTTTTAACCTAACAACCTTTGAACCCAAAAACCTAAGAACCCTTATGAACAAAAGGACCTAAGAACATTACAACCCAAGAACCTTTGAACCACAGAACATTTGAAGCAAAGAACTGTTGAACCTGAGAACCCAAGAAACTTTCAGGACCTTTGAACCTAAGAATTCTTGAACCTAAGAACCTTTGGACTTTTCACACCCAAGAACTGTTCTACCTATGAATCCAAGAACCTAAGAACTATTAAAACTAACAACCTTTCAACCTAAGAACCATTGAACATACAATCCTTTGAACCTAAGAACCCTAGAACCTCTCGGTTCAAAGGTCCTTAGGTTCAAAGGGTTCTTACATGGAAAGGTTCTTAAGTTCAATGGTTCACAGGTTCAAAGTTCAACCTGTAAACCTTTGAACTCAAGAATGTTTTAACTCTAGAACCTTTGATCCAAAGAACCTTTGAACTAATCCCGGTCAACCAAGAATCCAAACTTGGAACCAAGAATTAAGAAATAAGAAGTAAGAACGATAACTAAGAGCTAAGAAATAAAAAATTGCAGCCACTGTGTCCGCATTTCATTTTATCCCCCTTCCCCAACCTGATGCACCAGTGACCCCCTTTCGTCTCAAAGGTTCCCAGGTTCAAAGGTTCTTGAGTTGCAAAGGTTTACAGGTTGAACTTTGAACTTGAGAACCATTGAACTCAAGAACCTTTGAATTTAAGAACCCTTTGAACCCTAAGGACCTTTGAACCTAAGAACCCCATTGGACCTAACAACCTAGAATCTTTAAATCTAAGAACCTTTGAACCCAAGAACCTAAGAACCTGTCAGCCTTAGACTTTGGAAATAAGAACCTAAGAACCTAAAAACTTTGCCCAAGACCCACTGAACCAAAGAGCCTCTAAACCAAAGAACCTTTGAACCTTAGAATGTAAGAACCTTTGAACCTAAGTACCTGTAACCCTCAGGAAAATATGATCCTGAGAACCTGAGAACCTAAAGATCTTTGAACCTAAAGACCTTTCAACATAAGAACCTTTCAACCCAAGAACCTTTGACCAAAGAACCTCTTAACCTAAGAACTTTTGAGCGTAAGAACCTTTGAACCTAAGATGTAAGAACTCGAGAACATGTCAACCTAAGGACCTAAGACCTTTGAACCCAAGAATTCTTGAACCTATGAACCAAAGAAATCCAGGTCCCAAGAAATTCTAGGCCTAAGAACCTTTGAACCGAAGAACCTTTAACTAAGAACCATGGAACCCTTTGAATTTATGAGCCTAAGAACCTTGGACTTAGAACCTAAGAACCTTTGAACACACTTAACCTCTGAACCTAAGAATGTAAGAACCCTAGAAACTTTGAACCTGTCAACATCAGGACCTAAGAGTAGCCAGAACCAGTTGTTGTTTAAATTGTGTGCTAAATTTCAGGATTTTAAAAATAATCCATTTCAAGCCACAAAATGTGACATAGGTGATATGAAAAAAGAATTCGTTTTCATTAATGAACTTTGAAAGAGCTTTAAAATGATGCATGGAAACAGGACCTGGTGTAATCTGCCACGTAGCTCAACATCCTTTTAGTGGAAGTAGCTGCACATTCATTTTGGTGATTATCATATATTAGATGAGAAGACTGGGAATCTTAGGCATAGTCTAATCCACTAATAGAATTAGTTGTCTCAGTATTAGTCAGAACTGACTGCTTTGGCCCAGGAGGCCTCCCAAAGGCAGGCCAGTTTCTCGGAGTTATCTCAATATGAAACACTGGATACAACAGTTACCGACAACCATGAAAATCCAATGGTCTCTGACAAAACGGGAGCTCCAACACAAAATTTTACACTAAACTATGTAGATATACGGCTACAAGAGAACTTCCTAATATGATTAAGTAAATATTTGTAGAAGTTTACCAATTTATTGTTGACCATTAATTTTTGAGAAACCAAAATTTGAGAAAAATATCAGAAATCCTAATTTTTAATGGAGGTGTGAACACACCTCCATTTATGCAGTTGAGGAATGGAAGTTTTGGCGGGAAATTCAAAATTTGAGCATTTTCAGAATGTCTTTTGACCATAACTTGGCCATTTTGTTTGGAATTGATTTGGGTCAAGCGAGCTATCTAACATGATAATAGAGCTTGCTTCTGGTAGGGGAGGCGGGGGTCAGAAGTCACAAAATTCAGAAAAAGCCCCAAAACAGAGCAGGTGTTTGTTAGATCTGAATGACCTTTGGCACAATTATGCAGTATTTAGTTGACTATAGTTGTATCACATGATAGCTGCTGTGCTGTATATAGGCTTTAGTCAGTTTACAATTATTTAAGGCAAAGTCCGCTGTGACTTTTTACCCCATGTCAGGGTCAAGAAGTCACAACCATGGGGTAACAAGTCACATGCAATTTTTGTGAACATACAACACCATATGAGGTAATATGCAGACCTAGACTTGATAGTCATCCTTGGGCATGAAATCTATAGTGAGCCTTCAAAAGCTATCAGCATGCAATGACAATGCACCATCAGCAAAGCCGGCGTCAGAAATTGCGAAATGAAATTTTGCTGCAATGCTCTCTCATCAGTATTATTGATGATGGATGATGATAAGATTGTAAGCTAAAAGCTTCTAGTGCGGAATATTTTACTTTCCTTAGCACAGAATACTGACTTCCCGGTACCCTATGGTAAAATACCACAGTGCTGGGGTGAAATGTCACAGTGTGACATTTCACCCCTCAGCTGTTTTTTAAATTCAACACATGATCCTGGCAACTGGGTGACCAAATGGCCAAAAATGGGTTCACAGCATGAAAGACTATTATCCAAAAGACCATGAAACACTAGCACAACTTCCTATGTCACAGCGACCAGACATTAATAGAGAAAGTTCAGAATCCATAAAACCTGTTTTGAACACCAAAAATTCATGAGGTGGTAAAAACCCACTTTGCACAATGAGTATAATTTTCATATTCCCTGCAGACCTTCTTCTCATAAAAGTGTCCCAAATGATGATTTAAGCTTAAGAATTAGGTCACTGCAAGTTGGTCAAAAAGGCCTGTGACATTTTACCCCTGTGACTTTTCACCCCCTCTTCCCCTATAGGAATGAAGTGCAAGCATGTTGTAATTTGGACGTGACTTTAGCTAGAATGCATATATAATGTGTGTCCTGTTTGTGTATTGGGCAGTAATGCCAGAACTATGGCTTGTATGTTTTATATTTTTGGCACATTATCGTATCTTTTATCCTAGTTATGCCTTTTTGGGGTTCAGTCCACATGACATTATTTCTTTTCTCGAAATTATTGAAAAATGTGAAAAAATATTTTTTCTTTTTTTCCAGAACTAAACTCAAAAGCTGCTGTGCTTATGTCATTGAAATTTCAATATATAGTATGTATTAAATACCGACATGTGCCTTTTGACGTTCTAAATGTTCTTAGAAAGGGGGACTGATGAAAATTCCTAAAAAATGTGAAAAATATTTTTTTTTTTAACTATGTGATTCAGTCAATCTTGCAGTAACATCTGTGAAATTTTCTAGTTAGCTTTCTTTTAACATCTCTAGTTGGAGTGTTAACCCCACGTGATTTTTTTATGAAAATCAAAAACTATAAAAAAAATAATGCTTTTTGCCAATTTTCTGACATTTCTGTGTGAAATGCCAAAATAATAATGGTTAAGTTGTTTGAATTAAAGCATATCATAGTTAAACATACTATGAAGGAATAATCAAGTTAATCCAGTTATTGCAAATTTAAGATTTAAAATGCAAAAAAAAAAAGGTTAATAATGTCTTTTTTCCTCCCAATTTTCATTTAAGCTTAATACCAGGCTTTGGAATATTTAGCAAAATTAACATGACAGTGTAAACATCAGAATCATGCTAATTTTGAGCTATATCATTTTTTTTCATTCAAATCACAAGTTAATATTGGAAAAATTAAATGAATATCATGGATTTTCAGATAATCGTACATCAGTAAATTTTTGGCCTGGTGTATCAAATTTTCCGCTAAAATGTCTGAATTTTACTCTTTTGTACCACTCTTCGTCAAATTTTATCAACTGGAAATATACGAGTGACTCTACAAGTTAGCTGGTTGTGGTATCATATGTCGATTGACAGGTGTATAGAGCAACAGATTATTTAGTAAGATCTTTATTGACATGATAGTATGGAACTAAGCAGGTCTTACCAATATGGGGAGTTACATTCATGCAAATACTAAAGAATTATTGGCCCAGTGCATAAAATTAGTAGGTGATTGCCTTCTGCATTTCTCTAATTACCCTACAGGCCAACCTACTTGGCTCTGATTGGTCCAGAAGTTGTCTATTTGTAACAAATTCCGCCACCTCCATTTTGAACCCCTGGGTTCTTGTTTCACAGTTTTTTTGTTTTTATGAAATTTTCACAAGACTGGCCCTCCAAATGCATTTAGTCATCTAAAGAGGTATAATTTAGACATCTAAATGCATAATTTCCGCAGTGCAACTCCAAAATTCACAGAATCATGGAGCATCGAAAAAATAACATTTTTTCACAATTTTCGCTGAATTTACCGTTATTAAGAGCATAAATTTAGACGCCCAAAAGGAACATTAAGGGTATTTAATGCATATGATGGTAGAATTTCATGCCCATAGGTAAAACTGTTTCAGAGTTTTGCTTTGGAAACGAAATTTTTTTTTTTAAATTTTCAATATTTTATAAAAACTGTACCAATTGCTTAAATATGAACAACAAAATGCACATAATTCATATGCTGCAAGATCCACTCATGTGCCAAATATCATATACACAACTGCAATAGTTTAGGCCCAACGGCCATAACACAATGTGTGCAGCCGCCGCCTAGTGGATCCAAGCAAGATATAAAAGGAAAACATGTCATAATTACAATATGCCTGGTATTCATTCCTATGCCAGATGCATGCTCTATAGTCAAGTTATCCACATCTCTTGACCCAAACATCTCCAAACAAAATAGCTAAGACAGGGCCCAAAAGACATTCTGAAAATGCTCAAATTTCCCGCCAAAACTGTCCATTATGTCATTGTGACTGCATAAATAAAGATGTGTACACATCTCCATTAAAAATTGTAAATTAACTCCCAGAGTGTAGTTTTTCACTCTGAGAGTAAAATTTTTACTTACAGAGTAAAACTTGATTCTCCCAGATCATTGCAATACTCGTAAATTTTGAACAGTTAAACATTTTCTGAGAGTATAGAATTGATCTGGGAGTGAAAATTTTGCGTTCACTCTGGGAGAATCAAGTGTTACTCTGGGAGCAATGTTTTCACTGTGAGAGTGAAAAACTTCCCTCTGGGAGTGAATTCGCGATTTCTGATAGTTTCCTCTTGCCAACATACTCATGCCATATTCTTGTCTGTGTGAATGGGGCTTAAGAACAGCGGAACCCTTTGAACCTTTGAGCTTCACAACCTTGGATTTTGTACCTGAGGACCTTTGAACCTAAGAATGTAAGAACCCAAGAACCTGTCAACCTCAGGACCTTTTTACTCGGAAATATGAGCCTCTGAAACATTGAGCCTACGAACCTTTCAACCTAAGAACCTTTCAACCTTAGAACTAAGAACCTTTGAACATAAGATTCAACACCAAACATAGCATTGGCACGAAAACAGGGACAGCAATCAAAACAGCATCGGCACCGAAAATGGCATTGCCACCAAAACAGTAAAGAGCTTGAAAATATAGCTCATTAGCCCCGACACATTAATTTGAAGAAAGCGGAAAAAATTTCATATATATGGGTAGTTACAGTAGCCTGTTGCGTGCGCAAATCTTGGCTTATCACTGCACATGCTGCCAATAGCCACTTTGACAGTATGCCTACAAAATTATGTTTTTCTCAAATGATGTAAATCAAGCAGACATACGCCATTATTTCGTTATTGTCACAGTTCAATGATAATTGAGTGAAGTTAACTTTCACAGCAAAAAATTTAACAAAATGCCTCTGTTGGGCCAATGAATGTCTGAAGGCCATCAAATAACTGTTTGTATGCTTTATATATAAAATTCATAGATTCCTACATGTTAACGAACAAACAATAAGAAACTTTAAATGAATGTTTTTTATGCATACACAAAATTGACATACAGCTGTTGTGAGCACTGGGCACATTTATGGTGATGCAACAATCACAAATTATGTTAGTTCTCCAATACCCAGGTCAGACATTCCAATGAGCTCCAATGTTTTTAAATACTCAAGATAGGTTAATTAAGAAATAAAATACTGTCGTGCCGAGGCAAAACCCCCCATAAATTCCAAGCAATAAAATTATCGTGGTAGGGTCGGTGGTAAGCTAAATTTGTCATCTGCAAATTTGTACAAAAGCAATCTTATCTGGAGATACTTTAATTATTTGAGAATTAAATTTATAATGAACTAACTTAAGTTTTGGATGTTTTCTAAATATTATTTGGTCACCTGACCTGTGAGCATGCCAACATTTTAAAGTTAAAAAACAAGGAAGCTGCCTGATAAACAGTATTTTAATTTTTGCTAAACCCCCAAAATATTCCGTAATTGTGCAATTAATTTTTAGAGCAACACGCTCAGAATTTGTTACTTATAAATTTGTCGTCTGGAACACATTTTGGGGCAATAACTGGGCATAGGCAATGTCTGATCCAGGTATAAAAAAAGGTACAAGGGTATGTCACATCATTTATATAACAAATAAGAATTTCTTTAAATGGACATTATTGAATTGATTCTGTATTGTTCATGTTTTGATTTTTGAAGCGTGATCCCAGAGTAGTACATCATCCAATCGTACCAAGTTCTGCAGGCATGTCCGTAATCCTTCTCAGTCACTGCAAGACAAAAAAACAGATTGTCAATAGAAAACATTACATAAAATAAGCATAATTAATTGTATCTTTGAATAAGGCCACATTGACTTGGTTTTCCAAATTGAATTGGTTTCCCAAAGGACAGATTTTCCAATACACCTTCTGGACACTCACAAGACGTTAGTCACAAGGGTTGATTTATGAGATTGGAAAGAGGGAGTCAGTGGGAGTCTTCGTTATGTTACAAATTTACCCCATTCTGAACTATTTGCCCACGATTATTCAGCATATATATTAAATACATGTCCACCATACTAGAGTGATGTTAATTGGCCAAAATAAGTCACATGATGAGATCATAAAAAACTCATAAATTGCATAGTTAGGGTGCAATACTAGTTTTTTTCCAAACACAATTTTCTTCAACTTTTTATATATTTTTTTCCACAATATTTTTTCCAACTATTTGTTACCCATTTTGTTTTCAGAAAAAATGTTTCTCAAATATTTAGTATGCAGGCCTATATTAGTACTTATGGGCCATATAAATGATGACAATTCTAAAAAGTAATTTTTCTTAGGCAGATTTGTTTTGTAAAAACACTAGGCCTATTTCAGTTTGTACAACGGAACATTATAATGGAAGCATGGTGGTCATGTAGGTCTAATAAAACAAATACGGCACTGATTATTGTGCAAACTGAAAACTTAAAAAAAATTAATTTCCTGCAAATTAACTTTAATATTGCACTCATATCATGCCGTATTTGTATTATGTATGTGATCAACGACAATGGCGTATCTGGCATTAAGGCCATCGGTTGGACCATGACATTGACATGTGGCAAAACTCAGTGGCATTTCTTAACTTTTCCATCAAGGGGAGGAATGTTTTTTTATCACAATAGTAACTGCAATTTGATTTTTTTAAACTCTTTTTTTAACCTGCTTACCGCTGTCCAACAAACTTTTTTTTCCAGTGTCAAGTGAGAGACAAGCAAGCTCCGAATATCCATAGTCCCAAAGATCATCTCATTTGCCCTTTTAAAAGATGCAGGACAACTCTAGACTAGGCTGTCTGGACCTGTACAATTTAGTCTAGAAATCTAAGGCTGCGTCAGTAAGGTGGTCACTCAGTGCGTAATAAAACAACAATGTCAATATCATTGAACAGAGCTGATCATTGAACATGCAGTGTCGCCATCAACCAGGTTAACATGACTCATGAGTTTACTAGACAGCTAGACTCCAGGCCTTTACAAGTTATAAACATGCCCACAGACTTGCTCAATCACATACCAGCAAAACAACATGATTACTAACCTTCCACTGCATGATAATAACTGCATCTTGTAGTGCGAATTGGCCACAATTTATCAAAACAAACGCCGAGCTCCCCGGGGGATTCCCCAATGAGATGTTGACGCCACGAAGGTCAAAGTCCAAATGAGCGACTTTCCTGATTTTTGCTGGTGACGTCACGACAGGTCACGTGGTGCAGTTCCGACCCCCCCTGGTACTAACCACTATACGATCACGGCTAACTGGCCAGCTGCTTGGTGGCCGCTGAAAACTGTGAGTGTCTGTTGAGCAGCTTACCTATGCACTAACAGAAGCAATGACAAATTCATTTAGACACTAAATAGCAATTTTGACACCAAATTTCAATTTATTGTAGGCTTTTTGGTGTTTTGCAACATTCTTTGTTGAACTTCAGCTGGTAGCCAAAGCCCTATAGGCTGTCAAACCTCATTCTATATTTAGCATGTATCAAACCTGCGCAGCCTGCAGCCTAGTGGAGGTCTTGCACACTAGGGCACCTGGGGCGGATTTTGGGATACAGGTATGGAGGAGGGGGGGGGGTCATTATTTCCAAAAACCTCAATTTAATAAGAGTATTAAACCATATTTGGCATACATAATTATTTGTAAGGTATATAATAGGTAGGCCTAGAATAAAATAGGCTAGGACCAGGCCTTTTAAAAATGCAAATAATATAGATTTTATTGACAACTGGATATCAAACAGTGATATGAAGCAGAAAATAGATAAAACAGGAGAAAAAAAACTACAGCTACAGACTACAAACATTGTATAGAATATGGGTTTACTTAGAATAACGTTATATTTTACGCAATTTGGCAATGTTCAAGAGTTTTTTTGTTTTTTTAAAGTCCATTCTAGAAAATTCATTTATCATGTCCATAATTTAGATAAATACACATATGAAATGTTTGTAAAATGAAGTAAATTGTTAGAGAATACGCTTTGAAATTAATTGAATATAACAAGGTCCCAGCTTTGCGAGATAGGTGATAGCACATAAATGTATACAGTAATACTGATAGTAGTATAAAACCACATACTAATAAAGTCTACAAGGTACAGAAACATATCTATGACTATTTGGCACATTTACTAAATAATTGACTGAACAAACAATTCTTAACATTAATGAAAACATACTGCATAGAGTAGATCATACTTTAAATACATTGCAATGCTTATATTAAGTGACTTCTCTTTTGGGCTCAGTGTGTTCAGCTATAAATGCTTGTGTTTTTTTATCTTTTAAAATTTAATGCTAAGTTTCTTTGTGAAAGTGCATGTAAGTCGCTATTTTTCTCTATATTATTCATTAATTTATACGCTTTGGTTTTTTACATCTATATATATATATATATATATATATATATTCTTTAATTAATAAAGCAAGTTATTCGGTTTAGATTACTTGATTCAGGTAATTGCCAAGGGCTTTTAGGATGATTGGATCCTTGGATCTCATAATAGTTACAAATTTGTCTTTTTGGTTGAGATTGTTAATTAAAGTTGGGCAATATGCTAACCACAGCTTGAAGAAGATTGGAACGTTGACTTTTGTGGGATTGACAGGTTATGAGACAGTGCAGTTCATCTTCAACTTCATTTGAGGTGCATTTTTCACAGATTCTACTTTCAGCTGGTATTACTGGGTGTTCATGTCTGCCAGTCTCAATTTTTGGGCTATGAGAACTACACCTGAACCGAGTAATTTTTGTGTAAATCTTTTTATTAATGTTTTGAGTTAAGTAAGGTTCTAATCTAAAATCAGTCTTAAATTCCTTGTACGTTCTTAGTTTAGGATGTAAGGAGCTATCATTTATACCCGACAGTATGATCAGAAGTCATATTTTCATTTATCGTTATGTTGTAATTAGATATAATGTGACATATCTTGCTGTACCAGTTATTTTGCTTTTTCCTGTGGAGTTCTTTTTGAATCATTAAACACTTACTTAATATATCTGTACTCTGCAGCGACTCCAACCTACTCCGATATTTAATGCTAAATAGTCTTTGTCGAACGTAAGAGGGTATCTACCTGTCTCAGCATAGCCTGCATAAGTGGAGGTTTGAGATGAGTTCTAACTCCTAGCATTATTCTAAAGGTAGGCCTATTTCAGGTGAAGATTCTCAAGCTCACTAGAGGGTGTGGTCCGCAGCCATAGCTCACTATTGTATTCAAGTATCGGCAGAATGTATACATATATCCCGCAATTGCGAGTTCACACCATGAAAAAAACATTGAGTTCACACCATTGAGTTCATCCATGTGAACTCAATGAAATAAATTATCTGACGTTGTTATGCAAACAATGGGCAGCGATTGTTTATGTCATGATATCACAATTATGGGCTGCTGGTGACGTCACAACAAACTGCTGCTCCAATCTTGGGAGAATTTGAAGTTATCAGACTACAATTTAGTAAAAACCACTGATGAAATCATTGCGGCATATAAATAAAACGGTGTCCGCCCGCCAGTCCGAGGGCCCGCCAGTCCGAGGGTCGGCGAGTCCGAAGGCCCGTCATTCCGAGGGCCCGCCAGTCCGAATTTTTGATGCCCTGAGGGCACCACGGTGCCCTGAGGGCATCGTCTGTCCATGGTGCCCTGAGGGCATCATTTTGGGGCCCGTCAGGCCGAAGGCCCGCCAGTACGAGGGCCCACCAGTCCGAAAGCTGGGGTGTCGTCTGGAGGAGTGGCAAGGCCCAGCTGCCCGAGGGCCCGCCAGTCCGAAAAGCCCTCAGGGCATTACCAAGGTGCTCTCAGGGCACCATCATTAGTCTTGGAAGTGCAAGTTCTAGGAAAAATATTAGGAAGGTTTCAGACAGATTGCTATTGAAAATGCATGATTACTGTTGAATTGCCTGATTGCTACAATGTAGGCCTATCAAATTGCTGCATTAATATTGACAAATTGCAAGCCAGACTTTAAAAATGTTCACTTGGTCTAAGTAAATATTCCTTCACATCTCCTCTTCTGGATGCTCTTTCTGTCAAGCGTGTTGTAAATATAAATCAAACTAATTGCTTGAAATTTTTAAAGAAAATAATAACAGGTAGTTCAAGGGGAAAACATTTCTATAAAAATAAAATGTCAACCAGTACAGGCTGTGATCTCTTTCATAGAGCTAAAACGGTGTGCGAAAAACAGCAGATATCTATTGTTAGGGTTTTGCTGGATGACTCTGTTGTGATGAAATTTGCTAAGAAAAGTGATGGTGTTATTGATAGTATCAGAATGTGTTTCGGAGATTATGAAAATAAGAGAGACCTAGTCAAGCTTTTACTTTCTCCATTTAATCTTTTATGAATTTTAAAAAGTTTTAGATTTATTTTTATCCTATACTTGTATCAATTTTAATATACTATTGTTCACATTTTTTATTAATGTAATTTATTTTTCCTACTTGGAAGCAAAATAAAGATATTTATTTATTTCAAGATATTTATTGAATTGATATAATATTAAGATTGAATTGTCTAGCTGATTAATATTAAAGTGTCAGATGACGCATGGTTGATTTAATTCTTACTCTCCTGGCGCAATCTTGGGAACTCAATTGCCAATTGTTTTTACTAATTCCAGTCACACAATGGCAAATACAATTACTCTTGTTTCTACACTAATACAACTGTACAAAAGATTCATCACTGTTGTTCTTGCTAATTGCCCTTCAGCCCTACATAGCTATACACTAATTTTTAAAATATCATTGTTTTTTGCAGTTGTTCATCATCTTTCTAATATGAGATAATGAGAGTCTGTAGTACTTGGTACTTGGATTCAGAAAAAAAAAAAATTAGAGCCTAAACAGCATTAATGACAACAGTTAAGGACCAACACGCTTCACTGACTCTTATGTGATGCTATGGCATGACTTCCATCCAGTGTGCGAAATACTGGATGTCCAACCGTCCTGACCACTTGAAATAACGATCAGACTGCTGCTTGCTAGCACAGGCCAGTCTGATTGGACAAGGCAAGTTCCAGTCGACGCCTCATGTTTGGTATCATTGAATTCGTCTTGAAGAGAAAATAAAATGGTGCAAAAATCATAAAAATTGGATGACTCTGGACCACACTGCACCATAGTAGGTTGCATTTATGACAGAATGTTCAGGCCTGTAGCCAGGAATTATTTTTCGGGGGGTGCTTTTTAAGGGAAAAGTGGACTCTTCTTCGCGAGCACCGAAGGTGCGAAGCCAAGCTAGGGTGGTCTGGGGGCATGCCCCCCAGGAAAATTTTTTGAAAAACTAATGACAATGGTGCATTCTGAGCCTTTCTCAGGCTTTCTGATATGTGGTAAGGTCAATCAATTTTGTCCATGGGCCAAACTGCATTTGCATTCATTCAAACAAAAAATCCCTCTTTGGCATGGATATGTGTCCTTCAAATATTATTTTCACAAAAATGTAGGCCTACTGTTACGCATGGATTCAGAAATAAAACGTGCAGAATCATTAGCATATATATCCTAACATTATGAAGGCTGTTACATGAAGGGACGCCCAAAAGTAGCAAGCCAATGGCACCAATATGGCTGGAGAAGAATTCTGAATAATGTGGAGTACCAATTCTACCATAAAATGTATAAGACATGATCAGGAAGATGGGAACCAGCATGTTGAACTGCATGTTCTGTCTCTATAGTCTATACCTCCTTCTTGCCAGCTCTTGCCTCCTCCTGATAGCTCCTTCTGTTGTGTGCTTCCTCCCCACTTCTGCAGCCAGCTTATAGTATAAGGCTTATACCTTATTCCACTCTGCATTCTCCCTCTCTTAATTGCCTCTCCAACCCCCCCCCCCCCCCAGCTTCTGCCTCCTCTAGGTGCTGCCATGTCACCTCTTTTCTGCCATGCTCCAGCTCTTGTATCCTTCCGACAATTCTTTGCTCCTTGGATTGCTCTAACCTCCTTAATCCCTTCTGTCTTATCTGCCTCGGTCCAATATGCTTCCTGCCTCTCTGCCTCCTCCGTCTCTGCTTTCTCCCATTCTCTGACTCCTCTCCCAGCTTGTGTCTCCTTTCTACAGTGTAGCTATTGGATTCTTGGATTGTGCTTGTCTTCTCCCTCTCCTCTCACTGCCTCTTCCCTTTATGGTTTCTCCCTCTGTGCCTCCTCCTTCTCTGCTTAGTCCCTCTCTGCCTCCTCCCTCCCTGTCATCTCCTATTCTGACTACTCCCTATAGCTCCTGTCTCCTTTCTACAGGGTATACGTAATATGGGGTGAACAGGGACAGATTTGGCCATTTTTCGTGATAAAAGGGACAAAAATCAACCCAGAAACCGAAATATGGTGTCAAATTGTGTCCCAGCAGAAGGTCCAACTTTCCATAGGAGCTTGAAATGATATCTTAAATTGCCAAGGCTCAGGGCCAAAAAAACCACTGTTCCAATCACCCCACAGTTTGGGGTGAATCGGGACACTCCATTATTTCCACAATCAATACTTCCAAGCTTCCTTAAGTGATTGCTTCTTATGACTAAACATTAGACAACATATTCAAAATACAAAATATTTATTTTGAGGAAAATCTGAAACCAATTCCATTGATAATATACATATTATAAAAAATGAGATAATTACAGTTTTTGGCAGTTTTCTGTCTTTTATCTACTAATTTTGCAGGTGATTAATAATGGTGGACTAAATCCACAATCGTACGTTGGTGCCAAGCTCAATAATATTTATCATAAAGCCATGCTAGGTCCAGTGCCGTGAGTTGGTAAAATTTCAGTTTTGGGCCAATATGCACTTACATCTTAGGTCATATCTCAGCCCCATAAAGGAATTTATGCCGGTATTATGGATCAAATGATAGGCAAAAATATCTTCTTTGATGTAAATAGCAGCAATTGCATCCATATGTCACTGGTCTTGAGATAATGAGTGATCAATGATTGCAGTTAGGGAAATTTTTGGTGTCCCGCCGGGACACTGCATGTAAAACTTTTGCATACAACTTTCAAATACAGGAAAAGGGATGGATTTAGGATCAAAATTGCAATACATTACTGTTCCCTGATTAGGTGGGCATCTTGTGAATCCAGAAAAATGGCAATTGGATGTTTCTATATTTTTTTAATACACCTTTTGTAATCCTCAGTTGGTGTGTCCCGGGTGAAGCTTAAAAGTGCAATGTGATTTTTGATGCCACAGATAAACCACTGATCGAAACATTTTCGGAAAATTTGATATACCAATGCATTGCTCATGACCTTCTCTGTCAGGAATATATCACTTAAAGAGGCTGAGGCTGTTGTGCCAGGAGCTGTGATGGCTTGAGTAAGACTGACAACAGCGCGACGCTCTTATATTCTGCAAACATTCTTTGGGACTTCTCTTGTTCGGGTACTTCCTGATGAAGGCTTGTTGCTGGAATTTTTGCATTCTTGGTATTATTGTCATGCTCATGAGCCTTGCTTTGTATTAGTGTATAGAATAGGGTAGAAAGTCCAACCAATAATGGCATTAGAGCCCTATCTTTGAGACTGACAAAAATGCGACGCTCTCACATTTTGAAATATTTATGAGGACCTTTCTTCTTTACACGCTTCTTGATGAAGGCTAGTGGAAGGAAAGTTACCTTTTCTGATATGATTTTGTTGCTCATGAGCCCAGGTTTCTATTGGTCTATACAACACAGTTGTTAATGTAACCTATTATGGTATTAGTGGCCTGTCTTTGTCACTGACAACAAATGTGGCACTCTTACACTTTGTAAAAATGTGTGTTCAGACATGTCTTGTTCAAATGCTTTGTGATAAAGACTCTTTGCTGGAATTTTCACTTGTTTGATATTGTGTTGTTACACTTGAGCTTGGCTTTCCATTGGTATATACAATATGGTTTTTAGTCAAACCTATCATGGTATAATGGCCCTGTGTTTATGGCTGACAAAAAGTGCAAAGCTTGCTTTCAGCATTACCTGCTAATTATACCATAGAAGGTATGAGAAGGCAAATAATGAAAAATCAGTTTTTTGTTTGTTTTAAGAATATTATTCAACAAAGTGTGTGCAAGTTTCATAGTGATATCTTAAAAAGTCTTCGCTGCAGAGGCAGTTGAAGCAACAAAGTTTCGTTTTGAATAAACTGCATTTCAAGTTAGTATTTTCTTCACATTCATGTTTAAATTTACAAGCATAATGTGGCATAGACAACACAAAAACGCATATACAACCTCAAATTTTTGGATTTGGAATCTATTAATACATAGGAAGCATATCAGTGATTATTGATTTTTTGGTCAATTTCACCAGAAGTTCCAAATTTTACCAACTTGTGGCATTGGTCCGCTAGTAAATTCAAATGAAAATTGGTAGAGAATATATTGGTTATTCCCGAAACTTTGCCATTGACCTGGATCTGAACTCATGACCAAACATACATAATCCCACATCTAGTCTACTTTTCTGGTCACTTGATACCATTCTAAACTGAAAAAAAGTTTCCTGCAAGTTTGATGGCTCTGGTGTTAAATATTTTTGAGGTGAAGTATTTAGAATGTGGAAGACAAGAGAAGAGAGAGAAGCAACCAGCCAGTGTGAGAATCGAGCGTCAACTGACTTTATTAACATGACCACCGTTAGAGGGCTCTATATACAAATATGTACAACAGATGGCGTGAGCGCATATTATATACAGTGCTGCCACATCTCCCCTTTTAAGTTATAAAATTGCATAAAGCATAATAGCATAAAACATAATAGCATAAAACATAACATCATGTAAAACTCAACAAACTAAAATTATACATCTTGAGACTAGAATAACCAAATAGAATTGTCAAATAAAATATCAATAAATCGAAAAGTCTTTGTCTTGAATTATTTACAAATATGAAATATCAAGTCTCTTTTATAGCACACTTGGAAGTTGATGAATCTCGAAGATGATGTTAGTTGACTAAAAACTGGATGACACGATAAAATCCAATTTTTTATAAAAATAATAAGAGCAGAGGTTACTAGCACATACTCTATCTAAAACAATTATTTGTTTCACTTAAAAACCCAGACGGTACAATAAAATCCATTTTTAAAAACGAGAGCACAGATTCACTTGCTCATCACATAATCACTTTTGTACCGAGCTGGAGGTTGACGGTCTCTCTTCGGGCGAGTAATCTGCACTGGCGGTGCGGGGTCTTCCACACGAGGGGGGTTCTCAGGTTGCGGGTTCAATCTGGGCGGAGAACCAGGAATTACCGCTTGTGCAGCTGGGGGTACGGGACGATCACATGGCACATCATCGGCTGCAGACGGTGCCATCATGTAGTCGTCGAGAAAGGCATCTTGGATGCGAGGAGCAGGCACACGAGGCGTGCTCAGTAGATGACGTCTGTTCCGACGGTACGTTCCTCCTTGACAATTCACGATATAGGACCTCGGGGCACTGTGAGGTTTGATAACAACTGCGGGTTCCCACTTTCCCTTCCGTTGCATACGAATGGAATCTCCAGACTGTAGAGGTGGGAGGGACTTTGCAGTTTTATCATACTGACGTTTCTGGACGGACTGACGTTCTAGAAGATAGGGGCGAGCATTAATTTTAGCAGGCTCTAGAAGTTTCGACGAAACGGGGAGCTTGCCTTTTAACTGTCGTCCCATTAACATTTGGGCTGGGGAGTAGGGAATGCCGGTAAGGGGGGTCAATCTATACTGCAGAAGGGCGACGTAGGGATCTTGACCGGACATTTCAGCTTTAACAAGCAAACGTTTTACTGTCTGCACTGCACGTTCAGCCTGGCCGTTAGACTGAGCGTAAGTAGGACTAGAAGTGCTAAGTCTAATGTCCCATTCACTGGCAAATTTCTTAAATTCTCTACTTGCAAAGGGCATATTGTCTGTGAAAAGTTCTTCAGGAACTCCATGACGAGCCATAATTGATTTTAAATGAAGAATAACACACTTAGCTGTTTTCTGCTTTAACAAAGCTATTTCTGGGAATTTTGAAAAATAATCCACAACCACTAGGTAGTCATTTGATCCAATAGACATGATATCTGCGGCAAGCTTTTGCCATGGTCGCATCGGAACTTCGTGACACAGAAGTGGCTCTTTTTGTTGATTGGCTCTAAGAGTAAGGCATACATTGCACTTGGCTACTTCATCAGCGATGTCTTGAACCATGCTTGGCCAGTAGAAAATTTGTCTAGCTCTACTTCTACATTTTTCGATACCAAGGTGACCTTCATGTATGATCTTTAGCATCTCAGATCTTAGTTCAGCAGGCACAATTATACGGTTACCTCTGAATAGAAGGCCGTGGCTTCGTGAATTTCATCTCTGACGTTCCAATACTGCCTCTGGATTCCACGAGCTTTCTTGTAGGACCTAGGCCAACCACCATGGACTGCACGAAGTAGAAGTTGTAGATCTGCGTCTCCCGCCACAGCTTTCTGGAACACTTCATACTTCTGCTGGCTCATTGGAAGCGATGATGTCAAGCTGTGCACCATAACTTCTATGTCATCTGGGGCGCCAATCGGTTCGCTGTCACTGAGGTAGGCTCTGGAAAGGGCGTCTGCAATGTACAAGTATTTACCAGGCACATACGAAACATCAAGACTATAACGTTGCAACTGCAGTAGCATCCGTTGCAATCTAGGAGCAGCAATAGCCAAAGGTTTCTTAAAAATCATTTCGAGTGGCTTATGATCAGAATGAACAGTTACTTTTCGGCCATAACAGTACTGATGGAATTTGGAGCAAGCAAAGCAAATAGCAAGAAGTTCTTTCTCAATTTGTGAATAGTTACATTCAGCAGCCGTAAGGGCTCGTGATGCGAAAGCAATAGGACTACCATCCTGCGTAATACAAGCACCAAGGCCAGATTGGCTAGCATCTGCCTGAACCAGAACAGGTTTCTTCACGTCAAAGAAATGTAACAACACAGGTTTGCTTAAGGCTTGCTTAATGTTCTCAACAGCTTTATCATGTTCAAAACTCCACTGCCAATGTGAATCTTTCTTCAGAAGATTACGAAGGGGAGCCGTTAGACTTGACTCTCCGGGGATGAATTGCGAAAGGTATTTTACCATTCCAAGGAAGCGTAGAAGTGAAGGCTTGTCAGTAGGACAGGGCATGTCGATAATCGCTTCAGTTTTCTTGGGACAAGCACGAAGTCCCTCAGCTGTGACAACATGACCCATGTACGCAACTTCTGTCTTCTTGAATTGAAGTTTCTCCATGTTGAATTTGATGTTGGACTGACGAGCACGATCTAGCACCTTCAGAAGAGTAGCATCATGTTCAGCTTCATCACTGCCAGCGATGATGATGTCGTCTGCGATGACATGAACGCCTGGAATATCTGCGAAGGTCTGCTCATTTCGCTTCTGCATAATTTCACTAGCCGAACTGATTCCGAATGGCATCCGAAGGAATCGCTTACGCCCCCATGGCGTGTGGAATGTGCAGAGATAAGACGATGGCTCGTCTAACTTGACGTGCCAATAGCTATCTTTCATATCGACGACAGTGAACAATTTCTTGCCATTAAGTCTCTACAACACATCTTCAACTGTAGGAATGGAGTGGCGCTCGCGTTTGATAGCTTTATTGAGTGGCTTCGGGTCTAGACAAATCCTCAAACTACCACTTTTCTTCTCAGTAATTACCAAGTTATTTACCCAATCGGTGGGACGGTCAACTGGAGCAATGACACCATCCTTCTCAAGGGACTGTAGCACGGCACGAAGCGGCTCCAACTTGGCAAAGGGCACCCTCCTATTTCGCTGCATAACTGGAGTCACACTAGGGTCGACTTCGATGTGATACGGTAGACTGTATTCACCAAGACCACTGAATACATCATCATACATTGAAGACATCTTGTCTGTAGTCAACGGTTGGCTAAGCTGACACACAGACAGTCTCTGAACAAGCTTGAAAAGTTCACATGAAACCCGGCCTAGAATTGGGGTAACATCAGCATCAGTCACATAGAATGTAGTAGGCAAAGTAATATTTGTCGCAGGGCATCTCACAGAAACAGTCGCAACACCAGCAGGCTTAATATTTTCACCACCATAAGCACGTAGAGTGTGTTTCGACTTCTTGAGAATTTCATTTGGGAACAGTTTATGCCATAGAGTCATTGGTAAACAATTTGCATCAGCACCAGTGTCAAGCTTGAATGCAATTTCCGAATTGTTCAACACAAATTTTTCATGCCATCTCTGAGAAGATTTTTCTTCAGACGTAGTAACTGGACCCATAAATAAATATTCATCATCAGACGAAGCATCAGAATGTTCATCAACAGCATGGACTCTAACAGACTTGCCTTTGTTGTTGTATCTTGGCTTGAAGTTGGATGGGCGAGGTTTGTGCTGTGGGGCCGACATTTTGACAGCAGAATGTGTAGGCCTCGAACTGGAAGTGCGACGAAATCCACCTCCTTTGCAAACAGCAGCAAAATGATTATAGCCAGAACATTTTCCACATTGTTTTCCGTAAGCGGGGCACTGTCCTTTAGCATGACGTCCACCACAGTATTTACAATTGACGACAGAAAATGTCTCACCAGATTTGTTTGGATGACGACGGCCATTTTGGATTCCGACCGGAAGTACGTCGACGGAAGCGTGGGGCTCCATTTCCGTCATGACACGAATTCGTTGTTTACTGGATTCGGCCGCTCTGCATAAATCCAAGGCTCTTTTGAGTGACAAAGGGTTTTCACGAAGAAGCCTCTCCTTGACTCCAATGTCTCTAATCCCAAAGACAATTTTGTCACGAAGCATGTGCTCTTCTTGATTGTCAAACTCGCACGTCGCCGCCATCTTGCGTAACGTTGACTGCCATGAGTCGACACTTTCATGTTCCTTCTGGTCACGTTTCCAGAACTGATATCGCTCGTAGACCACGTTTCTCAACGGTTCACAGTACTGGTCAAAATGCTTCAAAACTGTAGCATAGTCTTTTTTGTCTTCGCCTTCTGCCCAAGCAAATGTTTCATAGATTTCCTGAGCCTCTGGTCCCGCCGCATGAAGCAGAATCGCCGTTTGGGTCGTTTTCGATTTTTTGTCCAGCTCTGACGCATCGTAGAAGAACTGGAATTGGCGTTTCCATTTTCGCCAACGTTCAGCCACATTGTCGCTGTGTAAATCGATATTTCCAGGGTGCTGTAGTTCCATTTCAGCACAGATTTATCCGTTTCCTGACACCATGAAGTATTTAGAATGTGGAAGACAAGAGAAGAGAGAGAAGCAACCAGCCAGTGTGAGAATCGAGCGTCAACTGACTTTATTAACATGACGACCGTTAGAGGGCTCTATATACAAATATGTACAACAGATGGCGTGAGCGCATATTATATACAGTGCTGCCACAGAGGAATGGACAAAGTTTTGACCAGTATATGTCAAAACTTAAATTATGCAGGGCGATGTTTAAGGTGCTGCAGCTCCTCACTGCCTGCAGTTAAAAGTGTGAAATTCTATCACAATTTGCACTGTATGTGTACTATAAATGTGCCAAAAATTAATTCTCTAGGTTAAGTAAAAGTACTGGATCTTTGACGAAAATACACACGTCCCTGTTCTGTCCCGATTCACCCCTGTGTCCATATTCCCCCCATATTACGGTAGCTCCTGGATTTTTGGATTGCTCTTGTCTCCTTCCTCTCCCCTCTCCTCTTCCCTCTCCGCTTTCTCCCTCCCCACTTTCTCCCTCTCCGCTTTCTCCCTCTCCGCTTTCTCCCTCTATGCTTTCTCCCTCTCCGCTTTCTCCCTCTATGCTTTCTCCCTCTCCGCTTTCTCCCTCTCTGATTTCTCCCTGTCCATTTTCTCCCTCTCCGCTTTCTCCATCTCCTCCTCCCTCTCTGCTTTCACCCATTCTAACTCCTCCCCAGCTCTTGTCTCCTTCCTACAGTGTGGTTCTTCGCTTCTTGGGTTGCTCTTGCCTCTGCTGCAGTTTCTGCCTCTTTTCTCTATGCTTTCTCCCTCTCTGCCTCATCCCATTCTGACCCTCTGCAGCTCTTGTCTCCTTCCTAAAACATGTAGGGGAAGAGGGGGTGAAAAGTCACAGGGGTAAAAAGTCACAGGCCTTTTTGACCAACTTGCAGTGACCTAATTCTTAAGCTTAAATCATAATTTGGGACACTTTTATGAGAAGAAGGTCTGCAGGGAATGTGAAAATTATACTCATTGTGCAAAGTGGGTTTTTAACCACCGCATGCATTTTTGGTGTCCCAAACAGGTTTTATTGATTCTGAACTTTCTCTATTAATGTCTGGTCACTGTGACATAGGAAGTTGTGCCAGTGTTTCAAGGTCTTTTGGATAATTGTCTTTCATGCTGTGAACCCATTTTTGGCCATTTGGTCACCAAGTTGCCATGATCATGTGTTGAATTAAAAAAACAGCTGAGGGGTGAAATGTCACACTGTGACATTTCACCCCAGCACTGTGATATTTTACCATAGGGCACCGGGAAGTCAGTATTCTTAGCTAAGGAAAGTAAAATATTCCACTCTAGAAGCTTTTAGCTTACAATCTTATCATCACCCATCATCAATAATGCTGATGAGAGAGCATTAAAGCAAAATTTCATTTCGCAAACTTTGGGCAATTTCCGACGCAGGCTTTGCTGATGGTGCATTGTCATTGCATGCCGATAGCTTTTGAAGGCTCACTATAAATTTCATGCACAAGGATGACTATCAAGTCTTGGTCAGCATATTACCTCATATAGTGTTGTATGTTCACAACAATTGCATGTGACTTGTTACCCCATGGTTGTGACTTCTTGACCCTGACATGGGGTAAAAAGTCACAGCGGACTTTGCCTTAAATAATTGTGAACTGACTAAAGCCCATTTACAGCACAGCAGCTATCATGTGATACAACTATAGTCAACTAAATACTGCATAATTGTGCCCAAGGTCATTCAGATCTAACAAACACCTGCTCTGTTCTGGGGCTTTTTCTGAATTTTGTGACTTCTGACCCCCGCCTCCCCTATACAATGTAGCTGTTGCCTCCTTTAACGGCTCTTGCCTTCCCTCTATGGGTTTAAGTGCAATATAAGTGCTGAATAGTTCCAGTGCAGTCTGGTGAAAATGAGAACTGCATGCTGCTGCCACCTGGCACAAAAGTTGATTTTGTATGCTACAGCATTGCTATCCTAAGAAATAGTTCCAATTTCATTGCACATTCACAAAATTTCTATTCAACATTGATGTATACCAGAGTCAGACTCTGCAATCATATTGTCTAAGGGAGTAGAAAAGGCCATCAGCACACTCAGAAACAGCCCCGGTGTCTTCCAGACAAAATTGTGTGTTCCTCCGATTGAAATGATGTGGACGCTCGCAGGAGCTCGTGGAATAGCACATCAATCACTAGGTTGCAACACAAGACAGCTTGTGTTCTGATCTGTGGCAATGCAAGAGCAGTCCACTTGTAGACAGGTTCCAGTGTGTAACAAGCACTTCCTTTGGTCAGTGATTTAATCCCAACAGCCATTTCAGCAAACTGACAGGTGTATGAGAGCGGCATAAAGCCTCTATACATGTGACATTGTGACAATTTCAAAGAGCAAACAATCACTGGAACTGCTAGTCTTTACATTGGACTTAAATCCCTCCCTGCTTTCACTCTCTGCCATTTCCTTTTTGTTCACCCTCCTCTCTACCGTCTCCCTCGCTACCAGTAGTCCCAATATTGGATAGTGCAATATCAGGAAACAGGTGGTCCAATATAAATTCCATGTGCCTTAGATTGGACCAGTGGTCAAAAATTATTTTTGATTTTATGCAAAACATAGCAAATGTTTTTTAAACCTCAATTTGGCCCCTCGCTGCTCATGTACAAGATGTGTCAAATAATTAATCTCTCAGATATTACCCTGTAGCCTATGAGAAATAGGGCCTTTGAAGTTTATGGTCCAGCATATGTACACTTCCCCTGCCCTATGCAACTCCTGTATCTATTAAAAGTAATCGAAGCAAAAAATTGTCATGCATAGGCCTATCAACTGTAATTTTATTAAACACATTACAAAGCATTGACCAAAAGGGATAAATTGCAATTAGGAGTGGGGGAATTCACCCGTAGGTGTGAATTGCAATTGAGAAAGGCTGTGAAGTCTATGATCAATTGGGCAAATCAAACACACTGAATTGCAGTTTGAATGACTTGACATGAAGTCAGGTATATCCTATTGGTTCTGGGACAATTTTGGACTTAAATAGTGGACTTTTTGGGACCATTTTCGGCCGTGGGGGGGTGCGTTCGCACCCGTCGCACCCCCCCCCCCCTGGCTACGGGCCTGATGTTTCAGTAATTTTTGTTAGATTGGACTCTCCAGCAAATTAGTGTCATCAAGCACAATATTTTCCAACTTTATGCTTAGTCAAGTATGAATGTTCTCTCCCAAACTGTTACAGTTGACAAATAATGGAAGCAAAAAAAAAGTTTCAGAAAACAATGACCTTTGTTGGACATCTTCACCCCTTATAAATGCACCTTGCTTTCCTGTCTATTTTTTAAGTTGGTTCATAAATTCCCATGGAATGAAGTATATTTTGTCAAATCAGGCCTATTGACATCATTTATCATATGTACCGAGTAGTTTCTGGACTACTGCAGTGCCCTGTCAATCATTCGGACTAGCCAATCAGTACACACTTGAGTCCCATCGGACCAGAGCCTTCTGTAATCCATTACTCACACTGCTTCCATCATTCTGTCCTGATTGATTAACTGCAACAATTCCTACATGTATATCTGCGGCGCCCTTATTGAACAATCAGAACAATTCCTGCCTAAATGCCATGCCATGCCTTCATTGAAGGAAGGGTGGAGGGTTAGCTCATTTGTTGGTGCACTGCCAATCACTGGGTCCAAGGTTCGATTCCTGCTGTAGCTGGGTCATGGACCTATGTTGGTCAGCAGTTTCAATTACGCTTCGCCTCATTTCTGTGTCCTATACTCTTGTCCTAATCAGCCTACCAAATGCACAGGATGTGCAGTAAAGCCCCAAATATCCTTCCTTCCTCCCTTCCTTTCTTCCTTCCTTCCTTTCTTCCTTCCTTTCTTCCTTCCTTTCTTCCTTCCTTTCTTCCTTCCTTTCTTCCTTCCTTTCTTCCTTCCTTTCTTCCTTCCTTCCTTCCTTTGAGAGGGAGAGGGTTAGCTCAACTGGCCCTTTGTGATCTTGATTTATGAACAGCAGACCTTTTCTATCATACTTTGCCTCATTGTTTTTTCCTTCTCCGGTCCCAGTTATCCTAAGGGCACAAGGCACTGTGCACTAACGAAGGGGGTACCCTCGCCATCAGGGCAGCCATTACAACTACTGATTCGTGATTTTAAAGTGAAATTGCAAAAAATGTAGAGGGAGTTAGGTCTTCAAATTTTGAAGGTGGCTAAAATGGCTTGTGGAACGAATGATTGTCAAGTAACAGGTTCAGATATACAAGATGAAGTAAGACATTTAGGAAATTAGAAATCACTCGAGGTGAGGGTACCACAAAAACCAAAAAATGGCAGGGCGAGGGTACCAGCATTTTGGCGAGGGTACCAACAGAAAATGGCGAGGGTACCAACAGAAATGGCGAGGGTACCAACCCGGAAGTGGCGAGGGTACTGCAAGATTTGGGCGAGGGTCATTTCCGGTTGGCGAGGGTAACCACCAAGGGGATTGGCGAGGGTAATGTCAGATATTGCTTGAACAACCAAAAGCAAACAGTCAAGGAAGAGAAGGCAATGAATCAGCTTATTCAATTTGCTCTTTGTTGCAATCAATAACAGCATTTGCTGACACATGATTGCACTTCTTTTAATTACCAGTCAGGAACCCCAATCAAGAACATAATTGCAATATTACCCTGTCAATAAAGGAAAATATTAAAATCAATTAACTCCAAATGAGAATACAGTTGCACAACAGCATTCCTGTCCATTTTACCCCACAGTGGAAGTTAGTGCAATGCAGATTTGACAAATTTTGGTACACATCTAAAAATTAAAACAACTAGATGGAACCTTAGAAACATACTTGACTGTGACAACTGGTTGTCAAGCACAGATAAAAACCAGTTAGTTTGCAGGCCATTGTTATAAAAGCTCCTAGCTCTAAAATCTGGCAAGAATTGTGTGTCTAAGAGGATGGGCAGTCTCAGACAGGGAGGAATTCAATTCAATGACCACATTCATACCCAAGATGTGGCAGGCAAATACGGAGGAAGAAAGTTGATCAAAATTACCTTTATCCAAACAGTACCATCCAGAGTAAAACTTACATGAATGATTATTTTCTCCCTGTGCACACTGCTGACAGGACACGATCTGAGATTATCATGTTTCAGTCATGTTTCAATTCTTATGCAGCAAACTATTGCCGAGAGCTAAAATCCACTCCTAAGATATTAGTAAACTAATATTTGTTATTATACAATAATTATACAGCTATGCAAGCTTTCAGCGTTATAAGGTTGATGCATGTGTCTTTAGATACAGAGGAAATGAATTATTATAAGGAATATATATAAAGTGCATGTTGACGCCTAAAACAATTTCGAATGAGATGATCAATGGGTGGTACAGTACAAATTTCTAAATGTGGCTCAACTTAGCTGTCTGTAGCTATTCATTACTAGTCTTATCCATATCTATCCATAACTATCCATTTCTATTCTTTTGTATACACAGGAATCTCTTTACCCCTTGTTTAAACAATAGTTATTGTGGATAGCTACGGCTAGCTATGGATAAGTGTAGCTTAGTTTAGCTTGGAATGGCTATGGATAGATAGCTAAGGCTAGATTTTAAATGACGAGCCACTACTGTACATTCAAATGAGATCCTTTTAAGTATCTGTGAAACTAAATGAAGAGAAATCAGCAGTTTTGATGAGCATTCCATTTTCGGGTCTCGTCTCCAACCTTCCATGCAGCAATTGTTGGCTTATATGATAGGTATATGAACTACACGCATGCATACCAATAATACCCTATAAGACAATACAAGCGTATGCAATGTGAATTTGGAGATTGCAGAAGCAGGGTCGTTTTGCAAATAACATACAGATATGGTGCAAATTCAATAGTTGACCTTGTACATCTCACTTATTTTGATAATGTTGTGGCATGAAAATCATTATTTCCTTTATAGTATTTGCATATTTTGAAGAAATTTTATTTTATTTTTATTTTATTCAACAGCATTAACAAAGTACAATTGTAAATGCATAACTAGTGGGAGCCAATTCCAAAATCACATGACAAATTCTAATTGACATGCATCAACAGGAGTTATCACAAACTGTTATAATATATTGTTTGTTACTATTTGTGTTTTTAGCAGTTAGACAAAAGATAGGTGTAGATAAGAATCTGCAACTTATAGAACCAACAACACCCAACAATAACTGTGAATTTTGAGAAAATGTTTTTCATACTCAAATGTCAAATTGGATGGAATCTGTGAAAAATATATCAAAATACACATGTCTTGGGCAGGGGCGGACTGGCGGCGTTTCGGGTCCGTGGCAAAATAAGTCTATGGGCCCCTACGTTCCAACAATCGGCGATATTTTAAAACCGAAAAACACATTACCAAATACTACAAATTTCTCCATTGTTAAAATTTGGATGGGGGGCCCCACATGAAAGGGTGCTGTCCTTTTCAGTTGGTGTGTTGTTGCAACACATAATCATAAACCTGATAGCAAAATTTTGCTCTTTTCTTGAAATTTTAATTTTTGGCAACTTGGATGGGCGCCCCAGAGTGGATGGGCCTGTGGCAGCTGCCACTTTGCCACATAGGCCAGTCCACCCCTGTATCTATCTATCTATCTATCTATCTATCTATCTATCTATCTATCTATCTATCTATCTATCTATCTATCTATATCTATCTATCTATCTATATCTATCTATCTATTTATGGTATAAAACTAATAACATCAATATTTCTTTTTATAACAATGCCAAAAAGAACCATTTCCATTACAGAGATATTAGGTGGTACCCTCACCATGACAAAAATTGAAAATGGTGTTACCCTCGACAGGTGTTTTTGGGTACCCTCGCCCTGACCTTACATTTTGATTGCAAAATATACTAATTCTGTGACTCATCACACTTGGCAGACAAGACCCCGGGTTAGTTTAACATTCAATCGATATGCATGACCAAAATAGGCTTTGGATATGATATAATAAGCTCAGGATGATGAAAAATTACTTTGAATCGAGATTTGCAATGGCTGCCCTGATGGCGAGGGTACCCCCTTCGTTAGTGCACAGTGCAAGGACATGATGCACGGCTCCAAACATCCATTCATGCTTCACTTGCATGGTTAGTAACCATCCTTTCTTTCATTCTCGCTCCCTTGGAACCTTGCCTCCTTGATTCATTCTTCCTTGCTTTAAATTTCAGTTGCTTGCGTTCTTCCTGACTTACTTGATTGACATTGAGTTGTCAATTTGACAACTCTTAAAAAGGGAGTGTACCCTTTGCAGAGCTGTTCCATCATGGACCTTTCACAAGCCCCCACTGGCCCCACAATTACATTTATAGCTGAACATTGTGAACAAGTATATAGGGTAAAACTTAAAAGTTGGAAATGTCATGCGTAGACCAGTGCATGACATTACACAAGACAGTTTTTGTGTACAGTGGTAATAAAAGTAATATGTACTTTCCATGAATTCAGTAGGAAGTCTTTCTTTGGTTGGTCCTCTGTCACTGCAGCATATCTGAAAAGTTTCTGCAGCAGAATCTTCAGTTCAGTAGAACTATGCAGCTTGGGAGGTTTTATGCACTTATGCAGGAAGCTGCAGAATTCAGGGAACTACATATTATGCTGTAGAAACTTTTCAGAAATGCTGCATAGTGACAGAGGACCGCCAAACCAGTCACCGTCTCACCTGACCCCCAAAGTGATACACCCCCATACCAACGTAGCGGCAAGATCATGGTCATAGTTGTCTAAAAAATCGGTTTATTTAATATAGCGCAAGCTTTGAAAACAATCTTCAGATGCGCTTTACAATAATAAAAATAATGAAATGTGAAATCGGTAAATGTGATATATAATTATATATATATATAAAATGTAAAATAGAGTGAATATAGAGTATAAATTTAAAATCAATAATCAATATTAAAATTTGTTAAATAAGTGAGTCTTTAGTTTAGCTTTAAAAGATTCTATATTTTCACAGTCTTTTATCACATTCGGGAGTTCATTCCACCACTTCGGCGCTGCGACACTGAATGCTCGGTCAGCAAAAGTCTTTTTTCTTGTAAAGGGCACAAATAATCTTGTCTGTCATGACATGGATCGTAGACCTGATCGTCCAGGTGCAGCAGGTTTCAGCAAGTCAGAGATGTATTTTGGGGCTTGCCCATGTAGACTTTAATTTGTAAACAAGGGTTAAAGCCTTGTGTTGGACTCGAAGATGGACTGGTAACCAATGCAATTTCTTCAGACTGTTGTGTGAACTGTCACCATCCTGTAGAACTAGCTTTGCTGCTATGTTTTGAACACGTTGTAGTTTGTTCAAATCACACTTTGGCAGTCCTATAAAAAGGATGTTGGAGTAGTCGAGATGGGACATGACTAAACCCAGCACAAGAGTCTCACATGCGTTTTGACTGACACTGTTTCTTATCTGTTTAATTCGCTGGATGTTCCACATCGCAGTTCTGCACTTGGATGTTATGTGCTCCTTAAATGACAGATTTTCATCCAGGATGGCTCCGAGATATTTAATTTTTTCTGCACGTTGCACTGGAGACCCACATACTTCGAGCTGCCTTGAAAGAATCTTCTGTGAATACTGTTTCGAGGCAAAGATGATAAATTCGGTCTTCGAAGGGTTCATTTTCAACCGATTTTGGTCCATCCAGTTGTTAATCTGATGAGCACACTGTTCAATTTCTTTGATGGAATTTCGTTCAGCTTCTTGATCTTTCACATCGAAGCTTAGTTTGATGGCATGATCATCGGCATAGCCATGTAAGTCTATGTGCTCTGGGATCGCTTGTTGTAGGGTGCTGGCATAAACAAGATAGAGCACTGGTCCCATGCAGGAACCTTGAGGAACAGAGAAAGGAAGACATCGTTCACTTGAATACTTCTGGCCCACATTTACTTTGCAGTCTCTTGGTCGTAAATAGGTATCGAACCATTCCAAAGCTTGCTGGTTAACTCCGAATCTGGCTTGGAGAACTGACAACAACAAATCATGATCTACAGTGTCGAATGCTGCGCTAAGGTCCACTGCCATTAATGCCACTGCTTTATTCCTTTCCATCGACCACAGAAGATCATCGATCACCTTCACCAAGGCTGTTTCGCAGCTGAAGTTCTTCCTGTAAGCTGATTGATAATCAGGAAGAAGATCGTTGTCATCGATATGTTGCATGAACTGGTTCAGAGCAGCCTTTTCTAAGGCTTTAGATAGAAATCCAAGGTTGCTCACTGGACGATAGTTACCAGGTACTAACTCCAAACCAGGCTTCTTGAGTGATGGTCGAATGATGGCTGTTTTCCAAGACTGTACAAAATTGCCACTCATGAGCGATGTATTGATGATTTTTGTAATGATAGGGAGGATACATGGGAGCACTGTCTTTAGTAAGCTGGTTGGCATTGGATCAATTTCACAAGACTTTGTTGGCATAGACTTGATCAGCTTCATTATGTCATTCTCACTGAGATATGTGAAACTGTCAAAATCTGGAGTTTGTCGATATGCTGGTAGGAATTTGGGAACTTCATCTAATGACTGTCTTATCTTCTGGATCTTGTCAAGAAATTAGTCGGCAAATGTTTCAGCGAGGTCTTCATCATTCGAACCAGATGGCATAGGGCTCTTCTTCTTACTGCCATTGATGGTGTTGAAAAATTTATAGAGTTCCTTTACATCACCTTTGCGGGTTATTATTTGTTCACTAATTTTCTCCAGTTTTGTTGCTTTAATAAGTCTGTTGTACTTCTTCTTTTCTTCGCAAAAATGTCTCCAGTCCAGCTCACACTTTGTGATCGTGACTCTGGTGACCTTGCCCTGTCTAAACTATGAATGTGCATTGTAGAAAGCCGCAGGAAGTAAGAGTGCTTCAGAAATCCTGCAAAATTCTGCCACCTAATGAAGTTTTTCAGGATAAGGGAACTAAGGTGGCTACTAAGAATGTCCCCTTAAATGCTTATGTTATGATTTCTGTAATGCATTACATTATAGTCACATTGCAGGTTTGCTGAACCGAAACATATGTTTGAACACATATTCAACAACATTATAAAAAAAAATTGCATAAAACGGTTTGATTACCCCCTCTTAGTGACCTCCACTAAGCCTTGATGGACATAAGTTCTTAGTAGCCAGCTAAGTTCCCTTATCCTGAAAAACTTCACTGTAGAATTTTGTGGAAAAATGTTGAATTCTACAGACAGCAGCAGCATTTATGAAATTTTGCATTGGTGCAGGAAAACATTTAAATGAAGTCGGTGAAGCTTTCAATTGACACTTTAACCCAGGAGTTATTAAAAAATGAAATTATGTTGATCTACATGTAGCTTCTCAGCATATTTGTTAGACAATTACAGTTGACGAAAGTGCTTACAGAATTGGATTGAGACGCTCCTTGTGAGGTCATGTCCCTATCCTTGCCATATTATTCACTTATTCTCCATGACACACATGCAATTTGTGAGATCATATATCATATACCAAGAATGCATTGAAAAATAATGTAAAAAAATTGGAAAATTTGAGTATGGCTCTATTTGCTTTGGTTTTGGAAGCGGTCTCACTTTTAAAAAAAGTGATATTTTTCTGCCGTTTTACCTTGTTTCTCACTGAAATTTTGCAGACGTTAAAACTGGATGTTCAGTTCATCAGTGCAAATTGACAATGCCAAAAATTTAAGCCGGAAGTGTTGGTCTGATTAGTCGAAAATGCTCACCTGACTTGGAATCACAAAACTCGGCTAAGTTGGATAAGTTAGTCAGATTTGAGTTAAGCTTGTCACAAAGACATCGACCGACTTGGCTCCAGGCACTATCAATTGTCCTAATGAATTTGGAAGGGGGGGGGGGTGTTCTTGCCCTGCAAAATGAGAGATCCGATAGCGGAGTGCTGTGGACACAAAAATAGAATCCTTAACTAGGGATAATTTGCTCTCGAAGGTTTGTGATAGGGGGAACGGGGGCACAGTGAATCGCAGTACACAGTGAATCGGTAGACTTCCTGGGATGCTGAATAGAAATATTTCAATATCTTTTCATATGTTTGGTGTATTTTAGCACTCAACTTAATCAGGTATGACATTTCATAAAACATATACCGTTTGGACGTTGTGAGGTGAAATATGATTTTTAGCATGAAAACCTGGAATTTTAAAATGTTTTATGAATTAGTTAAAAAGTTCAGAAATTCTTTGATTTATTCCCTGCAATTGAAATATGTCTGACAGAAACATCTAATGGAAATAATTTCCAGGTGATTCGAGAACATGTGGATCGAACTGGCGAAATATCGTGAATTATGTGAAAGGTAGTCTTGCAGGGAACGGTGGATCAGGGCACATTGAATCACTATGTTCTCCATTGTTACAACGGAAACTTCTTGCGAAAAGCACCAAGAATAGCGAATATTGAAGACCGCACCTGTGACAGTTTAAGCCATATGTGTTCAAGGACGCAAACTGCTATCTACCTGACTTAAAAGGGTGGTTTTGCACAGAAAATATTCTTCGGTTATTAAAAAATTACTTCCAATGTCAAATTTTATTTTTCTAAAAATAAATGGCGCTTGATTCACTGTGCCCCTAGCACTGATTCACTGTACCCTGCTTTCGCGGCGCAGTGAATCGAATTTTTGTCTTCATTCTGAAGGTTATATCATAGAAATCAGAAGAGGTTCCATAATTTTTGAGCATGCATTTTTACTTTACACTTATATCTTTCCTCAAAACCATTTGTAAAGAAAATTTTATTATAAATCTTCGAGATACGCCAAAAATAAACTTTTCCGATTCACTGTGCCCCTGTTTCCCCCACATATAAGAACTAATTGTTTAAATTGTTTTGCACCAAATAATGTCATTTTAGAACCAGGGATGTCTTTTGGCAGGTGCATGATTTTATGGTGAAAATCTGGGCGCTGGAAATTTTGGACTATGTCTAGGGATATGTAGACTTCATTGTAGGACTTTAGCTAGGAAAATATAGCCTTTGAGCTTTTTCTGCTGTATCTTGGAGACTATAGCCAATCTGCATTTCTGTTTTACCATTTCCTTATTAGTTACCTAATCCAAGAAAAGTTTCACTACAGGATTTGGTAATCTTTCACTTAGGCTCGACTTAAAATTTTCTATATTGCACGAAAGAAGGAAATTTTGCAAAGAACATCATTTGGATGCTAGGGAGTTTGTGTCGCTGTGTCCTGCTTCTCACTGTGCCCTGCTCTCCCCTATATCTGGGATGATAAACCAGACAAAGTGAGCAAATCAGTAATTCACAACAGCCCTGCCGAACAATACAGTGGCCTAAGGTGCACAAGAGTATCCCGAGTAAGGGTTCTGAAGAACATAAGAATGCCCCAAGGGAAAAGTAAGTGTCATGAGGCATAGAATACAAGAGTGCCTTTAGGAACAACAGGGAGTCCTGAAAAACAAGGAATGACACAAAGAAACTGTCATGAAGAACAAAAAAGTGCCCTAAGGAATGCGAAAGTGCCTTTAGGAAGAAAAAGTGCTCTAAACAACACAAGAGTGCCCTAAGCAACACAAGTGCGCCCTAGGAAACACAAGAGCGCCCAGAAGAATACAAGAGTGTACTGAGGAATACAAGAAGTTCAAGGAACACAAGAGTGTCCCAAGGGAAAATAAAATTTCCTAAGGAACGCAAAAGTGCCTTAAGGAACAAAAAATTACCCTGAGGAATACAAAGAGTGCCCCAAGGAACACAAAGAGTGCCCCAAGGAACACAAGAGTGCCCTAAGGAACACAAGAGTGCCCTGAGGAACAAAAGAGTGTCCTGAGGAACCCAAGAGTGCCCCGAGGAACACGAGAGTGCCCCTATAGGAACACAAGAGTGCCATAAAGAACACAAGAGTGCTCTAAGGAACATAAGAGTACTCTAAGGAACATAAGAGTGTCCACTGCCCTGAGGAGCGCAGGATAGAGAGCAGTGGCGGATACAGGGGGGGGGGGCCTAGGGGGCCCGGCCCCCCCTAGACCACCAAGAGTAATAGTAGCATTTTGAAGAAAAATTGCGATAACGCGGGCCCGCGAATGCCGAAACACGTCCGGGCCCCCCCTAGATTATCCTGTCTGGATCCGCCACTGGATAGCTAGATAGATCTTTAGGTTAAGCGCCGTCCTCTAAGTCCAGCACTGTGTGCTCATGAAGTTTGATTGATGAGATGGGAGAGAGGGCGGGAGTCCTCAACATGTTACACATTTACCCCGTGTGAGGGATCTTTAACTTGCCCAGCCCAGATACTGATACAAGGGCCGCCAATTTAACGTCTCATCCGAATGACATCCAGCTGGAATTTTGCTCATGAAGGTCCATATTTCGGGTTCTCCAGCTAGGGTTCGAACCCATGCAGGCAACGTGCCCTGAGGAATGATTAAGATCTCTTTAAAAGAAACACAAGAGTACCCCAAGGAAAATAAAGTGCCCTTTGGAACACAAGAGGCCTTGACAAATAAAAGGGTACCTTGATAAATAAAGAGGGACACAAGGAAATCAAGAATGCCATGGAGAAGAAGAAAGACATCCAAGGAATGCAGATCACAGTGAGCCCGAACCGTCTTTGGGGTTTAAAAATGGCCCAGCATAACCATAGGCACCGTTACGTAGCTTTTAAAAGGTCAGACGCAGATGTAAAGAACAAAAACATCTGTTGGCAATATTTTGACTTTCTGACTTATCAAATCAATTTTTAGCATCACAAGTCATGTGGAAAGTCTTCTAAATGAGCACCAGCTTTCCAAAAGTTTTGTTCCAGCATATAAAATATCATTTAGAAGAAATAATAATCCTTTCTTTGAAAATGAAAATACCTGCAGTAGCATGTAATATCAGGAAGGTGTGACAAACTCATGCACACATTCATTTTCAACTACTACAGTGTGGATTTTCATAAGAATTGCAAACATTTTAAACATTCTCAATCATTCCATGGGCTGCAGTACGAAATTTTACGAAACATATGTGAATACATGTTTGACAGAGCTTTTGTACTTAAAAATAATTCTGGTCCTGTCAATTAGGAAGGTAAGGGGCAAAAACTATTGCTATTTTGTGACAGCTAACAACAATGTTAGTTTTAAAATAATCTAACCTTACTTGACCTGTAACTTACTGTTTGACTCCAAAACATTTGAATAATAATATATTTTGGGTACATGAACTTGCATTGTGTACTGTCATTAGCAACAACTTTATCAGTAGACCTGTATAGGATTAAAATAAGAAATAGATACGCCATGACATTACGAATATCTAGCATATATATCTCATAAAGGTCTATTTGAAATTGCAACCCTGTGCATTGCCTGAAATCAAGTCCTTTTACTCAACTTGGAAATGTTCTTATTACTTCATGAAATTAGAGTGAAAAGAACTGAATAAAACCAAAATTTATAAAACCGATGGAATACTTCTCCTTTAATACCAACTGTGAAAAGCAGACACACACACTTACATCACAGACATCTTTCAAAACCATGTATGTCATAAAGAATGATAAAAAGATATGGCTATTCTGGATATGTCTTCAACTCGGAATTTCCATTTTATTTTCAAGAAAAAAACTATAAAATAATTAGTTTTAAATTATTTGTTAATCTATAAATTGTGTTATTTCCTTCACAAAGTCACAGGTAAAGCCAGCAATGCTATCTAGGGTTTGTGACATATTTCTTATGAATATGCAAATGAAGTTTATCACACACAACATGAAAATGTGACTTTTCTTAGTAATTATAACATTCTGCGTTTCAAATGTTATCTAAAAGGTAGTGATATACATTGTTTTGACGTTCAATCATTTGAAATTGTAATTTGCACCCTGGTTTGAAGAAATATTGCCAGCATAAAGGAATGTGACATTGTGACAAACAAGAAATTGAAAAACTGCAATATCTCGAGAATTCCCAACGGATTTTTTGTTCTTTACAGCTGCTTTAAGAGCATTACTGAAAAACATTGTTTTTATGCTGAGTGATAACCCTTGTTAAAGATATTTATAAAAATAAAAATAAATCTGCTTGTTCATCTGATCTCTAGCTACGTAATGGCGCCTATGGTTATGCTGGGCCATTTTATGACCCCGAACATGGTTCAGGCTCATTGTGAGGAGCAAAAGAAGGCTCCAATGAACATAAAGAGTGTCCAAAGGGAGAAGTAAGGGCCCCGACGAGTACAAGGGTGTCTCTAGAAAAATTAGGGTTAGGGAGAAACAGAATGACACAGGGAAATCAAGTAGGCCTATGCTATGGAGAACAAATAAGTGCCATAAGGAATGCAAAGGTGCCCATGAGGAATGCAAAAGTGTCCTAAGGAACAAAAAAGTGCCCTAAGGAGCACAAGAATGCACTAAGGAACACAAAGAGTGTCCTAAGGAACACAAGAATGCCCTAAGGAACACAAGAATGCCCTAAGGAATACAAGAATGCCCTAAGGAACACAAGAGTGCCTAAAGGAACGAAAGAGTACCCTAAGGAATGCAAAAGTGCCCTTAGGAACAAAAGAGTGCCCTAAGGAACAAAAGAGTGCCCTAAGGAACAAAAGAGTGCCCTAAGGAACAAAAGAGTGCTCTAAGGAACAAAAGAGTGCCCTAGGGAACAAAAGAGTTCCCCAAGGAATAAAAGAGTACCATAAGGAACAATAGAGTGCCCCGAGGAACAATAGAGTGCCCCGAGGAACAATAGAGTGCCCCGAGGAACAATAGAGTGCCCTGAGGAACAATAGAGTGCCCTGAGGAACAATAGAGTGCCCTGAGGAATACACGAGTGCAGTTGAAAATTCTTAAAAAATGCTCTGACCTCCACTTTGAAGGAGTGCCCTGGGGCACATGAGAGTGCCCTATGGGAAAATAAGAGTACCGTATGGGGAACACAAAGGTGCCCTGGGGAATACCAAAATGGACTAGGGCAGGAGGGGCAACTGTCTTTGGCACCTTTGGGAATATAAAGTGCTTTATATGGACAATTAAGTGTCCCAAGAGCAAAAAGGTTCCCTTAGGAACACAAGTGTGCCCCAAGGGGAAAGAAGTGCCCTGAGGAATACAAAAACGCCTTCAGGAACATTAGGGTGCCCTGAGAAACACAAAAGTGCCATAAGGAAGTCAAGAATGCCACTAGGGACAAAAAAAGTGCCCTCAGAAGCAAAATAATGCTCTAAGGAAGAAAGAGTGCCTTGAAGAACACAAGTGCCCTTGGGAACACAAGAGTGCCCTTGGGAAAACAAGAGTGCCCTTGGGAACACAAGAGTGCCCTGAGGAACACAAGAGTGCCCTGAGGAACACAAGAGTGCTCTGAGGAACACAAGAGTGCCCTGAGGAATACAAGAGTGCCCTGAGGAATACAAGAGTGCCCTGAGGAATACAAGAGTGCCCTGAGGAACACAAGAGTGCCCTGAGGAAGACAAGAGTGCCCTGAGGAATACAAGAGTGCCCTGAGGAAGACAAGAGTGCCCTGAGGAATACAAGAGTGCCCTGAGGAATACAAGAGTGCCCTGTAGAATGAAAACGTATGGCTATATCTAATGCCCAATGCATACTAGCATCGCATACGAGGGCATCGCATACGATGCTGTGGCAACCCCTTTCTGCCACAAGGTCGCAAGTTGATGCACACTTAGGAAATCTCTTGCAACCCCTTGTTAAAATTGGGGTATTTTTATGTTAAAACAAGGCTCCAACCCCAGTGTACCCCTTGTTTCAGTCCTCGATGGTGTTGCAACTCAGTGCACACATGAGAAACTTCTGAAAACCCATGCATGAAATACCCATTAAAAGCTGCACTGGGATCGCAGAATATCTTGCAGTGTTAGAAACGAGTGTTAGCGATGATTTTGATGATCACTGTTATGGTGAAATTGCATTCCTCCAGTTATTTCTAGCCACACTTTTGAATTCTTTCCATTTAGAGTAAAAAGAATTAAATGACGCACCATAATGGTGCCACCATTGCTGCAACAGTCAAGAGCTCCCTTGACAAAGTTTTCCAATTCCATCTGTGCCTCGGAGAACTTAGCATGTTGAAGGTAGGAATGTACCAACAACTGCTAAGGAATACAAAAGCGCCCTGGGGAACCAAAAAACTGCCCTAGCGAATAAAAGAATGTCCACAGGGGAAAAAGGTACCCTGAGGAACAAGGGAGTCCCTTGAGAAACTATAGGGAATCAAGAATGCCATCAGGAGCAAAAAAAAGTGCCGGAAGGAACAAAAAAAGTGCGCTGAGAAACACAAGAGTGCCCTGAGGAATAACAGAGTGCTCCAAGGAACAAACAAGTGCCCTAAGGAACAAAAAAGTGCCCTGAGGAACACAATAATGCCTCAAGGGAAAAATGTACCCTGAGCAACACGGAAGTGCAACAGAGTGACACTAGGGATTTTTCCCGAAAGGCCTAAACATTTAAGGGAGGGTCCCTTAAGAGGTGCTCAGCTAAGGATTCCTTTGACTTGGTACCTCTTTTAAAAGGGACGCGCCCTAGATGTTTGGTCCTTTCGGGAAAAATCCCTGTTAGGGAATCAAGAATGCTGAGGAGAAAAGAGTGCCCTTAGGAACAAAAAAGTGCCCTGAAGGAACAAAAAAGTGCCCGAGGAACAAAAAAGGTGCTCCGAGGAACACAAAAGTGCCTTAAGGAACACTAGGATACCCTGAGAAACACAAGAGTGTTATAAGGAACACAAGAGTGCCCCATGGAACACAAGAGTGCCCTAAGGAGCACCAGAGTACCCTCAGGTAAACAAGAGTGTAAATCAGTCCACCCTATGATGTCATATATGCATATAAAGTATTCCTCCGTGTCTTTCATTGTCCTTCATTTTGATCTCCCTAGTGAAATGGTATGTCGTTTCAACTACTGCCTCGAGGTCTTCATTGAGCTCTTTTATCTTGTTCCACAGTTAGTCTCTGATTCCTAATTTCTCCAGGACATAAATGATGCCATCTGCCCACATCTTGTCATATTCTTTTGGGACATCCCCGTGGCCTAACCGCTATAGCAGTTGATTTTGAATCGAATGGCCTGAGAGGACGTGGTTCGACTCCCGCTCCTGGAACTTCACTCAGTAACACCGAATACACCAGCACTAAAATGAAGCCTGAAGATAGGAAACCAGCACTGGAATGAAGCCTGCACCAAGACAGAAAATTTGAGAAACCGGAAAAGGAGCAGTTCCAAAAATAGAAACCTGCACACCAGTGACACCACACGAAAATTGATTGAACTACACTAAGAAATAGACCAAGTCCGAGCCCATGGGACGTTAAATGGAGGTGGGTTGTATCCAGTGTTCTATGCTGGGGCAACTGAAAGACCCTGGACATCCCTGAACGAATAGGGTATGTACCAGACTCACAGCCTATCATGTGCTGCTCCCAGACAGAATTGGTAGAGCTAGCCCTGTGACCAGGGAACATGCACACCAGAAGAAGAAGAAGAAGAAGAATCCAGGAAAGCTATACACGTTTCTTCCTCTTCTTATTGCTTCTCCTTGGAGATCACTGATATTGCTGGAAAAATGATGACCATATACTGCGTCTGCAAAGTCCAACTTTGTTTATGCATCATGCCTTGACCAAAAGCATTGCCTATGATGACAGTAAGGGACTAGATTCAGAGTTTATGACTGAGTTGGGGCATAAGAGAGAAAACATAAGAGGGAAAAGAAGAGGAAGAAGAGATGTAGTATGGAAACAGAGAACATGGAAGGAAGAGGAAATTAAGATGAATATATCATGGATGATTGGCGCCTTGCAGTCTAACTAGAATTTTTGGCTGGCGGGAATGGGAGTTTAGCCCGTAGGGGTACCAATTTTTCAAACATTTTTCAAGAGGGGCATACTATGTTTTCACAACATGCTTGTACGGGGTACAAAATTTTAGCAAAAGATAAATGTTATAAAATATTCATATACTAGGGGGGCACTAAAAACCCACCCGGCCCAAGTATCCCACTTAATGGGGAAAGTTGGGCCAACATTTTCAAATGGCTTAAATAGCATATGTTCTTGTGCATATATCAATTCCCTCATACAGATATGTTCTGAAATATTTCAAGATGTGATAAATGCATCAATCACATTTTGATAATCATTATGGTCAGCAGGAGCTGCATAAACGTGAAAAGTGGCCCAACTTTCCCAAGCTTCCCCTACTTCTGTTGGTAAATCTGCAGTTCTGCTGAATCTGTAGATGCTTACAGGGCGGGATTCCAGAGGCTCCAAAAACCGAGCGGTTGCCAATTTGTGGCTTGTTCCATATGAGGAAATGGGGGTCATAAAATCCCCACAGCGCTCCTGAAGAAACATTGGGGTTAAAAAAATGAACCGAAAATGGGACCTATACCGCCTGAAACTATAGGATCATATGAACATTTTAAGACAAAAACGAAAAAATTCTGTTGGGAATTTTTTGAGAAATTCAAGTTTTAAGAAATATTGTTTATCTCATCACTTGAATACATGTAAAGTGGCTTATAATACAATAAACAAGCTTGAAAACACAATGAAACCTGTTAGTTTAGCTCCCCTAAGAATTTCAAACATGTTACAACAATGAAATGAAAATATTTTGTGACTTTATTGAAATAAATGTGATACATTGTTTATCACACAATGAAAATTCAAAAACACTGAAAATAACCCATTTATTTTATTTTTTCACTCTTTATTGTTAAGAAGTTTTAAACCTTGCTTGACATGTATATGGAAAGCTTTAAATGTGAAAAGTGGGTCTAAAAATTATGTTTGGTCAAGCGGACTGCAGCAGATTGTCAACTTTCAAACATTATTATGTAGGTAGCAGTGATCACAAATACACAAACTTTCCTGACTCAGTAAAGGAGAATGGTACCGCTTTCCTTCTCCCTTATCAGAATGGGTATTATAAATATATTGCACAGTGAGCTGTGACAGCTCTTTCCAGATCCAAATGAATGACTTAAAAATGCAGGTTCACATCCATTTTTTCATTGTGAAAGAGAAAATTAGCAGGTAAACCTCTGAGGGAAATTAATTTATCCAGTTACTGATCTCGAGTTACTCTCGAGCCTAAATATGCAGAGCAGAATATGTTGCTAAAAAACATAGGCCCCATTACAGCTGTTGATTCTATGATTCTGTGCATGCAAGCATTCTTTGGTGCCTCCCTAAATCTGTTCTATTCAAAGAGATTCTCAGATTAAAGGGGTCCATGCAAGGTGCCGGATATATATTCAAACAACCACCACAGTGTTCACTACAGTTAGGCATGTACAAGGTACCTGAAAAAGTGTAGCAAACATCAAGCTCAATTTTCGCACACAGGCGAGAACAGTCATGCTTAGTTTCATAGCCTAAATCATGTCTGATGATTTGAGGATATTCCGTTCAATATCAAATAGTACTTAATTTTAAACTATATTTATCCTAATTAAGGCCTCCAATGCAGATGCAGAAGAAAAATGTCAGCTGATTTCACAAACCTATGTCAGAAAATTAAATTGTGGCGTGTTTACTTTAGCCTCAGATATCACTCTAGATATTACTGTCAAATACTTCAGCCTGCATCACATTTGCTCTATTTGAACTATTGTATATAGATAGTATCATATAAACTAAATGGGCCAATTAGAAACCTATCTGAAATAATAATAATCGGTGCTGTGAGAAGATACATATTTGTTAATTTTTATATCTGTTTTAGACATGCTTTCACTTTTTAAAAGCTGTATGAAGCTTTTCATATCCAGTTTAAGGATAACAAATCTGTTTAATAACCCCCAAAGACTGAAAATATGGAGAATTTGGTTATTTTCAGCATTTTTGCATTTATACGGTGTGTGATAAACAATGTGTCACATTTACTTTTAAAAAGTCGCTAAATATTTTTGTTTCATTGTTTTAACTTTATTGAAATTCTTTAGAGAGCTAAGCTAACAGGTTTAATCACGTTTTCAAGCTTGTCTATTGAGTCATAAGCCATTTTACATGTATTCAAGTGATGAGATAAACAAGATTTTCAAAAACTTGAATTTCTCGAAAGATTCCCAACAGATTTTTTTCGTTTTTATCTTAAAACGTTCGTATGAAGGTGTAGTTTCAGGTGGTATAGGTCCCGTTTACGGCTCATTTTTTTAACCCCAATGTTTCTTCAGGAGCGCTGTGTCCCAATTGGTCCAGAGGGCTGATTGGCTTCCTGAGAATGATATTAGCCAATTAGAAGAGGGGTAGAAATTGCACAATTCTTCCAATGCTATACTTGAATTTCAGAGCTCTATAGAACCTTTGATATTTTAGGGATCATAAAGGTATCTTATATCTGACCAATCAAATTGAAAGATGCCCTGCCAACCAAAGTTACAAGAAACAGCCTCTCATCTTGATCCGGAATTCTCAACTTGATCCGGACTACTTTTTCCATTTAATTTTTGATACGTACGATTTAAATTTCTAGACACCTATACGGTATACCACCAAATCTTATGTCATGGCATGGCCATACGGTATACCACCAAATTTCATGGCCAAGAATGGCCATACGGTATACCACCCAATCTCATGCCCGGGCATGGCCATACGGTATACCACCAGATTTCATGCCCGGGCATGGCCATATGGTATACCACCAAATCTCATGCCCGGGCATGGCCATACGGTATACCACCAGATTTCATGCCCGGGCATGGCCATATGGTATACCACCAAATCTCATGCCCGGGCATGGCCATACGGTATACCACCAAATCTCATGTCCGGGCATGGCCATACGGTATACCACCAAATCTCATGCCCGGGCATGGCCATACGGTATACCACCAGATTTCATGCCCGGGCATGGCCATACGGTATACCACCAAATCTCATGCCCGGGCATGGCCATACGGTATACCACAAAATCTCATGCCCGGGCATGGCCATACGGTATACCACCAGATTTCATGCCCGGGCATGGCCATATGGTATACCACCAGATTTCATGCCCGGCATGGCCATACGGTATACCACCAAATCTCAAGCCCGGGCATGGCCATAAGTTGAGGTGTGAAAGTAATATTATGTAGTCACTGAAAACGGCACAAGGCAACTTCTCAAAAAGTTTATTGATACAATTTAATAGAAATAACCCCTGACAGTTCACAGCTTCTTTTTTTTTTTCTGAGGTTTGCCTTCTATGTTCCTTTGGAAGTCTGTCATTTTTGTGATGATTATCCGCTATGGATCTGTATCTTTATTGTATACATGCTGTGGTGAACCCATAATTATCGCTGGAGGATTGAAGGTTCAAAGTTGACTTGACTGAGAATGCCACATTGGAACCATGGGTCTTCTCATCAGTGTTTCGGTGTCTTGAGAACCTGAAAGAAACAAACAGGTCTATGAAATAACTCAAAAATATGGTTTTTGAATTTTAGATACAACTCACTGCCTTCAAAATCAAATCAAATGAAGATTTATTTACCCTCGGTCAGAGCGAAAGACAAACATTGGCCACCTGGGCTATTCACACCGAGCTTGGTGCAAATTAAACAAGTGAAATACAAGAAATGTTGACAGTAAATGTTTAAAATAGCCATTTGTTTAAAGTACATCTATTGTCAGAAAAAACTAAGCATTTTTTTGCCATAGGTAGGTACTATAGATATGTATGAAACACAGTGTGCGGTTCCCAAAGTTGATCTCAACCCTAGTACTGTATTACCACTGTTTGAAGTGCAGAATTCCTGCCTGTCCAGCCACAGAGCCAGAATGAGGCCGAAGCAGCCCTGAGACGTGACGTCACAGACTGGGTAAGTAACCTGATCTATAAATAGATCATGACGCAATGAAACAGATAGGCCTGCAGGCTGCAGCTGTCTGGCAGCTCTGGCCTAGGCCTACTGTTGAAATGATGCACAATCAGTGATAATGGGTTGTGTTACTGTCGCTCCATTATTTTATAAACATTTCCATTGTATGTATAAGGAAATAATAGGTGAATTTGAAATGACACAAGTTGAGCAACCGACAATGGACAGCATTGTAATTAAGGTTGTCAACCAGGCTCTAAAATTAAAGTTTTCACTTTTTTAGAATTCTAAGACTAAAATAGGTCAGAAAAAAATGAATGTGAGCCTATGGCTGATTTTGCGAATTAAAACAAAGAGATTAGGGGAACTTGTTTGGACAGTTAGCCTGCCTCCCAAGACAAGACATTGAAGTTACAGGTTTACAGCTGCTTATTCTTTCCCGTTCTTTCAAAAAGTCCATTTTATTAGAGCACAGTATAGATTAGCCCTACTTTTTGCGTTTCTCAGATGTTTTGACTTTTGAAGAAAGTGTTAACTGAACTGAAATCAGCTGTAGCCAACTGTATGGACTCTGGCAAGATCACAGACCACTGCGCTTGTTTTTGTGCATGCAGAATGTATATTACGGTACACTGGCGTTTTGGGGGGTGGATGGATGGATGGATGGGGGGGGGGGGCGAGCCTTCATTTGGGTGGGGGGGGGCTGCCTCCTTACTTCCTTAGAATTTTGCAGAATTATTATTTTTTCACATACAATTTTCAAGCTTTTTGAGACCAAACAGAAAGTTACTGAGCATCGGCTTGGAAATTAATTGAAAATCGTAGTAAAAGCCCCATGAAAGTTTGACAAGGGTTTAATTAGCTAAACATTGGCAAATGATGGGCCAAGGAGAGGGGTAATATAAAAGTGGCAATTCAAGTATTTTTGATGTGTCGGACTTAAGGATAGCTACATGTATAATTAAATGATTGTCCTGGATTTGTCCAAGTATACCTGGGTCGTTTTTCCCTATAAAAATAAAATTAGCTTAAATGACAAATTTTATAATAGCTAACCCCTTTTGTGCAATAAAAATGGTTCTATAAAAAAAAAAACAGCCAAGGTTCCTCCCCAATCCTGTCTCATAACGCACACTGAGCCAATCAGTTGAACTACACAGGCATTACTTGGGTAAGTATTACACCAATCATCTCACAGTTGTAATTTTGATCCACAGCCCAACTACCAAAAAATTCATTAGAAATTTTATTTATATATGGTCAGCATACCATAGTAGGCATTTTTAAAGTCTTTGTAAGTTTGCTAAAATACTGTGCCATATTTAGTAGCTCCAGCTCTTTTGTTAGACTACTTCCGTGATTTTGTTGAGAAATTCTGAAATAGTTTATAGCAAGAGAATTACGCTGTTCAGCCAATGTTAATAGTGCAATGGTGGCATTCTGCCCCCCCCCCCACAGTAACTGTTCCTAAATAACCGTACTGTGAGATTATTTATTTAAAAATTATAAATGCATCACTGCACACTATCGCACATCAGTTAAGATTATAATTGATTTTTTTTTCTAAAAACAGCAAATCATAACACTGTACGTGCCAATCCACAAAAAATCAGCACTATAAACTGGGTAATGTACGTCCAACAATGCAGATCAGAGATAATTGCCTAGAGCTACGTGTATTACAAGTAGGCCTATTTAGTCCGGCGGCGGTGAGCTACAACCTCGCAGTAGGGTCTGGACAACGTTTTTTTGTTGATTCTATATCTCTGAGAGGTGCTCTTTCAGAATCTGAACGATGCCACTCTGTCATCGTTGGGCAATCCGCATAATATGCAAATTAAGGCGGCCATTACCAAAAATCTTGTTTTGGCCTGTATCTCAGTAACTATGAATGATATCAATATTATTTTGGTGTCTATCCCTATGTTTTGAGGGGTAAATCATCCAACTGGGCCATTGCCATAAATGTCACACCAATAGTTTTTGCAGAATTGACATATTGAGGCCGCCATTACCGAAAATATTGTTTCTGACAATATCTCCGAAACTGCAGGTGGTATCAAAATAATTTTGGTATGTATCCCCATGTTTTGAGGGTTAAAGAATGAGATGAAGCTATTTCAGTAAACATCACACCTATATTTTGTATTGAACAGGCTTATTAGCAAAGGTGCCATAACTGAAAAATCTTGTTTCCGACAATATTGTGTTACTACACATGGTATCAAAACACTATTGGTGCCAACACCATGTTTTGAGGGATAAAGGAACATATTCGGTTATACACTGTATTACTAATGATCAAACAATTATTTTATACTGTATCTCACAACAAACAGTGAAGTTTAACTGAAAAACCATGTGATTTACACCATGTGGTTCATTGTTGTGAACCACATGAATAATTATCTGTCCTTGTCAAGTACACAATGAGCAGTGAAGTGATGGTGTCACAACGATTTGGGGCTCTGATTGGTCAGTGTGGCTGCCAGGGATATTCTTGGGCCTTTGAACAAACAAAATAATGCCTTGTGAAATGACTCAATATATTTTGAATGGTGGCTTTTATTGTTCTGAGATATACCTTATTATCACTGACTATTGTATTCTTCTGTAACCTGACATTCACGCAGTTAACTGCCGTGAACCACATACCTTCATGTTTTATCACATAATAAGCATATATATATCATAACATATATATATCATAAACAAACTAAGCCATTTCAGAAAGGACTTAGCAAAACATGACTGGATTAAAGTGCAATTTAGTCATAACAGAACCCTTCTTGCGCTGATACATTTTGCCATTATTGATTTTTCTGTGTATGGAAACAAGTCACTTTCAACAATTTTGTCCCTAGGAACTGAATGCCACCTATTGTCATGTCCACACTATCATTTATTTTAATTCAAGGCTAGTTAAGGGCCCAGAAGAGAGTATGAATGCTCCAGGCTGTGAGCATATATTATCTTGAGTGAAACAGCTAAACAAGATTTCATGGAGAAGCACACTGCCGAAGCAAGCATACCTCATATGGTAATTACAATTAAATAGCATTCTGCAAAATATTGATCAAGTAAGCTATTGAACAAGATGTATCTGTACTAAAATCACACCTTATCATTTCCAGCACCTCTGGAACAGCAACATTGTCGCTTGGATCCAATGGTACTGGATTAAGTATTTATTACTAAATCAATCATGTCTCCTTATAGTCCAGGCAATCTGTGAGAAAAAGGGGGTGGACCCACCACAAATTCCTTTAGTTTTGACTCATACATTTTCGGAAAGCTTAGACTCCAAGGAATAACATATTAAAAATCTTCCGCCGAAATTTCCCGGGAACCCCCTTTTTTCAGCCAAAAACAAAATGGCCGCCAAATATACTTAAAAATTGGAATTTTCCTAGTGTCCCAGGCAGACACAAGTTGTTTTGAAGGTTATTGCATCCTTTTGGATTCCTTACACACCTACACACACTATCCATGAGTAAAACTTTTCCAATCGACCACTTAATCTATGTTATTCAACATTGCGTCCTAGATAGCATCCAAGATGGCCGCCATGCACTCGTCCTTAAATGACACAGGCAATTTTTCTCCAATGATTCCATGTGATACATCAAATTTGGGGTTTTCCTGGTCAAGGAATCTGAATTTCGTGGTTTCAGGGTCATTGGAGATGATTTATGGCTGCTACTAGGCCCCTATATTGCGAAAAATTGGAATATGACAAAAATATGACACAATAGAAGTGTATTTTTCACATCTGACCATATAGTGGGGCCGCTTAATGTAACATCTTAGGAGAATCGTGCATTTTGAGATGGACCTACCAAATTTGGCACAGAGGTAGAAATCAACTGAAGAAGCAAAATTAGCTATTCTTGATTTTGGATTACATCTCCATGGCAACGGTTTCCATAGCAACCATTAATTTTTTTGTAAATATTTATAATATAGCATATATCTCACAAAATATGGCATTAGTGTTAAATTTAATGACGGATATGTGTTGCTGAGAAGTATGTGCTGCTTTACTGTGGTTGCCATGGTTACCAATTTGTTTATTTTCAAGCAATCATGGATTATTGAAGGACAAAGATGAATCTATATTTATACCTAAAAGTTTTACATCCGGTTGACAATTTATAGTGTTACCTTTTATAGTTACATTTGTAGGTACATCTTTTTTATTTCCAAACATAATAACCTGATATTTTTCAGGGTTTGCCTTCATTCCATTTAATTCGAACCAGTTAGTCATTTTTTCACCACTTCTTTCAATTTGACATTTTAGATCTGTGGGCGATTGGCTGTAACATGACACAGTATTATCATCTGCGTAATTATATAAAGCATAGTCTTTCATTTCAAAGAAAATATCATTTAAAAATATATTGAAAAGAGTTGGCTCCATTGATTACATTGAATAGTATTGTGGTCATTGGAGAAGTTTTATTCATGCCAGATTGCTAGAAAAATGTGACAAATGCTCCACTATCAGTGTTGTAGTTCAGACAGGGACATCTGCCGCCCAGACAGAGGTATGAGCCTCTGCGACCGAGGCTAAGGTCATCAAAACCTGGCCTTGAGGCAGGTCCGTGCCAAGTATTGAGCATCCAAGGCCGTGGCCATCCTTATAATCTGGCCTTGAGAGCTTAACCACTGTCCACTTCATATAAATAACTCATATAGAAAGTGATGATGGTATATTTAGACTGCCATTTGGAAGTTGGCTCTTACTCAGAATTTCTGCATTCAAACAGGTCTGTTAAGGAGACATGATTGATTCAGTGAATGCTTAACCCAGTATCATTGGAAACAAGCGACAAGTTGCTGTTCCAGAGGTGCTGGAAACGATAAGGTGTGATTTTGTTACGGATACATCTTGTTCAATAGCCCACTTGACCAGTGTTTTGCAGATTTAAAGGGAAAGCATACTGCCGGAACAAGCATATCTGATGAGGTAGTTGCTGTGTCAACGTTTATAATTTGACATAACATTTACCTGGCTCTTGCACTCAAGATATTACATACTTACAGCCTGGAGCATTCACACTCTCTCCTGAGCACTTAATTAGCCTAGAATTAAAATAAATGGAAGTGTGGACATGACAATAGGTGGTGGTAGTTAACAGGGATAAAATTATTGCAAGTGACTTGTTTCCGTACACGAAAAATCAATAATGGCAATAGGCATCAGCGCAAGAAGTGTTTTGTAATGACTTTGCACTTTTATCCAACATATTTTGCTCAATCCTTTATGAAATGGTTTAGTTTGTTTCCCAACAATTACTTTGATATATATATGCTTATTATGTGATAAAACATAAAAGGATGTGGTTCTTGACAGTTAACCTTGTGAGTCGTCAACATCAGGTTACAGAAGAATACAACAATCAGTGATAATAAGGTATATCTCAGAACAAAAATAAAACAACCAGTCAAAATATATTGAGTCACTTTATGTGGCATTATTTTGTTTGAAGGCCCAAGAATATCCCTGGCAACCACACTGACTGACCATTCAGAGCTCCAAATCATTGTGACAGCATCACTTCACAGCTCATTGTGTACATGACAAGGTCAGATAATTATTCATGTGGTTCTCAATTATGAACCACATGGTGTAAATCACAAGGTTTTTCAGCTAAACTTCACTGGTTGTTGTGAGATATAGTGTAAAATATTTGTTTGATCATTATTAAAATAACCGAAAACGTTTCTTAATCCCTCAAAACATGGTGACAGGCAACAATAGCCTTTTGATACCATTTGTAGTAACACAATATTGTCGGAAACAAGATTTTCAGTTATGGCAGATTTGTTAATATGCCTGTTCAATACAAAATATTAGTGTGATGTTGACTGAAATAGCTTCATCTCATTCTTTAACCCTCAAAACATGGGGATAAATACCAAAATTATTTTGATACCACCTGTAGTTTCGGAGATATCATCAGAAACAAGATTTTCAGTAATGGCGGCCTCAATACGTCAATTCTGCAAAAGCTATTGGTGTGACATTTATGGCAATGGCCTAGTTGGATGATTTACCCCTCAAAACATAGGGATAGACACCAAAATAATATTGATATCATTCATAGTTACTGAGATACAGGCCAAAACAAGATTTTTGGTAATGGCCGCCTTAATTTGCATATTATGCGGATTGCCCAACGATGACAGAGTGGCATCGTTCAGATTCTGAAATAGCACCTCTCAGAGATATAGAATCAACAAAAAAACGTTGTCCAGACCCTACTGCGAGGTTCCCATGAAATCTGGGGTTTGGCTGCCGGACTAATTTGGCGCTGACTGTACAGCAGCTGTCAGATCTCTGCAGCTATTATGACGTCATTACTCTCACAACAATAGATCTACCCAGGCTGTTACGTCACGACCAGTTGACCCAGTTTAAGTTTTTTTGGAGGAGGAGCAAAGAGATGTGAGGATGGATCATAAATGCTATACTGTTTTGCTGTTAATATGTCTTTTTGGTAAAAATCAATGATCCCAGGTCATTCCTCAAATACGATACTACATATTCAGAGCTGCAATGCTTGAACCTTAGAGATGTCGTTTAAAATAGTTATTAGGAAATGCAAAATTATTTCGAGACTGCGGTATGCAGCAGTGTAAAAATAGTCACATAGAAATATAAAGTTTTCACGAGACTGCAGTATGCAGCAGTTTAAAAGTCACATAGAAACATGAAATAGTCACATGGAATTATAAAATATTATTATCCACTTGCAGGGCTGTTCCCTAGTTCATTAGCAAAATTTAGAGGGCTGCTGATTCCCCATAACGGCCCTCGATACTCAATAACAGCCCTTGTTTGCATTTCAGAGGGCCATTATAGAATTCAAAGTGTCAAAGGGCTAACAATGGTGACGTCACAATGGCAAGCTTGCTGTTATGACATCATCACTCATGGCGTCACAATTGCCACATGACATTTGTGACATCACCAGTGATGACATCACAATTGAACAACAAGCAGTGAAGTCATTGTTCTGGCATTGTTAGCATAAGGTTTGCTTGGCAAATGGATAATAATAGTAATAACACTACTTTTTTCGGACCCCACGCTGTTTGAATGGCCCTCGGTCATGTCCAGCAGCCCTCGTGATTGCACAGCAGCCCTCGCGCTGCTCGTGCTGCTTTGAATCACTTGGGCTGCTGGACATGACCTTGGGCCATTCAAACAGCATAGCGCCCTCAAAAGTAGTGTTATTGTTATAGTCACAGGGAAATAGGATAGTCATTGGCAATAGTTTAACGGCAGAAAGCGCATCTGCAACTTGGGCCTGACCATGTTTTAATCATTGACTTAAAAGTTTTAATGTCACAGGCTGATTTCATGTCGCACGTAATTTGGTGCCATAACTGGGCACCGAAATGCCTATAGAAATGCCTATACCCTATCAGCATGCCTCGGCGGTCCAACGTCGGTCGAGCGTCAGTCCGATGTCAGCATCATCGGACCAGCTTCGGCCTGATGTTGGACTGCCGAGGCATGCTGATTTCTGATAGGGTAGTTTGTCACATCAAGCAGAGGACAGACGTTTGCCCTAATATCTCGGCAACCACAAGCCCCACAGGAGAAATACACATACCTATGTATAGCTTAGCTCATTTGTTATATGAATATCACGTTTTCACGATGTTTTGGTGCCCTTTTCGTCCGATATTTGACTATAAATTTATGGAAATGGCAGTCAAATTTCACAAAATGTTGACATTTGTGATGCTGTCAATCTGACAGACAATGGGTAGTGACGTCACAAAAGTGCACTGCAGCGCCACCCCAGACTTAGTTCTTGTCAAGTTGGTATTAAATAGACCTCCAATCTCATTGTGGTGATTTTTATGGCCTGAACAAACTATGCTAAATTTCTGTCTCAATGCTTGACGTGACAAACTCACCGTGGATAATCATAACGCGTTCTAATTGAGGGTACGCGTTCTTTAGGAGTTAATGCAAGCGTTCTTGTTGAGTGGCTGAGAAAAATCTAGCTTTGTTGCTAAATATGACCTTTTCTGAAGTAAATACTCACTTCATGGAGTGCCAGAAAGGTAGTCCTTGGCCAGTGTGCCATTGTGGCAATAATAAAATGTCAACTTTCAATGATTGGAGCCACACAATGCAGTGCAGGTCTGTCACTCTTCTCACAATGCTTCTCTATCACTCCAAAAGAACGCTTTCACTCATCCCCCACAAGAACGCTACCACTTTATTGTGAAATGCACTGATTTCTGCACCAAATTTTAAAATTGCTCTCATGTGTGCATAATTTTACAGCTTTCAGGGAGAACAAAGATGGAAAAGGTAGTTTGAAAAGTTGGCACTTTAAGTACTACGAAAGCTCCAATCTCAATGTGACGAATTAAAATTTGCATCCAAAAAAGACAAAAAAATTTTGATTGTTCCCTTACCATGTTTCTCAGAACTAAATTCAACCAATAAATCCACATAGAAAAGACTAGCCTAATAAGGTAACACAAGGTTTTATGTATGTTCACTGCTCCACCTGGTGAAAAATCAAGGGTGGTTCATCTGGCCTGCCGGTTCAACTGGTCCCACTCTCCCCTACTCAACTCCTTGGTTATTATCCCAGATAAAGTGACTTGAATTTAATTATATATAAGTCATGATGAATATCTCTGCTGTACCAAGGACAATTTTTGACATCCCACTTAATGCCTAATGCTTTGAAATGAGTGCAATAATTTTTTCCAGAACTTCCGAAGTTGTGCCCATTATATTGCACTTTATAATTTGGCAAACAGTATAAAACCACACCATAATGATGCTCTACAATATCCATTACTCCATGGTAATAGCAAAAGTTTGGAAAAAAAAGTAGTAATTATTATTTTTTTTCAGTTTAAAACTACAAGTTGTTTTTTTGGTGTTTGGAAGAAAAAAGTTTTGCTGAATTTTTGCAAATTTGTCTAATTTTTTTTCTTTTTTTCAAACATTTATTATTTTTTTCTTGGAATTTTTTTTTTGAACATTTTTTTTTTTGGAAATTTTTGGATGGTCAGTGTTTTTTTCCCAATCTATCCAAATTTTTTTCTCCAAAAAGTGACATTTCCAGGAAAAACTGATATCACTAACGACTTCTGATTTCGACACAAGAGTTGAATTCGACCTTCACACTGGGGAGCCCTTATGGTAAAAAATTTACTTTAAATGTGAATATTAATGTAGGCCTACTTTTATACATGTAATAGATCATAGATCTGATTACAGACGGGACAGTGCCGCCGGCCCCAAAAAAAAAAGTTCGGAAAAAAAAAATTCCCTTTTTTTTATAAGCTCTTTTTTTCCCTCAAAATTTTTTTAACATTTTCTCTTAAAATTATTACCTTTCGACCCTATTTCTCTCTGTCCCAATTTTTTTCTCCAAACTTTTTATTGAACAAACCTGAATACAAAAATGAATTTTGAGAAATAATTTAGATAATTAAAATTTCGAGTCTTTTATGTAAAATTTATTTTTTGCGTTTTGACAGGCTGTGCCGTCTTCCAGCGGAAAAATTTTTGCCTTCGAGGCATCCTTTTGCTCCTAAGTTACTGAATTTTTGAAAATTGTATTATTATAATGTATATATTCCGAGCAAAAAATAAATGAGTCTGAGTCTGAGTCATGCTTTGGCATTGACATATTAATTTAAAATGTTCACCCACCTTTATGGTTAGCTGCGAAACACTCGCCGCGCAGTCTCGAGCCGCCTCTGCTACTTCACGCTTCAATTAAACATTGAAAACATTTTGTCTTCAATCTTCGCTTCTGGAGGTTCTGCCTTTCCAGTAAACAACTGAATGGTGACGTCATGAACAATTGTGATGCCATAACTGGCCAGAACAATGGTCATGACGTCACAATGTCAGGAACCATTGTGATGTCATCACTGGGCAGAACAATAGGCATGACGTCACAACAGACACAGTTGATTTTTTGTAAACAAAAGCACACTTATTCCTCTCATTTTCTGGATTGGCCGACCATGGCATCGTAGAATCCTGTGGATTTTAATTGCATCAAACATGTCAAAGGTCCGAAATGTGTCTGCACTTATGGAAGGTTGGTATTAAAATTATTGTATTATTTTTTTTCCACACTGGCCTATAATTTTGTTAGTGTGGAGTGTACTCGGTAATCATAATAGGGGCCTACAGGTATTTCAAAAAATTTATTTAGTCATAAAGTACCTGGTACAGTCACAGTGTAACTGAATTTCAGCCGTGATACATTGTGATACATTAGCAGGGACTGAAGCATCAAGAAAGCTGCCTTTATAATAGTAAGATTTTGTGAGGAAAAAAATATTGGAATAAAATGTCTAAAAAATAAAATAAAAAGGGGGAAAACTTTTGTGATTTTTTTTTTTAAATTTGTAAAAATAGATATGGAAATTTGAAAAAAAAGGTTGCCCAATTTCCTCTTTTGAAAAAAATGTTGGAAATTTTTTTTCAACCTTTGTGGTAAAATATTGTATTTAAAAACTGTGTCTTGTCCCCTCAGGAAAAAAAAATGTAAGTGCACTGTTGGCAAAAAAAGATAGTCCAATCCCCTCTGCATTGTAAACTGCTCACACTTAAATTAATTAAAAACGCACACCTATTAATTAAAAAAGACAGAACTTGTAAACTACTAAATGGTTTCTTTGTAAACTCCCAAGCCTGCTTACTATTAACTGCTTGGTCAGTGGTTATAAGTCTTTGGTCACAGATTTTGAAAGTTTGAAAAAATCCGTTGGTTTTTCAAAGAACCAGACACAATTTGTAAGATTGTTTCAAATTTGGGATTCACAAAGTTGAATGAGACTGTAATGTGAAGAATTCGCACAATATCCATATGTTAATGATTTCAAATCACGAGCACTTGAATCTCTAAATAAATCGTGACGTTATAAGTATTAAATGTATACATGTGCCAGTTATATCCTGCGTTTGAGTGAATATGTGATATATCCGAGGCGTAGCCGAGGATTATCACATATTCACGAAAACAAGGGATATAACTAACTTATACCTTAAACAAAACAAAATAAAACAAAACAAAGAGATTTTAAAAAGAAAATAAAACAAGAAGGATTTACGGAAAGAGGAAGAAAACTGCTACAAACAATTTGCCAAGTGGGATTAATCTAATCACATGAAAGTATCAGTTGAAGAAAAATATCCAAATGGAATCATAGTTGACAATTATATGATATGAAATTTATACATATTCTGATCATTTTCTTGGGTATACAAGGCTAATGCATCTGAAAGGTATTTGAAATTTTCAATCACGCACTAAAAAAGCTACAGAGACATCCCTTACATTTTTAGAATTTGGTTATAAATTTAGAAAACAACTGATTTTAATACTTTTAATACCTTGACATTGTGTTAGTTACTTGGAATACATGGATATCTCCCAATTACTGCCTTTAATAAATGTGCTCAAATAACATACATGTGCAAACACCAAAGCTTGAAGACCGTGCTGCCTGGATCTAAAAGATTGATTTTAAAGACAATAGTTTGTAATAAGCTAATTAGTTGCAAAATTATATTATCATTAAATGAAAAATGTTTGGATTGGAAATTTTAAAAAAACCAGTTTGAATTTTTAAAAGTGGGAACAGAAACCCCCCCCCCCCCCCGCCTCGGAAAATGGGATGTTTGGAAAGAAAATTAATTTAACCAAAAAAAAACAGTGGTACAAAAGAATTCTAAAAAAAAAATTGGGTTATACAATTTGGGGGGGGGGGGATTTTCTAAGAAAAATCAGACGACAAAATTTGGAGGGGGGGGGGAGGGAGTTGTAGAAAAAAAGGTTGGAGCAAACGATTTTCTTGAAAATTTATGGGGAGGAAGAATCTAAAAGCAGATTTAACAGGGAAAACAGCAGGCAAACGAAAAAATTAAGGAAAAAAAGTTAAAAAATCAGAAAAATATATATATGCATTTGGATAGTTGGGGATCACCATCAGATATAAAGGGGGGGGGGGGGTGCTGGGAATTTTAATTTTCCAATTGACAGGAAATCATTTATTTCATGATAACAGCAGCAGTAATTAGGCCTATTTATTTTCAGTGAATGATGTCCTAAAATATTTCTTTTTGAATTAAACAAAACCATGTTAAGAAATACCTCCACCACCAGCAATTATTTTATATATTCGAGACGACTCTGTAGGAATTATTTATTTCACCTAAACTGGACAAGAAATTATCTATTAAAAAAAATCCAAGCCTCCTCCTCCTCCTAGAGATCCAATATGGTTGACCCCTTATCCTTATTAGTCGTGTTCTTGAAATTAAAGTCTGAAAGGGGTCAAATTTAAGGATTTACGGATTTGTCTCAGGCGTTTTGTTTTATAATACTTTTGTTTAATTTTTGTTAGTAATTCACTGTTTGGTACAGTTTTGCTGTTTGTGTTTTGAGCTTTGTTAAACAATGAGGCTTATATATATTCTATATACTCCCATGGGCGTATAAGTGAACAACAAAGAATATATGAAATATACCAGCCAAATACAGGCTTCTGATTGGCTGCTGGCTCATAGGTGTGGTATAAATTAGTATATTACATAATCATAATGACATCAGAAAGATAGATTCAAGTGCTCGTGTTTCAAATTGTCAACAGAGAATTCCAACAAGAGTGCATTGTCCAGGCTTATGACACAATTTTTTTTTAAAGGATGTGACCAAAAAAAACCAGAAAATTTCGGGCTACAATTTAACCCAAATCCAACAAAATACGTTAAAAACGTTTGGAAGAGTCAAGGGATAATTTTCATTATCCGCGAACGCCAATTAATGCAAAAAAAAAATTTCTGGTTGGATTTGCATTGGTTTTGATTTTGGTTTTTGAAGCAGTTTCACTAAATGAGGCCTGATGCAACTATTTCTCAATTTTTTCAATGAAACTTTCCAGACCCAAGGAAGGGATATTCAGCCAGAGGAGTGAAAAATCCTCGGCTTCACCTCAATTACAAGTTACTTTTAGCTGTTTTACAGATGATTTCATATTTGTAGACACAAGGACTGAATGTGATTTTTTTGTCTAGGACATGCATTCTATGGGCAAGAGTGACATCAGAAAAATTATGACATAACTTTTCCCCATAGGATGACATGTCCTAGGAAAAAATATATTCAGTCCTTGTGTCTACAAATATGAAATCATCTGTAAAAGGTGTGCATTTTTAAGTGTGAGCAGTGTATCAATGAGTGGGTTACCTCTAAATACAAAAGTTTACCATGAGCAAATATGGTAATCGTGGTTCGAACAGGTGCCTCATAGCAAGGATTGAAGCAACCAGAAAGCTGCCTTTAAATTTAAAATTATTGCCTTACAAAAATTAAAAAAGGTACTGCTCTAGTTACTCAATTACCTCCTTCAATATGCCTCAATACACTAGGCTTTATTCAGATGTGGTACGCACTGGCTTATATGAAACTAGGAATGAACATAAAATGGTACTCACAAACTTAGCAAATAAAAGATTCTCAGCCCGAAGCACGCAACCTGATTTTGTTAAGAAGATCTCAACACAACTATCCATTCACTCAAGGCTTGCGTATGGAATGCTCAGAGTTTGAGGCAAAAAACTGAGTGTGTGAAGGATTTCAGAGACGAATTTGATTTGAACATATTTCTGTTCACTGAAACCTGCCTAAAAGCCAATGACCAAGTGGAAATTGGGGAATTGGAAAGAAACGGAGAATGTTTCTATTTAAGCACACCTCGTACGTCTAGACCCGGAGGCGGTGTAGGTTGCATTGTGAAAACAGGCATAAAAGCAACCAAAAAGGAAAGCATGATTACAAAGACTTTCAAACACATGGAAGTAGAGTTGCAAATAGATGGTGGAAAAATCACTATTTTTCTTGTGTACAGGCCTGAACCCTCCAACAAGAATAAATACAGCCTATCTGAATTTTTCACTGAATTTACAAATTTACTCTCACACTATCAATCGTACAACTATGAAACTGTTATTACAGGGGATTTCAACTTCCACTTAAATAAGCCTAATGATGCCAAAGTTATTATTAAATTCAACAACATTCTTGAAATGTTTGACCTTGTGCAACATGTATCATCGCCAACACACAAGGATGGAAACATACTTGATCTTATTATAACAAACTCAACCACATCTCTGACAGGATGTGTGGTCAGTGATCTGCTCTCAGACCACAATTGTGTGCTTTTTGATATTGAAGTTAAAAAAGGAAAAAATGCTCAAAAGGAAATTTCCTTCTGCAAAACTCGGAGTATAAATCTATCAGAATTCAGAAAGGACATAGAGCAACATCTTTCACAAAAAGTACAACATGTTGATCGATCAGTCTACTTGAGGAACCTTGTGGCTCTTTACAACTCGACTCAAGACATTTTTGACAAACATGCCCCTTTGAAAAAGAAACTGGTGACTTTACGCAAACCCAATCCATTTACAAATCAAGACATAAAGCCCCTCAAAACAGCTAAGAGAAAGGCAGAAAGATTATGGAGGCGAACTGGACTTCAAAAAGACTGGGATCGTTTCAAAGAAAAACGGAATGAATTCAAATCTGATGACCTTAAGTCCAAGATTCAAGCAAAAAAGGGAAATTCGAAAGCGATGTTCAAACTGAACTTCTCAATTCTAGCCTTAACAGAAAACAGGAATTGCCTCTACCAATTCACACCAATGAAAAAGACCTGGCAAATGACTTCAACAGTTACTTTGACGAAAAGATCAAAACAATCAGATCAAAACTGGACTCCTATCCAAAGAAGACAACTGATGCCCAAGTGAATTCTAGGCCCAAGCTATATCAATTCAAAGCTCTATCACATGGAAGTGAAGAAACTTGTCTCTGATATGCCAGTAAAACACTGTCAACTTGATCCCATGCCCACATGGCTACTGCTTGAATGCATTGATGCATTCCTTCCTATTATAACAAAGATTGTCAATCTGTCACTCACTCTTGGAGAAATGCCTCTTGATTTAAAGCATGCACTTGTAAAACCTCTGTTGAAGAAGGCGGACCTTGAATTGACAAAATGAACTATCGTCCTGTCTCTAACCTCTCTTTTCTTGGTAAACTACTTGAAAGTGCCATCATCAAGCAATATGTAGATCACCTCACTCGAAACAAACTTGATGATGATAAGCAGTCGGCATACAAGCTGTTTCACAGTACAGAAACCCTTTTAACAAGAATCCACAATGACATAATGCTTAATATGAGCAATGGAGAGGTAACAATGCTGGTTCTGTTGGACTTGTCTGCTGCATTTAATACAATCGATCACGACATTTTGCTTGACAGGTTGAAAAATCGATATGGTATGCAAAGCTCTGCCCTGAAATTGTTTAAATCATATATTTCCAATAGTTCACAGTCAGTTATGATACATGACACAACGTCAAGCAAACTTCAACTTAAGTTTGGAGTACCACAAGGTTCCAAACTTGGTTCGATCTTGTTTAACTCCTATATTGCTCCATGTGAGGTTGCGCAAAGAAATCAAGTGAATGATCAAAAGTATGCTGATGATGAACAGCTTATTCTTTCATTCAAGCCAACCTTTTTGAATCAAGAGAAAGCTGTACAGAAAATGGAAAAATGTATTGCAGAAATCAGGGACTTCCTGCATGATAACAAGCTATGCAACAATGGTGATAAAACTGAGCTTCTTCTGATTGGTGCTCCAAATCAGTTAAGGAAACTGCAAGTTTCTTCGATCAATGTTGACAATGTTGACATTAAAACTGCAGATCATGTGCGCAACTTAGGTGTGCTCTTTCACAAAAACATGACCATGGAAAGACAAATCAATAAGATGTGCCGCAATGCCTTCCTAAATCTGAGAAACATATCAAAAATTCGAAAGAACCTAGACAAAGAAACTGTTAAAACTGCTGTGAATGCCCTTGTTACCCCTCACCTGGACTATGGCAATGGTCTCTTGTATGGCATAAACAACAGCATGTTAAGTAAGCTTCAAGTTGCCCAGAATTCAGCTTTTAGATTGATAGAGAGATTGAAAAAACATGACAATGTAAGTCTTAGCAGAAAGCAGCTTCATTGGCTACCAATTACAGCAAGAATCCAGTTCAAACGGATGATAATAACATGGAAGGCTGTGAATTCTCAAGCACCATTATATATTCAGGAACTTCTTATTCAAGCCAAGCCTGAACAAAACCGTAATCTGAGAAGCAACTACAAACACCTGTTAGCAGAGCCTGCATCATGCAATAAAAATAAGTTTGAAGACCGAGCTTTCTCACATGTAGCCCCAAAACTCTGGAACACCTTGCCCGACAAATGTAGAGCAATAAAAACACTGGAAAGCTTCAAAAAGAGCTTAAAAACCCACTTGTTTAAAAAGTTGTATGATTAAATTCACCTGAGATGCGCTAATGAGCAGTTTACTGGTATTAACTTATTAAGTTATTACTATTATTATACATGTAGTAAGATTTCGGAAAAAAAATAAAATTAAACGACAACAGCTGACTTGTATATCCGAGGAAATTTGCCACTCTCCAGTGATTTGTTGATGATGGATGCTATTACAGGGGCCAGCAACTTCACTTCCTGTTTCACAAGAGATGTGGGCATTGGGTCAAGATCACAGCTTTTGGTAGGTGATGCAGTTATCAGATTAGTGACCTGTTTGACAGTTACTGGCTCAAACACAGTAAATGAACTTGCTACAGCTGATGATGGAACACATGGAACAGGAGCATCAAGGTTTATAGTGTCACGTATTTTCTTGATCTTTTGAACAAAGAAATCATTAAACATGCCTGCCAGTTCCGAAGTTGTGTTTTTCCCAAGAAATTTATTCACAACTTGAAAAAGATGTCTCGTGTCGCCCTTGTTGTCTGCTATTAGGGACTTGTAGTGATCTTGTTTGGCTATGGAGATGAGGGCATTGACCTCCTCCCTGCGTTCCATGTATAACTCCCTGTGTACAGTGAGACCAGACTTACGCCACGCTCTCTCAGCCTGTCTACGAAGTTGCTTTGCTGCTCGGATTGAGTTGTTGTACCACTCAGCTGTTGGACGGATGGTGATGACACGAGTCTTAAGAGAAGATATTCTGAAAACTCACTGAAGAACTGACTAACAGTGAGTTTATTTACACTTGATGGAGGAGGCCTGTATATCACACTAAGTCTTATGGACTGGACAGTCTTAACTAAACAGTCTGAGGTCTCAAAGGACTCGTAGTCCCGTGGAAGCTGCATTTCTTTTATCTTCAGACTGGAACGATGGATGATTGCAGTGCCCCCGCCACGAAACAGGCGAGGATTGTTCTTGATGTTAAAACCGTTTGGGAGAAGAGCACTAATAACTGGATTGTCTATTTCAGTCCCAGAAAGCCACGTTTCTGTAAGGCCAAGGATATCAAGATGCTGGTCTGTTATAAAGTCTTGAATGTCACTTGTTTTATTGCATACTGACCACGGATTTAGACAGCAAACACTGAGATTATTCACCTTGTTTTTGTTGCGATTCGGATCTCTTTTTGTGTTATTGTGTGGAGGCCTTTTTCTCATAGGCACTGTTATGATATTTCTTTCCTTAGAACCAACCTTCTGTATATTGATAGAAAGCAACTACATTGGCTACCAATTCCAGTAAGAATCCAGTTCAAACTGATGATGATCACAGGGAAAGCAATGAATTCCCAAGCTCCATTGTACATTCAGGAACTTATTCAAGCCAAATCCCAGCAAGACCACAATCTGAGAAGCAACCATAGACACTTGTTAGCAGAACCTATCCCATGCAACAAAAATAAGTTTGAGGACAGAGCTTTCTCATATGCAGCCCCAAAACTCTGGAATAGGTTGCCAGAAAAATTGTCAGGGTGACTAACTTTAAGTCACTCCCCTTTTGCCATTCATACAGAATGGCAGTGCTCCTGCATGCTTTATATAGAAATAGTAGAATGTTTAAGTTTTACACTTTGTGACAACCAGCCCCGGTCTCCCCTAGGCCTATAGTCGTTTCTGAGTTGTGCTCTGGAATTTTTTTTTATTTTAATTTTTTTAGTGTACATAGGGGAAGGTGGGGCATAACCACCCCCAGGGGCATAACCACCCACCCAGTGGTTCGAGGTGATTGGTTCCACATAGTGAAAATATTGTTAGTGCAGGTGATTTTACTTGTGAAAGACACATTTTTAAAGGACGGGGTTGCATGCAAAAGGCAGAACCATACTGACCAGCTCAGTTTGTTTAGTTTTTTAGCTTTTTTAAGCGACTTCATCTTATTTTTACATGTGACGGTATTTGTGATGGCATTCTACATAAAGGAGATGTAAGGTATCGGTAATAGGCATTGTCTTGGTTCATATTCTGACTAATTTTTAAAATGGATTTAACTGTCATTAAATCATGTCATGAGTGATAATAGGGGTAGTGGCTGTTTTGCCCCAATATGGGGCATAACCACCCGCCCCTGGAAAAAATACAGTAGGGGGGTGACAGAAACAGGAGGGGGGTTTTCAAAAATGTACTGTAAATGTGTGAGGAACTTGGGAAGGGTTAGCATAGATTATGTCATTAGGGCTGTCTTGAAAAACCAAAAGATTGGTATTGGCGGGAGCGTCCCAGAGAGAAATATCTGAGAAGTCACTACCATAGCAAAAGTGAGGACACTGATATGGTTTGTTACTTTCCAAGTCAAGAGCAACTGCATTTTTATCAGAAAGGGACATAGTATCCTTTCATCAGATATGGAAATCCTCCAGTTATTTTTGTTGCTGGTACCTTGGGGGAGGGGTTATGCCCCATGGGGTGGGTGGTTATGCCCCGAGCATGGGGCATAACCACCCACCTTGTACCAAAAACTATTTTGTATTCCTGTGCTATAAGGGAGAGTCATTGGATGCTGCAGGTAGGGGATATGAAAGTACTCTTAGAGTGTGTCATATTGCCAATTGGAGTTCTTAATCATTTTGTCTTAGGGGGGTGGTTATGCCCCACTCTCCCCTACAGTGGACACTGGAAACATGCATCTTCCATTAATGACATTCATAATGAAAATGTTGTTCTATATCTTTGACATTTCCCCAGAAATAAACTTTGCTGATTCATTGTGTTCCTGCTCCCCCCTTTTATGAAGCCCCCGACCACATTTGATGACCCTTGGGCCATTTTCTATGACTGCCCCAGTACAATTCCACAGCTCATACATATACTCATTCTTGTGGCTTGTAGACAACATTCCTGTGTCGTTAAGGCAGTGAGTTGTATCTAAAATTCAACAACCACATTTTTGAGTTATTTCATAGACCTGTTTGTTTCTTTCAGGTTCTCAAGACACCGAAACACTGATGAGAAGACCCATGGTTCCAATGTGGCATTCTCAGTCAAGTCAACTTTGAACCTTCAATCCTCCAGCGATAATTATGGGTTCACCACAGCATGTATACAATAAAGATACAGATCCATAGCGGATAATCATCACAAAAAGGACAGACTTCCAAAGGAACATAGGAGGCAAACCTCAGAAGAAAAAAAAGAAGCTGTGAACTGTCAGGGGTTATTTCTATTAAATTGTATCAATAAACTTTTTGATAAAAGAGAAGTTGCCTTGTCCCGTTTTCATTGACTACATAATATTACTTTCACACCTCAACGTATGGCCATGCCCGGGCATGAGATTTGGTGGTATACCGTATGGCCATGCCCGGGCATGAAATCTGGTGGTATACCGTATGGCCATGCCCGGGCATGAAATCTGGTGGTATACCGTATGGCCATGCCCGGGCATGAAATCTGGTGGTATACCGTATGGCCATGCCCGGGCATGAGATTTGGTGGTATACCGTATGGCCATGCCCGGGCATGAAATCTGGTGGTATACCGTATGGCCATGCCCAGGCATGAGATTTGGTGGTATACCGTATGGCCATGCCCGGGCATGAGATTTGGTGGTATACCATATGGCCATGCCCGGGCATGAAATCTGGTGGTATACCGTATGGCCATGTCTGGGCATGAAATTTGGTGGTATACCGTATTGTTATGCCAGGACATGAGAATTGGTGGTATACCGTATAGGTGTCTAGATATTTAAATCGTACGTATCAAAAATAAATGGAAAAAGTAGTCCGGATCAAGTTGAGAATTCCGGATCAAGATGAGAGGCTGTTAAGACAAAATCCGCATTAATTCAATATTTTCCTAAATTTCTTAAGAAATATGAACTTTGAAACAGCAGAATTATCACTAATTTGTTCGAAATTTTACACTGAAACGAAATTAAGGCTATCAAGATTCCAAAATTCCAAAATCGATTAATCTATAGCCTAAAATCGAATCGATTAATCGCCGTTTTCCCGCCATTCTAAACAGCTAGAGAAATTATGTTCCTTTTTATATATCATTGTCTTGAAGCAATATTCCATTGAAAATACTATAAGAGCAAAAAGGGGAATAAGTGGAATATATGTTATTACAAGTATTCCATCGTTTATGAAGAGAAATTGGAGATATTGAAGGTTTGGAGGTTGGACACATGCAGAATGATCATGGGTTCAACCCACCCTGCTTTTATACCTGGGTTCCCCTCCTTTAAATAGCCGAAATCCCCCGTAGCCATTCTTGCCCTTCCCCCCATATTTGCCCTTCCACCCTGCAAATTGATGACACATTGGCAATTCCCAATTCATATTCCGACATGATACGTCCACACACTTTCCTGAATGTTAGTTCTTGCTTTCTGCTCATCACTGTACAATATTTCATATATGTATCTTTCAGCATTGCAGTATCCAAAATTTCTTGATCATGCAAGTTATCTTGACTACTCCTCGTCATGAAACTACATCATATCCCTCAAAGAGCGCCCCCCCCTTCCATGTCGACAAGATAGTCCAGACCATATTCTTTAATAGCAAAGTTGCATTTAATGACATGAACTGGGACATTGTTGATAGATAGATAGATAGATAGATAGATAGAAAGATCTATATCAAAAGGATATTGATCAATTGGTTCAGACACATAAGGGGGGGGGGGATCTTGACAGCGACAGAAATCTGTCTTAAAGATCCCTCCCTCCCTTACACATTGTTTCATCTGTGCTGGGAAAAGCAAATAAAAAGTCTAGAAAGTCTTTAAAAAAGTCCATAGGCCTACATGCAGATGATCCCCTGAGGGCATCGTCTGCATCATGCAGAGAAATAAGCGGTGCATGGTGCCCTGAGGGCATTTCGGACTGGCGGGCCCTCGGACTCCCGGGCCTCTGGAGACGATCGTAAGGTATGCCCTGAGGGCACCTCAGACTCAAGGTGCCCTGAGGGCACCTCGGAGTGGCGGACCCTCGGAGTGGCGGGCCTTCGGACTCGCGGGCCCTCGGACTCGCGGGCCCGCGATTTGGCGGGCCCTCGGACTTATAGGATGTCACCAAATAAAACCCCATAACAGTGTAGTTCACAGCTATGAACATCATTCGTGTCAGGTCTGCCTTCTGAATAACACTCGTCCTTCTGACTCGTGTTAATTCAGGGCAGACCTGACACTCAGTCGTCTTTTCCCAGCCAAAATAAAACAATTTTCCAAGACAGTACAGATAGGGATTGAGGAATTTTGAGAATTTACCCTACTAAGATATTACAAGGACACTCACATATGTGAGTCATGTCCTGAAAATTTAAAAAGCGACAAAATATGTTCAGAAAACCAGTATTTATTGGTTAAACGCAGAAATAAATCACAAATTGTAAAATACATCAACTGTCTTACTTATAATTATTTCAAGAAATAATGGACCATTTAAGCAAAATATTTTTTATCAAGGACAGATATGGCCAAATTTATTCAGAAAACCAGTATTTATTGAGTAAACACAAGGAAATAACTCACAAATTTTAAAATGCATCAATTTTCTAATTTATTTGAAGAAATAATAGATGATTCAAGCAAAATAAATTTTTGTCAAGGACACATATAAGAAGTCGCGCTTCCAGAGCCAATCGCTGTTCTGTGCGCCCAGTGGAATTGTCAAGATGGACCTCCCTACCCCCCCCCCCCAATAAGTTTTTAAAATTCAATACATGCACCTCTTTTCTGGCCAAATTCTTGGGGGAGGGGTGGGAATGCCACACAGTAATTATCTTACATACAGGCCCGGGGGGGTTACTCACTAAGAGAGGGTGTATATGGAGGCGCCGCTGGATGGTATTGGTTTTTTTGCCTTTTTGGATTAAAATGGTTTTGGTTTTTTGACAATTCAGATTAATTTGGTTCTGGTTTATGCAACCCCGACATATTTGGCATTGTTAGAATCAGCTTGAAAAGAGGATTAAAAATGGTTTAAAAGCCATGAAGATTAAATTGGTTTCCAGAAATTTTTTTGAAGGATTAAAATGGTTTGTGGTTTTGGCGTCTTTTCCGGATTAAAATGATTCTGGTTTTCAAAATTGCTGTGGCGCATCCGTATGCAAAAGTCCGAGAAGTACCCCCCCCCGGGCATACAGGGGGTGGGAATGCCACACAGTAATTATCTTCCGCACAGAGTCAGCCCCACATAGGAAGCCTGCGATTGTCACAACTAGAACACTCAGGCAACAATGGTATTTACTCCAGATACTAGACATGTCAAGATGTCTATGATAAGCCTTTGAAACTCAGCAACATGCAGAATACCATTATTCGAAGAAACAAATTGTATCAGGTTGTATGTCTCATCAACTATAGATATCTTCCCTGGTGCTTCCTTCTTGGCATGGTACATATGAACGTTTGTGTCAGCAAAAAACAAGCCAAAAACTTCTGACTGACACTGTAGCACATAAATCAGCTCCTTCATGAATTTCGCTTTAGCCTGCTTAACCTGCTTAATGGTTTTATCCCGAGAAAATATTTCAACAAGAACCAGAAATTTGGGAACACCACTGACACCATCTTGCACTGCCACAGACAAATCACCATACTGTTGCGAATTGGTGATACTTGCAGTAGGCGGCCAGAATTCAACCTTGTTTTTCTTTTCGGCCTGGTCGTCCAGTTTTCTTCGCTTGGCTTTAGGTGTACCAGATGGTTTTGGTGATGTTAGTGATGATGATGATCCTGAACTTGAAATATCGAAACAATCACTTTTTACGAATGATGTATTCAAAACTGCTAATGGGGGTAAGCAGCAGCCAGAATTATCCAATACAGCAAATACAGCCTCAAACAGGTCAGATACAGCAAGACTGGCTGCTCCATTAGTGAAGCCAGCAACAAACGCAGCACACCAGGATTTGACAAGTCGTTTCTTCAATCCAGAATGAAGAGGATTTTCCATCATTTTCGCCAAATCTTTAGCCGATCGTCCACGGGCTAGATGATCAAGGACAGCTTTAATGGAAGAGGAACAGGAAAAATTGAATGACAGCTGATGTGAACCAATTGTACAGATTGTTTAATATAGATAATCAAAACTATTATAATATTTAACGAAAAGAAGTGCATCAGCCAATCTCTAAAGTGCCAATGTCCAAATAATCAAAAAGACTGAAAAAGACTTGATTTAGAAATTTCCAAAGAAATATCATTGCCCATATCTGTCATTATCGCTCAGGTCTTTTTGGGCCACATGTATAGAACATTTACAAATAGTAAATTCGTGCCCAATTCTGCAATATCATCCAGGCTTTTCTGAAATGTGGGGCGGTATCGCAGAATTTTCCGAAAATATATGATTTTTTTTAGTGTCTGTTGACTCTGTACAATAGGCTTTCCTTGGGTTGCCAACAAGACCAGGGAAGGCAGAAAAACCCCAGAATTGTCTGGTGAACTAGTATTAAAAAAAAAAAATCAATTAGCAATAAGTAATTGACTACGTGAACCTGTCCATTAGGCCATAGGCCTACAGATTCGAATTTGATTATACAAATAATTTATTAAGAAAAAAAAAGTAGGCCGTAAGACATTCTAGAAAATTTTCTAGTCAAGCTGCGCAATGAAACTGACCTCTCATATAGCTATTTGCAAGCCAAATTTAATAGAGTCGCGCAAATCACAAACCAAATCCCGCATCTCAGCCATCCCGCTCTATTGCCCTGCATTTTAATGTCGGCGCTGGGCGATAATTGCAGGATTGGGCACAATTTAACTATTTGTTCATTTTTTAAGTCGCCCGAAAAGATATTTTGAGATTGGCAAAGTTTGCCAATAGTTAATTGCCAATAGTTAATTGCTCTCTTGAGCAAAGTGTGCCAATAGGAACAATAGGTTGCCAATAGTTAGAATAGCAAATTGCTCCTTTGGGCAAAGTTGAAGGATTTTGCCCAAAGAGGAAATAGTTTGCCAACAGTTAAAATAATTTGCCAAAAGGAGAAATGGTCATGCCCAATTTTAAAATTGGGCACGATTTAGAGATTGGCTGCAGCAAGAAGACATCTTGTTGTCCTGGACAAAAGTATTGTTGCCAACAAATGTTTATTGATGCAATCGTTAGTAACTTGGCTTGTGATTGACTAATTTTTACAAGATATTGCGTTAAACCAAAGCTTCACCCCTCTTAACCTTTCTTATATTGCAAAAGTTTATCTCAGTCTAAATATTCTACAAAATGAATAATGACGGTCTGTCCCAAATATCTTGGAAGAAAGTCTTGTCACATGGTAAAAGTAATGTTGAAAAATTGTTTTAAATAATTAGGAAACTGAACAAATGATGCAACAAGAACCCAGGGGTTCAAAATGGAGGTGGTGTGTTGTCTTAAGTAAGGATTTTGATCTTGAGCATCCACTAATATTATGCTAAATTGGCCGCCTCGGTTCAAACCCAAACAAAGACAGGAGTTTGGACTGAAAACATCTGGCCACCAAGCTGCCACAGTAATAATTATCTTAGGTCATTTAATAAGTGTATTTGAGAAGCTGAGGAAAAAAAACTTACTTCCTTGAATCTCCATATCCTGCATCGGCCCTGAAAAACAGTATATCAAGAAGTGAAACATACAAATTTGATATTCAGTTAGTTGTAAATAATAGGGATGGACACCGGTTCACGGTATATCGATCGTACCGGTTCTTTCCGCCGGTTTGATAACTGAAATCGATGAAATCCACTTTCGGTTCGATCCAATACTGCCCTCCACATGCTTTATTTTCATTTTAAAACGTCAAAAACGACTTTATTAAGCAAAGAAATGCGAAAAATCGCTAAAAAAAAACATTAACGGACCTTCGCCCAGGTTGCAGCCCACTGAATTCTGGACCAAAATATGGTTTTTGCCCATGCGGATTTTGTACGAACCGAAAACCAAAAAAAACGTATCGACGGTACGTATTGTATCGAATTTGGCAAACGGTGTCCATCCCTAGTAAATAATACAAGTACTATTTGTGTGGTCATGACGTTCCCAGCTAAAATTTCAGAATACAATCCTGTAAAATAAATGCGTAGAGAGTAAAGTGAATACACCAGAAGCCGATAGTTCCTTTACAAAAAAGAGCATATATATAGATGAACACAAAATTTCAACCTCCAATCACAAAATTTCGACTTGAAAATCTAATAATAATAGGACTTTACTTCCCAAGATATTTTGTTGTAATCTCAAAATAATATATTTCTTGTAAACTCAAAATTGTGCGGATCTATGATGAAGTTGGAAGATACATGAAGTTGGATAAATGAGAGTCCACAAAAAAAAGTATAGACAGTCCTTACATTTAAGTTGAGACAGTACCCCATATGCTTATGGGGTACAGGACTACTGGTTGAGACTTCTATAAAATTATACAGCAGTCAGATTGTATCATAATAAAGCAGAAAGTCGTCTCAGCTTTCTAAAATGGGGTCTTTCATTTCTGTAGATGCAAAAATTGAGAAAGAGAGATCTTTCAACCTCGTCTGTGCTGTTCCTGATGATGTCAGATCATCTCTGACCGCGTCCCGTCCCGCGACCTTGTTCCGTGTTTTAAGTACGCGAGTAATTTACTCTAAATCATTCGTTTTGTACTTATATTAATTCCTGGAGTAGTTCAGAGTAGATCGGAGTAGATCAGAAGTACTCCTTGAAATTTGAATATCCCATGACGTACAATTGTTTACATAAATAAATGACACTTCAGAAGCTTTTTGTGCCAGATTGCTTTTTTCTGGTGTGGATTTCTGTATTTCAATTGAATCAATTACAAAGCAACCGAATGAAGGTGTCAATTCACGGCATATTTGCCATTCACGACGTATTTGCCATTATATGGTATGGAATGTATTTATCAGGATAAAACTGCTTTTAAAACTATCGAATCTGCTCAGGCTAAATTTTTAAAATCTGCATTAGGACTTAAAAGATCATGTAAAAATTCTCCACTTTTACAAGCATTATAGTTTGTCACGTCACGCAGAGGACAGACGTTTGGCCAGATATCTCAGCAACCACAAATCCCACAGGAGAAATACCAGAGCATTTTTTAAGGATTTTTGACTGGGAGACCAACGGAACATTGTAGCGCCATGCCTATGATGTGCGAGAGCAAGTCGCGACATCTATCATTCAGTTGAAAATCCTCAAGATCAAGTTTTTGTTATGACACGCTTGCAGAAGGGACTGCGAATTCGGGATTTTGGCCAATTTCCACCAAAACAAATTAGACATTTATTTTAAATTTATGAAAATTGGAAATCAGAAAGATGGCATCAGCAGAAGTACAATTGTAAAGCGGCAAAATAATATTTTTAATATGAAAAGAAGAAGCTTCGCTTTCAAATGCACCTAAAAATTATAAACCAAGACATACTAAATTTGAAATTAATGAGAATTTCTTGAAAAATTGGTCTCCCAGTGATGCCAATTTGGCAATAACTGGGAGACCAAATCTGTCCACTGGGAGACCATTTGGTCTCCCAGTTACTATGTTAAAAAATGCACTGAGAAATACACATACCTATGTATAGCTTAGTTCTTTTGTTATATGAATATCACATTTTCGTGATGTTTTGGAGACGTTTTTGTCCGATATTCGCCAATTTATGAAAATGGCAGTCCAATTTCGCAAAATATTGACATTTGTGATGCTGCTATATGACAAACAATGGGTGGTTACGTCACAAAAATGCACCGCAGTGCCACCCCAGACTTAGTTCTAGTCAAGTTTGTATTAGCAAAACCACCAATGTCGTTATGTTGATTTTTATGGACTGTAGTAACAATGCTAAATTTCTGTCTCAATGCTTGACGTGACAAACTGTAGGTATTGATCGTATATCTGTGTTTAATTTCGGTGACACTAGCCTTATGTTTTTGGCTAATGTAATTTGTTTTAAAAACCGAAAAGAAATAAAGATTGTCTATGTCTATGTCTATGTCTATGTCTGTTGAGATCAAGAAGTATTTTATCAACATTTATTGTCATGTGCCCTTAGCGGTAATCTTTCAAGTCACAGAAATCTAGTCAGTGATGTTCTTAAAACTTGCAAAAAATACCAAATTTCAGTAGCACAATATCTATGTGATGATAATTACCAGCATAAATGTAAAAATGTTATAAAAAGTAGACCGTCATGTGGTATCGCAGATAGCATAAAATACATACTTCAAACCTCTTTTAACGTTCCAAATATTAACAATTTATTAAGTTCATTTTAAACTTGAAAGATGTTCAGTATTTTACCCGATTTTAGACTGCGCTATTTTCACTTGTTATACATGTTTTATCTACTCTCCTTTTGGAGGCAAAATAAAAATCTATCTATCTATCTATTAACTAGGGGATTCCAATAGCTGGGGAATCCTCAAATAATGACGATTTTAACTGGTCCTTTATGTTCAATTTGGACCAACCCTTGGAGAAGTTTACTCTCGGAGTAGAAGTGTCACTTCCGGAGTGGTTTGGAGTAGTTTAGAGTAGAGGAATCGAATGTACCCCATGATGGCACAAGTGAATCAATCTCTCTCTCAAAAAAAGGAAATTGCCCTCGAAATGCTGTTACAAGGACATGATTTGTTTGTTTGTTTGTTTGTGTTTTACGCCTCTGCAGCACCTTAGTGGGCTATATCGAGGCAGGTGATTGCCGTATGATGATGAGATGAGAAGACTGTGAGTCTGGCACATACCCTATTAATTCAGGGATGCCCAGGGTCTTCCAGTTGCCCCAGCATAGAACACTGGATACAACCCGCCTCCATTTAATGTCCCATGGGCTCGGATTAAAGTGAGTTCCCGGGGTGAGATTTGAACCCACGCCCTCAAAGCCAAATGACAAGTGACAAGCGCACTTAATTACCAATAATATAGTTATATTAATAATAATGTCAATATTAGTAGAGTTACGGCACACATACGTTTATCAAATTTTCAGGGAAGATGGATTGTCACTCAAAGCGAAAAATTCCACAAAAAATTATTACATTGGACAATTATGAATTGTTGAATTCAGGGGTTTTATTTATCAGCCAATCAGATTGCTGCTTTCAAAATTCAAATGTCAATAAACGGGAATTCCCTTGTGATTCCCTAGCAACTGGACCTGTATAACAAGTTTTATGATGTTGACTGCTTTGAATAATTATTTAGACCTTACTCATGAAGGTAACCAAGGAATTCTGTGGCTCCAAGTCTGGGAAACCCCCCCCCCCCCCAGCCCAGCAAGCTATTGTGCCCAATTCTGAGATGAATCTCATAATTAGGTAATTGAAAATGTTTGAATTGTTTAAAAATGACAGTAACATAAAGAAGGGAAATTTCTCTGTCCATCTATGCAGAAATTTGGGGGGGGGGTGGAGGCATAAAATTTACCAACCATGCCACAGCGCCACCTATAACATGTAACAAGTACCAGGAGTTGCACGCTTAGATGGGGCTTTTGTAGAACGCTACTTTTGGAAAAATTGTCACAATTCAAAATCTTTCCCTCTTAGGGTATGAATTTTTTTTTATAGACATATGAACCCAACTACAATGCATCTTTTGCTGCCATTTCCAGGCTTCTAACCAGTTTCCTAAAGATGTCAGAATATTTCATAGAAAATTCAAAAAAGGAGGTTTTATCTATTTTTTTAATTACAAAATGCATTGACTTAGCTGTTCTTCTTGTGAGTGATTGGTCTATTGGTCCTCTTTACTAATGTATTGAAACATTTTACCTCGGAGTCTCCATGTAGATTTTGGCCACTAGGGGGCTCTTCAACATACCATATTTAAAAATCAGTAACTCGGTAACTACTAAAGCTAAAATTTCCAAATCTGACAGAGGCAACATGACACATTTGAAGTCTTTTCTGACAAATTTTCGTCAAAATCCCCGTTGCGGTTTTTAAGTTATTGAAGAAATTGCGAAATGCACGTTTTTCACTCTTTTCCTCATAGCGTCGCAGTCGATTATAGTACCGGCGTGGAAAAAGTGCAGCTATGCTTCAATTGTAATGAACTTTCATGTTCAGGTACCTTTTAAATTCCAAAGAAAGTTTAAAATTTTTTTACCCCTCATTTTTGACATTTTTTGGGTGGCAAAATGCATAAGTAGGGGAATCGTTCAAGTTTCGCAAACCATATTTTTTTTCACCCAGTCGTTTTGTTCTGGGACCAGGTTTATGCAATATCAAAGGGTTTTCTTCAAAACTTTTTCCAATAAATTTTTTTTGAAAAAACTTTTTTAAGTCATTGGCATGTATCAGTCAAGGAAATTACCGTCTGCTCATGACAACCAATGTCTTCAGCCCCACATGACACTCACCCCAGCACTGTCATCTCTCTCCCATGACCTTCTCAAAGTGTCATGGCCTAGCCATGACTTAAGCAGTGCTCAAAATCTTCTTTGACGGGCTATTTAAAAATAACTACTGCTACTATCACTTCCAAACTTGGCATAAAGTTCTGTCACAGTATCAACTAACTCTATACATTTTGGCAGGCTTATCCATTACATAATGAGGAAAAGAACCCGAAGGCTCAAGAGAAATTAGGAAACTGTCATCAGCAGCTGATGACTTTGCAGTACCTCGCGACATGGAATAGAATATGTCCCACTACTGTCATGCTGCTGTGTGATAAGGATGACTGCACAGAGATCAGACATCCTTTTGATACCCAACTGATCAACCCCACACACTCAATCATCCTGTCAGGTACAGGACTTAGCAGGAATTGCAATTGTCATGACGTGATGGTAATTTCCCAGACTGTATTGCTCTTTGAGAAATTTGCAAAATTTATGGCACAAAAAGATGAAGAAACAAAGTGTCATATGAGTGGTTAAAACCAGATGCTGATATCTCTTCTACTTTATGAGATATTTGCGTTTTCGAGCAAAATTTTTGCAAAAAGTGTTGGACTCTATTTTTTTTTTTTTTTTTTTTGAAACAAAAAGATAATTCCATGTATTGCTGTGTTATGTTACCCCCCCCCCCCCAATTACTCTCACTGTTCAATCTTTGTAACCAGCAATCATCTCACCATCTTTTTTCAATCAAAGTAATTCCATGTAAACTTTTTTTTTGCCTCCTTTCTTTGCATCCGTGACATTTGGCTTGCATTGTACTTAGAATTAATCTCTTTTGGCAGCCGCAACAATGTCACCTTCAAGGTATGTTAGTTTTGATGGGGGGGGGGGGGGGGCGAGCTCAGTGGTTGCATGCTGGGGATGCCAATCGCTGGGTCCCGGGTTCGAAACCAGCTCTTGCAGGGTCAACCGGACTATTGCTGGGCGGGTCTGTCAATCGTCCGTCGCCTCATTGCTGTGTGCTACTCCTGTTCTAATTAGGCTACCAAGTGCACAAATACCGGGCGTAAAGTGCCAATAATCCATCCATTTCTTAATTGTGAATTATTGAGGTTTGATGGTCAAATTTTCATTCCATTTTAGGCCTTTGAATAACTTTTGTGTGAATTTCATGCCCTGAGTGAAAGATGTGTCACAGTGCCTGGACCGGGCTCAACCAAATTATTTATTTTTTTTTGTCGAGACTTGGAACTGGATAGCATTTTTTTTTAACCAAAAACTCCCATTGATGAGCCATCAGTTCAATCCGTAAAGCTTTTCAGGGTGCTAAATTTTGACCTTAGTGCTATAATCTAGCTAAAATTTTTCAAAGTTTTTACTTCAGATAATCGATTTGTGCGTATTTTTTATAATTGGGTCTTTTATGCAGATTCCAACGGCGTTTAGATCATAAAGATTGGTTGAACAGAAGCTGAGATATGCTCCGTTTTCCATCACCAAGTCTGATTCTCTCTATCTATATTATTGATTCGGTCGACTTTATAATAATAATAATAATAATAATAATAATAAGAACTTATATAGCGCCAATTCCAGTAAACTGCTCATTAGCGCTTGGTCAGATTAGCCAATATTTCTGTAGTATTTTTCGAAAAGATATGTTTTTAATCGCTTCTTGAAGTTATCCAGTGTTTTTGATTTGCGTACATTTTCTGGCAGGCCATTCCAAAGTGTTGGCGCTGAATAGGAGAAGGCTCTATCTTCAAACTTGTTTTGATTTTGTATGACAGGTACCTCTAAGAGCAATTTGCCATTGCTGCGGAGGTTCACATTATTTTCAGGTTTGAGTCGAATAAGACTTTTGAGATATTGAGGTGCTTGATTATTCACAACTTTCCATGTGGATGTCATAAGTTTGAATTGGATCCTTGCAGGGATTGGAAGCCAATGTAACTCTTTCCTAAAATGACTAACTTTGTCTTGTCTTTTCAGTCCCTCAATTAGACGTACAGCAGAGTTTTGAGCCACCTGGAGTTTATTTATCACTTGTTTGGATGAACCATAGAGCAACCCGTTGCCATAGTCTAAATGAGGAGTGACTAATGCATTGACAGCTGTTTTTATTGACTCTTTGCTAAGTGACTTACGGAGTTTTGAGATGTTTCGAAGGTTATAATAAGCATTCTGACACATTTTGTTTACTTGCTTATGCATTGACATGTGTTTATCAAAGAATACACCTAAATTTCTGGCATAGTCTGTCGCCTTGATTTCAACATTGTCCACACTGATTGATGACACGTTAAGTTTCTTGAGTTGAAATGGTGAGCCAATCAGAAGTAACTCCGTTTTGTCATTGTTGCATAGTTTGTTTTCATGCAGAAAATTGCGTATTTCTGTGATGCACTTTTCCATTTTCTTTGTTGCATTTTCCTCATCAAGAAAATTCGGCTTGAAGGAGAGGAAAAGTTGTTCATCGTCAGCATACTTTTGATCATCAACTTCATTTCGTTCAGCTACTTTGCTTATTGGGGCAATGTAAGAATTGAATAAGATCGGGCCAAGTTTTGATCCTTGAGGGACACCATATTTTAAAGGCAGTTTCTCTGAATTAAAGGCAGTTTGTTTGATTCTTACCAATTAGGCCACGGGGGAACTCTTACAAAGACATGACAAGGGGTATCTAGTTGTCAGGCAAGTACCTATGGATATGATTTAACTTTTGCACAGTTGTTTGTTTGTTTGTTTGTTTGTGTTTTACGCCTCTGCAGCACCTTAGTGGGCTATATCGAGGCAGGCGATTGCCGTATGATGATGAGATGAGAAGACTGGGAGTCTGGAACATACCCTATTAATTCAGGGATGCCCAGGGTCTTTCAGTTGCCCCAGCATAGAATACTGGATACAACCCGCCTCCGTTTAATGTTCCATGGGCTCGGACTAAAGTGAGTTCCCGGGTTGAGATTTGAACCCACGCCCTCAAAGCCAGTGGACAAGCAGTCTTGACCATTAGGCCACGGGGGAACTCTAACTTTTGCACAGTAGAACTTTAAGCTCTGGTATATAGGTGATGTTACACTACTGTAATCGACATGTTGGGGATTTTTGAAAAATGTTGTCTTCTTTTTGAGTCAGCCTTGGTCGGACTAATCCCGATATGGCTAAACAATGCCTTGCCTCCCTCCCCCTTCAAAGCCTAAGGCTGAAGTCAAATGTGTCAGCTGTCTATCTGTTGAAACGAAAAAAGGATTGCTGTAATGCTGGCAAGGCTTAAAAATCAACATACCATAACCAGTTAGAAGAACAGTGTAGTCACTAGGAATGTGCTGGGAAGAAGTCCTTGACCGCCAAAGCCGCTTTACATCATCATAATATATGGGCTCCCCTATTGACACAGCTGCAGCAAGAAGTGTATACAAAACATCTTGCCCCTTTTCCTCCAGCTTGAGCCAAAATGAACACCATTCTTTAAAGATGTCATCTGGATTCCAAAAATTCTTGAAATTGACAGGAAAGTCTTCCGATGCAGATGAATTCTCATCAGGCGACTCAGAAAAGCCGTAACTGAAAAAAGAAGAAACATATTATCATGATTATTATAATATGCAGACTATCACGTGGTTTAGCAAAACTAGCATCTGTCGATTACATGATGCTCAAGGTCGATTTACTTCAGTGATACCATCACTAGGGCTATCACGAAAACAAAATTTTGAAACAGATTAATCTATGGTCTAAAATCGAATCGTAATCGATTAATCGCCGTTTTCCCGCCACTCTAGACGTTAGGTAATAGTTGTGCTCCTTTTTAAATGATTGTCCTGTAGAGGAAGCCAGAGCTTCATATTTTCTCTTCAAAATACTAGAAATTGAATAAGCCTTGACATTTCAGTCTCTGTAACAGTGGGCAAAAAAACGGCCGTCCGATCGTCCGGGACGGGTGGATGGATGGATGTTTGGGGCTTTACGTCCTGTATTTATGCACTTGGTAGGCTAATCAGGACAGGAGGAGGACACACGGCAATGAGGCGAAGGATGATTGAAACAGCCGTCCAACAAAGGCCCAGGTGACCCGGCAAGAGCTGGATTTGAACCTTGGACCCAGCGATTGGCAGCCTAGCATGCTACCACTAGACCAACCCTCCCCCTGTCCAGGACAGGTATATTCTGGAAATGGAGAAATAAAATTTCCAGCTACAGTGTCCGATGGACAAGTTGTGTGCAATGTCCGTAAAGTGGGACGTAGATCATGTACTGAAAACAGAGCTTCTCCCGTTGTCAACTCGCGGGACCAGCGTCCCTAGAATCAACTACACATACTAGTATAACTGAGGAGAAGATAGGTTCTGGGATCTCAACACTGTAATTCACCAGACAATTTGTTAAATTTTTTCTCTTGTAATTTTATATGTAATATAGCAGCACTGATGAAAGAATAGATGACACTGCTCTGATAGCAATTAGAAGGATGGGCTACTGGCCCTTCTGTGTAATTACAACAGAAGGGAGTTTAGTTCTCCTTTAAGGTGTGAATTACTTAAATTGCAATTAGCCATTGAGTCTACAAGCCAATTGAATTAGTCTTATGTTTGTTATGGCATCATAGCAGAAGAGCAAATAATAACAGTTTGTTGGGAATTTTACTTGTATTATTTAGTAAAAAGCTGCAGTCGATTTAGTTTTTAAGAATCAATTGAAGAAAAAAGACGTTGTGAACATGTGAAACTCAATGGGGAATTGCAGTGATGGAAATGGAAAATTTTTATCGGGGGAGCTTTTGGCTGGTGCGGCAGCGATGCGCCGTTCCAAATTTTTGAAAAGGGAAAAAATTCCTGCCACAAGAATATAATTTTGGCTAATAGTACTAACTTTTAATGGCATGAAAATTGTATTTTCACCACTGTTCATTAGGGGAGCTGTAGCAGGGAAGAGCTCCCCCTGTTTTCATATCAAGGGATCTCAGCTCCCCCGAGCTCCTCCCCATTTCCATCACTGGGGAATTGTAATGAATGAAAGTACCACATCCGACTGAATATAAATAAAGTAAGCCTATTAAATTGTTAGAGCATAAAAATAACTTTATTTTGAATTTTCATTTCCATTTTTGTGTGAATTTAAAGTTCAAAGGCGCATTTTGATTTGTTGGACAAGCAACTTCTTGATTCGGACAAGTCCATATTTCAACTGTTTGGTCCGAAGGACAAGTGGTTCAAATAATTTTTTTTCACACACTGTTAAGACTAAGATCCTGTTTTAAAAGCTCAGATTTAAAATCATTGCCATTATCAACCGGTTTTAGAGAATTTGGAAGTTTGTTCCATAGTTTAGAACCTTGATGGGTTAGAGTCTGTAGGCCATAGGCCCTAGTTCTTCTGTGTTTAACATTCTTTAAGTTGAAGTTGTTTCTTTCGCACTAGATCGTAAAGAGTGTTTTTGACAGTAAAAAGTTTGTTGATATAATCCGGTGACATTTCGAAATAAGCTTTGTATACTTCAACTAACATGGGTTAAAAGATAAACATAAGTCAACAAATTTGACTTTAGAAGGAACCAAAAAACATTTTGGTGAGCACCAAAATCTGACAGGAATGATATTCTAGCTCTAGCCAATAGATTTGGGTCAAATATGCAGATGCTGTTACAATGAATCGCAGGGTTGTGGAGGACCTAAAATTATAAATTCAAACACTTTCGGAAATAAAATATCCCCTTTTACTGTGTGGTAATGTATTTAGGTGAGGAAATTTATCTCCTCAGTCCTCATGCCACTTTAATCGTCCATGGACAGGAAAGGACAGACAGGAAAGGACAGACAGGAGAGGACAGACAGGAAAAGGACAGACAGGAAAAGGACAGACAGGACAGGCAGGAAAAGGACAGACAGGAAAAGGACAGACAGGAAAGGGACAGACAGGAAAAGGACAGACAGGAAAAGGACAGACAGGAAAAGGACAGACAGGAAAAGGACAGACAGGAAAAGGACAGACAGGAAAAGGACAGACAGGAAAAGGACAGACAGGAAAGGACAGACAGGAAAGGACAGACAGGAAAGGACAGACAGGAAAAGGACAGACAGGAAAGGACAGACAGGAAAGGACAGACAGGAAAAGGACAGACGGGAAAGGACAGACAGGAAAGGACAGACAGGAACGGACAGACAGGAAAGGACAGACAGGAAAGGACAGACAGGAACGGACAGACTGGAAAGGACAGACAGGAAAGGACAGACAGGAACGGGCAGGAAAGGACAGACAGGAACGGACAGACAGGAAAGGACAGACAGGAAAGGACAGACAGGAAAGGACAGCCAGGAAAGGACAGCCAGGAAAGGACAGACTGGAAAGGACTAGTGATGCACGGATAGTGAAAATAGCCGGATACCGGATACCGGATAATCCGGCAACACCAACTGCCGGATACCGGATAGCAACCGGATAGTTGGAACCGGATAGTAAACGTGCGAAAAAGGAAGTTTTTCGGCATTTATGGTTGAACATGAATATTTTTTATTAGCGCTGAGACATATCGGTCCGGCAGTAGGACTTGTTCCTCTGATGGAATGTTTTTCGTTTTGTTTTGTAACTGAATTCTGATTTTGAAGATGGTGAAATAATGTTGTTGATTCTGTCGAGGTAACGTTCCTTTGGTTATTATCAAAATGTTAGCCTTTCATTAAGTTTTGAACATGACAGATATCTGGTTCTGATATCCAGTTCTCATACCCTCATTTTGCCGGATACCGAATATCCTGCAAATTCCACTATCCGGCCGGATACCGGATACTGTGCCGGATATCCGTGCATCCCTAGAAAGGACAGACAGGAATGGACAGACAGGAAAGGACAGACAGGAAAAGGACAGCCAGGAAAGGACAGGCAGGAAAGGACAGACAGGAAAGGACAGACAGGAAAGGACAGGCAGGAAAGGACGGGCAGGAAAGGACAGAGAGGAAAGGACAGAGAGGAAATGACGGGCAGGAAAGGACAGGCAGGAAAGGACAGGCAGGAAAGGACAGAGAGGAAAGGACAGAGAGGAAAGGACAGACAGGAAAGGACAGAGAGGAAAGGACAGAGAGGAAAGGACAGACAGGAAAGGACAGACAGGAAAGGACTGACAGGAAAGGACTGACAGGAAAGGACAGACAGGAAAGGACAGACAGGAAAGGACAGGCAGGAAAGGACAGACAGGAAAGGACAGCGAGGAAAGGACAGCGAGGAAAGGACAGAGAGGAAAGGACAGACAGGAAAGGACAGACAGGAAAGGACAGACAGGAAAGGACAGACAGGAAAGGACAGACAGGAAAGGACAGACAGGAAAGGACAGGTGGGGAAGGACAGACAGGAAATGACAGACAGGAAAGGACATACAGGACAGGACATACAGGAAAGGACAGGACAGGACAGACAGGACCTGCAGTTCAGCAATAAATGGCTTCAAGGAAGCCATTAAAAATCAAACAATTTAAAACTGTAGCATAACATTTTGAATAAATATTTACCTTAGAGGCCAGCCATCATCATCCAGGCAAATACAAGCCCATTTGTTGTACCTGTCTGTAAGGTTTTCCCTCAGCAGAATTGCAGTTTGTGTCCGCTCCAAATCATCATTGTTTGCCCACAAGTGAGGAAAGTCTGAAAAAAAACCAAAAAAAAGAACAGGTCACATCAAGATTCCGGGCAGGTTCAATTCAGAACTAAAACTTTGAACAGAGAAAATTCCGGGCGCTCCCGCATTTTCAAATCATAATTTGCAAACCAAGCTAGTTGTAAATATAAGTAGTATAGAGGTTTTGCGTGAACCAATTTAATGGTGTCACGTGACACTCCCTAGCAACAGGGGTGGCAGCCATGTTGGACAGGGCCTTGACAGCTTATAATATTTCAGCAACTAATCTCCATGGGAACCAATTTTTTTATCTGAATCTATTTATCATTTGAGTTTTTTATCTATCAAGATTTTCTTGTGGCCTGTATGATTCAGACAATAAGTCAGTAATAGCTACCATGTAGTTGTCTAACAATAACTTACTAGGTCTGCGCGCTGTACAGTGTAACAGTGCAGACCTAAACAATAACATGAATAATAAGATGTTTAAAAGAGCCATTTCCATTTTGCCATGACTTTCACAACTATACATTGTGTGTTTAATATTTTCATAAAAATATACTTTAAAAACTCATGATAATCATTATAGTATTGAGTGTATAGCCATTTTAGGGAGAACAATGAAGTAAAATAAAATGAAAATTTGCAGAATAAAGTAGATTTTAACTAATAAAAGGAGATTTTTGGAAAATTATATATTGAAGCATTTTTCTTCTTAAAATATCTCCATAATTTCATGACTGCTGCTTTTGATGTGTTCTGCATATTAGCCAGCCACTTAACCACCAACTGAGACTCAGGGCCGGCCTTAGCTTGTGCGGGGCCCAATGTGACCTCCCAATGTGACCTCCCTTTTAAAATATTTGTTTACCAAAAGTTAAGGTCGTAGAATTATGAGTACTTGCATTTCAAAAGTTGTTTGTACGGTCAATGACGTCACAACAGGCCACATCCATCCCATTGAGACAAAATACATGTTAATTTTGTTTTGGGTAACTTGTGACCTCAACAGAGCTGAGTGCTGTGACTCATTCAGTAGCTACTTGAATAGTTCTGATAGCATTGCAAGCATAGAAATACATAGAACGGACATGAGGCTGTATGAAGCCACTTCAAGATGAGGTCACCAAATCCGCCATATTGGAACTGCCCTGAGACATGACGTCACAATAGACTATTTATGGTGTGACGTCATGCCATTGTTATAAGTGACATCACTGTTAATGATGACGTCACGGTACCATTGTGTCAGGAAGCAGGGCAGTTCCAAGATGGTGGATTTCGTTGCTTCATCTGCCAAAGCCTCATGTCCGTTCTATGTATTTCTATGATTGCAAGTATAGGATATGACCTCACTAACTACTTGTCAGTCATGTAGTATAACATAGCCATAATAGAGATATGACCTCAAAAGGAACATTCCAGTGCATTTCTTGAAGCACTTTTTGTGTTCTGACTGTAACATTGTAAATTAGCAATTAAATTAATCTATTATTGATGAGAGTTAAGAAAATTGGTAAACCGAGCTTCAAATCACCTGTAGAGTCTGACTGAATATACCCCGACTCCAGGAATTTTTTTTGTCACTGCAGTGGTATTTGCCTGTTTTTCCCAGATATTAACCCGTGATGTTCACCACAAAGTAGCATCGCGATTCGATAAAAGTTCATAATCAAATTTAGGGGCCATTACTCTAGGAATTATGCCAGATTTGAATTTAAGACAACTTTGGGGATACCGGTATTTCAGTGAAAAAGGTCCGACAGAGCCGAGCATAGGTGTACAGTTGAACATAGTTACCCCCCCCCCCCCCCCCCCAGGTTGTAGCGGTGTACGGTCAACTGGGCGACAAACCAACCAGGCGACACCAATCACTTCCAACTAGGTGACAAGAAATTTGGAAATTAGATACCAGAACAAACTAGGTGACAAACAGTTACAACTAGGTGACACAAATTCACAGAGCACTTCCAACCAGGTGACGCAAGTTCACAAACCACATCCAACTAGGTGACAATGCTTTTCCTGCTTGAATGCAATTACAATTGATCTGTAGCCTGGTTGGTATCTCTACTAAAATATGTGTCACCTGGACGGTAGGTCGTTATAGAGAAACCGAGCGAAAACAAGCGAAAACAGGCGAAACCATTGTACAAATAACAATTAAGTTTATATTTCCTAAGTCACAACAATCTCAACTTAAGGCAGATATTGAATAGAATTGTTGTTGTTGTGATTTGCACCATCTGACTCCATTTAAAGGCATTGTCATTGTTTATGTTATCCAATCAAGATGAAAGAGAAACCATTCGTCAACATTCACGCAGAGCGATGCACTTCACTCAATAGGCCATCTAGGCATGATCACAAGTACAGGGCTATCAAGTATTTAATACATAATTGTCTAAATATTAACTTAATACTATAGATTGTTTGTATATCTTGAGACTTCACTTCTCTAATGACAAGTATAACATAAGCAGATTTATTGTGACAGAAGACAAAGCAAAGCAAACATTTTTTGTCTTAATACGCTAAGGTAATCTTAAAAAGATGTTTATTTCATTTTTTTTTAAAAGGCCTGTCTATCTACCTGTCTATCTACCTGTCTATCTACCTGTCTGTCTATCTATCTATCTATCTATCTATCTATCTATCTATCTATCTATCTATCTATCTATCTATCTATCTATCTATCCAGATTTATCTATTTGGTAGAAAACACTAGTCGTTGCACATATATATTATAAAGTTAATGAAATGCAATACAGAACAAAATACTTGACTTGTCATAATTATGTTATGAACAAAATAATTTCCTTTTGTGCATTGAGTTATGTTTATATTTCTAAGGTATTTTGATTTGATGAATGTTTACAAAAAACTAATATTATTTCCAGACAATTTGTCCGTCTGATATTGGACAAGTTTGAATAGATAGATCTCTGTGCAAACTTGACAAGCCCTCTGTTTTTCCAATGGCACCAGACACCCTCTGGCAGCAGTGCCATTTGTTTGTAGTCAATTCATATTATGCCAACAGATACATAATTTGATTAATTATTTGTGATTATTACAAAGTTACTGAGCACAATAGCATTGTAAATTAACCATGAAATTAAAAGGGTTTTGTTAATTAACATAATTGACCACAACAAATGAACCTGGATGAAGATGGTCAGCCCTCATTATTAAAGTTATGAAATCACATAAATTATAACTTGGCATATGATACTGCTCTGGAGGGAGGGGAGAGAGGGCCCTTTAAGAGATGCAGCATGCCCAGCATGATTTTCTGAGGAACCATCTAATAGGCATCTATCTATCTATATAAATTATGTAATCATAAGATGATGAGGGAGGGGAGGGGGGGGGGGGCGTGGTAGATTTAGTGTCCCCCATTTAAAAATCACAAGACCAGTGGCACATATTTTCAAAACATGGGTGGATGTGCAAACATGATTAAGAAGATTTTAAAATTCAAATATAGAATCAAATTTAGACCTCTCCCTGGAAGTTTAAATAAGTGGTAAATATTGAACTGATGGCACTGACCAAATTGCTATGAAGCATTATTATTATGAACGTTGTTTTTTTTCATCCATGGATATATAGTTTCATGTTCTCTTGTAGAATGATTGGATTCACTGGAAACAATTTGGGCCCTTATTAGATCTGTGCAAGCAAATATATTGAGAGGAACCAAAAAGCAAACTATGACAAAGCCTATGATTATCTTCAGGGGATGAGCTATGGATGTTTTATGTGAAAAAAAAGAAGAAGTTTGTTTTCCACTTGACACTGAAAAAATAAATAAGTTCAGCACATGAAAATAAACTTTCCACCTGCAGCTGCTGTACCAGAATGTTAAAATCTATATAACTAATTGGGCCAGGCTAGCAACAGGGTTACCAAGTCAAACAACTATGTTCCTCTTTTATGTTCCCATCTTCAATTCAGAAAACCTACAAGTACTCTGAATTTGAGCAGGTGCTGAACACTGTGGAAGTTAAGTTTAACACATCATGCTCACAAACAGATCGCGGTCAGTGCCCCCTTGTGCCACCAGGGGTTAGTACCCCCCTTCCACAGTGTTCAGCACCTACTCAAGTTCAGAGTCAATGCCTTTCTCCTACAAGTGGGGGTCAGCGCCCCCCTTCTGCCACTGGGGGTCAGTGCCCCCCTTCTAGAGGGATCAGTGCCTACACAAGGTCAGGTTCAGTGGACTTGTAGGAGGGTACTGACCCCCAACTTGCAGGAAAGGGGTACTGGCCCCCATCTGCAGGAGGGGACGCTGACTCCTACTTGCAGGAAAGGGGCCCTGACCTTGAGTAGGCACTGCACCCTGTTGAAGGGAAACACTGAGCCCCAATGGGAAAAGGGGGGCACCAAAATTCCGATGAGTGCCCCCCTTGTAAGTTGGACCCAGTGCCCGCTCTTACACTACTCAATTATTACAATGTTAACTATTCCTTTTGTCAACTCCAGCTGATGCCTCTCTTTCTTGCCCACATTTTTATATCTTCATCTTTTATTGCATAATTTCAAATGTATAGGCCTACAAATGTACATTGGCCTGCAATGTATGTCATTACGCCTCCCATTCATGGAACGCTGAGATAAAAATGTTTGTCATTGCTTCGCATGTGAAAGCATAAGTTTGTCATGAATTTTTACTAAAGCAAAAAAAAACTTCATCCATGGGCTAAAATCCACAGTCCCAATTATCTGGAAGCTATAACTCTCAAGGCTCTGCAGACCTCTGGAAACCAAACTAAAGGGCCTTGCACTCACTGCAGTCTGAAATTCTTCCATTTCTGCAGGTTGCAGACGTCTGGAAGCCATACATTTCGGAGCTCAACAGACGTCTGGAAGCTAGAACTCTGAGGGCCCTGCAGACCTCTGGGACCTATACTAAAGGACCTTGCTCTGCAGTCTGGAAGTCATGCATTTCTGCAGGTTGCAGACGTCTGGAAGCCATACTTTTCGGAGCTTAACAGACGTCTGGAAGGTAGAGCTCTCAGGGCTCTGCAGACCTCTACCTCTAGAACCTATTCTAAAGGACCCTGCACTGCAGTCTGGAAGTCATACATTTCTGCAGGTTGCAGACGTCTGGAAGCCATACATTTCGGAGCTTAACAGACGTCTGGAAGGTAGAGCTCTCAGGGCTCTGCAGACCTCTGGAACTTATACTAAAGGACCCTGCACTGCAGTCTGGAAGTCACACATTTCTGCAGGTTGCAGACGTCTGGAAGTCATACATTTCTGCAGGTTGCAGACGTCTGGAAGCCATACATTTCGGAGCTTAACAGACGTCTGGAAGGTAGAGCTCTCATGGCTCTGCAGACCTCTGGAACCTATACTAAAGGACCCTGCACTGCAGTCTGGAAGTCACACATTTCTGCAGGTCGCAGACGTCTGGAAGTCATACATTTCTGCAGGTTGCAGACGTCTGGAAGCAATACATTTCGGAGATCAACAGACGTCTGGAAGCTAGAACTCTCAGGGCTCTGCAGACCTCTGGAACCTATACTAAAGGACCTTGCACTGCAGTCTGGAAGTCATGTATTTTTGCAGACGTCTGGAAGCTGTGACTCTCAGGGCTCTGCAGACCTCTGGATACAAAAATAAGAGATCTTGCACTGCTGTCTGGAAGGCTTAAATTTCTGTAGGTTGCAGACGTTTGGAAGCCATACATTTCAGAGCTCAACAGACGTCTGGAAGCTATAACTCTCAGGGCTCTGCAGACCTCTGGATACAAAAATAAGAGATCTTGCACTGCTGTCTGGAAGGCTTAAATTACTGTAGGTTGCAGACGTCTGGAAGCCATACATTTCAGAGCTCTACAGACTTCTGGAAGTAGTTCCGAAGTACACATTAAGCTATTGCTCTGGCTGTCAAACCCTTTGATAAATCTGAGAAAAATGTCTTAACAGACGTCTGCAGCTTACCCTATTTTTAGCATCTCTACAGACCTCTACAAATTACATTATTCAGAGCACTGCAGATGTCAGTAACCCATGTTAGAAAGTCCAATACAGACACCTGCTGGTTTCTGATATTTGGCAGTTGTTCTAGCTCCTCAGCTAAGCTGATGTCTGGGAACTATGAATTGCTACCCTTTACGGATATCTGGAAGTTATACTTGCCAGGCCTTTACTGATGTCTGTAGCCTACATTATTTGTAGCACTGCAGACGTCTGCAAGTGACATTATTCAGAGCACTGCTGATGTCTGGGAACTATGAATTGCTGCCCTATACAGACGTCTGGAAGTTATATTTTTCAGGGCTTTACTGACGTCTGTAGCCAACACTATATGAGCACTGCAGACGTCTCCAAGAAACATTCTCAGAGCATAAATGAAAGGTAAGCCTTAAGAACTTGAAAGCCCTCTTTCATTTTGAAGCTCAATATTGTCACCATTGCATTGAAATTGACTGTCAATTTGTCATTGGACAACTTGTGACCTCTTTGTAGTATAACTTGGTCAGTGACTCTGATAAATAACATAGGATATATGTAGGATATGGCCTCATTGGCTGCTTACACGTCATGGAGTTTAACAAGGCATGGATAGGGCTATGACCCCACAAGGAACATTTCAGTCTAATTCTATGAGTACTTGTTTTTCGTCTACTGTAATGACACTGATGGAAAGGGAGAGAGAGAAGGGACCATGCAGGTGAACCTTTAAGATGTCCTTTCTTCTCTTGTGAGTCCATCAACTGACAACTCTCTATCAGAAAAAAATTAATAACCATACATTAATTTAATATGCAGATAGACAGGTAGACTAGACGAAAAGAAAGAAAGAAAGAAATATTGATAGATAGATAGATAGATAGATAGATAGATAGATAGATAGATAGATAGATAGATAGATAGATAGATAGATAGATAATTCTCCAAGGTCACTGGGTTGTAATATCCCAATAAATTGTTGTTCTAATCTTGCTAATAATCCTATAGCCTTGTTTGCACTGTCAGTTAGGGGATACCAGTATATATTAGAGTAACTTAACTTATTGTAGTGAACTGAGGATTTTTGGTGTATTAAATTTACTATTTAAAAATTAAGCTTAAACTGGCCATTCAATGAAATTTGAAATTTTGTCCTGAAGAGGGTTAATGTTAAAAACCCATTTACCATGTTAACAAGATAAATACAGACATATGTTTCTTCAACATGTTCAATAGATCTAGACTAATGATTCTTTTAATTAATAATTATTTGATATGGACTATAATTATATGTGATTATTACTGATTTAGGCCTACTGTGATGAATAAAAGGGTTAATCAACCATAACTAATTGATTGTTGAAATGTTATATTGATAATTATGAAGATTGTGTTAATTATTGATATTGATTAGTCTGCATTAAGTAGACTAGCCTGCACAATGAGGCCATTATGTAATTGCATAAATTATGACATGGAAAGTTGGCAACAAATAATACTAAGACACTGCTCTGGGGGAGGGGTAGAAGTCCCTTTTATAAGGGATGGGCTATAATTTTGCAGATTGGTTGATTGATGAATGTATTGACAAATGGATTGTTGGATTAATTGATTGGTGGATGGGTTGAATGATGGAGTGTTTGAAATCTCCATGTACATTGTGTATGGATGGATTGGCAGAAAATTAATTGAGTGATTGATGGATTGATTGACTTGATGGTTTAATTGGTCAGTTGATAAAGAGAAGGCTGGTTTAAATGAGGTCATCTAGGCGTATAGGTTCAAATATTGGTGAGTGCATGTATGTTTTCTGCTATGTGTTGGCCTATCTACCTATCTCTTTAATCATTAAGAAGATCTCACTTTAAAAGACACTTTGCTTTTCCATTGAATTAATGAAACCTTTTTACAGCTGTTTGCAGCCTGTATTGTGAGAGGAATTTTAGGGAAGGGTTTGATTTGACCATATAGGAGATCGCACTGTTACACCTTCGCACTATTACACCTATCAATCAGAAACTTAGTATATATGGTCTTAACATAATTTAATCTTGCTTCTAAAAAGTTTTGGTAAACTTTTGAACACATTTTCATTTTCTCAACTAAAATGGGTAATTCCCTCAATTAAATGATTGTACATAGGCCTATTGTGCTGCTGCACTGAGACTGGCAGCATCAGCAGCAGCTTAGGCCACACATAATTGATTCTTAGCTTCGCGGACCCACCGACACAATAGATTTTCTGCCGACGGAAAAAAAAGACAATATAAAAAAAAATTTTTTCCCTTTTTTTTGTCATACCGACCGACCCTAGAAACGTGCCTTGAGAAGATCCGAGAAGCTAAAGATCGATTATCTGTGGCCTTAATGCCAGGCAGAGCGAGTGTTCATATATATATATATATAAGAGTCTTGAAAACACTCATAAGACATCTTTAAAAAACACCACAGAAGGAAAGAAGGAAGGAAGGATGGATAGATCGATAGATAAATAGACAGATAGATAGATAGGTAGATAGATAGATAGATAGATTGGATTGATTGATTGATACTTGTAGTATTTAGATCTATATATTATCTACAAGCAGCTGTTATAGTGCTTGCACGTTATTTTTCACTTTAATATTGAAATAATTAATAAGCCAATGCACATACATGTATATAGGCTACGTTTTAATAATCCTACATTGCTGTTGTTGGCTTATTGATATTTTATTGCTTTATTTAGAGGAGAAATTAATTAGTTATGCGACTTTGGTAGCATACTTCTTTTTTAAAACTTCATTTTAATATAGTTAGAAAAAAATTCCATCCACTTGAGGGTCATAGAAGCAAAGCTGTCATTACTTCTGATTTTCTAATGGGACAGGTAAATCTTAATTAAAAGGTCAATGAGTTTAAGAAAGTCTTAAGAAAAGGTGAGATAATAACAACATTACAACAAAGATACAAGTCAAAAATTTAGCGCAACAAAAAGTCTGACTGAGTGTCTGGAGCATTTGACAAGTTATGTAAACATTCATTTCATCAAAGATCATTGAAATGTAAACAATAACTCAGTGCACAATAGGGAACAAATTTGTTGACAAAAACATAGGATCAAGTGTATCCTTCACAATTTAAACAATCGATGTTTATATTACACAGCAGCTGATACTCTATTGTTGCTGTAATTAACTATTATTAATGAAATAAAGAGAAAACAAGCTTGGTTTCGCTTGGTTTCGCCTGTTTTCGCTTGGTTTCTCTATAACGGCGCACCCGTCACCTGGATGGTATCTGGGAAAAAATGTTGTCACGTGGCTGTCCAAAAAGTGTAGCCTAGTTGGTAGTAGTTTGTCACCTGGTTGGTTGTCGCCTAGTTGGTAGTGTTGTAGCCTAGTTGTCTGTCGCCTAGTTGACCGGCAATCGGTTGTAGCCCAATGTAGGCCTTTATACATTGCCGAGGGTAAAAATGAATACAAGTCAAGTCGTAGACACGCCAAGTCGTAGACACACCAAGTCGTAGACACACCAAGTCGTAGACATATTTCAGAACTATCGCCCAAGTCGTAGACACAACATTTTCACTTTAAAAGTTATTACCCACTCGTAGACAACACAATAAAATTAACTAACCAAGTCGTAGACACTGCATCATCCAACCCGTAGACAACAATCTTTTACAATCTACCAACTCGTAGACAACAAAAGATTGCCTTTACAATAAAGGCAAAGTTCTTCTTTCATGTAGATTGCAATTTACTCTAGCCAGTCAATTGAACGTACCCAGAGAAGTGATTGAATGGTGATTGATTGAATCTGTTATTAATATTTACAATTTTTCCAGGCCTATGTAATATGAAATTTATATTCTGTCTACGAGTTGGTAAGCAGAAAAATTACTATGTCTACGACTTGGTTATATTGTTCTGACCAAAAAGTTTGTGTCTACGACATGGTGATCCCTGAAAATTTGTTGTCTACCAGTTGGTAGTCCCGTGTGTCTACCAGTTGGTTGTCTACTAGTTGGTTGTCTACCAGTTGGTGTGTCTACGAGTTGGCGTGTCTACGAAATGACTTGATACCGTAAAAATAAAGCAAAACATGAAACAACGAACCTTTAGGCTCAGCGATAACAGTAGACCAGTGAGCATTAGCACGCCGTTCCAAAAAGGTTCTTCGTTTTTTAGAGCTGTCTTCAGCCATTGCGCCTGTGAATATGGTGTAAGTTGCTTAAAATCCTTAATTTAAAAGAAGAAATCAACTCCACGATTGTTGTTTGGTTCACGGAGGAAGTGGGCGTCTGCTAGCCGGCCAAAAAATCGTCTGCTAGCTCAATGAACAAAATCACCTGCATTTTGTTTTAATAACATTAAAGTTACCCTGAATGATAGGTCAGGATTGGACCAAAAGTTTTTCTGATTTTGATATCATCTGATGTAACATGGTGTCCCTGCATTGTTTGCTAATTTTCTTGCCTTTCTGGGAATTTTTTCCAGGTCTTTTGCCTTAAAATATGCCCTAAATGACCCCTGGATTTATTTCGGGTACGCACGGAAATAATTGACAGCTGTCAGTGCATTCAACTTAGTGACGTCACCACCATTGTTAGAATTAGTTTACTTTTAGCTATATATTTTTAACAATGGTCATTGTGACGTCATCTGCAGTGAACTAGCTGATCCAGGGAGGAGCTATCAATAAATGTAAATGAAATAATTAAATATTCATTTTAACAAGAATAACCAAAAGAAAATACTTCACAAAATATTCCCAAACACACTATCATATCATTGACCACATAAAATCATCAATATTAGGCAACTAATTTTATCATTCGGGCCAACTTTAAAACTATCAGAATTAGAGTAGGTGTCGAAATTAGCCTTTAAAAAATGTGTTATTTCGACATAGCAGGCTTTTAAAATTACGAAACAGGGCAGAAAAGCCTGGAAGCAGGTATCTGTAAAAAAAACACCAGGTGGCAGAATGTGATGTGTCAGCCCTCTGTTGGAAAAGATTAAAAAACAAAGAGTGCATGGCAGCAAATCCTCGGCTCTCAGCTTTCAACCCTCCCAGGCAGTGATCTGTCTAATCATGGCATGCTTTAACCTTTTAGGAGTAAAGGGTAGGGGAGACCGTGGCTAGTTGTCACAATTTTTTTTACTTCAAGTTTGACTGTATCTGAGAGGTCTCTAGGTTCAAGTTGTCTGGAAACTTCCAGCCCTGTAACATTTTTGTAAGTCTTGAGAAAGTTTTTGTTCAGCTTTCGTCCTCATTTATCAACCATGTGTTTCCCTGTAGGTCATGTTGTAATTCAAAGTCATTTTTTGAAAATGTGACAACTTGCCCCGAGCCCGGGGCAAGTTGTCACACTCATATGACCTATCTAACATCTCTAGACAGATTTTCTATAATCCAAGCTTGTAATGCATCGGATTCCTTTTGAAAAACAAAAATGCACATCTTGCGAAGACTTCGGATGAATGCCATCATAAATCAGGGCTTATTTCTACCAGATAATTGCTTCTCAAATTGGAGGACAATGAAACGATTGAAAAATTTCTGTTGAAAAAGTCATTTTTAAGAAGTCCACATATCACATGACAGATAATACTTTCTTTCAACCACATCATACAAAAAGCTTAGCAAACAAACAGATCTTGAAATTTATTTAATAACGACAGAGCTGCTGCCACCTATAGCAAAGTTATAAGCATTGTGACAACTAGCCCCTGTGACAACTACCCCCGGCCTATCCTCATCACGATCATGAAGTCAATCCGATATCTCGGTAATCAAAAGAGAATATATTCTGTTTCCACTTGGAAAACACAGACAGATTGTTCACAGAGACTATGGATTAATGCCATCATGAATCAACGCCTTAATCTCCCAAAAATTGTCTCAAATTGGAAGACGAAAAATTTGAAAATGGTGAAAAGATTTAGTTTGAACTGTCATTTTCAGACATCTTCACATAGCACATGACGCACTACACATTTTTGTTATATCATCGCAAAAATATTCCCCATGTCAAAAAATATCAAAATCGATTTAATTGCCATGCAGCTGCTACTAGGGGAAGAAGGGGTGAAAAGTCACAGGGGTAAAAAGTCACAGGCCTTTTTGACAAACTTGCAGTGACCTAATAATTAAGCTTAAATCATCATTTGGGATGCTTTTATCAGGAGAAGGTCTGTAAGGAATATGAAAATTATGCTCATTATGGAAAGTGGGTTTTTACCCACCTCATGCATTTTTGGGGTCCAAAACAGGTTTTAGCGACTCTGAACTTTCCCTTTTAATGTCTGGTCTCTATGACATAGGAAGTTGTGCTACTGTTTCAAGGTCTTTTGGGTAATAGTCTTTCATGCTGTGAACCCATTTTTGGCCGTGTGGTCACCAAGTTGCCATAATCATGTGTTGAATGTAAAAAACAGCTGAGGGGTGAAATGTCACACTGTGACATTTCACCCCAGCACTGTGATATTTTACCATAGGGTACCGTGAATTCAATATTCTGTGCTAAGGAAAGTAAAATATTCAACACTTGAGGCTTTAAGCTTACAATCTTATCATCATCCATCATCAATAGTACATCTGAGACAGTATTGCAGCAAGTTTTCATTTCGCAAATTTTGGGCAATTTCTGACGCAGGCTTTGCTGCTGGTGCATCGTCATTGCATGCAGATAGCTTTGGAACGCTCACTAAAAATTTCATGCACAAGGCTGACTATCCAGTCTAGGTCTGCATATTACCTCATGTACTGCTGTATGTTCACAACAATTGCATGTGATTTGTTGCCCCACGGTTGTGACTTTTTGACCCTGGCATGGGGCAAAAAGTCACACCGGACTTTGCCTTAAATAATTGTGAACTGACTAAACCCTATTGACAACACAGCAGCTATCATGTGATACCAACATAGTCAACTAAATACTGCATAATTGTGCCAAAGACCATTCAGATCTAACAAACACCTGCTCTGTTCTGGGGCTTTTTTTAGATTTTGTGACTTCTGACCCCCGCCTCCCCTATCCATAGCTGAGTAATAAGCATTGTGACAACTTGCCCCTGTAACAACTAGCCGCGGTCTCCCCTATCCCTAACTGGACTAAGGGGCCGACCAGATGATCTTTGGGGGGGGGGGCTATGGATATTTGGTGAAAAAAAAAGATTGTTTCCCACTTGACACTGAAAAAAAAGTTTGTTAAGCACATGGAAATAAAAAAAATTAGTTTGTTTCCACCTGTAGCTAGGGTACCGTAGTAATGTTAAAATTCCGATAAAAAAGTTTGTCGCGAGTGCGCATGCGAAAAAAATTGTTCGTCCACCACGCGCCGCGAACGAAAAAAAAAGTTCGTCCCGGGGGTAAAGTCCATAGCCCCCCCCCCCCAACTATCGTCTGGTCGGCCCCTAAGCTGGCTTGCTTGTTTTGCAGGGGCCGTTGGAGGATGCTAGCTGCCAATGTTGCTGCATCAGAACTTTGCTGGTTCATAGGCCCCGAGATAGGCCAATTAGTTCATGACATTTTAACAATTGTCGTTTGTAAGCAGAAGTATTTAGAAATATTACACATATATATATATATAGAATTTTATTCGACATCTGAATATCATCATGATACATGTGTCATACAAGTAAACAAAAAGAAACATAAAATAAGATAAGATGTGTATGTACAAAAGTGGGATAGTAACTAACTACAACTAGGAAGGAGCAGTCATACATTATATGGTACCAGGGGCGTAGATTTTTCATTTTTGTAGGGGGGGATGATTTCGGGGATTGCAAACTTCGCGTGTGGCCCAACGGGCGAAGGTCCCTCAGCGGTAGTTTTCCAGGGCCGCTCTAGGGCCCAAAATCCAATATATTACAGACATCATGGAAAATTGCTAAATATGACAGATAATTGTCAACACCAAGTATTAATAATTTGAAATTCTAGGGGGGATAATCATATGATCATCCCCCCCAGGTTCATCCTAGGGGGGGGATGCATCCCCCCCATCCCCCCCAGGATCTACGCCCCTGTATGGTACAGTGAAATTGATAAACATAACATGGATTACTATATATTAATACAAAATTCATAGAAGTGTCCATTTCATACTGTAATTGTGTAATACTGTAATTTTGTAAGGCACCATAATTAATAATTTAGAAATAACTTATATCACATTTTAATATTCTAGAATCTGGAGATAACTGATTCCTATTCAAATAGCAGTAAATCAAGCAGTTAGTCTAGGCAATATCTACACCACACAAAATGGTATTAAAAACAGTTAACCTAGGTAATATCTACAGCACACAAAATGGTATAAAAGCAGAAGATATAGATTTATGTACAGATAGAATTAAACATCACATCATCAATAACTGGAAGCACCAATAATACAATGTATATGTACAAAAGAAACATTTTAATTATATACAATAGTGACAGCAACAACAACAGCAAACACAAGCAAGCAACACATCAACATGCCACTGACCACTCAGTCACCAGGAGCAACCAACCTAGCGCATAAATTATAATAATAGCCTCAACTCTCAATTTTCAATGCTGTGTAAAGAAATTTGCCAAGAGCAAAATTCAGGTATACATTTTTTGAGATTAAAATTTCATGAAACTGTTCAGCTTGGCTTAATACCAGAAAATTATTAATTGAAGTACAAACTACGTCATGCAATTCAGTTCTTGGGTTGGTCCAGTTCGGGCAAACCATTAAACAATGGAATTCATCTTCTACAACATTTAAGTTACATTTATTGCAAATACGATCTTCTGCAGGTACATAAGGACGTTTATGTCTACCAATTTCAATATTAAGATTGTGAGAACTTAGCCTGAAACGGGCGATACTGGTATAAACAGATTTAGGGAGATTGAAGTTAAGATACGGTTCTAAGCGCATATCAGATTTGAAAGTTTTGTACGTTCGTAGTTTTGGGTATTTGGTGTTATCATTTATTTCACTAATCATTTTATCCTTAGCCTGGTCATACAGGCATGTTATGGTTTTATTCAAATTGCATTGCATAAGATCTATGTTTAACCTGTCAGTGATTTTGCTAAGTCTTGTGAGCCAACAATGCACACCTTTTTCCTGAAGTTTAATTTGAATTTCTAGACACTTCTGAAGAAGTATAGGACAAGTTTCACTTTTTAGTCTATCAAAGTATTTCAGGGCGGAAGACTGTTGCCTTATAAGTAAAGGAAATCTGCCTGTATCTGCAAGGATTGCAGTGGTGGGTGTTTGACATCTAACACTAAGCATATTTTTGAGAAAGTTCAATTGAATTTTTTCAATAGCATTATTTTCCTTCTCGGAGAACCACAATTCGCTGTTGTATTCCAGTATCGGAAGTATGTGGGTATCAAACATTTTAAGACTTAATTTTGGCGGGAGATAACCAACAGTAGACCTTGTGTTTTCTTTGAGAGCATACATAGCTTTCTGCGCTTGTGTCGCCAGATGTGTATACATTTCTTTATGTACGTCCTTTGAGTCACAAAGCACATGGCCCAGATATTTATATGAGCTGACCAATTCCAGTTCTTTGTTGTCAATAGTAAATTGGAATTTATTCACACTTTTACTCTGTGTTTTGTGAATATACATAACTTTACTTTTTTGGGAATTAATTATCAGATGCCATTTCCTACAGTAAGACTCAACATTATTCAACAGAGTGTGCATTCCATTCTCAGTTTCAGAGACTAACACTAGATCATCGGCATAAAGTAAATGTGTAAAAGTAGTTCCATCTATAGAGACACCACAGCTTTGGTCCAAAAATTCAACCATATCTGAAAGATACAGATTGAATAGCTTAGGACTGACTATACCACCCTGTAGAACACCATGGGTACTGTCAATGCTTGAGCCTAACTCACCATGCCATCTAACTCTAGCTTTTGACTTAGAGAACATACTACGAATGATTTTAACCAGTTTACCACCGTATCCTTTTTTAATCATTTTATAATAGAGAAAGCTACGATTAACAAAGTCAAAAGCTTTAGAAAAGTCAATAAAAGTTATGAATAAGTTCTTGCGCATCGATTTTTGATATGATATGATAGAGTCTATTATGAAGACATTGTCACTGGTCCTACACCCTTGGGTGAAACCAAATTGGTATGGGTCTACTTTATTAGCAGCTTCACTTTGAAAAACTAGTCTTTTATTCACAATTGATTCAAATATTTTCCCCATACAAGCCATCAATGTAAGCTTCCGATAATTATCAGGTTCATTGTAATTACTATTTTTGTGCAATGGTTGTATTACTCCCTCAGCCCACTTATCGGGATAATCTCCTTTTAACCACACGTAATTGAACAGTGTTGTGAGAGGATCTAGTAGGTATTCAGATAAGTACTTATAGAATTCATTACAAATACCATCAATACCAGGAGCTTTACCTTTCTTTAGACTTTTTAATTCTACCTGTACTTCATAGACAGTTATTGGATGATCAGTCATATTACCATCAGAATCACCTATTAACTTATCCAACTCTTGTTCTACCGATTCTAGAAACCTAAAGTCAAATTTAGAAGCTGAGTCACCAGGTGGTGATTGCATGCTTTTAAAATAAACTTCGAAGTCATTGAGATTTACAGTGCCAATAGCTGTAATTTTGTTATTCTTCTTAAGTTTATCCCAATATTTCCAGTAATCGACTGGGTTTTTGCATTCTAAATTATTCAGTTCATTTCTGATGAGTCCATGCATACCAACCCACCTTTCAACCGGCCCCCTCCCCCCATTAGGAGACTCAGAATTAGGTTCCACGGGTACAAAATATGAATGCAATCAATGTTAATTCCTTGCAGTCAAATATGCATAAAAAACAAGATGCAATAAAAAAAATTTTAATATAATTTCAGATCAATCTGCAAAAATGTCCAGCAAGTAGGAGCTTGCAGTGGACAGAAGACTCGGAAATACGTAAAATATGACAGCAAAACCATGGGACTTGCCTGGACTAATATATGTGTCTATCTATATATATTTCAAAGAATATGTTAGGGGTAAGAAAACAAATGCCATCACTAGCTGTGTATGGTGAGACTGGTAGGTTTCCACTGCATGTCAGGCAAAAAATTCGAATGGTAAATTATTGGACAAAACTGGAAAAAAAAGGAAAATGAAAAAATACTTAAGAAATGTCTGCTAGTCCAAGAAGAGATGCATAGAGATGGCCTTAAAAATAATTGGATTGGAAGGGTATGTCAATTACTAGACAATTGATGTATGAACCAGGTAAAACATCTCCTATGCTCACACAATCATGTGCCCGTGTATGTACTGTGATTGACATTAGGTTCTTAATAGCACACCTTCAATATTATTGAATAATTTATGTAAATAAGACTGCATCTGTCAACTCAATAGGTGTATTGTGCAACTGCTTATAACTGCTCTTCACTGTGAATACCTATTATGATATTATGTGGGCATCAATTGAATGTCTGGACTTTCCAGAGCACAGTGCATGGACATTTTAGCGGTTGCCGCTGTCCATGCCTGGTTGCTTTCGACTAATCTACATGAAAATGCCCTATTGTGAATTTTTAAAATTACATGCATGCCTGTCATTAATGAATACCTGATATTTACGATTCAATAACTGCAGTCATTACTAATCATAAAACAATGACTTTTGTGAAGTAATCTTGTTTATTGCACGTATAGATATGTATAGTCAGCAAGTAATTCTCTTAAATACGAATCGCTTATCAATTGGGTGGCTGGAACCTAGATTTATAATGTTATCATTTGTATTGATCTTACATGTACCAGGTTTGTACCTGCTTATATTTCATGTAATCAGCTTTGTCAATGTATAATGTCTATTTCCCTTTAATTAACCTTATTAGACTTTTTATTTTATTTTTTGACATATGTATCAATTACGATATTGTGAGAAATCCTGGGTTAAGTCAAATGGCTTTTTTTTCAATAACTGTAAAATCCAGTCACTTTGTCTTCCTTCGATTTCTTGAAGACATTTTTCCAATTGTCTGGTGTTTACAGATGATTTCATATTTGTAGACATTTGAGGTAGAAAATACATCATTTTTCTTGCAATTTTCATTGGTCGAGAGAAGGTATGACACCACTCTCTCCTGAAAAGTGACCCAGCGTTTTACATGGGTGACCATGGCATTTTAAGCCATTGATCTCCTTATAGGGACTGACTTTAGCAGTTTCAAGTGAGAGTTTCAGTTTGTGCTTCACACATTTTCAGTACCTACATTCTGCAAGTCCAATGTTGTGCATTCAGACGATTAGGATCAGGTGATCCATGCAATGACTGTTTATACAGAAAATAAACATGTATAACTGTGAGTGTAAAATCTCTCAGAAGAGGGGCTCAGCTCAGACGGCAGGGCAATGGGCTACCAATCGCGGGGTCCTTGATCTTATTCCCACTGGGATTTTCTTATGAATGTTGACCACATCACTGGGCTACCATCCTGTTTTGAAGGACCCTTCAGAATTTATGATTCTGTGGAGTTTTGTTCGAACTTTCTATCAAAAATGTATACCCCCTTTGGTTTCATGCTTATTTGTACCTCTCATGCATTTCATGTGGATTTTTACTATGTACTCTTTTCTTTTATTAAAATTTCATACTCCCCCGTAAGCATATTGTGAGTAATAAGCACCACCCTTGAAACATGTGCGAAAAATTGTTGTTCCGTCGGACAAAACTCCAATTCCCCTCAAGTCATAAATTCTATATAGCCTGTAGAGCATATAGATTCTGGACAAAAGGTAAAAATTAGCACTGTCATAAATTCTAAATGGTCCCTTACTGATGTCGTAGACAATGCTCGCGGCTGTTGGTCAAGGCATGATTATTTAGTGTAAATGGATGTGAAGCCATTCAGAGTCAGCTTGAAACTGATTTAATATCAATTGAAAGAATCAACAGTTGTACACATGAGTGTGAAATACAACTGTTCATGAAGAGTTCATGTTGTTTGCGGTTTGACATGTGTGAACAACTGCCACAGTGCCAAGTTGGCCTTTGCTGTACTATTGGTCAAAAATTGTGACATCATTTATCCAGCAAACATCACTTGCTTGAAGCAAGCTGAAAAAAAGTGACACGCAATGGGCAACTTGACCAATCACCTGGCAGGATTTTCTGATGTCAGACCAGAAATTTTGCTAAATATTTTGTTATTTGAGAAAAGTCTACAAATATGAAATCATCTGTAATACCTCTCTAGAAATCTTTCACAAAGAGCATTAGTGCCAAAAGATCACAATGCTGGACTTTTTCTCCTCACATATATGGTATAAACTACCCTTAATTAAAAATATTTCATATACCTCGAGTTTGCACCTTCAATAAGAATAGCGGGCGTTAATGGAACTCTCCTTTTTCCAGCTCTCCTGTGTTGACGAGCAGAATAAAACTATTTCCGGAAACATCAGCCTGGGAATTTACAATGGAGCCGGGGTTTCTAAGGTCCGTAACAAAGTCAAATCAGCCTGACAGTACTGGAATATGGTGGCAATCCATGCTAATATCATATTGTGTGCTGTCCAATATGTATTTCTTAGCTTCTGTGAAAGTGGTAACATTGCAATACATAGTCATATATATATCATATTTATTGTTTTATAATAATGCATACTGTACATAGGTGAACTCTAACATGTCCAGCCTGAGGTCAGCTGATTTGACAATGTACACTGTACTCAGGTGAACTCTAACATGTCCAGCCTGTGGTCAGCTGATCTAAATATGATGACTGTCATGTCCATTGTGTGCCAGGTGCCACAGCTCAGTATATATAGAGCTGCTGAAACACACTTTTCAGTTAGAACGATGTAGAAAGATAGCAAGATCATGTAGAAAGGGATTAAACATGAGAGTGTGAGTCTGGAGATGTGCCCAGCAGTCTCAGTCTTACATGTAGCAATGCACTGCTGGGTACTGATTCTGGGCTCCCACATCTGGTTGAATTGGATTTCTGTGACACATTGTTGACTAAGAAGGTTGGTGACTTTAGATATATATATATATATTGAGTTTTTGATGTTGAGAATTTGAGACCGAGTGAGGTTACATGCGGCAGGAAGACCGATGTAAGAGGACCGGCTCATGAAGTAGTGTTTTTTTTTATGTTACCAACCACAGAGGTAGAATTGTGTCATAGGAGTCCCAGGCAACTTAGTGTGCTCTCTGTTGACATCTAATAACAGTCTGAGTTAATAGTACACAGTTTGAATATGTAATGTAAATATTAAGAGCATTGTTGTACATCTGAAGAGCTAATTGAAGAGCATTGTTGTAATTGAAGAGCATTGTTGTATCCGAAAGCTAATTGTTTAAATTGTAATGTGAAATGCTCATGAATGTCAATATGATAACATCAGAGTGTTCACCTTTGTGGTGTCTTGTATTATTAAGTAACAATAAATGTATTCAAAGTTCCCCATAAAATGTTTGTATTCAATATCTTGACAACTTCTAATGAGAATACACTTGGCATATAGACTGGAAATGCAAAAAGTACGATCCTGGGCACCTCTCCGCAGTCAGTCAATTAGGCCGAAAGATCTATGGCCTGGCTGTGAAGCTGAGGGGGGAGTGCCTATTCTTATATGGTGGAGAATCCGGGTATTTCCAGTAGCCTAGTTTATTCTTTTTGGAAGTTGCTTGATAATTATACAGTTTATAGCAATAATGTTACAATGTCCGAGCTGATTGTTCACCATTATTTCAGTTTATTAACAGAACTGTTTATCATAGACTGAATCACTTTGGTGAGTATTCACCTGGCATAATTATGGAAGGTATAGTGGATTATTGTTCTTGACTGAGAATTGCTGTCCAGATACAGTTTCAAAGGCCAGATATGCTCACTTGTGCATTCCAATTCATATCTCTTTAATCATATTTATCTGTTAATTTTCATATGTATCTATCATTGTTTTTGTCACTGAACCTGCCATGTGATGTCTGCAAATCACAATGTCTGCAACCACAATGAACACCTGGGTTCAACATTCCTGAGTCATCAGCCTGAGGTCCATCATCACAAATCCAGGACACGTGGTGTGCATTTCCAACATCATCAGGTTGTTATTGAGCTGCCAAAAACACACATGGTGCAAACGGAAGATGACCAGCTGTCTGCTCATGACATACATCTGACATCATTGCTTCGACAAGGGTCAGTCGATCAGGAAATAATGACAGATGACAATAAACACTATTGCAATGTGGATAACCAGCGCGAAGAGAAAATTCCTGAAGGAAGCAACATTAGTATATTGTTGATATTACATGATATGCATAATATTATGTCAATTATGTCTGTATTTGTCATAAATGTATTTTGTTGTATTTTTCCAGGTGTGAAAATACAAGTTGCTGGGGGGATATCATATTGTATGCTGTCCAATATGTATTTCTTAGCTTCTGTGAAAGTGGTAACATTGCAATACATAGTCATATATATATCATATTTATTGTTTTATAATAATGCATACTGTACATAGGTGAACTCTAACATGTCCAGCCTGAGGTCAGCTGATTTGACAATGTACACTGTACTCAGGTGAACTCTAACATGTCCAGCCTGTGGTCAGCTGATCTAAATATGATGACTGTCATGTCCATTGTGTGCCAGGTGCCACAGCTCAGTATATATAGAGCTGCTGAAACACACTTTTCAGTTAGAACGATGTAGAAAGATAGCAAGATCATGTAGAAAGGGATTAAACATGAGAGTGTGAGTCTGGAGATGTGCCCAGCAGTCTCAGTCTTACATGTAGCAATGCACTGCTGGGTACTGATTCTGGGCTCCCACATCTGGTTGAATTGGATTTCTGTGACACATTGTTGACTAAGAAGGTTGGTGACTTTAGATATATATATATTGAGTTTTTGATGTTGAGAATTTGAGACCGAGTGAGGTTACATGCGGCAGGAAGACCGATGTAAGAGGACCGGCTCATGAAGTAGTGTTTTTTTTTATGTTACCAACCACAGAGGTAGAATTGTGTCATAGGAGTCCCAGGCAACTGAGTGTGCTCTCTGTTGACATCTAATAACAGTCTGAGTTAATAGTACACATTTTGAATATGTAATGTAAATATTAAGAGCATTGTTGTACATCTGAAGAGCTAATTGAAGAGCATTGTTGTAATTGAAGAGCATTGTTGTATCCGAAAGCTAATTGTTTAAATTGTAATGTGAAATGCTCATGAATGTCAATATGATAACATCAGAGTGTTCACCTTTGTGGTGTCTTGTATTATTAAGTAACAATAAATGTATTCAAAGTTCCCCATAAAATGTTTGTATTCAATATCTTGACAACTTCTAATGAGAATACACTTGGCATATAGACTGGAAATGCAAAAAGTACGATCCTGGGCACCTCTCTGCAGTCAATTAGGCGAAAGATCTATGGCATGGCTGTGAAGCTGAGAGGGATGATTGCCTATTCTTATGCTAAATATTCCATTTAAGACTCGGCAATGCAAATCCGTAATGTTTCCAATGGATTAAAAGTGCCCTGGGGCCTGGAATGCCAGCTTCACTGACTCAGCAATGGTACAAAATGGCAGCTTGTTCCCGGAAATAGTTTTATTCTGCTCGTCAACACAGGAGAGCTGGAAAAAGGAGAGTTCCACTATCACGGCCTATTGCCTCACACAGCTCACACACAGACAGACTTGCTCTCAATCCACTATCTATCATGATCCAGAGCAACATATGTTTGGATTTTTGATTGGATTTGAAAATGCCTGGAAGAAATAGGTATGCTTAATGTTAAAACTTCTTTTGAGTTTATGAGTTGTTTTGTCCGAACATACTCGTGCAACCAGGAATATCTATCATCCACATAGAAAGATGGATGGATGACTAGGGCTCCACATTGTGTATTTGCCCTTTCGTAGGTTGACTAGGACAGACCAAAGCAAGGACGAGAAGAATAAGTGAAACTGCTGTCAAACATAGGTGCCAGTGACCAGAAAAATGGACACAGTGGCTGGAAGCCCAGAGCTTTACAATCTAACAAAAGTAACTTGATTGTCAACCCTCTTGAGCACCCACAAACGAGCTTAGAGGGATGCACTTATCATAATTTATCTATCTATTTCTATTTAATTTCATCTGCCAAAGAAACTTCCGCAGAATTGGAAGGAAAGCCTTCAGATAGTAATCACTATAATTTTGCTCGACGGTAAGTGATGTCTCAATAGACGTAATAAATAAAATTTTCATATTGTGTGGCCTGAGTGATGCAATATAATGAATATGAAACAAAAATCATTTTTATTTAAAAGCAGACTAAATTTAAATTTGACAAAAATCATTTTTATTTAAAAGCAGACTAAATTTTACCAAATATGATTCATCAAATACCTTGAAAATGTTGCCTGATAAATGTTTGAATGATTTAGGCAATGTCAAGGACATGGAAGTGAACAGATAAGTAGATCGATACACTCTTGATCAGAATGTTGGAATAATTTGGATTTTCAAGGAGTCAGGACTTCAGAATGGTAAAATTGGTGATTGAATGTGTGGAATTGCGAGGACTTTTTCATCAGACATTAGATCCATGTATAAATGATGTTATAAACCATTTTTAGTTGCTGAGAATTATTTGAAAACTTTCTTTGGCTGACCCGGACAAATTGATCAATTTTAGTAAAAAATCATCAAAAATGGAATCATGGCTCAACAACACAGACACACTATTTCACGATATATGCGAAAAGTGCCAACTTAATCTTGATATGTACAACCAAAAAACATAACAATATCATGTTGAATACCATGTTGACGCATTGACCTGAGCCTTCAATTGACCTGACATGGATTCCACCAACCTGTTTTTTGCTTCTTTTTGATCGATATGGCCATTCTTTGGTGAAAGTCATTTTCACCTGAGTCAGATCAGCTGGCTGAACTCCATATTGTGTGCAGAAGATGTCCCTAGTTTGCCAATAGTCAGAATAGCAAATTTCTCCTTTGGGCAAAGTTGTATGATTTTGACCAAAGGGGAAATAGTTTGCCAATAGTTGAAATATTTTGCCAATAGGGGAAACAGCCATGCCCGATTGTTAAATTGGGTACGATTTAGAGATTGTCTGCAACATGTGGGTTTACACGAAACCACCCTCCCATGCAGCTACCCCTGCCCACACGGGCTGCACAAGTCACTATTTGGGGTAGAAATTGGATATTCATGAGCTACTGGTCATTCCTGGCACGTGACATTCCTGTGGTTTTCAAAATGGTATAAACTACTTTTTAATGGGAGTTTATCTCACAATCTTCTCTCTAATACTCAAAATGGACCATGTGTCATCCATTTAGGCATTGCTATTTTGGTGGTTAGCAAGTTTAAAGACTTAAAATGACCTCCCTATAAAGATTCCTTGTCTTCAAATTGGAAGGTCACATAAATTATACCCTTAGGGTTTTTCAATCCCGTTAGCTGATTGGCTGAGAAGGCCAACTGGGTCAAAGCCTGGAATAGTGGCTGAGGGTTGCTGTGTGGGCAGGGTTGTCTTGGCAGGGTGCACGAAACACCCAGAGAATCTACCCTAGACGAATCATTCTATGGTCGCACATTAATCATAAAATGTTAATCACAGCCAATCAGCGAGCAATATTTCTATCCATTTCAAATATTCAACGGCGATTTCAGTAAGAACTAGTAGGTTCTAGGAGATGTAACACATACCATTTTCAAGCCCTTGGAGAAATCTAGCTATTGCAATTTGAATCGTATCTGTAAGCCTAAGATGATAGTATCATTTTGGGCCGAAGGCCCAAGGCCAATATGGGCACGAAGTCCCTGTGGCCTTGCATTGTCATTAATTTGTACCCTGGTGGCCTTGTTTTTCTTCTCCGAAGATCAGATTTATGGGCCACCTGGGTGAGTTCATAGTCTTTTTTTGGGGGGGGGGCACTTGGGAAGGGATCCAACGGGTCGCCAGCTTTTTCGGGTCTTCTTCTTCTTTTTTCCTTCGTCTGCGTGCGGGGTCCGGAGGGAGGCTGTGATGTTCTTGTAATGATGTTCTTCTTGTTTTTCCTGAAAAGAGAATGAAAAGAGAGAGCAGTATCTGGGCTTTTGAGTGAGACGAGCATTTAAGACAGGTGATTTCGCATGGTTTTGTAGGAGTTGAGTATAAGAATGAGAGTCTGGTACAAGCCCTATTAATTCAGGGATGTCCAGGGTCTTTCAGTTGCCCCGGCATAGGATACCGGATACAACCCGCCTCCATTTAAAGTCCCATGGGCTCGGACTGGATGTGCTGTACACAGTGGCTGCGGTGGCGCAGGTGAGCTGTGTATGTGCAAGCAAAGGAGTGGGTCTGCGCGGGTTGGCAACAGGGCTCCCACCCACAGTCGGTTGGCGTTGCCCCACCGTACATACTGGCTTAGGGCCAGTCATGATATGTGGGCCTCAGCCTGACTGCTTTTTGAGCTTTTTTGGGTGAACATTTTGATGAAAATTTGGATGAGAGTGATTGATACACAGTGATAGGCTGCGTCTGCGCAGTTTTGGCTGTGTATTTGGGAAGCAAAGGAGTGGGTCTGCGCAGGTTGGGAACAGGGCTCCCACCCACAGTCGTTGGCGTCGCCCCACCGTACATACTGGCTTAGGGCCAGTCATGATATGTGGGCCTCAGCCTGACTGTTTTTTGAGCTTTTAGTGGTGAAGAATGATGAAAAATTGAATGAGAGTGATTGATTGATTGATACATTGATCGGTACACAGTAATAGGCTGCGTCTGCGCAGTTTTGGCTGTGTATTTGGGAAGCAAAGGAGTGGGTCTGCGCGGGTTGGCAACAGGGCTCCCACCCACAGTGTAAGCCTAAGATTTACGGGAATGCCTAAATAGACAAAGTCGGCCTCATTTGCATAGTATGTGTGAAGGCTTGTTCATTGGCCACCTTTGGGGATGTTAAAGGCTTTGCTGAAGTGACACTAATTTGATTGCAAAACAACAGTTCTAATGTTTTCCAAACTTTAGGCCAGCAGTGTACCCAATTTAGAGACACAAGCATACATTTTACCTTCTGCAGTTATCACATGACCTCATTACATTTATGATCAGATAAGGAATAAAAAAAAATTAGACACCAGATAACAGACTACTTATCTTGAACCTATGTTCAAGTATTTTGTGTACAACATAGTGTCATTTGTCAGGCAAGTTAGACTTAAAGATGTCAGATGCATGTTATTTAAAGTGGGAAATAGAAATCTTTTCTACATTTGCTGTGTGAGTTCCACTTTTCAAGAAGACACTTGCCATGGCTTCCCCTCCAGAGGATAAGAGGTGAGTTGGTTGGGACCATATTCTAATAAGTCAGGGAAATATGTAGGCAGTGATTTTACTATAATTAAAGATAATGGTTTATAAACTCAGTGTCAGTGTGAAATTTGCTCAAACAAATGACTTAATTAAGAGTAAAATCTTTTCGATGTAATATCAATTCAATTGCAATGTAACATAGCCAGTGTGCTGTATTAATCTATCAGGAATCTTGAAACAGTTGCTCTGTGTCAAACAACCCAATTAAGCAAAAATATCTTACATTTTGGACAAGAGATCAAATTGATTGCTATATGACTAGCCAGAATACATGCTGCTTTATGTATTAGACATCTCTCTTTGCCTGACCATTTCGCAAGACTATTGTCACCAGGTGGCATATTTGCATGGTGACTTATCAGTTCAGTTTCTGAACAGGCACAGATGCAGGCATTAAATCAGAGATCTGCAAGTTCACTGGTAAGTTAAAAAAATTGTCATGCAATGGATTTGAAATCCAGACCTAAAAAATACCAGGCCGGCTTGCAGGCCACTCAGCACTCTGGTGAAATAAAAATCTTGAGACTAATATAGATGGGTCATTCCATACCAACTCACCCAGAGCCACCAGTATGACCATCTCAGATATTTATTTTAAAAATCGCATGAGTACCTTGAAATCTTTCATGGAGATATGCCAAATATGAGGTCTGTGGTGCAAATAGTTAAAAAGTTATGACCAATTTCATAAAAAGGGTTTTGTGCTTTTTTTTGCTCGAAAATGTCAGATGTGCTGAGTACTGCTCTTTGGAGTGTCACAACTCAATATTGCATAAGGATATCAAGTCGATTTTTTTCTATGCCATCTCATGACATAGTAGATTTGATTTTTTAGCAAAAAAGTGAATGACCTCTGTTGGTTGTTCGGGAAAAAAAAATCCAAAGTTGGTTTTCTATAATGCGTAAATGATTTTTTTTACAAAATTGGGAAGCTTGGCTTAAGTGGAAGAAGTTTAGCACTTGAAAAGTAAAACAAAATTCTTTCTTTCTTTCCTTCTTGAAAAACTTATAAGAAACATTTTCAGTAACTTATCTATTAAAGGCCTAAATGGGAAACCAATTTGTTTATCTCATCTGTGGGGAGACAGCATCCATGCTTCTGGCAACAGATTTATTGAGTAAATGCAATCCTTTTTAATCCAAGCCATCCTTGAAAATAATCCTGTATTTCTGGTTCCTGTGAACACATTATGGTACAAAGACACTCCATGAATCTTATTTTTGAATTATTTCATGGACATCTTATTGATAAGAGGCCATGCTTCTGGACTCAGGTTGGCTGAATAAAGGCTGTTCTATTCAAGTAATTAATATATTTTGATTTATCAACACATCTTCTGTCGGTGTTCATACTATAACCTTCATAAACGATTTGAGATAAATTATTTTTACTAAATTATATCAAGAAATATACCATTTTGTGGATACAGCAGACAGCCAATGTTTGTTCAAGGAGTAGCAGTACTATCACAGATGTCTGGAGGACATCAGAATCTTGTCTTAGCAGACGCTAAAAATATTGGAGATCCAGACGTCTGTATTATGCATATTCTGTACAGTAACAGACGTCTGTGTATCAATTTCTTTAATACACTTTATAAAAGGAAGCTATTGGCATTCTCCTAAGTGAATCCTAAATGCATGGAGAACTAACCAATGATGCTCTGTAGAACTTCCAGTTATATGTAGAATCTAATTCAGGTTATAGTAAAAGCATATCAGATGGAATAAACACAAATGCAAGATATACTCTTTCACTAGTCAGATAGAATCTAAAGTTTATTGGTAAAACTCCCATATTTATATCATTGGGAGAAACCCATCAACCAATGGCCTGTGGCCAGCAAGCAATTCAAGCAATTACAACATGACAGCTGGCAGTCAAGCTGCCAGCATCACAACATCACAAGTACATTCATACAATGACAATTAATACAATCAATCAATTCCCTAGAGATCCAATTTGTACATGCAATGACATTCATGATATAAGAGGCCCATGTGTTAAGAGCATCTGCTCCTTGAGAACAATACATTAATACAGTGGCTTTTCATCACCCATGGACAAGTCTGTCCCAATCAATTAATATATGTATGAGTAACTCTCAAGTACCAAGCTTGGCTTGGCCAGGTGCAGTTTGTAATAATAAATGAAACACACATGGCATATCTGAAATTGGGAAAATGTAACATCAACTGTAAATACATAATATTGTTGAATATGCTAGAGAGATATACATGGAGTTAAAGGTAAGTTAATATATATTTATAATTTAATATTTAGGGAGTTTTATAGCCTGATATTTTACATCACTGCCTTCCCATGGAAAAAGTTCTGTAATTATTTGAGAAGCAAGCGAGTAAATATTATAGAACTTGTAAAATGTAGATATGTGTAAAAGTGCACATAAAACAAAATATCAGGTAATAAAAGTGACTAAATGGTGAAATGACTTAAGTCTAATGTACAATGCATGAATGGGCAGCATTAAGTGCCTGTGTAAATGAGGCTTATAAATGAGCCTGATAGGGCCTCCCATTGAGTTGTAAGTTAAGTGGCTTGCTTATGCATGAGTAGGTTTAAACATGAATAGGCTCAAGATAGAGAGCTGACAAGCTGACATAGTTATGCAATGAACTCACACAGAGCTATGTAATTAGTTACCTAGTGACTTACATAATGAGGATATAAGCTCTATAGAATGCATAAGGGTGTTAGACTTAAGTATACTTGTGTATTTAAATTCTGGGCTGAGCCCTGCGTGATAAAGAATGTAAGCTATATTATAGCTAAATCTTTTATCCTAATGTATTGTGAGCTGATAGACTCACTAGTGATATGCCTAAGCCGATCCTGATAAAATTGATCCAAATAGGATAATATAAGTAAACATGTAATCTAAACGAGTGCAGCAAGCTGCCTACAAGAAACAAATGGAAAAATTGAGAAAAATAAAAAAAAAGTTTTGTGAAAGAGTAAATTTTTGTATATGGAGACAACAAATTTAAAAAAAAATACGGCAGGGTAGCTAAACTTAGTAAATTGATAAAAACAACTAACATAACTAACTAATACATGTGTGCCCCCACTGAGTCTGATGGCCTAACAACTATGGATAGGAGAAACACGGACCCAGCAGAGACACTATTAAACACAATATGATGATGATGAACAATATGAAATACAGCAAATACATGTGTGGCCCTCGTGAGTCCGATGGTCCAACAACTAAGGATGGGAGTAAGACGAAACCCACGAGAGACCACTTAAAATAACACAATAAGCATGTGAGACCCCACACTAATGCAACCAGTTAATGAATCGAATACGAGAGTCACTGAATTAATATCAGAAGCTGTGAGGGCAGCTTGACGAGAGTTCGTTGGTGCAGTGTGGTCTCCTAAGGCTTATATTATACGATATATGAGTGCTGTATGAATTCGATGGTGATCGTCAGTTGTGGGACTGTCACAGCAGGCATGTGAAAATTTGACATGGTAAGGCTGTTAGCAAAGAGAGCAATGATGTTAGATAGGGCCCCAGGGTGCGGAGCTACGGATAGCCAGCGAAGGATAGAAACACAGAGCGAAGGATAGCAGATAACGTGCTAAACGCTAGAAGAGACTGAGCTAAGGAGTGGATCAAAGCAAAGTGGAATAAAGCTAAGCGCAAAGCCAGGCAAGCTTCGCAAAGTGTATGGGACTAGCCTTCTAAATGGGGGGGGGGTAGATAGACAAAGGGGGGAAAACGAATTCTCACCAGAGCGAAGATATAAAGAGTACATAACTAGACGCTAATAAGGCAGAGCTAACATGAGCATTACTGCAATAGAGATTACGACTGAGCGAAAAGCTAAGACCGGTTCGCCAAAGTAAATAGTGTGAGAATAGAGAAGCAGGGGCGGACAAGTGTCCTAGAATGGGGGGGGGTCCTTGCGAAGGATCAGTCACGTCAAAGCTAGGTGCTAAAGGGTCAGTGCTAAGAGGTACATCAAAGCAATTGAGTGTGAAGCTAAGCGCCTAGCTGAGAAATTGAGCAGAGGCAGGGGGGGGGGGGTCAGTATTCTGGGGCGGAAGGGTTGGTCTCCTGAGAGGGCCTACCAGAGCCACAAATTAGCGATTGCGGAATAAGGGGCCACAATCTAGCTGGGGTGGTAGGGGGGGGTGGTCCAGAAGCACTGGCATCGTGAGCGTGCTCGATTTCTCCTAATGGGATCTCCTCTTGGGCGGATCCAGCTTCAATGGATCGAGGGGGGCCTTTCTGATCTTGCCCACGTCTGCGCAGCCGGTAGCGAAGATACAGAAAGGATACTAGACACAACGTTATGGCAAAACAACCTATGTTTATGATAGTTAAAAGGGAGGGCTGCCTTGAAAGAGCGAGGGGTGGAAATGTGGGCAGTGGCAGAACAGGATTGATTAGAGTGTCCACATCCAAGTCTTCTATGGGGTCGGTATCGGCAGATTTCATGCTTGGTAAGACCACAGACAAATCCCCCATCTTAACATGTCGACTAAAGTTAAAATGGCTCGTGACCCGCACGATCGGGAGGACATAGCGTCTTGTGACATGAAGCCTGTCGACACAAGTAATAGTGAAATCTTTGCCTGCCAAAGTGCATGGTCGTAGGCACGTGACGTTGTGTGTACCACGTGCCAGTGTGAAATGTCTTTCAGGCGCACCAGGACAACGAAGAGCAATATCTACGCCGTGGGTTGAAATAGCATATTGATTAATGTCAAGGGTCGTTATAATGGGCTCATGGGCAAAGGCTCGCAAGGTCACTCGGCAAGAGTTGACGAGCTCGGTCCTATTGTTGAGGAGTCCCCTTATGCAATTTTGTCTTCCTACGCCATAACCCGGGCCTGTAAGGCACGCCGCCGGAAATCGGCCTACGCATTTCTGGAGGATATAGACAAGACCGGAAGTGGTGTCTGTGGCGTAGGAATCTTCTAATTGAACGTGAACTGAGAATGAAGAGTTCGCAATGGGCACAGGAAGGGTCAAAATGTGATACAATAAGAAAGGATGAGGGTCTATAAGAGGCAATTCTATTTTGTATAAGAGAGAGCGTTCGTTACGCCAGAATGGAGAAACAGCTAGAAATTGATAGTACCATGCCAAAGATTCGATTACCTTATGCTGTGAGCTCGCCTGCTTGAGGATGTCTTGGAGCTGTGATTCCGAAAGGAGCGCCCTGGTCAGATGGCCACGTTCCAGGTTCGATCTCTGTTGATTGAAGAGGGCCATCTGTTCCAGGTAATGCTGTGCTGCAATGTCGAGCATGTCGAAGTAACGATCGAGGTCGGTGATGAGCGTCAGTCTTCGAATCTGTCGAGCTTGGTCCTTTGCGGCAGTCCCCAAGGCGATGATGGCAGAATCCAATCGAATGACTTGGTCTCGCAAGTGGCGGGTCTCCAACGTCAGCTTCTTGGTGTACGCCCTGGTCTGGTTAACGACTGTTGCGAGACTCGTGTAAGCATGCGCCAGTGTAATCTGTGCTCCCCTGGTTTCTTTCAGTGCAGCCTCATATCTTTGGAGTTCGGCGGACGTCGCTACTCCGAAGAGGTGGTGGAGTACGGTCCCTCCAATGTCAAGTAGGCCTCTCTTTACCCTGGACTGATGAGGTCCCACTTTGAGTATTTGCTGCAATCGGTCCTGTCTGAGCTGGAACGGAGTCAAGTCGAGTGGCAACCCTGAGGCTACTTCGACTGCTTCGACCATTCGTCGGAAGGTCACTGGAAGATGGTTGACTCGTTCAGCGAGGTCCTCAGGGAAGGGTGGTGGGTCAAGGGTTACATATACGTCCCAAGAAGCCACAATCTGGCACAGAGGCTCGTGTCCTCGGATTGATATGCCATCGGGCATCGTTGTGATCCTCATAGGCAAGTGTGTGGTCCCAACGATCGTTGCATAGGATGTCGTGGTGATGAAGAATGTTTTGATGATGAAGATGAGAGTCCAATGTATCCAGCCAGCTCCAACTAAGAGCCCAGGAAGGAGCGAACGCATTCCAAGACGTTGATCCTGGCCTTCTTTTGAATGGCCGGTGACGGGGCCAAACATGACCTTTTTGCTCCTCTGGGTAGGAATTCCCTGTATCTTTTGCCTGAGGGTTCGAAGTCGGGGTCTCTCTGTCGTTTCGACTGTCTTCTGCTCGGCTGTGAGGCAGACGTATTCTGTTCTGCGTTGAGTGTCGGCTGCTGGCTTCCCTGTGTTTTCCGAGAGGCTTTCTTGGAATTCTTGGATGTTTTCCTGGAAGCAGTATTATATGGCAAAGTTCTGTGCTTTCTGTCTGCTGCAGCTTTTCTGTCACTCTTCTCACAGTGTGTGGATGGTCCTGGTGTTGCTCCTGTTGATGGTCCTGGCACCTCAATTGGCACTGGCGAAGGTGGATGGATTGGATCAGGTGGATGGACTGGATCAGGAGGATGGACTGGAGCAGGTAATTCCACTGGAGCAGATGATTTCACTGGAGTAGTCTGCTGCTCTTGTGAATTTGGCAGTGTAGAATTGTCAGGCGAAGTATCTCCCAGTGTATGTGAGCCCAAGTGGTCAGCGTGACAACTTGGAGGTCTCTGTGGTGGAGGTCTGTTGTGGCTGTCTCTTAAGGCAGTCTGTTGGTCAGGCTTGTGTCCATGTGGCATGCGCACAGGCTCTGGGTGCATGGGTGCATGACGTGAGTGGACGTCTCTTTGTCCCTCCCCATTGTCCGGCGCCCTCTTGCGTTTCGTTTGAGATTGCACCTGTTGACCACGTGTGGATTTGCCTTTGCCCTTGCCTTTGTTCGAAGTCTGGCCTTTAATGGGTTCCTGGCTTTGTTGTCCCTGGCTTAGAGGTTGCGTAATGGCTGCGTCACTGATAGAGGTGTCAGACAGCTGTGGCGTGGCATCCTTCGCTGCAGGGGTCAAGACCATGTGTTTCTCCTGGGGCGGATTCATGGTCTTTTGGGAGACCATGTGTCGGGCCAGTGGCGTATTCATGGTCTTGTGCGTTTTGGCCGATTTGGTGACTTTCTTGGATGGCAGCGGTCTTTTCTGTCCCTCTCTATGTCTTGGCAGTGGCGGATCCATGGGGGGTTGTGGCGTCTCTGGCCTTGGGATGTCCATTGGCGGATCCCTGGAGGTCCCAGGTTGGGGTTGATCGCCTGCCTCCATCGTGTCCATGTGTGAGTCCATCGGTGTTGGGTCGATGTCCATGGGCGGATCCGTGGATGTCCCAGGCTGTGGGGGGGGCCCTTGGTCCAGTGGCGGATTCACAGTGTCTGGCAAGCGAGGGGGGGTCCCACGGTGCAGTGTCGGATCCGTTCGTGGAGGAGGGTCCCTGGTCATCTGTGGCGGATCCAGGGGGGGTCCTGGGATGAATACCGGTCCTTGTCTCCCTGTGATCCTGGTGGATTGCCTGGTGTTTCTGATGGGTCTGGGGTTGACCTCATCCCAGACCATGTTGGGGTCCACCAACTTCACCTTGTTGACATTAAGGACTTTCTGCTTTCCTGTCTGTTGGTGTCTCAGCCAGACGACCTTGTTCCTGGTCCTCGTCACCGTCCAGTGGGGGTCCCAGTGGCTCGTCATTGTGAGTCTCTCGGGTGCTTTGATGACGACTGAATTCCCGACTTGAATGACGCCCTGGTTTGCCTGTCGTTGCAGTCGTTCTCTGTTGTACCTCCTGTTGTCTGCAGTGGCTTGACTGGCGTGTTGGAGGGCATCAGCGACGTCCTGCAGTCTGGGGTCCAACAGATTTTCTGGTCTCAGCATTCTGGTGATGGGCAGGCGTGCCCTTCTGGCGTAAAGCAGAAAGAATGGCGTGTGCCCAGTGGAATCCAGGACCGAGTTGTTGTACGCCATCAACGAGCTGCCCAGTTGGTCTTGCCATGTGTCCCTCATGTTGTTCATGAGTCGAGAGAGTATCTGCTTCAGGGTGCCATTGAACCGCTCGACCTTGCCATTTGCCTGGGGGTTGTAGCTCGTGGTCCTCCTGTGGAGGTCCCGGAAGTAGTCCCTGAGTGCAGTGGCGCCAAATTCGAGCCCGAGGTCCGTGATAATGGCGTCGGGGTGGCCATGGCGAGGCAAGAAGTCCCTCGTGAAGCACTTCCATACTTCATGGCTGGACTTGGCTGGAATTGGGTACGCCTCGGCCCATCCTGTACAATGGTCGATGATGGTGAGTATGTATTGGTTCCCCTGGGGGGACTGCACCATCGGGCCGATAAGATCTGCCCCAACGATTTGCATGGGCGACTTCGGCAGCGGCATCGTCCCCATTGGTGCCCTTGGTGCCCTTTTGGAATGGAGGATGCACGTTGGGCATTGCGCCACGAAGTCCTTCGTGTCCTTCGTCATGCCTGGCCACATGAATGTCTCCTGGACCTTCCTGAGTGTTTTCACTGCAGCCATGTGTCCCACGTCCTGATGAGCTTGTGTCATGACCTTCCTCCTGACTGATGGTGGCAGTACCAGTCGAGGGTGATCAGCGGCGAACTTGTGAGGTCTCTGGATGTTGTAGAGAAGCCCTTGTATTAACTGGTAGTTGCCCTCGTCTTCTTCCGCAGCTTCATACTCGTCCATGGACCTCTGTTCTGTGGCGACGTCATGCAGATCTAGGACATATATGCTGTGGGATGGCTCGTCAGGTTGTTGGTCAGGCAAGGCGTCCTCCAAGTGCCAGTACTCGGTGTCGAAGGTCCCGATTTCCATCCTGTCGTCCTGTGGGTCCTTCGGTGGGTCCTTCTGTCGAATTCTGGAGAGCATGTCTGCCCGAACGTTCAATTTGCCCTTGTGGTACTCCACCCGACAGTTGTACTCTGCGAGCAGTACCGACCACCGCTGGATCTTAGTGTTCGTCATTTCTTTCGTGAACAATGAAAGTAAGGGCTTGTGGTCGACGAACGTCCGGTACGACGCTCCCCAGAGGTAGGGCCTAAGTTGTTGGAGACTGTAGACGACACCCCAAGCTTCTTTCTCTATCGTCGCCCATCGTCGTTGTGCTGGGGTCAGTTGCTTGGAGAGGTAGACGATGGGTCTCTCCACGCCGAGGTCATCTTTCTGACATAACACTGAGCCCACAGCGTAGTCACACGCGTCGGTATAGAGCAAAAAGGGCTGGTCTGTCCTCGGGTGTGCCATGACGCTGTCGCTGACGAGGGCATTCTTCAATAGTTCGAAGGAGTGCTGGTGCTCCTTGGTCCAGACGAAGCGAGCATGTTTCCTGGTCAGCGCTGTCAGGGGCTCGGCGATCTTGGCGAAGTCTCGAATGCAGGTGCGATAGTACCCAGCCATCCCAAGGAAGGAACGACACTGGGCGAGGTCCTTGGGCGCGTCCATCCTGACGATCGCAGAGACCTTATCTGGGTCTGCTTTCAAGCCTGCCGCGCTGACTATATAGCCCAGCAGCTTGACTTCCTCCAGGCCGAAGACGCATTTGGCTGGGTTGAGCCTCAGATTATAGCGCCGAATCCTGTCGAAGATGACCTCGAGATGCTGCAAGTGTTCCTCTTCCGTTTTGCTATATATAACCACGTCGTCAATATACAGCATCGCTATCGTACCGATGAGCCCTTTGAGGACAATCTCCATGGCCCTTTGGAACAATTGCGACGCGTTCGATAGGCCCATCGGCATCCTGGTCCAGTGGAAGAGTCCGCGATGACAAATGAAGGCCGTCTTCTCTTGGTCATCCTTGTGTAGAGGTATCTGGTGGAATCCCGACTTCAAATCCAGCGTTGAGAATATTTTGGCTCCCTGCAGCTGGTCAAATATGTCACGAATGAGTGGGATGGGATAGGCATCCTTCTTCGTGACCTTGTTCAAGTGGGTGAAGTCACAACAGAAACGAACTTCGTTCGACTCCTTCTTATCCACCAGTACGACTGGGGAGGCCCAGGGTGACGACGATGGGACTATGACACCTTGTGCCAATAAATCATTGATTTTGTCGTCCAGGGCCTTCCTTCTTGAGAGCGCGAGACGATACGGTCGGCGCTTGATGGGTGGTCCCTCAGTCTCGATGCGTACGGCAATATCTGGATGGCAGCCTAAGTCCTCGCCCTTGGCCGAGAAGAGATCCTCGTGTGCCCTCACACACTGTTGAATCCTGGGTCTGTCCATCTTTGGAGGTCGTTCACCGAGTGATGCAAGGCTTCTGCATCCGGCTGCTGGGAGCAGCGGCAATGTGTGATTCCTCCAGGTCAATGTACCGTCCTCGTAACTGATCTGGGCCCCATCGTTGGCCAAGATGTCCCTGCCCAATATCATGGAGTGGGCTATGTTCTCCACGACGATGACTGGGATCGGTCCCAATGTGTCGTCCTTGACTTCTGTAGATCCCAGCACTTCAATATCATGGCCCGTGACGCCGCACAATTGCACCGTCCTGCGAAGTAGTGGGATCCTGTCGATCGTTTTGCATATATTGTCAAATTCTGCACGCCGTAAGCAACTACGGGATGCCCCCGTATCGACGAGCGCGTGCGTGGTCCTTCCGTGCAGTGAAAGCTCCACGTAGACGCCCTCGCCGGCCACGGCGTTTAGTAGTTTCCCTGGTCCTTTGATGGACGAGGGTGTCTTCGTGCGGCTTCTCGTCTCTTCCTCTTGAGACATTGTCGAGAGATGTGGCCCGTTTTGTTGCAGTAGTTGCAGATGGGACCTCCCTCCTCGTTGAAGGTGTTGTAATCTCTTCCGTCGGAGTTGGTCGCCCTTGAGTTGGTCTTTGGTCTGGCCCCTCCATGATCGTCTCTTCGGCTGGTGTGATTGGGCTTCTGTTCCTGTCTGGCATTCTTGTCCAACGTTGCCATAAGTTTGGTGAATTGTGAAGTCAGGCCTGTGATTTGCCTCTGCATGTCGCACAGGCCTTTGGTCCAGCGATCCTCGGAGGGGGGTCGGACTGAAGATGACGAGGTCCGATTGGCTTCCTGAGGAGGTCGGCTGAAGGCTCCAATCTCCATTGGCTCTTCGATCCTGTCAGGAACGTCCTCATCGAGGGCAATCTGAAGCCTGTAGTTGTCAGCTTCATATGCTTGTATCAACGTCATGGCTGCGGAGAAAGTGGCTGGACGTCCCTCCTTGACCAGACGTTCGACGAGGTGGCGATCTCGGAGGCCGCGTAGATAGGACCTCAGGAGGTTCCTGTTGAGGTCCACGTTCCTGTCCTCTTCTGTTGGGGGGTAGGCGAGATCGACCGCCTCCCGGAAACGACGACTGTATGAGGCGGAGTTTTCATATGCCCCTTGCTTTGTTTTCTCCACCTCATGTCTTAATCTGTCGTCTTCGTGTGGCGAGAGAAAGGCCTGCTGGAGATGATCTCGGAGCTGATCCCAGGTCACCCTGTCTCGAGCTTCTTGCGAGTCGAGGAAGTGCTCTAACTCCCGCCTTAATGGTCCAGTTGCTGACTGAGAAGCAATGTACACTGTGTAACCAGAGTAATGCTTGGTGAGAGCCACATTGCGAATCCACTCCCTCACTGCCTGGGGGGTGTTGCCGTCGCAGGTTGGTACACGTTTAACCTGGTCTTCGGCTTTGCGACGTTCTTCAGCTTCTCTGGACATCGTTTGCCTCTGCGTATCTGCATCGATTCGAAGGGTCCTGTCTTGATGGAGATAGGTCGTGAAGTCCTGGACCATCAAAGGTTGAGCCGCCGCTCCTGGGATCTGAGGAGCTTGTCCTGCTGGAGGTTGGGCTGGATCCTGTTGAGCTGCTGCGGCAGGGTCGTTGGGAGGCATCTTGAAGAAGGAAGTAAGAGGAACGTCCTGTGCACGTGAAGATGGATGGCTGTGGCAAAAATGAGTGTGATTACTTCACATCAGCAACTGGAGATCTTGGAGATCACAGGTCAGTCATGGGGAGTCCTCGGTGGTCCATGTGGCTCCAGGGGGGGTCGATCCTCATTTCCCAAGATGATCCTGTGAAGATTCCAAGGTGTTCGACTCAGGTCAGGGATCACCAGTTATAAAAGGAAGCTATTGGCATTCTCCTAAGTGAATCCTAAATGCATGGAGAACTAACCAATGATGCTCTGTAGAACTTCCAGTTATATGTAGAATCTAATTCAGGTTATAGTAAAAGCATATCAGATGGAATAAACACAAATGCAAGATATACTCTTTCACTAGTCAGATAGAATCTAAAGTTTATTGGTAAAACTCCCATATTTATATCATTGGGAGAAACCCATCAACCAATGGCCTGTGGCCAGCAAGCAATTCAAGCAATTACAACATGACAGCTGGCAGTCAAGCTGCCAGCATCACAACATCACAAGTACATTCATACAATGACAATTAATACAATCAATCAATTCCCTAGAGATCCAATTTGTACATTCAATGACATTCATGATATAAGAGGCCCATGTGTTAAGAGCATCTGCTCCTTGAGAACAATACATTAATACAGTGGCTTTTCATCACCCATGGACAAGTCTGTCCCAATCAATTAATATATGTATGAGTAACTCTCAAGTACCAAGCTTGGCTTGGCCAGGTGCAGTTTGTAATAATAAATGAAACACACATGGCATATCTAAAATTGGGAAAATGTAACATCAACTGTAAATACATAATATTGTTGAATATGCTAGAGAGATATACATGGAGTTAAAGGTAAGTTAATATATATTTATAATTTAATATTTAGGGAGTTTTATAGCCTGATATTTTACAACCTGTAACAGACGTCTGGATACTGTTGAAATGTACCAATTACAGACGTCTGGTTGCCACAAATATACATCAGTTACAGACGTCTGGATATTCTTGTAATGTACCAGTTAAAGACGTCTGGTTGCTTTAAAAATATTACAGTTACTGACGTATGGTTACTCTTAAAACATACATTTACATGTAATTCTGCAAAATAATACAATATTGAAACAACAGACGTCTGGTAACAGGGCAAAACATGCAATGGCAAGACGTCTGCATTCTCTACTGCAGACGGTCTGCAACAAGTGCTGCAGACGGTCTGTTATGGTCAAATTATCAGTGAATGCAGACGTCTGCTAAGACCTAAATATACTTTGAACTTTGAACTTTTTTATTGTTTATAGTGGCAGGTACAGTACATTCACATTTCATAAAAAATTCATTATAGTAAATACCCAGCCCTAATAGGGCTTATCTACCACTTCACGACAGTTACAAAATAAAAATCCAGGCGTACAGTGCCAACAATTTACAAAGAGTCAAAAATTTACAACTTTAAACAAATTAACGTAAGTGACTACTTACAATTTCAAACAAACAAATGACAGCTTACATATTGTATAACTTCAAACATCCTATTTCCCATGATTTTTCAATGTATTTAAATACATGATTGATTAGGCTCATTTTTAAACATATATACAAATTTCTGTGCTGGTTCCAATTCAGTAAAATTATTACAGGTTATACTGTTGTATAATTGTGTTCTAATATCATTATATAAATATGCTGAACAATTCAATATAAAGTGTTTTTCATCCTCTATGGAGCTATCTTCACACATTTGACATAATCTTTCTTCTACTGGCTGGTTCCTAAATCTGCCCGTTTCTATATTTAGAGGTAGTATACCAAGGCATATTTGGGCCATTAATGATCTCCTTTTTCTATTTTCGATAAACAAATAACTTTCAGTCCTAACATTACTCTTAAATGTTCTATATGTTCTTAATTTTGGTTTTAACAACAGCAAATCACACCAAACACTATTCCGGTCCTCGTTAAGCTTCTTTTCAATTGCTTTTGCATTACAAACAGTCTTTTAATAAATATTTCAACAGAATCACAGTCTTGAAATATTTCTAAAATTTCTTTAGACCAGCCTTTACATATTTTGAGATCCCATTCAAATACCTTTTTTGTGAGTCCATCATTTTCCATAAGTACAAACCTATTCCAAAGTTTAATGATGTTAACATTTTGTCTAATCTTACAATTACTCCAACCTATATCTCCCTCTAAGCCTAAAAGAGCTGCCTTATTGTGAACCCCAAGAAAGTATCTAATTGCCCTATTTTGAATTATATCTCCTTCTATATGACTATTATATCCACATACCCCAGATGCATAATCTAGTATCAGAACAACATTTGCAAAATACAGTTTTTACCTTCAGCGAACGAAGTTCGAAGAAGGTATTGTAATCACTTGGGTAAAAATGCTGTCCGTCCGCCGGGCGGGCGGGCGGTCGGGCGGCGGGCGGATAGATCGTTTCCGGCCCAACACTCGGCCTCTATTGAATGTACGTGGATGAAATTTGGTACACATCTAGCCTGTATGGTCTAGTTGTGCCTTTTGATGGTCTGATGAATAGATCTTAAATACTTTATGAAATAATTAACAAAATATAAAAAAAAAATTTTTTCGTTTCCTGGCCAAGACTCGGTCATTATTGCATGTGCACGGATGAAAGTTGGTACACATGTGGCCTATATGGTCTAGTTGTGCCTTTTGATGGTCTCATTGACAGATTTTCTATACTTTTTGAAAAAATGAGAAAAAATATAAAATCATGTTTTTTTGTTATTTGGGCTGAGGCTCGGTCAATATTTTATGTACATGGATAAAGTTTGGTACACATATGGTCAATATGGTCCAGTTGTGCCTTTTGAAAGGTCTGATGGAAAATATTATATACTTTTTGAAATATTGAAAAAAATAATTAAATTTTTTTTTTTCTGACCCAACATCCGGTCACTATTCCATATGTACATGGATGAAGTTTGAGACACATGTGGCTTATATGGTCTATTTGTGCCTTTTCATGATCTGACAGATGGCTATTCTATAGTGTAAAATTGAGAGAAAATATTTAAAATATTTTTTTTTATATCGGAGCCAAAACTTGTCCACAATTGCATATACAGTAATGCAATTTTATAAATAAATTACCTCTGCAATGTAGCAGTGCTTTTTGATGCGTATAACACTTTTTGAATCATTGGAAAAACTTCAGAAAATTATAACAGCGTTCTATTTTTTGGTTTTCAACCGACACCTCATAACCTATACTTTGTACATGCATGAAACTATACCATAATATGCGTAAATTACTCTAATAAGGCCTTTTCCTGATTTTACAAATCCTGGCAAGCAGATGGGAAGATGGCAGGGCAGCGGGCAAATAGAGATAATTGAAGGCCACTACTCGACCGCTATTGCATACCTATAAGCAATTTCGTAAACACACCAATTTTATGATTTTATTGTAATCTTCTAAAGGTGTTATTCGCTGAAGGTTTGCTGCTGCGCAGCCTATGTTTCATAGGTATTGAACCTCATGTTCTTAATTTGTTTAAATTTAGATATCAATCCACTGAGTGCTCTACCAGCTCCACCTGCTAGAGTTTCTGAAAGCAATGTCAGATTAATGAATTCATTTTTAAAAGAACTACACCTAGGTATTTATATTTATCGACAATTTCTAGTGTTGAATTATTGAATTGAAAATTGTATTTAGTTTTAGAAGATGTTTAGGTCGAAATTGGACAATTTTTGTTTTATCTGTGTTTACTTTCATTCTATAGTTATTACACCATTGTTCGACATGTCTCAAAATTGAATCCAAATCTTTTTCATTGTCAGCCAATAAGACTATATCATCTGCAAATGCTAGAACTGAAATTTTGAACCCATCAAGATCTATACCAATATTTAAGTTTTTCACCTCTTCAATGAGCTGATCTATGAATATACAAAATAATGTAGGGGATAAAGGATCACCTTGCTTAACACCACTTTGAATTTCAAAAGGTTGGGTGTAGTAATAATTAATTTTAATATAAGCAAGATAATTTTCATAAAAAGATTTTATACAATTGAAAATTTTTCCTTGGAATCCACTTTTTAGTAGAATATAATAAAGTAGGTCCCTGTCTACCCAGTCAAAAGCCTTTTGCATATCAATAATTGCACAGTAAGTACTTAGGCCTTGCAGCTGTCTATTCCGTACTATACATGTTAAAACAAATATATATGATCTTCACATGATCGTCTCATCCTGAATCCATTTAGTTCGGCTTGCAAAAGATTGTTATTTTCACTATATTCATAGATGCGACTATTTATTACAGCAGAAAATAGTTTTCCTACACAAGAAATTAGACTTATACCCCTATAGTTCAGTGGTATTTTTGGATCTTTTGAAGAACCTTTCGGGATTGGTGAAATGATAGATATTTTCCAGTTTCTTGGTATCATACCTAAGCTAAACAACTTATCCATAAGGAAATGCAACTGGATAAAAATAGACTCAGTTTTTAACACTTCATTTGGTATGTTATCAGTCACGGATGACTTATTATTCTTTTAAAACTTTCTTTATAATTTTCTTCAACTCCCCAGGTCCAATAGCCTCATTTAGTACCTGGTCATAGTTTTCCATATTCTTCTCAATATAATCCTTCTCTTTCATACATTTTTCATAAAATGCATTGTTTGCAGCTTCATTAGGTCTTTAGAAGTTCGGAAAAATCACAGCGCCACTTATAAAGAACATAATTAATATCATCATTGAGCTGTCCATTTGAGTCATAGACCACAAGTGGTATTTTCGTATTATTTCTTGGACCAAGCCTTTTTACTAATTTCCAAAATTCTCTGGGATTATGTGTACAAGTTCTTTCAATATCATTTACAGTTTCTCTATTATACAGTCTCTCAGCATTTTTAAGTGCTCTGTCAAATATTTTTCTCTTAGATATAAAATCATTTCGTAGCGCTTCCCTGACATGTCTCTGCCCTTTAAATTTACAGAAAATTTTTTCTGCTTGACACATTGTTTTCCATAATTCATGCAGATCATTATTCCAAAAAGGCTTACTGAATTTCTGCTTTTTCTTTTTTACAGTGTCTTTACATACAAATTTCAGATGATTGTCCATTTCATTTTCAAGTAATAAACAAAATTGAAAATACATTTCGTCCAAGTCTACCTGCCTTTTTACGTGAGGTAATTGTTGTACATAATAGTACTATTTAGCGCAACATTGAAATCTGGAGAAGTCATAAAGGCCTTTCGTTACAGTAACACTTTTTTTGTGTATGCATAACATTGCAACATTGAGGAATATCAATTGTTTGTACTGGCGATGTGTCATTTTCTAGGGAATTTTCAAAGTAATTTTGAACTTTAATCTTTGAATCTAAAATAGAGTGGTCTGGTGGTTTACAATTTGTAGCTATCAGGTTTGACAATTGGAATGTCTCCAGCAAATCAGACATCGTTAGCACTCTAAAACACACACACTTATCAAGACAATCATGAGGCACTAATACATAGTCAACCACTGATCTTCCTTTCTCCGAGATATAGGTAAAATTATTATGTTTTGGATTTACTCTACCATTCAACATACATACTTTTGAGTCTTTTATAAAATTCAAGAGTTCTTCCCCGTGTCCATGAATCAAACTATCAATGCTATTTCGAATCGGTATGTCATCAATATCTGGAATTACATCACAAGCATTACCTGTTCTATCATTAAAGTCTCCACATAGAATCACAATATCAATTTCATTATGAACATATAATTGCTGAGTCAAGTGATTAAAAAAGTCTACGCTATTTTGGCCATAGACTGAGTTTACTGGTGGGAGGTAACAATTATATATAATTATAGAATAATTTGTAACTTTCTCAATAAACAAAATACCTTGAATACCATCTAAATGTTCGTCGACAACTGAGACATCAAAATATTTAAGAACAGAGTCTTTTACAAATGTACCAACGCCGCCAAAGGTTTTTGGGGCTCGTTGATGAGTAGTTTTCCTATTATGTGCAAAAAAGGTATAATTATCAAGAGCTAGAGATTGTTCTTGGCACAAATGCGTTACAGAGATACAAACAATGTCAACATTCAATCTTTTTAATATATTTTCACGGATCGGAGAATTGTTTTGTGTCCATCCTCGAACGTTCCAGGAGATTTTTTGTAAGTGTTCGTAAATACCGACGTCTGCATGTCTGCTAAACCTATTTTTGAGGCTGTTTTTTAGCACTTCAAATCTCACCCCGGGAACTTACTTTTGTTTGAGCCCATGGGACATTAAATGGAGACGGGTTGTATCCAGTATTCTATGCTGGGGCAACTGAAAGACACTGGGCATCCCTGAATTAATAGAGTATTGGCCACTTTCATGCTATAATTTCTGATGGGATTTGTGGTATCTGTCACTTATTTATGTGTTATAAGTCTTGCTAATATACCATTCTATGACAAATGACAATTAAAAATCCTGCAGTAAATATTTTCCTGTCTACATGAATCAATGCTAAACGCCAGAGACAACAATTTCAGAGTCACCAAATTTTGACCCTTACAGGGTTTTTCACAATGAATAAATAAGCAGATAAACTGACTTCACCCAAGCTGTAACCTAGTAACCTCCTTACCCATATTTGTCTTGTCAACTTTTTCTGTACTCAGTATTTTGCAACAAATTGTGAACATTATGCGTGTAAGATTGCGATTTAACCATCTTACTACAGCACCAACTAAAGCAAAGTGTTGAATTTTAAAATACTTTTTCCAAGCTATTCGCTGCTGGGCAGTTTTACAGTATTTGCACTCAAATTGTCTCATGGGGGGTCAAAATAAAGTGTGAAATTTGAGAATTTCTATCATTCTATCATAAAATTAACATATTACTGTTTCTATAATCAAAGAGGACTGAAGTGATTTGGTGGTTTACTACCAAAATACCGCTACTTAAAGTAGGCAAGGGTTGATTCTTGAAAAAACTGTTTATCAGGAAAAATATCCATCCAGAAACAATTTTCACCCATTCTTATTCTTGGAAATCAAGTCACATTGTTGCATAGGAACATCAAAACCCATACAAAACTTAAATTTTGATTAAACATGCCACAATTTTTTTTTTTTTACCATTTACATTACGAAATTACAGAAATCTGGCTTGCCATTACCGTGAAAGTTTCTGTTGAGTAGGGTACTAGTCTCAAAAGACACATGATTTCAAAGGGTTAATAATCCCTAGGTATCCTATTAACCCCATATCCAGTTTTGTTACTGTAAGATTGAAACTCATGGTGTTCGGCAGTGTCAAACATAGTGTTTTGGAGGAAAAAACCACCGAAAATGACCAAAAATCAGGCGCCTTTGGAAAAATCATCTTTGATGGCTCCATTAGCAAGATATTTGGTTATTATCCTTTAAAGTCATTCAGTTAATAGTGAAAAATTACAATTATATCGATATATGACACAAATAAATCAACTTTTTTCTCAATTTTGATTTTCTCAAAATAGTAGAATAGATAACGAAAGATAATATATTTGACATTTTCAATACTTATAAAAACCCTTTTAAGGTATCCAGGTTTACTTAGTTTGTATAACCATGGCCGTTTCTTTAATGAATCCAGTGTTAAAACGCACGAATCAGAGCAAAATTTCTGATGGGTTGGAGAGGACATTTTATTGACATCATGAATTTTAATTTCTAAGAAAATGTATGAACATGGCCTGGATATCTTTTTAACTTGTATTTGTCACATACTTGTAAAGGCACATGATTGAGCAAAAGATACACAAATAGCTTGTTTTTCCTACAAAACACTTAGGCCCGTTTTCACCAACATGGTATTAAGAGTTATGCCAGGTCTTAGCTAAGAACTGGTTTGGCTAAGCCAATCACTCATGCGGAGCAGGATCAAGGAACATTTACTGAGTGAAAGTCTGCACATAGCATTTAAACAACTCAACTGCTACAAACACAATTAATCTCTGAAGTTCCCAAACATGGCCACATGACAAGGTAAGAGAAAAAGAGGGGTGGGCTTGGAAATTTATATAAATTTTTCTTTAGCCCCCTCCCCTCAAACAATAAATTAATACAAATCAGCTGGTCATGCATTTTTGCACAATGAAACTACAATAATGGTTGAAACCCTTTGAATATCTAATGATAAGGGTCCTCAAAATCTGATGGACCCAGAATGGCTGACGTGCCTGCGATTTTTTGCTACCGGCAGTTACCAACAAGTCGTTGGTGACTTGAGTGGTATTAGTGTCGCCTCAGTTTCAAGGATTGTGAAGCGTGTTAGTCATGCAATCGCTTCATTAAAACCTATATATGTACGTATGCCCAGTGGAACAGTCACACGGGAGGCTAAATTGGAATTTTCCGAAATCGCCCGATTTCCGGGGGGGTTATAGGATGCATAGATTGCACCCACGTCCGAATTTCCTGCCCTTCGAAAGCACCCCTGTGCTAAGACCAACAACAAGTGCAGAGGTTTTGTACAACTCAGCACGAAGAATTGCCTCTATTTGGTGTCATGACTATCATAGGCAAATGCTATAAAAACATAGTTTCATACATTAAATACTTTTAAATCGTGTGCTTAATGCTGTATGGCTAGTATATTTGCAACAGTTACGTCAACAAATATATTTTTTAGGTAAGTGTGTGTTCTTGGTTTGCAAACTTTATATCTCATGATGTGACATATCTTTCTTGAAAAAATCTTTGGTGACTGTTAAATTAGAGAAACATGCGAATATAATAGACAAAGGCCTATAATACTGATTTGTCATGCCATCTCATAAGAAACATATCTTCTGTTTTCATTGGCCTAATCACTTTTTAACACCAAATCAGTTTGAGATGGCTGATCCTTGAGTTTGGTGACAATGTGTATGATTCACTGAACCTTGACAGGTTTACATCTTAACACACTCTTGGTGAAATGGACTTAGTTATACCAGGTTTAAAGGAGTTAACACCAGGCTTAACTCTTAATACCATGTTGGTGAAAACGGGCCCAGGTGTTTTTTCTATGGGTTGGAGAGGACATGCTTTTTTTGACATCACATTCAAGCCTCACATTCTGAAAACCAATTATGGTTAGTGAAACAAATGTTTCTGTTTTACCTTGAGATATGTCTCGAGCTTCAAAATTAACACAAACAGTATACACATTCTTTGATACCTACTCATAACAGCATATAAAGCAACTGATGGTCCATCGAAAACAAAATTTTTGACATCTGCCATTTTTTACATTTTAGGACCCAAGTCATGTTGTATATAAGTTATTCAGATGAAACCTGTTGTATTTTATGCCCAAGACATGGGTCTAGACAGGCATCATTAACATGAATCACAAGTGCCTGCCTTTGCTTTTCTGTGTTGCCATAAAAATATGTGAAACTCTCTGTGAGACACAAAAAAGTGCAAGAATTGGTCATAAATCGCCTACTGTTTCAAAAGTAAGCATCGTAGCAAGGTAAAATTTGGTACACATATACTTCAATATAGTGCAAGACTGCCACCAAGACAAATTTCTGCGTACCTGTCATACATTTCTCAGAGTAATTGCTTAAAGACGAAAAATTGGCCGAGTGCAAATTCCGTAAAACTGCCCTGCTCAGGAATGATTGTAGATTGGAAGATTATATTAATGCCAAACGAAGAACATTATGCAGGATTACAATGACTATTTTGGTGCTAAAGATATCGTCTTCAGGAAAAGCATCAAATAACTAAAAAAAAAACCTTTTGTCATATTTATAGCACTGTTTTGTTTGGAGGTCTGAAGTCCAACAATGATCTTTAAAAAAAGGGTTTTATATATTTATAAGGAAACACAGTTGCTGATAAGTCAGGAGGAACATTAGATAGACAGATAGATAGATAGGTAGATAGATAGATAGATAGATAGATAGATAGATAGATAGATAGATAGATAGATAGATAGATAGATAGATAGAATGATTGATTCATTGTATGATTGATTTATAAAATCATAACTAGATAATCTTTATTTATAAGGGTTAAACATATAAAGTTTAAACTTTTCTTCCACTGGGTCCACCTATTAGTAAATGCTCAAGTAAAACAAGTAGAAAACAAAGTCTTCACCTAAAGGAAGGGCTGGTCGGGGTGTTATGAGTAAATCATAGATGTTATAAAACTAACTTTGATAAAAAAATGAAGTGTTTCAAAGGTGTGCATATGATAAGAATGAGATGAAGGAAAGAAGGGAAAGGAAATGGAAGAAAGGGAAGGAAGGAAAGGATGCAAATGAAGGAAAGGAAGTAAAGGAAAGGAAGAAAAGGACGAAAGAAAGGAAAGGAAGGGAGTGAAGGAAAAGAAAGGAAGAAGGAAAGTTCTTCCTTTTCTACCCAAAAGAGTATTGGGTTATCAAGGAAGGCAATACACTTTTAAAATACATTCCATGGATATCTATTACAAAAATTGGTGTTACAATGACATTTAAGAATTCAAAAACTTTTTGAGACTTGTTGTAAGCTGCCACTAGCACGTGGTCAATGTAGGCCTAAACATGCGGAAAATCACGCATGACCATCGGCTGACATCTTGAGGATGTATGGTTGGTGACCTCGTGTAACTTTTCTGAAAAGTCCCCTTCTGTGAAATGACTCAGGGCAGTGTGCCTGCTCCCATGGCAACAGCTGTATTTTTAGCCATTTCCCCACGTATGTTGGGAGATGCTAAGCCTGTCTGGCCCAGTCAGAACAGGATCATCAGTGAGGCAAGAGCTTATAAATGCTATATATATAGGTAAGCAACTTACTTGTAATTATTTAGTTTGTGCAATACAGCCAATACTCTGTTTGAAAAGCTGATGTGGGTTGTGTGTGTTGTCTTTTCAATTAGTTCTTAGCACTTACACTGCTGGACAAAAGTTTGAAACAGCTTGTTGTATTGCTATTAGATCTGTATTGAACTTCATTCACAAAACTACCCCTGGGTGGGTGGATTATTAATTTGACCCAAAGAAAATGTGTTTTGGTAAGAAGAATGATATTGTATACATGTATATGATTTGGTACAAAATAGCACAGTATGTTATGTAATGAAGATCGAGTTGTATTGACATTTTAAAATTTAGACATTTTCCCCAACTTATATCCTGCAACAACAGTTACCTACCCTAAGTTACAAGGGGTTGCCAATTTAACGTCTCATCCGAATGACACCCAGCTGGGATTTTGCTCATGAAGGGCCACTGATAGGAAAAAAAGCAAATGGCAGCTACGTGATCAAATCAAAATAGTGTATCATTGAAGTGCTTCAAATATGATCAAAATATATATGTTTTATTGAATTGATAACTACACTGTATTTGAGACTTGATTACAAAAAATAGACATTGTACTTATATAAATGACAGTATGTAGCAGACTACTTCACTGGCTGGGTCACTAGGACCTGTGTTTGACAGCAGTTTCAATCCTTCCTCGTCCACTGTGTCTGCCTTTTGTTCTATATTCCTTATCATATTGCCTAAATACAGGATATAAAGCCCCAATCATCCATCCATCTATCCCTGAGACCACAAAATAATCATTCAGTGGATGGACAAGTCTGTTTAGACAAGACAGCTCCACCCAGATAAGTTGAAAACTCAGAAGGAGTTTTTATGTCCTCGGGATTTATCCCAGGACATATCTGTTGTGAGAGTCATTTCCTGTCAATCTTCTAATTTAGTGTTTTCAGAAAAACTATTCACTGGGGAAATGACACGCCCAACTAATGTATTCCAATTATAAAACTTCCTCTTATGCATCCCTGCCTGCAATTTCGATCTTCTCAGTGTTCAATTTACTTCAATATATCACATTTTCCAGTTATTTTGTGACAGCTTCACCAAAAACGATTCCAAATTCGTTGCAACGGGTCCTAGCAGCTGCACACATGCAGCACTGCACCCTCACAAGCCAACCTTGGCAACCCAAGCACTTGGCCCCACTATGTGGGTCACTGTTGTGTCACTGCTGCTGCTGCTGCTGCTGCTGCTGCTGCTGCTGCTGCTGCTGCTGCTGCTGCTCCTGCTGCTCCTGCTGCTGCTGTGCTGAATATGCATGAGTTGAAAAAAGTTGAACTAAGTTCAACAGTTGACCTGATTCTACCTATAGTGCTTTCTCTCAGACTGGCTGCCCAGTCATGGATTGTCAGTAGAAGATTAGCAGTGTACAATTTAGCCTTTCTTGTCAGACTGACTTTACCACTCAATTGATTCAAAATGTGCTCTTGAAATGCAGTTATTGGTTTCTTAAAATCAGTGCCATATCATTTTAGTCAAGTTATGAGACAAGAAATGTTCTTCTTGTATATTGTTCTAATGATAGGAAAAGCTACATGATATCAGAATAGCACATAGCAAATATATACAATTTATATTAGAGCACATAGCACATATATATAATTTATATTATAGAAGAGATCTATGGAGTGGGCCTATAGCATATTTACATAGCAGACTAAACTCAGCAACATTAAAAACGCACACATTTTCAAAGCATCATAACTTTTGAAGCACGGGATTTATCTTGATGTAACTTGGCAAATGTGCTTATTAGCTTCTCAACTAATGATTTTGAACGTTTGAACAAGATCGATGTTTATTTCGAAGAACCAGACATGTTTTAGTGAAATCATGTCAAATTGGAATTTGCAAAATTGAAAAAGGGAAGGGGGAATAGAGTACAGATGTTGTCACTTTATTATTGATCTCAAATGGTCAAAACAGATGTCCAGCAAGATTTCAGCTCAAAATTTGACCAAAAACAGGATAATTGTCGATGCTTATGATGCAAAAGCATTGAAAATGATGTGACAAACAAATGTGAAAAACACCAACTTGGCCGAAAAATCAACCAAAATCTCAGAAAATCCCATAGAAAAGCATGATTGACCACCTTGATTATTTCCACACTCAAAATATTGGACTGTAACAGACTTTACATGCATTAGATTTTGGACAAATTTGCATTGATTGTAATTTTGGTTTTTTGACATGTTGCACTAAAAGTGGCCTAATCCAGCCGTTTCATATTCTTTCTTTATGAAATTTTCTGGACTCTCACCAGAGATGTCAACTGACATCTGTGTAAAGTTTCATGAAAATATCTACACAAACAATTAGATTTTAAGCTGTTTAAAAACGTGTGCATATTTAATGTTGCTGAGTTTATATTCTCAGTCAGGATGTCTGTAGAAAAATACATAATTTCTTGAGAGCCTCCATGGTCCAGTCACTTTCACTTTTTGTGTCCTCGGGTGGGAACCCCCGAAGAGGACACTATGTTTTCAAAGCCACTTCCTGTCAACTACACAACTTGGGTGTTTTCAGAAAAACGTTTCACAGGCCAAATGACAATCACAATACATGTATCCTAGTGATCATAATGATACTTGAGCTTCCCTACCTAAAGTTTCCTGCCTCTCCATCCTTTATTTACTTCATGCAAGCTATTTTCTTCGATGGCTCAATCACCTTATAAACCCCTTCTGCAAAAACCGGCTCTGTGTTGTTCTGTTTATCCGTCAGGGGCAGTACTGATATTACCAGACTGATGCGCCACCTGGCTGGTAACTGTAAGCAAAAACAAACTCTCTCCCAGCACTCCTATACTTTGCCATAGATGTAAGTGAGTCAGGGTGGCCCAGTTCAGCCTTTACCCCTTTTTGGGAGTGATCACCCCTCCCCCTGGCCTGCCTGTGTCACTCCAACTCCATTGCAGCACATGCACCAGCAGCAACCCTGTTCACATTAAACTTACAAGTACAAAGGTAAAGCTACTTCATGACAAGTTGATGTACATATTGCTCACTGATTTGGAATTTGTTTTATTTTTATCCCAATCAGATATTCTGACTTTTATGTGCCATTGCTTATACCTTTTTATTAAAATAATGAATGATTGTGTCCTTGACTCCTTTTCTAAGCCATCACTTTTCTGTAACAGTAATCACTTTTTCTGCAGTTTAAACTTGGAACATTTGGAACAATGCTTGTGCAGTCTGCAGAAAGTAGTGAGATCAGGATATTGAGACTGTGTTGTGGAATCTAGGCTGTAGAGAAATACATGTCATTCAACACATTATCAATAGGTCTGCTACATAATACATGTAGGCATTGTAGGCTACACATGAACATGTTCTCCCATGCTGCTGCTGGTGCAGGGACCAGAGTGATCATTCCCAAAAGGGGTACAGCTGCTTTTATAATTTCCATACAGACTAGTCAGATGATAAAACATTCTAACAGATTCAAATCAGACTCAGATATTTTTATTCAACCAAAATTCAACAAACAACTCAGAATTCAATTTACGTGAAGTTACATCAGTTGTGACAAGTTGAATTTACAATGCTGTCCTCACTGCCTAACACTTGTAAATCCCATTGTTTCGCCTATTCTATCCTTCATGACATCATCTGCCATCTCCTGTTGCAACACTTCTGGTGATGTCATAACCAATACCTCAAAACAAAAAATTGGTGGCCCGAGGACACGGTGCATGCATTGCATGCTATTTTTAATACTGATATACACTGTTGATATTATATTTTTTTATATCATTGATTTAAATAAATAGGCCTACAGGTGAGCTCCTGTGCATCTATCTATCTCCCACCCTACTGCATGGGACACCCTCACTAGCCATGTGCTGTCAACTCAGTGACAGGATGCACATGGTCACGGGGGGGGGGCTGCATGGGGGTGGGGTAGCCTCTTGATTGTATCATGTTTGAATGTGTTCAGAGAGTACCTAAAGCATATGCATGACATATATTTTTTGGACTTGGCATATATGACAAAATCTATATAGATCTATGACATATTCACAGCTGATTAAATTTTTAAAAGTACATTTTAAAGGCCAATGGACCAGCCAGCTGACTTACATGTTAAACAAGTTCAGATGCCCGAGGACATGGTGCATGCATTGCATGCTATTTTTATATCAAGTAGACCTGATACTTTGCACACTGACTGATTCATGACATTGTGGATTAAGAACCAGTCTGTCTTATGTGGGAGCAGCTGCTCAGCTGAGGCAGTTCTTTATGATATTACTCACTGTAGGTATATCGAGCTTTTGTGTAGTTTAGCGTTGGGGAGAGGGGGCACAGGGGCAGGTTGGCACATTCTTTTTTGTGGGAAGCAGAAGTGGAGTAAAGAAATGTGATGTCACAACATTTTGTGTAAATGATAAGACGCTTCAGGGAAATCAACAATCTTGGATGTCATGAGAGGGTGACCATTTCTTTTCCAGGGGTGGGGGCGGGGGTTTGGAGTTTTCCTCGGTGGGTATTTGTTTATTTAACAGTAACGGCAGCAGTAATTATTCAATTTGAGTGCGCTAAGTTGCCAAATATTCATTCCTAAATCAAACATCATCTTGTTAAGAAATACCCCTACCAGAAATTATTTATTTCAAGACTGGCCAAAAGAATTTATTTATGTCACCAAAACTGAGCAAGAAATTATTTATTTAAAAAAAATTCCAAGCCCCCGTCCCTTGATATCAAATGGTTGCCCCCTAATATACAATGTTATATCTGCTATTTAGCACTTTCACATGCTTGAACGTTGTGGAGCCGAAAAGCTGTTTTTCGATAAAATGAATGTGTAATTTGTACTACCCAAATTAACCTAAACTTAAGGTTTATACTATTGATAAGTGTAACATTTTTTGGTATTATTGTTCTACTTATTATTTCTACCTTTTATGTTCATTTACCAATAATTTAGCTATAATTTGACTAATTTAATAATAAGTTCTGTATGATCAAATCTGAAGTGAGCTATGTATTACAGCTTGCCACAGAGGTATTTCACACCTTCTTTGTTTGGTTATTCTTATTGTCTACAGCAAGTGGGTCTTTTGATACGTGCCAATGATTTTCAATTACTCACAAATGTAGGTCAATTAAGTCAGGAAACAGCTGATTTCAAATTCCTGTTCATTCATAAGATAGATAACTAACAGTCAACATCAGTCACCATTTTTACTTGGGTTTTTTCCCAGAAGTTGCACATTGTTGTAAGTACTTCTTTATGTATTAATTTTGTAAGGTTTATCTAACTCTAGCTGCTTCAAGCAGCAGTTTTTGGTTGTTTAATTATTTGACATAAAATGTGGTATATTCCATTTATGATTTATTTTGGACTCTATTGTCCACTGTAGTAATACTATTTGAATTTGATCATACTACTCAGGTTGATTTGCTACATGCCTAAATTCTAGGTTATTTATATAATTCATGTACTTATTGGTTTGGTTATAATCAAAATATGAATACTTGATAATTATGATGATGGAGTTTAATACTTGATATCATAGATAATTGTTTTTCTACCTGTATTTATTTCTGGTTATTTCAATTTCCAGATTTACATGTGCCCTGCGCTTGTATAATAAAAGTGCAACTCAAAAGTCAAGTCTCCGTTACGATTTCCTCACTCTGCCTAATAGAATGGATGTGTGCATCAGTAATTGACGGCCTCACATGGTTCATAAATAATCGACAAGCTTTATAAATATGTTAACTTTAAGGTGCTGTGTGTCTCGCAGATGATTTTCTTAGTTTTCCTTGAAATCATCAAAAAAAGACAAGCTGGAGTAGATTGGCACAGGCATTGCGACAGGTTTGCACACTGTGCGAATGCAACTTAAACCAAGCCAACATCACTAAATAATTCAATTGTAGGTCGATTTTTAATGTAAATTACCCAATTACTTTACTTTCCCAATTAAACAATCCCTATAAAGGTGTGCGATAGAACCTCATGTGTATATTCTGGTAAATTGTGCCATCTGATTTGCTGTAGGTAAGTTTCCAGTGTCAGACAAAGAAATCTAATATTGCTCCAACCAAGCCAAAATTCCTGATTCATATTTGTTTTAAGATGCTGAGTTTCTCAATATGAATTAGATTTGGCTGCACGTTGGACTGAGGCTGGTGAATGGTACATTTATCATTCAAGGTCTTGATTTTTTGAACTGCTGGTAAATCAGTGGGTATCTGGTTTCTAGCAGTTCCTCAATAATATAGCATTGCCCCGACTGACTAGTCAGTCTGCCGTATAGGCAGGTGAGAGAAGCAAGGCTGAGGAAGGTGAATTTTAAGATGGGTATCAAATTGGGAATTAGGACAGCTGCCTGTCAGGCCAGTATTCAACAGAAATGCCCAGTGATGTATCCAGGTGTAGTGCAAGTGACTTTACAATGTTGTGACAATGTTGCAGTATCATTGACATTCTACATAACTTCACTACGTTGTGACAATATTACAATATCGTTGACATTCTACATAACTTGACGATGTTGTGACAATGTTGTCGTAATGTTGAAATACCACATAACTTCACAACATTATTACATGGGTTTTCTACCATACAAATTTATGTTGTAGCAACGTTGAAATTTCTACGTAATTCTTACCAAAATAACGTTGACATTTCACATAACTTAACGATGTTGTGACAACGTTGTTGTAATGTTGAAATACCACATAACTTCACAACGTTATTACACGGGTTTTCTACCATACAAATCTATGTTGTAGCAACTTAGAAATTTCTACGTAATTCATACCAAAATGCAACGTTGTCACAAAGTTGCTGCAACGTAGATGTGCCCATTGGAAACCTTCAACAATCCTTTAGCAGATACGTATGATCAGACGTTTGCCCTGAACATTACTTTCAAACGTTGTCCATACATATAAAAAACACGTTGGGGAAACCTTCGAACTTACGTATTGTCAAATGTGCGACCATACCTTTAATAAACTTATGAATCAAAGGTCTGGTCATACGTAACAGCCTATTGTTGTAAAAAAACCTCTCAATCAAAGGTATGACTTACGTAATAGTCTAGGGTTTTAAAAACCTCTCAAATGAATGTTCGACAAACCTATGAATCAAAGGTATGGTCATACGTAATAGTCAAACGTTCTTCAAACCTCTAAACCAAATGTATGGCTTACTTATGATTGACATATTTAGCCAAACGTTACGACCAAACGTTCTTCCAACCCCTCAACCAAAGGTATGACTTACGTGTGACTCGAACTTTAAGTCAAACTATAAAACAAACTATCTGCCAACCTCTTATCAAGGTTGCGACCTACACTTGGTTTTCCATCTGAGTGCAACGTTTGGAAATTACCTTTGCCAACGTTTGATTCTAACCAAAATAATTACATAACGAACGGTTTGATTTACATTGCTGCTCGGGAGGGGAAGAGAACAAAGCATATGATTTCCTGTCCTAAAGCCATCTTTGCTTCAACACTGTCACAATTAAAGAAATTCATGGAGGCTGATTGTAATTGAGGTAGCAAGTCTGAACTGTTAAAAGGTAAAATGCAATTAAGGCTTTTTACATAGAAGTCTTTTGGTAAAATTCTCATCTTATCTGTAACATTCAAATGTTACCCCATTTCCCGTCCCATAATCCTAATTGCAGTACCAATTGTATATTACAAAACTGGTTAAGAAAGCTTTTTAATATTGGGTTAGGCCTACATGAGGGTTAATAAAGAGTTTACCTTTCCCTTAAATTTGTTTTAAATGCCTACAATTTTATTTTTTATTTGACATAAAAAGTTTTTTTTTTCCAAAATGAAAAGTAGCACTGAGATTATTGATAACTGGATATGAATAAATGTATATGGGTCTATTTTGAAAAGTTGAGGGCTAGGAAAGGAAATGTTCACAAATCTGTATGCTCGATTGCACTTCACCATGGCACTTCAAACTTGACACTTCAATAGCATTCAGTCAGTGTTATTCAGTGAAATTGACTGGCAATTAGGACTTTAAAGACATGCCACATGCCTAATCCTAGCTGAAACATGACATACACAGAGTGGAGTTGAAATGAAATACAATCCCCCCCCCCCAGCAGTTATTTGACGCTGGCAGGGCACAAAGTAGCCTGCTGCCTGGATCACAAGAAATAAAATGGCTGCAATGCTCTCAATGGAAAACGTACCATTGGGTTCATATAAAAGATACAGGAAGGATACGATCAAAATTAGTGTTAACTGATACATAGATTAAAGTGTAATGCAAGGGTATATCAAAAGTTTGGATAAAGAAGAATGACTACAATAGTTGAAGAAAATGATGTGACGTCATGCCATCCCATAATACAAATTATTATATAAATAGAATAGATAGATGACATGACATCGACTCTCAAAAATATATGTTTATGAGTTGTTTAACTTGTATTCCATACAAACGTACCGACCATTTTGTCCTTACATTTATTTTAACATTTATAGACCCTGGCATGCAGTTCAGCAACAACTTTTCCATCACCAAAATATTTACCATGCTCCAAGTAAGTTTTTGTGACTCAGCGCACATGATTTCACTACTTTTTAGCCATAAGAATAATTGGAAATTAAAAAGGACAATCCATGCTGATTTATGTGTCTCTTTACAGAAACTAATCATGATTAAAATCAATAAAAACAGGTAATTAGCTGCACGTGGTCAATTTATCATGTTTGAGCGTGACTTGTGGGACAAAGCTTACACACACTGTAAGAACCTTACCGTAGAAAACTACAGTAACTACCGGCAGACTCACTTGCCGGCAACTACTGTAGTTTTTTACAGCAACAAAAATCACTACTGTAATTCTGCTGTGCAGTACTTACTGTAAAAACTACAGCAATCAATATATCTTACTGTAGTTTGAAAACCGCATCTTACCGTAGTTTTTACAGTAATAGATTTTCATACTGTATAAGCATTACGGTAAATTACTGTAGTTTTTACAGGAAGGGGACCTTGTACTGCAGTTTTAACTACAGCTGATTATTGTAGATTTTACAGTAAGATTTTTCTATACTGTAGTTCTTTTGGGGTGTGTTTTATTATTAGGACCACTTTATTCAAATGCAGGGACAATTTTATTTAAACAAGATAATTGGTAAACATGTCCATGAACAGAATGAACTTGATGAGATGCTAAAATGGAAACAGCAGTTAAAATAGAAGAAATTCCACAATTTTGAACAGCATTTCAGACTTCAGTAAAATATCCTGTAACTGGTCCTTTGGACTCCTGAAAAAGAAGAAAATCATTAGAGTTGATGAAGCATTAAAGTAATAAAGAATCAGTTGATTGAATGTTTAATGAACATACTTAGTTTATTCAACACACTTACCCAGTCAATATTTACTCAACTTCCCTCTAATTACCCCTCTAATTACCCCTTAATTGATGCCATACTCATATAATATGCATGCAAAGTGACACCTTGTGGTATTCCTGAGAAAGTACTACTAGTATACAATTGTGTATAGTTTGATATTATTCCATTTAGACCTTAGATATTATCTAGAGTGTCTTTAGCAATTTTATAAATGAACATCCTACAAATGTAATACAGTACAGTTTAAAAAAACAAATAATCTAATCTAATTTGTCAATCAAATGCCACACAATACAGATTTTTCAAAGTCATTTTCATATGTATCTCATCTTTATAAATGAATTTGCCATATTGAATCTGTAAATTCATATATTTTAGAGAATAATAAAAAAAAGCTTAATTATTATATAGTCCACATTTTAAATAATTATATATTTTTAATCAAGTATTATACTAGATAGTTGGGTGAACATTGTGATACAAATACATGTATGTCTACAACAATATTGATATGATTTTAAAAACATATTTCATGAACATAAATATGAGGGATGGCTATTTTCCAATATAATATCTCCAATTAGAACTTAATGCTCAGCCATTGCTTGTGGACATGACACATTTGGTATATTCCCTTTATAAGGAATGAACTGTCAGTACAATGGCTTACTGCAATTTCAATTAGTATGAGTTTCTATGGCAAGTTTTCTGACTATCTACGTAGCATGTTAGGCTCTCCTGATTGGTTTATGAGCAATAAAACGTCCTCAAAATCCAGAAGTTGGATGCATAGGAAGCTGTGAAAATGTAATTTTCTGCTTCAGTAACCAGTAAAGTTTGTTATTTGAGCAGATCAGCAAGCAAACACTACCATTACCAGACACGTCCCTGGCCCTGAGATACGTTTTTTGTGCAATGCAAATGAGTTTATGCTATGTAATTTAGTGCCTGAACCAATCATATCAACCACATTTGCTACGTTTTGCTGTCCTATTACAGAAACTCATGCTTCTTGAAATTGCAGTAATGTAGTTATTACAGTAGTGTGATATTGGATTACAGTAGTGGCTTGCTTGCAGTAAAATCATCTTGCTGTAATATGAAGCTCACAGTGGCTTGCTGTAACATTTACAGTAAGGCTTACGGTAGAGTTTTGTTTGCTGTAAAATCTACTGCAATTTGCCATGATATGAAGGTTACAGTAGCTGCTGTAACACTTAAAGTAAGGCTTACAGTAGAGTTTATTTGCCGTAAAATCTACAGCAATTTGCCGTAATATGAAGCTTACAGTAGCTTGCTGTAAAATTTACAGTAAGTCTTACGGTAGAGTTTTGTTTACTGTAGCTTCTACAGTAGCTTACTGTATCAGACTTGTACAGCAGCTTACTGTAGTTTCTACAGTAATTCACTGTACAAATTACAGCAATTTGTTACAGTGCACCGTTTGTCATAAAAAAGAGTGTGAATAATCTTCAAGACAATTCATGCCCAGTTATCTGTTACTTTGTACTAGATAACAATGACAAAAAGTCTGCCAAAAACTAATAGTTCACTGAGTGAGGACAATTTATCATGTTTGAGCATGACTTATGGGACTATATACAAGCAATGTCTTACATAGATGAAGTGTGAATCATCTCAACATTAGTGAAATCGTGGTTACTGTCTAAAACGCAAGTCGCAAAATTTCAATATACTGTGATCATTAATTTCAACAACTAAGCTGTTCCTTCCACAATATTTTTTGATAAGCCATGAAAGTAATGATGCAGACCGGACCACCTTTTAGAGGGTGGTCCGGTATTTACAAAAGTGGTCCGGTTCTGGTCTGGTCCAGGGTGAGGTGGTCAGATTTTGTTACTGGTCGGTCCAGAAGCAGTCCACCGGCATTAAAAAAATGAGGGTTAAAACAAGCTATATGACATAAATTTCATTTTTAGATTTGACAAAATTCATGCGTTGCTCTTCATGACATGAAAAATCACTGGACCGGTCCGGACCGGCACTTTACCGGTCCGGTCCAGCACTGGACCGGTTTTTTGAAAGTGGTCCGGTATTTTGGCGGTCCAGGGCTGGACCGCGGACCGGACCGGTCCAAGGCGGTCCGGTCTGCATCACTACATGAAAGTTTACATTTTTACTTGCTTGATGGGTTGAGGAAAAGGGATATTTGACCAAACCACAATTAAAGAGGATGAAATTAATAAAATTGAATGTATGTGTATTTTTGACATTTCATTGTCAATCTTGATCAAATTTTTGTGTGATTTGATCAATGAAATGTCAAAAATACACATACCTTTTGTCTGAATTTACACAAAATTTTGGACGGACACCAGCTAACGTTCATTTTGTCTGTTTCACACAAACCTTTTTTTCAGTGTGGGGCCTCTCACCCCAAACCCACATATTTTAATTTGACCTCTATATTTTGAACTAAAATGTAAAAAACATGATCCAAATCATATTTATATGACGGTCATAAAGTGAAGCAATGCAGATATCCATTATACTTTTAAATATTTCCAAAGGTATTTCTGACAACCCCTTTCAAAGAATTAGTCAAAGTTACAAAAACCATGCACATTTTTTTGTTTCTTTATTTTCTACTATGGTTTGGTGCTGTTTGCCCTGAAAATTTGTGACGTCACCTAAAACACCTCTAGCTTCAATCCTATCAATAGATAAACGCACCAAAAATGTATGTTTGGATATAACCCTGGGGGGGCCTCTCACCTAACCCGGGCTTCTTGCCCCGACCTACTCTATACATAATTACATATTCTGTGTAATTTATGGTATTCTCTGAATACTTGTCTATTACACTGTACAAATCAAAATCATGAACTTGCCAGCAGAAAGGTTGACTTTGGCCAGCCTCTTTATATCAGCACTCCTGTCAGGTCCCATCAAACTCACACAGAATTTGTGTGCAGAAGTTTTTAATGTCACAAAGACAGAAATATCAGGAAATGGAGATGCTTTTACTTTGAGATCATAAAACATTTGATCAATCAGAGCCTGCCCCTCTGCAACATATTTGCGAGCTGATCAAGGAAATTATACTTTCTTTAGACAATGAATGTGGCTCTTGTATGCCCCTCCAATTCGCTATGCATTGTGTATTTTGAAAATTAACTGTTTAAATCATTATTGTTAAGCATGTGTGAATTTGGAAAATAAATACTCTATCTCTAATGTGTAGGGATAAGGCTACATTGAAACCTGGTGAAGTGTAATTTTAAAAATCAATATTCCAATGCTTGCGAGCATCAATTGACATGTTTTTGATGTCTCGCAGAGGTAATTTAAAAGGATTTACAACATACATTATCAAATTGACAACACCCGGAGGTTCAAAATAGGTTGTTTATCAACAAAAATCATGTCTTGAAACGAAAAAACTTGGAGGTTTGTCTCAAAGAAAATCAACTCATTCCACCAACATATTTAAAATTGTGTTCCCACTGAAAATAATGGGAATACAGGCATGTTGGTATGCAAATGAAAGCTTATGATGAGCTAAATCCATTCATGACATTCTCATTCTCATATCTATCTTTTTGACAATTTTATGCAATATCGCGTTTGACAAAACAGAGGAAAAACGCCAAATTTTCTTAAAACTTTGATGCACCGGAGGTCCCTCTAGGACATCATAGAAAAAATGCTTAAAGAGGTAGACTTCTGTGGAATTGACCATTAACATTCTCTGCTATATCCTGCTTCAAAATATGTTAACAACACATGTCAATATTGAATTAATAATATATCATTTCCGTATTTAAGTCTACGTGCCAGATTATAATTTCAGATAACATGTACTTTTTTAGTTAAACTAATTTACATACTATTCATAGACGGGGCTCATGTATATTTAAGTGCAGTAAAAATGTAGGGCCTAATGCTAAATCTTTTTAGATTATTTCTTGTTTGTAACATATGAATCCTGCGGAGCAGGGCAATCAAAACATATTTTTTTAAGTGCTAAGGCTGGAAGATCTGCACTCAGCTAGACAGGGGCGCCTGAGTGAAGATAGGATTGGGGGGGGGGGCAAGATCAGTGTCAGGGGGTGCCTGGGCGAGGCCCGTAGGGCCAACGCATGTACGGCAGGGGGTCTGGGTTTTGCATTGCTGGAGATTGCTGGAGATTGATTCTGAGCAGTTATAAGGGTTGTTTGTCACACAAGGAAGGTCTGATATAATAATGCTATAAGAGTAAAATTGTTGTTTTTTTCATGATTTTTTCGTAAGTTAAAAAAAGAAGTAGGCTACTGTTATTTCTGGTATAAAAAAGAATGAACTTCATGTAGAGTAGTGATAAAGAGAAGACCTTAATGTTGTTCTTAAAAGTGGAGAAGTTTTGAACCTGCAGTGCAATATGAAAAATTCCGATTTGTGGGGCACCAAGAACCACGAGGAGACTGTCATTCAACATTTTTTGCCTACTATTGTCTGTTTTCATTTCCTGTCTTGGTAAGCAGGCGCCCTATTGACATAGGGCACCAATAATTGCTTTTCATTGAGCACAGCTCAGTCAACATTTTTGCTTTTGATACATGAGGCGGAGACCTTTTTGAGCATGGTTGCTGCATAATGGTAGTAGGATGGTAGATTTAGCTGCCGAAAAAGAGTGTTTGGGGCCCCGATCACATTTTTACCCAGTAGCAAGCCCTGACACCTGCGCCCCAGAAAATTTTTGGCCAAATTATGACATGGAAGTGCTTTCAGCTGTGTGAACAAGAATAGTACCCTTAAAAAAGGGTACTGTATCGATCTTATGATGAACCAGAGGGTATGGTGGCATGTTATAAAAGGTTCTAATATTATAAAGTGGGCATTAATTTCTATGAAAAAAGTACCCATAGAAAAATTCAAAAGGCCCTCCCCTTGTTTCATGAGAATATTAAAACCATGCAAGGATGCATGTATAAAAAATAAATAAACTTCTGTTATGTAAAACCACCTGTATGGATATTAGCTTGTTAATTGCTACATGCACAGTGGACATGTTTTTCAGTACTATTTAATAGTGTGTGATGTCAGGCCTGAAAAATACCCCCCCCCCCCCCAACAAAAAAATCTTGAATCTGCCCCTGGTTTGTTGTGGTCTGGGATTTTGCAAATTTGCATTATTGCAGCGCAATGCGCCGAAAAGCTTTTTTGCGAAGTTAATATTGCAAATAGAGCAAAATGAATAAGTGCATTGAATTCGGAGGAGTTAACTTGATATATGCAGGTTTTTAAATTTTGAAAATCGGACGTTTATCAAGGTTTTTAGGGCAAGTTTCACATTGAAAATGATGTACACAATCTTTGATGACGTTTCACACGGAAAAAGTTTCGCACTAGATTTTCCTAACCTTGATGAATTGATTCACTGTTAAGATAACTTACATATATGTTTTTTTTTTATTTATAGGTTAAGACATCGATACAAAAAGGTCACAAGAAGCTGAGAAATGCCCCCATATTGGTGTATTTTTTTTCCCTTATTTTTTGGCCGTGGGGGCGCCTCTTGGACATTGGGGGGGGGGGCAACTGCCCTGCCCCCCCACTCAGGCGCCCCTGCAGCTAGACCTTGCAAAAAGTTTTTTTTGCAAAATTTACGCTTTCCAGAGAGTTTCTTGTCATGACTAATTCGTGCATTTTTAGAGGTCGTTATTCACAATTTTATTGAGAATTTATATTATGATTGGTACAATTCATCATTAAGATATAGGGGCCAACTGTCTAGAGGAGTAATGTCAGATTAGGACACTCGCACAGGAAAAATCACCCAAGGATTTCTGTTCAGTATACATGTAGACAGACATGATATTATACATGTAGTGTGGCTTGAGTGTTAAGGGGCTTACCAGATGACAGTTGGGGGGAGGGGGTTGGTTATGGATTATACCCCCGAGACAAACTCTTTCTTTCATTCGCCAAGCACCGTCGAAGAATTTTTTCGAATGTAGACAAGTGATAAACTTCCTTATCACTATTTTAACATTGTGGTACCCTAGCTACAGGTGCAAATGACTTTTTCCTTCATATATACTTTTTCAGTGTCAAGAGGGAAACAAACTATTTTTTTACCAAAATTCCATAGCCCCCCCCCCCATACAGATCATCTGGTCAGCCCCTAATATATCCAGCCTCCAGAAACTGGGCAAAAGTTTAAAATTGTTCATTAAAAAACAAATCTCCCTCCAATTTGCCTCTTCATATCTGAGGGGTAGGGTGTACCAAGAAAGTGAAAGTCTGAAATTAATTGGGGCTAACCTATAAATGTGTTGTATAGTCCCTCTCTGACTCTGTGTAAAATTTCAAGGCCTCACTGCGTTACACAATCCCTGTTAATTTGGTGATCCAAGGATCAATACAAATTGAGTTATCTTGCAGACAAGGATGGTGGACAGCTAGACGGATAGACGGACGGACAGACAGACGGACGCCTCTGCACTCTGCAATACCCAGGCCATGTGAACATGGCCGAGGTAACAATGTAGATTTTAATAGCCTACTGTTTGGTTTACCATGCTTTTTGGTATGGGGAATCCAAATATCACATCCATTTTTACCCTCGGCCATGTTCACATGGCCTGGGTATTGCAGAGTGCAGTCTGTCCGTCCGTCCGTCCATCTGTCAGTCCGTCTGTCTGCCATATTTGTGAAAAAAAAATTGTGTACACAATAACTCCAGTTGTATTGATCCTAGGATCACTGAACTAACAGGGATTGTGTATTACCATAATACCTTGAGGAAGTTTTGACACAACTGACCTTGACCTATTTCTGTGACCTTGGCGGCCATATTTGTGAAAAAACTTGTGCACACCATAACTTCACTTGTACTGATCCTAGGATCACCAAACTAACAGGGATTGTGTATTACCATAAGACCTTGTAGTGATTCTGACATGAGTGACCTTGAACTCTTTCTTTGACCTTGGTCATATTTGTGAAAAACTAGTGTACATGATAACTCCAGTTAAATATTGATCCCATGACAACCAAACTAATGGGGATTGTGTATTACAGAAAAACATTGAAGGAGTTCTGGCATGAGTGACCTTGACCTTTTTCTGTGACCTCAGTAGCCATATTTGTGAACAGCCTGTGTATAACATAACTGCATTTGTCTTGAACCATGGATCGCCAAATTCACAGGGATTGTGCATCACTGCAAGACCTTCAATGCCTCCTGACGTGAATGACCCTGAACTACTTCTGTGACCTTGGAGGTCGTATTTTTTAAAACTTGATGACAATTAAATTTGTATTGCAGCATCTGTGGCCGAGGGTAGCACTTGCGTCAGCAGGTTTTTTAAATATTCTGAACAGGTCTAAGGCGGGTTGTATCCATTATTCTATGCTGGGGCAACAGAAAGACCCTGGGCATCCCTGAATTAATAGAGTATTGGCCACTTTCATGCTATAATTACTCAGTATTTTGCAACAAATTGTGAACATTATGCGTGTCAGATTGTGATTTAACCATCTTACTACAGCCCAAACTAAAGCAAAGTGTTGTTTTCAAAAATGCTTTTTCTAAGGACTATTCGCTGCTCAGGAATTACTGTAGATTGGAAGATTATTTTAAAGCCTAACAATGCACATTATGCAGGATTACAATGAACATTTTGGTGCTAAAGATATCGTCTTCAGGGCAAGCATCATATTACAAAAAAAAAACCTTTGGCATATTTATAGCACTGTTTTGTTTGGAGGTCTTAAGTCCAACAATGATCTTAAAAAAAGTGTTTTATATATTTATAAAGAAACAAAGTTGCTGATAAGTCATCAGGAACATTAGTTAGACAGATAGATAGATAGGTAGACAGACAGATCGGTAGATAGGTACGTAGGTTTTTAGATAGATAGATAGATAGATAGATAGATAGATAGATAGATAGATAGATAGATAGATAGATAGATAGATAGATAGATAGACAGAAAGATAGAAAGATAGAAAGATTGATTCATTGTATGATTGATTTATAAAATCATAACTAGATAATCTTTATTTATAAGGGTTAAACATATAAAGTTTAAACTTTTCTTCCCACTGGGTCCACCTATTAGTAAATGTTCAAATAAAACAAGTAGAAAAAAAGAAATCTTTACATGTATATTTTAATGTAGCTAATAGACATTTTGAGGATGTATGGTTGGTGACCTCGTGTAACTTTTCTGAAAAGTCCCCTTCTGTGAAATGACTCAGGGCAGTGTGCCTGCTCCCATGGCAACAGCTGTTCCAGAAAGCCTATTTTTAGCCAAATTGTTACCCCACGTATTTTGCTTCACTGACCCAAATGTTGGGAGATGCTAACCCTGTCTGGCCCAGTCAGAACAGGATCATCAGTGAGGCAAGAGCTTATAAATACTATATATATAGGTAAGCAACTTACTTGTAATTATTTAGTTTGTGCAATACTCTGTTTGAAAACCTGGTGCGGGTTGTGTGTGTTGTCTTTTCAATTAGTTCTTAGCTCTTACACTGCTGGACAAAAGTTTGAAACAGCTTGTTGTATTGCTATTAGATCTGTATTGAACTTCCTGCAATACCCAGGCCATGTGAACATGGCCGAGGTAACAATGTAGATTTTAATAGCCTACTGTTTGGTTTACCATGCTTTTTGGTATGGGGAATCCAAATATCACATCCATTTTTACCCTCGGCCATGTTCACATGGCCTGGGTATTGCAGAGTGCAGTCTGTCCGTCCGTCCGTCCATCTGTCAGTCCGTCTGTCTGCCATATTTGTGAAAAAAAAATTGTGTACACAATAACTCCAGTTGTATTGATCCTAGGATCACTGAACTAACAGGGATTGTGTATTACCATAATACCTTGAGGAAGTTTTGACACAACTGACCTTGACCTATTTCTGTGACCTTGGCGGCCATATTTGTGAAAAAACTTGTGCACACCATAACTTCACTTGTACTGATCCTAGGATCACCAAACTAACAGGGATTGTGTATTACCATAAGACCTTGTAGTGATTCTGACATGAGTGACCTTGAACTCTTTCTTTGACCTTGGTCATATTTGTGAAAAACTAGTGTACATGATAACTCCAGTTAAATATTGATCCCATGACAACCAAACTAATGGGGATTGTGTATTACAGAAAAACATTGAAGGAGTTCTGGCATGAGTGACCTTGACCTTTTTCTGTGACCTCAGTAGCCATATTTGTGAACAGCCTGTGTATAACATAACTGCATTTGTCTTGAACCATGGATCGCCAAATTCACAGGGATTGTGCATCACTGCAAGACCTTCAATGCCTCCTGACGTGAATGACCCTGAACTACTTCTGTGACCTTGGAGGTCGTATTTTTTAAAACTTGATGACAATTAAATTTGTATTGCAGCATCTGTGGCCGAGGGTAGCACTTGCGTCAGCAGGTTTTTTAAATATTCTGAACAGGTCTAAGGCGGGTTGTATCCATTATTCTATGCTGGGGCAACAGAAAGACCCTGGGCATCCCTGAATTAATAGAGTATTGGCCACTTTCATGCTATAATTACTCAGTATTTTGCAACAAATTGTGAACATTATGCGTGTCAGATTGTGATTTAACCATCTTACTACAGCCCAAACTAAAGCAAAGTGTTGTTTTCAAAAATGCTTTTTCTAAGGACTATTCGCTGCTCAGGAATTACTGTAGATTGGAAGATTATTTTAAAGCCTAACAATGCACATTATGCAGGATTACAATGAACATTTTGGTGCTAAAGATATCGTCTTCAGGGCAAGCATCATATTACAAAAAAAAAACCTTTGGCATATTTATAGCACTGTTTTGTTTGGAGGTCTTAAGTCCAACAATGATCTTAAAAAAAGTGTTTTATATATTTATAAAGAAACAAAGTTGCTGATAAGTCATCAGGAACATTAGTTAGACAGATAGATAGATAGGTAGACAGACAGATCGGTAGATAGGTACGTAGGTTTTTAGATAGATAGATAGATAGATAGATAGATAGATAGATAGATAGATAGATAGATAGATAGATAGATAGATAGATAGATAGACAGAAAGATAGAAAGATAGAAAGATTGATTCATTGTATGATTGATTTATAAAATCATAACTAGATAATCTTTATTTATAAGGGTTAAACATATAAAGTTTAAACTTTTCTTCCCACTGGGTCCACCTATTAGTAAATGTTCAAATAAAACAAGTAGAAAAAAAGAAATCTTTACATGTATATTTTAATGTAGCTAATAGACATTTTGAGGATGTATGGTTGGTGACCTCGTGTAACTTTTCTGAAAAGTCCCCTTCTGTGAAATGACTCAGGGCAGTGTGCCTGCTCCCATGGCAACAGCTGTTCCAGAAAGCCTATTTTTAGCCAAATTGTTACCCCACGTATTTTGCTTCACTGACCCAAATGTTGGGAGATGCTAACCCTGTCTGGCCCAGTCAGAACAGGATCATCAGTGAGGCAAGATCTTATAAATACTATATATATAGGTAAGCAACTTACTTGTAATTATTTAGTTTGTGCAATGCTCTGTTTGAAAACCTGGTGCGGGTTGTGTGTGTTGTCTTTTCAATTAGTTCTTAGCCCTTACACTGCTGGAAAAAAGTTTGAAACAGCTTGTTGTATTGCTATTAAATCTGTATTGAACTTCATTCACAAAACTACCCCTGGGTGGGTGGATCATTAATTTGACCAAAAGAAAATGTGTCTTGGTAAGAAGAATGATATTGTATATATGATTTTGTACAAATAGCACAGTATGTTATGTAATGAAGAGTTGCATTGACATTTTAAAATTTAGACGTTTTCCCCAACTAATACCCTGCAACAACAGTTACCTACCCAATGTTACAAGGGGTTGCCAATTTAATGTCTCATCCAAATGACACCCGCTGGGATTTTGCTCATGAAGGGCCACTGATAGGAAAAAAAGCAAATGGCAGCTACGTGATCAAATCAAAATAGTGTATTATTGAAGTGCTTCAAGTATGATCAAAATATATATATGTTTTATTGAATTGATAACTATTTGAAACTTGATTACAAAAAATAGACATTGTACTTATATAAATGACAGTATGTAGCAGACTACTTCACTGGCTGGGTCACTAGGACCTGTGTTTGACAGCAGTTTCAATCCTTCATCGTCCACTGTGTCTCCCTTTTGTTCTATATTCCTTATCATATTGCCTAAATACAGGATATAAAGCCCCAATCATCCATCCATCTATCCCTGAGACCACAAAATAATCATTCAGTGGCTGGATAAGTCTGTTTAGACAAGACAGCTCCACCCAGATAAGTTGAAAACTCAGAAGGAGTTTTTATATCAAGTAGACCTGATACTTTGCACACTGACTGATTCATGACATTGTGGATTAAGAACCAGTCTGTGAGAGCAGCTGCTCAGCTGAGACAGTTCTTTATGATATTGCTCACTGTAGGTATATCGAGCTTTTGTGTAGTTTAGTGTTGGGCAGAGAGGGGCACAGGGGTAGGTTGGAACATTCTTTTTTGTGGGAAGCTGAAGTGGAGTACCTCAATGTGATGTCACAACATTTTGTGTAAATGATGAGACGCTTCAGGGAAATCAACAATCTTGGATGTCGGCTTGTAAGAGGGTGACCATTTCTTTTCCAGGGGTGGGGGGGGGGGGGCGGTTTGGAGTTTTCCTCGGTGGATAATTATTTATTTCACAGTGACGGCGGCAGTAATTATTCAATTTGAGTGCGCTAAGTTGCCAAATATTCTTTCCTAAATCTAACATCATCTTGTTAAGAAATACCCCTACCAGAAATGATTTATTTCAAGACTGGCCAAAAGAATTTATTTATTTCACCAAAACTGAGCAAGAAATTATTTATTAAAAAAAAATTCCAAGCCCCCGTCCCTTGATATCAAATGGTTGCCCCCTAATATACAATGTTATATCTACTGCTTGAGCGTTGTGGAGCCGAAAAGCTGTTTTTCGATAAAATGAATAAATGTGTGCATCAGTAATTGATGGTCTCACATGGTTCATAAATAATTGACAAGCTTTTTAAATATGTTAACTTTAAGGCGCTGTGTGTCTCACAGATGATTTTCTTAGTTTTCCTTGAAATCATCAAAAAAAGACAAGAATGTAAAATCGGAGGCACTGATTCAGCTCAATTGATTGAGTGAGATGGTTGCACAAGTTGATTGAGCTAACATAGATTAATGTTTTAAGCTGAGATAACTCAAAATACCGAGCTGAGATAGCTCAAAATACTAAGCTATGTTGACTGAGGTATTCAAGCTGAGAAAACTCAAAACAATGAGCTGTGTTGACTTACAGCTCAAAATATTGAGTTTTGTTAACTTATTGATCCAAGCTGACATAACTAAAAATTTTGAGCTGTGTTGACTTATTTTTTGTTGTTTTTTATTTATATTTGAGTGACCTGTCTTATAAAGTTTTTTATGAATATGGGCTGTAATCCCAAAGTATTATTGATCTCTCAAGGGGATCCACCTAATCCAGTATGCTTTATTTTAGCACACCATGGAAACGCCCAAGATGCATTCAACACAGACCATTGGATCACTAAGAGATTTTAAAATTAATTTCTTGTGAATAAATCCCAATGGCCTGTGGCTCATCTGAGTTGGTATGCAGTGCTAGAAGCCCATATTTGAACACACTCTGACTTGGAAATTCTGGTTGACGTGTGAAAGCATGCATCTAATTACTCCCACAAATTAATTTAAGAGAGATAAAAATAAAAAAGTAACCGGCTAAAGTGGTGTGCTACTCATTTTTTCTCTGGGATAGTGTAATATAAATGTTCTTTTTTCTTGTAAGTAAATAATTATTTAAAGCTAAATGCAGTCTTATGAGAAGTGCTTGTTATAGATGGCGCTATATGTGGCATGACTGAGATGTCAAGCTGTCTGCAACAACTGAAGCTTTCATGTTTTCACAGCTTGATGTTATGATTCGTTTGGACAACATACAGCATTGAGCTATCATACGTCGACAACTTATAGGATTGAGCTATCATAGCTTGAAAATTATTAACATTCTCAGACAGCTCAAATTATTGCTTCAATACAGTTTTCAAATTTTACAGTGAAGCTGGGGCAGCAACTTAAACCAAGCCAACATCATTAAATAATTCAATTGAATGATACTGTATGCTGTAGGGACTGTAAAATTTTTTAGATGTTACACTGTATATGTGGCATAGAGATGAGAAAGTGGTATTTTGAGTAGGGTTAAATGGGGACCGATGGGCCACCCTCTCAACTCCACATCAAAAACATTTCGTAACATCTAATTTGCATTTTTAGTATTATTTATCAAATCTATGAATACCATATTGATGACTAATCGATAAGTTATAGCACAAGTTTGTGCAAAATTAAATTTTCAACATCTAAGGTAATTTTTTAGTGACTCAGAAAAAGTTTAATATCTCAAATGTGTGTAGACTCGAGGAACTTTATTTCCTCTGACGATTTTCCCTAAATATTGGTGGCAATTGAAACACTGAATCCTAGGAACAAGAACAATATTTCACCAAAAAAGGGGTTTAATTGGAAGTTTTTGGGGACCGATAGGCCACTCAAACATCGGGACTGATGGGCCACTATTTCTACAGATTTTCCATAGGTGGCGTATTGGCATGGGGCTGGATATTAAAGTCAGTTAGGGGAAAAAAGCACAATAGAACTTCAGTTTGCATCTTTAAATGTTAAGCTTCGACTTGAAGGAATGCCCTAAAATTTACAGTGATGGATTTGCCTTAGTAACATTTGGCTTGAATCATAAATGGTGAAAATTAAAAATATCCATAGAAATCACAAATTTTCAATCTAGTTAGTATTTGGGAAATAATAAACATAATGACCCTGCTAGACATTGATGCAATCTTGAGTTTAAATTAAATTTTTACCAAAATAAACCTGAATGAAGGGTTATTGAAGAATTTTATTGTTTTGATTCCAGATTTCTCCTGCAGGTGGCATGCTAGTACAGTGATCAATCGAAAATTTCACTTTAAAAAAATCTGAATGGACAGAAATGATTTATTGATGGAGAAAAAATTAATGATGTACTAATTTTTTGATGTTCATAAACAAATTTGAGGTATTTTGCAAGATGTTTATGGTCACGGTGGTAGCCAAACTTCTGTGTAGACCAAATATCAAATAATTGTTTTCTGCTAAGTGAACCAATCATTTTGGATTTCCCAATACAGTTTCTAATACATCTGTTCATGTTCTGCTAAAATATCATATCAGGAGATTTATTATAACTACAAAAAAAGTAACTTGTTGGTGAAAATTTAGCTTTTTTTCAAAATGTGAAATCTGGGCATATCTATATTTTTTCAATCAATCTCCTATTATCCTACACACTCAGATGGAACAACAAAAACATCTTGGAACCAAATTTCGAATTCTTCACCAACCCTTTGGCAAGTTATTAACATGGTCCATCAGCTAAAAACGTACACAGTATGAATCCTGTATCTGATGCAGATTTGACTCCGTGGTCAATAATTCGTCAAGCGGCCCATTGGTCTCCACTCTCCCCTAACAGTGTTCACACTTCCACTCAAATAATGTGCAGGGTTAACCCTGGACTCAAATACTGAGCATTGTTTTCATGCGTAAAAACACATATGTACTTTCCAAACAACTTAAGCAAGTAAAAACAGGTTAACACAAATCAAATGAATCTTTACATTGCTCTGATGTGAGGTTTTGTTCTTACACACACATTTGAGGTCAAACTTTCAAAAGTATTTATTTCAGGACTATTTCATGACATTTATCTTCAGTTAAAGCAACATGATCCCTGTATAAAACTTTTATCAGTTTGTAATTTTGTAAATCTAACACCCATGCTTATGCTGTGTATCTGACATGTACTATAAGTTGTTGCCAGCATATTACACACAATTGGATCCTGGATAATATTATACTTGGACCCTGGATTTCCACAAATCCTGTTCAATATATGTAATGTTTCATTAGGTCAATTCCACTGTGACTTTGGGACATTTAATGTATTTTCCACCTTAATTATGGGCGGTGGCCAAAGGCCATCCCGCCCATATTGCTGTAGTGTGAGGTTTGGTAGTCTCAGTTGTCCTCCCTATTGACGATGATTTCACTTTGCACAGGCTGCCCCAGACTTCCAGTATGAGTCAAATACATCAAATACCTTGACATCTCGCCAGGCGTAACTTATGAGTGACCTTGACCTACATCTGTGACCTTGGCGGCCATATTTGTGAAAAGCTTGTGTACAGGTTAACTCATTTTCTATCAATCCTGGAATCATGAAACTAGCAGGGATTGTGTATGACAGCAAGACCTCGAATGAGTTCTGACATGAGTGACCTACTTCTGTGACCTTGGCGGCCATATTTGTGAATATCTTGTGTGCATGATAACTCCTCTTGTATTTACACTAGGATCACCGAACTAACAGGGATTATGTATCATTGTAAGACCTTGAATTAGTTTTGACATCAGTGACCTTGACCTATATCTGTGACCTTGGCAGCCATATTTGTAAAAAGCTTATATACACGACAACTCCACTATTTTTCTCCTTGGGACCACCAAACTCTCAGGGATTTTGTATCACAGTAAAACCTTGAATGAGTTGTAACATGGATGACCTTGAACCATTTCTGTGACCTTGGTGGCCATATTTGTTAACACTTTACGTAGGCCCTACATGATGACTCACAACCCACAGAATCTATGGCGGTGGCCGTGGATAGGAGTCGAGGTGGATAGGAGTCGGGGGTGGATAGGAGTCGGAGGTGGATAGGAGTTGGGGCGGCGGACAGGAGTCGGGGCGGCGGATAGGAGTCGGGGCGGCGGATAGGAGTCTGGGCGGCGGACAGGAGTCGGGGGCGGCGGACAGGAGTCGGGGGCGGCGGACAGGAGTCGGGGGAGGCAGACAGGAGTCAGGGGCGGCTGATAGGAGTGGGGCCCGGTGGACAAGAGTCGGGGCCGGCGGCCAGGAGTCGCGGCCGGCCGGGGGCGGTGGACAGGAGTCGGGGTCCGGTGGATTTTTTTTTTTAATAGAAATCCCTGTGCTCAGCAAAGCACTCCATGCCATATTAACTACCGCCCATTGCACACTTGTGTGCCTTCTAGTTGGGGTCAAGAGTTATTATAAGGAAGAAGAGGAAGGTTTTGTTGTTGTAAGATTTTGTTGTTGTGACCATAAACTTATAAAAACATTCCCAGAATTTGATTCTTATATTTGATATGAGGCATAGGCGTATCAGAGGGGGGGGGGCAGGGGGGCGATTGCCCCCCCCAAACGTTTGGGAAACAGTGAGATTCGGGCAAAAAGTCTAAAAAATTTGGGCAGATGATTAAATAAAAACTACTGAAAATTAATGACTTCCAGGCAATTAAACTTGAAATGTTTATAAGTTTAGATCGTGAATGTCACTTGCCCCCCCAAAAATCGTGCGTGCCGTACGCCTATAAATGATATGAGGTCAAACATGCTCTTGTGACTGATGGGACGTTTTTGACCACCGTTTTTTGTGTGTTTACTGAACTGTAATTACTATCTCAGTTCACATGTCATACCTTATTGTCATAGTGCATTGTAATTGTATTGAGATAAGCTTTCAAATCAGGCCCACATTTAGACTGGTGGATCAATGGTTCTCCAGCAGTACCTCATTCATTTTGTGACTGATGGGACACCTCTTTGTGACTGATGGGACAGTATCTCAAAAGTATTTAATAAAAGTCTTTTGATTCAAATTATTGATGAAAAATAAGGTTAAGGTAGCACTATGATCCATCAGAAAAGTGTATATTGTCACTGTAATACATTTTACTGGTTTAATATAGCAAATTTTGTAATACAACAACATGCGATATTGTTATATTTGCTGTAATATATATAAAACAGTTTTGACCTTAACTTCCTAAAACCTGAAGGTATTTTACATCTAAAGTAAAATTATAGTGATAGCTCTTAACAGGAATATCAGTAAAAGTTGTTATATCAGCCTGTCCATAGCTTTCACTCAGTTACATTAATCAATTGAGCATCTCTAGCTGATGATACACTTTAGCACCGTATGTGGTAAAGGTGGATGACCGAGTCTCATCCTGTATGTATGTAATTGGCAGACTAATTAGGACACGAGACAAGTCCCATGGATCAAATTGAATTGGCTAGAACTGAGTTTGGATCTGGGTCCCATGCAGTGATCGGCAGCTCAGGGTGCTTCCAACTGAGCAGACTAACCAACTTACAATATAAAAATCTACACCGAAATAAGGGAACTCACTTTAGTCCGAGCCCATGGGACATTAAATGGAGGCGGGTTGTATCCAGTGTTCTATGCTGGGGCAACTGAAAGACCCTGGGCATCCCTGAATTAATAGGGTATGTTCCAGACTCTCAGTCTTCTCATCTCATCATCATACGGCGATCGCCTGCCTCAGTATAGCCCACTAAGGTGCTGCAGAGGCGTAAAACACAAACAAACTAACAAACAACACTGAAATAATTATTGCTCCGGCATGAAAACTTGATTTAGGCCTATTCTATGCTGTACCACATGGTATCTTTGACTGATTCGAGTCTGTACAATTCTTTCAGGCATTATGAAACACTTGGTTGTTTTCATTATTAACTAGCATGTACCCGTGATAAATTGCAGTCACAGAGGTGCACGAATTTGGAGCAAAGATGGTTTTAAAATTAAGAGATAAAAAAAGATATATGCTGGTGAAGAAAACATTTTGAAATTAGGCTGTGTATAAATGAAGAAAGTTATTAAATCAGTGACTGTCACGTAAGTGGCAATCTGTGGATGACATACGGATTTGACCCTACATTATTAATTGGGGTATTTATGCAGCCATGGACAGGGATGACCCTTGTGGACAATTTCCGATGAGGAACGTTGGCCTAAGGAAGCATTAAACTTCCCATTCACATTGGACCCAACGTTACAAAACTACGCATTTTGTCGACACCTGATTACGAGATTATTACGTACGTATATATCGTAAATAACGCGTATTTCTCCAACCCCCCCCACGTTGAAGAAATGGTCAGTATACGCCTCTGGGGCGTCAGGCGTGGCAGGCCAGCCCGGCGCGTTTAATCTTCCGCATGCGCAGAAGTCGGGGGAGGCGGCCATGGCTGGCACCACGCTAGTGTGGATTAGATTTATATCGGTCTAGAACACTATTTATACCACCGTAACAATTTATTTAACCATGGCCGATTGATTCTAGGATGTGTTTCAGTTAAAAGGCCCCATTTAAGCATGTAACTCCCGGAACTCCTTGACGTCCTGCAACTCCCGCTATGTCCCACTAACTCCTGCTAACTCCTGTATCTCCTGCTAACTCCCGTAACTCCCGCTAACTAGGGGTGTACCGAGCAAGTATATTACCGAACCGAACCGAATACCGAACTTGGCCTTTAGATTCGGCCGAAACCGAACACGGACTCGAACCTATTCAAGTTGAAAACCAGTCAAGTGCGACTCAATGAGCAGAGGCACGTGGCCCGCATGTTGTTATGTAATAGAAGCGCTCAGCGCTCTGGTATCCCATCGCATTTTGCTGGTGATATAAATTTAGACACTACCAAGTCATTCGACATAGAAAATCTTACTTGGTATCATACATTTTAGCAACGAAGTTGTAAGTCCAGTTCCAGAGCAACAAAAAGTCAATGTGTCTGATGACATGATTATTTAAGTATGTGCTATATATGTTTCTTAAGAAAATAAATATTTTACTACAATAAATTGGGTAGTAACTATTTTTCTTTATCCTTAAAACAAATTCTCCTTTTTATCAGGAAATCGAGAATAATGAGACCTCAGCTACTGATACCCTGATTTAAATGGATTTGTTTAGTGCTTTTGAATAAATTGAGTCTTGCCAGGAATGTATTTTTTTTAATCTAAACATACATATTGACCGGTTATCTTCAGTAACCTCAAGTATGATGCTTTATATTGCAACAGTGAAGTATGATTTCAACTATCCCATTATCAGGGGGGGAGAAGGGCAGTTGGCTATTGACCTTCCCTGCAAGGTCAGACCCGGTGGCCTGACTGTCGCTGAAGAGGTACCCTGGGTGATAGGGGGGGGAGTCCTTATAAATGCCGTGAAGTTGTTGGCACTTCTTAAGAGTAGCAATTCAATATTTCAATTTTCACATCAATTCAATAGTAAATAGTTTGTAAAGTCAGAATGACATGCACACAGCTGCTTCAGCTTGGAGGAGTTTATTATTGTTGAGAAAGATTGAAAAAAAGCAGATAGATAGTACCTTGAACTTTCATCTTACAAAATGCCGTGATTAAATCTATTAATTTATATCTTGGCTTCTACTGGGTCTAGATCTGTGATTCAAACAGAAAATTCCATTCTATGTTTAGAGCAACACACTGGAGTGGTATGAATGCATTTTGAGAAAATGTCTTCAACAAAGTTAAATTTGTTAGAAAATTAGGCGTAGCTATTTGCAAATACACATTTTAGTCCAGTCTATTTGTGAAAAATAACCCCTCAACCCCCAAAAAATTGCTACAAAAGGTTTTTCAACTGATTCTGTTAGGTATAGGTATACTTTTTAACATACTAAAAGTTTACCAAAATCGGACCATCGGAAATGTGTTTTTTTCAAGATGGCGTCCAAGATGGCCGACGAAACCTTCAAATGGCAATAACTTGGGAACTATCCACTCAAATTTGATGATCTTTGCATCTAAACCTAGGTTTTCGAGGTCAAGGAACACATTGAGAGCATCAAAACTAACATTGGACCAATATTTAACATTTACAATGCTAACATGGTGTAAAATATGGTTGCCGACACCTTGATAAAGTCAACCATTTACTTAGATCTGACAATCGTTGTATCAATTGCCAATTAAAAGAATGCAGCTGCTTTAGCTGTCATTGAGTGAAACAGAGAAATGATTCATTGCATCATTATTCAATTTAGTTAACAGCAATTGGCCATAAATGACCATTAACTTTGTTTATAAAGTCAATTTACACTGTTCTGAAGTCATCAATTATCCACCATTTTTGTCTTAAGTGTCATTGGCATTATCACAGTTTTTCAGTTTGGCATTGATTATATACAGCAGTGGGCCCACAAGAAAGTCAAATTTGATGATCTTTGCATTCAGACGAAGGTTTTTGGGGGAAAGAACACATTGAGACATTGGACAATTATGGAGCTTTTAAACTCCAATATGGCCACAGACACTTTTATTTAAAACAAATTTTCCCCAGAAATTTGAACCATTCTCATCCCTGTAAGGACATCTTGGAACTAGCATCAGAAAACATGACAAAATCCCCTATCTTAGAATGCAGGTTTGCAAAGTATCCTTGAAACAGGGTATTCTTTAAGGAATTTCCGATTTTTATTTTACTATGACTGCAGGATGGTATTTTTTGGGAGATATCCCTTGGCTTCAGACAGGTAACACCGAATTTGCATCATTTATCAGGACAGATACATGTAGCATCCTTAAATAGATAGATGTTTTAGGTCAAGAGGGTTGATTGATGCGATCTGAATCTGGATGAGATGCCAACAGGCCTCCATAACTCTGTATGAGTTTAAATGTTTGCGGGAGAGGTGTGGTGCTATCAGTATTATTGATCAGATTGGAGAGTGATGTGATCTTTTACTTACCCAGCATACTAGATAATGACACAAGGGGGTCACTATTTGATGTCCCATCTGAATGACATCCATGCAGGATTTTGCTAATGATTGACCACTGAAGATTTTGGGTTCTCCAACCAAGGTTCGAACCCATGCAGGCAAAGACCTTCAGCAGAGCAGGTGGGAACCATTTTAAAACAACTCAGCCATCCAGCTGCTCAAATCCTGGACAATCCTCAGTTACATTCTTCTCGCCCATGATAAATATGTACTCAGGATACAAGGGTTGCTTTTTGTCCATATTAGACTTTGTAACCTCTTGATGAAGCAAAAGCTTCCTACTATCGTAAATTTTGACCAGCCCTTGACTTGGAAAGCACCTGAAATTGTTATTGATGCACCACAAAATAAGAATTGTTATCTTGTCAGGGGGTTTCCATAATAGTATGAACTTTCTGAGTACTATTGGGACACTGACAGAGGGAACAGGAATGAATAAAGTGTGTGAAACCATCTGATGTGGCTGAATTATCAGAAATGGTTGACATGGCTGATAATCAAGGCAATTGTATTGGGTTGGTTCCTGCATTTGCAGGGATTTCAGATTGCTTACTTGCATGTAAATCTGCCACAGCAGGTCACTTATAACTACTTGAGGTGTGCTCATTACTGACTGCAAGGAATGAGCAACCTTGAGAATATACATCTTGATGTTAACCTGTTACAGGGGAGTTTCTAATTGTTCCTTTTAAAAATTGTCTTCTGGACATGGTTGTTGACAAAGCAAACAATGATGGGGACTGTGGGCAGGACTAAATAGCAACCTTGTAACAAAAGAAATTTTAATGAGGTTTTTAATGAGCACTGGTTGTCCAACTGGAAGCAGTGGGATGGCTGAGGACCTGCAGAACCTTTGGACATAATCATGATAATCTGCACCTTCTGAATTGTGCAACAGTGCAATACAAGATTCCACAGACCAGACCTATTATATATGTTTTAAGTCCAAAACACGCAGATACATTGGAAGCATTCATCAAAAGTCTTACTTTGGGTACTACCCTGAGAAATATTGTCAAAAGACTATTAGCTTGACAGATGTGACTGTGCATGACCTCAAAGGGATTGGGAAAGAGATCATGGAAGATATTGTCTGAAAGTTAACATTTACCAAAAAATCGGAAACACGAGGCAAAAACTTTTTAGAATATCTCTGCCTTGTAGACTGCTCCTGACTGTGCCATTGATCCTGCACTCCTCTTTCTAAAGTTCCTTGGTGTGTCAAGATCAGGAAATCTTTCCCCAGATGATATATTTTGAGTTATGAACTGACACCCTATCATAAACTTCGCAACTGAAACAGAGTTTTCAGACAAAAGGAAAGACCTCTTGTCTCTTAACAAGAACAAGTCACACATGATTGCTCTAATCAGCACTACACCAACAGAGGTGAAAGTCCAAGAATAAACTTTCATCATGCTCCAGAGTAATTGGCATCAGAAAAGTTGCCTTTCCGTAAATTAGTGAAATCTGATCTTGTCATGAAGTGCTGTGCAGGTACATTCATATGTTCAAATAAATCTGAAGAGATTATGATGGCAGAATTGAGCAAAGGTATGATGATTGCTGTCTTGGTGGCAAGTCCAAGAATAAACTTTCATTACTGTGTCACAACATTTTCACCAAGAAGGTGGCGTCTGCTAAGGCATCTGTCACCCTTAAAGGACTTCCTTCCAACTTCCCCTACACATTATTCTGTAGCCTGGCATGTTCTACCAAATTAGGGTGTGGTTGGACATGGCATGCAAATAACATGAACTCTACAGATTATGGATAGAAGGACGGATCCGTATTAGTTAATTTCTGTCATGAAGGAGAAGAAATCGGCTCCGGACAAACATATGAAAGTTATTTATTATAACTGTTCATCAGGATGCAAATCCTCCCAATGAAGCTGTAGACATAGTGGACTTTCTAGCAGCCTACTGCAGCATGTGCGTGATGTGGTCAATACCAAACTGAAAACTATGTCAGTCCAACCAAGACTCGAGATCGATATGGATGACAACTTCCGACAGTCAGCAAGATGGCGCCAGACAATTGAACAATGTGAAGACTCCTTGGGCAGAGGTATTAGTGGTGATTTATATATAGTTGATTGTTACAAACTAAATTGAAAAATTATGCAATAAACCATTTGTCAACAATTCAATGACATTTAAAATAGGTTGTTCCTAATTGGCAATGGACCTAAAGATGGCCAAATCTGAGTGAACAGTCGGCTTAATTGAGGTGTCGGCAGTCATGTTGTGCACCATATTAGGGTTGGACATATTAAATATTGGTCCAATGTCATTTTTGATGCTCTCAATGTGTTCCTTGACCCCAAAAACCTAGGTTTAGATGCAAAAATCATCAAATTTGAGTGGATAGTTCCCAAGTTATTGCCATTTGAAGGTTTCGTCGGCCATCTTGGACGCCATCTTGAAAAAAACACATTTCCGATGGTCCGATTTTGGTAAACTTTTAGTATGTTAAAAAGTACACCTATACCTAACAGAATCAGTTGAAAAACCTTTTGTAGCAATTTTTTGGGGGTTAAACTGTATATAGACTGGACTATTTCAGGTGATTGACTATAGATTAGCATATTTCAACTTGAAGCTTGAGCCATTGAGCCAATCGATACATGTATGTATCAATGAAAATAGTGTACTTTATATGGTGAAATAAAAAAAAATTTAAAAAATGACAGGCCCATATTAAATTTTATATATTCAAGGACACACAATGAAAATCTAATCCAGTTGAATAATGCAATCAAAAATGGTTGAAAGATACACTCACGCAAAGTATTTTGTGAATTGAATCACAGTCAATTTCGAATGCTTACTAATCTGCTATTAAGGCAACAGAAACATAATTGCTATGTAGGCCTATAAATATAAGATAATAGGCCCTATGAGCGCAATAGAAGTTCTGTTGCAAGAAGGTTCTGAATTAAGAAATGCTGGTGTTATGCAACAGCAGATGTTGGCCGTGGAGTTACTGAAGTGTGACTTCTTCTATTAATGGCCGTATGGGGGCGCTGCACGTAGGGGGTGCCTGGATTGGTGGTCGGCTAAATTAACAGCCGATCAACCGGACCGGACAATAAGGCACCGAAATAGGCCGAACCGAACACCGAGCACAAGTTCGGTACATCCCTACCGCTAACTCCTGCTAACTCCCGTAGCTCCCACCAACTTCCACTAACTCCCGCTAACTCCTGCTAGCTCCCGTAGCTCCCACTAACTCCTGCAACTCACACTAACTCCCATAACTCCTGCCAACTCCCACTAACTCCCATAACTCCCACTAACTCCTGCTAACTCCCGTAACTCCCACTAACTCCCGCTAACTCCCGCTAACTCCCGCTAACTCCCACTAACTCCTGTAACTCCCATTAACTCCCATAACTCCCACTAACTCCCGTACTTCCCACTAACTCCTGCTAACTCCCACTTACTCCCGCTAACTCCCGCTACCTCCTGCTAACTCCCGTAACTCCCATAACTCCCTGAAGTCCCAAATGGAGGCTCCGTTTGGGAGTTACATGCTTAAATGGGGCCTGTTAAATGACTCCTTCGGATGGACTTGGGAGGTTATGTAGGCTTCACGTCGAGCGAGTCAACTCAGTCAAATAAATCCAATGGCATAAAAATCAGGGTATTGCGTTATAGCGAACCTGGGCGAATCCTGGCGAACCGTGGCGAACCCGACCGAAAGTATAGTAATAAACAATAAAAGTAGTGTTGCAAAAGGTGCCAATATCTTCATAAACACTTGTTACAGACTTTCCAGTTGCTTTCTTTCACAAAAGTTCATTTAAAAGCCTTCTAAATGGACGGGTTCTTGCGATTGATTTTGTTTACGCTAGAACCTGGATTCACTCACTGAGTACCTGCCTGTGTGAGTGGGCTCAGAGTGGCCCCACTGGGTTGTTTTGGGCAGTTGGGGAGCAGTCAGTAATTGGCTAGGTTTTTTTGTGACTGTGGTTTTCTATAGGCCTAGACCTGTACTGATATTGAAGGCATCAATAAAATTTTATATCATTTAAAGGTGACATTGTTATAGTCCTTGTCATACTTACGTGGAATCTCAAGTTTTTTTTCTATGCTGTTGAACTGTGATGTCATAGATGACTCTTTTCTAGCATTGCAATATATGTAAATTAACTACAAGCTGTGATGTCATTTCAAACTGGGTCAGATTCCCAAGCTTCTAACCAATGCGAATCCACCAAACTGAGCATCACAGTTTCAACTCAGTGTCAGAGTGAAAACATTTAAACATTTCCCTACTTTTTAGCATTTTCACGATATAATCCCGACATTTTCACCATATTATTCAGACACATTACCGAGTTATCATTAATATTTAGGGACAACCACAGCAGTAATGAGATCTTGAAAGAATTTTTTAACATTGTGTTACAACACGCGACACGCCAAAAGCTGTTGAATATGGACTGCTACATCTTCAGATGGACTCCCAAAATCTGAATACAATTTTGGGGAAATGTCCTGGTGGTTTGCCCCCATGGAAAAATCCTGGATACAACACTGCTTTTCAGTTAAAGTCAAGTCAGTTTTAACTCCAAAGTATTTACACCTAAATCACAAAATGATCAATTTAATCACTCAACAGTTCTATCCATTATTTCCCCTGTTCAAAATTACCTCTCTCACTGACATTTATCACAAGGTAAATGCTAGTATTTATATATAAATAATTGCACTTCTACCGTCACTATTTAAATCAGTTAATCAACATATTTTGATTTAATTTGAAATCAATAAACTTGAATTCAGCACTTTCAGCAAATTTCTTCTTCTTTTTTTTTTCTTGCTAAATAGACATAATCAAAAGAAATAATCAAACTTCTCAAGAAATTAATTTCACAAGATATCAAGATTTTTTAATATCTCAGGAAGATAGGCCTATTTCCCCCCCCCCCATTTCTCTGACCAGACACTTACCAGCCAATTTCCATCAATTTCTCACAATCTCAGCAAGGTCGGACAGAGCAAGTCTGAAAACCAGAGTTATTTAGCAAGACCCATGAAGATTATGAAACTGAAACAAGGAGTTGACATAAAAGTCATATTTAGCTTTTATTTATATAGATTTAAATTTCACATGATTGATTCAGACAAGGACTAGTTAAAAAAAAAGACATTTAATTCTATGATTATAATAGAGTTTGTGCACCTTTTCATTCTATAGAGTATACCTATTGTAGTTGTATATGGAATTGTGGCTTCTTTTGTTATCACTTTTTTTTAAAATCACTGACAGACACACAGTTGCCATTGTACTCCAACACAATGGTTGGTTAAACAGAAGTCCTGCCATCCTTGAAATATATTGCATTATAATTAGTAATCTTAAAACCAAAACTGCAATTAAAAAATGAGAAATTATATTGACTTTTATTTATTTTTCAACAAAATTGATTGTACTGTTGTATCAAGTTGTGGCTTCTCTTAATTGTTATTACAAAGACAGGCTTACCACTCACAAGGGGTAATTGCCAGTGCACCCCCTATTATCTCAATTACAATGGTTAGATAAACAGAAGTATACTTCTTGATTGTTCAAAGCAATTAAGTGAACAAACGAGCAACCATTCACTTCAGAGCCTACATTGTCCTTTGATTGTCTATGATTAAGGAAATTATTTTATTGCACTTCCAATATCTTTCTGCCAATTCTTGGGATATATATTTTGGAAACATCATTCTAATATAGGCCTCCTAAATTTCTTAAAGTTTGATAATATCAAAGTTGCAAATGTTCATTGGTGAAATTAAATAATAAAACCAAACCAAACATGAAATTGAAAGTTTTAATGAATTTTTTGTCTTTTACAAGAAATTAACATTAACATTGACTGCGCAAATGCACCTCAAAACTGCTGGGGACTGTACATGTTAAAGGCACACAATAGTGCAATTTTTTTATTAGTTGACAGCTTCAAATGTACCATTTACAGAAACATGACAGTGATCCTTTTACATTTCTCCCAAAATAAACCCATGAAAAAAATTCTTTTAGTTACTGCTTTTGGCCAAATTTTTGGCACAAGCAAAAGTGGCAAAGGATGATTGAAAATGACATCCAACATAGGCCTAGGTGACCCGGCAAGAGCTTGATTTGAACCCGGGACCCAGCGATTGTCAGCCAAGCATGCTACCACTAGACCAACCCTCCCCCCTTGATAGATAGATAGATAGATAGCTAGATAGATTTGTGTATCTTGAATGCTGCATGTGGGTGTTGCTTCATCATTATATCACACATTTAGGCCCAAATTGTACATTTTGCGGTCTGGTCTTGCAAATTGTGGTCCAAATCAGTCACTGCTTACTCACTGAATATTTAGAAAATCAACCAATCAGATTTCAGTACATGGCAATGATTGTAAGTTGTAAATTGTTTTATTCTGTTTTTTTTAACACCTATTATTGTCTTTTGCACAAATGAGCCTCTTCCCAAGTGTAGCAAATTCACAGCTAGTAATATCATATCAAGTCATATTTCTTAATTCCTTGACAGTTTGTCACAGGCATATCAGGTGGACACCTCAAATTTGTTCAATTAATTGGAGAGGGGGAGGTCCACCTTACCCTACGTCACTCATCAGCTGACTGAACATGCTTTGGGGACACAAAATATTGCTCAAATCCCAAGTTCATATATTTTTCTTGATCTCTGCTTAAAACCAATTTTTTTAAGGTTGACAGGATGCACTTGCAGTAGCCCATTCTTTCATAAGGAAAAAAATGAATGAAACTGTCATTTTGATGAGTGTGGCCCTTTAAAGTCCAGGAAAACAAACCACCAGGCACCACTGTACATTCAATAGCTCCAGTGGCTGAAAAGATAACCTTTGATACTCATAAAGCCAGAAAACAACCATGTAGATAACTGAAACAAGTATTGTTACATCAACTTTTGTTATAAATAATTTTTTTAAAGCCATTCCAAAAGGAGGTTGCCATCAGGGGCTAATAGAAATAATTGCACTTCCAGTGTCATTATCAAACCAGTTAACTGAAATAAAAGACAATTCGATTTTTTTGTTAATTAAATACTTTAAAAGATACTGATGAACAGTTCACTGAAATTAGCGCTATATAGCATAGAGGTTGTGCACATTGGCTGCTCCCCCAACAGCTGAGCAAAGCTTACCCAGCCGGCAGCCAGATTCTCTGATTGGGCCACATCACTTCACTGAGTGAACTCAGGTTCTCACAGCGTAAACTTGTTGAAATTTAGCTATAACGTAAGTAGAGCTCTAATATAGCTACAACGTCAACAAATATTGTTTAATTATATCAAAATGTGATAGATACTTACATACAAAACGCAAAAAAGAACTAAAACTTTATTTATTTTATTATTTTGGGTCGGGTTCGCTTCAGTTCGCCCAGATTCGCCGGGGTTTGGTGTAACGTAGTACCGTAAAAATCAGGCAATAGGGCAGAAATAATTCTTTGTTTCTTAAAGGAACTGTCTTCTGTCTGTTTCCTGTTAGGTGATACATACAGCGAGGCTTTAAACTGAAACTCCGAGGAGTCCCTCCCGCTTCAGGAAGGTCAATATGGAAGGTCAATAGGAAGGTCAATAAGGAAGGTCAATAAGGAAGGTCAATATGGCTTCATCTCAGGAGGACGGAAAGGAAAAGGAAGATATTGAAAAGTGAGTAGTAAACATGTGTGTGAAAGATTATGCCAATATGTACAAATTTATTTCATTTGCTCAAAATACAGGATTTCTCACCATATGTAGTGATAAAATTTAATAATCTCTTATATTAAATGATAACGTACGGGATTTAAAGTTATACTCAATGCCTGATCTTCTCATTTACACTCAACCTTCCTTGACCTTCTACGACAAAACTCTCCCCTTTTCAATGCCATTGCATTCCTCTAAATGTCCTAATTAATGATAATTACTATTAAGCTGATTCATGTACAATACACAAGAGGGCAGCAGCTGCAAGGCCTCTACCAGTTGTCCCTTTTCTTCTGCTCTCTTCTCTTCTCTTCCAATCTGTATCTACGGGTAATCTGCAACTAATTCATCTATGCAATACATTTTTAAACTAAACAAAATGTATCTGTCTATCTTTTTATATGTTCTTTGCATCCAATCTATGTGTTACTTACTTTGCTATTACTATCTCATACTATTCATTCATGGACCCCTCAATCTACCCCTCCCAAACTACTGATTGCTGACTTACGAAAACATGCATGCACCTTGCCGATATTGCCCACAACGTCCTTACCCACGTTTGGTGTGTATAATTACTGTCAAAGAAATAGCAGTGATGTTTTTCCTATATATCCTCTCATGTCTTCATGGACCACGTGTTATGCTAGTAATGAATAATATGATAATATGAGAGCAACAGTGCTAACCATATTATCTTGTTATGCTGTTAATTGAAAATTTTGCAGTCAACTTAATCTCTATTATTTAATTATCCTATTTTCTGTGTAATTTTTGTAAAGATATTCTAAAGTCGACACAAAATGCTTTGTGATGAATTGCAAAACTTAAAATAATAGCGAAGAATCTGTCCATGAAATCAAGCAAAACGTGGTGTTTTGGCGCGAATCAGGCAGTAACTGAGGATTCGCCAACACCGCAAAAATCCATTTCCGGTTCGGAAATTGTGTTATCGAAGATATGATAGATGTTGGCTTAAAGTTGCCCTGAATGATAAAATTCATATCCAAATTCGGGCGAATTTCTATGTATTATAATGTGAACTTGTGATCCATAATATTTCTGAATACTTTTTAAAAGTATTTCCTTGAATGCACAAATTATTCAGTTATTTCCTTTTTTTCTTGATAGTGCCTCCCACCTCTAGGACATCCATTATAGATGACGTCACAAAGACCATTGTTATCAGTATATTGTTTTAAGTTAACAAATTCATACAATGGTGATGACGTCACAAAGTTTACAGCAAGTTAGACTTGTGATTATTTCCGTGCGTAACCGAAATAAATCTAGGGGTGATTTAGTGCATTTGTTGGGTCATTTCAAAAAGAAAAAATAGGCCTATGCCTACAGTAAAGAAATTTTACAATCTTGACAAGACAAGCACGCTGCGCAAGATTCCATAAATATTAGAGAAACTTTTGGTCCAATCCCACCTATCATTCTGGGTAACAGTTACTTTAACTATGCCCTGTGGATGGATTTACCATCATGCTGGACGTAGTTTGGAGCACTTACCTCAAATCTTGTTGCCATGCATCATCATGATGCATGGCTTATGGGTTTGGCAAAAATTATTTGAATATATATTTTTTTTAAATGCAGGACAAGAAATCAATAGAATTACAATATAACATAGCCAGTATGCTGTTTTATTACCTACTAGAAATGTTGATGTGAAATCACAAGCATGAACTATTAATCAATTGAACTATTTGGCAATTCTTGTAAAAAATGCTACAATTCACTAAAACAACTTTAGTAATCTCCCTGAAAACTTAACAGTTCGATGGTGAAAGTGCAAAACCTCGTATGTCAAAATTTTGCCATTTTCTGATTTTGGGTGGAATGACTATTTCAATATCCAATACATGTTGTCAATTGGTCACCTTGCCAGTTTGCTGTTTTTTGAAGCTGTAACACACTGGTAACAGAATGATTTGACCAAACCTTGTATGTCGATTTGTTCCAAAAAGTGAAAGTGCAAAACCTCGTAACTCAAATCAGAACTAAGAAGCTCATATTTTCGGATATTTCAACTTTTTTTGAAAAACAATGATTGCGGCACTTTTTTATGGCTCTCAGGAAATTTCCCTATTAAAAAATCTATACCTCCCTATAATTGTTTTAGTGATGTAGGCTATTGAAAAAAATTGTGCATGAAAATTTGAAAAATTGCTATTTTCCTCATTCTTGCTATTGTAGCCACTAATTAAAATTAGCAGTTGTTATTTATTATGGTCAAATCATAATTTTTACTGTATAGCTATAGATTGGAAGTACATTCAATGCTGCAAGTTGCTTAGAAATGTGATAAATGATCGAGTTACGAGGTTTTGCACTTTCACTAACTTGCAAAAAGTGAAAGTGCAAAACCTTGTAACTCAACATTTTCATTCATATCTGATAGTAGCATCAATGCAGGGGTCAATGACCTATGACAAAAAATTATGCTAAAACAGGGTCTCACTTTCTATAAATCACGTAGAGCCTAACTCGCATATAAATGAACATTACCATAAAAAACTATCTGTGATAGTTTTTTCCAATTTCTGAAAAACAGCTTTTTTTGACTTACGAGGTTTTGCACTTTCACCATCGAGTTATCGATTGATTTCTAATAATTTGCAGATTAGAAGATGAACCGGCTTCACTTCCGGAGACAGAGAGGTAAGTTGGGATCAGGGTCAAGTAAGTCTTGGATATATGAACACAGTGAATTTTGTTGTCACTGAAGACAAAGATTGCTAAACTCTGTGTAAGCAGCCATAATAAACAACATAATAAAGCGAAAATATCATAAATTTTGACTAAGAAATCAAATTTATTGCAATATAACATGGCCAGTGTACTGTATATCTCTTATATTAAAATGATAATGTACGGGATTTATCTGAAGTTATACTGATTGCCTAATCCTCTAATTCAGCCTGCACCTTCTTGGGGATATTAAGGCAGAAAATCTCTATTTGCCAGACCATTTCGCCAGCCTATTGTCAACAGGTCGCATATTTGCATGGTGACTTAACAGTTCAGTTTCTGAACAGGCACAGATGAAGACATTAAATCAGAGTTTGGCAAGTTCACTGGTCTGTTAAAAAATTGTCATGCAATGGATTTGAAAGCCAGACCTAAAAAATACAAGGCCCGCTTGCAAGCCACTCAGCCGTGGAGGCAGTTGACTTGAAACTCTGGTGAAAAAAAAAACCTAATTTTTTTGCACCATTGCTTGTTTTGTGTGGTACAAAATTATATTGCATCACATAGATTAGAGTGGGTCGGGGCAAGAAGCCCGGGTTAGGTGAGAAGCCCCCCCAGGGTTATATCTAAACTTACATTTTTGGTGCTTTTTCTCATTTATAGGAATGAAGCTAGAGGCTTTTTAGGTGATGTCACCAATTTTCAAGGCATTCAGCACCAAACCATAGTCGTAATTAAAGAAACAAAAAAAGGTGCATGGTTTTTGTAACTTTGATTAATTCTTTGAAAGCGGTTGTCAGAAATAACTTTGGAAATTTTTAAAAGTATAATGGATATCTGCATTCCTTCACTTTATGACCATCACATAAATATGATTTGGGTCATGTTTTTTGCATTTTAGCTCAAAATATAGAGGTCAAATTAAAATATGTGGGTTTGGGGCGAGAGGCCCCACATGGTATGGGGCATGGGGCCCCCTTCACTGAGGCCTTGAAGCTGCTTCCGGAACCATTTAATAATGTTTACTTTACTTTAAATCTTGATAGAATAGCTAGTTGAAATAGAAAAAATTTGGCCGAAATTGAAAAAGCGCAAAAAATATTAAAAAATAAATGCGTGAACAGAAAAATTCTGAAATTCAGAAAAAGTGAATAGAATGCCTTTAAAATGATAGAAGAACCCCAAGAAATAACTTTCAAGCTGAATGCACTCCCAAAAAAAATTTCCATAGGATTATAATAGGGGGGCTTCTTGCCCGATGGGTGGGGTAAGAAGGCCATTTTAATTTTTTTACGAAAAGGGCCGTAACTCCTTTATTAAAATTGGTAGACACTCGTTTCACTAGTTATTAGTAGAGTCAAGTGATCCCTTCCTGACAGCATAAGCATTCAAATAATCGACCACAAAAAGTAGGTCAAATCGCATCTCGAAGTTAAGGGGGGCTGCACGCCCCGCGCTACTCTATGTGAAAAAATCTGTCAGACTTGGAATAATACTTTAATAGCTATGTCTTATGATTAATGCCAAATTAAGTTTCAAAGGTCAAAATTACGAACTTCCATTGCAGTGATTTTTGGCACATTTTGACAGCAAGTCATAAATATAGTCTACTTGAAGTCACTTGATAAATCAAACAGTGTTGATTGGGAAGCCGTTTTGGAAAAATATCCTTTGAATAAGGGTTGAAGTCCACTGCACTCAAATGGGATTGAAGTCCAACTCCACTTCAAAGAGATAATTATGCTTTCTTATCAGATGAGATAGCTTACATAGGATTTCATATCTGTAGACACTGAGAGTGTATTCTATCAGGAAAAATGGCATCATAGAGTTGTTTGATGTCATTTTTCCCTACACAAAACATGACCTAGAAAAAATTCACATTCAGTCTCGGTTACTTCAAATATAAAATCATCTGTAGTCGCCCCTCTTTTAAGGTCTAAATTAGAATTTATGAACTTTTACATCATTTTTGACATTTATAAAACTATGTTTAACATCGTGCATAATTTCACTTATTGTTCACTGGACAAATCCTGAACATTGAGAATTTGCCATTATTTGCAACTTCTCCTGACTTGAACCAATACAACATGATAGGGACATCTTATACCATTGGGCATACAATGTGTACAATAGGGAGGTTCAGCCAATTGATCTGAACCAGGTCCAAATGACTTTCACTGACGAATAGCGATATCTGTCAAAAAGAGGCAAAAAACAAGTTGGCGGAACCCATGTCAAAAATAGTCAAGGATGAGGTCAATGCATGTGGAATTTAACATGATATTGTGATGGCAATTTTTGCACATGTTTAAAGTTTGTGTCTATGTTGTTGTGCCATGATGCAATTTTTGATGATTTTTCAATAAAAATGATCAATTTTTCTGGACAACCCTAAGAGAGGTTTCAAATTATTCTTAGCCACTAAAAATGGTTCATAATATCATTTATACATAAATACAAGTTCTGAGGAACAAATCGTTGCAATTACACACATTCAATCACCAATTTTAGAATGGGGAAATTCTGACACCTTGAAAATCCAAATTATTCCACCATTTTGATCAAGTGTGTAAAGAGCCTCATCTTGCTGATCTGTTCTCAATCCCAACTTCAGTCAATTTTTTTCTGGCTAACTAAAAATCTTTGCAGTCAGGAACAGTTTTGCAGATGAAGGTAAACACAAATTTGATGGAAAATCACGAAAAAGTTTACAAACTTTCGACGAGCAGAGTACGTAGGGGAGAGCGGGGCACCATGAGCCGCTTAGCCGATTTTAAGCTCCTGAGCCTAAAGTTTCAAAGGTAAATAGCTGCTTTATATAATCACAGCAAGACCTCTTGGCTATAATATTCAGTGTTGTTACATTATATTCCTAATTCTTAAATAGTCAAAACATCGTCTTTAGAAAATGTAGTCGAGCGGCTCATAATGCCCGACCCTGGGGCACCATGAGGCATGGCATGGGGGTGGGGGCTGTTTACGTATTAGGATCCTTTTCATTCAACCAACTGTAGAGGACTGATACCTCATAAACCAGATGTTTTACTTGAAATTTTCCCTTGGCACATACCACAATATGGATTGATACACTGTAAATTTTGAATTTTGAGTTAGCTTAATTGATTGAGTGAGATGGTTGCACAATTCCTTTGAGCCAAGATAGCTTCTTGTTTGCAAGTTATAACAACATAAAGATTATCATAACTCAAAACAACAAGCTATCATGGCTCAAACAAATTGTGCAACCGTCTCACTCAATCATTTGAGCTAACTCAGAATTTCAGAATTTACAGTGTAGATTTTGCATATTGTTCTATGAATATAGCACAAACGTGTCGTAAACAGCTCCAGATGTCTTGCACTATAGTTCTGGACTTACAACAGTAGAGTTGTTGGTACGATTCAGCTTTAATTGTACATTAAAACTTTATAGAAACTGGCTCATGGTGCCCTATCTCCAGGTGGCTCATGGTGCCCCATTTGTAAATTTCATCTATTATTGTATATCACCATTTTCCAGTTTATTATAGTATCAATGTTATGACATCATCCTAGCACATTTCTTAACTTCTCTAAGAAGACTAAGTTTTATGAAGATGCCGCAAATAGTTGAAATACCAGAAGAAAAAATTCCGACGCCCAATATTTTACTTTTCACTCAAATTCACCGGGCAAAAGATTTTTTTAAAATTCTTGGTCCTGCATTGAAAAGAAAGATTATGATTGCTACCCTAGCTTGTTCTACACTAATAAAGGAATATATGGTCTTCCTATCGAGCAGTTCTATCATGCCGTTTGTTTTGTAGGGGCCATGGTTCATGGTGCCCTGTGGCTCATGGTGCCCTGCTCTCCCCTACCCATAAAGACATAAACATAAATTATCCCTGTCACATCGCATCACCTCCTTATGCTGGTGAATCGGAACTAAAATTATTAGATGGCAGAAAACAGACTACTTATCTGCCGACACATAATGTTAAAGTATTTTGTATATGGTGTACTTTTCTTTTTCAGGACCAATCAGTTCGTGTTGGACACCTATTGTTTAAAGTGAGAAATACACATTTTTTCGCTATGGGAGGCATACGTTCCAGATTTCAAGACATCAGGGCTTCCGGCCTGGCCCGCCTGGATGCAGAGAGGTAAGTCGGGATCAGTCAAGTGAGTAGTGGAAATATGAATATAGTGAATTTTGCTGTCAATGAAATCTTGATGTAAAATCGCAAGCATGAAATATTTATCAATCAAATGATCTAGCAAAGAAATGCACTAATTTTACTATAACAACTTAATCTCCCTGAAAACTTTTAAAACAGCTATTGATTGATTTCTAATAATTTGCAGATCGGAAGATGAACTGGCTTCTCTAGATGAAAATGGGTAAGTTGGGATCAGAGTCAAGTGAGTAGTGGAAATATGAATAAAGTGAATTTTACTGTCAATGAAATCTTGATGTAAAAGCATGAAATATTTATCAATCAAAAGATTTTGCACTAAATTTACTATAACAACTTAATCTCCCTGAAAACTTTTAAAACAGCTATTGATTGATTTACAATTATTGTAATCGCAAAAATTTGCGCAAAACATTGTACTTTTTTGCAATAAGGAAAATATCTGCAATAAACATCAAAATATTTCTAGTAATCATGAAATTATCTGCCACAATTGTGAAAAATGTGCCAAAAATTACCAAATCGAAGGAAATATGGGAAATTTTACATTCATTCCAAAATAATAGAACATTTTCATCCAATTGTTTCACCAATATTTTAGGGAAATTTTATTTTAATTTTTTCACCAAATGTGAGCCCCCCCCCCCCCGAGGTGTGAGGCCCTAGGCTATAGCCTACTCAGCCTAATGGATAATCCAGGCCTGTTTATCAATCAAAAGATTTTGCACTAAATTTACTATAACAACTTAATCTCCCTGAAAACTTTTAAAACAGCTATTGATTGATTTCTAATAATTTGCAGATCGGAAGATGAACTGGCTTCTCTAGATGAAGATGAACTGGCTTCACTTCCAGAGACAGAGAGGTAAGTTGGGATCAGGGTCAAGTAAGTCTTGGATATATGGACTTATTGAGCTTGCTGTCACTCCAGACAAAGGTTGATAAACAAGTGCTGTGTACCGTTTTCCTTATGCCAAACAACATAATAAGCAAAAATATCTCAAATTTTGAACAAGAAATCAAATTTATTGTAATATAACACGGCCAGTATACTGCCACTTTACTTGGAAATCTTGATGTGAACTCACAAGCATTTGATATTTAGTACGCAAATATTTTATTAACTTCTGGCAAAAATGCTCTAAAATTTACTTACAGTTGCGGACAAAAATATTCATACAGCTGAGTATTCTTCACATAACTGGTATTTACTCTTGATTCAGGGATGCGAGGAGAAAAATTTCACTTTTAAGTCATTGCCCTGATCAATTGTCATTGTCAAGCACTGCAAACTTAAGCATATCTCTGTTTTCAAGCTCAGCGGGCACACAGACGTACAATTTCAACATGACAAAAGTATTCATACAGCTTGAACAAGCTGGGTATAAAGTGCATCAAAAGCTTGATTTCTATTCCAAATAAATTGTAACGTTCTGTGGCTTCTTTGGATAACCTCCTTAGAAGTTCTGAATGCTTTTTTGGGTGTTTTTATCTATGTTGGTTGACCCATACCACCCTATATCGCTGGTATCATTTTACCATTAAATGTATATGAAACTTCTGCGAAGAAGCTCACTAAGCCAAGCTAAATGCTCACACACAGTAAAATTAGGTTTCATGGCTTGCTTCAATCATTAGTGCAAACTCTCATTTGGACTAAAATTAACTTGTGGCATGCAGGTGATGATTTGCACATGATGCAAAAGACCTGGGATAAAAACTGGCCATGGCCCAATGCTATTTCAATGGGCAAAACTTTCAAGACTTCGCTAGACATTTGGTACCCATGTCTAAATCTTGTAAAACCAAATGCAACTTCTTGTAGTTTACATCAGGTGCAACCTATTGCATAAAGAAAACTATGATGGACCATTTGAAGAAATGAGGTTATTCTTCATGGACTTATTGCCATCTTTTGAGAAATGTCATATACATTTAATGGTAAAATGATACCAGCGATATAGGGTGGTATGGGTCAACCAACACAGATAAAAACACCCAAAAAAGCATTCAGAACTTCTAAGGAGGTTATCCAAAGAAGCCTCATTAAGTTACAAAATATTTGGAACAGAAATTCAAGCTTTTGATGCACTTTATATCCAGCGTGTTCGAGCTGTATGAATACTTTTGTCATGCTGAAATTTTACGTTTGTGTGCCCCCTGAGCTTGAAAACAGAGATATGCTTAAATTTGCTGTGCTTGACAATGACAATTGATTAGGGCAATGACTTAAAAGTGAAATTTTTCTCCTCGCATCCCTGAATCAAGAGTAAATACCAGTTATGTGAAGAATACTCAGCTGTATGAATATTTTTGTCCGCAACTGTAAGCAGCCTTAGTCAGTCTTGGAAATATGGACATAGTGAAGTTTATGCAGCGATTTTACTATAATTAAAGACAATGGTTGCCAAACTCTGTGTTAGTGTGCAAGTTGCTCTGCACCAAATGACTTAATTAAAAGGTAAAATCTTTTCAATGCAGTATCAATTCAGTTGCAATATAACATAGCCAGTGTCAATTATCAGAAATCTTGATGTAAATTCACAAGCATGAAATAGTTATCAATCAAACGATTTGGCAATTCTTGTAAAAAAAGCACTAAATTTGCAACAAATTAATCTCCCTGAAAACAGCTATTGATTGATTTCTAATAATTTGCAGGTTGGAGGATCAATGGGCTTCGCTTCAGGAGGAAGAGAGGTAAGTTGGGATCAGGGTCAGTGTAGATCTTTTGTTGTCACTGAAGACAAAGATTGCTGAACTCTGTGTACCGTTTGCCTTATGCCAAACAACATAATAAAGCAAAAATATCTTAAATTTTGAACAAGAAATCAAATTTATTGCAATATAACATGGCCAGTATACTGCCACTTTAATTAGAAATCTTGATGTGAACTCACAAGCATTAGAGTCAGGTATGGTAAATCCGTCCAGGGGGGTAATATAGGGAAACCCTACGAGTCAGTGATCTGTTTGGTCAGATCAGACGAGGTGGGCGCGTAGCGCCCTCCGAGTCTGATCTGACCAAACAGATCACTGACGAGTTGGGTTTCCCTTTTATCCCCCAGCCACACCTTTTACAATGTAAGCAAAGAGAACTGCAGGAATCAATTTCCATACAATATAGTATGATAAAATGTTGATTTTAACTTAATCTAAGGTAAATTGGCCTATATTGAGGCAAAATTGCCAAACCAAAATTTGTTTTTATGGGATTCGCTTTTCTGGACTTCATGGAGGTATAGCACATTAGAAAATCACCCTATGAATATCAAACTTTCAGATATCTTGCAAAATATATTTGTCATGCGAATTGCAAAATATTGAGGTTCTATAATTATATATGACAGAAATAGAATTTTTTTAATGAACCAGAAACTGTAATTTCAGCGCTTTTTCTCTATTTTCAAACTTGCAACTTCGTAAAGGCATTATTCAAAATATACAAATCATAGGAATATGAAACTTTCAGATGTGTTTGCTAAAGTAGTTTCCCAGAGGCTCAGCAAGTTTGATGTTCATAGACAGAAAAACAACAGCACAAAAAAATTAAAACTACAACAACCTTTTTTGCTTTTAAGTTGCATTTTTGAATTATCAAACTTCTTCCCATTTGTTATTTACATCGTCGGTGAAGAAAAACTGTTCCATGTATAGTGCTGTACTTTTTCCAGAACGTCTTACATTTGCCTGGCAACACTCATGCAAAATTTTAAGGTTCTATGTGCTACTGGTGCGAAGCAATAAAGTTTTAACCAACACAGAAACAACCATTTTAGGGTCCATTTTCATGACTTTTCTCCTACTTTTAACTACTTTTTCCGACTTTTCTTTACAGATACCTCTGTTAATCTTTATCAGTATACCAGAAAATAATGCCATTTTAGGATTATACCCAATAAACACTTATAAAAGATTCCTGAAAGTTTGAAGGTGTTAGGATGGTCATGGCCTGAATAATTATCCTTCAATCAGAGTCATGTTGTTTGAAAGTTACGCACAGTTTTCACTGCTCAGCAGGCAGCAAGGTGCTCTGTTATGCTGTGTTGCTACGGTTACCAAGGTGTGTGGTATGGGAGGGCAGATCATACACCACAGATCACACTCTGTGGTGGCTGATAACACACTTGATGGGGGATAATTCCGTCCACACCCTAATATAGGCATAACATTTAATTTATTACAGTTGTGGGAGTTTTAAATGAAAGATGAACTCATTGTTCTGCTAATTTTGCCGAATTTATTGTGTTAACAGCATCTAAAAGATATTTCAGATCGATTTAACAACAGAGGACAAAATACAATCAAATCCTGTGACGTCATCACAGCCATTTTGACAATTACTTGTTGGTATCTTGTTGGTCTATTTCCGTCAATAAAAAAAGTATTGAAAAATCCTAATGAATGAGAAGCAAAATTGTAGTATTTTTGTAGGATTTGGTAAATGAATTAATTGCAACACCCAGAGAGGTCATACAATGGAAATACGAGTGGACGGAATTACCATCATTATTTCAAAACTGGCTTGACTGGCTGACTGTAAATCCGTCCACCAGCTTTAAGGTGGCTCGATACTTAAAAATAGTTTAAAATGATCCAAAATATGGTTTATAGCAAGGATATATAAACAAAAGTGGTCGCTACCAACCTTTCTTTCAAAATATCTGAGGTTATGTAAAAGAAAGTCAGTCCACGCAAACTTGAAAAACTCAATTTTTTTCTTAATTTTTTTTACTGTGAAGTTTTCCCTGTCATTCAGTGGCCATTCATCCTATGTTATTTAACAAAGCATGGAATTAAAGAGGACAGTTCTATGGAAAAGCTTATTAAAATTCCAGAAAGATATAGATATCTATTTAGTTTAAAGAACTTTTCTGGGGGTTCGGAACAAAAGTTTCGATTGAAAATTTTAAAATCTTTTTATGAATCATGGCGCTAAAAAAAAAAGACGAGATAGAATTTTCTATTTCTTTGTCATCTGTTTCCAAATAAAGTGACAAACAATATAATGATATTGACAAGGCTTCCAACGGGCCTGGAAATTGATATAAACATTTATTTATATAACAGAGTCATTTTGGCGAAATCAGACATGCTTGCCGAAAATCGCCTGTAGAAATTTTCTATTCACAATAGAAAGCTGAAACTACATTGGATTATAGTAAACTTCACAGCAAATCCAATGCTGCAAACGAGAACTTTCTAACCCTAATAGAATCGGCACAAGTGGCAAACAAAGCGGCCGATGCACGAAATTCTCAGAAGTAAAAAAGATGCTGAAAAAGTGACAGCAGAGCTCAGCTGCTGTGGTGACGTAACGATAGATAGGGCCTGCCTGGCTGCGCGTGAATATGCGCTTACTACCACTTCACATGAGTAGCGAGCCACCTTAAAAGGGGTTTTAAAGTGTTTTTGTGACTTTAAATATCTGAAAATGGCATAACACTGACTAAAGAAGTTCGATTGACCAATTACGCAATTACCATTTGCCTTATGCCAAGTAATATAATAAAGCAAAAACTTCTAAAATTTTGAACAAGAAATCAAATTTATTGCAATATATAAGACTAGAAAATGCCCATTAGTGAAATAAATAAGTTTGGCAATTCATTATCGTGAAGTGATGCTGTTGATGCTGTCGTTAAAGTAGGGAAATATTTTAAGGACACCTGGTATTTAGAGTGAGGTGTAGGTGTTTAAAGTTGAAAAGGCTTAAAATTGTAAATGGGTAATTGTTGACATGGTCCTGTAGATGGCAGGGAGATGTTTGCTGGATCATGCAGGGCAATTGGAGATGTATTATAGCCAGGTTGGCAGGTAATTGGATCAATGATAACATAGGGACAATCTGCGTGTTGCGTAAGGTGCTGCCACCCGTGGGAAAATGGTTATAAGAAGTGGCTCCCTCTGTGGAGGAGTTAAATATGAGAATATGCACTTTCATGTACTCCTGGTGGGAGATCAGTGGTGGAGTAGGGAAACAGAAAGGACAGGGGAGTTACACGATTGTGGGCTCCCATCTGAAGTATGAGACCAAAAAAGAAAGAATAGGTGGATAGTTTGGTTGAGTGACATGCCTGTGGGAGGCATATATAGCTGGCAACTGGGTTGATCGTGTGACCTGAGTTTTAGCGGAAATGTTAGTGGGATTGCCAGTACATGGCCGCTTTAATTAGAAATCTTGATGTGAACTCACAAGCATTAGATATTTAGCAAGCAAATATTTTATCAAATTCTAGCAAAAATGCACTCAGTGGGTCAAATGGCTGCCCAGGGTCAAGTCAAGTGACAGGAAGCTATGATTTTCAACCAAAATGAACTTTCAGGGTCAGGATTTTAAAAGCTCACATAGTTGGATCATGAGCTACATGGACATGAAATCTTGAAACTGCTCAGATCGCTATATAACATAGCCAGAATACATAATGCTTTATGTGTTAGAAATCTCTATTTGCCTGATCATTTCGCAAGACTATTGTCACCAGGTGGCATATTTGCATGGGGACTTATCAGTTCAGTTTCTGAACAGGCAGTAAATCAGAGATCTCATGCAATGGATTTGAACCCCAGACCTCAAAAATACCAGGCCGGCTTGCAGACCACTCAGCCGTGGAGGCACTTGAAACTCTAGTGAAAAAAAAATCTTGAGACTAATATAGATCTTAAACAATTATGAAATATTAAATTGAGATTTATGAGCATGACCGGAATTGGAGGCATAAGGCAAGATAAGACTGGATCATTGACCATTAGCAGTAAGCAATGGAACATCGTCCAGAGACCTCCATTTCCTGTCTTGGAAGATAATAGCCTTTTAACGAACTCCTGACCGTCATAACCCATCAGGGTTGCAGGGTCATTAAACAACACATCACTAATTCACTGTAAAGAACTCATGGCTTAAATAAATGGCTGTATGATGTAGTTTTCCACCAGGGGACCTAATATTTTTTGCACCATTGCTTGTTTTGTGTGGTACATAATTATATTGCATCACATAGATTATGTGAAAAAATCTGTCAGACTTGGAATAAAACTTTAGTAGTCATGTCTTATGATCCATGCCAAATTAAGTTTCAACGATCAAGATTACGAACTCCATTGCAGTGAATTTTTGGCACATTTTGACATGCAGCAAGTCATACATATAGACAGACAGACAGACAGACAGATGGTTTTGATTTATGCCATGAGTTACATATATATGTGTACAACATTATTTTATAAAGGCACAGGCGACACTTACTTTGCCCATTAAAGGCGCTAGCGTAAGTGCCCCCTATTTTAATTAAAGGAAGCAAAGATATTTAAAACACTGCAATCAAAATTGATAATATTTAAAGTTTTTTACAACGAGGTAATCGTTGTGTTGCAGAGGCACATGGCCAAAACTTGCATTTGCCCACACGGCTGCATACAATCTTTGTCCTAGCACAACTCATCGCATGTCGCACCTGCTGCTGTCAAACTACACATGTTGCTTTATTTCTGCCTAATTTCGGGAATGACAGAAGTTCAGTCATGTGCATTTCTGAAATCCACACGAAACGATGCTTTGAAATAAACGTTTTTAACATGTGTTCTCCAAGTTATTGCTACCAAGAATCTCATGTACACTGTCAAAAATTACTGGAATTATTTTCTCAAAACTATCTTTGACTTCTAAATATCTTACATTATTTCTTCTACATGCTCCAAAATAGTGATGTCAGTGTCAATAAAATCTTCAGACCTGTCAGAATCTGAAGAATCTGTTAAATAATCCTTTTCACCAGACATTCTACGTGTTGCTCTTACTCTCTTTTTTAGAATTTATTGTAGGAGGGCCCAATATCCAGTTACTGACAAAATGACCAGCAGAGTGATCTGCAAGTACTAAATAGCTTAAACATGCTCCTGCAGGCCTATCAGTCACCATGTATCCAGTATATGTAATCTCAAGACAGACTGTATAAGCTGTCAGTTCAGAAAGACTACAGAAATGTGGATCTCCACCTTAGGCTATGTGAACAGTCACAGTAAACAAGAACAAGTACGTTTTTACAGCAAATCCTTCACAGTGCACATGCTTATCTGTCATGTGTCATGATGCGGGAACACAAACCAATGAATTGTCAATCTGAGGTGCCAGTGACATTGCACATGTGTTCTTGAGCTGTGGAGAGTTGGGTAAAAATACCCTTCAAATCCTGTTAAGCATGACCTGTAAACACTGAGATAAGAGGTTGCATGGTGCAGTTTGTTTTGTTTAAGGCCCCATTGTTTAGAACAAGTCAGGAAAAATAATTACCACAGACAATAAAAAAAGAGCAGTGCATTATTATTGCTTGCAAAAACACTTTAAACAGTTCAAATGGGAAGTATTCAGCCTCCTTTGAAGTAACAGAGCAGAGGTGATGCATAGATCTGCAATTCTGCATCCATGGACCTATGTACCAAATGAATCATTCAATGAGTTGTCACAAGACACAATGCAGCCTGGTAAATTTTAACAAGTCTACAAAACCTTCATACTTTCTCCACTTCATTCATGGTCCCTAGTGAACAAAATTCTTGGCCGTCATGAAAAACAACTGCTAGCACATTTTATAATGGTTTCAGGGTAAATCGCCCAAATTAAAGTGCATTCTGGGACTTTTGGTGATGTCTTTACTTCATTTGTATTGCACTCCCAGCCATGCCGGGATACTGGAGTTGTCTGTCGCACTTTGCAACCGAGTTGTTTACGTGCTTGCACGGTATTTTTAAAGTCAGAGCACTCTGTTGTCAGTAAGTAAATAAAAAATAAATTTAAAAAATAAAAAATAAAGAAAGAAAGGATATGTGGGGCTTGAGGGGGGAGGCGGGGGGGGGGGTGGGTTGGGGCTTGTGTTCAGGATTGACAAATATAACAATTATTAATACAGCATTCAGAGCTATAAAAATTTATGAAATACTGCTTTAAGTACGAGGCATATCCAAACTCACTATGAGTGTTAACTTTTGAAATGACTTGCGTAGGCAAATTATTCAGAAGGCCTGGGAGTTGATGGCGCACACAGTTCTCTGCAAAAACATGAATTGTTCGAGGGACGATGAAAGTTTGATTTCTAGTGAAATGATGGTGGGTAGTTTGTTGATAGATGATAAAGTCTGAGGTGAAGTATTTGGGAAGAGAGTTATTGCATAATTTATAATAGAATTTCAGAATTTCAATTTGAGTTTGTAGATATCGGGAATCCTAAGAATTTTTAAATTTTTGAAAAGGGGCTCAGTGTGTGCATTATACCTACTTTTTGAAATAATCCTTATCGCTTTCTTTTGTGAAACCAGAAGGCGAGAAGCAGTATGACCCCAAATTAATATACCATAGTCTAAATGTGAGTTGACGAGGGAAAAGTATAAAATTCTTAATGTTGCAATAGGCAAGTAATTTTTTATTCTTCCGATAAGTCCAATGGCCTTAGAAATCTTTTTAGAAATTTTGATCAAATGCAAATGCCACTTTAAATTTGTGTCGAGTGTAATTCCCAGGAAATGCACACAGTCTATAGCTTGTCCGTTTATGTCAAGTTGCGGAATATTAACATTTTTTTGAAGAGAATGAAAAAGCATGAATTTGGTTTTAGAAATATTCAGCGATAGCTTGTTCAGGTCTAGCCATTTACTAAATTTTGATAGTTCTGCATTAATTTCAGGGGCAGCTGTAGAAAGACTGGTTGTTGCTAGTGATAGAAATAGAGTTGTGTCGTCTGCATAGCTAATAGTTTTTAGAATATTTGAGCAGAGGTGCAAGTCATTTATATATATTATGAATAACAGTGGGCCCAGAATTGAGCCCTGTGGAACACCAGTATATATAGGTAACAAGTCAGATTTGTGGTTATTTATATGCACAAATTGTTTTCTGTCTCTCAGATAGCTTTTCAATAGCTTATATGAATTATCTCTAAAGCCATAGTAGTGAAGTTTGTAAAGAAGTGTGTCATGATCAATGGTGTCGAATGCTTTGGATAAGTCGATGAAGATATTAAGGGGTATATTTCCTTTATCCATGTCAAATATTATCCTGTCAATTAATTCCAATGCAGCAAGCTGTGTGGAGTGTTGTTCTCGGAATCCGTACTGGCTATTGTAATATAGATTGTTAAGCTTGAAGTAGTTGTGGATTTGCAGGCTGATAATTTTTTCAAAAACTTTAGACAGACTATTTAATAATGAAATTGGCCTATAATTTGTTAGCAATTGCGGGTCATCCTTTTTGTATATTGGAGTAATTTTGGCAACCTTTAATTCAGAGGGAAATATTCCAGTTTTAATTGTTTGATTGATAATAATAGTTAGTGGTCTGCTGATTTCAGCTTTTATTTTCTTTATTAGTGCTGTGGAGATATTGTCAGCTCCGAAACTATAGTCTTATTTTTTAGATTATCAATTACTTTAAGAACTTCTTCTTCGGTTACCGTCCTGAATTTAAGTGTTGTAGGGGTAGGTGTGTTAAGATATTGATTAAAACTATTGTTTGAGTGTACTGGGATGCTAGAGGCAAGTTGAGGTCCGACATTAACAAAATAGTTATTAAACTCTTTAGCTATCATTGAATGGTCTCTCACTAAATTACCATTGATGTTTAAGCAAGTTGGAGCATCATTTTTGTTACTGTTCTTATTTATCATATCTTTAATAGTACACCAAGTTTTTTTAATGTCATTTTTATGGTTTTTGAAACGATTATGATAGTAGTTGATTTTTGCTAATCTGATGGATTTTTTAAGTATTGTGTTGTATGTGGAGAGGTTTATTTGTAGCTGAGCACGGAGAGGAGAATCAATATATGTTTTCTTAAGTCTGATGTAGAGTTTATCTCTAAATTTTATGGATTTTAAAATACCACCTGTAATCCAACTATTTTTTCTATGTTTGTGTTTATCAAGTTTTACTATTCTAGTCGGCAAATATTTATCTACAGCTTCTTTAATGACATTGATTAGAATTTTATAACTTTCATTAGGGTCAGAATGTGAATCAGGTATTATGTCTTGGATCAATTTACTTTTGGTAATATATTCCTTTACTTTCAAAATATTACTATCTGTTTGTGATGTTACCTTTATATATTTAATTGATGGTTTCTTAAGTTTAAGATAGTCAAGGCAGATGTAATAGGGTTGATGATCAGATAGGTTATACGTTAAAATACCACTTGTAGTTTGTGAAAAGCTATCCGAGAGATGACATAAAAAGTTATCAATAAGCGTTCCACGATTTCTTGAAAATCGTGTTGGTAGGGTAATTTTAGGCACAAGACTGTTATTCATAATTGATTCAAAGAATTCATTTACAATGTTTCTATGATTAATTTGCAAAAGATCAATATTGTAATCCCCAGCAACAACCAACTCACCATTCAGACCGTGCACAAATTCATTAAATTCATCAATAAAATTCCTATAATTTTCAATGAGTTCTCGGGGAGGACGATAGATATTTCCTAAGGTTAAGTTTTTGTTTCCTGGGAACTTCACGTGAATAAATTGGCCTTCCCAAGAATTAGATTGACTTGGGAGAAAATCTAAGAGCTCATAATCAATGTTATGCTTTAAGTAGATAGATAGGCCACTGTGAGAAGTCAGAATACAAGGAGAATTTATCATAGTATATCCTTCAATCTGGAGGTGTTCAGTGGGACTGCCATCAGCCAACCAGGTCTCCTGAATACAGATTGCATCAAAGTTACTATTGGACAGGTGTAGTTGTTCTACATAAATTCGTAGTTGATCAATTTTAGCATTAATACTTTGAATATTTACACTGAGACATTTAAATATGTCATTTTTCTGCTTTAGAATGTTAATTAAATGGTCATGATCAGTATATGGTGACGGATTAAATAGCCTTGGTTCCTCTGTGTCTATAAAGTCCTCAGAATGAGGTTCAAGAATAGCATTGAGAGAATTCAGTTGGATACCTCCTATTTGATCTAATATATTATCCGATATCGTCATACAGAAGGCAGCACATACAAATAATCAATGAACACATGCCCCACCTGGTGTTAAACCTTAAGTTAACCTGTACAAGAAACACCATCACGAAAACATATAGGCTACTGTAAGTCAGTGCACTTGATAAATAAGACCTTGTTGTTTGGGAAGCGGGTTTGGAAAAAGTCCTTTGAATAAGGGTGAAGTCCACTGCACTTAAATGGGGTTGAAGTCCAACTCCACTTCAAAGAGTTATGTTTTCTTATCAGATAGCTTACAGGGGATTTCATATTTGTAGACACTGAGGCTGAATGTGATTTTTTTCTAGGACATGTATTCTATCAGGAAAATGATGTCATAAGTTGTTTGATGTCATTTTTCCCTGCACAAAACATGTCCTAGAAAAAAATTGACATTCTATCTGAAAAACACTGCATTATCTCACTCTGAGTCGGATGATGACCCGAATAATAGCACAAGTGAATCCACAGCTCTCACTGAATTGTTCACAGACCCAAACAATGCACAAAACATCGATGCAAATGAGGTAAAAAGGAAAAGGGGAAGACCGAGGAAAAGTGAAAATGCAGAAAATGCCCAGGCTAAGGACAAAGAAAAGGAAATTATTGCTAAAGACAAAGAAATTGCTACTTTAAGGAAAATGCTCACGGAAAAAGACGATGAGGTGGATAGACTCATAGGAGAACTCAAACAGAGCACGAAGAGAAAAGATGCAATTGACCAAGAGCTTGAAACTACGAGGGAAGTTAACAAAGAATTATTAGAAGAAATTTCAGAAAAGAACAAAGAATTAAAGACCGTGAGAGAGATGCTGAAGGACAGAGAGGCAGATTATACTGAACTTCTAGATCAAATTGCCAACCAAAGTGACACATCCATCGCCAGCCCTAAACCTAAGGGATTATTGTTATGTGACAAAATCACCAAAAGCAGTCTTCAGCACCTATCTGTGGAGATAGAATGGGGTCACAAATTGCTACCGATCTCTGAGTTCGAGTCCTTGGACAGTGCTACCATAGACAGTTATGAATTGATTATGGTACTGACCGGTGTTGATGAAATTAATGACGGTACATTGGGAAATCAATGCTTCAAGACAGCAACCGTTGCTCTGGAAAGGTGGAGCAAACTCAGCCATGTAATTGTGATCAGCCTACCCCCTTCAGTAGCAAACACACAAATCAATGTGTATAATTTAAAGTTGGAACAATTCCTGAAGGCTAACAATCTGGAAAGAATCCAGTTTATAGACTGGAATGCTAGACTAACTCCACGCAGTGAGCTACTCCACACGGATGGTATATACATGTCGGACAAAGGGATTGAACTCATGTGTACAACGGTCAACAGAGATCTGGTAGTCCCGAGTATTAAATCTAAATGCATGCAGACGACTGGCCAGGCTTCCTCGACTGATACTGCCAATCTCAGCAAGCAGCCGACCAAATGCATTGCCGAAGTCCCAAAAGGTGTTATTGGAAAGCTAATTGGACGAAATGGCCGTAATATCCGTAAGATCAGCGAGACTCACAATACAAAGATTGACATCGGTCAATGGGTGGTTCCGAAGCGGGATTCCAGAGAAGATGTTACTGAGGCGATAAGTGCACTACGAGGAAAATGCGATGTAACATTGGACGGAGTTGTCGTCTCTGGCTCGATTGGCAATGTGCACACTGCCCTCAAGGAGATTCACCATATCACCAGGAGCGATGAGCCTCCAGAGAAAAATCCAAAATTTTGATGGTGCGGGCCACAGAGGCATTTGATGACGAACTTTTGGACTGATCGTGATTGTGTAAAACCTTCTGTTAATAAAATTTGTGGCAGCATTAACAGTGTCAAATTTTTTCCAGCTAAGGCCTCTGTGGCAGATGAATTAAGGGTGGAAAATAGCTTATTGTCTTGTAAATCTATACCTGAAGTTTCATTATGTCGCACCTCTTGGAGCCTGCCTTACAGATTCTTAGATGTGTGTGGCCCAATGATAAGGGCCACGTTAAGATCGGAGACTGAATTTGTGGACAAATGCTATGAGTCTTACAATAAAAATAACCATTGTAATTTCACCTCCTGGGAGTTGCTGTACAAATTTTTGGACAAGCCTGCTGTCTCGAGTAAAAAATGGGTCCCTGGTTCTATTCCAAGCAAAAATGACAGTTACTCTGCAAACAGACTTGTTGTTCATAACAGGTTCAATCCACTCAACACAGAGTCTGACTGTGCTTCTGTTCATGTAAACCCACAGGATGATAAATTGAAACTTTGTCTGTGGAATGCACGAAGTCTCAGACAAAAAACTCAGTTAGTCAATGACTTTTGGCATGAGAATGACCTGATATCTTCTTGTTTGTTGAAAGTTGGTTAAAATCTGATGATATTGTCAAAATTGGTGAATTAGAAAGATCAGGTGAATGTCAGTATCTTCACTCACCACGAGAGGGCAGGCAAGGTGGAGGAGTTGGTTGTCTTGTGAAGTCTGGTTTGAAAGCAACAAAAATCCATGTATCTCTGAAAAATACTTTTGAACACATGGAAATTGAACTTGCGCACAATGGAAAGACAGTGTCACTAGTACTGATTTATCGTTCAGAACCATCCAGTAAAAACAATTATACAATGGAGGAGTTTTTCAACGAAATAACACAACTTTTTGCTCACTACCAAACATATTCCAATGAGGTAATCATAGCAGGGGACTTCAATATCCATATGAACAAGGTCAATGACACGAAAGCCGTGCAGTTTGCTAGCATATTGAGTATGTTTGATCTCATTCAACATGTATCCTCTCCAACTCATGTTCATGGGAACATTTTGGACCTTATAATAACCAGAAAAAACTCTCTCATTGAGAAATGCACAGTCTCTGACCTGAACTCTGACCACAACTGTGTCCTGTTCTCACTTAATCTGAAAAGAAATCAATCTACTCAGAAAAAAATTAAACTGAGAGAAATGCGAAAAATAGATATATCTTCATTCAAAAATGACCTTAAAAAACTGTTTGAAAATGTAACAAAATTAAACAATTGCACAAATAACTTAGACAGACTAGTTGACCTATACATCTCATCCAATGATGTACTTGAGAAGCATGCCCCTCTCAAGCATAAAACCATAAGACTACGTAAACCCACTCCATGGACCAATGCTGACATCAAAGATCTAAAAACTGCAAAAAGGAAAGCTGAAAAGAAATGGAGATCCACGAAACTTAGGAGTGATTGGGAAATTTTTAAATCTGTTAGAAATAAATTCAATTTAAAGCTCCATCACCTAAAAGAAGCTGACCTTAGATCTAAAATTGCTACAACAAAGGGAAATTCTAAGGCCATGTTCAAAATACTAAACTCAAGTCTTAATAGGAAGCAGGCCCTTCCACTACCAAAACACTCTGATCCGTTGGATTTAGCAAACCAATTCAATTCCTACTTTGACGATAAGATCAAGAAAATTAGGAACAAGTTATCATCACCCAACAGAACCTCCTCAGATTCGAACAAACAGTTCGAAGGCCCAAAACTTGATCAATTTGACAAACTATCTCAGCCGCAAGTGCTGCAGTTAATCAAAGAAATGCCTGTAAAACACTGCCCATTAGATCCCCTGCCCATATGGCTTCTGATGAAATGTATTGATGAATTTCTACCAATCATAACCAAAACTAGAAATCGGGTAACCGCGATGCGGTGACAAAACTTCACCTTTCATGGTAATTATTGGCAATGAAATGAAAGTGAGAAAACACGGAAATGATATTGGAAATGATATTGGAAACGATATTGGAACTGGTATTGAAAATAACATTGGACATGAACTTGAACTTGAACTTGAACATGAACATGAACTTGAAAATAAACTTGAACATGAATTTGAACATGAACTTGAACATGAATTTGAACATGAACTTAAACATGAATGTAATTGCACACGTCTTGCACATGTAATATGCAGTATCACACAAAATATCACTTGAAATAGTATGAAATATCACATGCAAAGTTACATGCAATGTATTAAACATACAATATCACTTGCAATATCATGCTAAATCATATCACATGCAATATCTATTTATTACCTGTAATTTTGCATGTCAATTAAAATGTACATAGTGTGCACAGATATTTGAAAGTACATATAAACTATCTGTCCATGGACTAGTCGTGATGTGACATATAGTCAGCAGACCGATAAACCCTGCAATAAATCCTTACAAGAAAAAATTCAGAGAATGAAAACAAGAGGAGGATTTGAGCTTCATGAATATATATATAGAGAATAACATGGACCAGTACATGGAGAGTGCATGGACAGTACATTGACCTGTACATTGACCAGTACATGAACCAGTACATGAACCAGTACATCAACCAGTTACATCAACCAGTTACATCAACCAGTTACATCAATTAGAGTTACTGCTGATTGAAACTGGTACCGTTCTCATATTGGAATTTTAGGAATTTCTTGGCTAAAGTACTTCTAGTCCTGATAACATTTGGAAATGACTGCAATTTCTGAAAACATACAATTTTCAGGGTCCGGCGATCTCTTTATCCGTCCATGATACAAGAAAATGTTCAAATATAAAAGCTAGAGCAGAATTTTGGCTTTCCAAATCTATTTTCAGATTCTCTGTTACTTTATCAGAACCGGAGATACGACTGATTCAAATAATGGTACAATTCAGAAATATTGACTTCAGAAATTACTGAAAAAATGTATTTTTTAACTTAAAATTACTCTAGAACCAAAACGGTTCAATGGAAACATATATAACTTACCAGTTTTATGTAAACGAAAGATGACAATATGCTCAGATAGCTTCATTGAAATAAAATTATTATTTCCTTGTCAAAACTATGATAAATTGTGAAAATTTGACAAAAAACATGAATTTTTCGGGGTCCGGCGATCTTTTTAACCGTCAGAGCTCTTACAAAATCTTCAAATATTCCAGCTAGAGGAGAAAGCGTGCTTTCCGAATCTGTTATCAGGTTTTCTGTAACTTAAATAGGACCGGATATAGAGTGGATTGAAATGATGGCACAACTCAAAAATATGGCCTTTAAGATATTCCTGAAAATATGCAGTTTTAACTGGAAATCACTCTAGAACCAATACGGTTCAATGAGGATCTATATAACTTGGCAGGATTATGTAAATAGAAGTTAGAAATATGTCTAGACAGGTTCATCACAAAAGGATGATTCCGTCCCTGTCAAAAAATTGATAAATTGTGAAAATTTGACAAAAAACATGAAATTTTGAGGGTCCGGCGATCTTTTAAACCGTCAGAGCTACGACAAAATGTTCAATATATGGAAACTAGAGAAGAATTTGGCCTTTCCAAATCTATTTTCAGATTCTCTGTAACTTTATTAGGACCGGAGATAAGGCCGATTGAAATTATGGTACAATTCAGAAATGTGGACTTCGGAAATTTCTGAAAAAATGTTGTTTTTCACTTAAAATTACTCTAGAACCAAAACGGTTCAATGGAAACATATATAACTTGGCAGGATTATGTGAACGAAAGATGAAAGTATGCTCAAATAGCTACATTGAAACAAAATGATTATTTCCTTGTCAAAATGATGATAAATTGTGAAAATTTGACAAAAAACATGAAATTTTCAGGGTCCGGCGATCTTTTAAACCGTCAGAGCTACGACAAAAAGTTCAGAAAACGAAAACTAGAGGAGAATTTGGTCTTTCCAAATCTGTTTTCAGATTCTCTGTAACTTAATTAGGACCGGAGCTACAGCCGATCGAAATAACGCTATCATTGAGAAATGTGAAAAAATATCGTTAATTTTTCCCTAATTTTTTGACCTTGTGACCTTTACGGTCTAACGTAGGTTAATCCGAGGACCTTGAAAATATATACGCTGCCTCTAGACTATGGTAGCAAGTTTGTGTGACATTTTTGTAACAATATTTTGATTCCTTGCCTGTGTAAAAAAATCAAATGTCAAAATAGTAAAATTTTTCATCATGTTTCACCTTGAATTTGACCTTGAAAATAAGTTTCTAGGTCAAAACAAATATAATTTTCAGAATCAGGATGCAAAAATGGGGGGATTAATTAATTATTGTAACTCTCTCGAATCGATATTTCCATGTCAAAAACGCGATAATTTGTCATTTTTCAACGTTCTCCGGTTTGCGATATTTGGAATTTTGTGGAAAATTAAGGTAAAATGTTAGAGGACTTTGGATTACATATTCTAAATGCACATATTATTGTCTGTCTAGAGATAATATATCAAGGTGATATCTTGAAAAAAACATAATTTTCAGAATTTTTGAAAATAAGCACTTTTTGCACTTTGAAGAGCCAAATGACCTTGAAAAATGAGGTCAAGGTCAAATTTGAAGGTGGATATGGGGGTTTTGGGGGCTACTTTGGGGGGGTTCACTATACATTGTTATGGCCTAAAATCGATATTTCAAGGTGAGACACCCAAGGTCACCTGTTTTGATGACGCGGTCAATCTTTAAAATTACGTAACTCAAAAACTAAGTATGGCATCATCACCACAGTCCTTTCCGCAATGCGTAAGTCATTCGGGCAACTTTTGGTGTCATGCTCGTAACTCTGTGACTTGCGGATTCTGACATCCCGTGCGCAAACCTCTGAGAGTGAAATGGCACCTGTACAATATTGACCTTGACCTACTTTCTTGAAATTGGGTCAGATTATGTAATATACATGTAAGACAAGTAATTAAAATGGAAAATGAAATTTGCCTGTAATTTTGTGTGCTATGATCACTTAAAGTAAGTGAAAAAACTGACTTTGAAGTGGCCTGTGACCTTGAAAAATGGGTCAAGGTCATTCCGATTTTGACAGTGTAATATGGTCATGTAACACTCCATATGTGATTTTTTTGAGATTTTTTTGAAGAAATTTTTGTCTGGAAAAATAATAAATAACTAGTACACCTGTAATTGTGCACAATTACAAAGATAAATTCCCCCCTTCCCTTCCTCTCCCCTGCCCCCTTACATCCCCCTGCCCCCTTACATCCCCCTGCCCCCTTACATCCCCCTGCCCCCTTACATCCCCCTGCCCCTTCCCTTCTACCTTCCCCATTCGATGATTCACACAGAAATGTAATTGGGTCAGCATTTATTTCAACAAAGAAAATGTGCAGCCAGTGAAGTATGAGTAGCAGTGAAATTGGCATATGGCCAGGAAAAAGTGTTTCTAGCCATAAGAAGCATTTGGGGAGGAAAAAAGTGAGATAAAATTTTCAGGGTCCACCGCGATTTTGAACGGACGGCGCTACAGTAGAATGCTATATACCATGTGAAAGCTAAGAAACAGAGCTTTCTGGTGGTGTTTTTTATTTTTCTGTACCTTTAATAGGGACCGAGTTATCGGCGTTTGAAAAATAGGCTTTTTGTGGTGCTATAGCGCCGATACCGTTAACGCTAAAAAGTTGAAATTCTAGTGGATTATTACACTATAGTATGACTGTAACTGCATGCAATGTCAGCTTGATTGGAGCATTTCTTCCTAGTTTTTGGAAAATTTTAGTGGCAATTTCGGGAATTCCGTTATTTGAAAAATTCATATAAAAAAAACTTTTTAAGATATGGCCAAAAGCCTCCTTTCCGCACTGCGTATATCTTTAGAGATTATTTTGTTAAAATTTGGTGTAATTTCGTATTGCAGTTATTCCAGAACCGTTGACACAAATTTTTTATGAATTTTGGACGTAATTTCCAGAGTACTGGTAATTACGCTCTGTAATTCCAGGATATTAATGTACTTTGCAAGTACATTATAGGTTTGTACTTTTATGAAGATATCATAGATAGTTCCAGAAATATAAGCTCTCAAAAGTGGTGATGAAAAATAAGAAGAAAAAAGATGAAAAAAAAAAACACGAACAAAAACAATATAAATTCCCCTAACGGGGGAATTTATAATAATAATATTTACGAAAACAAGAAACTTCACCTATGTAATAGGTGAAGTTTAACTAGAGAATAATTAAAATTGCACAGCAATTTTAAGATATGAATTCCCCTCCCCCGTATTCCCTCCCTGTTTACCCTCCGTTTCCTTGCCTTCCATTCCCTGCCTTTCCATCGCCTTCCTTTCCATTCTCTCCTCTTCCATTCCCTCCCCTTCCGTTCCCTCATCTGGCATTCCCTTCCCTTTCTATTCCATACCCAGGCCACTTTTGGATGGTATGCAGTGCATGCAAGTGTAGAGTTGCTCAGACTCATATAGCGCTTAGCATGCAGCCAGGTGTGTTGTGACCAATGATACCACCCTCAAAGCAATACAATTTAAGTTAACCATAACATTAACTTTGATGAAACCCTAACCCTAATGATTTGTTACGGACAAACCATAAGAGCTAGGAAGATGTGCTTTTATACATACATAGGGCAAACAGTCAGCAATATGTCAAAGTGGTTTCAAGTGATTTGAAGCATTATTTCATGAGTGATCATTTTATTATAAATTTAATGGTAGGAAGTTCTGCTTATTTGCAAACACTAGGGCAAAAAATTAGCAACATATCATATCAATTTTAACGGATTTGAAACAGTTTTGGAAGAGTTTTAATTGGATTATAAATTTTATGGTAGCGACATGTGCTTCAATGGAAAAACAGGGCAAAAAATTAGGAATATGCCAAATTAGTTTTAATTGATTATAATGAATAATTAATGAGTTATAATTGAATATGTAAAATGTGATATGTAAAATTGGCTATAAGTACGAGGTATATGCCCTTGTAGCACATAAAAGGCCATAATTTTACGCAGTTTTTGGTGTTGAGTACATGAAATTTGAATGAGTAGAAGCTGAGCAATCTACATTTCAATTTTGAAATTAAAAAAATTCTCAAGGCAAAAGTACTTGAAGTAGGAAATTGTGCTTAAATGGAAAAATAAGCCCAATAATTAGCAATATATCAAATTAGTTGTAATTGATTTTTAATGAATAGTTATTGAGTTATAATTGAATATGTAAAATCATACATGTAAAATTGGTTATTGGTAACAGCTACATGCCCTTGCAGCACATAAAAGGGCATAATTTTACGCATTTTTTGGTGCTAATTTCATGAAATTTGAATGAGTAGAAGCTGAGCAATTTACATTTCAATTTTGAAATTCAAAAAATTCTCAAGCAAAAACTATTTGAAGTAGAAAGTTTTTCTTTGGACACATTATGCAGGGCTACAGTGGGCACCACAAAAAAATTATTCATGAACATCCATGAAAACCTTCATAGTTTTTTTGGACCCCAAAGTTTTGATGCACCCAAAAAGTGACATGAAATTTTCAATGTCTCACGCGATTTTGTACTAATCCAGCTACAGTAAAATGCTATATACCACCTGAAAGAGGAGAAACTGAACCTTTTAATGGTGTTTCTAATTTTTTTGTAGCTTTAATAAGGACCGAGATATCGGCGATTGAAAATTGAGTTTTTGCGCGGCCATAGCGCCGATACCGCTTACGCGACGACAATGAAATTTTGGTGGATTGTTAGACTGGGGTAGGGCTGTATACACACCTAAATTCAGCATAATCTGATCATTCCTTCCTAGTTTTTCTAGAGTTTTTCAGTTGATTTTTGGGAATTCCGTTTCTGTAAAAAATCATAACTTGGAATTTTTTCAACGAAATTCCTTTAGGCTCCTTTCCGCACTGGATAAGTGTCTAAGGTATCCTGAAAAAAATTTCCATGTCTTTTGCTGTCACAGTTTCTGAGAAACCGTTAACCAAATGGAAAAACACCTTTTTGGGAATTACTCCTCAATGGTAGGAAATTACGGTATGTACTTCCAGGTTAAAATAGTGCTAGCACCAAAACATAAACCTATGGTGTTCTTTTGGCTTTATCTTCCCTAGTTTTTCCACAATTTGCAGTTAAAAATGACTTTAAAAAACGTAGAAAAATAATAATAATAAAACCAGCAATAACAAGATGAATTCCCCTACGGGGAATTCATAATAACTAGAAATCGGGTAACCGCGATGCGGTGACAAAACTTCACCTTTCATAGTAATTATTGGCAATGAAATGAAAGTGAGAAAACACGGAAATGATATTGGAAATGATATTGGAAATGATATTGGAAATGATATTGGAAATGATATTGGAAATGATATTGGAACTGATATTGGACATGAACTTGAACATGAACATGAACTTGAACATGAACTTGAACATGAACTTGAACATGAATGTAATTGCACACGTCTTGCACATGTAATATGCAATATCACACAAAATATCACTTGAAATATTATGAAGTATCACATGCAAAGTTACATGCAATGTATTAAACATACAATGTCACTTGCAATATCATGCTAAATCATATCACATGCAATATCAATTTATTACCTGTAATTTTGCATGTCAATTAAAATGTACATAGTGTGCACAGATATTTGAAAGTACATATAAACAATCTGTCCATGGACTAGTCGTGATGTGACATATAGTCAGCAGACCGATAAAACCTGCAATAAACCCTTACTGAAACATTTCAATCGGTTTGTGGCCATACGCTGACTGATGCACTGACTCATACACTGACTGATACACTGACTGATACACTGACTAACTCAAAGATATTCTGAGGGACAGGGGATCTTTTAAATTGCCAGAGTTACAAGAAAAAATTCAGAGAATGAAAACAAGAGGAGGATTTGAGCTTCATGAATATATATATAGAGAATAACATGGACCAATACATGGACAGTGCATGGACAGTACATTGACCTGTACATTGACCAGTACATGGACCAGTACATGAACCAGTACATGAACCAGTACATGAACCAGTTACATCAACCAGTTACATCAACCAGTTACATCAACCAGTTACATCAACCAGTTACATTAACCAGTTACATCAACCAGTTACATCAACCAGTTACATCAATTAGAGTTACTGCTGATTGAAACTGGCACCGTTCTCATATTGGAATTTCAGGCATTTCTTGGCTAAAGTACTTCTAGTCCTGAAAACATTTGGAAATGACTGCAATTTCTGAAAACTTACAATTTTCAGGGTCCGGCGATCTCTTTATCCGCCCATGATACAAGAAAATGTTCAAATATAAAAGCTAGAGCAGAATTTTGGCTTTCCAAATCTATTTTCAGATTCTCTGTTACTTTATCAGAACCGGAGATACGACTGATTCAAATAATGGTACAATTCAGAAATATTGACTTCAGAAATTACTGAAAAAATGTATTTTTTAACTTAAAATTACTCTAGAACCAAAACGGTTCAATGGAAACATATATAACTTGCCAGTTTTATGTAAACAAAGGATGGCAATACGCTCAGATAGCTTCATTGAAATAAAATGATTATTTCCTTGTCAAAACTATGATAAATTGTGAAAATTTGACAAAAAACATGAATTTTTCAGGGTCCGGCGATCTTTTTAACCGTCAGAGCTCTGAAACAATCTTCAAATATGCCAGCTAGAGGTGAAACCGTGCTTTCCGAATCTGTTTTCAGATTTTCTGTAACTTAAATAGGACCGGATGTAGAGCGGATTGAAATGATGGCACAACTCAAAAATATTGCCTTTAAGATATTCCTGAAAATATGCAGTTTTAACTGGAAATCACTCTAGAACCAATACGGTTCAATGAGGATATATATAACTTGGCAAGATTATGTAAATAGAAGCTAGAAATATGTCTAGACAGGTTCATCACAAAAGGATGATTCCGTCCCTGTCAAAAAATTGATAAATTGTGAAAATTTGACAAAAAACATGAAATTTTCAGGGTCCGGCGATCTTTTAAACCGTCAGAGCTACGACAAAATGTTCTATATATGGAAACTAGAGAAGAATTTGGCCTTTCCAAATCTATTTTCAGATTCTCTGTAACTTTATTAGGACCGGAGATAAGGCCGATTGAAATTATGGTACAATTCAGAAATGTGGACTTCGGAAATTTCTGAAAAAATGTTGTTTTTCACTTAAAATTACTCTAGAACCCTAACGGTTCAATGGAAACATATATAACTTGGCAGGATTATGTGAACGAAAGATGAAAGTATGCTCAAATAGCTTCATTGAAACAAAATGATTATTTCCTTGTCAAAATGATGATAAATTGTGAAAATTTGACAAAAAACATGAAATTTTCAGGGTCCGGCGATCTTTTAAACCGTCAGAGCTACAACAAAAAGTTCAGAAAACGAAAACTAGAAGAGAATTTGGTCTTTCCAAATCTGTTTTCAGATTCTCTGTAACTTAATTAGGGCCGGAGCTACAGCCGATTGAAATAACGCTATCATTGAGAAATGTGAAAAAATATCGTTAATTTTTCCCTAATTTTCTGACCTTGTGACCTTTACGGTCTAACGTAGGTTAATCCGAGGACCTTGAAAATTTATACGCTGCCTCTAGACTATTGTAGCAAGTTTGTGTGACATTTTTGTAACAATATTTTGATTCCTTGCCTGTGTAAAAAAAATCAAATGTCAAAATAGTAAACTTTTTCATCATGTTTGACCTTGAATTTGACCTTGAAAATAAGTTTCTAGGTCAAAACAAATATAATTTTCAGAATCAGGATGCAAAAATGGGGGGATCAATTAATTATTGTAACTCTCTCGAATCGATATTTCCATGTCAAAAACGCAATAATTTGTCATTTTTCAACGTTCTCCGGTTTGCGATATTTGAAATTTTGTGGAAAATTAAGGTAAAATGTTAGAGGACTTTGGATTACATATTCTAAATGCACATATTAGTGTCTGTCTAGAGATAATATATCAAGGTGATATCATGAAAAAAACATAATTTTCAGAATTTTTGAAAATAAGCACTTTTTGCACTTTGAAGAGCCAAATGACCTTGAAAAATGAGGTCAAGGTCAAATTTGAAGGTGGATATGGGGGTTTTGGGGGCTACTTTGGGGGGGTTCACTATACATTGTTATGGGCTAAAATCGATATTTCAAGGTGAGACACCCAAGGTCACTTGTTTTGATGACGCGGTCAATCTTTAAAATTACGTAACTCAAAAACTAAGTATGGCATCATCACCACAGTCCTTTCCGCAATGCGTAAGTCATTCGGGCAACTTTTGGTGTCATGCTTGTAACTCTGTGATTAGCGGATCCTGACTTTGCCTACCGAGACCTCTGAGAGTGAAATGGCACCTGTAAAATATTGACCTTGACCTACTTTCTCGAAATTGGGTCAGATTATGTAATTTACATGTAGGACATGTAATTGAAATGGGAAATGAAATTTGCCTGTAACTTGCCGTGATATGATCACTTAAAGTAAATGAAAAAACAGACTTTGAAGTGGCCTGTGACCTTGAAAAATAGGTCAAGGTCATTCCGATTTTGTCAGTGTAATATGGTCATGTAATACTCCGTATGTGATTTTTTTGAGATTTTTTTGAAGAAATTTTTGTACGGAATAATAATAATAATAATATTTACGAAAACAAGAAACTTCACCTATGTAATAGGTGAAGTTTAATAATAAATATTTCCCTTGAAACTGGTGAAATGCCTTCACGACTCAAGCATGCTTTAGTTAAACCACTCCTCAAGAAGGTAGGTCTTGAGCAGGAGTACAAGAACTACCGACCAGTATCCAACCTGACCTCGGGAAACTAATTGAAAGTGCCGTGATCAAACAATACATTAAACATCTTGAAACTAATAATCTTGACGACAAAAAACAATCCGCTTACAAAAAACACCATAGCACCGAAACTCTATTGACTAAAGTCCACAATGACATCATGGTTAACATGGGAAAAGGGGAAGTCACACTTTTAGTACTCCTAGATCTCTCTGCTGCCTTTGACACAATCGACCATGATATCCTAATACAAAGGCTTAAAGATCGAAATGGTATTGATGGCGCTGCTTAAAGTGGTTCAAATCTTACCTATCTAGCAGGACCCAGGCAGTCCTAATAAATGACACTGAGTCAGCCAAATTAACAAGTATGGAGTCCCGCAAGGCTCTAAATTAGGACCAATTCTATTTAACTCGTATATCGCACCTGTCAGCGAATTGGCTTGTATGAACCAAGTAACTGACGAAAAATATGCAGATGACCAACAACTTATTCTGTCATTCAAACCTACTTTTATTGGAGAAGCTGATGCAAAGAAAAGAATGGAGAACTGCATTGCCAATATTCGAGATTTCCTGAACGATAATATGCTTTGTAACAACGGTGAAAAAACTGAACTCTTGATTTTGGGGTCTCGTCACCACCTGAATAAAATAACTGTCAATTCTATAAAGGTTGATAACGTTGACATCAAAGCAGTCACACATGTTCGGAATCTGGGGGTAATATTTGGTACAAACATGTCTATGGAAAAACATGTCAATAAGATGTGCCAATCTGCCTACTTTAATCTGAGAAATATCTCACAAATTAGAAAAAGCCTAAATAAGGACACAACCAAAACAGTAGTTAATGCTTTGGTAACCCCCCACCTTGACTATGGAAACGCACTGCTTTACGGTATAAACAAAAACTTGGTGAACAAACTTCAGGTTGCGCAAAACTCTTCAGTAAGATTGATTGAAAGGCTTAAAAAGTATGATAATATAAGTGGATTTCGAAAAAATCTTCACTGGCTTCCCATCAATGCAAGATGCCAGTTTAAGATCCTGACAACAACATGGAAAGCTATTAATAATCAAGCACCTGATTATGTGAAATGTCTAGTAAAGGTAAAAGAGGAACATCGGCAGAACCTAAGAAGTAACAAACAATTACTGCTGGCTGTTCCCAGGAATTATGGAAATAACTAGAAATGTCATAACCGGAAACCGGTGAGTGTTGCGCTGCCCGGACTTAGTCCTAAGGGTGAATCACACATGTATCTGTAGTTAGTGTATATCCCTCCGCGTAATATTTCAGTCAAATCTTGGCTCATAGGATCACTGCTGTCTTGTCTAAATACACATTTCCTGGCCATCCCACTGACCCAAACTATCCACCAGTCTTTGATTTTACTCCCCTGTCTTTCTGCCCAGGAGTAATTTACCAGCTTGTTATTGCTCTCTTATTTACGATTGGCACCACTGCTATTCCTTAAAAAAAAAACGTGCAAGCACTTTTAAGAGTTGCCTGCATCTATCTATCTATCTATCTATCTATCTATCTATCTATCTATCTATCTATCTATCTATCTATCTATCTATCTATCTATCTATCTATCTATCTATCTATCTATCTATCTCGAGGCCTTCCCTTCCTTCCCCCACTACATTCGGCATAATTACAAAATAGCCCTCGCCCTTTGATAACGGAATGAGCGAGACCATTGAAAAGCATAGGCTGCCACTCATTCCGTCAGAGGTGTGGGGCTTATTTCGTGATTATGCCCTACATTCCTCCCTTCATGCCTTTGTTCATTCCTTTGTTAATTCCTTTGTTCATTCCTTTGTTCATTCCTTCCTTCATTCCTTCTTTTCTTCATTCCTTCCTGCATTCTTTCTACCGAATTTGTAAACACTGGATCTAGCTGGCACTATGATGCTTTTAGGACAAATTTAGTATAAACAAGTTGTTGATAACAGCTAACTTTTACAGTTAACATCAAACAGGACTGCTACAAGGTGTTTTCTGTTTCTCACACATAGTTCCATGTGATAAATGGACAATCTTGAAGTATAGAGTATATGCTGACCTGCTTTTTTCACTTCTAAGGGAATACTTGATATGTGAACATGAATTAAGGTATGTTTTTCTTTGGGCTTTCTTATCATTGTCAGCTAATAGTAAATAACATGTCACATGAAATATTGTCCATTAGATTTTTAATATGATTGCACCATTTTCAATAAACTTCCTGTTGAGATTAATTGAGTACAAGCAAGCACTGACATAGACCAACTGCACAAATCAAGTAAAAAAAAATCATTGTACTTATATTTGAAATTAAAGATTAGATCTGCCAATTCTACATAGAATTCAACTTGCATTAAAATAACACAAACTGGTAAATTCACAACATTGGGGTGATATGAAACAATACCAATCAACAAAAAATTTTGCATGTTTTTCAGAATTAAGTGAGTTCAATTCATTTTATTAGTCCAGTAGAGCCCCACTATGTCATAGGAACCCAAAAAGCTGTAAAACAAATCTCACTGAATTGAAAGCGAGTGCCCCCCCCCCCCCCCTCAATGATGACTGTGATGCAGCCATAGTCCTGTGCCCTGCTATGTGAATGCATACAGGCCAGGAGACCAGGCTAATGCAGCCATAGCCACACTGGGGGAGTGTGTGTGTAGAACTGGGCAAGAAATACTTTCAAAATGTCACAATAAAGGCACTAAATGTTAGTTTAAAGATTCGGGGACGAACTTTATGACAGTAACGTAACATACAGTGAAGAAGGGCTCTGAAAGTAGTGGCAGGTGCACAGTAGCTTTTACAGAAAATTGGGGCAAGAATGTTAACATTTCAGTGTGTGCAAAAAAGCTTGCTTACGAAACCAAGGACTTGCCCAAGGGGGGGCACCCCCAGGGCAGCGCAATAAAACTAACAGGGCATTTTCCTACTCAGCACCAGAACTGTGGAACAAGCTACCTGTTGACATAAAAAATGCTGAGTCTCTTGATGCATTCAAAAGAAATCTCAAAACCCATCTTTTCAGATTATTTTATTAACATCACACAACTATATGCGCCGATGAGCAGTGTTACTGAAATTGGCGCTTTACAAATTCATATTATTATTATTATATATTATTATTATCTCAGTGATTTCAACTATAAAATCATCAGTAATCACCCCTCTTGGTTTACATTTACATCAATTTTGACATGTAAAAACGTTCCCAAATTTTATAAAACTATGTGTAGCACCATCCATGATTTTGCTCATTGTCCTACACTGGACAAATCCGGAACATTCGAGGGAAATCGGTCAAATTGAATTTTATTAGCGATGATTCCTTTTTTGTAGACACAGAGACTGAATTTGGATGGTTTTCAAAGACATGTACGTATTCTATTGGGAGAAGTAACATCAACAAATTCATTACATCACATTTTGCTATAGAATTCATTACATCACATTTCCCCGTAGAATAACGTGTATTAGAATAAAAATCACATTCAGTGTCAGTTTCTACAAATATAAAATTATCTGTAAAAAAACGTTTGAATTAAATAAATGTTTGTTCGTAATAATTTATTGTTTTTTAATTTGTTTGGCATTGATAGCTGCCCAAGTTAATACAGCATAGATACTTCCAAAAAAATCATAACTGACTCTAATAAATTTAAAGTATTTATTTTCAAAGAATTGGACCTATGTGTCACAACGACTGACAACAGTGAGAAACAAAATTAATTTAGGAAAATTATTTGAACTGCGAAGAACAGTGTCTTGTGAGAATAAACAATACAATAGATTTTTATATGGATATGGGTCAATTGATAATTGGGGCTTTATACTGTATTAATTTATGCACTTTGAAATCTAATTAGGACATGAGGAGGACACGGCAATGAGGCGAAGAATACACAATGATGGAACAGAAAAGCCAAAAATAATTTACTTAATGGGGATTTACAAACACACAAAAAGAAGGCAGGGCACATTTGCACCTAGATTGGATGGATGATTGTTGCTTTACCTCTTGCATCCATGTACTTGGCAGTCTAATTGTGACTGAAGGAGGACACGGCAATGAGGCCAAGGATGATTGTCCATTATGTCCAACAAGGCCTGGATCGAAACTCTAACATGCTGCCGCTAGGCCAACATTATCCCGTCATTTCCCTCCCATTATTTTTGTACCTGATGATTTTAGGGTTCAAGTTAGAAAACAAATTTTTCAAGAAATGGTCAGTTATAATATAATAATAATATATAGTATGATTTTATGCAACGCCCATTCCAGATTAATCTGCTCAATGGTGCTCGCCATTCTGAAAGCCAATCAGTTGCCTCTAAAAGGACAGCTGGGGATAAACACAAACTCACTGACTCTTTCACTGAACAGCGATCATACCAAATCAAACATTATATTAATAACTTCTAGACGTGGCCTGAGTGGGGTTCGAACCCACATGCTCATGTGTACAAGGCAGGCATGCTAACCACTGTACCACAGAGCCACAGTTTAGTCTTTCTAAAATCTTGGCACATTTTGACACAATGTGAGGGATGCTATCTACTGTCATATCGCGTTTTTGGATTTTTTTATTGTCAATATTCTAAGATGTGCAAACAATTATTTAAATCCATTGTTATCTGTCCATGGCCATCAGTGGCCACCAGAGGCTGACACATGGCCCTGGATTAACAGGTCAGTGGAACAGGATGCATTATATGAATCAGGCAGAGCATTGCAATATTCTAAGATGTGCAAGCAATTATTTAAATCCATTGTTATCTGTCCATGGCCATCAGTGGCCACCAGAGGCGGACAGATGGCCCTGGATTAGTAGGTCAGTGGAACAGGATGCATTATATGAATCAGGCAGAGCATTGCAATATTCTAAGATGTGCAAACAATTATTTAAATCCATTGTTATCTGTCCATGGCCATCAGTGGCCACCAGAGGCTGACACATGGCCCTGGATTAACAGGTCAGTGGAACAGGATGCATTGTACGAGTCGGGCAGAGCACTGCAATATTCTTAGATGTGCAAGCAATTATTTAAATCCATTGTTATATGTCTATGGCCATCAGTGGCCACCAGAGGCGGACAGATGGCCCTGGATTAATAGGTCAGTGGAACAGGATGCATTGTATGAGTCAGACAGAGCACTGCAATATTCTTAGATGTGCAAGCAATTATTTAAATCCATTGTTATATGTCTATGGCCATCAGTGGCCACCAGAGGCGGACAGATGGCCCTGGATTAATAGGTCAGTGGAACAGGATGCATTGTATGAGTCAGGCAGAGCACTGCAATATTCTTAGATGTGCAAGCAATTATTTAAATCCATTGTTATCTGTCCATGGCCATCAGTGGCCACCAGAGGCTGACAGATGGCCCTGGATTAGTAGGTCAGTGGAACAGGATGCATTATATGAATCAGGCAGAGCATTGCAATATTCTAAGATGTGCAAGCAATTATTTAAATCCATTGTTATCTGTCCATGACCATCAGTGGCCACCAGAGGCGGACAGATGGCCCTGGATTAGTAGGTCAGTGGAACAGGATGCATTATATGAATCAGGCAGAGCATTGCAATATTCTTAGATGTGCAAGCAATTATTTAAATCCATTGTTATATGTCTATGGCCATCAGTGGCCACCAGAGGCGGACAGATGGCCCTGGATTAGTAGGTCAGTGGAACAGGATGCATTATATGAATCAGGCAGAGCATTGCAATATTCTTAGATGTGCAAGCAATTATTTAAATCCATTGTTATATGTCTATGGCCATCAGTGGCCACCAGAGGCGGACAGATGGCCCTGGATTAGTAGGTCAGTGGAACAGGATGCATTATATGAATCAGGCAGAGCATTGCAATATTCTTAGATGTGCAAGCAATTATTTAAATCCATTGTTATATGTCTATGGCCATCAGTGGCCACCAGAGGCGGACAGATGGCCCTGGATTAGTAGGTCAGTGGAACAGGATGCATTATATGAATCAGGCAGAGCATTGCAATATTCTTAGATGTGCAAGCAATTATTTAAATCCATTGTTATATGTCTATGGCCATCAGTGGCCACCAGAGGCGGACAGATGGCCCTGGATTAGTAGGTCAGTGGAACAGGATGCATTATATGAATCAGGCAGAGCATTGCAATATTCTTAGATGTGCAAGCAATTATTTAAATCCATTGTTATATGTCTATGGCCATCAGTGGCCACCAGAGGCGGACAGATGGCCCTGGATTAGTAGGTCAGTGGAACAGGATGCATTATATGAATCAGGCAGAGCATTGCAATATTCTTAGATGTGCAAGCAATTATTTAAATCCATTGTTATATGTCTATGGCCATCAGTGGCCACCAGAGGCGGACAGATGGCCCTGGATTAGTAGGTCAGTGGAACAGGATGCATTATATGAATCAGGCAGAGCATTGCAATATTCTTAGATGTGCAAGCAATTATTTAAATCCATTGTTATATGTCTATGGCCATCAGTGGCCACCAGAGGCGGACAGATGGCCCTGGATTAATAGGTCAGTGGAACAGGATGCATTGTATGAGTCAGGCAGAGCACTGCAATATTCTTAGATGTGCAAGCAATTATTTAAATCCATTGTTATATGTCTATGGCCATCAGTGGCCACCAGAGGCGGACAGATGGCCCTGGATTAGTAGGTCAGTGGAACAGGATGCATTGTATGAGTCAGGCAGAGCACTGCAATATTCTTAGATGTGCAAGCAATTATTTAAATCCATTGTTATATGTCTATGGCCATCAGTGGCCACCAGAGGCGGACAGATGGCCCTGGATTAGTAGGTCAGTGGAACAGGATGCATTATATGAATCAGGCAGAGCATTGCAATATTCTTAGATGTGCAAGCAATTATTTAAATCCATTGTTATATGTCTATGGCCATCAGTGGCCACCAGAGGCGGACAGATGGCCCTGGATTAGTAGGTCAGTGGAACAGGATGCATTATATGAATCAGGCAGAGCATTGTAATATTCTTAGATGTGCAAGCAATTATTTAAATCCATTGTTATATGTCTATGGCCATCAGTGGCCACCAGAGGCGGACAGATGGCCCTGGATTAGTAGGTCAGTGGAACAGGATGCATTATATGAATCAGGCAGAGCATTGCAATATTCTTAGATGTGCAAGCAATTATTTAAATCCATTGTTATATGTCTATGGCCATCAGTGGCCACCAGAGGCGGACAGATGGCCCTGGATTAGTAGGTCAGTGGAACAGGATGCATTATATGAATCAGGCAGAGCATTGCAATATTCTTAGATGTGCAAGCAATTATTTAAATCCATTGTTATATGTCTATGGCCATCAGTGGCCACCAGAGGCGGACAGATGGCCCTGGATTAATAGGTCAGTGGAACAGGATGCATTGTATGAGTCAGGCAGAGCACTGCAATATTCTAAGATGTGCAAGCAATTATTTAAATCCATTGTTATCTGTCCATGGCCATCAGTGGCCACCAGAGGCTGACAGATGGCCCTGGATTAGTAGGTCAGTGGAACAGGATGCATTATATGAATCAGGCAGAGCATTGCAATATTCTTAGATGTGCAAGCAATTATTTAAATCCATTGTTATATGTCTATGGCCATCAGTGGCCACCAGAGGCGGACAGATGGCCCTGGATTAGTAGGTCAGTGGAACAGGATGCATTATATGAATCAGGCAGAGCATTGCAATATTCTTAGATGTGCAAGCAATTATTTAAATCCATTGTTATATGTCTATGGCCATCAGTGGCCACCAGAGGCGGACAGATGGCCCTGGATTAATAGGTCAGTGGAACAGGATGCATTGTATGAGTCAGGCAGAGCACTGCAATATTCTTAGATGTGCAAGCAATTATTTAAATCCATTGTTATCTGTCCATGGCCATCAGTGGCCACCAGAGGCTGACAGATGGCCCTGGATTAGTAGGTCAGTGGAACAGGATGCATTATATGAATCAGGCAGAGCATTGCAATATTCTTAGATGTGCAAGCAATTATTTAAATCCATTGTTATATGTCTATGGCCATCAGTGGCCACCAGAGGCGGACAGATGGCCCTGGATTAGTAGGTCAGTGGAACAGGATGCATTATATGAATCAGGCAGAGCATTGCAATATTCTTAGATGTGCAAGCAATTATTTAAATCCATTGTTATATGTCTATGGCCATCAGTGGCCACCAGAGGCGGACAGATGGCCCTGGATTAGTAGGTCAGTGGAACAGGATGCATTATATGAATCAGGCAGAGCATTGCAATATTCTTAGATGTGCAAGCAATTATTTAAATCCATTGTTATATGTCTATGGCCATCAGTGGCCACCAGAGGCGGACAGATGGCCCTGGATTAATAGGTCAGTGGAACAGGATGCATTGTATGAGTCAGGCAGAGCACTGCAATATTCTTAGATGTGCAAGCAATTATTTAAATCCATTGTTATATGTCTATGGCCATCAGTGGCCACCAGAGGCGGACAGATGGCCCTGGATTAGTAGGTCAGTGGAACAGGATGCATTATATGAATCAGGCAGAGCATTGCAATATTCTTAGATGTGCAAGCAATTATTTAAATCCATTGTTATATGTCTATGGCCATCAGTGGCCACCAGAGGCGGACAGATGGCCCTGGATTAGTAGGTCAGTGGAACAGGATGCATTATATGAATCAGGCAGAGCATTGCAATATTCTTAGACGTGCAAGCAATTATTTAAATCCATTGTTATATGTCTATGGCCATCAGTGGCCACCAGAGGCGGACAGATGGCCCTGGATTAGTAGGTCAGTGGAACAGGATGCATTATATGAATCAGGCAGAGCATTGCAATATTCTTAGATGTGCAAGCAATTATTTAAATCCATTGTTATCTGTCCATGGCCATCAGTGGCCACCAGAGGCGGACAGATGGCCCTGGATTAGTAGGTCAGTGGAAAAGGATGCATTATATGAATCAGGCAGAGCATTGCAACTCTGTTAAGTGGAAATTATAATATAAGGAGGAAAATGATTTTCCCAAATTTCGTCCTCCCAAATTGTATTTTACCATAATATTTTTCCCCCATTTTGATAAAAGCTAAACTTTTTGTTTTCATTTCCCCTCAATTTTTTACTTTTTATACAGATTTATTTTTTCACTTAAATTTCTGTCAAATTTTTGTTGAACAAACTTGAATAGAATGTAATATATGCATGTATACAAGAATGAATTTTGAGTGATTTTATATTTTTTACAATTTATTTTCTTTGAATATTATAATTATTGATATCTGTAAACTTTTGGCATTTAAACCCACAATCAACTGAGATGAGCGTCACTGACATGATATGCAAAAACATATGATGGAAATGAAATATCAATAAATATAAAAGCAATAATTTTTGAAAACATTGTGCCTTAATAAGTTTCGAAAGCACAGACATGGTTGATGAAAGTTGTTTGATTGAAATCAGGAAAAAAAGCAACAAGTTGATCTAAATCCGATTTTAAAATTTAAAAGAACATATTCAAATCAAATAAATCCAATTCAAACATTCTTTAAAATCAAAATTAGATTTTTTTGTAAACCATTCTATATACATAAATTTGTAATTAGGTGATTGAAGAACACAGTTACCAGCAGAAAATCTTAAGGAGAAAGAAAAACATCGCTTCACAGAATATGCATATTGTTGGAGGGCCAAGCGAGACTGTCATCAATCACATCCAAAACAAACTGGGATGTCTTATGCCTTTCATGATATATTTTTCTGTTTGCAGGGAAAGAGTGTTCAAAAGACAGCTGGATAACTTGATGGAAATCTGGTACCGTATTGATTTTAAATTGAGGAGCAGCAAAAAGCCTCTCAAAGAGATATTTGCAGAAGTTGAAAGGAAAGTGCAAACAGATCTGGAGAAGGTCAAAGTCTTGATCGCTGCAGTCGGCGGAAAATACTATATATATCCTTGGTGGTCAGATGCCTTTGAGGAGTTCATGTATGATTTAATGTGCACACGTCATGAACAAATTCGCAAAAGTTGTCTGGATATACTAGAGACCATCATACATGAAGGGAATGCTCAGCAAATGTTTCAACGTATCTGTAAGGATTTCTTAGGTGCAGGACATCCTTTTGAGCAAAGTAATGTGAACTACCTTGCTTTTTATGATGTACTCAAACATTGCATTTCTAAGGGTGCTGTTCCAAGTCAAGATAACATTAAATGTATACTGACTTTAAAAACATTCTCCACCAGTGAAGCCCTGTTATCCACTCTTCAACTTGTGGAACAACTCATTGAAGCGTACAGAAATTGTGGTATCACTAAAACTATTGCTATATACTTGAATCCAATGCAAAATCTCTACAACATTGATGAAGACTTGAGATTGACTGCCGGTCGAGTGATTAGAGCAGCTTATCTCACACTTACTAACAGCCTGGAGTCAAGGAGTGTTGTCAACACTCTCCTCTTCTTAGGCTCTGGGATGGATTTCATTGACAATGTGGAAATCGAGAATTGTTTGAAGACTGTGGATAGGCTCCAACAGGAAGATGTGAAAGAATTCTCATCGATGGATTGGTTTAAAAAAACTTACGAAGGAAGACGAAATGAAATAACTCTCAAATATTTGCGCCAAAATGATAATTGCTTTCAAAGAAGTCTGTGGCATTTGCTTGCCATCTTCGTGCATGATACACAAATACTTGATCATATTCCAGATGGATTCATCAAAGAAAGGAAAGATGGAAAGGACCTACATGGCTGTACTCCCTTGCACATTGCATATCTCCATAGTAACAAGTCATTGATATCACTTTTGGAATCTCATCATGCAAATGCGGCACCAGATCACTTTGGAAGAACTCCAAAGTCAATTGCAGATCCCTGTAGGTATAAGGAGGGTGATTACAGAGAATATTGTAGGAGAATTGTGACGACCAGTTCTTCTGTATTTGACATAATGAAGGAAATGCTTGTCTTACCAGTTGAAGAATGTCAAGCTATAAAAGAGAATTTTCAACTACTTTTTGAAAGGATAGTTGCAAAAGATGGCGTCCTGAATGCTCAAGTAAGAATCGCAGGATCAGTACGGGAAAAACTGAAGGTGGGCAGATTTAATGAGGTTGATTTGCAGATATGCATGGACAAAGAGCCTTTTGATGGGAAATCTTTTCAAACTGTCAGATTCCATGAGCACCTTGTCAAGAGATTGGCTGAGGTCAAGTGGGACCATATTTCCTTAAGACCTGTGTCAGTTGCTATTCCTTGGAAGTTTATATGGGAAAGGAAAGGCTGCTTTTATGGCCTTGTGATATCTGTTGATATTGTTCCCATCTTTAATGGCTATGGGATGCTGCCAACAGAAATGCTGAAAACCATTATAAACAATGCTCCTGCTCACCAGAGTCTCATACTCCTGAAGTATTCAGATTTCACTGAGAGAACCGTTGTGGATACTGTTTGTGATCAAGAGTGGGACATTCTTGATAACCTCCCCCCTGGCTGCCGTCTCGGAATTCTCATTGCCAAGGCTTTGTTGGAGGTGATTATGATTTATTCATTTACCCAGTATTTCCAAAAAAAAAGAAGAAAATTTTAAATGTCTCTTTGCAATTTTTTTTGCTTAGAAAATTACAACTAAAACACGATGACTCTCATTCGAAGTTAGAAAAACGCGTCAAAAAGGAACTGAGTGCTACCAAGTCCCTTTTTGCATTATAATATTGTTTGAAAGTTCAAGACATTAGGAATATAAAATCTTTAAATATCAGAACAAAGTGTGCTCAACTGAAGGGGAAAATACAGGTCAAAATACAGGATCACACTATTTTGGAGATAATATGTAGTACCCTTTTGTGGATGCCATTGGAAAATTGAACCAATGAAATAAGTGACTTACAGGGAGACCATTTAATATTGGGGAGGGGGGATTGGTTTTTTTTTAAAATCAATAATTTCGTGCTCAGTTTATGTGAAGGAAATCATTTCTGATCACGGGTTTTCTTATGAAGGTATTGCTTTATGTAGGAATGAATATTCTGTGACTTTGTGGCCTTTAAATAAATAATCCCAGCTGCCGTTACCATGAAATAAATAGTTTCCTGTCGAGGAAAATTCCAAGCCTCCCTGATTATTAAATGGTCGCCCCATTAGTTCTCAACAGAGATACCTGTACTGTTGTACTCCTATATTTTCGTAGCGATGTCTTAACCTATAAAAACATAGGCTGCAAACCTTCAGCGAATAGCACCTCTAGAAGATTACAATTACACCATAAAATGGATGTGTGTACTAAATTGCATATTGGCATTGTGTAATAGTAGCCAAGTCTTTTTCTTATGTTGCACTGTTTACATTAATTGTCTTGTTATCATAAAATGCTGGGTTGTTGTTTTACTACATCTAAGTTCTGTACATTCATGAGAGAGGCACACATAATATAGAGTTGGTATTCATGAACCAGAGCGAGCTACACCATACTAACCATACCAAACAGGCCTGGATCATCATGTTATTTATTTCAATATAGCATAGTACCTGTGATAAAAAAATTTTAAGTTTATGGGAGCAAGCCAGATAAAGTTCTTGTAGGAAGAGAAAGAAAGCAACTGGCAAGTTTTCATGGCTGAGGAATGAGTAGTTTGGCTGTAGTAGCGTAAAACATCCGTGAATTCATAATAGGATTGCAATAGGGTAAGATTCTTTGAGTCAGACAATTAGGGAAGGTAACCTTGAGTCGGACACTTTTTGTGGGGCTGGACAGGCTAATTGAGAGCTTCTACACTAGTAAATTTGGTACCGATGTGTAGCCCAAGATTCCTTTGTCTATGCCAAAAGTATCAGCATGCTATAGAAAACATAAGTATGGTTTTAACGGCCGCAAAAATGGGGCAAAAACCCCGTTTTTCAGTTAATTTTTTTGCCATAAAATTGTGTATTTTAGTGAAATTTTGTCCGATTTAAAGGAGTTTTTTCTGGCCTAAGGTATTTGTTTAACAACAACTTGCAAAACACATAGTTTGGAAGGGGTCAAGCTTATTTGTGCTCTATTATGGGCTCTTTTAAGGGACTGAAAAGTTATTTTACAGCTACATTCAATGTATACATTCAATGTATTGTTTTGGGAGCACAACTGTCCGACTCAAGGATACCCCCTTCCTTTTTCTGTTTCACAGAATTCACTGAACTTTCAGTGTTTTTCCCATACCAAATGACAATTTTCTATTATCCTTAATGAAAACGCTCAATTTGAGGCCCCGTTTGATGATCTGCAACCCATAGGCCACGCAAGATATCACATAAATTTTAAAATGTCAGGAATATAGTCGTCCGACTAAAAGAACATTACCCTATGAGTATGTTCAGGAAGGGTTGTTTGTATAGATTGACTCGAGATTATAATATATATTCAATATTCATATATATATATAACTTCGGGATGGCTGGATGGATGTTGGCGGCTTTACGTCCTGTATTTATGAACTTGGTAGGCTAATTAGAACAGGATGAGGACAAGGATGATTTAACAGCCATCCAACATGGGCCCAGGTGATCCAGCAAGAGCTGGATTCGAACGCTGGATGCAGTAATTGGCAGTCCAGCACGCTACCACTAGACCAACCCCCCCCCCCCCCTATGACAAGTTATATTTGAGTCAGATATTTGTGACATTTTGGCCAAAATTTTATTTTTGAGTTTCGGTCTGAAAAATAGCCAATCTTATATAAAAGTTTACCAGGAATTTGAATCTGAAGACAGAAATACAAAATCTTTCACCATTTTCATTCTAGAAATGATTTTATAACTTGTCAATCGGAACCTAGAATTTTTCGGAATATTTCTTACTTTCACTGCATATATCTCAATAGTACTAAATTTATGTCAACAAATAAGCTTAATACAGTACCAAAGCACTAGATAACTCCTTATTTTTATCCTGTAACAACCAGGCACATACCTTACATTTTGTCTTGAAGAAGTGATTTTTAGCATGACTGTCCAAGACACCAACTCTGAAATATAGAATGGAGGTAAGAGCAGGCAGCAATAATGATCAGTCACTGTCAAAAGTGATTGTTCTGACTTACAAATATATTTTAGGTCAATCATGCATATGTTGTAATGCCCTTGCATTACCGACTGAACCATAAATGGCTAAAAATCCTTGAAAATTTGGTCGCAAAAAAACTTGAGCTATCCTCTGGCATCATATTGAACTTTCTAAACATAAGCTTATTGTAGCCAATACATATGGGCATATCAAGTTCAATTTTGGTGACTTTCCACCAAAAATTGCAAGAGACTGAGTTTTATTGTGCGACCCAATGTATTTTTTTAAGCTTTTCAAAACTTAGCAAAAATAAGTCAGAAAATTCATTATTGAGACTCAATAGATATTAGCAGGGACCCAATTCTTGGTACTATGGTGTTCTATATTAAATTTCTATCGCAAAAATTGACTACATGATGCGCTATCGAAGTGAGCAGCTATATCTCAATCTGCAAAATTCTCCAAACAATTATCACCTGACACTTAGTAGAATATCCTGTTAGTGTGAGTATATATGTTTCACTGAAATATCTCAAATTTACATGCAATTATAAGAAAACAATATAGGGAATTATGACAAAGTGAAATGAATATCATAAAAGTGTTACTTTCCAAGTTATAGCCCATTACATGTGACACTTTGAAAATTTTTGTCCCCCTAAAATGTACATTTTTGCCTGTTTTCGGACATATTTTGCCCAAAAACATAACAAAAGAAATGATGTCTCATCATTTCTGAGGCCTTTATTGGAAAGTGGACAATTTTTGCCAGACAGTAAGTTTCAAACCTTGTAAAATGAAGGAAAAATGAGCCTTCGGGATTTTTTTCAGTAAAATGTCAAAAAAGTCTGACTCAAAGCTTGAACCTTGTCCTATATAATTCGGGAAGATGTGAAAACAAATGAGTTATAGGTCCCAAATTTGAGGCAAATGTGAGACAGTGATATTTGAATTGAATATTAGTATTGAAGGCATAATTGCAAAATATATATGGAACATCGCCTAGATGGACTATACAGACTGTCTATACTATGAGGAGAAATTGTCCTTGGTTGAATGATGTTAACTGTAAAGAAATCATTTGACACACTCTGAGAATAACAATTTGTTTATATTTAGCGCATTTCATGATTCTCGTAGGAAGTTGGTAACAAATAAAGTGTATGTGGGACAGCATCCTAAATTAAACATTTCATGCATTGTTTTGGGAACATACCTGTCAAGTCAAAGTCTTTTCCTGTTTCATAGAATTCACCAAATATTCAGTGTTCTTCTCATACCAACATACAATTTTCCAATAGAGTTAATGGAAACGTTCAATTTGAGGCCCTGATTGATGGTCTACAACCCATAGGCCTAGCAAGATATTAGCTTTTTAAAATGTCAAGACTATAACTGTCCGACTCAAAGAACATGTATTACCCTATATAGACAGCATGATAGAGGTAAAGAGTCTAGAACTTTCGTTTTTTTATACTTGTTATATATATCTGTGGATTTGTGTGATTAAGATGTGAGTTTTTTCGTAAGAGAACGGGTCCAAACGATTTTGTGTCAAAAGTTGTGGAATTGAACAATGAACTCATCCCGACCCTAAAAATACAAACAAAGCTAAGCAAAGATTTCATGAACCCTTGTTACTCAAAATATGTGAACATGAACTTTTCATGCCAATAATGAAATGTACATCAGTTGAATAATATGTCGAGTGAATTGCAGTATATGTTTCATGATTACATTGTAGAGGCCAGATGGGCTATCTGTCTATCTACTATGATAAAACTTAACGGGAGTGTGGTTCACAGCAACGAACCTCATGAATGTCAAGTCGCAGAAGAATACAACACGAGTCCGAAGGACGAGTGTTTATTCTGCAGCAGACCTGACATGAGTGAGGTTCATTGTTGTGAACCACACTCCCATTAAGTTTTATTTATATCCCACAATAAAAATAAACCTCCAGTAGAAAAAATAGAGTGATTTCATATGGCACTATTTTGTTTGAATGGCGCCAAAAATATCCCTAGCAACCACATGGACTTCTTTCATGTGGTTCACAACGATGAATCACATATGGTGTGAATCATATGGTTTTTTACCAGAACTACACTGCCTATTTAATTGTGGGATATACCAGTAAATGGCATACTTATAGTAACTGTTGAAATGACAATTGAGAAAGATATGCAAGAGAAACTTGGTAAAGGTAGAGGTAAAGGTAGACGTTATTTAACACAGCGAGCCTGAAAAACTTTGGGGTTAAAAAAATTAACCAAGAAAACGGTTAGCGCAATGATGTAGAGGAAGGTCAGACTAACATTTTGATGTATGAAACGAAAAAATCTATAGGGAATTTTTTTAGATATTGGAGTTTACATTTTTTTATTATCACACCCTATTCTTAGCATGGAATTTCCATCACAAAATGCTCAGAGTTACCTATTTTTCCTGTTAAGTAATATGTAAGATTAAAGTCATTATTCAAAAGTAAAAATATGGACTCATTGCCTCTGCAGAAAGTATGTAACACTTCATCCAAAATGATGGGGTGTGATAAACCAATAACAGCTAACATTTCTGGCTAAAGGTCTGAGAAAATGTTTGCAATACCAAGTTGTGTTAGTCACATAATTCTGGAAAATAATTTTAGCAAATTTGGTCTCATCATCTCACTGTGACAGGCTTTGTTGAGTTTTTTGTGCATTTTATCACAAATTTTGCCACTGTGAAACAAGCATTTCATAACTATGTAAAAGGATAGATAATGTTGGGTAAATTATCAAACAACGCTTGCATAGAATGTTTGTAAGTATCTGCTTCACTATGAAGTTGAATCCCCTGATATTACATGAAACAATTTTTTTAATTGGCCAATGTACAAAAACAACATTAACAAGAAAAGTACCCTTTTTAAAAAAAGGGTACTATAGCGACTTTGGTCTTATCTTCTTTTACAAACTGTACTTTATCAATTCCTACTTTCTTTGAAATCCACCTTCATTTTCAACACCTTCTGCATCAACATTTCATCAATGTGCATAAATAGGTCTAAGGCTTTCAGCCAGGCTACCCAGGTGGCAACATAGGCCAGCCATTAGTGACAACACATGCAGGTGCTGCCACCACACCAAGCCTCATGAATAAAAAGCGTATTAGGGGTTGTTTTTCAATCGGGGTACGCTCTGGAAAGTCACACGATATCCAAAATACCAGAAATACCATGCATATATGTGGAAAAAACGTTACACAGAATGATTAAACATACTGAGACGGACCTACAGTAGCGAAAAAATTATTCAAATCGGTTGAAAACAGCCCGAAAAAAATGTATTTGTGTCATTTTGACCAAAATTGACTGTCTCATTTGCAAATTAGGCAAATATCGCTTCAGATTTTTCAGTCCTAACCTAACAGAAAGTTTTAACAATAGTGAATATGCGTTCAACATGGTCCCAAGAGTTCAACATTAGAATTACATGCAGCAACTATGATTAGTCTCTTCAGAATCCTGCATTGAACACATGAAGGTCAATTCCGTCAAATATTGTCCTCTCCGAAATAGGGTCAGCAACACAGCAATAACATTGAATTAAAAGTATTTTTATTTTATAGAAATACTCCTTCAATAGATTAGACAAAGTTTTGGTAAGTGTTTCACTTCAGTTGTACCAACTGCACAATGCTCGTAGCGGAAAACACCAAAAACAGCTTTCGTCAAATAAACTGTCCTCTCCGAAAAATGCTGTCCTCTCCCAAAATTACTATTTTCCTTGACACACACAAAGTTCTTGGCCAAAATTAAGCAAGTAAGATGATTTTTCATTGTCAGATATATATCTATCCACTCAGCACAAGCCCATACAACTGGGTGTTCTATACATCCAGTAATAGAGGGATGAGCAGAATATTGACTTTGGTCGAAATATCAAAAAGTCAAATAAAAAACAATTCAGAATACTTGTAGCCCTAAAATTTTCAGAAATCCACGGCACGGTATAAAGCAACAGAAAAAAGTCAATTTGGCCAGAAAAGAAAGACCTTTATTTTTGACCCCCGTGAGACAAAACTATGTACCCCGATTGAAAAACAACCCTTAGTTCTCCACACACTCTTTGCTTGAACAGAATGGACTGTCTTTTCTAATTTATAAATCTTTTGAAAGTTACTCAAAGACCTCAATTGCTTCTACAACTGGCATAGTACCTGTGAAGTGGGTAAATAAAGATGAGAAATTACATTTAGATTGTCATTGAAGCATGGGACATGTTATGCAGGGGTGACAGGTGGAGATAAAAGATGAAATGGAAATGATAGAAGTTGAAGTAAAAGATAATGATTGGACAATCATGATGTTCAGTGATGTTTACGATTCAGCTAAAAATGACTTTAAAAAATTTGCGTTTAAGGCCTGGTGCACGTAAGATGTGACATTTGGTATACAAATTTTTTTTTTAGAAGTGGTTGATTTTAACATTGCTTTATGGAGGAAAACTCATATTTTAATGTGCTGAAGATTTCGTGATGATATCTTCATTCATCCTTTAGAAACTCAAGGTTTTGTTCAAAAGATTAGAACTTGAAAATTAGAACGGCTGTAACCAAAAAACCTACCATTGGCCCATATGTATTAGTGTTAGAACTCCAAACTAACTTACTTTTGGTAAAAGGATCATGGCCAAATGTGAAATCTGGTTTTGGGTCACACACAAGTTATTGGTATATTGAACAACAATTTATTTTAACAATTGATTAAAAAATTTAATTTATTTCAATTAAAATTCTTGTAGCCGAAAAATGATTAAGTTTTAAGTCACTTGAATCACTTGAATCGTTTGTTGAAATGTAACAGAAAAATTCTGGAAAATAAATTTTGTTCACTTGAAGAGAAAATTGAACATTGACACAAAAATGCAGCAAATTGCTCAACTGAAAATACCTAAAATTAAGTGAAAGAATGTACAACCATACCTTCCTACCATTCCTGCTGATTTCAGAGAGTATATATTATTTATTTAAGTGGATTAACAATTGATGGAAATATCGCAAACCGCGTATTCTAACAATAATTGGTAATTAGAAAGTTCAGAGTATTTGAGGACCAGAAAAGTATCATTAGATCAAGCTAATATTATTCAAAATTATTTCTCAACTGATTATAGAGAGAGAAATTCTTTATTTACGTGAAATGGGCTCACATTCTAGCCCCCAGCCCTCTTGGGCTTACAATTCACTTCAAAAACAATAATACATCAAAATAACAGAATTTTCGTTGAATAATACAAATTTGAATTAAATTTGAAATGATTTGTTGATATACATATATACATTAGTCCAATATGTAATAGCAATCCCAAAAAATATAAACTTTGTTCGAGTTATACTATTAGATATATAATTCAAACTCTTGAAATGTTAATTTTCATTAGGCCTATTTACATATTTACAAATATCATATTGCTAATTTGATGTCGACATATATAATTACAAGTATCGTATTGTTATTGGCAAGTATCGACAATTACGTAAATTAAACTATGTATACAAAGCACTTTGTCTTTTTTCAAAAGCGTTAAATATAAAATTAGCTGTTTCTTTAATACAATCATCCTTCATCAGGAATTCAATTTTTCTGTCATCATTTAATAAGTCAAAAAAGAAATTAATTTGTCTTATCCTGTTGAAGAACTCAAATCTAATATCATTATAAAAGGGACAATGAAAGATAAAGTGCATTTCAGATTCAATGTAGTTGAAGTTACAAAAAAGACAATATCTGTATTCTATTGGAGTGTCTTGAAAACGTCCAGTTTCTATTCTTAATGGTAGAATACCGTACCTAAATTGTGATAAAAGGGCACGCTTTCTCCTATTTTGAATATTAATTACAAAATTTTCTACATTATAGCTCTTTTTAAAAATACTATAAAAGCGTAATTTTGGTACAACAGTGATTTCATTTCGCCATCTCTCACAATAATTTCTGTGTAGAATTTCTTTGGCATTCTGTACATTGATAAAAGTGTTATTTTCAAAATTTGTCAACATACTGATTTCTTCACAAATTAATTTGATTTCTTTACTCCAATTTTTGCATATTGACTTATCCCATACAAATATTTTCTTAACTATTCTATCATTCTCAATGTTCAATAATCTGTTCCATAATCGCAACATTTCTAACTTATGACGTGTAATACAAGAAATCCATCCCATGTCCCCATTAATAGCTAAATTTGATGCAAATCTGTGAACTCCTAAAAAGAATCTTATGGCTCTGTTCTGTACAATTTCACTTCTTTTAGAAACATTAAAACCCCAAACTCCAGCTGCATAATCTAAAATTGGAACAATTCCTGAATCATATAATTTAGTATAAGTCTTATATCCAAAACCATTGTTTGCTTTGAATTTTGTACATAAACTTCCTAGTGCTCTGTTAGCTGAATTTGCCAGTGAATCAGCTGTTAATTCGAAGTTTAGATGGGTATCTAGAATTGTGCCTAAATACTTGTATTTTTCCACGTAACAAACTTCATCATTACCATAAACAAATTTGTAGTCTGATTTAGTTTGAGGCTTATTTCTGAAATGCATTATTTTTGATTTATCAATGTTAACTTTCATTTTCCATTTGCAACACCAGTTTTCAAGTTTACATATCATATTCTGTAAATCAGTCTCAGTCTCACTTATTAACACTATATCATCAGCATATAACAAACATTTCAAATTTGTGTCTCCAATTTTAACACCAATGCAATCATTGAACTCGTCCACAATATCATTTATAAATAAACCAAACAGAGTTGCTGACAAAGAATCACCTTGTCTTACTCCTTGATTAACTTCAAACCAATTGCTAATATATCCATTAACACAAACACCTGCATTTGCATCAGTATAAATACATTTCAATATATCAAGAAATTTACCAGATACACCATAATTCAGTAATTTGTGAAATAGCAAATTTCTATTTACTCTGTCAAAAGCTTTTTCAAAATCAACAAAACAAACAAATGTAGGTAATTTTTTAATTTTCCTATTTCTAATAATGGATGTTATACTGAAAATATGTTCTAAACATGACCTTTTCCTTCTGAAACCATTTTGTTCGTCTTTATACACCTTTTCATTCTCTGCAACATTTATAAGTCGATTGTTCAATACACCAGTAAAAATCTTATAAATTGTTGATAAGAGTGTAATGCCACGGTATTGAAGGGGAATTCTAGGATCAGAAAGCGAAGACTTGGGTATAGGCATAATAATTCCAAATTTCCAATATTCGGGGATGATGCATAAATAAAAGATTTTATTAAATAAAGAGGTTAAAGTTTGAATGGATATCATATTTCTTAGAATTTCATATGGTATACTATCAAGACCGACAGCCTTATTATTTTTTGTATGCATGACAATTTTGTGAACCTCGTATTCAGAAAATTCATGATTCAAACCTTCTAAACCAATTGTAACATTTCTTAAATATGACAGATTATCAGTTACTTCTTGATAAAAGTTCTCATCAAAATTACAATTAACCAAATTATCATTATATAATCCATGATAATCATTTTTCCATTTGTTCATTACAGCATGATGTGAATTAACTACATTTCCATTTTCATCATAAATTTCAAAAGGAATACAAAATTTCTTTTTAGGACCAAGATTTTTGATTATAATGAATGAATATTCCAATAGTCCTAATGTATGTCCCATACCACCACGTCTTTTACATTTCCCAGACAAAAAAGGTCCATAGTTATGCCTGGTATAGAAAGCTAATTAATTTTGAAAAAAAAATCAGCTTTTCATTTAAAACCGTGGAATGTATCATATTTACTAAAGATTTGAACAACATAATAAATAAAAGACTGTTTTATGCTAAAACAAGGGTCAACACCTCTCCCATGCAAAATTTCACAATCGTCATAGTCAACCTCTTGTCAGAGCCATTGATGGCATGATACCTATTTAAAATGCCTAATGTAAGTAATACACTTGATTGGTACATTTAGTTTTGTGTTTAAAAGTGACCGGACCTCTTAAAGCCAGATCAACCTGGCAGCAACAGCCATTTAGGTAAGGCGTTATGGTTGGGACAAAAACGTTATTGTTAGGACCCTTTTCTTTTTACGGTACTGTGTGCCAAGTTTTCTGAGTATCTAAAAAAGCAGAAATGCAATAAACAGTGTATGTATGGGTCAAGGAAACTCAGCTGGGGATTATGGCTTTCCAAAAAATTTATTGGCGAAGTCGTGGCTAACAATTCACATTATAGTTTGAACAGTTATGGTTGGGACACTCAAATGTGGTTTCATAAAGTTGCATTTATCAGATATTGAGTTAGTTAGAGGTGGTGAAAAAATATCTTATGATTAAAAGTAATGCCTAAGCAGCATTCATAAGCCAAGATGGGTTTCTTCTTCACTTATTGGCTAGGAATGAAGACACTTCCAAAAGTTGAATTTTAGCTTCATTTGTGTCATTCAGCAAAGTCATTGTTTCTAGGCCAAATTTTGAGTATCAGATGACCAAAATTCCTCTGCCTTTAAGAGATTTACTGGTTGAATGGTATAACATACAAATTTGATGAAAAATGAGGGCCATTATTTTTGTTTTCTTCGTTAGAAAGAATTGTTTTTGAGTCTGTCACGCCAAAATCTTGCATTTTCAGCACATTTTCATGAACGTTTTGTGTAATATCTTGAGTTAAAATCATCCGATTTGGCTGAAATTTGTAACATACGTAGATTATAATGTCAGAAAAAGATATCCATACTTTACTGCTTCAAAATGATATTGAGAAACCGTAAAAACCTACGTTTTTTCAGCTTCAAAAACAAAAGTCACAAGGTGCACCAGGCCTTAAGGGACCAATCCCAGATAAGGTTCTTCTAGGGAGTGAAAGAAAGCTGCCTTTCACGCCTGAGCTTGAGTACTCTTGATGGAGTACAGTAAAGCATCCATCAATATAAAGTATGATACCCTTTATGATTCTGAGCACCATGCCCTCATTTCGCTGACATTGCAACTTTCATAGCCACACAACCAAGCCTAAATGGCTCAAATACCCGCTTGCAACGGGTTTTCTAGTTGGGAAGTGTCACTAGGATCTTAGCACTTAACTTAAAGGGATCGAAGTGAAAAGGTTTTGATTGGCAAAATTATAAAAAGCAGTCACAGGAGCGAGTTGTAATCTACATCCATAGGACAATATAATATATTATAGTGCTTCCTCGTAGAGTTCATTATCAAAAATTTTCTTAAATTTCTCAAACTGCCAATTTTGCATTCTCGATTGGATCACCAAGTTGTCTTGATTGGACCATAACATGCGCTACAGAAAAAGGCAATTAGCCATGACATGATGCTGTTATACATCTATTATTGAGGCAACATAATAATTATTCTATTTTTGTGCACCACAATGGTAAATTGATAATTTATGGCTCCGTCCAATAAAGATGTTGTCCTTTGTAGCACTTGAAATTTGTAATGATTTTGGTCACCCATCAGAATAACTTTATCACATAAATAGTGCAGTGCCTGGCCATTAGCGATACGCTACATGAGCACCATTTGGTTATACATAATGCATTGCCGCACACTCATCCATTTTAGCCTCTCTAGTAAGTCTTCAATGTGCAATCTCAGGGTAGCATTTAGAATAATGCTCATTGTGCTGTTTTGAATTCTTTGTAGCCTAGTAATATTAGCTTGTGATGTCCCACTCCACACTGTGGCTCAATAATCATAATGTGGGAGCACCAGCGAGTTGTAAAGCGATTTTCTGGTGTTGAGCAGTAAGTATGGAGCAGTTCGATTTAATATTCGAAAAGCTAGAGTTTTTTTACTAGACATTTTTGTATTGACATCAAAGTTATTTCTTGAGTCTACTTTCCATTCCCAGGTAGGGTAGGTGTTCAACCTATACGCCACTAATGTAGAATTTAATGTTACAGCCAGGGATTTTGTTTTAGATGTCTTAGCTTTTGAAGGTTACAAAAGGCTTCATGACAGGATACAACCCCTGCTCCTTTTTGTTATTCCCGTACTATTGGCTAACCCCCATTTTACCCCCGTTTTGCTCCCTGCTTCCCCCTCTTCCCCCCCCTGCTAACCCTTGCTTGCCCCCGTTTACCTCCCACTTGCCCCTGCCTATCCCCCACTTGCCCCCACTTATCCCCCACTTGCCTCCGCTTACCCATGCTTACCCTGCTTACCCCCTGCTTACCCCCTGCTTCCCCCACTTCCCTCCTCTTGCCTTCCGCTAGCCCCCGCTTACCCCACTTGCCTTCTGCTGGCCCCCACTTGGCCCCTCCGGCCCCCGCTTGCCCCACTTACCCCTGCTTGCCCCAACTTACCCCTCTTGCCCACGCTTCCCCCACTTCCCTCACATAACCTCTTCCTTTCCCCCAATTGCCCTACCTTTCCCCCTAATTATATTTTCTAATGCTCGTCTTACCCTATAGGGTGGGTGGTGTGTCCTGTCATGAGGCCTTACAAATTAAAATAGAGTTTTTTTTTCTGACATGTAAGCCTAATTTATTTGCACAGAGCCACTTGTAGAGTCTTTCCAGAATGTCATTTAAAGCTTTGGACATGATGTTGATGTTTCTATCCAAATTGTAGTATGCAATGTCATCTGCATATATATAAACTATGCTTTTCTACATGTATGTGCGTCTGGTGACATTTAGTGGAAATTGCTTATAAAAACAATGGTGGAACGAGCTATGATAAGTAACAGAATAGGCCTAGACAAAAAGAGACATAAATTAATAACATCTTATGAATCAATTAAATCAAAGAAATATTACCATACAAAATTAAATGTGAACTAGATTTTAATTCAAGTCTATATTCTTGTGAATTGAAAGAAATTTTATAATTATTTGTATTTCAGCAGAAAAATATATACTTGATTTTGTAATATCAGGCTAAGTGACTCAGAAATACCATTTATTTGACACTGGTGACTGGACATTATGCACCAAAGAAAAAAGGTCTAATAATTGAATTTTTATTTCAGATACAGTGGATCGAAAAAAAAAGATGTATATATACAATTCAGATATTTAATGCATTCAAATTTACTTCATGGCACTGGAGTGATGTAAATTGTCCCGAAATTTGAGATTGACCCTGATAGGCAGTCAATGTCACTCTCGTCTTTATACTATTTTTGTTGAAGGTGCTGGACCAAGCGAGTGACACTGACCATGGCTTCCTGAAGCATCCAATCACCTCTTATCTCATAAAGAACACTGTGTTCTGGATTCTTGCTGGGCGAACGGTATGACATTTTTCTATGCAACTAAGTAAAAAAAGAAACTAATTATAAATTATATACCTTTAGTCCTATTGGCACCCATCTGTTTGTCAACTTGGTAGGGTAAACCGGGACACATTGGGACATGGGGCATAATGGGACGGGGGGTTTTTCTTGGTTATTGATAAGGTATATGATATGGTGATGCCATCAAATCTTGTACATTCCCATCCTGATGTTTCTATCCTTTTATTGGCAAATTACTGCCACATGCAGCAGTTTGGTGAACAGAAGTTAGTTTTCCTAGTGGATAATTCCATAAAGTCATCAACCAATTAGTCAAAATTTCAAAATTGACTGAAGTATGTGCCTCAGCGGAACTCGTTACTGTCAGTCTACCCCTTTTCTGTTCCGCAAACTTCATCAGCCTTTGCATACAGTACAACCATCTTAAAATGGCTCAACATAGTGATCCGTAGTGATCCAAAGCGGTCCGGATACAGAGTGATCTGTAGTGATCTAAGATGATATAACTCCATCTGTAGTGATCTACTAATCCACATTTAGTGAAAATTAATCATGTCAATCATTTAGGATTATAAGTCAAAGGAAGGATAAAATCCATTTAACAATTGAACATACTGATTGAGGAAACATATTCAAGGGTTATTTGGTACTTAAAAGTAAATTTTTTAATATTAATGTTTATTAATAGATACAGATCACAACAGATCACTCCAGATCGATCACTCCATATCAACCAAGATCGCCATGGATCACTGCAGATCGATAGATAAGTGTCGATTCAAACTGACGAGCCATTTTATGATGGTTGTACTGTACCCTTAGGTAGCCTCCTTTCCCCTCACTTAGCCTTCAATTCTCAACTACCCTCAGCTTCCCTCAGCCTCCCTCAACTAAACTCATATTTTGTTAACCAAACTCAGCTTCCCTGAAGGAAACTCCGCTCCCCTCCATTACCCACAGATTTATACTCTGTTTTCTGCAACTATACTCTCTGTTATGGTTCCCAATTATGAGACAGCAGTTACTCTAACGCTGAATCCTGCCTTGAGGGCTACTTTTTCATTAATTTATTATTTAAATACTAGCTGTTGACCCATTATGGTTTGATGGTTTACAAAAATTCAACCAGTAGTCTAGCACAGCTTCTGCCCAGCTTCGTGATGTGACACCAGGTCCCATTTCCAGCATCAATTCAGCTTCCAATCAGCATCCAGGTACATGAACTCGAACCTGGAGTGAATGGAACTTCTGTATTGGCTGGGCCCAGTATACAGAGACAGGACCCAGTGTACAGTGATGGAGCATGGTCTACAGGACTACAAATGCCAAACACTCTGATTTCTGTGGCAAAATGTGATTTTTTCTTGATACCTATACAGCTACCGAATATCTTGGATCTTGTAGTTATATTTTTCTTAGAAGTTCAATATGCATTACTGGCCTTAATGTCCCAGATAAATATAAATCTGCCAGATTTTTATGTGCAAAATGAGTTGTTTTTTTGGAAGACAAATTTCTGGGAACTGGGTAGTTAAATTGGCCATAGAGGGTCAATCAGCATGTCAGAAATGGAGAATTCAATGGCCTTCAATGTGAAAAGCATTACTGGCCCTGCTGTAGCAGAAAAAAAAAAAAAGCTTCAATGTAGATTGATATGCAAAATCCCAAGATACATTTCTTGAGCTCTGGAAATAATGAATTTTGATGGGCAAAAGTTGCCAAATGGGACACTTCAGTGAGGAGATGGGCTTAGGGGTAGAATTTAAGGTATCGCAGTTTGAGAGGAAAAAGCCTTATCAGTGAGATGAGACAACTGCTACTGCTATTATTATGATTAGATTTTTGTAAACTATGGAAAAAATTTTTAACATTAAGATTTCAAAATAGATTGAATATAGTCCTACTGTGACAAATATGATACTGAAACATTGCCTCTTTAGTGGATACAAAGATAGTCAATAATACATACTATAGTAATTGGATAACCCAGAAAGGCTGGGTACACTGAGTACCATAGATTTGTGTCACGTTCATGCACACACGGCATCAGTTCTGGTTGATCTTCCGCATTTGTCTTTAAAAATATCTGCAGTCTGAGTTGCTCACCTGGGCTGCTCTGTAACCAGCGGACCAGCTTGTCAGTCTGCCCACACAATGTAGGCTACTGCATATATGTGTGTTTTGCAATATAGATCTAAGTATTTTATCATTATTTTGGTATCTATCAAGATTGCAACATTGCATACTATACAATAACTTCAAAGTGATATTCAAATAGTGCAGTTGCATGTGGTATTTGCAGCCTGAATTCATTGATAAGCAACATGGAAATGTCATAAGAGAGAGATATGGACACCTGCAGCAGCAGTTGGACTTCAAGGGGACCAGACCAACATGGACGACTGAGGAGGATTTGGAGAGATACGGAGAGGAAGGGAGACTCTGGGCAGAGACCATATTTGATGCAATTAATTTCATGGCAAGGAATGACATTCTACAACTTGGTAGCTTCTTAGAAAATCAATATACTGTTTTATTATACAGCGGGGATTATGATGTGTCAGTAACCTGTGAGAGATGCTTGGAGCTGCTGAGACCATCTGTCTTCTTCAAAAAGGAGAAATGACTGTTTGACACACTATGATCTTGGGCATTCATTTTCTGTACGTTATGCAATAAAAAGATTTAAAAAGTGAATATTCACAACTGGTGGGAACTTGAGTTGAATTTTTTTTTCACACAATGCAGAAACCTAATTTATAATGATATTTTACAGCCAAAAGGAAATAAAACGCAACATGGAGTAGGATTTCAACAAATTTTCAGAGGAAGGGAGATTCTGGGCTGAAAATATATTTGATGCCATCCATATGCTGGCAAGGAATTATGGAAGAATATTTGGTAGCTTCTTAGACTGAAAAAACTTGCTAGCTCATAAAGTATATGATGTGTTAGATACTTGTGAAAAATGCATTGAGCGGCTGGGACCGTGCGTCTTTTTCAGTGAAAAAGAGACTCTTTGATGATCAGCTATAATCCAGAATAACTTGTTAAGCATTTACTCAAACCACCTTTCAGAAATTAAAAAAAATGTATCCAAGTGATTTAAAACTTTATTGTAAAGCTTGAAAGCTGTGTTAGAGCAGCATCATGAAAAGTCTCTAAAAATGCTAAATTAATAAGTAATTTTGGGCTATTCAGCTGTTGGGATAATGTTGACTTTTCCAAATTGAATAATGTATTATTGGCTTCAAGATATACATCAGGTGACAATTGGGCTATTCAGCCGATGGGGTAATGTTGACTTTTCCTAGTTGAATAATGCATTATTGGCTTCAAAATATACATCAAGTGACAATTGTTTTGACAATTTTTTGCTGATGTTGTTGTAGGGTAAGGTTCCTTGAGTCGGGCACTTATACAAGGGGCGTCCCAAAAGTTCAGACCTTTCTATTTAAGGTATCTGTATGAAATTTTCACAGAATTAATTTCAGATATATCACTAGAGTCAAGGATTGTAAATCCGTCCGGGATGGTAAATCCATCCATCCTGTAATATGGGCATAAAAACATATCTGTTGAAGTTTTGTGAGTTTTAAAAGCAAGGGAATTCGTTTTTAATAGATTTTTGCCGTTTTCAGCATTTCAATCTGTTTCATGTCAAAAGATCACTGAATAAAATAGAAAATGTATTATTTTTATTTGATTTTTAAAGAATTACTCAGTTGTGACACATTTGAAGGAAATACATTGGAAATAGAAGTGGACGGAATTGCCATCCTCATATTAAAACTGGCTTGATTGGGTGTTTTGTGAATCCGTCCACCTACATCAGAGTACTTTAATGACTTGCAATGTTTATAATTGGCAAACAATATTTTTGATTACAGAAATTAGATTGGAGCAATTGATACCACTTTGATTGGGTTAAATAAATTTCTTATTGTAATTAAGGCAATCAATTCAAATCATTGTATAAAACTTGATATCTATTATTCAATTCTTCTGTTTTTCGTGCAATCATTGTCCAATTATTCTTAAATTACACAAAATCCTTGGTTAATGTTGATAAATTGCAACATTAAAAAAATTAATAAGATATATGATAGGTTGGGGCTGTATTATGCCCTGTGGACGGATTTACCATCCTTGCTGGATGGATTTACCAGCAACCTGGACGGATTTAGGAGCCCCAACCTGCATTTTTGGTTGCCATAGTTTCAGCAAAAATTATTTGAATTGTTTTACCTTTTGAATCGTTTAACCTTTTTGGATGTTGATGGTAGCACGGAATATGCTCCTTTCACTGGACAAATTTGAATTTATTTTAACTATTCCCATTGTTTGGGAAATAGGGTTTTAGCCAAAAGTGGACTGATGTACCCTCCTTGACTCTATCTAAAATTTGGCACCTCTTGGAAGAATTTAAATTACTATTCTGTTGCCATGGAAACAAAAGGTCAGTGCACCCAGCGCAGCTCAATTTTTTAGCTCAAATATAAGTGTCTAGTGTGTAAATAATCATAGGATTTACTGTAAATATGCAATTGATGATCATGAAAAATATTTTTTGGCAGCTTGACATTATCTCAAAGTTTTTCTCTGACATTAATTTTAAAGTCACTATGAACCAGTTGAACCCCTGTGCTGAAGCAATCTCCAAAGTCCTCATAACTAAGCTGTTCCTAAATTGTGGAATTTCAGTGAATTAGGCTGCAGCTTCATTTCCAATTGTGAGTATGATCTCTTTAATTAGTGAACTGGTATATGTGTTTTAGAATCACCAAAAGCCACATAAGGCCAAATGTGGTAAATAAGGCAGATGAGGTTGGGTTTGGATTCAATGTTCTTGAGCACTGCCTCTTGGCAGCAGATTGTTTCGGCGAACCATTTCAAGAGATGTGAGGCAACTGATGGAGAAAGTCTTTGGCAATTGCCTCAGCTGATCACGTTGAAATATAAATAAATGTGAATTATATAATGGAGGATATCTTGAGACAATGCTAGCCTATCAAGAAATATATTTTCTTGCAATCATTTGTTTTATTACTGTGAATTCTCTCACTATAAACAAAGCTAATTTGTTGAATTCCTTAAAGAAATTGAGCTGAGCTGGGTGCACTGACCTTTTGTAACCATGGTAACAGAGAAGTAATTTAAACACTTCCAACAGTTTTGATTTTTTCAACATAGATAGTTAAATACCTGAAATTAATTCTGTGAAAATTTCATTCAGCTACTTCAAATAGAAAGGTCTGTCAAAAAAATTGGTCAGAACTTTTGGGACGCCCCTCGTACTCTGTACATTATAAAAAAGTGATATCTAGCTTGGCCTATATGTTATTTTTTGTCAACCAAGGCCTCAAATTAAAGTTACTCTGAATGATAGGTCAGGTTCTCACCAAAAGTTTTCCTAATTTTCACATTTTATAATGTATCTTGGTGGTACTCTCCTGTGTGTAAATTTTCTTTGATGTGGAAATAGCAAAAGATTAAAAATACTTGGAAATAGATTATCCGCTTCTAATGGCCCTCTGAATGCCCTAAATGACCCTTAGATTTATTTCGGGTACGCATGGAAAAAAGTAACAGGCTTGATTGAAGTCAACTTTGTGACGCAATCACCATTGTAAGAATTTGTTAATTTGTAACAATATACCAATAACAATGGTCTATGTTACGTCATCTATAATGGATGTGCTGGAGGTGGGAGGCACTATCAAGAAAATAAAAATAAATAACTGAATAATTTGTTTATTCAAGGAAATACTTTACGATTTACTCAGAAATATTAAGGATCACAAGTTTACATTATAATACACAGAAATTTGCCAGTATTTATAGAGCAATTTTATCATTCAGGGCAACGTTAAACGATTTTACTAAATCTAACAGTAAATTGAGAGAACTTGCACAACAGAAGAACTAAATTAGTGGTTAAATTTCTGAAATAAAAATGACATACATGTAGGGCATCTTTCAGTCGGACACCTGTGTTCTAAAAAACAGGACATCAAAGATACAGGTGCTTTAGAGTCTTCCTTTCAATTAAAAAAGCCCATATTAGAGCACAGAAGAGGTTAGGCTTATGCCTTAGTGAATGACAAGAAATCTGAAGTCAGATCAATACCATAGGCCAACAAAAGATGCCTGAAACAAGACAAAATTCTACTAAAATTCACAAATTTCTGACACTAAATTGAGAGAAAAACGGGTTTTCAACCCCATTTACAGGTCCATGAAAACCCCACTTTATTTGTTAGTATCATGCTGATACTTTCTGAACAAATAAAGGAAGTCGTAAGGTAAGATTGGTACTAAGTAGGCCTACACTCCTGCTCATAAATATGGAATACTTTTTTGGAAAGAAAGTGTCAAATAAAAGTCAATTATAGAGTGTGAATGTAAGCAAGGTTCATTGTAAAGCTCTAGTCATCTTCTCTAATCACTCTTTGAAAGCCTCAACTGCATTTTTTGCAAGAATTTTTAATTTTTGGTTAAATGCACATCACCCAAGAAAAAACCCCTGAATTTCCATATTTCATGCTGCTGTAACTTCTTATGGGGTTAATGCTCCAGCAACTGTTTTAAACGACAGCACATTCTTCCCTTTAACAGTAATTAGAAGAAGTTTTGATTGAATCAGACCATCTCATTCTCCAGCAGAAGTGGCTAAAGTTATCAATTTCAATGGAGAGTATTGAAGTATTCCGTATTTATGAGCAACAGTGTACATAGGTATAGGAGCTCACAATTGGCCAATACAGCCCAACAAAAAGTGTCCGAATCAAGGCAACTCCCTCTAAGTGTCCGACTCAAAGAACATTACCCTATGTACTAACACGAGAGATCTCAAATGTGAGACAATGATGCGGAAAGAATCTTTAAATTTATGTAAATATATTGTCACCAAGGTCACAATGTCTAGATTCTAAGAAATCTGAAAAAAAAGGCAATAACAAACTTTCATTTTCAAACTGCGGCAAGATGCCACCTGGCTACAGAAATTGCAGAGATCACCCAGTTCCAAATGTCAATGACAGTGATGAACAATGATGATCATCGCAAAAGTATTAATTGTAAACTATGAAAATCACGTCTAGCACACGTGGAATCTTCTACGCCACTTAAGAAAGGAATTTATGTTTAGGGCTGCATTAACAGTGCCCATTAAAAAAAACTGACTAAAAATTGGGACTTTGAAGGCAGAAGTTGTAATGCTGATATGTGGTGCTGAAAGTTAAACATTTTGTTTTACATGTTTTATTTGTTTTTTTAATTATGTTTTTAGTTGTGTCACATTTTATTATGTTTTTAGTTGTGTCACACAATAGCCTAAGGCTAATGTCCCCTGTTTTTTATGCGTGACGAAAAATAACATTTTGTTATTGTTATTGAGATGAATTAATATTGAAGATATGTCACCCCTTAACAAATTGTGTCTGTAAAATCAACTTGTTATTTGAATTACATGAATAGAATGTGATACAACTGCTGTGGAAAGGGACATTTTGTGACAGTTTGACCTGATGACAGCCAAGCCAATGACCTCAGCAGGTTGAAAGGCAGGGGATATGGATTCTCAAGCCAAGAGGTAACTTTAACAAGGTGCTGTGCAGCAGACATGAAGAGTTTCAGAGCTACACTCTAAACATTTGGTTTTCACTGTGACTAGTTTATGACTACTTTAGGGTAGTAATGGTTGCAAAAATTTGGTACTGACTTCCTGGAAAGTCATTTTTACTATTCTATCATTATCAAAATGACTATGCTGACTATGTAAGTGTCCGAAAGGTAGTCAATTTGATGACCATCTGGTAGCTATGATTACCAGAGTGGTACAGCTTACTAATCCAATATTTGTCACATTGACAACCCTTTAGTAATTTTGACTCAAGGAGTTGTCGCTTTAGGCACCAGGAATTACCACTCTAGAGTTGTCATCCTGACCACCCTGTGTTTAGAGTGTATGGTTAGAATTGCAACTGTAGGACGGTCTACTACTTTCAGATAAAGCAACAGCTTGCAGAATTGCACATCTCTCAGAAGATTTGTAAACTTTCACAGGAACTGCACAGCCCTCAGAAGATTTGTGAAATGTTCACAGGAATTGCACAGCCTAAGAAGATTTGTAAAACTTTCACAGGAATTGCACAGCACTCAGAAGATTTGTGAAACTTTCACAGGAATTGCACAGCACTCAGAAGATTTGTGAAACTTCCACAGGAATGGCACATCCCTCAGAAGATTTGTAAACTTTCACTGGAATTGCAGAGCCCTCAGAAGATTTGTAAAACTTCCACAGGAATTGCACAGCCCTCAGAAGATTTGTAAACTTTCACAGGAATTGCACAGGCCTCAGAAGATTTGTGAAACTTTCACGGGAATTGCAGAGCCCTCAGAAGATTTTGAAACTTTCACAGGAATTGCACAGCACTCAGAAGATTTGTGAAACTTCCACAGGAATTGCACAGCACTCAGAAGATTTGTGAAACTTTCGCAGGAATTGCAGAGTTCTTGTACTTACAAACTAAAGAACTTCATGCTGAGTAAGTGAACTCCAAGCAAGCATTTGACAAGACCACAACAGTTACCAGCAAACCAATGACTTTTTTTAATTACATTTTGTGGTAACCATGCACTGACCAATGGCTTACCAACTTGACAAGCAATCATTGCACGTGCCAGAATGACAGAACTTTGCCAATGCCAGGTCATAGGCCGTCAACCTTGCTGGCTATAGACTATCTACTATCCCTTCTTATTTTATGGGTTGAGTTGGCCATTTAGGCTTTATTAGAGTCTCCTTCCAGAGATGCCTATTATTTATCATTTTATGTTTTACTAGGTGTATATTTTTGGTAAATAAATGATATGAATCTGAAATCTGAATCTGTCAGATACCAAATAGTGTGGTGGAAGTGAGCAGCACTGTCATATTGCAATTGGTACCACCTGTGAGTGACTCTTGGAAGAACGGCCTTGCCACCTGTTGAGAGACTCTTGAGTGACAGTAGTTGAAGCAGAGACACAGAAGAGAGAAGACCTCACAGAGTACATGCATATCGCTATCACATTGGTGTCAGAAGTGGGATTTTTTGTGAATTATCTGTGAGAAGGAGCTCATGGACCTTTATATGCAGCCTGTGATGTTGGATTCCTGACATTTGGAGGCCAGGAAAATTACTCTGCATTGGATGCCTATGAAGAAGCATGGATAGCCATCCTGACCACATGAGTATCTATGTTTTATAATCCACATCAATCCTCTCTATAGAACTAAAATACAAGCCAATCATCTGCAAAATAGTTACAATTACATGATTCTCTCTCATTATTTTCTAGTTATTTTGACAGTCAGTGGAAAATTTTCATATTTTTACACCTTGATTTTGAGACTGATCACTGACTCAGCAAAACTCCAGTCAGCTGTTGAACTCTCCGTGCATGAACGATAACCCACATTCAAGCTGAATTCTTTTGTTTCTCTACTGTGGTGTGTGAATGCTGCAACAAACATTGGTCAATTAGTGGATTATAGACTATTGTGATATTCTGGAGTTGAAAGAAACGTTTTTGAATGTGCTGAGAGCTGGGAGAATTTAATGCTGACTTTTGGCTTGTTTAAATACAGTTTAATTAGGGAGTCAAAATATTAATTGGCCACATTGTGCAGCATGCCGATTTATTTATTTGGCTGCCAACTGCTAGTTACTTGACTCTTTCAAAAAAAAAAAAAAAAAGAGAGAGTGGACTATGCTGGATTATGCAACATTATTCATAAAATAATAGCTACGATCATTGTCACCTGTCCTGTCTACAGAAATGGATATAGACTTGGCTTCTGCTTCTGTGGCGGAACTTTGGGAGATGTTTGGAAGGAACATTGCACTTTCTAATGGAGCTTCCCAGAGTCCAGCTCAAAGTGACTGTCAGGACAATAACCTATGTCTGCGAAACTCTATGATTGCATATGAAGAAATTACGAAGTTACAAAGCTGCTCATCTGCAAACTATGTGTCTCAACCTTCTTCAACTCATCCCCTTCTCTGCATGTCAGGTGAATGCCTGACCAGCCCTTCCACAGCAGGTGCATGCCTGCTTCCCTCATCTATTGTGAATGATACATTCTGCGGACAAGGACCATGCTCCCTTGTTCAAAATGACTCCTGTTCTGATGAACACCAGCTAAGATTGTGCAATATGAAGCAGCCATCCTTGGTGAAACTGGAGCAAGAACTGCAGTATCATGAAGTGTTACTGGCAGAAGGACGACAGCGAAGCGAGGACCTGCGCAAGAAGATGTGTGACACAGTTGCAGAATTTGTGAAAGAACGACAGCAGATGGAGAAAGTTTACATGAAGATAAGTGACACTTTGTGTAGAATGAAGACTATGGCGATTCTCAGTTCAAGCGCTGATGAAGTGGCATTTATGGATATTTCATCTATGGACATCGCTGCTTTCGAAGAGCAGGATCCCTCTCTTCCATCTACATCTCTAAAGTCTTGTGATCCGATGTCAGAACCTGAGGTGCCAGAACCTGCAGCTCAAGTGAATGCCAATCCATTCTATGAGACAGTAAAGCATGTCTATCCATCAGACTGCATCTATAAGTCATCTTGTCTTCGTGACACCTCATGCTGTAAAGCCTCCAGGATGAACTTCAATTACCCAAGACCGGCAAAGAAGACCAGACTTCAGCGGAGAAAACTGAAGAACAGCAAGAAGACCGTCCAAGCCCATGATGTGCTATAAATCAGCTTTGAAGTGACGCATGGAAGAAAAGATCAACTTCAGCTTAACTTGGTCCAAAAGCCACAACATCGCAGGAAGTACCATCGAATCCCATATGTCAGAAAGAAATCCATGACGCAGAAGTTTCAAGAAACCAGCAGTGATTGCTCAGGCTTCATGAGTGGACCCTCTGATTGTGATGTTTCTGAACTTGATGGATATTGGAGTGTCACTTGTCAGCCTGCAGGATATTTCCAAAAGCTGAATAACCAAGTGTACCCTACCTGAGCTACCTGTCATGAAGAATGCTATCTTGTTGCACTTGTGCTATAATAATCTGTTCCTGGTGAGTTGTATGACTCCCGATTCCCTGTCCTTGGGAGCTGAATGGCTCTCCTATTGCCCTTACCTGTCCTTGGGAGCTGCATAGCTCTCCTATTGCCCTTACCTTGGACCTTTGATGTAAATTTCCCCTCTTCATTAGATTTCCCCTAAGTAATTCCATCTTCTAACTTGTCTGATGATCCAAATGTCCATTGGAGCTGTTCCAAACAGTGGAGCTGCATGGCTCCAAGCTCATCCTTCCAATGGAGCTGCATGGCTCCAAGCTCATCCTTCCAATGGAGTTGCATGGCTCCAGGTCCTTGTGTCCAATTTTCTAAAACGTTACCCCTGTACAGTTTTTACTGACCATTGTGATTTTATTATGATTTTTTTGGAGTTGCAAGGCTCCTGCTCAGATTTTACTGCCATTCAAATGATTTTAATGTCCTTTGGAGTTGCATGACTCCAACCGCCGATTTTAAAGACTGTGAGCTGGTGTGATGTTGTGCTAAAAACAAACCTGGGTGGAAGAAGAGGCGCGGAGAAATGAAGATCAGAAGAGAAGAAGCATGAAGAAAGAACTTGACAAACTGCATAAAAACAAACCTGGGTGGAATGTGGCAGTGAGCAGCACTGTCATATTGCAATTGGTGCCACCTGTGAGTGACTCTTGGAGGAACTGCCATGCCACCTGTTGAGAGAGTCTTAAGTGACAGTAGTTGAAGCAGAGACACAGAAGAGAGAAGACCTCACAGAGTACATGCATACTTTATACCCACGCCGCGCTATCACAGTGCAAAGAAGATTTTCCCTTCATATTTCACCAAAATGTCCAAGCAATGGCATCTCAATTAATGCAGCTGAAATTGGCAATATTATAATATCGTAATATGTACTGCCAATCCTGGTTCTGCAGAATTGATTGTTGGAGAAATGTTTTAAATTAAAAGTGTGCCAGTTGTTGAGCATTTGATATGAAATGTAAATCTTCAAAAACATTTACACTTGAGTACATAATCATCATGCTATTAATTCACGGAACCCTTACACTACTCCAACCAAACCACTAATTGCCCAGTTATGAAAACTTGCAACCACCTTTTGTACACCCTCTTGAAACAATGTCCTTAGCCACCTTTCACCTTCCAACTTACAGCCTCAGAAAAAGGAGGGGTGTTCTCTTAACATCTAACTTGTTCAATAGAAAACATCTTTACGGGTCTTATGCTAGTAAATTATACATGTTTATGATGAAATAAATGGGCATATGACATCATTCAAAGCAGTCCGTTATAAACTGCAATTTTTCACAGAGACACTTACAAGCAGTGAATACAACCTTTTGAAATTTAGTGAAGACAAAAACGTATTTCTTAAATTAAAGTCAGGCAATGCAATTTGAAAAAACACAAAGAATTTGTGATTTTGACCCCTAGTTGGGACCTAAACCCCGATATTTGGTATTCTTGCTCTTTTGGGAAAAGTCAAGAGATATCCAGGTTCTTGACTGAGCAAAGCTGACCAAGGAAACATTGGTTGTTGGCAAAAACACAGCACATGCCTAGTGCAGAGGAGAGTTGGTGATATTGGATTTAGTAATATAAATATAGGAGCTGGTGACAGGCAAATACAGCTGAAGTATTTGGAATAGGAATATAATTCTATACCTCCCACTATTCCCTCTAGATATAATGCATATTTCTGTCTATCTGACCATCAATTTTTTAGGTTTCTTATACATATTTTAAGGGGTGTTGACAGGAAATTAGTTTTTTTCGCTCTACATATAAACTAACTAGAAACAGGTCCCGTGAATGTGTAGGTTGCCATACCAAGTCAAAATAATCTGTCTGTACATGTACAAGCAATATGTAAATGTATAGCAAAACCTTCCTTATCTTGAATGGTTACAAATATTATTTATCCATGGGTATAGACTCCATTAATGGTTTGATGTATATTGAAGAAATTTGAAACCTTACATTTCAGCATTAAAATCAATTTGTCAGATGAGAACCGTGCACATGGATAGAATTGGATACAACTGGCTCAGAACAAAGCTGTGGAAAGGGACATTTGGTGACAGTTTGACCTAGCAATGGCCAGATCAATGACTAGTAGGTTGTAGCCTAGTCCAGATGGAACAAGGGGTTGCCAGCATTTTGATGATCAGGCCAGCGGAGGACATACTCTTATATAGGCCTACCAGGGGAATGAAATTAGAATGCCACACTCCATTCAGAATCAAATAAATTCTGACACTTTACATTTCATCAGTAAAATCACTTTGTTAGGTGAGAACCACACAGGTATAATTATAGGATACAACTGGCTCAGAACAAAGCTGTGGAAAGGGACATTTGGTGACAGTTTGACCTAGCAATGGCCGATCAATGACCTGTAGGTTGTAGCCAAGTGCGGATGGAGTCATAAACAAAGTGCAAGCTCTAACAACTTTCTGAGTGGTTGGCATGATGAATTCCAGAGCAATGGTAAGAATTGCAGCCACAGAAATGTCAGATAAAAGTAACAGCTTTCAGAATTGCACACAACTCTCGGACTTGCAACTTAAGGCTTTTGACTTGCAACCAGAATGAGATGACTTATTGGCAGTTGTGAGGCTGAATGGCATATGACTGGCCCAGCACTGGCATTCTGGTTAGTGCTGTGACTGGCTGCCCAGTTAGGCATTTGGCTGGTCAGTGGTCACTACAGTATTAGTTGGAATGATTGGTTGGCCAGTTGTGGCCCGCCCAGGGTCAAACAGTCCTGCACTGACACAGAAACCCCTTCATACCCTGTGGCTTTAGATATTGTTGACAGCAAACTAATACTGCCAGGAGGATTTTTTCAATCATTTTCAGCTGAATCTTGCAAGCCAAGACATCATGGTCATTGCTCTTGTGACGTCTTATCAAAATGTTAAATTTCTGAGTCCTTGTAGCTAGATCTTTTGGAGAATAGCTTATTGTACAGGGTGGTCAAGAAAAAACTTTACTCTCTTTCTTTGGCATAGTTCTATAAATTTGTCTGTTATTACTATCCAATCTTTTCCAATGCAAAGAGGATAGTCATGGCAACATATTATCTGTAGTTTGTTCTCCTGGGACATGATGTGTAATCCTGAGCTATGATTTTGCAGAAATAAAAAAAAGACCATTTGCACACATCTTGCTGTCCCGAATGCAAGCCATTGCCATCAGTTCAAATATTTTACCATTGCTTTCATATTCTTACAGTTACTTAGAGTTCTTCAGAGGTGTTTGGCTTCAGTCCAGTGGGTAGCTTGAAAGAGAAGAAGTTTGATAGGAATATGAAGCTACCATAGTTTGTCAAAAGGTGTCTCCTGTCGTCATGCCTTATTGAAATTAGAATCAAGAGTAGGAACATAATACTGAGATTCCTACCTGAACTTCATGCAAACATGAGACTGATTGGATAAGAACCCACTGAGTTGTGCCTCATGGGCCAAAGACTGTAAAATTTTTTCTTGACCGCCCTGTACTATGGACTGTAGCTGCCGATCTAGCATTTTCACAAGGGGCACCCACTGAGTTTGATTGCAAGTCAAATAAAACATACTAAGTGAATCAACTAAATTGAAACTCCAGAATTGACCAGTGATATTACATGAAACGATCACTTTTAGGAACATCAGCTGCTTATACAAACTTGTACTTACAAAGAAATAACCATATTTTTGTGTGAGCATTTCCGCCAATTATTATGCAAATTATTGGAAAAGCCTCTTTTGCCGCCCAAAATCAAGAAAGTTGATTATGAAATGCCTTTAATATATACCTTATAACACTTAATGAAAAACAGAACCATCATTTCAAATGTGGGCATCTCCATGACTAAGGAATGAATTTAATATAATTACATTGAAAAATCATTGAAATAGGCTTTTTCCTCAAAATAGAAGCCTCCTATGTTCTTAAAAAAAGTCAAATCACCGAAAATTCAGCTTACAATGTATTTGTATGATACTAGGATAATCATCTGCGATAAACCACCAAATCCGACGTCTCTACAACAAGTGACATCAAGTCCAAATCTCACATCTCTGTTTCCCATTGGAAAAGCATTGGCAATCAAATGAGTTCAATTCATCTCGAGATATTTTTTAGGTACGGTGGTGTAATTTTATTTTCATGGGTTTAGAGAAGAGTTCTGCATCTAAGGAAAGTGGACGATGAGTTTGGTAAAGATTTTATAATTTGCATGGCCAACACAGGCGTTTTGTTGCAATAAAACTGTAATTTCAATGCTATTTCAATGCAGGGGTTTAACATGGATTTCTTGGATATGAATGGATCATTATTAGGAATGATGGTTCTAATTTTCGTTTAGTGTCATGGGGTATATGTTCATGACATTTTCAGGTCATTCTGGTTGATTTTTGCTGACAATGAATGCTTTTCCAATAATTTGCATAATAATTGGGAACACCTCAAAACGAGATTATACAGCATAACTCCAAACTGAGCAAGTGGAATGGGATGAAATTGACAGGATGTTGGCTCCATGACACATTGATCATTATGTGTTAAGGATATCCAAATAGTATTATTCGTTTTGGAGATATCACGAAAAAGCCTAGTTGCGTAATAATTGGGAACGCGGTGTATAATAAAATCACTCAGTCAGCTAGCAAGTTAAATGAACTGAATAATCAGCTGAGTTGCCAAATCCTTGCTGGGAAAAATGATGGAATCGAGACCCACCACAGGATCATTCGCATTCCAGAGAAAATAATTCCATCCTGGATTAGACAGGAGAAATATGCATGATGTGATGTTGCCCCGAATGTCCAAGATTCCGTTCTTCTGCCTTCTATCACTCTCTGATAAAATCATTAAATCAACCAAAAATTTACTTTTACTGAATAGTCAGCTGAGTCTGAATTAGACAGGAGAAATATGCATGATATGATGTTCCCCCAAATGTCCAAGGTTCAGTTCATAGAAGTAGTGGAATATCTTATTCTTAGACTTTGTTGACTATATTAAAAGCTCAGATCCTACCATTCGTTTGGTCAAATAAGAGAATAGAATCATTGAAATAAACAGGCTTGGTTATTTTATGGCCCGTATATCCAGTAGATTTGCAAGGATGTACTACTCAGATATTGTGTAGATGTGATTCCACAGTGAGACATCAAGTTCTTCTTCATCTTGGCTTTTGTAAATACAAATTATGGCAAGAACTACAATGTCATAATTTTCAGCTTTGCTCAACTTTGCTTTATACTTATCTCTATGAAGCAATTAAGGATACTTAATATCTGGGAAGGGTTCTGGTGCTCAAGGGTCATTAGGGTGACCAGCGCCATCTGTGGTCAGCTGAGGACAACTGGTGGACAGGGACAACCAATTAGGTGGCCATGTTTGCTGGCCGTCGGTATTGACACTGTGTTTGATTTTACTAAATGTCTCAGGTGCGTTGGTTGCATGTTTGTTGGTCATGACTGTGAGTGCTGGTCTTTGTCTAACTGATCACTTTATGTAGAAATATTTAACTATGAAGGTACATGGCAGAATTACAAATATCAACCAGATTCAGCCATTGATTTAATTGATTTGATTTATTATGTTTATAGATCATATGTACAGAGGCCTGCAGAATTAAAACACAACTGTCAGTTTTATACACAAGTTTGCATGGATGATGTTTGAAGCTTGCCCCCAAAGCTCTTTGAGTTGTATCGAAAGGGGGTAAACCTGGAAAATTTAAAAAAAATTTAAATAAGAACCATACAGTTTTGTAAAGCAACAATACACAGGAATTCAAACATTAAAAAACCTCCACTTCAGAACATCAGAATTTCCACTAAGTCTGCATCATATTCAATTTGACTTCTCCCTCAGACGATTCCCTGAACTTCTGTTCTCTTTCCCAAAAGGCATTTTGTTCTCTTCTGAAGTCCCCGACTTCTTATGCAACACACACCACAGTTCTGTGTCAGTGACATGGTCCATAAGCACTTGATAAAGCCTAATTCCTTGGGGCTTCTGTGTGTAGCGTTTCTTTTGGAAGCAGCACGTAAGCTAAGTATGGGCTAAAGGATCAGGAAGAAAAAGGAATGTGGGACTGTGGTGTAAAAAATGCACACAAGAAAACTATGATGATAAAATGGAGCTCTTAAAATTATCCCCTTCAAAATACACTTCAGCTGAACATTAGGGACTAGAATTAAGTTTAATTTTTAAAACCTTAATGACAGTTAAAACAGCATTATTATCTCCTGTTAATGACTGCATCATTTGATTCTTCTTTTTTTTTCAAATATAGGCCTATAACTGGACTGGTTTCCCAGTGGACTTCCTTATTTCACACTTTATGGAATTTCACACTTGATCACTGTTTCCTATCATGGTCTAATAGGCCTATGTCTCCTTACCAGTCCGCAGGCCACCGTAACCCCCCCCCCCTTGGGACAGTAAGGAAACATAGGCCTATTACACCGCATCTGACGAAATTATGCAAGTAGGTTGTTTCAACATAGCACAAAAACTTTTGGGCCCAACAGTTTATCCTTTTCACATAATCATTGGATTGGACTGAGAAATATTTCATGTGACTTTCATCATGTTTCGTTCAGGCAAAGTTATGCCATATATTCAAATATTTTGGTGTCTGACGAAATTATGCAAAATCAATGCAGCAAGCGGAAGAACGGTACAAATGTTTAATTATCAAACAATTGCACTGAAAACATTAGCGTTACATCATTTTGCTACAATCTCCATCAAAAAATTTAGCTTACTTGCTGTCACTGCCGAGCAATGTGCATAAATTGTCTCCACTGGAATAAATTGATTATGCATGTTTTTATCAAATTTATGCTCCCCAAAACCTCAAAATGCTTCCAATCATTTGAAACATGCCTCTGGCAGTCACCTTATTCTGTATTTTTAGCTGTATGAAAAGGAAACTGAAGTAATACCTCTTATTTTGAAATGGCTAGCAATCAAAAATTATTTCCATGACCTGCCATTGGAATTGCATTGTGTTTACGATGTGCAGTTTCTTAAGTAATAGTTTGTCAATTTTCCAATGCATAACTTATCTCTCAGTTTTACTGAACTTAATTGATATCAGATGGTAACTGTTGTGTTTGCTGTGTCACAATTGTGTTGTTTAAAACTGTTTCATTATCTATGTGTTTGATGTTTTCAGTCTCATTGTTTTCCAATTTGGCACTGGCCCATTGTCCAGTTTCCTACAGTTCCTATCAATTATGTGTCATAAAGCTTTCACAGTTCATCTAACATGTTAACATGTCAAACATTGTAAATTCATTTCATTCTCATCTGATAACTCAAAGAGACAACAATATCATTGAAATGTCATGATGCCTACTAAATTGTAAGTAAAGTATTTTATATTATAAATTCATAGAATTCATATTTCTGTACATTTGTTATTCCTATTGTATATTAGTGTATCATAATTATAAATGAGGTATTTAGACAAGGTATTTTCTTTATTATTGTAGATTCACCAATCAACTTCAATCAAACTTCAATCAACTTCAATCAAACTTCAATCAACTTCAACTTCAATCAACAGTCAATCAATCATCAATCAGTAATATCATCAATAATGTCAACATTGTGTGAATAAACAGTGCATCAAATTAAACATCAGTCCTGTCTTCTTTGGCAACCCTTACAGTGAATAATTTAGTTGCCAAATATGGATGCCTTGAAGAAAGAGAGGACAGGAAGGAAGTCAGCATTGACTAGATGCATAAATGATCTTCATCGATCCATTGTTGATGAGGATAAAGAAAAGGTTACAGAGAGACTTGAAACCATCAAGGAGAAGTTCTCCAGATTTGAAGAAGCACATGATGCACATCATAATGCCCTGAAGGAGGAAGCTGACATTGAGAAGAGTGATGACTATTTCACAGTCATGCATCAGAATTACGTTACTGTGGTGAAGGAGGCAAAGAGTTGGCTGAAATCCCTAGAAGCGAAGCCAGGTGCTGACAATAAGACTTTGAATTTGAGCAAGGAAATTTCTTCCCCTGCTGAGCTCATGAGATGCATGAATCTTCCAAAAATGGATTTGGAACCTTACGACGGTGATCCCCTATCCTTCCATAGCTTCGTAGCTTTATTTGATGAAAATGTCCATGATGTGGTCACAGACGACAAGATTAGACTCAGCAGACTTCTTCAATTCACCACTGGTGACGCTAAGAAAGCCATCCGGTCCTGTGCTGTGTTAGGAGGGAGTGAAGGATACAAGAAAGCTCGGGACATCTTGCAGACGAGGTTTGGCGATCCGTTTCTCATCTCCGAGAGAGTGATTTCCCAGCTAAGGAATGGCAGATCCATCTGGTCTTCTGAAGAATTGCAGCAGTTCTCGGATGAGCTGCAGAATGCCTTCACAACGTTGTCCTCCATCAATCGTCTTGCAGAAGTAGATGTGCAGACCTGCATCTCTGATATCGCCTTGAGATTGCAGCACGAAGTCCGGGGTCGTTGGAAACGCTACATGTATGATGTAAAAGAGAAGAAGAAGCGCTATCCCACGTTCGAAGAATTTATGGAATACGTTGGCAAGGAAGCATCCGAGATGAACGATCCAGTCTGGGGTCAGTGGGGCAGGAAACCTCGCAACAGGCCTCAAATGCAGTCTAACGACAGACAGAAGTCTTCTCCATCGTCTACAACATTTGCAGCTTCCGCAGAGTCTTCCCAACCGAAGAGGAGGAATTCCTGCATCTTGTGTAAGAATGACCATCGTTTATTCTATTGTGATATGTTTAAGAACATGAAAGTTCCTGATAGGATAAAGTTGGTAAAAGACAATCATTTATGCGAGAACTGTCTGCTTAGTAATCATAAGACAGCTGACTGTAGAAAGATGACTCGCTGTACTGTAGATGGTTGTAATGAGAAACATACCAAATTCATTCATTTGAGTAAGTCAAGTCAAAATTCACATTCGTCAGGACCAAGAAATGTCACAAATGCTAGTGTAAATGTTGATGTAGACGTGCTCTTACCAGTTGTGCCAATCACAGTAAATGATAAATGTTGTACCCATGCTCTTCTTGATACTGGTTCAACTAGCACATTTTGTACCCAAGATCTGGTAGATGAGTTAGAGGTGCAAGGTCAAGATGTGAATTACAAGCTTAGTACTTTGAATAGGCAATCAAATGTATGTACCAAGTCAGTTAGCCTAAAAGTAGCTTCACGAGATGGCCGAGATGTTTTGAACTTGTCTGATGTCTTTGTTGTGCCAGAAATACCTGTCAGTATTCCATGTGTAGATTTGACTAGGTATTCACATCTCAGTGGTGTTCCCTTGTCTCAAGATGTTGATCATGTTAAACTTTTGATCGGGCAGGACAATGCTGAGGCTTTAGTGCCAATTCAATTAGAGAAGGGTGATAAAGGTGAACCGTTTGCGGTTAGAACACTTTTTGGATGGTCCTTAAATGGTCCGGTTAGCAGTTCAGGTTCAGTTGCTAAGAGTGTCATTAATAATTTCATCTCTTGTCATACAAGTGTTACCCCTGAACTTCTGGAGGACAAGGTTCATGAATTGTGGAAAGTCGAAAATGAGGGATTGTCTGATGATAGGGAGGCATGGTCACAAAGTGATAAACAAGTCATTCAATTGTGGGATTCTCAGGTTGCTTTCCAAGAAGGTCATTATGTTCTCCCTGTTCCATTTAAAGAACATGCATACTTCCCTGGTAATGTGTCACTTGCCTTTAGTAGGTTGCATTCTCTTCGTCGCAGTCTTGATAAAAGGGAGTTGTTCGACAAGTACGATGCTGAAATCTTGAAGTTACTTACCTCTGGGTATGCTGAGAAGGTTGATCTTGAGGCTCCTCCTGGTGATAAAGTGTGGTACTTACCACATCAAGCAGTCTTATCCAGTAGCAAGCCGGGTAAAGTTCGAGTCGTTTTTGATTGCGCGGCACGGTATGATTCAGAGTCCCTCAATGACAAGTGTCTTCGTGGTCCAGATCTCAACAATCGGTTGCTTGCTGTCATGCTACGATTTAGACAACATGAGTTTGCTTTTATGGGTGATGTAGAGGCTATGTACTATCAGGTCAGGGTCCCGCCTCATGAGAGAGATGCTCTTAGATTCCTCTGGTTTGATGCTGATGGTGTGGTCAGTCATTTCAGGATGACATGTCATGTGTTCGGAGGAGTCTGGTGTAGTAGTGCTGCAACGTACTCTCTCAGACGTGTATTGGTAGATATACCTGATGTAGAACCTGCAGTTGCTAGTGCTTTGAATCATGCATTCTATGTGGACGACTGTCTGGTTTCTGTCCCTTCCCAAGATGAGGTTTTGCAAGTTTGGTCTGGTCTCAAGGAGTTATTGGCAAAGACAGGTTTCAATCTCACCAAGTTTGTTGCAAATCGGAAGAGTATTGTGGAGCAGGTTGATGTGACTGACAGAGCTGCAGAAGTCAAAACTGTGATCTCAGAATCAAATTGTAAAGCCCTTGGTATTGTGTGGAATGTAAATTGTGATGAATTTCAGTTTGAGGCAGATGTGGCTGTTTCAGATGTGGTGACGAGGAGGAGTATCCTGAGTGTGGTCTCTTCGACATTTGATCCTTTGGGTTTGATCGGTCCCATTTTAGTTGTTGGCAAGATGTTGTTCCAAAAGGTCACGAAGTTGAAACTTTCTTGGGATGAGAAGGTTCCACCAGATATCAGACAACAGTGGGAGTCTTGGTTGTTGTCTTTGAGAGATTTGCAGAAAATCAAAATTAGGAGGTGTGTCAAAACCAGTGAGTTCAATGATGCCTATCTGGAGTTGCATCATTTTAGTGATGCCAGTCTTAAAGCCTACGGGTGTTGTAGTTACCTTCGGTGCATTAATAAAGATGGCAAAATTTCTACTTACTTGCTGGTGAGTAAGTCCAAGGTTGCTCCCATCAATGCCATTGGAATCCCTCGTCTAGAGCTGCAGGCGGCAGTTTTGTCTGCCAAGATGGATGTTTGGTTGAGAGAGGAGTTGCATGACCTAGATATCTCAAATTCGGTTTTCTGGTGTGATAGTCAAATTGCTTTGCAGTACATTAAGAGTGAAACTCGTGGGTTCAAAATCTTTGTTTCAAATCGAGTTGGAACTATCCGTAGCTTGACTGATGCTGCAAAATGGTTCCATGTACCCGGAAAAGATAACCCAGCAGATCTTATCTCCCGTGGTCAAACTCCTGAGCAGTTGGATGTGGATATATGGTTCCAAGGTCCCAGTTTTCTCCGGTTGTACAAGGGTCAGTGGCAAACTGGTCTGGATGTTGGTGAAGTTCCCTGCAATGATCCGGAGTTGTTGAAATGTGATAAGGTGTCTCATGTCGCATCCATTGTTGCTGATCATCCTCTTGACAAGCTAATCCAGCATTATTCAGATTGGTACAGGCTCAAACGAGCAGTGTCTTGGTTGTCCAGGCTTAGAGATTTCCTGAGAGGCAAAAACAGAGACAGATCAGGTTCGAATCTGTCAGTGGATGAGTTACAGGCAGCAGAACTTACCTTAGTCAAGTATGCTCAATCGCAGGTTTATGGGTCAGAAATTCGTAAACTCCAAGCTGGTGATGCAGTAGAGAAGTCCAGTTCACTGAGGGATCTTTGTCCTATGTTGAATGCAGATGGTGTCCTTTGTGTAGGAGGTCGGTTCAGTTATGCTGATGTCCAAGGTCTACAAAGAAGTCCAGTTTTGATCCCAAACAAACATTTGGTTGCTGAGTTAATTGTCACAGTTGCTCATCAGGTTGCTCTTCTTATTAGAGTACATGTCATTGAGAGTAAAGATGGTCTAATTAGAAGTGTTGATGTCCGTACAAGGACCACTGTGTTAACTCGCCCAGTCACAAAATTGGTCTTGCTAGAAGGTAGCAATTAAGATTGCTTTCTGTTTTTTGTGTACAAAGTGTATTTGATGTAATTTTGATAAATGGCTTAATAAGCTGATGTCAATTGTATTCCAATGCTGTTCTTATTTGCAATGTGTACATAAGTGAGATGTGTGTCAAAAATTTTCATTGCATTTTGATTTTTTGAAGCTATAATTATACATTTTCAATTGTGTGTATAAAGTTGTATCATTAAAACCTGTAATGTCTACTCATTGTTTTCAAAATATTGTATAAGATATTTCTAATGTGATTTCATTTCTTTTCTTGCCTATTTTAAAGTGATAACTATTTAATTTCAATCATGTGTATTAATGAGTGTATTGCTGTCTCATAAAAGCAGATCAGCTGATCAATTTGTCTAGACTGTTGAATCACAACTGATTCAAGGTGGTGAGTGTTGTGTTTGCTGTGTCACAATTGTGTTGTTTAAAACTGTTTCATTATCTATGTGTTTGATGTTTTCAGTCTCATTGTTTTCCAATTTGGCACTGGCCCATTGTCCAGTTTCCTACAGTTCCTATCAATTATGTGTCATAAAGCTTTCACAGTTCATCTAACATGTTAACATGTCAAACATTGTAAATTCATTTCATTCTCATCTGATAACTCAAAGAGACAACAATATCATTGAAATGTCATGATGCCTACTAAATTGTAAGTAAAGTATTTTATATTATAAATTCATAGAATTCATATTTCTGTACATTTGTTATTCCTATTGTATATTAGTGTATCATAATTATAAATGAGGTATTTAGACAAGGTATTTTCTTTATTATTGTAGATTCACCAATCAACTTCAATCAAACTTCAATCAACTTCAATCAAACTTCAATCAACTTCAACTTCAATCAACAGTCAATCAATCATCAATCAGTAATATCATCAATAATGTCAACATTGTGTGAATAAACAGTGCATCAAATTAAACATCAGTCCTGTCTTCTTTGGCAACCCTTACAGTAACTTTCAAAGCCGTTTTTAAAAGCATCAGAACTTCTTTGAGATGTTGGAGAGCATAAATTTGATAAAAATATGCAAAATCAATGTTATTCCAAAGGAGACAATTTATGCATATTGCTCGGCAGTGACAGCAAGTAAGCTAAATTTTTTTATGTGGATTGTAGCAAAATGATGTAACGCTAATGTTTTGAGCACAATTTTTTGATAATTAAACATTTGTACTATTCTTCTGCTTGCTGCATTACTTCTGCATAATTTCGTCAGACACCGAAATATTTGAAGACATGGCATAACTCAACTTTGCCAGAACGAAACTTGATGTAAGTCACACGAAATATTTCTCAGCCCAATCCAATGATTATGTGAAAAGGATACACTGTTGGGCCCAAAAGTGTTTGTGTTACGTTGAAACAACCTACTTGCATAATTTTGTCAGACGCGGTGTAATAGGCCTATGTTTCCTTACTGTTCAGTGATAACTTTTATTCCACACATATATGTGTAAATTTGAATGTGATGATTGTAGGCTACAACAAAACTTGGTCATTTTGCAGAAACACTTAATTGTAAATACTTTGTGCGGTTTCTGTTCAGATACATGAGCGTTTATATGATTATGTCCATTTGTGCCACATCAATTAAGACAGTTGAAATTGTATGCTCTGCTTTGATGGATATATTTTTGTGGAATTAATTCTGCAACTCATGATGTAAAACACCACTAAATTAATTGAAAAAGCGTTGCCTTAACCAAATGCTTCAAATGCATTATGTTAAATAAATGGAAGCTGTCAGGATATCAAAAAAAAAAAGTTTATGTTATTCACCATGGGAGAGGAAATATGTGATTTATCACCTGAGGACGTTAGCCAGATGTGTGATCAACACATATTCCGGATCCCATGGTGAATAACCGGCTTATACCACGAAACAAACTCAAATGTCAAACAATTAAGAGACGATAAGTGGACAACAAGGAATATGGGAATTATCACCCGGAAGTACTGGCAAGTGACTGGCTGACAGAGATGTCAAATGGTATAATGATTATAATGTTCAGCTATGCACTGTTGGTTAGTGAATGAGTCATTTCTGAGTGTCAATGCTACAATTGATTGCAAATATTGGGCCAAGGTCGACATTTATTTCAGTTCTTAAATAATTGACAATTGCTTGTTATTAAAGTCATGGTCACTGATTTCAATGCAATTTATGGTCCATTTCTTGATTGATTGGGACACCTGAAGCTATATTTCTTCATTCAGTATGGGAATTTGCAAATTGTAACAGGAGATATGTGCTGGTGTTGAAGGTGTAAAATTTAGCTTCAGGGTGGCACATTGGAAGTACATATTGGATTACTTTAGAAATTGAAATTGCAGAGAAAAAATTGACAGATGACAGGCTATTTTTACTTGTTGCCAGGTTTTAATAAATACAAAAAAAGGACACACTACAACTTCAGTGCTTGATGTAAATTCTCTAAAGAGGTTTTGAGACCAAACACTGTGAAATTGATTTTGTGAAAAGAGCCACTAAGACAGGATATTGCTAAGTTTCACTTTGTTTGTCAATGACATTGATTAAAGGACTAGCATGATATCACAGAACACAGGCAGGACCACCACAAGAGAAGGTGATCAATTAAGAAGTGACATTGAAAAGGCACACACCCACTTCAAAGAGCACTTACAGCAGCGTTGAGTCAGATTATAAGACAAAATGTTTCAAAAGTCGAGTTTACACTCATCACCCACAAGGCGTAAATACCACTTATTTGAAAAGGAACATCATAGACCAAATACGGCAACTGATATAAAAGCAAACTTTGAACAATTTAGCATGTATCAGACTCAATGTTTGGATTACAATAAACATGAGAAAGATATGAATAAAAGCGATGGACCATCCACAATGAAAGGAAGAGCATTGGAAGCAGTTAAAGGACCAGTCATGGTGGATAACTTTATGAGACCACAGAACTCCAGACAGACAGCCGAGCCAAAGATAAACGCACCGAAGAAACAGAAATCAATCCAGCAAAGAGCATCAAGAAATATTTCGAGTCCAAGTACAAGTACATGGACACTTGGCAAGTACAAATACAAGTACAGCTTTTTAATAGAGTACTTGAGTCCAAGTACAAGTACTTTAGCTCAAGTACAAGTAAAAGTACAAGTACATTCCTGGTTTTGAAGAAATCAAACTAGTTCAAAGTACGGAAAATATTATAAAATATATATTATTATTGAAAATGGAGAGGAATCAACTTGATATACACCCAAGATTCATTCAGAGTAAAATTAACTTGATTAGGCCTTACTGTAAAATTAACATGAAACTACAAAGTTAATGATAGAAAGATATCTTTCAGATATTTATATATTAAATTAAGCTAGAATTCTCCTCAGTCCTTAACAGACAGCCATTTTGCAATGATTTTTCCTGTTTGAGAATTATGCTTTCATTACAAAAACGAAAAAAACTTTTCGTTGGTCTCATAGTGGTCTCATGCAAGATTCAGTATATATTATTATTCATTACAGTCTGTCACTTTGATATAGAAAAAATGAGGACCAGTTCAATGTGAAAAATGCATTTTGTGACTCATGATAGCCGATGAAGTGTCATCTTCTCCACTTTCAACTTTGGTAACAGAGGCTGTTTGATTAGTCATGATCAAGAGAAGGCCATTTGACTTGTCATAACTGATTTTAGAGTGAAAATCAGATGCATAATCCTTTCATTTGGCTGTACCAACAAGCAGGATAATTCTCCTTAAATCAAATTAACATCGAAAGTATTGGGTATGATCATGACAAATCATCAGCATGATGACACACGAAGTGCCATTTTACACAGTGCAGCAGTCCACTCTTTTTCTATATCAAAGTGACAGACTGCAACACGGACAGAGATGACAATTGAGTAAAAGTTTGTTCACTGCTTGTTCCAGTTTTGTTGGACAGGCTTCATAGGCATACAGTGTATTCTTGCTTACCCAATCAAGCAATATATCTATCAGTCAGTCTCTCAATCAACCAATTTATCAATCAATCAACTAGATACCTAGTCAATCAATTTAACAATATCTAGTGTTTGATTGCTTATCTATCTATCTATCTATCTATCTGTCTATCTATCTATCTATCTATCTATCTATCTATCTATCTATCTATCTATCCTATCTAAATATAAATCTATCTAAATATCAATCTATCTACACTACGCTCCAAAAGTTTGAATACACCTGGATAAGTGAGGTTTCTTTTAAAAATACTAGATTTTGAATGGAATTTTTGTTTAATATTTACATCAAACAATTTAACAAGTCACATTGAAGTCAGAAGTTGTTTATATTTTGTCATTTTAGGTCATTTTGCTTGAAATTTATGGCCTCTCTCAATATCCCAAATGTTGATATTTTATAGAAAATTGTCACAGCCAAGTTATATTCTAGGTTTATGAAATTTAATCATATTTAAACATTTCCAGGGTTGTAACATGATCGTAACAGTTATTTTTGACCCCGAAAAGACAGTTTTAAAATTGGACATTGACCACCCAAAAATACAAAATTTTGATAATTTCGGGTCACCATGAAGTGTAAACATAGAATGTATCTTCTCTAGTGAAAATTATTTTATTTGAGCTGTTTCAGCATTGTTTCGACCCAAAAATAGCCAAAACCAGTATTTTTGTTCAATTTTCAAACGCCATTTTTTGGTCTGAAACTACTTGTTAAGTCATCAAAAACCGGTGGAAATGTATTTAAAAAAACATAAAATGTCCGGAAGTTAACAGTGCTTTTATTGCTTTTCATAAAAAAATGAAAAAATTGGATATCGAGAAATTTATATAAATTTTTACCAAAATTATCTAAAACCATGAAATATGGACACTTTATGGCCTGAATGTGAATTTCCATATTGTTTGATGTAAGTATAAAATAAAATACTGTTGAAGATGAAGTATTTTTGAAAGAAATCTCACCTTTTCTAGTGTATTCAAACTTTTGGAGGGTAGTGTATCTGTTTGGCTATCAACAACATTGTATCTAATCATTAATAATTATATAATAACATTATATCTGTCTGTCTAAAGGCCTGTCTACTTTTCTTAAATAACAATTTACATATTAGTAAAGCAATGTACCCAATTTGGATATTTTTCTGTCATAACAGCTGAAAAAAATAAGAATAAAATCAAATCAGTATTTTCAAATAATACTGTGTATTGGAGGTGTGATGTGTATAATTAGCTAATTAGCAAACTAGAACCAAAATTATACAGGTATATTTTTGTTTAAACAGGGTGAAAAACAATAGGGGCATGAAACAATAGGGGTACAACAAAAGCAGAAAATATAATACAACAGAACTGTATCTGTTCTTATTTAGTTCATATGAAATCATTAATGAACTAATAATGTCAAAATAACTTGATGTCTTCCTAATTTAGAACATAATTACACTAACTTACAAATTTGTTACAGCTTATTCCATGCTCATTGAACGTCCATTAATAGAAATAGAAGTTTGACAGTATTTTTATTTCGTAGCTGTATTTTATTTTATATTATACACAGGCCTATATTCAGCATTGAATTATTTTGGTTATGTGCTTTTAGCTTCCACTTGAAAAAACGTTTTCACAGAACTTTAAATACTATCCAAGAAAAATACCAAGATATCACACCTGCTCCAAGCTGCATATGTATGAAATGCAATTCAGATATTTACATATATTCTCCACTCGGATCGTGTCATCCAATCACAAGCGAGTATTCTTGGATAATATCCTTGCTGTATTAGGCAGAGAAAAAGTTATATTGGACAGTGAAAAGTTATATTGGACAGTGAGAAGTTATATTGTGCAGTGAGGAGTTTTATTGCCATGTTATAGGTCCATGAGGGAGGACCTGAGAGGAAACACTTTCTGCTGTGCGCTGCTGCAGCAAATGCATGAAAGAAAATTGTGTTTTTCAATTTTATAAAAAAATTAATTGCACGCCAATGGGAAGACACAGAAAAACACAAATGATGTCAAAAGTTGCGTATTGATCAGAACAACAACATTAAGCAAATGTAACATTGCTTACATAGGTTATGGGACCATGGTATGACATTGAGTGACAAAAAATGCACCTCTTCACCCATTTTTTGCGTAAATGCCTATGTTTAAAGAAAAACATTGTGCTATAAAATTGAAATAAAAAATATCAAATATAAAGAAGCTTCTTGGTTATAGAATACAGAATCAGAATATGTGAATTTTATATTTGTGTGGCTACCCATTGCTGAAATAGGACGAGATACATTTTGAAGAGAATTCTGCAGTTAAACAAAAAGAAACACAAACTGGCTTTCCAGCACAGTCAAAGTGTTTAAACCTATTGCTTTAAAAGTGGGTTCATATATGGAGAATATAACAAATATTAGATGGTAAGTCGTCCAATATAGAGTATAATTGGACTCAGAAAAACTATATTGGACTCGGCGCAAGCGCCTGGTCCAATATAGCTTTTCTTCGTCCAATTATACTCTATATTGGACTCCTCACCATCAATATTTACATATATTCTCCACGCTGATTGTGTCAGCCAATCACAAGCGAGTATTCTTGGATAATATCCTTGCTGTATTAGGCAGAGAAAAAGTTATATTGGACAGTGAAAAGTTATATTGGACAGTGAGAAGTTATATTGTGCAGTGAGGAGTTTTATTGCCATGTTATAGGTCCGTGAGGGAGGACCTGAGAGGAAACACCTTCTGCTGTGCCCTGCTGCAGCAACAGCAAGAAAAAAATTTGTGTTTTTCAATTTTAGTAAAAAATTAATTGCACGCCAATGGGAAGACACAGAAAAACACAAATGATGTCAAAAGTTGCGTATTGATCAGGACAACAACATTAAGCAAATGTAACATTGCATACATAGGTTACGGGACCATGGTATGACATTGAGTGACAAAAAATGCAATTTTTCACCCATTTTTCGTGTAAATGCCAATGTTTAAAGAAAGACATTGTGCTATAAAATTGAAATAAAAAATATCAAATATAAAGAAGCTTCTTGGTTATAGAATACAGAATCAGAATATGTGAATTTTATATATTTGTGTGGCTACCCATTGCTGAAATAGGATGAGACACATTTTGAAGAGAATTCTGCAGTTAAACAAAAAGAAACACAAACTGGCTTTCCAGCACAGTAAAAGTGTTTAAACCTATTGCTTTAAAAGTGGGTTCATTTATGGAGAATATAACAAATATTAGATGGTAAGTCGTCCAATATAGAGTATAATTGGACTCAGAAAAACTATATTGGACTCGGCGCAAGCGCCTCGTCCAATATAGCTTTTCTTCGTCCAATTATACTCTATATTGGACTCCTCACCATCAAATATTTATATAATATCATTTTTTAATTGCAATTAACTACCTAATTCAACTCTTAATCCACATGCATTAACATTTGCATTCAGTTTGTCTCTGTCAGCATGAAGTTATAAAGAGAATTAATCTTCATTCTAGATGTGAAATACAGAAATATGGGCATCACAATAATTTAATACAGTATCTTTTTACCTTTAGATCTTCCAAAGATTTGATTGACTTTTCAATTTGGCCTGCATTTTTTTTTTAAGTACTTGCATGATGTACTTACAAAGTACTTCAAGTACTTTGGATTCAAGTACAAGTCCAAGTACTTCATTTTAAGAAGTTACGAGTCCAAGTACAAGTCCAAGTAAAGTACTTGACCCCAAGCCTGATTATCACTTCAAATTACCAGATTAAAATTGTGGCCTTAGGGAAGATATTTTATTAATTTGATCTTGGACAAGTTATCTTCTGCCAGTTCATGAAATTGCCACTTTAAGCCTAATTTGTGCTTTTTTAGCAAATAGCTGATGGTAATTGCATAATTCTACTTGCTTATTTTATTCTAACATCAAAAAGCCAAACATTTAAATTTCAGCCTTCTTCATTCTACGGCGAGAAGAATTGACTGCCTTGTCTGAAAATTTTCTCAAGAAACCATTAACTTAATTGTGCAGCCATTTGTCCCCAGACAGCCCATTACGAACACTTGTCAATATCCAATAGTCCTCCCTTTTCTTGTTCCTCTCTGGTTTTATGTCTCCAACTGAACTAATCAAGGATAAGACATAAATCAGAATTTATTGGTGCAAAACTGATATCCTGCATAAATTGTTGCAACCCTGGTAATCTGAGCAAAATAAATATTCATCAAGTGTTTGGGTAATATTAACTTTGTTGAACGTTACTTGCATGAGTATAATGTTGACTTAACCAAACACATGAAATGGCAGGTGCTAACTGAAAGTGCATGTGCATGTGCAATGTACAGTTGGATGATCTGAATCCATGCAATGATTGACTTTAAGTATGACCAGGAAAGCGGTTTAGCTCAGCTGGTTGGTGGCACTACAGCCTTGCGATTGCTGGGACCAGGGTTTGATTGTAGCTTTGACCGGGTCATATGGACATGCCATAGGCCAATTAGGACAGCAGTTTCAATCATCCTGCATCTATTTGGTGTATCTTCCCTGTTATATCCCTACTTATTACAAGTGCTCAAATACAGGAAATAAGGCCCCGTTAGACATCGACATATCAGTGTATAATTTACCCGATATTTTTGTTACAATGAGACAACTGAAATCAGAAGGTTGAATGCTAGATGTCTGGTGTGGATATATTTGAAGAAAAAGAAAAAAGGTATAGGTATAGTATTGAGTTTTGGCCTGATGTACACCAACACATTTCAAGAAATGGCCGTTTTTGCAAAAAGAAATTCAATTGTTAAATTCCGTGTGCCTTGAAATTTCCTTAATTCCATTTCAGGAAAATGAGCTTTGAAATATTGCACTGTGGAAGTTGATGGAAGCAGCCTGAATCGTATTGCCAGTCATTAGAGACACAAAAGGTAGTTCTAAAGAAAATCCATTTATTTAAAATGACAAAATATGAGCATGGGTTTTGATGCATGAAGGAAGAAATTTGATCAAAGAATTTTCGATAACCAAGGTAACTAAGGAATTAAAAGACATAGAAAGGAATCTGCCAAATAAATGGATATAAGAAACATTTTTCAAGTTCATATAAGGTGGAGTTCTCCAGAAAAAGAGCATATTAATTAATGAGAGAATGAAGGTTATGAAATAATTTAGGCTCTTAGAAAGTGTGAGATATTCGTACCTGATTGTATCAATGCTTAACACAGGTTACCCATAAGTGGTTGAGTCATTTTACAGATATTGTGTCAATGCTGAACATCAGTTAGATCACCAGTTTCAATCAACTCATGCTATGAAATGGCAAAATATTTTACCAGTAACCCGGTTGAAAGATAAGTTATAGGAGTTAACCATTATGATAACCCTTGTCAAATGCTCATACAGACAGAAGACAAAATATATTCTTTGTGGGAAAGTCCAGAGTTATGCAATATCATGTCAAGACCAATGAGATTGAAAATCACTATTGCAGATGAAACAATGCACAAAAAGACAGATGAAAATTGTCTGTGAAAGAAGATTAAAAGATGTAACTCTGGTCTGTGACTAGATTAAATGCAGTGGCATGAATTGAGAGGTTTTCTTTTTCCATCAAATCTGAGAAAACAGTTAGTTTGAAAGCTCCTGGGAAAATATACAAAGAAAATGGAAATCTAAAGGGATACAAGTAAGACTGAATCAAACTAAGACAAGGTATGTGGGTGTTTAAGTACATTTTATCTTGTGTTTTGTCTCATTTGTCACTGAAGTACATGTGACAGATGTTCGCATTGTAACTGTACATGCACAATGTACATCGATGACCTCTTATATTCAGTTATCTACCTAAGACATACAAATACTATTATCCTCTTTCTTAAACTCAAGTTGGCAGCCACAAGTATGTAAGTCCTGGCCTTGTCTCCTTGTTCGAATGTTCTTTCCTTTGGCTGATTATCTTCTGATTGTAGAACTTCCCTACCTCCTCTCACTCTCGTGTTGATTGATTGATGTTTCCTGGAAAGCCGAACCTTTTTGAATTAATCAGGAGGTTGATACTGATCAGAATTGGGCAATACAAGAGATGATCTTGATCTATGGAGATGCAGCCAATCTCCAGACAACCTGAGCTTGCAAAAACCACCCATGAGTTAAATAAGTCTGATCAATTGATGTTTCTTGGAAAGCCCAACCTTGTTGAATTTAATCGGGAGGTTGATACTGGTAAAAAAATAGCCGATACATGAGATGATCTTGATCTATGGTGGTTTTATGCAGCCAATCTCCGGACAACCTGAGCTTGCAAAAGCCACCCATGAGTTAAATAGGTCAGCAGTGCTCTGCAGTGTGAAGAAGGTGATAGTGTACAGATGATGAAGTCGTGGTTCTGCAGTGACTATGAGGGCTTAACATCTATAAATCCTGCGTGAAGAAACCCATACATGAAGTTCTAACCAAAATAATGCACTTCCCAGAAAATTTAATTTCATTTGTCAACTGAAATTCTGCTGAGTTGCAAAAAGACTCCCTGCATAATACTCAATTTGATTAAACTCCACAGTATAGTAAGCGATATCTGTGTAATAAATAGAATTTGTTAGTTCTTCAATACACGTCAGAAGCAATGAGAAATTTTCTTGTTGAATATCTATTGTATTGACTTAAACCAGTTTGCTGCAGAAACAACAGAAAATGAGATTACTTATTTCATTTAAACGAGAGGCTCCATCATAAATTTGCAAAATAAACAGTACTGTGGAATATTTTACCTGAATGAGCAGATTTCATGTCATGTGAAGTGTTAGTCCACCATTTGATAAGTACAAAACACGCATGAGATCTATATTTACAACACTGAAAAATTTGAAACTTTGAGTCAGCTGTAACGATGAGTGAGATGGTTACACATTTCTGTTGAGCGGGTATAGTTAGTTGTTTTCAGCTAGCTAAGATAAACTGTCAATTATTATAACATAAAACAACAAGCTATGCCAGCTCAAAGGAATTGTGCGACCATCTCACTCAATCATTTGAGCTGACTCAAAAGTCAGATTTTCCAGTGAAGGTTTACAAGAGCAGACCTCATCTAAGAGCATAATTGAAACATGAATAGCAATAATGACGACTTTCATGATTTATCCAAAATTCCATGCCTTGTAGAGTTTATATTTTTTGTCTGAAATGATAGATTATTCTAGGAACTATATACTTTATATTCAATAGGTTATGAGTTTTAACAATACTCTTTTCTGCTGATGTCATGATAAATTGCTGCTTTTTGGCACATAAATCTTTGCATGAAGAATCAGCAAGTAACAAGAACGGGAAGCTGACAAACATCTGACAAACATCTGTCTGAATTGATAAATTATTCTAGGAACTATATACTTTATATTCAATAGGTTATGAGTTTTAACATTACTCTTTTCTGCTGATGTCATGATAACTTGCTACTTTTTTGCACATACATCTTTACATGACGAATCAGCAAGTAACAAGAAAGGGAAGCTGACAAACATCTTCAAACAAGGGGGAAATATTGACATCCATCATCTCACTGCGATATCAGATCTCCCTCTGTTGTCTGCTTCGTTTCTGTTGCATCATCTCTCCTTCTCTCTCTCTTGTTTGCCATTTTTATTGGCTCTTAGAACAAAATACTGCATACAGATTACTGGAGCAATGCAATTCATAGCAGTCCACAGTACCCACACTATACCATTGATGTTCTGAAATTTGCTTGCAGGGCTGTAACAGTTGAAGATATATTTTATGCAAACTGCTGGTATTGTTTACCAGATATATATCAAATATTTGATACCGTACTGTCCTGTTTCCAAAGATCTAGACAGGGGTTAGGCCAAATTTCATTTCAGCTCTGGCCAAGTCACCAGATGTGCATTGCCGATGTTGGACAGCTGTTTCAATCTCCATTGCTCCATTGACGTCCTAATTAGGCAACGGAGGAGAATAAATATAGGATTTATTGTCTGATCTAAATACCAATCATCCATGCATCTTTAATCTCAGAGCTCCACAGCTTCAATAATTCCTCTAGACAATCAAACCCAAATCTTTATGATAAAATATTATCTGATCTATACAGCACGACAGAAGCAATCTTCAGAAAATGTAAATAATATGCCACAGGATAAACATCGAAGTGTGCCTTGAATATAATATGTAACCAGTTAATATTGAAACTGTTTTACTTGAAATAACGGAGTAATTATTCAGGATCATGAGCTTAAACCAGTGACAATGTCTCTACTTCGTTTTCATATCACTATGTAAATTGTTTAGAACTGGAAGCTATTTAAATGCAAAGGCTCGCTGTGGATGTAAATTTTTGTTGGGAAATGAAAAAGTGTCCATATTGTAAATGGACATTCATAAATTTCAGTAATCATGTCAGTTATAGGCCTAATGGGGAATTAAGCAGATTTGTGGTTTCAGCTACATTTATTATATCGTTCTGTAGAATAATGATGAACGTGGGACATCTATATATTGCATGATTTCCAGTATTTTTGGGAAAGCAAGGACTGTTTGCACTTTGTAAGTTTTGATGCCAAAGATTTGTTATAATTACAGTTATTTCAATTGTGCATTTGCCAATACAGTTCTATGGACTGGCATTCTGCATGGTGATGGGGGGGGGGGGAGAAATAAAAAGTAGATAAACTGAAGACTTCTGTGAAGAAAATAATTTGGGTTATACTGCATGTGGTAATGATTTAACCATCATTATTTTAAATAATACCATAATTGATAGATAGATATCTAGATCTGCATACAGTGCCGCCTGTAATATAAGTAAGTGAAACGCATGAAATGGTGCCGTTGCATCAATGCTAAACATCCTCAGCAAAACTGCTTGTGGAAGCATGAATTCTCATCTGATGAGCGGAAAATATATTGAGTCATAAAGGCCGATATGTGAGGCATGTGGGATAAAAATGGCAGCCAATTTTCTTTGCTGTAGTTGGAGTTAGGTATGGGTCAAAGTCTTTGATAAGTAAGTGAAACACAGGCCCAATGTTTTTAATAGGGAAGGGTGGTTAACATACTTATCAAAGACTTTGTCCCATACCTAACTCTGACTTCAGCAGAGAAAATTGACTGCCGTTGTTATCCCACATGCCTCACATATCTGCTTTTATGACCCAACATGTTTTCCTCTCATCGGATGAGAATTCATGTCTCCACAAGCAGTTTATTTTAGGATGTTTGGCATTGATGCAATGGCACAATATCATGCGTTTCACTTACTTACAGGCAGCACTGTGCATGGTAAGAGGAGCCTTCTAAGCCCAGTTCTGGTAGCTCACCAGGGATAGATGAGATGGGAGAGAGAGAGATTGAGTCCTCAACATTTATCCCATGTGAGAGATCTTTTACTTGCCCAGCACAGACACTGATGCAATGGGCTTCCAATTTAACATCTCATCCGACGACATCCAGCTGCGATTTTGATCTTGAAGGTCCACTGAAATTTCGGGTCCCCAACCAGGATTCGAACCGATGCAGGCAAAGACCTTTAATTGAGCATTCGTCCACCTTCACCACACTGTAACCCAGATGCCTAGTTAAATGTTGATTGGCTCTAAGACAGAAAAGTTTGCCTTTTTAAGAGACGGATAAGACGGAAAAGCTAGCGACCTTTCTGACTACGTCTTTTCATTTTAGGCTTACATGTCGTTTTTAATTAACTATATTTGGTCGCATAATAATAATATTATTAATGTTTGTCTTCTTGCTGCAAGAATTCACATGTCCTGATGTTATCACATCGTCTCTTTGAGGATGGAAATAAAGGCTTGTTAGGCTGCTTTGTTCTCTTCAATTGGATAGAAGAATAATTCAATTATTTTTGGCAGACAGTGTCAAGACAATAAGAGAACTCCCATCTGATTGTTCTGTCAAATTGAGAGCTACCTAATTAAGCAGGGCAAAATATTACTCTTAAAAGATGAAATATTTCTCAGCATGAAGGATGAAAGGTTTCTCCGCACGGAATCAATGAGGAAATTATTCATCTGCATAAAGCAAGATTCAGGGGTAAATTTTACAATGGCATTTAAATCACATTAATTCTGCAGGCAACCCCAACCCAATTTGTTTGTTACTTTTTGCCTCATTAACCCATGCAATGTCACAAAGTTTGAAAGCATCCATATTTCGAAAAGTATAATTCATTATCTATAGTTCAAACATGGTCATTTATTTGTGCGGATGATGTAACTGTTTTCTGTTCAACTGTTCCAGGCCTACAAGAACTGATTGATTTGTGCCAGTCATATGCACAACAGTACAGATTCAAGTTTGGGCAAAAGAAGTCAAAGAGTCTCGTTGTTGGAAAATCTCTGCTTCATGACAGGCCAGCATGGAAGCTAGGGGACTGCGTCTTAAAAACGGAAACAAATATAGAAATTCTTGGTGTCACCTTCAATGAAGATCTTTCCTATCACACTCATGTGAGTCATCGCACCACATGATCAAGACGAAGAATGCCAGGCCTCACGTCCATCGGAATGTCATACCCAGGACTTGCAGCGGATGTGAAAGCCTACCTCTGGAATAGCACCGGCGCCCCAACAATGCTATATGGGTTAGACAGCATCGCCTTAACTAACAAGGACATGAAAAAGTTGAAGTCAATATAAGGTTCAATAATTAAGAGAGCAATGGGTTTCAGCAAAAGATCTCGTCACACAAGCCTTTCACAAAGATTAGAAATCCCCTCAGTGGCTGACCTAATTAAGCAAATGGCAAGCAGCCTTTACCATAGGATTTTCAGGATACAATCACCAGCTCGAGAATTACAAAGCAGAGCCTTGGCACAATATCTAGTCCATGGGAATGTAATAAGGAACTCACTACTGGACCGTGTATTACAAGCTGGCTATGCTCCGTCAAATTAATCCGCAAACCTTCAGTGAAAGTCTGCCCTGGTCATGACGGAATATCAGACTCCATTCGCTACTTATTGTTAAATGATAATTCACTAAAGCCATATTCCGACGATCATTTTATCACTAGTCGACGCTGAAAAGCATTTTAATGTTTACATATACATACTTTGATTTTATTGTTATCTGTGATTTATATGACTTTGTTTTATCTTTACATATATGCTTCTATGATCTTTGTTTTATGTAACCAGTTTTGAACCTGTTGCACATTTATATATACTAGCATTATACCCGTGAAGCCAGCCTTAACCAGGCCATGAAGTTGGGTGGGGGGCTGTTTTCAGGAGAGTATTATGATTTTGATAAGATTGAAGCACCAAACCTGGCTAAGGACATTGTAGGCAGTTGTAAGAAGATGCTTGCAAAGTTTCATGGCTGGGAAATCAGTAGTTTGGTTGGAGTAGCGTAAGGGGTCCATGAATCATACTATTAATTTTCCCTGAGTTTAAATAAATAAATAAATAAAATATTTAAGGACACACAACAGAAGACAAAAACGATGTCACAACAGGCCCTGTCTTTAACATTGAAGTGCATTGTCAATTTATTATTGGGTGCTTCATCACCTCACTGGTTGTGGTACATGCCAGTCAGTGACTGGCTGATAACAATTAACATGTATGGCATGCTTAGAATAATTACTACATTAACTTGATAAGAGCCATTTAAAAAGAAGAATACCAAGGTAAGCATAGGGATTTTTTATGGATGAAATTGAGTTGGAAACCTTCCAAAATAAAAATATCTTTGGAAGATCTGTAAGCACTCCAAACTCCTCAATGAAAATGAAACTTAACTGGTCCTTGATTTTATGGATAAAATTGAATTGGAAGCCTTCAATATAAGAACATTGCAAACTTTACTGGTGGTTGCTGAAATGTCTCAATATTTGCAGAAATGTCTTGACTGACAGGTACTCAAGGATGATGTGATGAGAATAAACCAATTAGGGAAGTGACATGTCAAAGACCTGACACACAAGGACAACCCTTGAGCTGGGGAATCCGAGGAATCTTTGAAAATGTCCATCTGTGACCTCCACGTGTCAATCCAACCATTTCAACATCTGACATCATTCTAGGACATCTCACTGGAATGATTTCAAAGATATTAAAAGGGCGCGATTGGGTGTGAACAAAAATCAAAATAACAAGTACAAAAGTAAAGAACCAGAAGTTCCTTTGATCTGGAGCCAAGCCGCTTCCATACCAGAAAGTCTTACGGCAAAATCATGCATTGTGCCTGGTAATTTGTCTGGTTAGACAGGGAAGCTTATTCAGTTGGTTCAAGTCCAATATACAGACCAAATGTTTCCATGGTGTAATATTTATAGGTTATTTCATGGGTTGGACCTGTATTTCCCTGATATTTTCACCCGAGACCCTGTATTTCCCGAGACCCGCAGGGTCGAGGGAAATACAGGGTCGAGGGTGAAAATATCAGGGAAATACAGGTCCTACCCATGTCATAACCTATTTATTCCATGTCTAATTGCCTTAAATATCTTTTCTGACAAATAAAAAAAATTACGAGCAGAGCGATCGTCGGGAAAAGTGCCGTAGTGAGGTCAAAAACGATCGTCGGACAAAATCTGATCCTGTCAGTTCTTTAAGCTAGTATTGACCTACCTGTAGCACTTTACCGGGTTCAAATTGGAGCATTATTAACCGAGCCCTGACCCAAAACGTCTGGTACTGACTTTTCATTTTTTCAGCTTTTTTTTTAGAGGCGATGCATCAGCCAATCGCCGATATAGTCTTAGTGATTCTATATATAGCCACTCGCCTCTGTATAGATGGCCACAGGCCTCCCGACAGGAGGCTTTTGCTAAGATTCAAGAATCGGCGTGTGAATCTACGTCAGCAGAACGGGGCTAGCGTCGTGCATAAAATGCGGACCAAATCTGCGGAACGGCGGGACGCGGGATTTCGTAATAAAACGCGGATATGCAGGTGCGGGACGGGACGCTTTTGCGGGATCGGCGTAAAAAACATGCAGATGTGGTCTAATTTGCTGAAAAACCTGAATTTGCTTTAAAAATCGCCTCTATTTTTTTTTTGAAAAAATGTTCTTGTTCTGTTGACAGTGCCATGTGTATTGTGACGTCGTGACGTCATGGTAACATCATCGCTAAGGCCTGCTCTGATTGGTTGAATCTCGTATTTTCCCTGTCAAACTCATTAATTCTTGTATTTCCCTCTGCAGCTCATTAACTCTGTATTTTCCCTTTTATTTTCCCTCTTCTGTTTGTATTACCCAGGGAAAAAGTGTTGTATCAGGGAAGAAATGTACCTAGACATGGAATAAGAGGTTATATCATGGATAGGTGCAGTACATCCCTAGTATACTCCCGGGGACCCCAGTATAAAATTAACTCGATCTATACATTTTTTATTCAAATTGGTGACTCTAGTTGCTTTGATTAAATTATACAATGTTACCACACTCAAAGAAGTCTAATCCCAACAATGAAAACACTGGAAAACTCAGTGCACAGTGGTGAAGTGGTGGATTTTTGATTTTTTTCTTCTGTGCAGTCATGCATGAACTCTGGCTTGTCTGGCTCAGCTGAAAGTGAGTGTGTCACATTGCTGCACTGTGATTGGTTAATGAATCTAAAGTCAGTATACTCCCTGGCAAATACTGGTCAGCTGACCATATACTGGCTTTTCTCCCCGATACTGACTTTTTCCCTGTTGTATTGGCCTAGTAAAAAACACAGTATCAGGGAGAAAATGTGCCTAGACATAGGATAATAATTAGTGTGCTGTTGGGCTGGTGCTGTTGGGCTGGTGATGTCAGCATAACAAACATCCCAGCCAATCAGCGGGGGTGTGGCAGACTCGTTTCCATCCACATATCAGTGGACTAGCAGGTAGTAGGTGACGTCACAAAGCAATTGTGAATGAGCGGATGTTGATTGCATTGTTGTCTCGACCAATCAAATTTGAAAGATCAGTACTAGCTACCTGGGGTCATGAAATGCCGTGGAGCCCAGATTGGGGTGTGGGGGGCAGCCCACATGTGACACCATTAAAACGGTTATGATGCAACATTTGATTTTAAAGGGTAAAAAGTCTCACTGGAGCTTCTTATCCATGTAGGGGAGACCAGGGCTGGTTGTCATAGGGGCAGGTTGTCACACTTTCGGGGCAGGTTGTCACACTTTTGGGGCAGGTTGTCACACTTTTGGGGCAGGTTGTCACGCTTTCGGGGGCAGGTTGTCACACTTTCGGGGCAGGTTGTCACGCTTTCGGGGCAGGTTGTCACACTTTCGAGGCAGGTTGTCACGCTTTCGGGGCAGGTTGTCACACTTTCGGGGCAGGTTGTCACGCTCTCATGGATATTAAATTGTCATATCCTTAGTACATTCCACTGATGATTGATGATGTAAGCAGAAAAGGCATAGCGTCTAAATAGATCTATTTCAAATTTTCAAAAGGAATTTGCAGAAAAAATTCAACAGTCTGCACTCACCCTCTTCCTTATCAAAATGCATTTCTGTTGCCTTGATAAGTCAAAATTTATACCACCCTTGTACAGAGTCACATGATTGTAAAGGTCTGCACTAGGCAAGTAGGGGATTCCTGACATGTCCAAAATAGCTTGTCTCATTCAAGATTTGACTTACAGAGTCTCACATCCTGCATTCAAACTCTTAACCAAAAGTGTGACAACCTGCCCCGAAAGTGTGACAACCTGCCCCGAGTGCTGAATTAAAAAAAAAAGTCTAAATAAATATGACATCAAGATTTCGAATGACATTGGTATATATTCACCAGATAGATTTAAGTTACTCCTGTACTGACTTTAATACACACTAGGTGGCGCATCATGATATACAGCTGCTCCCAAATGCTCTGAAATTTCGTGAATATCTCCTCATAAAATTGAAGATATCAAGTTGGTGTCATCTAGAAAGCTGTATGAGTGTGAGCTGCATCGTTTCAAACTGTGAGTTTGTACGTCCTAACCTGCAAGTAGTCATAATTGCTTGTAAACAAGGTGTGGTGGTCCCTCCTGATTATCACCCAAGATGGCTGCACATGACAACAAGGTGCAAGATCAAAATAAAGGTATGGAACTTGAGGCAGCACAACATGAACAGCCTGCTGATACCAATAAGACAATCAATGACATTGCTAATTTCTCTGAAGTAAGTGATGACGACTTTTGTGAAGTTTTTACTGCCAACCAGAACTCTGTTTTCCAGTACACCAAGACCAATGTACTAGAACTTTTGGAAAGTCGTGACATTAAAGATTCCTTCACTAAAGGACCGTTAATACCCCTCCTAAAGAAGCCCAATCTGGATCCATCTGTGGCGAAAAACTACTGGCCGATTGTTATCTCCACAACTTTCTCGAAACTCCTGGAGATTCACATACTCCAAGTCTGTGGCGAACATGAGTTCCATGACCAGCAATTTGGATTTGTCAGCAATAGGAGCACATCTATGGCTGCTGCCTTAACAAGTGATGTCTTGGACTTTTGTGTCAGCAATGGCTCAGCAGTTTATGTGTGCGCTCTCGATGCAGAAGGAGCCTTTGACGGCATTCCGCACAGCATCATGTTCTCCAAAGCGATTGGTATTGTCCCTACACTGTATTGGAGAATCCTGATCTACTGGTATAGCCGACTGACTGTGACGATCAAGTGGGGCAACAACATCAGCCATCATATTGACATCAGAAAGGGCACCAGGCAAGGAGGCTTGTCATCACCTTTCATTTGTAATCTCCTGTATTAAGACATGGTGAAGGATCTCGCAGACATGAGTTGTGGAATTCGTATAACATTTTTATAACATTTGCTGCTATGCGGATGATATCCTTCTTTGTAGTCTAACCATGTCTGGTCTGCAGAAACTGATAGATAATGCCAGCAAGTACATTATCTAACACGCTCTAAGTTTTAACCCTGCAAGAACCACCTGTACCACATTTGGGAAGAGCCCACTGTCTAAACGAGAATGGTACCTGGAGAACACCCAGCTGGCAGAATCTGAAGAAGTCAAGCATCTTGGCGTCATCCTGTGCAACAACAACAGAAGTCACACAGAAGCCCGGATACGTTCTGCACGAAGAGCCTTTTACTCCCTGCAGGGAGCAGGAATCTGTGTTGGTGGCTGCAGTCCTAGTACCATATCACATATAATGTCAGTTGCAGTTAGGCCTGTTCTATTATATGGTATGGAATGTATTTATCAGGATAAAACTGCTTTTAAAACTATCGAATCTGCTCAGGCTAAATTTTTAAAATCTGCATTAGGACTTAAAAGATCATGTAAAAATTCTCCACTTTTACAAGCGTTAGGTATTGATCGTATATCTGTGTCTGTTGAGATCAAGAAGTTGTCGCTGTTAAGATCTATGTTGTTGTCCACATCACGTTGTAGTTTATTTTATCAACATTTATTGTCATGTGCCCTTAGTGGCAATCTTTCAAGTCACAGAAATCTAGTCAGTGATGTTCTTAAAACTTGCAAAAAATACCAAATTTCATTAGCACAATATCTATGTGATGATAATTACCAGCAAAAATGTAAAAATGTTATGAAAAGTAGACCGCCATGTGGTATCGCAGATAGCATAAAATACTTACTTCAAACCTCTTTTAACGTTACAAATGTTAACAATTTATTAAGTTCATTTTAAACTTGAAACCTGTTCAGTATTTTACCCGATTTTACACTGTTTTATGTACTCTCCTTTTGGAGGCAAAATAAAAATCTATCTATCTATCTATTTAATATACAATGGCTGTGCCCCTACTTGATTTAAATAGAAATAGAGCATGTTTAAATTCTACATAGGGTGACAACTGGCCCCTGTGACAACCAGCCCCGGTCTTCCCTACATTGGACTTGACCCATTCAGTTTACAGCACTTACTGCACACTGATGTATTTCTTTTCTTTTTTGAGTGTTTGGAAAAGACATTGAAAATCCGTTTTTAACAAAATGTCTGTTGAGCTCCGCAGAACAACTAAGTCTATAATAAACCCACGGGTGGTCTGGCTGGCAGGTGAGATATAGCATTTTTACCTTAAAGCAACAAAAACGTGAAAACGAAAAATCAAACATGTATGCTAGCGTCCAAAGGGAAAACCTAGTAAGTCACATTTTGGGCCAAATTGAGTTAAGGTGGCTCGATACTCGTGAACTTGCTAAGATAAGATTTCTTTAAAATAGTTTAAAATGATCCAAAATATAGTTTATAGGAAGGATATGTAAACAAAAGTGGTCGCTACCAGCCTTCCTTTCAAAATATTTGAGGTTATGTAAAAGAAAATCAGTCCACGCAAACCTGAAAAACTCAATTTTTTTCTTAATTTTTTTACTGTGAAGTTTTCCCTGCCATTCAGTGGCCATTCATCCAATGTTATCAAATGAAGCATGGAATTAAAGAGGAAAGGTTGATGAAAAAGCTGACCCACATTCCATAGAAATATATTTAGTTTAAAGAACTTTTCTAGGGGTTCGGAACAAAAGTTTCAATTTTGAAAATTAAATATTTTTTATGAACCATAGCCCAAAAAAAAAATGACGAGATAGAATTCCTTATTTCTTTGTCATTTGCTTCCAAATAAAGTGAGGAACAATATAATGATACAGACATATGGCCCAACGTAGGGGGTGGTGATAAAAATTAACTTTAAAATTTCAAATGGAAACTATCCAAACATTGTTAAGACAGAAAAATGCAGCAAATTGATGTATTACACATAGTTGTAGCTTCATTTTTGATCCCTCCCAAGCTCATCTGAAGATAATAAACTTTTGAGCTAAAATTATTACGTTTCTCGAAATCGCGGTTATTGATTACTTGATGTATGTAACAGCTATCCCATTGAGAATGGTGCCATTGTCTTCGTCTTAAAGAGAGCTTTCAAATGAGTACCAACATGATATGTATTGATGTATATTTGACCACTTTTAAGCATTTGAATTATAATATAATAATATAATGTTGAACTATCACGATCATAATCAGACAATTATAATGAGAGCCTGTTCCCTGTGGAGCTTGCATGCAAAATTGCTAAACATGCATATTCTTGGAGATTTAGGTGCATAGAATATGTTTATGAATTTTAACATCCTTTTCTGATGCAACTACTTCCAGAATCAAAGATGGCTGCAAAAAATGGATGAAAAGTTGCCCGCCGAGAAGCATTTAATTCTATTTCAGCCCTAATTCAAAATTAATTACCTCCAAATGGCAGGTCATCTTCTATACATTTGTTCAGTGAGGAAAATAAAGTCCTTTTTATATGTCTAAAAGTTATGGACATTAAAAGCATCATTTATATCCATCATCCTGCACTGCGGCCAAAATTCAAGAATGGCGGTTTATCCTTTTCAGGCCTGTAATAACTGTACTGATGCAAAGACATCATAGAGCAGCTAATGGAATGTAGCCTTGCTTTTTGGGTCTAGAAACTGTTTTACACAAAATTCCTGTAGAGACAATTGTCAAAATTGCTAGGTTATTTATAAAGATTAACAAATTAGAACTAATTTTGTGTTTCTTCTCTAGGTCAAAAAATTCATCAGGCAGTGACAGGCACTAATTAAGGCAAGGAAAGCAATTCATGTTTCCATAAAACACTTGCCTATAAAGACATTTTAAAGATCCCACTACAGTGGCAAGCTGATAGGTAATTTAGTAGTGAATAATATTTGAGTCAGTACTCAGATTGTGTAACAATGTCGAATGGGTATGATTTTCAAATCTGTACAGGTATTAATTAAATTCTGTTAAACTGATAAGTTTCCATGACATTTCTAAAGCTATCTACTTAATGATTTTCTAATTTTGTGAGAGATGATGCTGGCATGTTTTCATAATCTTCGTAAAAAATTCCTTTACCAAGGAGATGAAGAAACCAAGAAACTTGTCATTAAAATTCTGTCAATTAGCAGCTGAATGGGACCAGGTGTCTTTTTACTATTACTTTTTGGTACCATCTTGGGAGCCACTTCATGATTAGTAGAGATGACACTGCTTATATGTTTTCATTAGAGCTGTTTTCAGGTTGGCGGTCAATCGGAACAATGTGTTTTCTCCTCTTCAACTTGCAAACTGGCATTGCCACGTCATTAACAGTTACCTGCTTGTTTCCTAATCTTCTTGTTAGGAACATACACCAAACCAGTTTTTAGTTTGTTCATTTTGCACATATGCTGCCACATATTATATATATATATGTTGAACAAATAGATTAAATGAAAACTGACACAAACAATATCATTAAAACATGTTTAAGCCAGTGACATCACAAGTAAACTACAGTCTGCCACTTTGATGTAGAAAAAGAGTGGACTGTTGCACTGTGAAAATGGTACTTCGTGTGTCATCATTCTGATGATCTGTAATGATCATACCCAATACTTGCGATGTCAATTTGATTTAAGGGAGGCTTATCAAGCTTGTTGATGACAGCCAAAGGAAAGGATTAAGCATCTGATTTTCACTCTAAAAACAGTTATGACAAGTCAAATGGCCTTCTTTTGATCATGACTACAGTAATCAAACAGCCTCTATGTTTCCCATGTTGACAGTACAGAAGATGACACTTCATTGGCTGTCATGAGTCACGAAGTGCATGTTTCACAGAGAACTGGTCCTCATTTTTTACTTTATGCAAAGAAATGACCTTTCATTTAGTTTTGACTACAATTTTGGACTGAAATAAGAGTGAACTATGGATTCTTTGATTGGACAAATTAACATCAGTCATGTCCTCATTTACTTAGGATTTATTACATGAATCACTGCTCATATGGCTTTAAAGCACAGAATCCCTGGACCTTATAGTGATACTGTAATATACATGTAAATACACCTGTAGATTATCACTCGATGTCAAATACCGGGTGAAACAGGGCAAAATTGATACTTTTGTGTGTCAGATGGAATCTTGTCCACCACATTAAATTGAACAAGCATATTTTATCAGAAAATATATAAACATTAATTTTTGGGAAAAAAACTGATATAGAAACTTGATTTGCAAATTTTTAACCCACATTCCTACAGGAGCCATATAATTACCACAAAAGAACTGACTTCGTAGCTTATCCCGCTGCATTTATCAGTACATAATACTGTACATTGCACCTGAAAAACTGGGTAGAATGGTCATGTTGGTATTCAAATGAAAGCTCTTTTCATACTGAAGCCAATGGTGTTAATAAAATTAACCTTAACATCACTAGGCGAAAGATATAGCAAACCGCGACTTCGCAAGTAACCATTATACTACTGAAAATTAACAAAACTTTCAATCGGTCTTGGGAGGGACCAATAATAATGCTACAGACATGTATTATACCTTTTTGGAAACCATTTCTCACCCTTAACAAAACCTAAGTAGTTTCCATTTGATTTTCAGCAATTTGATTTTTTCCATGATTTATCACCACCCCCTACCCAACGGGCCTGGATATTGATAAAAAAATTTATTTATGTCACAGAGTCATTTTTGAGAAATTAGACATGCTTGCCGAAAATCGCCTGCAGAAATTTTCTACTGAGAGTACAGAACTGAAAGTCTGTCAGATTATAGTATTTGTCATAGCGCATCTAATGCTCCAAACGAGAAGTCTCTAACCACAATAGAAGTGGCGCAAATGGCAAACGAAGCGGCCGTCGCATGGAATTTTCAGAATTAAAAAAAGATGACAAAGAAGTGTCAGGCTACCATAGCAGTGGCGTAGCCAGAAATCCATGAGTGGGGGGGGCCAAGGGGGAGCCAGGGTCTGAACTAGGGGGGCCAACCTTTCGCGGCATTTTCGTGACATTTTTGCGGCATTATATGGATAAAAATTGAAACAGCGTTACGAGTCTTCTTTACGAACGACTTTGCATTACTAACCGTCTTATCTTTTGTGACTGATAAACAAAATGACCATACATCTCATACTTACACTAAATTGGTTTTGACAAAAAATAAAGAGATTCTATGGTTCCGATATAAAAAGTATGACAATGGCACCTCATCAATTACCATGAGTCACAAAGAGCATCTTTTGCAGTGAAATGCTCCTCGTGTTTTTTTTTCATAACTGTCTTTGCAAGTTTTCATTATATTCCTGCTAAGAATGTCCTCTTTCTGATTTCAAAGGTCTAAATCGAAAATTTATAAAGTCCTTTTGATGGAAATCTACCCAACTCCTCAAATAGGTAAAGATAGTAGCAATTTTGTGCAAATGACACAAATGACAGAGATACCAAGCAAAAATGTATGGAAATCCAAGCACACATGAAAAATTGAGCAGTTCGTACAAATCACTCTGGTAAAGCAGATCGTTTTAATTAGAAAAAATTCAAAGGAGCATTACTTCTTTAACTGAGCAATGGCAACGGAAAGATTTCCTCAAAACACTCTGATGTTACGTTGAATCTCTAGATACATATTGCTAGATATATTAAAATAGGGCAATCAAAAATTATCAGATGCCTCAGAACTTTTCAAAGGGCAACTGTCATTCTAGAGAAAATTGGATATAAGTTAGGGCCAGCGAAGGCAACAACTTTAGACGGATGTATTCCAGTGACTGTTGCTGCTCTAATAATTTTTTCAAATTTTTCAAATCTGAAATGGGGGGGCCAGTGGGGGGGCCAGCTATCCATTTGGGGGGGCCCTGGCCCCCCCAGGCCCCCCCATAGCTCCGCCACTGTGTCATAGATAGGGCCTGCCTGGCTGCGCGGTAATATGTGCAAGTGACGTCATTTCGTGGGTAGCGAGCCACCTTAAGGTCAAAATAGGACTTCTGAGACATGTTTCTATATATTTATCAAGTTTAGATTTTCAAGAAGTGGCCCTTTACCCCAGAATGACACTGGCAAATCCCAGTAAGTCCATCTATTACTGCAAGGACTGGAATCTAAAAGTAAATTCCAGTCAGGATCACTTGCTAAAAGCATAGAGGTAGATGTTTTCATCGACCCTCTATGTATTCATAGAGGTAACCTCTATGAATCCATCTGCCTTGCAGTATATCCTCCATTGCACAAATTAAATCAAGATTGCACTAAATATTTTTGCATGAACTGAAAGAATACATGTTTTGGAAACTTTTCATCGCGGGAAATCAAAATTCCTGTGTGGCGTTCTGCTGGTGTCTGTAAAATCTACAGAAGAAGTTCATGCTGGATGGTTTGTTTATGTGATGAAAAGTGAGCTAAACCTTTCCTTTTATGCTGGAACAAAAAAATGTGTTTAAGGTTTCATTGGTTTCCTTGAGGTGCCAAAAAATAGTAAAATTGTCAAGGTAGATGAATTCATAGAGGTAACCTCTATGAAAACATCGAGCTCTATGAAAACAGCAACCTCGATGTTTTTAGCAAGTGGCCATGACTGATTCTCTCAGAATGTCCTTAATGTGACTTACTAGGTTTTCCCTTTGGACGCTAGTATTAGTAATGATGCTTATATCCACAGCCTTTCTGTGTAGGCCTACGATGTTTGAATGTTCTTCAAAATGATATGAATCTCTTAGTAGGGGAAACGTACAAAACCTAAAAGGATATCTAAAGGGACATATATGAGAATTAAACGATCAAATGGGATTTGAAATAGGAAAAGAGACAAAAAAGTTATGTGGGCAGTTGAGTGCATTTCTTATATCTCCTATCTTTGATCAATCGAATTTCTGTTCCACTGTGGTACACGTTAGTGTGCTACATCTATGTCATGAGCTAGATTAAATCCTAATGTATGTCAGAACATTTTCCACGCAGAAGCAGGAAGAACATTTCTTTCCTGAAGAACCCAAAAAAGCGAAGTAGCAAGGGATAAATAGTTGAACCATAGTGACTCTACAACACTCTATCTTATGTTGTAGCCTGCAGTCAACAGCAATATATGATATTGTTTCCAAGAGAACCCCATGCAGGGACAGAAGTTTGGCTCTACCCTGCAGTTGTAATTTTAATTTTTTGTATATCTAGTGGTTTCATCTTGTACTTACTTAAATAAAAATTTGTCATTCCTATCAGCACAGCGAGCCCGAATCATCTTTGGGGTTAAAAATGGTGTGATAAGTCAGAAATTGAAAAAGAAATCATATCTCAAAAAATTCCAAACAGATTTCTTTGTTCTTTACATCTGCTTGTTTGTCTGACCTTAAGCTATGTAATGCCGCCAATGGTTATGCTGGGCCATTTTTTTGACCCCAAAGATGGTTTGGGCTCACTGTGTCAGACATTCTGAAGACTATTGCAGTGACCTAATGATGCCATGATCCTCACTCCTTCTATCAACCCTCCAGTATAATCGGACCACTGATCTACAAGTCTAAGATACTCTTAGATTGATCAATGTTTTTCTCTAAAACTCGACCTTGTTGAATTAATCAAGAGCTAGATACTGATCAAAAAGAGCCAATACAAGCGGTGAACCTGATTTATTGTGGTTTTATGCAGCCAATCTCCAGACGACCTAGCTGAGCCTTCTAAATCCACCTACACAGTCTTGCACTTTGCAGCATCAAGCAAGCAATAATTGTCAGTCAGAGTCTTGCAACAGTTTCTTTGCAACTTTCTTGAAAGTTTTCGTTGCTATGTAAGAATCCTAAATTATCTAAATTATTGTGAGTTATTAGTCTGTTGGAACTGGTGCTTAGCAAATGACCCAATGTAACCATCACAATGAACGAAACATTAATCTAATTTTAAAATTTAATTTACAAAACACTAATCTAATTTTAGCATTTATTTAACAAAACACTAATCTAATTTTAACATTTATTTTACAAAACACTTATCTAATTTTAACATTTATTTTACAAAACACTAAACTAATTTTAACATTTATTTTACCAGCAAAATACCCATCTGCATTACTGCCCAGTACTTTAGTGTAAACAACAAGAGAGTGTCAAGCAGATAACATTTTCTTTCAATGCAGCAATTTTATCAGTGTGTATAATTTTCAATGCAACCGAGTGGCAACATTCTGCAGACTTCCAAATTCACATTATTGTAAGTCAACAAAAGAGGATTCTGGAACAATGAAGTTAGCCTTGCTCCTCAACCATTCTTGCTATTTCTATTGTATCATCTCTTGCTATTGTCTTAACTTTCTTGTTTTCTCCTGGCAAGGACAGGAGGGAGCTCTACTGTTGTGTAGCATAAAGAATAATTGCATATAATTCCTACACCTTAAAAAAACTACTACAATGCAGTTCAAGAATCACTTCATATAACGTTCACAATGATTCTGTATAATATGAAACATATTTGCCATTAAACTGCTCTCTGACTACAATTTGCAAGTTTTTCACACCCATAATGGCCTTCTCTGCAACATTAGTGATGCTTTAGTCAACTTTACAAGGCAATTTATTCGTCAAAAACAAAATCATATGCATCAATGGCAAATGTTTTGCCAACTTTTCATTCTGAACTTTCAATTTTCATTGTGAACTGAAGAAAGTAGAATGTGAAATAAGTTGAAGAATTCAGCAGAAACCATCAATGAACTTTTTCAAATTATTTTTATTCTAGTTAATAACGCTGTTGCTCAATCTGAAGGGTTTCAAAAGGAAAGAACTGGCTGCATAGTTTTCACACTTAACAGAAATGGAGAACATTCTCTCTGGATTTGTGTGATATTTTTCACCGTTGTATGCCTCTAACCCATTTTTAATTAATTACATAATCGTTGTGAGTTGCTGAGTTAATGCCTAGTTCTCACGGCACATTACAGAGGTCTTTCGGCGGTGGCCAACAGGTATTTCCTGCAATTTGGATGATTTTTTGATAATATGTGACATCTCGCAAACGTATATTTTGCATATCGGCGGGTTCCTAGAAATGGGGAGAACTCTGCCATGGATGTCAAAAAAGATTCAGCAGCCGACTGTTTTCCGGCTCTTGTCATGAGAATGGGCCATTATTAAGAAATTGGTTTACATGGTGACTTGAGTCACTTGCCTATGTTGTACAAGGAGAATTGATTTTTCCTTAATTTATTGACGGATGAGATAACACAGGGGCAACATCTGATTTAAAAAAGTTGTGAAGATGAAGCAATCTTGTTAGATTGATGCTGAAGAAAAAATGGAGGGGGGTGGAGAAAATTTGCAATGTATACACAGTTGAAAGTTGCGACAACCTTTGTTGAACAATTTGCTCTGAACCATGCCAACCTGAGTAGTCTGAAGCGATTATCATGAAAACGAAGCGTTCGATTTTTGATCAAAAGAAATTTAAACCTAATGGATGTGGAAGAGAGACACATTCTTCTAAACAGATTCTACATTTTCAGCGATCAATAACTGTCAGTTGATTGATAGCTTCACTGTTCAGTGTCTTCTCAATTTTAGAGCTTTCCTTTGTCACTTCTAGTGCCATATTTTAGAAATTATTTCTCTGGTTGAAATTACTTAAAAGCCCAGGAAATGAAGGAATTGTTCCTGCTGTTTGAACTAACATCTGGAAGAAGCTTTTGTTCATTATTATTCGGCTTAGAGAATACTCAAGACAGAGCATCATCTTTTGGTTATACATCATCCACATTTTGTGTTTGACTCAAAACTATGGGACCGTTCAGAATTTATGACTGGGGGGAGGGTGGGAGTTTTGCTTGAAATTCCCGTGAAAAACTGATACCCCCTTAAGTTTCATGCGTATTTTTAGTACCCGCCTCCCTCGACATACAGAGCAATACATACATATGTACTGTTATACAAGGTCCCATATACAGACTAACATCAATAAAGTGAGTTTATTTAGTGAGTGAATTTCCTAGAATGGCATTGAAGGACTGTTGCTAAACTGTTCAGTATATCAGAATTGCATTGATATCAGGAAAAACATATTTTCATGCACAAAGACGGCAAGCATGTGTAACAAATTCCTTTGAAAGCAATTATAATTTCTTTGAAAAAATGTCACATTCACTCCATAATATAGTTTGTTTTTTATCCAATCCATAGATAAGTACTTTTTCACATCCTGCTGCATGAGGCCATCAGCATTCTCCAAACATTTCTTGATTACCACATTGTCACCATCGTTCGTTCCTGAGCCTATAAAGAGGAGAGTCTTAATGACTACCCTAAGCCCTAGGCAATTACTAAGTGTGTAATAAGCAGCTCTAATGACTCGACTAGTAGTTAATCTCAATTCTTCATTAACATTGTAGAGATTTTGCATTGGATTCAAGTATATATCAATAATGTCAGAGTTACCATGATTTCTGTATGCTTCAATGAGTTTTTCCACCAGTTGAAGATTGGATAACAGGGCTGTGCAGGTGGAGAATGTTTTCAAAGTCAGAAGGGATTGAATAGCATTTTTGGTTGGAATAGCACCCTTATCAATGCAATGTTTAAGCACATTACACAAAGCATGATAATTCATATCACGACCAGTAATCATTTGCCCAAGTCTTACATCAGCTCCTGCAGAGATGACATCCTCATAGATGAAAAGAAAAATCTGCTCAGCATTGCCTTCATTCATCAAGATCTTCAGTATGTCCAGAGTGATTTTTTAAATTTCATTTTTCCTGCTGTAAATCGAAACTTCCATGAAATTCCTGAAGACATCCATCCCTATTGCTGAAATGTCATCAACTTACTCAGTAGTGTTTGGAGTTGTCTTTCCCTCTCAACAGAGAATGTTAATATAATAAGAACAATAAGATATTCAAGTTTTGGATTTGGCTTGATTTTTAAAAATCTAATTTGATTCATTCCGTGTCAAATCATCAGATTTTCCAGAAATTTTCCACCACCCCATCTGCGAATTGGCTGAAAAAAAAAATATATGTGGTTGTATGTCCCAACGAATGAACTTCCTGAAAATTTCAGCTTAATTGATAGTTTTTTGAGGATTTGGCAGAGGTTTAAAAAACACTGATTTTACAAGCTTTTTAGCTGTCGTTTCTGAGCAACTGCATTTGTTTCTCAATAAAACGATTGATGCTCAACCTAAATTTGGTTTCCAGGCTAACAGGACAATGGGAAAGCTGCAAGAGTAGCTATGTTTTGTCTAGCAAAGGTATTGATGAAGCTACGGCCTTGTTGAATCCACCCCTTAAAAATCAATGTTCACTACAAAAATGGTCATAGCTCAAGGGTAGTATCTGGAATAAACATGAAACTCCCAGGATATATTTTTCATATGTGTGATCAAATGATATTAAAAATTAGAGGTATGTTCAGCCTCGTCTTTTTAATATAAATTTTTGAAAATTATTGTGTCAACTATTACGATGAAGATATAGCTATTTTTAATGTTGAACTAGCCTCAAATTTTTACTGCATTTTATCCTATTGACGTGAGAGATAATTGGAAAGTTTCAGGGATGTGTCATTTATTATGATGAAGATATAGCTATTTTTGATGTTGAACAAGCCTCATTTACACAATAATTTTCAAAAATTATTATTAAAAAAACAAGGCTGAACATACCTCTAATTTTTTCATATTATTTGACTATACATATGAAGAATATATCTTTGGAGTTTCAAGTTTATTCCAGATACTACCCTTGAGCTATGACCATTTTTGTAGTGAACATTGATTTTTAAGGGGTGGATTCAACAAGGCCGTTGCTTCACCAATATTTTCGCTAGACAAAAAATAGCTACTATCGCAGCTTTCCATTTGTCCTTTAACCTAGAAACCAAATTTCAAAGCCTTTGGTTGAGTATTATTGGTTTTATTGAACAAAAAGGCTTGTAGCACCTAAGACACTGTTCGAGGTCTGAGTTACATTTGGGTGTCGTAGGGGCTAAAAAACAAAACATAATATTTTGCGATCAAAGTGCATGGGATATATGCGGAAAAATGTGAGGATTAATAATATGGAAAAATCAATGCAAAATATTTAACCGTTCAAAAGTTATTCACAATTAATGGGAGGGACCTCATGCTTGCCTAAAAATCTGATAAAAATTTATAACCACAGCATTTAAAAGTAACCTTCTTTGAGATTTTAGTCCCTTAACACAAAATATTATTGATTTCATACTTTGGCATGTCATTAAGTCAGTTGACACCAATTTAAACACTATTTTTGCTAGAAAGGTCAGACCGACATCACAAAGTTGCATCAACCACTTTTTGCTGGAACCAACAGCAGTAATCAATACGATATTCAGATATAATTACTCTCAATAATCTCCAAGTGATGCCTGCATGTTAGGGTGTCTGGTAAAATTTTTTGAATGCCTTTTTTATGCAGCAGAAGTTGCAGTGCCAATTCTTGGCATCACCTTGGTGGAAGGAGTAAACTGTAACTTTAAATATGACTGCATTTTTTACCATATAGGCACAAAACTATTAATAAATGTGGTGTTTGAGTAAATTTTGCTATATTTGAGTAGTTTTAGACATGTTATTTACTAGTATATGGGAGATATATGATCTTATAGAACCTGCAACCTATATAGAAAAACCCCAAAGAATAAGGGCCTTATTTTCATCAAAACATAATTTTTGGAGGTTTATTTATGTTCATAGTGCCTGCTACAACCATATCTGTTATGAAGATTCATCAATATTCCAAATTAGACGAAATTCAGAAAATAAAATACGACTTCTAGAAAATTTCATATAAAATTTTGTCGTAAAAAAAACTTAATCTCAAAAACTATCCAAAACTGGGCTCTGCCAATATAAACTACTTGTAACCAATTTAATTGGGCAAACGAAGTTTGATTTTCATCGCATTATCTTGAGAACTTTTTGAGATTAAGTTTTTTTTACGAGGCTACGTATGTTTTTGACATGTCCTGAACTGACAGGACCATCATTGGTAAGCTATTTTATTTTGTCGTTTTGACACATGATACAGACAATCAAAGCTAGTATAAGTCCTATTACATAATAAAGAATATTTCTGTGAAATATAAACTTTCTGTCTTTAAAATTAGAGCCAAAATTGTCACATTAAAATTGACTATTCCTTGAGAGACAAGAAAATCACAACAAAATTGTCACCCTACCCTGCATCGCTTTTTGATATTTTCTTCAAAATAGAAGGCATATTCGACTCAATGTGGATATCATATGATAGGTAAGAAACATAGGGAGAGCCTCAAGAAAAAAAAAATGGTAAAAAAACCATTATCATCCAAAATATGAAGCGTTAAACATCAAGGTGTCATTTTTTTTGTCACCCAAAATCGGCGATTTTTGCCTGTTTTTGTCCTATTTTACTTAATCGTACCTAGAAAGTGTATATACACACTTCAAAAGTGATACTATTATGGAAGCCAACTATTTTCTGCATCAGATAAAACAAGTTTCGTCCTGATATCTGCAATTTTGGTGACACAGGATTTTTTTTACACGGATGACACATAAATGTAACTCAGTGCTTGAACTGTGTCCTAAATGGATGCCTGAAAAACTTGTAATATCAGCAATCTTAAAACCTTGGTGAAATCATGGAAAATTGACCAATTAAGCTTAAATTTAGGGTTAGAGTTAGGATTTGGGTAGGGTTAGGGTTAGGGTTGGGGTTAGGGTTAGGGTTGTCCTTCGAGGTATATAAAAATAAAAAATAAATTCAGCCAATTCGCAGGTGGGGTGGTGGAAGCCACTTGTTGATCTGACATGGAATGACCCATTTTGGGATTTGAATCAGCCTGTCAGATTTTTAAAAAAAGTGTAACTCTTTCAACGAATCTGGAGTCATGATAATGGTAACTTGTCTTGGCTGCTTCTTCTGTAATGAGCAAAATTATTTTCTTTCCGCGTAATTCATGTAACTAAATTTAAATTCACTGCTGTAGATTTTTTTTCAGCTGCAACAAATTCTCACAGAATTTTAATTTTATGTGAACAAGTTTGGACATTTTTCAATACAGTGTCTTAACTTTGTTAAGGCTAATTTTTTTTAAACAAATCTTGGGATTTGAGTCCTACTATTCATATCAGGGGGCCTCATTTTGTTCACAATCACAAGGGGGGGGGGAGTGTGACAACTCGGATAAGTGCTCAGGGCTCAATGTTTTTCCTTGCATGATGCAAAACCTAGAATTCTGCCACTTGAATGTGAAAGGGCTTGCAAACTGTTCTTATTCGGCCTCTCATGGATGCCTATCATAATACAAACTAAGGCAATCAGGTGAGGAACACACAACATAAGTTCATCTATGTTCAAAACGTTTGACTTCGCAAGGAATGGCATCAGGTACAGATTTCCTAAAATTTTTAACACTATGCCAGTTTCTTTCAAGCAAAAAATATTCACACATAGTCAATTTGGTTTTAAGATTCATATAAGGAAAAAAATGATAAAGAGTTATTCTACTATTTGTTCCATTCCCAACTGCTATATTTGCAATTAAATGAAATCGTTTTCTCCCAGGTACGGCTGGACTCCTCTTTTGGGTCAGTCAGAAGAAACATAAATGCAGAATTCCTATTCAACCTTTATTAACAATCTTTTCTCCTTGACCAGCTTCTGTACCACTGCTTATTTGAACATAATTATTACAGTGGCTCCTCGGTAGCGGCACTTCTTGCCTTAGAGGTAGCTCATTGTGTGATTCTTCTATTGTACAACATATCAGAGCTACAAATAAAAAAAATCTGAATCTGAATCTGAATCAACATAATGAAATGCCTCGTGTCAAATAATTGAATCCAATTTTGAATTTCATTTCATGTCTTATCAATAATAATACAGATCTCTAAATACTTGTCAATCTTAGTTATTCAATGATCATCTACATGATCTTAAAATTAAAACTCTTTTGCGTGACTCTTATTTGAAAGTTTAATTATTTTCTGGTGCCTGCTACAGTATTTTCAGTAATTTCATACTCATCAAGCGCAATTATCGGGGCCGTCGACTAGGGCCAGGACAAGACCAGGAACCATCAGGAAATTGAAATTGACAGTTCCCCATCCTTTCAGCGTATTGTCCCAGTCTTCCTGAAGCCTTCCTCATGCTGTCCTTGTCTTTCCTGAACCCTTCCTGGTGCTTCAGCGCCTTCAGCAGAGGCAAACATTTCAGCGTCTAAATTTTGCTCAAGAGGTGTCACAGGATTATTTTCAGCTACCTTGGCCCTTGCTACCAACCGGGCTGCAGAATTTTTGGTTTGTAATTTTCTTAGCTGATATTCTTGGATACCAAATAGAAGGCTATTACATTTGTCAAGGCATGAAGATATAAAAGCATGAACAAGCCGTTCAGTAGCATTTTTGTCTAAGAGATGTCTAATTTTGCCCAGACGCCAGAGTGAGAAGGAAGCTGACTTACAAATACTTGTGACCTGGTCAGACATAGATGCATGAGCATCAAACATAACTCTTAGGTTACGTACAACTGTTGATGAATTGATGGTAATATCTCCTATTCTAACACTCCTAAAAACATCACTAGACTTCCTATATTTGGAAGTAAAACACACTACCTCAGTCTTAGAATCATTGAGTGATAGAAAATTACTGCACATCCAACTTCGTATCTCAACCACACATGCTTCAATTTTCAAACGTGAAGCATCTGATTCGCATGTAATGTACAGTTGTGTGTCATCAGCAAAGATGACTATGCGACAACCATGTTTAACAATTATTTCTTCTAACGGAGTCACATACAATGAAAATAAAACAGGCCCCAAGACGGACCCCTGGGGGACACCATACTTGAGTTCTCACGCCTCCGACACCACCGACCCAACCATGACCTTCTGAGAACGATCACACAGGAATGAGTTCAACCAATCAAGAGCCAACGCATCAAATGCAAATCTCTGCCGTAATCTGTTTAAGAGAATGGAGTGGTCGATGGTGTCGAAAGCCGCAGAGAGGTCCAACAAAACAAGAATGACATCTTTTTTACGGTCTAGAGCAAGCAAAATATCATTTTGAATTCTTACTAATGCTGTTTGGCTTTTCCTATAAGCAGATTGATATTTTCCATACATGAGTTTTGATACAAGTAATCATTCATCTGGAGATAAGCACACTTCTCAAGGAATTTGTCAAGGAATGAGCAATTAGAAACAGGACGATATATTTTTAAGATGTTTCGATGCAAGTCACTTTTTTTAATCAAGGGTCTGACAATTGCAGTTTTACAAAATTGCGGAAATACTCCCGTTTCAAATGAGGCATTGACAATTTTCATTAAAAATGGTGCAAGAATTCCCATACATTCTTTTACCAGACCAGTTGGCAATGGGTCAAGTGAACAACTTTTATTCTTCATTTGATTATTTTACAAACATCATCAACATACATGGTGTTAAACCTGTTAAATTTTGATTTGCTGGCAACTGATTCAACATTTACTGCGGCATTGTTTGACAAATTGTTTCTTATCTTTGCTATCTTATCATCAAAAAGTCAGGAACCGTTCAGCATCTTCTTGAAGCTGTCCTGGACCCTTCTGCGCTACTGACAGCTTCAGGAATGTTGAGGAAGGCTTGCTGAAGGTTTGCTGAAGGTGCTGAAGGCATGATGAAGTATTGAGGAACCAATGTTGAAACTACCAAGAAGCTATTAGGAACGGTGAGGACATAACATCGGGAAGCCTTGCGGACAGCTCGCTGAAGGTGTCAGGACAGCGCAGACAGCAAGCAGAATGTGTCAGGAAGGTGCAGACAACACGCAGAAGGTCCCAGGAAAGCACTGAAATATGTGCAAAATAGCTAAGAACAAGATGTCATGTCAAGAAAAATGAGAAAAAATGGCATTCAATCTGCCACCAAATAAAATTCCTTATGCTGTCTGGAGGGCTTCCTAATTGTCCTGTCCCATGTTTTAACCCTTCCTGAAGTGTTCTGCACCCTGTCTGCAGACAGAATGCAGAAGGTCTCAGGAATGGAGCATCTTATGCTGAAGATACGCTGAAATGGCCAAATTTGCTTCCCCAACCCTTCCTGGTCTTGTCCTGGCCCAAGTGGACACCTGGTCTAAAGGAACTTTTTTGTGTCCATTCTACCCATTCCCCTCCACAGAGCAAACAACAAACTTTGTCACATAGCCAGTATGCTGTCTAGTCGTATTTAACTGACTAGCAGAGTACCCGTGATAATGCGTATTGAGAGTAAGAATGGCAGTGAGAGAGTGAATGCTTGGTATGTCAAAGTCTTCAGAATGAAATGGATGTCTCATAAAATGTCTGGTATGGATATGAATGAACAGAGTGCCTCCACGAATAAAGAGATTATGATTGTGTATCACATATATGGGAGTTTCATCTTGAAGTTGATTTCATGATCTATCATTATTCATAGCTATTGGAATAGCATGAGGAGAGATTTTTCTAGGTGATTAATGTAACTCATACGTGTTTGAGTCGAATGATAGTCATATGCTGCATGGAGCATTTTAATGAATTATTAGGTGAAGTATTTTTCACATAAGGGCCACATTGAAATTTGATGAAAATCACATGGTGTAAAGAGCATTTTAATGAACTATCCTATGGTGAGTAATTTGCAAACTGACAGATATATGAACACTGTCGCAGAAACAATAATTAATATAAATACACCTATACAAAATTATAGCTTTTGACAACTAATAGTCAATTTGGCAGTAGTGAGTAGGCCTATGTTAGGAGGATCAATGCAGCTTGCAGGTGCTGCCACCTGACAATAAAGGCTAGGGCCAGGCAGTGGTGCCATCTGCCGGTAAAGCAGTAGGCAGAGAAAGTTGAATAAAATGTCTGCATGGCCATGAAGGGGAGAAGTGTGAAATTTGGAAGAGATGCGGCAGGCGCAATGGATGGTGAAATTTGAGATGACAGATGGCCTAAAACCTTGTCAAGAACATTAGTAACTTGTATGGAAATTTGTGTGGGGAGGGATGCTGTAGTTTGAGCGTGATGGACGGACAGGTCCATGAATTAATGGTAGGATACACATAAGACCAGGCGTCCACTAGGGCCAGGACAAGACCAGGAACCATCAGGAAAGTAAAATTGACAGTTCCCCATCCCTTCAGCATGTTGTCCTGGTGTTCCTGAAGCCTTCCTCATGCTGTCCTTATCTTTCCTGGACGCTTCTTGGTGCTTCAGCGCCTTCAGCAGAGGCAAACATTTCAGCGTCCAAATTTTGCTCCAGAGCAAAATTTGGATGCTGAAATTGATTTCCTGGTACCTTCAGCGACTTGTCCTCGTTGTCCTGACAGTGTCCTGAAGGCTTCCTGGCTTTCCTGAACCCTTCAGGAACCCTTCAGCATCTTCTTGAAGCTGTCCTGGACCCATCTGCGCTGCTGACAGCTTCAAGAATTTTATTTTATTTTTATTTTATTACTTATAAAGCGCTCATTCCAAAACAAATTTGTTCACAAGCGCTGTACAATCAATGAAAATCGAATTATTTAAAATTATAGAGTAATTACAAAACAATTGAAATAAGTATATTATTAAAAGTAGAGGACTAAGTAAAATTTTTGATATAAGTAATATTAAAATCGATGCAAAATAAAAACAGGCATAAAGTCTAAAAAATCACAAATTATACGCTCTTTTAAAAAGTAGAGTTTTTAAGTGTCTTTTGAATAAAATGGGACTAGATATGCTCCTGAGATCAAGTGGCAAGCCATTCCATAGCCTCGGGGCTGCGCACTGGAATGAACGTGCACCGTAAGTTTTAAGTCTGAAATTTGGCTCTACAAGCAAATCTTGAGCACCGGATCTCAGTGAACGTGATGGAATGTACGGTTTCAGGAGATCACACATATAATTTGGAGCATCGCCGAGAATTGCCTTGAACGTCAGAAGAAGTACTTTGAAGATAATTCGCTCCTCAATTGGCAACCAGTGAAGGGCTTTGAGTACTGGAGATATATGGTCGAATTTACGAACACCCACAATAAGCCTTGCTGCGTAGTTTTGTACACGCTGAAGCTTTTGAATCAGGCAACTTGGTAAGCCATATAATGCTACATTGCAGTAGTCAATACGTGAGAGCACCAGTGCGTGGACAAGAGACTTAGCTGCATCCTGGTTCAGATATTTCCTAATGCGACCAATGCGATAAAGTTGGTGGAAGGCGCTCTTGGTGATGTTGCTAACATGCTGTTGGAACTGAGAATGTTCAGGAAGGCTTGCTGAAGGTATGCTGAAGGTGCTGAAGGCTTGCTGAAGGCATGAGGAAGTATTGAGGAACCAATGCTGAGACTACCAAGAAGCTATCAAGAATGGTGAGGGACATCAGGAAGCCTTGCAGACAGCTCCCAGAAGGTGTCAGGACAGCACAGACAGTGTGCAGACGGTGTCAGGAAGATGCAGAAAACATGCAGAAGGTCCCTGGAAAGGTGCTGAAATATGTTTAGAGCAAGATATTTATTGGCAAAAATAAGAAAATGATCCCCAATCAGCTACCAAAAACCATTTCCTCATGTTGTCCACACAGTGTCCAGAAGGCTTCTTCACTGTCCAAGCTGTTGTTTTTACCCTTCTTGGAGTGTTCTGCGTACTGTCTGCACACAAGATGCAGAAATTCTTAAGAATAGACCATCTGATGCTGAAGACATGCTGAAATGGCCAAATTTGCTTCCCGAACCCTTCCTGGTCTTGTCCTGGCCCTAGTGGACGGCCCCCATAATTTAGATGAGGGATTAGACTGTTTTAGAAAATTTTACAGAATTATCGAATATTTTTATTGCTCGTGAACTATACTCGTGATTTCACATCAAGATTTCAAATACATGAATACAGCACACATACTTATTATACCATAATATGGGATGAATAGGGACACAGGGGTGAATCGGGACAAGACAGGGATTTGTATTATTTCTTCAAAGATCAACCACTTCTTCCCAACCTAGGGAATTCATTTTTGGTACATGTATAGTACACATACCAGAGCATATTGTGATAGAATTTCATACTTCTGACTGCAGGCAGTAAGGAACTGCAGCACCTTAAACCTGGCCCTGCATAATTTGAATTTTAACATACTGGTCAAAACTTTGTCCATTTCTCAAAAAATATAAACACCAGAGCCATCAAACTTGCAGGAAGCTTTTTCAAAATTTTAAATGGTATCTGGGAACCAGAATAGTGGACTAGATGTGGGATTATTACATATAAAATTACAAGAGAAAAATGTAACAAATTGTCTGGTGAATTACAAAGTGTTGAGATCCCAGAACCTTATGTTCGTTTGGTCATGGGTTAAGATCCGGGTCAATGGGAAAGTTTCAGGAATGATAAAAATATACTCCACCAATTTTCATTTGAATGTACTGGCATGGCTTTTCGATAAATATTATTGAACTTGGCATCATTTATTATGGATTTAGTCCAGAATTTGTAATCACCTGCAAAATTAGCAGATAACTACAGTTTTTGAAAGTTTTCTGTCATTTACCACATTTTTTTATAATATGTATATTATCAATGGAAATGGTTTCAGACTTTCCTCAAAATAAATATTTTGCATTTTAAAGATGTTTTTCTAATGTTTAGTCATAAGAAGCAATCACTTAAGGAAGCTAGGAAGTATTGATTGTTGGAATAATGGAGTGTCCCGATTCACCCCAAACTTTGGGGTGAATTGGGACAGTGGTTTATTGGGCCCTGGGCTTTGGTAATTTAAGATATCATTCCAAGCTCCTGTGGAAAGTTAGACCTTCTGCTGGGACACAATTTGACACCATATTTCGGTTTCTGAGTTGATTTTTGTCAATTTTATCACAGAAAAACGGCCAATTCTGTCCCGATTCACCCCATATTACGGTACTGTAATAAAATTGATTTCTAGTCCAAAATTTAAGCTTTTATGCTTCATTAGGTTGTTTGGCATGGAGAGAATGGTACACAGAGTTAAGCAACCATTGTTTTCGGTGACAGCAAAATTCACTGTCTTCATGTTTCCAAGATCATTTGACTCTAATCCCAACTTGCCTGTCTGTCTCTGCAAGGGAAGTTGCGGTGTCTTGATATCTGGGAATTATATTTGAAATCAATCAGTAACAAATTTAAAAAAGAATTTATATTTTTTGATAGTTAAATGTTTACATCTTCTGATTTCTCATCAAGACTTCTAATACATAAATACAGTATACCTGCTATGTTATATTGTAATCAATGATTGTATTGTTAGGCATGAAGCAAACAGAACACAATAATTAGCAACCCTAGTCTCCAGTGACAGAAAAATTCACCAACTTCAGGTATCAATGACTCTCTTGACTAGCAGGTAGTGGAATTCCAACTTATGTATTTGCCTCCAGAGGAGAAGCCATGGCAAGTGTCTTCTTGAAATGTGGAACTCATACAGCCAACAAGAACCAACACGATAGTGCGTACGTAGGACTGCCAGCCTGCCTTGTAACATATGCTAGGCCTATCTAGTCAGCTATCTATGTTCGTATACACATGTCCATTGATCTATCTATCTATCTATCTATCTATCTATCTATCTATCTATCTATCTATCTATCTATCTATCTATCTATCTATCTATCTATCTATCTATCTATCTATCTATTTATCTATCTATTTATCTATCTATTTATCTATCTTTAGAGTTAGAATATCTATCCATGTTCTGTCCCATATCTTCTGTCCTATATCTGTGTATCTTCTGTTCTTCCTTCATGCGTTTCTACTGCGTCCTTTTTCCGTCCTTCCTTCCTTCCTTCCTTCCTTTCTTTTCCTTTCTTCCTCTCTTCTCCGTCCATGCCTGATTTCTCCTTCCTTTCTTCTCCTTCCTTCTTTCTTTCCTTTCTTTACTTTTTTCTTGCTTTCCAGGGGTGGACTGGCACCATTTTGGGCCCGCGGCAGAATAATTCAGCATTATTTAAAAATACTAGGCCTAGTACACATAATTTGGTAAATAGTTATTTGAGTGGAGTGGGGGCCCCATGTGAAACGGCCTTGTCCTGTTCAGTTAATCTTGTTGCATAACCTTGTTTGGCTCTTTCTTGGGTCATTCCATGCAAAATCAGAAATGGTCGCAGCATGACCACCTCCGATTTCTTTAAAACTTTCCGCGTTTCAAAAAAATAATTAGGAAAGATCAAATCCAAAATTACAGGGTGATATAGCTCAATTATTTTCAGAGTTATGATAAAATTAATTTTGAAAAATTGGAAAAAATACTGAAAAACGTCTATTTGTAAGATTGTCATTTCACTTCAAATTTGGACCCGAAGGCCAAAATTTTCATCTCTAGTTTAAACTTGGTTTGTGGATAAACTAGGTTTACACCCAGTTTAAGATATTAAAACTTAAGTTTTTCTTTTCTCGAAATTTTCATGTCTGGTTTTAAAAATCGACCAGGTTTTTCTGTGGTTTTAGCAGAAACCTGCTCAGGGGTGGTTTAACTCCTGGTTTTGGAAGCCTTCAGTGTGGATTTTGCGTCTGCTAAGTCAGATTTCCATTTCACTGATCTAGTTAAGGATATCAATTGTGCTCTGAATTATTTTTTTCCACAAATATTTTTATCCCAAATTTTTTTTTCAACGTTCCCCATCCCCCAAAATTTTTTCCAAAAAATTTCGAAAATTTTTCCCCCAATAATGTTTCTTTTCCAAATTTTGTTTCAACATTTCTTTTTTCCATAACTCCCGCATGTGGACATTTTTGTCAAATTCTTCTTTTATTTCCCAAAATTTTTCCCCAAAAAACTTTTTATAATATTTTTATAATATATAGTAATACAAGTATTTGTCGCTCATAACAATTGATTGTCTTTAAAGTGTATCTTTTGGGTCAAGGTGTTGCCGTCTTCATGCTTTGGCATTTACATAATCATTCACTCTATTACTACTTATTTATTCTAACTGTTGTATCTTCCTTCTTTGATTTTTTTTACATTTATTCTTCCCTCTCTATTCATATTTCCCTTTTTGTCTTCTCTTTCTTTCTTCATTTCTTTTTAATCTTGTTTCTTTTGTTATTTCATTTTATCTTCTTTCTTTTACCTCCTGCATCTTTTTGCTTCTTCATTTGCACTCGTCCTCATTTTCTACCCCTTCTCTTTTCTTCATTTTCAGTTATCTCCTTCTTTCGTGGCCTATTTCATCCCTTTCCTCCTTCTTTTCTTTCTTTTATTCTCTTTATTCCTTTTTCTTTCTCATATTTCTTATATTTCTTCTCCTTCCCGTTTTTTTCCTTAATTATGGCTGTATTATATGTTTTCCTTAATTTTTTTTCTTTACCTCCTTTCTTGTATAAGAAACAGTGCCCCATTCTTCTTTTTATTGCTTATTGTTTCTTCCTCTTTGTTTACTACTTTTCTTTTGCTCCTTACTTATCTTTTTAAATTTTGCTTCTTCTTGCTTCATAGAACTGGGTGCAAACTGGGTGCAAACTGAGTTTAAACTCAGTCTCCATAAACCTGGTCTAGCCAAGGTTTGTCAGACATGAAAATTCGGTTTTTAAACTGGGTCTAAACTCAAGTTAAACTTGGTTTATCGAAACTGAGTTTAACTGGGTAAAACCCTGGGTTAAACCAAGTTTAAACCTTACATGAAAATTTGGGCCGAACTGTTTTTTTTTTTATACAATGCCAGTGATACCCTAAACTAATAAATAGAAGCAGTAAAGTGGTTTTCCACAAGAATGCCTGTCAAACAGAAATTTACGAAGTATGACTTTACTGCAGGGAAAGTACGTCAAATTTATTTACTCATTTTTTAATCATAATTCGAATGGATTACACTTCATCCCAGAATTTTTCAGGTGGCTTTATTTTACACAGCAAATTCTTATTATTAATTTTAATTTGAACCATCAAAACCAATAAAACAACTAAAATTTTAATTAAATGGGGCAAAAATATTTTTTTCACAATTTTTATGACGGAAATAAAGAAATTTCACTTGTCATACCCTGAAAGTTTCTGTTTTAGACTGTTTAGTAAGATTTTAGTCTCAATAGACCCGTCATTGCCAAGTTTTATAAACCATATGTTTCCTTGTGTCAAAGATAGTATTCTAGAGAGAAAAATCTCCGAAAATCCCCCAAAATCACAGGCTCAGAAAAAAATCAACTTTAATTGCTCCATAAACAAGATTTTTGTGTATTATCTTGTAATGTCATTCAGTTATTCGCAAAAAACTGCAGTTAAATTGATATATTACATAAAATAACTAACTTATGCTCTCAAGTTTGGTTTTCGCATAATAGTGCAATTTGATGACGGAAAAACATATATTGAAATTTTTTATATTTATAAATACCCTTTTTAGACATCCAGAATAAATCATTTTGTACAGCCATGGCCTTTTCCTTGACAAATCCATTGTTAAAAGACTTGAATCATACCACAAATTCTGATGGGCTGGAGAGGACATTTTTTGACATTGAGGATTTTGATTTATAAGAAAATCTATGCACATTGCCTGGATATTTTTTTAACTTGTATTTGTGACATTCATGTAGAGGCACACAACTGAGCAACGAAAACACAAATCGTTTCTTTTTCCTTCAAAATCCTGAGTGTTTTTTTCCATGTGCTGGAGAGAACTTTTTTTTATTTGACGTCATGTTAAAGCCTCAAAATCCGAAGAACAAGTAGAGTAGGTCGGGGCAAGAAGCCCGGGTAAGGTGAGAGGCCCCCCGGGGTTATTTCCAAACTTACATTTTTGGTGCGTTTATCTATTGATAGGATTGAAAAGCTAGAGGTGTTTTAGGTGATGTCACAAATTTTCAGGGCAAACAGCACCAAACCATAGCAGAAATTAAAGAAACAAAAAAATGTTCATGGTTTTTGTAACTTTGACTAATTCTTTGAAATGGGTTGTCATAAATAACTTTGGAAATATTTAAAAGTATAATGGATATCTGCATTGCTTCATTTTATGACCATCACATAAATATGATTTGGATCATGTTTTTTGCATTTTAGTTCAAAATATAGAGGTCAAATTATAATATGTGGGTTTGGGGCGAGAGGCCTCACATGATATGGGGCATGAGGCCCCCTTCACTGGGGGGGGGGGTCGAAGCTGCTTCAGGAACTGTTTAAAAATGTGTACTTTACCTTAAATCTTGATAGAATAGCTAATTAAAAAAGAAAAAATTTGGCCCGAAATTGAAACAGGGCAAAAAATATCCAAAAATAAAAGTACGAGCACAAAAATTCTGAAATTCAGAAAAAGTGAATAGAATGCCTTAAAAATGATAGAAGAGCCCTAAGAAATAACTTTTAGGCTGAATGCGCTCGCAAAAAAAATTGCCATAGGATTATAATAGGAGGGCTTCTTGCCCGATGGGTGGGGTAAGAAGGCCATTTTAAATTTTTTACAAAAATGGCCGAAACTCCTTTATTAAAATTGGTAGACATTTGTTTCACTAGTTATACGTAGAGTCAAGTGATCCCTTCCTGACAACATAAGCATTCAAATAATCGCCCATAAAAAGTAGGTCAAATCGAACCTCGAAGTTAATGCCCCGACCTACTTTATAGTTACTGAAATAAATGTAGTTGCTTTACCTTTAAATATGTCTCAAGCTACAAAATTGACACAAACAGTAGAGACATCCTTTTATGCTTATTCATCATAGCATATAAAGTAACAAATGGTCTCTCAAAGAAAAAATATTTGACGTATACCATTTTTTACATTTTAGGAGACAACTCATTTTGTATATAACTTATTGGCATAAAACCTGTTTTAATTTACACTCAAGACATAGGTCCAGAGAGGCATCATCAACGTGAATCACAACTGCCGGCATTTATTTTTGTGTGTTGCCATAAAATTAGCAAAACTGCCCGTGAGACACAAACATGAGCAAAAATCGGCCCTAAATCGCTTGCTGCTTCAAAACTAAATATCGTAGAAGGGTAAAATTTGGCACACATATATTTCAATGTAGTACAAGACTGCCACCACAACAAATTTTTCTGTGCTTATCATACTTTTCTCGTAATATTTGCCAAAATATGAAAAATTGGTCAAGTGCAAATACCATAAAACTGCCCACATAAGGCCAGCTTCTGGCAGTCCTAATAAAGAAGATATTTATATTTCTCAGTCAAAGCAACATGTGTCTAGCACAGACTGACACTTCTTGGAAAATGAAACTACACTGTTCTCAAATACTTGAACATATGTGTAAGCAAGTTAAGTACTCTGTTATCTGGTGAAGACTCAATATGGTACCTTATCAGCAATATAAGGAGGTGGTCATGTGATATATTCATGATAATAGGTAAAAAGTGTGTTTATGTCTTTATGGTACATACACTACTGGCCTAAAGTTTGGTAACATTGTCTGGTTTTTACCCTAAGAAAATAAAGTCTATATATCTATCTATCTATCTATCTATCTATCTATCTATCTATCTATCTATCTATCTCTGTCTATCTATCTATCTATCTTTCTATGCCAGGATCATTTGTGGCAATTTTGATATTATAAATGTAAGAGGTGAAGATCTTGTCAAGCAACTGAACTGGCAAAGTGTTTCTCAGCGAATAAAATATTATCTAGCGAAAGAGATGTTTAACTGTATATATGGTAATGCACCTGATAACTTATGTTATGCGATTGTCATGGCATGTGAAACTAATAACTTACTACAAGAAGTAATGACGCAATGAATGTTCAAATTCCATTTTGTAGAACTAATGTTTTCAAGAAATCTTTTATATATAGGGGTTCTACTGTGTGGAATGGTTTACCTGGTCAAATACAAGAGTCATTGTCAGTTGAAGCTTTTAAGACCAATGTTAGAAATGTTTTTAAATGATTTTATGTTATCAATTTTATTATTTTTACATATTCATTGTTGGCTGGACCACATGAAAAACTGTTTTATTTGTGCAGATTGTGTTTATCCAGCTTGTTAATATATTTTTAAATAAATAAATAAATAAATCTATCTATCTATCTATCTATCTATCTATCTATCTATCTACCTATCTATCTATCTATCTACCTATCTATCTATCTATCTGTCTATCGATCTATCCATCTATTTATCTATCAATCTGTCTGTCTATCCATCTATCTACACTGTATCTATTGGATTTTAATTAGATCAGCGAGAGGAGGTTCATGATGGGTTAGTTAGCCAGTGTAATATTTAATTTCACAGGGCGCTTTTTAAATTAGACATGCATAATTGCATATCCATTAATAACATAACAATACACAACGTATTATTTATTGGTCTTTGACAATACATTTCCAGCAAAATTTGACAGCACTATTCGGCCGAGACCAATGCTATTTTAATTGAGATGGGAGTCTCGTTGTTTCATCCTATGGGAAAAGGTGTGCTTTCACCAAACTTACCTATGATATCCTTTTATCTTAGTATCATATTAAAGTAGGGAGCTAGATATAGCCACTGTTTTTCGATCTGGCCCTATATAAAAAACTACAAATTATTGTAAAATTACTGAAAATAACAAACGTATGATTACCATACATGAGATTAAAACAAAGAAACTTCTTTTAAAAACCTTTCTACTTCGGATTTAAAATATTAAAATATTTGTGCACTCCTTCAGGTCATTACTTCTGAAAATGACATGAAGAAATCTCTCCTTTGTTGGGCATTCATAACTCAATTTTTTCCTAAAAGTTCATCACCTCTTACATTAACATGGTCGTAATTATTATAAAATAGCCATCACTGCTCTGTTCTACATTCTTTGAATCTTACTTTTTACTTTGGCTGGTGTTGCCCCTTATGGTAATTGCAGAGCTAATTTATTTAGACAATTATATAAGCCACATTTTGCTGAATTTAAATTACAGAATAAGCCACGTGTTCCACACTGGCTTAGCAAGAAGATTGTTCCCAACAAAGCTGCATGTCCGGGTCCACAGCATGTCACTAGAAACGTTTGCAAAATCCTAGGACTGAGAGGATAAAAGACCCAAAAGTCATTGACACACAGACTAAAATTAATGTCATGTAATGAAGGTCTGTAACTCCTGATAAATATTATGTCTCAGTTGAATAGCCACAATCTGACTAATATTATATTGTTTCGAAAAGTATGGATTATCTGTCCATCATACCGTCAACAGGCATAACTAGGCCATACAGGCTATATGGTAAGTTTCCATGAGTCCGACAGCTAGATTGTGGACATTTTAGAAAATGACATCTTGCTTGGCCTATATAGATTATCAACCAGTGTCTCAAATTAAACGTTTCACCATCTCTTGCAGAAATTTGTCAATTGACAAAACAAGGATTGAATGCTGGGTCCTAAACTTTCTAGAATAAAATACGGAGAGGGGTAACTTTATGTCGGACAGTTATCTCTCTAAACAAGACATTAAAGATACTGATGTTTGAGGAAGTTTTAATCTATTGAAAAGTTCCATATTAGATCACAAAACAGACTAAGCTAAGTTCCAACGAATTGTTGAAACGAATTGTTATATGTACAGAAGTCTAATCAATGCCTTAGGCCTGTGAAAGATCCTTCCATATGACTAAATTTGACGAAAATGACAGTTCACTACAAATAATTTAAGAGAAAAACGGGGTTTTTACCCCATCTTCAGGGCTATGAAAAACACCCTATGTAAATTGATATGAATGCTGAAGCGTGCACTTTGAACAAATAAAGAAGGCCTTAAGCTAAAGATAGATAGCAAATACCGGGCTAAGAGAGCTCTCAATTGACTAATTCACAGCAATTTAAAGTGTCCGACTCAAGGAGACATTTCTAAAATGTCCGACTGAAAGAACATTACCAATCTATGTGTACGAAATTCCATTCATGTACATTCAACAGAGGCCAAGTGCAGTCCCAGAAACCATCTATCCGCCTGCTACTAAGGTTTAGTTTCTTTCTGCATAAAATCATTGTGACTGAATTTTTTTATTCTTGATTTTGATAAAATAAACTCACCATACCATTTTTTGTGAGTTACTATAGTGTGTAAACTTCTGTGCAACAGTACTGAATGAGCCTGGCCTCATAAATACCTGCCTCAATCCAATGTCACTCAAATACTTCCAAAATCCACCAAAAACTGATTGTAAGCTATTTGAAGAGACCAACAACAAATGATATCAGTGGATGATATTGACTTGCAACACACTTCTGGGTGACTTCGAACACCACATTGTGACAGACAGTGCAGAGACTATAGAACTCCCGAGTTTTGGGCTACTTGAAGTTAATGCATTAAGCAACTCCATAGTCTAGGTGAGGAGTGACAAGGGCATTGACTGCTGTTTCGTAAGTTTCCTTGTCCAGGGACTTCCTAATTTTTGAGATATTTCTTATATTAAAGTAGGCATTCCGGAACATTTTTTTAGCTTGTTTTTCCATGGTCATATTTTTGTCAAAGATTATACCTAGATTTTGTGATTGGCTGAATTAATTTTGACATTGTCAACATGGATTGATGATACATGGAGTTTATTTAGTTGGGGTGGACTGCCAATGAGCAGTAATTCAGTTTTTTTCTCCATTGTTGCAAAGCTTCTTTTCGTGGTGAAGTTTCCTGATTTCACTTATGCACTTTTCGTCTTTGCTACTGCTTTTCTCTGATCTAAGAAAGTTGGCTTGAAAGAGAGAATAAGTTGCTCATTGTCAGCATACTTTTGATCTTTAACTTTTTTTTTGCAGCCACTTCGCTTAATGGAGCAATATAATTATATTAATTAAATGGGATTTGTCCTAATTTTGAACTGTTTGAATACCGTATCTGCTTCCTAAATGTTTCAGCAGAATCTTATGATCAATTGTATCAAAAACGGCTAAAAGGTCCAAAAGTACAAGCATTGTTACCTCACCTTTGGTCATAATTATTCAACATGACATCATCATGGATCTTCATTAGGACGGTGTCATTGCTGTGAAATTTCCTTGCCTTGCGATTGATGTTTTCATTAAAATCAACATTTCGAAAATCCATTTTATTTTTTAAAACCTTATAGTTAGCTTCAAAAGCCCCAATCAGGTTGTTGTCATTGTAAAATATGTAGCTGAAATGGTTCCAAAACCATGAGCATTATGAATTTTGCCGAAAATGTTTTCGCCATTTCCCAAAATTTTGAATTTCAGGGTTGGTTAACTTTGCCCCCAGAAGATCCAAATTTGGCACAGCAGCCGTCTTTTGAAATTTAATTTAGAATTTTGTCCTTTGTCCAATGGATTCGATGACAGTTTTCAGGACAAAAAATATAATAAAAACTTGAACAGTATGGTTCAAAGATTACAAGGTGCAGGTTCTTATGCATATTTTTGCATAAATAAGTGAGTCAATTACTTCAGACTCAGTGTATTTTCTGTGATAAGTAGGTCCATTTCTAAGTGGATGGTACGAGACTGATAACTATTTCAAAATAACTTTCTGGAGAAGTGATTACCTCATTTCAAAAGATATTTAAAGGTGATTTATTGTAACAATCTTAACTGAAAAATAAAACATGGGCAGCATAGCAGCAAGCCTTCAGGGAAAAATACCATTAAATGACACAATTACCTACACCATAAAAGTGATGTGAACCAAATTGCATGTAAGTATTTGCAATAGTGGCCTGATCTTTGTCTGAAATTATCTTATATATGCCCTGCCATATGCCTGCCTGCCTGCCAGGGTATGTTGAACCATGGAAAGGCCTTACTAGACCAATTTACACATATTATGGTCCAGTTAAATAACATCAAGCAGACCACCTAAAGGCACTATATACTATATAGGTAGGCTAATGTATATCAAATTTCAACTATCGACATGCAATGATGGCCAAGTTTTGGGCATGAAACCAAAAAAAAAAAATTTTTTTTTCAATATTTAAAAATGAATATCATATCCATGAATCACACTCAAAAAAGGCACAAATTTATGATATAGGTGACATGTGTAACAAATTTCATCCATGTACATGCAAAAGTGAATATGTTTTGGGCCAGAAATGAAAAAATTAGTAAATTTTAAAGTTTTACTCAATATTTCAAAAGGTATATAACATCTATCAATCACACCATCAAAAGGCACAACAACAAACATACTCATGCAGTCAAGAATATTTTTTCAGCCTCATACAAAGATGGATGGATGATTAGGGCTCCACATCCTGTAATTGCCCTTTAGTGGTCTGACTGGGACAGGAGTGAGGTACAGCAAGGACGGGAGGAATAACTGAAACTGCTGTCAAACATAGGTCCCCAAGTGACCAGAAAAATGGATTCAGTGGCTGAATTCCCAGAGCTTTACCAACTGAACTAACAAAAGTAACCGTCCTCAGATTCTAATAGAAAACATTTGATTGTCAATCCTCGTGAGCGCCTGGAAATCAGCTTAGAGGGCTGCACTTACCATAATTTATCTATCTATTTCTATTTGATTTCACCTGCCATTGAAACTTCTGCAGAGTTGAAAGGAAAGCCTTTAGATAGTAATCATTATAATTTTGCTCCATAGTAAGTGATGTCTGAGTAAAATACAATTTTCATATTACGTGACCCGAGTGATGCAATATAATGAATATGAGACAATATAAACTCATTAATATGTAAAAGCCGGCTAAATTTTATCAAATATGATTCATCAAATACTTTCATAATTAATGTTTGAATGATTTAGGCAATGTCAAGGACATGGAAGTTAATGGATAAATAGATCGATATATATACACACTTGATAAAAATGTCGGAATAATTTGGATGTTCAAGGACTTCAAAGTGCTAAAACTGGTGATTGAATGTGTGGAATTGCAAAGATTTTTTTCCTCAGACATTAGATTTACGTATAAATGATGTTATAAACCATTTTTAGTTGCTCAGAATTATTTGAAAACTTTTTTTGGCTGACCCGGAAAAATTGATCATTTTTAGTAAAAAATCATCAAAAATTGCATCATGGCTCAACAACACAGACACACAATTTCAACATATGCAGAAAATGCCAACTTAAGAAGCAAAAGACGGGTTGGTGGAATCCATGTCAGGTCAAGTGAAGGCAGAGGTCAATGCATGTGGCATTCAACATAATATTGTTATGTTTTTTGGTTGTAGACTACAACCAAAAAACATAACAATATTATGTTGAATGCCACATGCATTGACCTCAGTCTTCACTTGACCTGACATGGATTCCACCAACCCGTCTTTTGCTTCTTTTGACCGATATGGCCATTCTTCGGTGAAAGTCGTTTTCACCTGACTCAGATCAGTTGGCTGAACTCCATGTTGTGTTCCTAGTTTGCCAATAGTCAGAATAGCAAATTTCTCCTTTGGGCAAAGTTGTATGATTTTGACCAAAGGGGAAATAGTTTGCCTATAGTTGAAATATTTTGCCAAAGGGGAAATAGCCATGCCCGATTGTAAAATTGGGCACGATTTAAAGATTGTCTGCTTCATGTGGGTTTACTGAAGGTGAGTCTTAGGTGACACTAATTTGATTGCAAAACAAGAGAATGTTTTCCAAATTTTAGGCTAGCAGTGTACCCAATTTAGAGACACAAGCATACTACATGTACATTTTACCTTCTTTCATATCACATGACCTCATTACATTTATGATCAGTTGAGGAATCCAAAAAAATTTGACGCCAGATAACAGAAAACTTATCTTGAACCTATGTTCAAGTATTTTGTGTACAACATAGTGTCATTTGTCAGGCAAGTTAGACTTAAAGATGTCAGATGCATGTTATTTAAAGTGGGAAATAGAAATCTTTTCTACATTTGCTGTATGAATTCCACTTTTCAAGAAGACAATTGCCATGGCTTCCCCTCCAGAGGATAAGAGGTGAGTTGGTTGGATCATGTTCTAGTAAGTCAGGGAAATATGAAGGCAATTAACAGTTATTGATTGATTCCGAATAATTTGCAGATTAGAAGATGAACAGGAGTTGCGTCGTCTGGAGGAAGAGAGGTAAGTTGGGATCAGGGTCAAGGGAGTTGTGGAAATATGAACATAGTGAATTTTGTTGTCACTGAAGACAAAGATTGCTAAACTCTGTGTACCGTTTGCCTTATGCCAAACAACATAATAAAGCAAAAAATATTTTAAATTTTGAACAAGAAATCAAATTTATTGCAATATAACATGGCCAGTACATTGCCGCTTAAATTAGAAATCTTGATGTGAACTCACGAGCATTAGATATTTAGCAAGCAAATACTTTACTAATTCTGGCAAAAATGCACTAAAATTAGTTAAACAGCCTAAGTCTTGGAAATATGGACATACATGTAGTGAAGTTTTTGCAGTGATTTTTCTTTAATTAAAGACAATGGTTGCCAAACTCTGTGTTAGTGAGCAAGTTGCTCTGTTCCAAATGACTTAATTAAGTGTAAAATCTTTTTGATGCAATTTCAATTCAATTGCAATATAACATAGCCAGTGTGCTGTATTAATCGATCAGAAATCTTGATGTGAAATCACAAGCATGAAATATTCATCAATAAAATGATTTGGCAATTCTTGTTAAAGAATGCAGTAAATTTACTATAGCAACTTGATCTCCCTGAAAACTTAACAGTTATTGATTGATTCCGAATAATTTGCAGATTAGAAGATGGACAGGAGTTGCGTCGTCTGGAGGAAGAGAGGTAAGTTGGGTTCAGGCTCAAGAGAGTTGTGGAAATATGAACATAGTGAATTTTGTTGTCACTGAAGACAAAGATTGCTAACCTCTGTGTAGCATTTGCCTTATTCCAAACAACATGATAAAGCAAAAATATCTGAAATTTTGACTAAGAAATCAAATTTATTGCAATATAACATGGCCAGTGTACTGTTTATCACTTGTATTAAAATGATAATGAATAGGACCTATCTGAAGTTATTCTGATTGCCTTATCCTGTAATTCAGCCTGCACTTTCTTAAGGCAGAAAATCTCTATTTGCCAGACCATTTCGCAAGACTATTGCCACCAAGTGGCATATTTGCATGGTGACTTATAAATCAGTTCAGTTTCTGAACAGGCATAGATGAATGCAGAAAATCAGAGATCTGGAAGTTTACTGGTCAGTTAAGAAATTGTCATGCAATGGATTTGAACCCCAGACCTAAAAAATACCAGGCCCGCTTGCAGACCACTCAGCCGTGGAGGCACTTGAAACTCTAGTGAAAAAAATATCTTGAGACTAATATAAATCTTAAACAATTATGAAATATTAAATTAAGATATTAAATTAAGGCAAGATGAGACTGGTTTTGGTCATTGACCATTAGCAGTAAGCAATGGAATGTCGTCAAGAGACCTCCATTTCCCGTGATTGAAGATAATAGCCTTTTAACGAACTCCTGACCTTCATAACCCATCAGGGTTGCAGGGTCGTTAAACAACACATCACTCACTCACTTTATAGAACTCATGGCTTAAATCAATGGCTGTATGATGTAGTTTTCCACCAGGGGACCTAATTTTTTGCGCCATTGCTTGTTTTGTGTGATACATAATTATATTGCATCACATAGATTATGTGAAAAAATCTGTCAGACTTGGAATAATACTTTAATAGTTATGCCTTATGATTCATCCCAAATTAAATTTCAAAGGTCAAAATTACGAACTTCCCTTGCAGTGATTTTGGGCACATTTTGACAGCAAGTCATAAATATAGTCTACTTGAAGTCAGTGCACTTAATAAATCAAATCTTGTTGTTTGGGAAGCTGTTTGGAAAAATGTCCTTTGAATAAGGGTTGAAGTCCACTGCACTTAAATGGGGTTGAAGTCCAACTCCACGTCAAAGAGATATGCTTTTTTTATCAGATAGCTTACAGAGGATTTCATATTTGTAGACACTGAGATTGAATGCGATTTTTTTCGAGGACATTTATTCTATCAGGAAAAATGATGTCATAAGTTGTTTGATGTCATTTTTCCCTGCACAAAACATGTCCTAGAAAAAAATTGACATTCTATCTCAGTGACTTCAACTATAAAATCATCAGTAATCACCCCTCTTTGATTTACATTTACATCACTTTTGACATGTAAAAACTTTCCCAAATTTTATAAAACTATGTGAAGCACCATCCATAATTTTGCTCATTGTCCTACACTGGACAAATCCGGAACATTCGAGGGAAATCGGTCAAATTGAATTTTATTAGCGATGATTCCTTTTTTGTAGACACAGAGACTGAATTTGGATGGTTTTCAAAGACATGTACGTATTCTATTGGGAAAAGTAACATCAACAAATTCATTACATCACATTTTCCTATAGAATTCATTACATCACATTTCCCTGTAGAATAACATGTATTAGAATAAAAATCACATTCAGTGTCAGTTTCTACAAATATAAAATTATCTATAAAAAAAGTTTGAATTAAAAAAAAATGTTTGTTCGTAATAATTTATTGTTTTTTAATTTGTTTGGCATTGATAGCTGGCCAAGTTAATACAGCATCGATACTTCCAAAAAAATCATAACTGACTCAAATAAATTTAAAGTATTTATTTTCAAAGGATTTGTCACAACGACTGACAACCGTGAGAAACAAAATTAATTAGGAAAATGATTTGAACGGCGAAGACCAGTGGCGGAGCTATGGGGGGGCCTGGGGGGGCCAGGGCCCCCCCAAATGGACAAGTGGCCCCCCCACTGGCCCCCCCCCATTTCAGATTTGAAAAATTTGAAAAAATCATTGGAGCAGCAACATATCGTCTAAAGTTGTTGCCTTTGCTGGCGCTAACTTATACCCAACATTTGCCCGAGAATCAGGATCTAGATTTAAAGATATTCCAAAAGGAATCTCTTTGAAACAAGCGATTGATTGTTAATTATGTTTATTTAATTATCTGCCCAAATTGTCTTTTTGCCTGATCTCTTAGTGTTTCCCAATTTTTTTTCTCGGAGAGGGTGACTAGTGACTACTCCCCCTTCCACTGTGCCTATGTATCTAGAGATTCCGTGCTACAACTAAAATCTGGGTGTTTGAGGAAATCTTTCCATCGCCATTTCTCAGTTAAAGAAGTAATGCTCCTTTGAATTGTGTCTAATTAAACAGATCTGATTTACCAGAGTGATTTGTACGAACTGTTCAATTTTTCGTGTGCGCTGCCTTCTTTTTGTGTGTTTGTAAATCCCCAATAAGTAAATTATTTTTGGCTTTTCTTTTCCATCACTGTCACTGTGTATTCTTTAACTCATTGCTGAGTCCTCATGTCCTTAATAGCTTTCCAAGTGCATAAATACAGCTTGTATGTAAACTTTGTAAAGCCCTAATTATCATGGATCCATCCGCATATTATTCCTGAACAAAATCGTTTGTATTGTTTTTTTCTCACAAGACACTGGTCTTGGCCAGTGGCGTAGCCAGAAATCCATGAGTGGGGGGGCCAAGGGGGGGCCAGGGTCTGAACTAGGGGGGCCAACCTTTCGCGGCATTTTTGCGACATTTTTGCGGCATTATATGGATAAAAATTGACACATCGTTACGAGTCTTCTTTACGAACGACTTAGCAATATTGACCGTCTTATCTTTTGTGACTGATAAACAGAGTGACCATGCATCTCATAATTACACTAAAATCAGTTTTGACCTATCAAAAAATAAGATCCTATAGTTCTGATATAAAAAGTATGACAATGACACCACATCAATTACCAGGAGTCCCAAAGAGTATCTTCTGCAGTGATATGGTCCTCTTATTTCTTCGGCTTTTTTGTCTTTTTTTCATAACTGTCTTTCAGTGATGTAGTCGAGGCCGGGACATCCGAGGCCAAGGCTGAGACCGAGGCATGAACCTCCGAGGCCAAGACGAGGCCGAGGCCATCGAAATATGGCCTCGAGGCCGGCCTCGAGGTCGACGCCGGTCCCGGGGCCACCATCACTCAACCAAAGACACCCGAGACCGAGGCAAGGCCAAGGATTTGGCATCTGAGACCGAGCCAAGGCCGAGGCCATCAAAATAAGGCCCCAACACTGCTGTCTTTGCAAGTTTTCAGTATATTCGTGCTCAGAATGTCCTCTTTCTGATTTCATAGGTCTAAATCGAAAGTCCTTTTGATGGAAATCTACTCAACTCCTCGAATAGGCCTAAAAGGTAGTAACAATTTGTGCAAATGACACAAATGCCAAAAATGTAGGGAAATTCCATGCACACATGAAAAATTGAGCAGTTCGTACAAATCACTCTGGTAAATCAGATCTGTTTAATGCAAAGGAGCATTACTTCTTTAACTGAGCAATGGCGACGGAAAGATTTCCTCAAACACCCAGATTTTAGTTGTAGCACGGAATCTCTAGATACATAGGCACAGTGGAAGGGGGAGTAGTCACTAGTCACCCTCTCCGAGAAAAAAAATTGGGAAACACTAAGAGATCAGGCAAAAAGACAATTTGGGCAGATAATTAAATAAACATAATTAACAATCAATCGCTTGTTTCAAAGAGATTCCTTTTGGAATATCTTTAAATCTAGATCCTGATTCTCAGGCAAATGTTGGGTATAAGTTAGCGCCAGCAAAGGTAACAACTTTAGACGATATGTTGCTGCTCCAATAATTTTTTCAAATTTTTCAAATCTGAAATGGGGGGGGGGCCAGTGGGGGGGCCACTTGTCCATTTGGGGGGGCCCTGGCCCCCCCAGGCCCCCCCATAGCTCCGCCACTGACGACAACTGAAAAATGATAAATCATAACAATGTAGTATGATTTTATATAGTGACCATTCCAGATCAATCTGCTCACTGGCGCTCACCATTCTGAAAGGCAATCAGTTGCCTCTAAAGGGCCCATACTAGTACTGATGGGGAATTTGGGATAAATACAAACTCACTAACTCTTTCACTGAATATCAAAAATTACAGTGATAACCTCTAGATCTGGCCTGAGTGGGGTTCTAACCCACATCCACAGGCATGCTAACCACTGTACAATTATTTAAATCGATTGTTATCTGTTCATGGCCATCAGTGGCCACCAGAGGCTGACAGATGGCCCTGGATTAGCATGTTAGTGGATCAGGATGCATTATATGAGACATTCAGAGCACTGCCTGTCTACAAGTTGACCGCTCTTTGTTTCATCATTGGCAGATCGAGTACTACTACCTTGCATGCAATTTTTACATACCTGCCGTCACTCTTCTTCTTCTGTGTGTCTTCCTTGACTCGTCAGTCCGGAGCCGAGACAGCCTAAGTGGTATAATAATACACTCTTGATCAAAATGCTGGAATAATTTGGAGTTGCAAGGTGTCAGGATTTCAAATTTCTAAAATTGGTCATTGAATGTGTTGAATCAGACATTAGATTTATGCATAAATGATATCATTTTATGTCTGTGTTATTGAGCCACTATGTGATTTTTGATGATTTTTTACTAAAAATTATCAATTTTTCCGGGTCACCCAAAGACAGTTTTCAAATAATTCTCAGCAACTAAAAAAGGTGTATGATACAATTTATACATAAATCTAATATATCAGGAACAAATCCTTGCAATTCTACTTATTCAATGACCAATTTTAGATCTTTGAAATCCTGATTCATGAAGTTCCAAATTATTCCAGCATTTTGATCAAGAGTGTATAAGGAGTAAACAATTTTCCCAAATTTTGTCCTCCCAAATTGTATTTTACCATAATATTTTCCCCCCAACATTTTGTTAACCAAAACTTTTTGTTTTCATCTTCCCCCAATTTTTTGCTGTTTATACAGATTTTTTTTTTCACAGAAATTCCTGTCAAATTTTTATTGAACAAACTTGAATAGAATGTAATGTTTGCATGTATACAAGAATTTTGAGTGATATTACAGTTTTTACAATTTATTTATTTTTAATATTATTAATATCTGTAAATTTCTGGCATTTAAACCTACAAATCAACTGAGATGAGCATCACTGACATGATATATGCAAAAATATATGATGGAAATCAAATTTCAATAAATATATAGAGTAATAATTAAAAAAAAAAAGTTGTGCCTTAATAAGCTTATAAAACACAGGCTTGGTTGATGTAAGTTGTTTGATTTAAATCAGGAAAAAAGGCAACAGATTAATCTGATTAAAAATTTTAAAAAATCGCATTCAAATCAAATACATGTAAATCCAATTCAAAAATTCTTAAAAATCAAAATTAGATTTTTTGCAACCTTTTGATATACATACATTTGTGATCAGGTGATTGAAGAACACAGTTACCAGCAGAAAATCTTTAGGCAAAAGAAAAACATTGCTTCGCAGAATATGCATATTGTTGGAGGGCCAAGCGAGACTGTCATCAATCACATCCAAAACAAACTGGGATGTCTTATGCCTTTCATGATATATTTTTCTGTTTGCAGGGAAAGAGAGCTCAAAAGACGGCTGGATACCTTGATGAATTTCCATGTTCGTCTTTATAATAAACTGAAGTGGAGTGAAAAGCCATTCAAAGAGATACTTGCAGAAGTTGAAAGGGAAGTGCAAAAAGATCTGGAGAAGTTCAAAGTCTTGATCGCTGAAGTCGGTGGAAAATGCTTGTTTTATCCTTGTCAGTCGAGTGCCTTTAAGGAGTTCATGTTGTTTTTCATTAACATCAGGAATGAAAAATTGCGCAAAAGTTTTCTGGATATACTAGAGACCATCATAAATGAAGGGAATGCTCAGCAAACGTTTCTTTATATCTATGAGGATGTCATATCTACAGGAACTCATCTGAGACCTGGCGAATTAATAACTGATCTTAATGTGAACCACCCTGCTTTTTACGATGTGCTCAAACATTGCATTTCTAAGGGTGCTGTTCCAAGTCAAGATAACATTAAATATATGCTGACTTTAAAAACATTCTCCACCAGTGAAGCCCTGTTATCCACTCTTCAACTTGTGGAACAACTCATTGAAGCATACAGAAAATGTGGTATCACTAAAACTATTGATATATACTTGAATCCAATGCAAAATCTGTACAACATTGATGAAGACTTGAGATTGACTGCCGGTCGAGTGATTAGAGCAGCTTATCGCACACTTAAATATTGCCTAAAATCAAGGAGTGCCATTAACTGTCTCCTCTTTTTAGGCTCTGGAATGAGTGACAATGACGATGTGGAAATCAAGGAATGTTTGGAAATTGCTGATGACCTCACACAACAAGATGTGAAAGAGCTCTTGTCTACGGAATGGCTTGAAAAGATTGAAAAGGAACGATACAATGAAATAACTCAGAAATATTTGCACCGAAATGATAATTCCTTTCAAAGGAGTTTGTTGCACTTGCTTGCCGTCTACGTGCATGATACACAAATACTTGATCATATTCCAGATGAATTCATCAAAGAAAGGAAAGATGAAAAGGACCTACATGGCTGTACTCCCTTGCACATTGCATATCTCCATGGTAACAAGTCATTCATATCACTTTTGGAATCTCATCATGCAAATGCGGCAACAGATCACTTTGGAAGAACTCCAAAGTCAATTGCAGATCCCTGTAGGTATAAGGAGGGTGATTACAGAGAATATTGTAGGAGAATTGTGACGACCAGTTCTTCTGTATTTGATACAATGAAGGAAATGCTTGTCTTACCAGTTGGAGAATGTCAAGCTATAGAAGAGGATTTTCAAGTACTTTTTGAAAGGATGGTTGCACAAGATGGCGTCCTGAATGCTCGAGTAAGAATCGCAGGATCAGTACGGGAAAAACTGAAGGTGGGCAGATTTAATGAGGTTGACTTGCAGATATGCATGGACAAAGAGCCTTTTGATGGGAAATCTTTTCAAACAGTCAGATTCCATGAGCACCTTGTCAAGAGATTGGTTGAGGTCAAGTGGGACGAGATTTCCTTGAGACCTGTGTCTGTTGCTATACCTTGGAAGTTTATATGGGAAAGGAAAGGCTGCTTTTATGGCCTTGTAATATACGTTGATATTGTGCCCATCTTTAATGACTATGCAAAACAGATGATGCCAACAGAAATGCTGAAATTCATTATAAACAATGCTCCTGCTCACCAGAGTCTCAAACTCCTGAAGTATTCAGATTTCACTGAGAGAACCGTTGTGGAAACTGTTTGTGATCAAGAGTGGGACATTCTTGATAACCTCCCCCCTGGCTGCCGTCTCGGAGTTCTCATTGCCAAGGCTTTGTTGGAGGTGATTATGATTTATTCATTTACCCAGTATTTCCAGAAAAAAACAAAAAAACATTATAAATGTCTCTCAGCAATTTTTTTTTGCAAAATTACAACTAAAACATGAAAATTCTCATTCGAAGTTTGAAAAACCCGTCAAAAAGGAACTGAGTGCCACCAAGTCCCTTCTTGCATTATAATATTGTTTGAAAGTTCAAGACCTTAGGAATATAAAATTGTTAAAAATCAGAACAAAGTGTGCTCAACTGAAGGAGAAAATGCAGGTCAAAATACAGGATCACACTATTTTGGAGATAATATGACATTTTCAAGTCTCTGTAGTACCCTTCTGTGGATGTCATTGGAAAATTGAACCAATGAAATAAGTGACTTAGGGAGAAACCATTTAATATCGAGGAGGGGGGGATTGGAGTTTTTTTTAAATAAATAATTTCATGCTCAGTCAGTGGCGTAACTCGGGGGTCTCGAGCTGGGGGCACCTGGGGGGGCACGTGATTCTCTGGGGGGCACCCGCTATATTAATTAATGGCCGCCGCAAGGTGAGCCATGTTTGCGGATAGTTAGAAAAGTGGTGTCTCACTGCGTGGAAAAATGATTCAAATTGATGTCTAACCTATTCACTGGGGGCTAACGGCCGAGGGTAATCCGGATTGCCCTCGGCCGTGCTCTCCATGACAGGAGAGTTAAAATTTTAAGTTTTTGTCTGTCGACAAGTTGACGGCTATTTGCTGCCACCTAGGGTGCAAAATTCGCGAGCTCCTGTGAGCGGTCAACAGAATTTCGACCTCTGGAAGAAACCAGGACAGTGTGGAAGAAACCATCATTTAGTGATGGTCTAATTTATTTCCAAAAACTCTGCAAGTGTCTAATCTGACTTTTGTTGGCTTCAATTTTAAGCAGACAGCTTGCAAATACCAAAATAAGTTGGAACTATTTTCTATCATGGAGGATGTATACATTGTAGCTCACATATATTGCAAGTATAGAGGGGGCCACTTGTGGCATGGACAAGACATTTTGCTGAGTGTAACAAAGCTTTTATGAAATTGTGAATTATATTGTTGTCCTAGTTCATAAATCTCCATAAAGTAACAGAATAAATACAATTGAGCATTTTTTATATCACAAAACAAAAACATCGGCTTTGTATGGACAAGTGAATAAGTGAGAATGCATTCTTTTTGGACCCTTTTCTGACCACAATTTAACATGCACTAAATGGCATAAGTAGATTGAATACTATCAAACTTCTGATGAGTAAAATCATCCCTTTCACAGGCAAAGTGTATGCTAAAGTTTCAAAACTTTCTTTTTGTCTCATGATTTCCAAACATTTTCATTCAAAGCAGTGGACTGGATATTTGCCAGCAACCATGCTTTGTGAAAGTAGTTTGGCGTAGTAATATGGACAGCTGTTGTTCGACCTGATCTGGTGATCTGTCCAAAGCAGATCAAATTATTGTTGACCCAATTCGATTTTCCAGGGACTGTCAGCATTCTGCTGCCACTGGACAGTCCCGAACAGAGACAGGTTTTTGTGGAATTCCTTAATAATGCTGTTGATTTGCAGCAAAAAGTGTGATCAATCTTGAAGATGATACGCATAGTCAATTTATACATTGACAAAATAATCATACCAGTGCTTTGTTTTTAATAAAAATGAAGGAAAATCAGTTCGAAAAATGTCAAGGGTAATCCAAATCATGATGGAGGGTAATCCAAGGTTTCATTTTGAGATGGACGAGGGTAATCCAAAGAGCACAGAAGATATTTTTGTGTTATTGCAAGGGTTTTCTTTGGCTGCATCACTGTCAAAGAGGATTTGCAGGTTCAGTATGGTGGACAAAACTTCTCAGGAGGTTCAATACCGTTTATATAACATTTGTGCTTATAAACTGATTATTATTTTGACTAATTTTGGAATTACTAGCCTCTCAAAAATTATGCAATGTCGAGGGTCAGGTCTCAATCAGACCCCATGGAAGGATACACCCTGGTCACTAAGCACAGTTTTATGATGGGGTTAGTTGAGAAGTGAAGGTAGTTGATGAAGGGGAAAAATAAGGGACTTTGAAATTTGGCCTCAAATTCAAAGAAAACACAGGGAATTTGGTTTACGTATGTTGATCATGAAACAATGCCTTTTTTTCAGCAAAAATCCGTAAAAATTATGAGGGGCTTTTAGGAAGTTGATGAAATTTTTTCAATCTTTTTTTTTTTTACGGACACTTTTTGCAATGTAAATTTTAAATTCAAAGAACAAAATTCAGATATTTTGGAATGCATTTCGTAAATATGGGACAACTTTTTAAGTGGAAAATGAGCAGTGAACTTTCTGAACAGCCCTCCTAGTCTTTGGCTTTTGATTAATGGTGGTAACACAATGATTAGCCCAAATAATGCCAGGGAAAGCGTCCAGCACGGAAAATTCAGTGAAAAAAAAAACACTGGGAATTTGCTTGCCAAATTTCAGTGGGTACCCTAATAAGTGAGGAGAACCGAGTTCAGTTGAGGAAAGTCAAGTTGAGTTGAGGGAAGACAAGTTTTGTTAAGGGAAGCTGAGTTCTGTTAAGGGAAGCAAAGTTTAGTTCAAGGGAAGCCGAGTTTAGTTGAGGGAAGCCAAGTTTAGTTGAGGGAAGCTGGTAGTTGACAGGATTTCAGGCTTGGAGAGGGTAAAAGGGGTTTGGCTGAGGGTACTGAGTTTGTGAGATGGATGTATGATTTTGGTTTTACATCCCAGGTGCACATACATGCAGATGACACCTCTTCAGGAAATTACCTGGCTTCGCCAATTAGAGTAGTGTTATTTTAGCTATTTGACAAAACTAAATAGTCACTGATTTATTTTGGAAAAGTGATCTCATAACATTACAAATTACTGGTGCAGCAGGATACCTCCTGGAAACATTGTCACATATTCGCAGATTTTGTAATGGACAACTATGAAAGTCCAAAAAGCGGCAATAATGAGGTGAAAGCTAGGGAGGAGGCATGCAGTGGGAGGCACTTTGGAGAAAGCAGGGAAGAGAAAGGAGGCATAGAGGAATGAGGCAAGACCAAGAGAGGAGACGCAAAGGAGTAAGTACGGAGGGATGAGGCAAGACTGCCGCAAGAGCCAGGGAGGTAGAATGTTGAGGAGGCAGATAAGCAGATAGGAGTGAGACCATGCAGATTGACCTCCATATGAGGCAAAAGAGAGCCCTCTGGATGACGGAAGAGCTAGGGAGGAGGCAAGACCTGAGGAGGCTGAGAGGGTTGAGACAAGATAGAGAGAGGGATTAGATAAGTATGACTGGGCGGCCAGTCGCCAGAGACTTGAGGGCATACGATGAAATCCTCCACAATATTTCACTCCTTGCTCCTGGATGTGGGGCTTTCAAACTGAGTAAGAGGAGTCGTAAATTTCTATAGAGCCTCATTCAAAGAACATGCTGAAAATCGCGCACATGTGATATTCAGACAATCAAATTAAATTAAATGCTACTTGGTGAAATTTAGTTCAACCCTTCAAAATGCTTCACACCGAATGTCACTAGAAAAAAGAAGAAAATCGTCACAGACTACATTCTCTGGGGAAGTACACTACCTTCCTGTTTTTAAACCAAACTAACCACTTTTAACCTCACTCACTACCTTTCATTTTACTACTAAAAATTTTCTCATTTATCTTTAGCAGTGCAACCCAGGGCACGTCAGCCTTCATCCATGACGTTGTGCCGACACAATATCAGATTCAGAAATCTGAAACACATAAAGATTAGCTTGCGAAATTGGACAACTTTAGTAATTTAATGAGCCTCTGTCAAAGGATTACCCTCCTTACTCCAGACAGACACTTTTGGATTACCCTCGACCTCGTTTTTGTCAAATATTGATTATTTTTGTGAATTATGCTTACGTTTTCAATGAATGGAGCATCCCAGACTCCTAAATTCATTTCTAGCATCACTTCCAGCCCAAAATTATATGCTATGCAATAGGCATGCACGTTTCATGAAATAATGCCAATAAATTGAAAAGGTGAACTCTCCAGTCATGAAGAGCACGGCCGAGGGTAATCCGGATTACCCTCGGCCGTTAGCCCCCAGTGCTATTGACCACGAGATCTCACCTATGCAGTGGTCCCATTCACTGTAAATTTTGAATTTTGAGTTAGCTTAATTGATTGAGTGAGATGGTTGCACAATTCCTTTGAGCCAAGATAGCTTGTTGTTTGCAAGTTATAATAACATAAAGATTATCATAACTTAAAACAGCAAGGCTCAAACAAATTGCGCAACCGTCTCACTCAATCATTTGAGCTAACTCAGAATTTCAGAATTTACAGTGTATAGCAGCAAACTTTGCACGATGGCTTTATTAAGGGTGCTCTTTACTGTGTCATAAATATTGCGCAATAAAATGAGCATTTTCGGCCTTGTGCACCTTTTTCTCAGTGAAATCTTCCTCTTTCTTGCCAGTTGCCGCCATCTTTTTCGTCGCCTACCTTCAGGAGCACTCGGCTATTTCTGTTCGATCAACTTCCGGTTTCGATTTTCACACGAAAAACGCCTGTGCACACTCAGTGACTTATGTTGCCATTTGAAACCTTAAATTGGACGTATTAACATATGTAATCCATTGAATATACGCTCACGAGATAAACAAAAAAAAAAATTTGACACGGTCAAACTTCGGGAGCGCTCGGCCATTTCCGACGGGTCAACTTCCGGTTTAGATTCGCCAACAAAACAACAACATCGAACGCACGTGTAGCAATTTTTGTTATATTTTACAAGCTTTATTTGCCGTATCAACGTGTAATCCATTGAATTTACGCTCACAGCATCAACAGTATTAAGAATTTGATACTATACACCAGGTATGGGTGGAGTTTTGACTTTTGTAGGCCTACTTGGTCTTTTCATGCATCTTCAATCTTGTGACCCACTGATCAGCTAATCAGTTGTGCTAATTCTGGCATGGCGACCTACAGTCTGTTGATTACCATTCAAAGCGGCTATTGCCGAAACGGAAATATTGAAATTGCATGCCATTGCCAGAAAGGCTATTTGACATAACCAGAACGGCGATTACGCTTAACCAAAATGGCGATTGCAATACTGCAGCTTTAAAGGCTGGCAGTATTTCTGTATTATCAGTAGTATAGGCTACACAAGCAGTAGCCCAAACGTCCGGCCTACAATGTACCTTTCACAGAAAACGGCCTGTTTACCACTATTTCTGGACAAAATACATCTTATAGGACTGGGAATAAGCGATGTCAGAGGCCGGCATTGAAAAAATCTGGACCGTTGGATTCCAAACGAAGCAAATGTCACATGACTTCTGGGGCCAATCAGCTGAGTGCAGGACGCGCTCAATGTCTGGCGTAATACACAATCCACGCCAGATCGTCAGGCTACACAGGCAGTGACAAGCTATGTTTATACATCACATGCAAGAATATTTTTGTAGTGGTATATAATTCGTTATATGTGTATATATTTACTGAATAAATGCTTTTCCATACTCCTGATGTGTGTTTTGTTATTTCTGTATTCATGAGTATGCTAGAGGGGGACACCTCCTAGCATCCAATATCGTGGTATTAACTGACCATTTCAGACGATATGCTATGCAGGGCTGTTAACAAGTACTTGAGTACTTAAGTACTTCTGTACTTAAGTACACTTTCTTGAGTACTTGGAATGTACTGGGTACTGGAAGTACTGAACCCAGAAGTACTGTACTGGTATCCAGTACTTTGCAAAAAGTACTTGAAATTTTAAGTACTTTTTAAGTACATTTAAGTACTTTCAGTTTAAAAAAAGCCAACATGACAGCTTACAAACCATGTTGAGTGAAGTGCCAATAATTTCAAAAACAATTTGTGAATAAATGACACTTCATAACATCATAAATTTCATGTAGTCTGTAATATATGTTACTTTATAAAAAGAACACTTTTAAGTAATGCAATTTATATAATAAATATATAAATAATTTATTTTGCCTCTTAGAAGAGATATACATGTATATGAAATCCAGTTTCATTGGATAATGCAGACATATAGCAATTAGTCAATTTCAATTTATGCTATAGAAGAACTCACACTGAAACTTGTCAAAGCAAATTAGAAATGTGATTGCAATTAGACAAGACATTACTTGGTTACTATCTGAGTAGTCCGACTATGTTGCTAAACTAGCATCTCAGTTCTGCAGTAAATATATGGTTAACATTAAAAAAATTTTCATTTTGATAGAAGGTAATCTAAATTTGAATATAAAATACTCTATCCATAATGTATTTATTCCGTTTCCCCCACTGAATTTGTTTGGTTAACCTTTCAAGAATAAATATGGATATGATAATTATTTGAGAAATAACTTTTTTTGCTGTATAGATGCATAAATTAAGTAATTATTCAATCAATTTCAATGCCATCTTTTGGAGGGGTTTTTCTTGTTCATTGAGCCATGCATTGGCCTATTGTACAGTGTACACTAGGGCCCTGCACAGGACTAGATTTTTGTCTCACTCCCGCCCGTTCTTTCAAATTCTGCTCCCGCTCCCGTCCCGTTCTAGGCATTACAATGATAAAATTTTCCAAATTTTGACCCACTCCCGCCAAATTTTGTCAAGTTCAGTCCCGTTCCCGTCCCGTGCAGGAACCTAGTGTGAGAATTACCCTCTTTACAATTGGACAGGTATCTTTCAAAATAGAATGTCAATTTTCATCCATTGCTTGCTTAAACATAATCTGTGTCAATTAAATATCAATTTTTCTAAACTAATTGGCTCAATATTAATAAATATTTTATTCATTAAAACAAGACAATTTCAGTCAAATAAATCAATAGTTACAAGTAAATAAAAAGAATGTTTACAAACAACTATTTGGTTGAAAGATACTCAATAACCTCATTAATTTCCTGGGTGTCTAACAAAAATCACTGATTAAAATCTGAATCTCTTATTCTGACTAGTTCTTTAATTTGACAAGCATTCAAAATATCACAGTCTGGGGCAGATCCAATTCGCCCATTTTTTTACAATATTATTTGTGAAGTTCCTACTTCCTATCTATCTATCTATCTATCTATCTATCTATCTATCTATCTATCTATCTATCTGTCCAATCTACCAATCTATTTTTCTGTCCAATCTATCAATCTATCAATCAATCAATCAGTCAATCAATCAATCAATCTATCCATCTATCTATCCATCTATCTATCTATCTATCTATCTATCTATCTACCAATCTATCTATCTGTCTATCTATCTATCTATCCAATGAAACAATATTCATGAATATCCCCATTTGTGCAACATTTAATATACAAAATGAATATAATTGCTGATACACAGTATTGATAAAAGTGAAAAATTGTATGATCAAATGATAGTGTTATTTTTCATTATATTTTCAAAAAGATTGCGATTTTGTTTTCGACAATTTTGCTTCAATGTGTGAGACATCAAAAAGTACTGGGTACTGGACTTAAGTACTTTCAAAAGTACTGGGTACTGGAATTAAGTACAGTGATTAAAAATGCACTGGGTACTGTACTGGGTACTGGGAACATTTGAAAAGTACTGTACTGGACTTGAGTACTTCGAAAAGTACTGATTAACAGCCCTGAATTGCTATGGCTGCGCCTACGAGAAACCAAACAGCAAAGACCACCGCTAAGGCACTAATAGACTTATTTGTCAACCATTATGGTCTACCTCATCGCCTCCATAGTGACAATGGTGCAAACTTTACCAGCAATGTCATCCGTGAAATGTGTAAGATGCTTGGTATACAAAGATTAACCACCACTGTATATCATCCAAGTGGAAATGGACAGACAGAGAAATTTAATAAATCTCTCTTGGACATGTTAGCCACTCTCCCTGATACCAAGAAAAGTAGATGGAAGGACCATGTTCAACCACTTGTCCATGCATACAATTGCACCAAAAGCTCAGTCACCGGCTTCAGCCCTTTTCAACTCATGTTTGGCCGTGAACCTCGCCTGCCCATCGATCATAAATTTGGACTTGTAGGAGAGTCAGAAGAGATGTCGTACCAAGAATTTGTTGAAGATCTGCGCAAGCGTCTTGAAGATTCTTACAAGCTGGCGAAGACAAACATCAATACCGTACAAGCAGCAGGAAAGAAGCAATATGATCACAGAGTGAGAGGAAACAACTTGGAAGTGGGAGACAAAGTATTGATGAAGAAGACCAAATTAGATGAGGGCAAGCGTAAACTAGCGAACTGCTGGGAAGACGAGGTTTACACCGTATTGAAGAAATTGGACGATCTTCCAGTTTACGAGATAAAGCCAGACAACGGACGAGGAAAAGCCAGAAGAATTCACAGAAACAATCTTCTGCCCATACAGAAGCGTATTCCTGGGAAGAGAAGTTCTTCCAGTAGCAGCTCGGATGAGGAGTACAGTCTTCAAATGTCTCTCTCAGAAGACGAGATAGAAGATAAGAATGTTCCAGCAGAAGTAGTAGAAGAAAATCCAAGATCAGCTGAGACAGAAGAAGCTGGGAGAGACGAACCTGAAGCATCTTCTGAAGAAGAAGAACTGGAAACTCGTGAGCTACCTCAAAGATTTGGTCGTCAGCGAAGACCTCCTGATCGCTATCAAGCTGGAAGTTTCTGTCAAGTTCCTCAGGCAAACGACAAGATGCAACTCATCGCCAAATTCCTGGATTTTCTGAACAAATGATGTGGAAATCATTATCTTTTCAGGGGGGTGTATGTAGTGGTATATAATTCTTTATATGTGTATATATTTACTGAATAAATGCTTTTCCATACTCCTGATGTGTGTCCTGTTATTTCTGTATTCATGAGTATGCTAGAGGGGGACACCTCCTAGCATACTTGTGTCCACACTAGGTGGCTTCACAGTTAACCCAGTTTTGGAGGGAAAATCTCCCACCACGTCTTCTGGCAGTGGACATGAGTGAATGAACAGCTCACTCTAAACTGTGATTACTAGTTGACAGTTACAGCACACATTAGAAGGGAAATTGAAGCAGCTTTGCTGTGTGGAGTCAATTGGACCACTTGTGAGAGAGGACCCCAGATAGGGGTCGTTGGATACTCGTGGACTTATTAAAGACTTAAAATCGAACCTGGAGTCTCTGTAGTATTTTTGGGGGCTTAACCTAACTACAGTACGGAAGAGAACTATAACATTTTCACAAAGTGACACTAGACTAACAAAATATATTTTGAGAAAAAGTATCTAAATTCAAGAGAAATATTTTGTTTCATCATTTAATTTTAATTCTTAGATACAGCACATTATATTACTGGTTAGTAATTTGGAGGCTGGGAATGGGCTGCTTCAAAAATGCTAAGTGCAATCAGCTTAATTTGACACCTCCCTTTTGGCACTTGACTCCATAGGGATCTGTTGTTCTTCAATGCCAATTAAAGGTGAAACTAAGGGGTACAATGTAGCCTTTCTGGTATAGTGGTATAGACGTTCTGGTATACACATAGCTATAGCCGTTTTGGATATATTCATCGCCGTTTCGCACACCAGTCTGTCTCATATCCAGAACGCACGGTCGTCATAAAAAATCTAACCAAAAAAGCACCAAAACATCACCAAAATGTGCTAAAAAATAAATTGCAAATTGGCTCTTCCATCCGTGAGTATGCGTATTGCTACTGTGTAACCTGAGGTGGTATCAGACCAAACACCAGTTCGCATGTTGGGAGACAAACTGTAGACATTTCTTGGATCATGGTGAGATCGCCATTCACCACACTGTAAATTCTGAAATTCTGAGTTAGCTCAAATGATTGAGTGAGACGGTTGCACAATTTTTGACTCTGAGGGAGCTGCAATCTTTTTTTTTGCATCATGCCTCCTATTGATGGAGTTTATTGAAGTTATTTGGCGTTTCAGCGCTAGTCATACTTATTTTAATCGTGAATTTCAGCCTACAGCTCTTGGCTTACAAAATAAATAACAGCTTGTGGCTTGAAATGGCTGTAAGAGTTTGTAATTGGCTCAGTCCAAAATAGATAATAGCTGGCGTGGCGTCTCCTGGCGGCGGCTTCGGGAACTATTACACCATAAAATGGGTGTATGTACCAAATTGCACATATGCATTGTGCAATAGTGGCCAAATCCTTATTGCTTTGTTCTTATGTTGCGGTCTTTACATTTATTGTCTTGTTATTATAAAATATTGGATTGTTGTTTTGCTACATCTAAGTTCTGTACATTCATGAGAGAAGCACACATAATATAGAGTTGGTATTCATGAACCAAAGTGAACTACACCAATACTAACCATACCAAACAGGCCTGGATCATCATGTTATTTATTTCAATGTAGCATATTACCTAAAAAATAACACATTATAAGTTTATGGGAGCAAAGTCAGATAAAGATGTTGTAGAAAGTGAAAGAAAGCAATTGGCAAGTTTCCGTGGCTGAGGAATGAGTAGTTTGGCTGGAGTAACATGAAACATCGGTGAATTTATAATAGGATTGCAATATGAGTATGTTCAGGAAGGGTTGTTTTGGACGTCGGGTAAATCAAGATAACATAATCATACATATAAGTTTGGGAAGATTTGAAAACAAATGAGTTATAGGTGACAAATTTGTGGCAAATGTGAGACACTGATATTTGAGTTGCAGGGTAGTATTGAAGGCATAATTGCAAAATTATGGAACATCATACATGTAAATGCCTGGATGGACTATAATATTGGGAGAAATTTTCCTTGATGAAAAGTGTTAAGAAATCATTTGACAAACTCTTGAGAATAACAAATTGTTTATATTTAGGGCATTTCATGATTCTAGCAGGAAGTTGGTTACAAATAAAGTGCATGTGGGATAGCATCCTAAATAAAATAATTTAAAAACCTGCTTACGCAAGTGCCACCCTCGGCCAAGATTTAGATATGGAGGTAAAGGTCACTCGTGTTATGCGAGGACTCATTTTAAGCCCTTACCATCATACAATGTTCTTATCCCTGTGAATTTGGTGATCATACGATCAATATAAATGAAGTTATTTATGCACCCAAATGGGACACAAATATGGCCGCCAAGGTCATAGAAGTATGTGAAGGTCATTTGTGACAGAACTCATCCAAGGCCTTATGATGATACATAATCCCTGTGAGTTTGACGATTAGAGGGTCAATGTTAGTGGAGTTATCATGTTAAAATATACACTAGCTTTTTACAAATATGGTCGCCAAGGTCACAGAAGTATGTCAAGGTCACTCATGTCTGAACTCATTCCAGTTCAAATGGTAAAACATAATCCCTGTGAGTTTTATGATTCCAGGTTCAATATTAGTGGAGTCATCATGTACTCTACCTTTTCACAAATATGCTGCCAAGGTCATGGAAGTAGGTCAAGGTCAAACAAATCAAAACTCATCCAAGGTCTTATGGTGATACATAATCCCTCAGAGTTTGATTATCACAGGATCAATATTAGCAGAGTTATCATGTGCACTACCTTTTTCACAAATATGGCCACCAAGGTCACAGAGGTAGGTCAAGGTCACACATGTCAGAACTCTTCTGAGGTCTTATATAGTGATACATAATCCCTCTGAATTTGATGATTCCAGGGTCAATATTAGTGTAGTTATCATGTACAATAGCTTTTCACAAATATGGCTGCCAAGGCCACAGAGGTAGGTCAAGGTCGCTCAGGTCAGAACTCATCCAAGGTATTATGGTGATACATAATCCCTGTGGTTTTGATGATCCTAGGATCAATATTAACGGAGTTATCATGTACTCTAGCTTTTCACAAATATGGCCACCAAGGTCACAGAGGTAGGTCAAGGTCACACATGTCAGAACTCATCCGAGGTCTTATGGTGATACATAATCCCTCTGAATTTGATGATCTCAGGATCAATATTAACGGAGTTATCATGTACAATAGCTTTTCACAAATATGGCTGCCAAGGCCACAGAGGTAGGTCAAGGTCGCTCAGGTCAGAACTCATCCAAGGTATTATGGTGATACATAATCCCTGTGGTTTTGATGATCCTAGGATCAATATTAACGGAGTTATCATGTACTCTAGCTTTTCACAAATGTGGCCACCAAAGTCACAGAGGTAGGTCAAGGTTTCACATGAAGGAACTAATCCAAGGTCTTATGGTGATACATAATCCCTCTGAATTTGATGATCCCAGGATCAATATTAATGGAGTTATCATGTACTCTAGCTTTTCACAAATATGGACGCCAAGGTCAAAGAGGTAGGTCAAGGTCGCACATGTCAAAACTCATCTGAGGTCTTATGGTGATACACAATCCCTTTGGATTTCATGATCCTAGGATCAATATTAACAGAGTTATCATGTACTCTAGCTTTTCACAAATATGGACGCCAAGGTCACAGAAGTAGGTCAAGGTCACCCATGTCAGAACAGAACTCATTCAAGATTTTACAGTCATACACAATCCCTGTCAGTTTCATGATCCTGCGATCAATAAAAATAGAGTTATCGTGTTCGCAAGGATGGTGGACAGCTAGACAGACGGACGGACAGGCGGACGCCGCTACCCTCTGCAATACCCAGGCCATGTGAAGATGGCCGAGGGTAATAATTTGTGGATGGAAAATGTTTGTTTAAATTTGAGTCCTCATTATAAAAGATTTGCAGAAATGGTTTACAAATGCAAGTGAGAAGCATAAACTCAGGGGTGATTGGATATGTCACCAGACAGCGTGATATGTAAAGAGTCTAGAAGTCTCGTTGTTAATACTTTTGATATATATCTGTGGATTTGTGTGATTAAAGATGTGAGTCTTTTCATAAGAGAATGGGTTAAAATGATTTTTTTGTCAAAAGTTGTGGAATTGACCAATGAACTCATCGCGACTTTAAAAATACAAAACAATTATAACTGCAAAGTTAAAATTCACGCAAGGCTGTATGCTCAGTTTGAAGGAGGGCCCTCAAGGCAGTTGTCATAAGTTTAGCAAAATTTCTTCAGGAAGAGCTGGCTGCTTCGTGCCACTAAAAATGTTAAAAATGCTGTCCAGACTTGGGGGTATATATAATAGCTGGAAACACCATAAAAAGCCTGCATGGGATATAAAAAGTCATTTCATTTTTGTTTTAAATTAAAAAACTAAGGTTATCAATGTTTGAACAAACTTCTAAGAAAAACAGGGAATTTTGTTAGAAAAATGAGGGTACCATGCATCTGCTTCTATACCCTCCCCTTTCCTCTTGGGTTTGGTCATTGGAGAGGATCAGTGACATAATGTTACATAATGCCCATTCATCAAAAGCTGCACCCCCTTCCATCTTGACACTTGTTCTCTTCAAGGTGCTAAAATATGCTCGTGGTGAGTTGTGTAATGAATTAAAACAAAGATTTATCCAATAATATCTTTGTATAAACATAAAATTAAATATTTAAATTAAAGTATGCCAAGTAAATTTCCGAATAACCCTTTAGATAGATAGATAGATTGATATGGTAAGTGCAGCCCTCTAAGCCCAGTTCTGGGCGCTCACGAGGGTTGATTGATGAGATGAGAGAGAGAGCAGGAGTCCTCAACATGTTACACATTTACCCCATGTGAGGGATCTTTTACTTGCCCAGCACTGACACTGATTAAAGGGGCCGCCGATTTAACGTCTCATCCGAACGACGTCCAGCTGGGATTTTGCTCGTAAAAAGGTACAATGAAAATTTCGGGTTCCCCAACCAGGAGATTTAATTAGTGGCACAATTTCTGCAATCATGAAATGATCACATTTAGTTTTTATGCAATAATCTAAATGGAAGCAGGCTGACATTACTGTAATTTCTTGTTTTTTATTTACATAACCGAGGTTAGATTTGAGCAAAAGGGTAACAAGTGGGGGTTTGAGATTTCTTGTCAAAAGTTTTAAATGGTAAGGCACCTGAGTCAGAACTATGAGCATAAATCACATTTGTCTATAGATATATGATTTATTATATTAAAACACATAAATGCTGAGGAAGAATGTGATAAAAAATTACACTTGGGACACGTTGTATGGCACTTTGAGTAACCAAGATCCAAAATTGACTGAAATGTGACAATTCAACGGTCTACCGTTCTTGGCCTATTTTTAGCAATTTCTGTCTTTTCATATTCAAATATCTGATGGTTTAATAGACCTATATAAGCACAAAAACCATGTATTTCACTGATATATCCATTTTGTTCCTATTCAAGAACATAGTATTCATGATGAAAATAGACACAAATGGTCAGAAAGTTGGTATTTTCACATTTTTTTAAATTTTAAACTTGTTCTGTCGGCCTAAAAAATTGCATAAACTACATAATGGCCATAAAAGTTCCTTTTTCGATAAGTTTAACTATAATACCTTTTGGTTTTTACCAATATAGTTATTACTGTTTTGGTTTGAGGGACTGAAATTCAAGTAAAATGTAAAAAATTGAAATTTTTTTCAGGTTTTTGGTTTTTATGCAAAACTTGTTAGAGGACCCTCTAAATGATTCAGACAGTTTAAAGAGCTATATGTTAGACAACCCATTGCTAAATTTCAAATGTCTAAGCCCAAAATTGATGGAATTACGGAGGGTTGAAAAAACCCAATTTTTATATATTTTTTATGAATATTTTGTAACTAATTTTAGTAAGAGCATTTAGACCCCAAAAAGGCACAATTAGGTTATTTAATACATTTTATGGTCGATTTTCATGCCCTAAGGTAAGACCGTTTCCGAGTTCTGGTCCGGAAACGAAAAAAATTAATTTTTCTAAATTTTCAATATTTTACAAAAACTATGGTCATGTGTGAATATGAACTCCAAAAGGCACATCAACTCTATAAGACCCTATCATGTGTCAAATTTCATATATATTGGTGCAATAGTTTTGGCACAGAGGCCAATACACATTGTGGGACGCCGCCCGTCCGCCCACCCACCCCCCCGCTTTCTGGAGGAGAACATTTATGACCTATTTGATTAAGGAGGCAGTTTTTGTTTCTTTGAGTTAAGTTGTCAAAAGAAGGCAGATTTCAAAGAAATTAGAGGGTGTCAAGCGATAACAGAGCTTATTGCAAGGTAAAATGTAATTTGCTATAGATATGCTAAGTTTGGTGGTGATTGAGAAAGAACTGGCAGAGAAAGGAGAGTAACAACAAGGTTACAAAGATAGACTAATTGTATTGATTCCTATTGATTCCTATAGACATGCTTAGTTTGGTGGTGATTGAGGAAGAACTGCATGACAGAGAAAGAATTTTATTTTCAAAAAAACAAAGTCACAAAGACAGACTAATTGTATTGAGATAATTGTATTGAGATAGTAACCAGGATGTCAATCAACATATATGACAATTATTATGACATCATATTAAATGCAAATAAAAAAAAATAGGTTGCAAAGCAGCAAACCTTCAGCAACAACTTCACAACAAGGAATGTGATGTTCCTTTATAAGTGAGCTCTGCACTTAAAGACAAGACTATTTGCATTGGAATCATTTGCCCCACTTGGGCACATTTGAAAATTTTTACTATTTTCTCCAGTCTTTTGTCTGGTTTAGAGCCTCTTGAAAGTGTTCAATTTGCTGGCTTTTTGCATCTCCTGAGGCAACACACATTCTATTTTTGTGACCACAATGGTAAATCTATAATTTATGGCCCCGTTCAATAAAGATTTTGTCCTTGGTAGCACTTGAAGTTTGGTAATGATTTTGGCCACACGTCAGAATCACTTTATCACATAAATATTGCGGTGCCTGGCCATTAACGATACGCCACATGAGCACAATTTGGTTATACATAATGCGTTGCCGCACACTCATCCATTTTAGCTTCTCTAGTAAGTTTTCAATGTGCAATCTCAGGGGAGCATTTAGAATAATGCACATTGTGCTGTTTTGAATTCTTTGTAGCCTAGTAATATTAGCTTGTGATGTCCCACCAGACACTGTGGCTCAATAGTCTTTTAAAATGTGGGAGCACCAGCGAGTTGTAAAGCGATTTTCTAGTGTTGAGCAGTAAGTATGGAGCAGTTCGATTTAATATTCCAAAAGCTAGATTGAGTTTTTTTACTAGACATTTTGTATTGACATCAAAGTTATTTCTTGAGTCTACTTTCCATTCCCAAGTAGGGTAGGTGTTCAACCTACTCCACTAATGTAGAATTTAATGTTACAGCCAGGGATTTTGTTTTAGATGTCTTAGCTTTTGATGGTTACAAAAAGCCTCATGCCAGGATACACCCACCGCTCCCTTTTGTTATTCCCGTACTATTGGCTAACCCCCATCTTACCCCCTGTTTTGCTCCCTGCTTCCCCCCTCTTTCCCCCGCTAACCCTTGCTTGCCCCCGTTTACCTCCCACTTGCCCCTGCCTATCCCCCACTTGCCCCCACTTATCCCTGCCTTGCCTCCGCTTACCCACGCTTGCCCTGCTTACCCCCCCTGCTTACCCCCTGCTTCCCCCACTTGCCCCCTCCGGTCCCCGCTTGCTCCACTTACCCCTGCTTGCCCCAACTTACCCCCTCTTGCCAACGCTTCCCCCACTTCCCTCACATAATTTGTTCCTTTCCCCCAATTGCCCTACCTTTCCCCCTAATTACATTTTCTAATGCTAGTCTTACCCTATAGAGTGGGGGGTGTATCCTGTCATACGACTTAAAATAGAGGTTGTTTTTCTGACGTGTAAGCCTAATTTATTTGCACAGAGCCACTTCCAGAATGTAATTTGAAGCTTTGGACATGATGATGATGTTTCCATCCAAATTGTAGAATGCAGTGTCATCTGCATATATATCAACTATGCTTTTGTACATGTTTGTTCTGATGACATTTAGTGGAAAATGCTTATAAAAACAATAGTGGAACGAGCTATGATAAGTAACAGAGTAGGCCTAGACAAAAAGAGACATAAATTAATAACATCTTATGAATCAATAATATGAACTAGATTTTAATTCAAGTCTATATTCTCGTGAATTTTTCAAAGAAATATTAAAATTATTGGTATTTCAGCAGAAAAATACACACTTGATTTTGTAATATCAGGCTCAGTGACTCAGAAATACCATTTATTTGACATAGGTGACTGGAAATTATGCACCAAAAAAAGGGGTGTAATAATTTAATTTTTATTTCTGATACAGTGGATCTAAATAAAAAAAATGAATGAAAGATGTATAGTGTCAATTCAGATATTAATTGCATTCAAATTTACTTCATGGCACTGGAGTGACATAAATTGTCCTGAAATTTGAGATTGACCCTGATAGGCAGTCAATGTCACTCTCCTCTTTATACTATTTTTGTTGAAGGTGCTGGACCAAGCGAGTGACACTGACCATGGCTTCCTGAAGCATCCAATCACCTCTTATGTGATAAAGAACACTGTGTTCTTGATTCTTTCTGGGCGAACGGTATGACATTTTCTTAACTTTACTTAGTAAAAAAATAAACTAATTATAAATTGTATACCTTTAGTCTTATTGGTCCCCATCTGCTCGTCAACTTGATAGGAGAACTTGGGACAAGGGGTACGATGGGACAGGGGGTTTTCTTGGTTATTAATAATGTATATATGATATGTTGACCCCATCAAATCTCGTACATTCCCATCCTGATGTTTCTATCATTTTATCGGCATATTACTGCCACATGCAGAAGTTCGTTGTGCAAAAGTTAGTTTTCCTACTACTAAACTAAATTCAAAGGGGTTAAATTTGAACCATTCTCAGGACAAACCATGGAAAATCAGGCATCGTCAATGCTTGTACGAGTTTGATACACTAAAAACGGGGCACATTGGGCACAATGCAAGTGTCCAAGTTGACTGAATGACCTAGGACAGTGCTCACACAATAGGTACACAGGCCACAGTGAATTGAGGCAGGGGTGCCGGAACAGGGGTGGGGTAGGGAGGACAATTGCCACTCCTGCGACACTTCTTATATTTAATATCTAGTGCTCATAGAGTGTTGAAATTGTTTTAAGCTGCTGTCCAAATGTGCTTCAGGGATGGTGTACATTGGGCCAGTTATGATTATGTCACATTTGCTATCTGGCAGTAAAAAAGTACATGCAGTCCAATCTCATATACCTTACATTTAAGATCAATGGTATTGGAAATATTCATGCAAGCTTCTGAATTTCTATGTGTTTTCACCATTTTGTAACATAAATATGAAGGTTAACTTTGTCTGTGGTGCAACCATTATAAGGTTGTTTCGTTTTTGGGTCATTCCACACAAAATCAACCAAATTTCCGAAAATCTCCAGCATGACCGTCTCCTATTCCATTCAAACTTGAGTGATGATATTAGCTGATATTATAACCAGTCAACATGATGCCTATTGAAGGCACCTCTCTGACTGCCATTTATCACGGGTAAATGCTAGTTATTATGATACTGGCACATTGCATCTTCAGTGAATACAAATATAATCAATAGCAGGTTTATATTAATGGATAAGCGAGAAAGGCTGAGTACTGGGTACCATTGATTTGTGTCATGTTCATGCAAACATTCATGACCACCACCAATCCTGGTTGATCTTGTTCAGTTGTTTTAACGTCTGTAGTAGTTTATCATTATTTTTGTATCTATCAAGATTGCAACATTGCATACTATTCAATAACTTCAAAGTGATATTCAAATAGTTCAGGACTCCAATTGTCTGTGTGTGGTATTTGCAGCCTACAAGACTTGAAGAGTACCATGGAAATTTCATAAGAGAGAGATATGGACACCTGCAGCAGCAGTTGGACTTCAAGGGGACCATCCCAACATGGACGACTGAGGAGGATTTGGAGAGATACGGAGAGGAAGGAAGATTCTGGGCTGAGACGATATTCGATGCAATCAATTTCATGGCAAGGAATGACAATCGACAACTTGGTAGCTTCTTAGAAAATAAATATACTTTCTTATCAGACAGTGGAACATATGATACATCAGTAACCTGTGAGAGATGCCTGGAGCTGCTGAGACCCTCTGTCTTCTTCAAAAAGGAGAAATGACTGTTTGATAGACTATGATCCTGAGCATTAATTTTCTGTACGTTATACAATAAAAGGATTTAAAAAAGTGAATTTTCACTACTGGTGGGAACTCGAGTTGAATTTTTTTTTCACACAATGCAGACACCTAATTTATAATGATATTTTACAGCCAAAAGGAAATAAAACGCAATATGGAGTAGGATTTCAACAAATTTTCAGAGGAAGGGATATTCTGGCCTGAAAATATATTTGATGCCATCCATATGCTGGCAAGGAATTACGGAAGAATATTTGGTAGCTTCTTAGACTATACCTGAAATGTGTTAGATACTTATGAAAAATGCTTGGAGCGGCTGAGACCGTGTGTCTTTTTCAGTGAAAAAGAGACTCTTTGATGATCAGCTATAATCCAGAATAACTTGTAATGCATTAACTAAAACCACCTTTCGAAAATAAAAATAAATTAATCCAAGTGATTTAAAACTTTATTGTAAAGCTTGAAAGCTGTGTTAGAGCAGCATCATGAACAGTCTCAAAACATGCTAAATTAATAAGTCATTTTGGGCTATTCAGCCGTTGGGGTAATGTTGACTTTTCCAAATTGAATAATGTATTATTGGCTTCAAGATATACATCAAGTGACAATTGCTTTGGCTAATGTATTATTGGCTTCATGATATACATCAAGTGACAATTGCTTTGACAGTTTTTTGCTGATGTTGTTGTAGGGTAAGGTTCCTTGAGTCGGACACTTATACAAGGGGCGTCCCAAAAGTTCTGGCCAATTTTTTTGGCAGACCTTTCTATTTAAAGCATCTGTATGAAATTTTCACAGAATTAATTTCAGATATATCATTAGAGTCAAGGATGGTAAATCCGTCCACCCTGTAATATGGGCATAAAAATATATCTGTTGAAGTTTTGTGAGTTTTAAAAGCAAGGGAAATTCATTTTTAATAGATTTTGCCGTTTTCAGCATTTTTAATCATTTTTTTGGGTCCATTTAACAACTTAAGATAAAAGACAATCAAACTCTGTGACGTCATCAACCATTTTGTGAATTTTAGTTGGGTGGTCTATTTCAATCAACAGACAAATGTGTTTCATCTAAAAAAATCACTGAATAAAATAGAAAATGTATTATTTTTATTGAATTTCTAAAAAAATACTCAGTTGTGACACTTTTGAAGGAAATACAATGGAATAGAAATGGACGGAATTGCCATCCTTATATTAAAACTGGCTTGATTGGGTGTTTTATAAATCCATCCACCTACATTAGAGTACTTTAATGACTTGCAATTAATGTTTATAATTGGCAAACAATTGATTACAGAAATTAGATTGGAGCAATTGATGCCACTTTGATTGGGTTAAATCAATTTCTAATTGTAATTAAGGCAATCAATTCAAATTGTTGTATAAAACTTGATATCTATTATTCAATTCTTCTGTTTTTCGTGCAATCATTGTTCAATTATTCTTAGATTACGCAAAATCCTTGGTGAATGTTGATAAATTGAAACATTTCAAAAAATAATAAGATATGATAGATTGGGGCTGTATTATGCCCTGTGGACGGATTTACCATCCTTGCTGGATGGATTTACCAGCAACCTGGACGGATTTAGGAGCCCCAACCTGCATTTTTGATGCCATAGTTTCAGCAAAAATTATTCGAATTTTTTTAACCTTTTTGGATGTTGATGGTAGCACGGAATAGGCTTCTTCCACTGGAAAATTTTTATTTTTTTTAACTATTCCCATTGTTTGGGAAATAGGGTTTTAGCCAAAAGTGAACAGATTACCCTCCTCGACTCTATCTTGAAAATGTGGCAACTGTTGGAAGAATTTAAATTACTTTTCTGTTGCCATGGTCACAAAAGGTCAGTGCACCCAGCGCAGCTCAATTTTTTAGCTCAAATATAAGTGTCCAGGTGTGTAAATAATCATAGGATTTACTGTAAATATGCAATTGATGATCATGAAGAATATTTTTTGGCAGCTTGGCATTATCTCAAAGTTTTTCTCTGACCTTTAAGTCACTATGAACCAGTTTAACCCTTACTGGACTGAAAGGACATTTATGGCATCCCCAGCTAGCTGCCTGAGGGACCATTTATGTCCCTCAGGAACATGCTGATGACGTCACAATCGTCCTGGGAGATTGTTTAGTTGGAACAGCTCAGTGCAGTAAGGGTTAACCCCTGTGCTGAAGCAATCTTCAAGGTCCTCGTAACTTAGATGTTCCGAAATTGTGGAATTTCAGTGAATTAGGCTGCAGCTTCATTTCCAATTGTGAGTATGATCTCTTTAATTTGTGAACTGGTATATATGTTTTAGAATCACCAAAAGCCACAGAAGGCCAAATGTGGTAAATAAGGCAGATGAGGTTGGGTTTGGATTCAATGTTCTTGAGCACTGCCTCTTGGCAGTAGATTGTTTCGGCGAACCATTTCAAGAGATGTGAGGCAACTGATGGAGAAAGTCTTTGGCAATTGCCTCAGCTGATCACGTTGAAATATAAATAAATGTGAATTATATAATGGAGGATATCTTGAGACAATGCTAGCCTATCAAGAAATATATTTTCTTGCAATCATTGGTTTTATTACTGTGAATTCTCTCACTATAAACGAAGCTAATTTGTTGAATTCATTAAAGAAATTGAGCTGCGCTGGGTGCACTGACCTTCTGTATCCATGGTAACAGAAAAGTAAATTAAACACTTCCAGCAGTTTTGATTTTTTCAACATAGATAGTTAAATTCCTGAAATTAATTCTGTGAAAATTTCATTCAGCTACTTCAAATGGAAAGGTCTGTCAAAAAAATTGGTCAGAACTTTTGGGATGCCCCTCGTACTCTGTACATTATAAAAAAGTGATATCTAGCTTGGCCTATTGGTTATTTTTTGTCAACCAAGGCCTCAAATTAAAGTTACTCTGAATGATAGGTCAGATTCTCACCAAAAGTTTTCCTAATTTTCACATTTTCTAATGTATCTTGGTGGTACTCTCCTGTATGTAAATTTTCTTTGATGTGGAAGTAGCAAAAGGTTTAAAATTCTTGGAAATAGATTATCTGCTTCTAATGACCCTCTGAATGCCCTAAATGACCCTTAGATTTATTTCGGGTACGCATGGAAAAAAGTAACAGGCTTGATTGAAGTCAACTTTGTGACGCCATCACCATTGTAAGAATTTGTTAATTTGTAACAATATACCAATAACAATGGTGTATGTGACGTCATCTATAATGGATGTGCTGGAGGTGGAAGGCACTATCAAGAAAAATGAAAAGAAATAACTAAATAATTTGTTTATTGAAGGAAATTCTTTACGATTTACTCAGAAATATTAAGGATCACAAGTTTACATTATAATACACAGAAATTTGCCAGTATTTATAGAGCGATTTTATCATTCAGGGCAACTTTAAACGTTTTTACTAAATCTAACAGTAAATTGAGAGAACTTGCACAACAGAAGAACTAAATTAGTGGTTAAATTTCTGAAATAAAAAATGACATAGGGCATCTTTCAGTCGGACACCTGTGTTCTAAAAACATGACATCAAAGATACAGGTGCTTTAGAGTCTTCCTTTCAATTAAAAAAGCCCATATTAGAGCACAGAAGAGGTTAGGCCTTAGTGAATGAAAAAAAATCTGAAGTCAGATCAATACCATAGGCCAACAAAAGATGCCTGAAACCAGACAAAATTCTACTAAAATTCACAAATTTCTGACACGAAATTGAGAGAAAAACGGGTTTTCAACCCCATTTATAGGTCCATGAAAACCCCACTTTATTTGTTAGTATCATGCTGATACTTTCTGAACAAATAAAGGAAGTCGTAAGCTAAGATTGGTACTAAGTACACTCCTGCTCATAAATATGGAATAATTTTTTGGAAAGAAAGTGTCAAATAAAAGTCAATTATAGAGTGTGAATGTTAGCAAGGTCCATTGTAAAGCACTAGTCATCTTCTCTAATCACTCTTTGAAAGCCTCAACTGCATTTTTTGCTAGAATTTTTAATTTTTGGTTAAAAAACCCCCTGAATTCCCATATTTCATGCTGCTGTAACTTCTTGTGGGGTTAACGCTGCAGCATCTGTTTTAAACGACAGCACATTCTTCCCTTTAACAGTAATTAGAAGAAGTTTTGATTGAATCTGACCATCTCGTTCTCCAGCAGAAGTGGCTAAAGTTATCAATTTCAATGGAGAGTATTGAAGTATTCCATATTTATGAGCAACGGTGTACATAGGTATAGGAGCTCACAATTGGCCAATACAGCCCAACAAAAAGTGTCCGAATCAAGGTAACACCCTCTAAGAGTCCGACTCAAAGAACATTACCCTATGCACTTACACGAAAGATCTCAAAAGTGAGACAATGATGCAGAAAGAATCTTTAAATTTATGTAAATATATTGTCACCAAGGTCACAATGTCTAGATTCTAAGAAATCTAAAAAAAAGGCAACAACAAACTTTCATTTTCAAACTGCGGCAAGATGCCACCTGGCTACAGAAATTGCAGAGATCACCCAGTTCCAAATGTCAATGATAGTGATGAACAATGATGATAATCGCAAAAGTATTAATTGTAGACTATGAAAATCACATCTAGCACACATGGAATCTTCTATGCCACTTAAGAAAGGAATTTATGTTTAGGGCTGCATTAACAGTGCCAATTTTCAAAAAACTGACCAAAAATTGGACTTTGAAGGCAGAAGTTTTAATGCTGATATGTGGTGCTGAAAGTTAGTTAAAAATTTTGTTTTACATGTTTATTTTAAATTTTTTTTTTATTATGTATTTAGTTGTGTCACATTTTATTATGTTTTTAGTTGTGTCACACAATAGCCTAAGGCTAATGTCCCCTGTTTTTTATGCGTGACTAAAAATAAAATTTTGTTATTGTATTGAAATACATACATAGTCCATACAATTAATATTGAAGATATGGCACCCCTTAACAAATAGTGTCTGTAAAACCAACTTGTTATTTGAATAACATGAATAGAATGTGATACAACTGCTGTGGAAAGGGACATTTTGTGACAGTTTGACCTGATGAGAGCCAAGCCAGTGACCTCAGCAGGTTGAAAGGCAGGGGATATGGATTCTCAAGCCAAGAGCAAACTTTAACAAGGTGCTGTGCAGCAGACATGAAGAGTTTCAGAGCCGTGGTTAGAATTGCAACTGTAGGACAGTCCAGGATTTTCAGATAAACCAACAGCTTGCAGAATTGTACAGCCCTCAGAAGATTTGTGAAACCTTCACAGGAATTGCACATGTAACCCTCAAAAGATTTGTGAAACTTTCACAAGAATCACAGAGTTCTTTAATAAAACCCACTCAGAGTGGTGGATCACTGGATCAGTCCACTGAAACCCATGAGTGGTCTGGCTGACCATGAGTTCCGACGCCAGCCAGACCACAAGTGGGTTTCAGTGGACAGATCCACCACCCTGAGTGAGTTTTATTTATATCCCACATTTTGACAACCTATAAGGGTATTTTAATGCTTAAATATGGATAATTAAGAATTATAATGACCTAATCACTTTGGTGGATGGATCATAGATGTCATGTTTTGATGATGCCGAACCAATCAGATCAAACATAGACAAAGGGTAGTGGATCATATTAAAATTAGAGATGGTGGATCATATTTAAATTAGCGATGGTGGATCATGAACTTATACCTCATGGGCTGTTCCTCGTGGGTTTTCCATGAGGATCACTGCCAAGTGTGGGATATTTGTACTTAGAAGCTGCAGAACTTTATGCAAGTATTTTTAGAGAAAGAAGACATATGTGGGACTGCTGAATAAGTGAGCTCCAAGTATTTGGCCACACTACACCTGGTCAACCACTGACTTTTTACCTTCGAAGTTCGAAGAAGGTATTGTTATCACTTTGGTCAAAAGTTGTCTGTCCGCCGGGCGGGCGTCCGGGCGGTCCGGCGGCGGGCGGATAGATAGTTTCCGGGCCAGTACTCAGCCCCTATTGGATGTACATGGATGAAATTTGGTACACATGTAGCCTGTATGGCCTAGTTGTGCCTTTTGATGGTCTGATTGATGGAACTTTTGTAATTTTTGAAATATTGAGAAAAATATATAAAAAAATATTTTTTTCGTTTCCGGGCTAGGACTCCGCCCGTATTGCATGCACACGGATGAAATTTGGTACAAATGTAGCCTGTATAATGGTCTAGTTGTGCCTTTTGATGGTCTCATGGATGGAAATTTTGTACTTTTTGAAATATTGACAAAAATATTAAAAACTTTTTTTTTTTTTTTTCCGGGCTAGGACTCCGCCCCTGTTACATGTACATGGATCAAATTTTTCACACATGTAGCCTATATGGTCTAGTTGTGCCTTTTCATGGTCTGATTGATTGATATTCTATACTTTTTGAAATATTGAGAAAAATTAATTACTTTTTTTTTTTCATTTCGAGCCAAAACTTGGTCACAATTGCAGGTACATGGATGAAATTTGTTACACATGTCACCTATATGATATATTTGTGTCTTTTGTGGGTGTGATTCATGGATATTCTATACATCTTGAAATATTGACAAGAAATATTAAAATTATTATTTTTTGTTTCCAGGCCAAAACTTGGCCATCATTGTATGTCCATAGATCAAAGTTTATATACATTCCCTATATAGTATTTTAATGCCCTTTGTTGGTCTGCTTCATAGTTACTCTTAATGCTTTTTGAAACATTCTGACCCATACCTCACAACTAATTCCTTGTTTATGCTTGAAACTGGTTCATATTATGTGTATATTGCTCTAGTAAGGTCTTTCCATCGTTCCACATACCCTGGCATGCAGTCGGGTATATGGCGGGTCATATAGCTAATTTCAGACCAAGATCAGGCCACTATTGCAAATATAACATGCAATGTGGTTCACATCTTTTTTATGGTGTAATGGTGTCCTTTAAAAATGTTGCTGTTCGCTGAAGGTTTGCTGCTACGCAGCCTATGTTTCAATTAATTTGTTGTGACATAGCACTGACCAATGGCTCACAAACTTTACAAGCAATCATTGCAATAGCCAGAATGACGAGGTATATGTTTTTCAATATTTTGCATGTGCACGAATTTGTGAACCTGCAAAAACGAGCCTGTACACAAATTTGGCATTCGTATAAGTGTAAGATATTGTCATTCACGAATTTGTATAGGTGTAATAACGAACATACTAACCTCAAACCTACTCTAATTCTAATTTTAACACTAAACCCTAATGATATAGCACTTCCACGAATGTTAGTGTTAGCAGTTACACGAATGAAAAATAAAGCACATTTACGAGTGTTAGTTATTACATATACACGAGCACAAATGCTCGTTTCTACACATTCACAAATTCGTACATGCTCGTTTTTACACCTCCACGAATTTGTGAACATGCCAAATAGTGAAAAATATATACATGGAATGACAGAACTTTGCCAATGCCAGGTCATAGGCCTTCAACCTTGCTGACTATAGACCATCTGCAATCTCTTCTTATTTCATGGGTTGAGTTCTTATCAGTTGTCAGATACCAAATGGTGCAAAGAAGATTTTCCCTTCATATTTCACCAAAATGTCCAAGCAATGGCATCTCAATTATTGCAGCTGAAATTGGCAATATTGTAATATCGTAATATGTACAGCCAATCCTGGTTTTGCAACATTGATTGTTTGAGAAATATTGTGTGCCCTCATTTTAGAGCATTACAAATGATATTTAAATCTTCAAAAACATTTACACTTGAGGTCATAATCATCATGCTATTAATTCACGGACCCTTTACGCTGCCCCAACCAAAATACTGATTGCCCAGTTATGAAAACTTGCAACCACCTTTTATACACTCTCTACAATGTCCTTAGCCACATTTCACCTTCCAAATTACAGCCGCAGAAAAAGAAGTGATGTTCTCTTAACATCTAACTTGTTCAATAGAAAACATCTTCACGGGTCCTATGCTAGTAAATTATACATGTTTATGATGAAAAATATAGGCATATGACATCAGTCAAAGCAGTTTGATATAACTTTCTTTAATTTGTCACAGAGTCGCGTACACAACCTGATGAAAACAAAAATGCATTTCATAAATTAAAGTCAGGCAATGCAATTTGAAAAAAAACATAAAGAACTTATGATTTTGACCCCTAGTGGGCACCTAAACCCGGATATTTGGTATTCTTTCTCTTTTGGGGAAAGTCGAGGGATATCCAGGTTCTTGACTGAGCAAAGCTGACCCAAGTAAACATCGGTTGTCGACCAAAAACACAGCACATGCCCAGTGCAGAGGAGAGTTGGTGATATTGGATTCAGTAATATAAATATAGGCTGGAGACAGGCAAATACAGCTGAAGTGCTTTGGAATAGGAATATAATTCTATACCTCCCACTATTCCCTCTAGATATAATGCATATTTCTATCTATCTGATCATCAATATTTTTAGGTTTCTTATACATATTTTAAGGGGTGTTGACAGGAAATTAGGTTTTTTTGCTCTACATATAAACTAACTAGAAACAGGTCCCGTTAATGTGTAGGTTGCCATGACAAGTCAAAATAATCCACCTGCACATGTACACAGGATATGTACATGAGTATCAAGACCAGTTGAAGACCTCTCTTATCTTGAATAAGATTTTTCTGTTTACAAATATTATTAATTCACAAGTAGGTTCTCCATTAACGGTGTGATGTATACTGAAGAAATGTGACACCTTGCATTTCATCAGTAAATCAATTTGTTAGGTGAGAACGACACGGATAGAATTGGATACAACTGGCTCAGAACAAAGCTGTGGAAAGGGATATTTGGTGACAGTTTGTCCTGACAAATCAATGTATGTTGTAGCCAAGTGCGGATGGAGTCATAAACAAAGATCAAGCTACAACAACATTCTGAGGGGCTGACATGATGAATTCCAGAGCAATGGTAAGAATTGCAGCCACAGAAATGTCAGATAAAAGTAACAGCTTTCAGAATTGCACACAACTCTCAGACTTGCAGCTTCAGGCGTTTGACTTGCAACTAGAATAAGATAGGGCTTATTGGCAACTGTGAGGCTGAATGGTAGATGACTGGCTCAGCACTGGTATTCTGGTCATTGCTTGCCCAGTTAGGCAATTGGTTGATCAGTGGTCACTGCAATATTAGTAGGAATGACTGGTTGCCCAGTTAGGCGATTGACTGGTTAGTGGTCACTACAGCATTAGTGGGAATGATTGGTGGGCCAGTTGTGGTCTGCCCAGGGTCAAACAGTCCTACACCAACATAGAAACCCTTCATAGCCTGTGGCTTTAGGTATTGTTGACAGCAAACTAATACTTCCAGGAGGATTTTTCACTCATTTTCAGCTGAATCTTGCAAGCCAAGACATCATGGTCATTGCTCTTATGACGTCTTATCAAATTGTTAAATATTTTTTCTGAGTCCTTATAGCTTGATCATTTGGAGAGTAGCTTATTGTACTATGCACTGTAGCTACAGATCTAGCATATTCACAAGGGGCACCCACGGAGTTTGATTGCAAGTCCAGTAAAACATACTAAGTGAATCAACTAAATTGAAACTCCGGAATTGACCAGTGATATTACATGAAACGATCACTTTTAGGAACATCAGCCGCTAATGCAAACTTGTACTTACAAAGAAATAACCATATTTTTTTATGTGTGAGCATTTCTGCCATACACTGCGTTCCCAATTATTATGCAACTATGCTTTTTCGTGATATCTCCAATAGAGATGAAGATATTTTAATATCCTTTACACACAATGATATTTGAGCCATGAAGCCAATATCCTGTCAATTTTGTCCAATTCTGTTAGTTCAATGAGAAGTTATGCAATAAAATCAGGTTTTCGGTTGTTCCCAATTATTATGCATTTCTTGGAATAGCACCCAACACATATGCCAAACTTATATTAAAATGCTATGAATGTTCACCTCATAACATTAATTGAAAAATTGAACCATCATTTCAAACATGGATGCTTTCATTTACCAATGAATCCACATTATACAACTGCATAGCAAGCACCGCTGTTTCCCATTGGATTAGCATTGTCAATCAGATGAGGTCAATTCATTTCAAGATATTTGCTAGTATTCTTGTACCATTTGAAATTATTTGGTTAAGGGGAGAGTTCTAAACCTAGGGGAAGCAGAAAATGAGTTTTGATAATGATTTCATATATTTTTTTCGGGCTAATAGAAGGTTTTATTTCAATAAAACTGTACTTTCAATGCTATTTCAATGCAGGGAAATAAAATTGATTTCGGGAATATAAATGCATCCATGCTCGAGATGATGGTTCTACTTTTCTTTAAGTGTTAAGAGGTACATGTTCATGACATTTTAAGATGGATTTGGTCACTTTTGGTTGCCTTGGACTACTTTTCCAAGAATTTGCATGATAATTGGGAACGCCCCAAAACCTGATAACTTAGCATAAATCCACACTTATCAAAGTTTGCATGGATGATGTTTGAAGTTTGTCCCCAAAGCTCTCTGAGTTGAATCAAAGGGGGCAAGCCTGGAAAATTAAAAAAATAATAAAATAAGAACCATACAGTTTTGTAAAGCCACAATACACAGGAATTCAAACATTAAAAAACCTACCACTTCAGAACTTCAGAATTTCCACTAAGTCTCCATCATATTCAATTTGACTTCTCCCTCAGACGATTCCCTGAACTTCTGTTCACTTTCCCAAAAGGCATTTTGTTTTCTTCTGAAGTCCCCAACTTCTTATGCAACACACACCACAGTTCTGTGTCAGTGTTATGGCCCATAAGCACTTGATAAAGCCTCATTCCTTGGGGCTTCTGTGTGTAGCACTTCTTTTGGAGGCAGCACGTAAGCTATGTACGGGCTAAAGGATCAGGAAGAAAAAGGAATGTGGGACTGTGGTGTAAAAAATGCACACAAGAAAACTATGATGATAGAATGGAGCTCTTAAAATGATACCCTTCAAAATACACTTCAGCTGAACATTAGGGACTCGAATTAAGTTTAATTTTTAAAACCTTAATGACAGTTAAAACAGCATTATTATCTCCTGTTAATGACTGCATCATTTGATTCTTCTTATTTTTTTCAAATGTTATGTTAAATAAACGGAAGCTGTCAGGATATTTTAAAAAATGTGCTGGTGTTGAAGATGTAAAATATTGCTCCGAAATTAGTAGATAGTGAAAAGGTCAAAGATGTAACAGCATCTCAACAAGATACCGAAGCGGTACAACAAAATCATCAGTCTCAGCTACCACTACAGTTGCAAGAAGAATCTGACTCTGGCAGTGATTCAGATTTTGATCTGACTGATTTTCACAATACAGAAGTCTGTCGCAATGCCAATCGAGGTTGGGCGGCCATTAGGAGATATGTCAATGACATGCGGTTGAAAAACCAAGAAAAGAAGAGTTGCGTAAGTTGGGATTTCTTGAGACGTGCGATAACCAGCATGACAGATATGGAGAAAGCAAGACAGGATTTGTACGATAAATACATCTACAATCCTGACACCTGGTTGGATGGGTTGAGTTTGATTCCTCAAAACATCAGACTCAACCGTGCTGATCCGAAAATAGTTGCTCGTCACAAACACGAAAGGAAAATTGAAAATAAAAAAGTTGTGGAAGGAAAAAATAATAAACTTGATGACGAAGATTGGAACAATTTACTAAACAAACCTGGAATAATAAAATGCTCAAGTCTGCCTTTAAGGAAGAGACAAACTTTGATAAAGTGACATACAGGAAGTTTTGATATAAATATTTGATATCTTATCAGGCATAACATTATCAATTTCAAAGGATTAATCTGTATTTTGATATGCGTTTCAGTCTAAATTCTATACATGGACAATATATTTGATTAAAGGGAGAGAGGATGTGACTTGTTAGATATTTTGGATATACACTGTTTATTCTTTCTGTCTTGTAAGTCAATTGATGATGATTTTGTTGAGTTATGGTACATTTTTTGGCTTAACTTGTCTTTTGTGACAAAAAAGTTCAAATTTGAAAAATGAAGTTGTAAATATCATAAGACACATATATGTGAATTGAAGTTTGAGGATTACTAATGATGATATAATGCATGTAATCCCTGGATCACTCTTGGTATCCTGGATTAGAATTTCAATCTGATCTTATATTAATCAATTTGGCATTTTGAGATTGATTAGCCAGAATAGACATGTACACTAACTTAATCATATATTTATACATTGACAAATTGATTTAGGAAGATATACATGATACCTTTCCTAAAATAGATAAAAGTTCTCAAAACATTTTGCTCATTTATTACGTTATTCAGGAAGTTGGCATTCATTAAGGTAAGCTCAACAAATCCAAATGTAATCTTCAAAGAAAAAGAGATATGAAGATGTCAAGAAAAACATGACTCAGACATGTCAGGACAACCAAAATGCCCTGACTGTTCTGAGTGCCAGGTGCAGTTGACCTTTCATTGAGAGCAATAAACCAGTGGCAGGCAGATGGACCATTGATATCTATGGACACAGATAACCATAAAAGTAGTCCCAGACTTATATCCAGGCAGAAATCTATACAGTAGTATCACCTGGTTGACATTACTTAAAAGGTTGAGGCTCCTTTCCTGTACTTCTCACTACAATATGTACCGTAGTAAACAAATTTCAAATCATGCATGGCTACATAGGCCAGTTACTAGGGGCTTATCATGTATTTATGCATATTGTTTAGTTGGCTAATTCTGACCAGAGGAGGACAACTGGCATGGGAGTGTAGGATTGTCAAGCATTTATAAACATGACCCGACCAAAGTCAAGAATGGACAGTTTTTCAAATATTAAAACAATTACACAGGACCAAACAGTTTGACATAACAGTGACTTTTTCACTTGTTGGACAGAATGGGAACTACATTTTCACTCTTGAACATGACTTTAAAATATGCCAGTGATTGGCCAGATGCACAAAGTGTGACATCAAACTGCGCCGACACATTTTCCCAGAAAAAATGTCATGTCATCATGCTGCAAATCAAAGCAAACACATCTGCATGTCATCTGGCATAGTAAAAAAACTTTAGCAAAATGCTAATGTATAGATCTTTTCAAAGCATTTGTTTTCCATTTAATCGGTAGAAATCACCAAAACCCAGAATTCTGAGAGCTGAAGAGCATCATGCTTAATACCTATTTCAGGCTTATGGACTTCAAACAGCATGTTCATGTTTTCTTCATCACCGCAAAGAATAGTGTTTTATCTTATCTTTTAGAGCTGAAGAGCATCATGCTAAATACCTATTTCAGGCTATAGTATAATGGACTTCAAACAGCACGTACATTTTTTTCTTCTTAACCGTAAAGAATGGTGTTTTACATTAGAATTTTTTTTACCACTGAATGAAGCAACAGAACTTCAAAGTAGCTTCACAAATGATTTATTTTACTGCGTTAAGTTTATTTCTTTTAAAAGCATGTTCAGCTTTGGCACCTGTGCTCTTGGATACCGTGACTCAAGTAAGGAAAAAGCTGAAATGTTTTCGTGTCAGTTCAAATAGTCATATGATTTCCTAAACCTGTGAAGTTTGCATTTCTCAACTTAACTTGTTCTGCCTGCATATACGAGACCCAGAATAAGATATCGCAGAATGAAAATGCTAGTGACAGTCATCATGAACTGCAGTGTGCCATTGTTAAATTTCTTGTTACATATGTATTATATATGTATATAACTATACACTTGACTCCAGTTTTACAGAGCTACCAATGTCTTTGACTTTTGTATGCATGTGCAAATTGTTGAGAAAAAAAATCATTCAATCAATCAATAAAATAATCCAAAACTTAAGTCAATTCTGAATCCCTTCCAAGATTCTATGATATATCAGCATGTTTCTTGCTGGTACCATAGAAATACATAGAATGGACATGAGGCTCTAGCAGATGAAGCAACCAAATCCACCATCTTGGAACTGCCTGGCAGCCTGGCATTTGGTAACCGTGACATCACCAATAATAGTGACGTCACTAGTAACAATGGCATCATGTCACGTCACAATCAGCCAAACACAACATCTTGTTGTTTCTGCTGTGACGTCACAATGACGTCATATCTCAGGGCAGTTCCGATATGGCGGATTTGGTGACCTCATCTCGAGGTGGGGTCAGACTCATGTCCGTTCTATGTATTTCTATGGCTGGTAGTTATGAGGGACACTTGTCAATATCAAATAAACTCCACCCTTTTCCTGTTTCTTTCAGTTTTATGCCTCCAACTCATTGGTAATCAAGGGTGAGCCATAAATCAGGATTTATCGAGGGAAAAAAATGGTATCCTGAGCAAATTGTCACTGATGTTAATCAGAGCAAAATCAATATTGAACATAATTTCTTCATGTGTCTACCTCATTGCAGCGGTTACTTCTTAGATGTATCTGTATAGATATTGTATTTCCCCCCCCCCCTGTCCCACTGACAGGATGAGGGGGACGATTAGCCCAGTTGGTAGTGTGCTTGGCTGGGTCCGAAGTTTGATTCTTGCTCTGGCTGTGTCATCTTGACCCACTTTATTGAATTTTGAACAGCATTTTCACCCATCCTTTGCCTCATTGATGTTTCACCTGGACTTACTTTATTGAATGCTGGATAGTAGTTTCAACCATCCTTTTCCTCATTGCTGTGCCGTCCTCCTATCCTGATCAGATTCCTCCTTCTATCTTCTAACAAGGTAAGTCTGTACATTTGCCTTGCTGCAAAATATTTCATTGCATGAGTTTTAAGAAGACCGAGTGTTTTGTCAGTCCTATTTTCCAACTTATTGTGTCACATTTTGAAGTAATCTGATTGATACTGGCTGCTTTATGAGCCAATCTGATAATGTTAAAACACTTCGAAGCAAGTTGGAAAACAGGATCGCATACATCTTGAAACTACAGTACAGTAACCTGATTTTATCTTTACATATAGATGGCAGTGTCTAATAATCATTATTCGACTTCACTGAGCAAAGATTCTAGGAATTTGAGGGAACGGCTGTTAATATATGATATGCATTCTCACTTCAAATTACCAGATCAAAATTATGTCTTTCGGGAGGATATTAAATCATTTTGAGGCATTGAATTTGATCTCGGATCTCTGTCAGATTATGAAATCGTCACTATAATTTGTGCTTGTTTAGCAAATAGCCAATGGTAATTGCATAATTATGCTTCCTTATTTTATTCTAACATCAAAAAGCCAAACATTTAAATTCCAGCCTTCTTCATTCTACGGCAAGAAGAATTGACTGCCTTGTCTGAAATTTCTCTCAAGAAACCATTAACTTAATTGTGGTGCCATTTTTCCCCAGACAGCGAATTACGAACAGTTGTCAATATCCAGTAGTCCTCCCTTTTCTTGTTCCTCTCTGGTTTTATTTCTCCAACTGAACTAATGAAGGATAAGACATAAATCAGGATTTATTGGTGCAAAACTGATATCCTGCATAAATTGTTGCAACCCTGGTAATCTGAGCGAAATAAATATTCATCTAGTGTTTGGGTAATATTAACTTTGTTGAACATTACTTGCATAATGTTATGCTGACCGAACCAAACAGATGAAATGGCACGGCTGGTTATAACTGAATCCATGCAATGATTGACTTTAAGTAGGGCCAGAAAAGGGGTCTAGCTCAGCTGGTTGGCAGCACTACAGGCTTGCAATAGCTGGGACCAGGGTTTTATTTTAGCTTTGGCCGGGTCATATGGATGTGCAATAGGCCTGTTTGGACAGCAGTTTCAATCTTCCTTCAACTATTTGGTGAATCGTCCCTGATATGCTAGATGTCTGGTATAGATATATTTGAAGAAAAGATATATATAGGTATTGAGTTTTGGCCTGATGTACACCCACACATGTCATGAAATGACAGTTTTTGTAAAAAGAAATCCAATTGTTAAATTCTCTGTGCCTTGAAATTTCCTTAATTCCATTTCAGGAAAATGAGCTTTGATATATTGCACCGCAGAAGTGGATGGAAGCAACTTGAGTCGTACTGCCACAAAAAGTAGTTCTAAAGAAAGTCGATTCATTTCAAATTTATTGCGAATGACAAAATGTTATGAGCCTGGGTTCTGATATATTAAGGAAGATATTAGTTCAAAGAATTTTCGATTGCCAGGGGAACTAAGGAATGAAAATGCATAGAAAGGAATCGGCCGAATTGATGGACATCAGAAACATATCTTAAGTTCATATAAGGTGGCGTTCTCCAGAAAAAGAGCATGATAATTAGTGAAAGAATGAAGGTTATGAAATATATGCTCTATAGTGTTACGCAATATTATGTCAAGAGCAATGAGATTGAAAATCACTGTTGCAGATGAAACAATGCACAAAAAAGACAGATGAAAATTGTCCGTGAAAGAAGATTAAAATATGTGACTCTGATCTGTGACAAGATTAAATGCAGTGGCATAAAGTGAGAGGTCTGTTTTCCATCAAGTCTGAGTAAACCAGAACCTGTAAGCCTCACACATGGGCTCCTGGGAAATCTGCAAGGCAATGGAATCATACAATCATGGTTTATAGGGGAACTTCTGGTGATAACTGAAGTGCACGTGCATGTACAATGTACAGCTGAATGATCTATATCCATGCAATGATAGACTTCAAGTCAGGTGGGGTTAGCTCAAATATTATTGGTAGCTTCCAACACTTGCTGCCCTGTTTGATCCCAGCTCTGACCAGGTCACCTGGACCTATGTTGGACAGCAGTTTTAGGGGTTAGCTTAGTTGATCTTTAAAATCAATCTGACTTCAAATGAGGCATTTTTAACCGGTCTATAATGTTACATAATTGTCAGACCACAGAACAACAAAGTCAACGGAACAAAAACCCTCATTTGCTTAAGATGAATAGAATCTGACAATGGTGCTCATTTCTCAGTCTGTTTGTGCTTTTAGTCTGAAAGCTCCTGGGAAAATGTATAAAGCAAAATGGAAATCTAAAGGGATACACGTAAGACTGAATTAAACAATTAAGCCACGTGGCAGAGAAAGACGAGATACATGTGGGTGTACATTTTTATCCTGTTTTGTTCCATTTGTCACTGAAGTACTTGTGACACACAGTAATAAAATCTGACAATGGTGCTCATTCCTCAGTTTTTTTGTGCTTTTAGTCTGAAAGCTCCTGGGAAAATGTATAAAGCAAATGTAAATCTAAAGGGGTACATGTATGTAAGACCGAATTAAACGATTAAGCCACATGGAAGAGAAAGACAAGGTATGTGGGTGCTTTTAGACATACAATTTTGTGTCACGTGTTTTGTTCCATTTGTCAATGAAGTAAATGTGACACATTGCAGAACCAGCTGCCTTACTTTCATGACAGTCACTGTTAAGACAGTGATACCTGCTGCAAAAACAATGTTTTCTGCTGTAAAATCTTTTGCATGCATTAAGATAGCTGCCATAAAAGTAATGCAGCTTGTTTTACAGTGCCGATGGATGCATTGCCCATGTGCATGAACAATGCGCACCAATAACCTCTTATATCCACTAATGACATACAAATGCTCTATCTTATTTCTTTTTTTTATCCAAGGACAAGGTGGCAGCTACAAATACATGATTTTATATCCTTGCCTTGTCTCAAGGGTCATTCCTATAGTTGATAATTTCCAATTGTAGAAATTCCCTCTTCTAACCCTTGTTCCAGATCGATTGATGCTTCTTGGAAAGCCCAACCTTGTTGAATTTAATCAGGAGGTTGATACCGGTAAAAAAATAGCCGATACATGAGATGATCTTGATCTATGGTGGTTTTATGCAGCCAATCTCCAGACAACCTGAGCTTGCAAAAGCCACCCATGAGTTAAATAGGTCCGCAGTGCTCTGCAGTGTAAAGAAGGTGATAGTGTACAGATGATGAAGTGGTAGTTTGGCAGTGACTATGAGGGCTTAACATCTATAAATCCTGCGTGAAGAAACCCATGCATGAAGTGTCAACCAAAATAATCCGCTTCCCAGAAAATTTCATTTCATTTGTCAACTGAAATTCTTCTGAGTTGCAAAAGACTCCTTGCATAATACTCAATTTGATTAAACTCCACAGTAAGCAATATCTGTGTAATAAATAGAATTTGTTTGTTCTTCAATACACGTCAGAAGCAATGAGAAATTTCCTTGTAGAATATCAATTGTATTGACTTAAACCAGTTTGCTGCAGAAACAACAGAAAATGAGATTACTTATTTCCTTTAACCAAGAGGCTCCAATCCTAGATTTGCTAAATAAACAGTACTGTGGAATATTTAACCTGACTGCAGATTTCATGTCATGTGAAGTGTTAGTCCACCATTTGATAAATACAAACACGCATGAGATCTATATTTACAACACTGAAAAATTTGAAACTTTGAGTCAGCTTTATTGATGAGTGAGATGGTTACACATTTCTGTTGAGCAGGTATAGTTGGTTGTTTTCAGCTAGCAAAGATAAACTGTCAATTATTATAACACAAAACAACAAGCTATGCTAGCTCAAAGGAATTGTGCAACCATCTCACTCAATCATTTAAGCTGACTCAAAACTCAAATTTTTTATTGAAGGTCAACAAGAGCAGACCTCATTTAAGAGCATAATTGAAACATGAATATCAATAATGATGACTTTCATGATTTATCCACAATTCCATGCCTTGTAGGGTTTCTATTTTGTAGTCTGAAATGATAGATTATTCTAGGAACTATATACTTTATATTCAATAGGTCATGAATTTTAACAATACTCTTTTCTGCTAATGTTATAATAACTTGCTGCTTTTTGGCACATAAATCTTTGCATGAAGAATCAGCAAGTAACAAAAAAGGGAAGATGACAGACATCTTGAAACAAGAGGAAAAATATTGACATCCATCATCTCACTGTGATATCAGATCTCTCTCTGTTGACTGCTTCTTTCCTGTTGTTTTTCCTGCATCCATATCTCTCTCTCTCTCTCTTGTTTGCCATTGTTATTGGCTCTGAGAACAAAGTACTGCATCCATATCTCTCCTTCTCTCTCTCTTGCTTGCCATTGTTATTGGCTCTGCTTCGTTCCTGTTGTTTTTCCTGCATCCATATCTCTCCTTAATAATAATAATAATAGGCATTTGTATAGCGCTAATTCCAGTAAACTGCTCACTAGCGCTTGTGCATGATGGATCTATTTGTAGAAACTCTTAAACAGGTGAGTTTTAAGATTTCTTTTGAAACCATCAACTGTCTTGGAGGCCTTGACATTCTCTGGGAGTTGGTTCCACAGTTTTGGAGCGGCATGTGAAAAGGCTCTGTCTTCGTATTTGTTTTTGTTGTAGGAAGTTGGTACATTTAGGAGTATTTTGTTATTGCTCCTCAGATTACAATTTCTTTCAGATTTTTGCTGAATCATATTTTGAACATACAAGGGAGCTTGTCCGTTTAATGCTTTCCAAGTTGTTAACATGAGTTTGAATTGTATTCTGGCTGGGATTGGCAGCCAATGCAGTTGCTTCCTATGCTGGCTTACACTGTCATACTTTTTCAATTTTTCAATAAGTCGAACTGCCGAGTTTTGGGCGACTTGAAGTTTATTTATTAAGCGACTCGATGCTCCATACAGAAGACCATTTCCGTAGTCTAGGTGAGGAGTGACAAGCGCATTGACTACTGTTTTGCAAGTTTCCTTGTCCAGAGACTTCCTAATTTTTGAAACATTTCTTAAATTGAAATAGGCACTCCTGCACATTTTGTTGACTTGTTTTTCCATGGTCATATTTACCTTCTCTCTCTCTTGCTTGCCATTGTTATTGGCTCTGCTTCTTTCCTGTTGTTTTTCCTGCATCTATATCTCTCCTTTTCGCTCTCTTGCTTTCCATTGTTATTGGCTCTGCTTCTTTCCTGTTGTTTTTCCTGCATCTATATCTCTCCTTTTCGCTCTCTTGCTTGCCATTGTTATTGGCTCTGCTTCTTTTCTGTTGTCTTTCCTGCATCCATATCTCTCCTTCTCTCTCTCTTGCTTGCCATTGTTATTGGCTCTGAGAACAAAGTACTGCATACAGATTACTGGAGCATTGCAATTCATAGCAATCCACAGTACCCACACTATATCATTGAAGCTCTAAAATTTGTGTGCAGGGCTGTAACAGTTGAAGATACATTTTATGCAAACTGCTGGTATTGTTTACCAGATATATATATATATCAAACTTTTGATACCGCACTGTCCTGTTTCCAAACATCTAGACAGGGGTTAGGCCAAATTTCATTTCAGCTCTGGCCAAGTCACCAGATGTGCATTGCCCGATGTTGGACAGCTGTTTCAATCTCCATTGCTCCATTGACGTCCTAATTAGGCAACGGAGGAGAATAAATATAGGATGTATTGTCTGATCTAAATACCAATCATCCATCCATCTTTAATCTCAGAGCTCTACAGCTTCAATAATTCCTCTAGACAATCAAACCCAAATCATTATGATAAAATATTATCTGATCTATACAGCACGACAGAAGCAATGCATCAGAAAAAGTAAATAATATGCCACAGGATAAACATTGAAGTTTGCCTTGGATATAATATGTAACCAGTTAATATTGAAACTCTTTTACTTGAAATAACGGAGTAATTATTCAGGATCATGAGCTTAAACCAGTGACAATGTCTCTACTTCGTTTTCATATCACTATGTAAATTGTTTAGAACTAGAAGCTATTTAAATGCAAAGGCTCGCTGTGGATGTAAATTTTTGTTGGGAAATAGAAAAGTGTCCATATTGTAAATGGACATTCATAAATTTCAGTAATCATGTCAGTTATAGGCCTAATGGGGAATTAAGCAGATTTGTGGTTTCAGCTACATTTATTATATCGTTCTGTAGAATAATGATGAACGTGGGACATCTATATATTGCATGATTTCCAGTATTTTTGGGAAAGCAAGGACTGTTTGCACTTTGCAAGTTATGATGCCAATGACTTGTCATAATTACAGGTATTTCAATTGCATTTGCCAATACAGTTCTATGGACTGGCATTCTGCATGCATGGTGATGGGGGAGGGGAAGAAAGAAAAAGTAGGTAAACTGAAGACTTCTGTGAAGAAAATAATTTGGGTTATACTGCACGTGGTAATGATTTAACCATCATTATTTTAAATAATACCATAATTGATAGATAGATATCTAGATCTGCATACAGTGCCGCCTGTAATATAAGTAAGTGAAACGCATGAAATGGTGTCGTTGCATCAATGCTAAACATCCTCAGCAAAACTGCTTGTGGAAGCATGAATTCTCATCTGATGAGCGGAAAATACATTGATTCATAAAGGCCAATATGTGAGGCATGTGGGATAAAAATGGCAGCCAATTTCTTTGCTGTAGCTGGAGTTAGGTATGGGTCAAAGTCTTTGATAAGTAAGTGGAACACAGGCCCAATGTTTTTAATAGGGAAGGGTGGTTAACATACTTATCAAAGACTTTGTCCCATACCTAACTCTGACTTCAGCAGAGAAAATTGACTGCCGTTGTTATCCCACATGCCTCACATATCTGCTTTTATGACCCAACATGTTTCCTCTCATCGGATGAGAATTCATGTCTCCACAAGCAGTTTATTTTAGGATGTTTGGCATTGATGCAATGGCACAATATCATGCGTTTCACTTACTTACAGGCAGCACTGTGCATGGTAAGAGGAGCCTTCTAAGCCCAGTTCTGGTAGCTCACCAGGGATAGATGAGATGGGAGAGAGAAGGATTTAGTCCTCAACATCTATCCCATGTGAGGGATCTTTTACTTGCCCAGCACAGACACAGATACAACAGGCTGCCAATTTTATGTCTCATCCGACAACATCCAGCTGGAATTTTGATCATGAAGGTCCACTGAAATTTCTGGTCCCCTACCAGGATTCGAACCCATGTAAGAACTTTAATGGAGCATTCGTCCACCTTCGCCACTCTGTAACCCAGCTGCCTAGTTAAATGAGATTGGCTACAAGACGGAAAAGCTAGTGACCTTTCTGACTACGTCTTTTCATTTTAGGCTTACATGTCCTTTTTAATTAACTATATTTGGTCGCAGAACAATGATATTATTATTACTGCTTGTCTTCTTGCTACAAGAATTCACATGTCCTGATGTTATCACAATGTCTCTTTGAGGATGGCAATAAGGGCTTGTTAGCCTGCGTTGTTCTCTTCAATTGGATAGAAGAATGACTCAATTATTTTTGTGACAGACAGTGTCAAAAAAATTAGAGAACTCCCATCTGATTGTTCTGACAAATTGTGAGCTACCTAATTAAGCTTGGCAAAATATTACTCCTAGAGGATGAAATATTTCTCAGCATGAAGAATGACAGGTTTCTCTGCATGGAATTAATGAGGAAGTTATTCATCTGCATAAAGCAAGATTCAGGGGTAAGTTTTACTACAATGGCATTTACATCACAGTAAATCTGCAGGCAACCCCAGTGTTTTGTTATTTTTTTGCCTCATTAACCCATGTAATGTCACAAAGTTTGAAAGCATCCATATTTCGAAAATTATAATTGGTTATCTATACTTCAAACATGGTCATTTATTTCAGGGCACACAACAAAGGATTTCACAAGGCCCTGTGTCAAGTGCATTGTCAATTTATTATTGGGTGCTTCATTACCTCACTATCATGTATAGGGTAATGACCACATAACTTGATAGAAGTCATTAACAAAACAAAGAAGAAGAATACCAATGTTAGCATAGGGATTTTATCTCATTAGGAATATCTTTGGTAGATTTCTGCAAGCACTCCAAACTCCTCAATGAAAATGAAACTTAACTGGTCCTTGATTTTATGGATAAAATTGAATTGGAAGCCTTCCAATATAACACTTTGCAAACATAACAGGTGGTTGCTAAAATGTCTCAACTTTTGCAGAAATGTCTGGTCTGATAGGTACTCAAGGATGGTGTGATGGTCCTTGATTTTATGGATAAAATTGAATTGGAAGCCTTCCAATATAACACTTTGCAAACATAACAGGTGGTTGCTAAAATGTCTCAACTTTTGCAGAAATGCCTTGACTGACAGGCACTCAAGGATGATGTGATGAGAATAAACCAATTAGGGAAGTGACATGTCAAAGACCTGGCACACAAGGACAACCCTTGAGCTGGGGAATCCGAGGAATCTTTGAAAATGTCAATCTGTGACCTCCATGTTACAATCCCACCATTTCAACATCTGACATCATTCTAGGACATCTCATCATAAATGACTTCAAAGATATAAGAAGGGTATGATTGGGTGTGATTAAAAATCTAAATAACAAGTACAAAAGTAAAGCAACAGAAGTTCCTTTGATCTGGAGGCAAGCCGCTTCAATATTAGAAGGTCTTCGAGCAAAATTAAGCATTGTGCCTGGTAATTTGTCTGTTGAGACAGGGAAGCTCATTCAGTTGGTTCAAGTCCAATATACAGACCAAATATTTCCAGGGTGTAATAATTAGTGTGCTGTTGGGTTGGTGAGATCATCATAACAAACATCTCATCCAATCAGCGGGGGTTTAGGGGGCAGCCAACATGTGACACCATTACAACGGTTGTGCTGCAACATTTGATTTTAAAGGGTAAAATGTCTCACTGGAACTTCTTATCCATACATTGGACTAGACCCATTCAGTTTACAACACTTACTGTACACTGATGTCTTTCTTTTCTTTTTTGAGTGTTTGGAAAAGACATTGAAAAGCCGTTTTGAACAAAATGTCTGTTGAGCTCCGCAGAACAACTAAGTCTATAATAAACCCATGGGTGGTCTGGCTGGCAGGTGAGATATAGCATTTTTACCTTAAAGCGACAAAAACGTGAAAAAGAAAAACATGTATGATTAATGATGCTTATGCCCACAGCCTTTTTGTGTACCATGTTTGAATGTTCTTCCAAAAGATATGAATCTCTTGGGGAAACGTACAAAGCAAAAAGGATATCTAAAGGGACATATGAGAATGGAATTAAACGATCAAATGGGATTTGAAATAGGAAAAGAGACAAAAAAGTTATGTGGGCGGTTAAGTACATTTCTTATATTTCCTATCTTGCATTTCTGTTCCAGTGTGGTACACGTTGCTACATCTATGTCATGAGCTAGATTAAATCCGAAAAAAAAAAAATTTTCCAAAAAATAAAAAATTCCCAAAAACAAAATATTTTCCAAAAAAAAATATCCAAAAACTAAATTTTTTCCGAAAAAAAATGAATCATCCAAAAAAAAAAAATTCCCAAAAAAAAAATTAGCAAAAAAATAATGCTTGGATATTGTCAACCAATCGAGTAGTTACAAGTCCCGTCTTCTATGCTGTGGCATTATCATATTAGTTCATATCACGACCAGTGATCCTTTACCCAAGTCTTACATCAGCTCCTGCAAAAGAGAATCTTTGATGAAAAATGATACCAGTGCTATAGGGTGGTATGGGTCAACCAAAATAGATACAAACACCCAAAAAAGCACTCAGGACTTCTAAGGAGGTTATCCAAAGAAGCCACGGAGAGTTACAAATTATTTGTAATAGAAATTCAAGCTTTTGATGCACTTCATACCCAGCGTGTCCGAGCTGTATGAATACTTTTGTCATGCTGAAATTTTACTTTAGTGTGCTCCCTGAGCTAGAAGACAGAGATATGCCTAAGTTTGCAGTGCTAGAAAATCACAATTGATTAGGGCAATTATGACTGAAAAGTGAAATTTTTCTCCTCGTATCCCTGAATCAAGAGTAAATACCAGGTATGTGCAGAATACTCAGCTGTAAGAGTATTTTTGTCCGCAACTGTATCATCCAGAAAAATCTGCTCAGCATTGTTGTCATTCATCAAGACCTTCAGCATGCCCAGAGTGATTTTCTGAATTTCATTTTCCCTGCTACAGATCAAAATTTCCATGAAATCCCTGAAGCCATCCATGCTAGGAAGATATTGCAGACATTTTCCACCATCAGTGGTGATCAAGGCTTTGACCTTCTCCAGATCTTTTTGCACTTGCCTTTCAACTGTTGCCAGTATCTGCTTGCCTGGAATTTTATTATCTTGCAACTTATCACAATAACATTGCTGTAACGTATCAACTTCCTCACTGTAAAATTTGAAATTTTGAGTTAGCTCAAATGATTGAGTGAGATGGTTGCACAATCTGTTTGAGCCATGATAGCTTGCTGTTTTGAGTTATGATAATCTTTATGTTGTTATAACTTGCAAACAACAAGCTATCTTGGCTCAAAGGAATTGTGCAACCATCTCACAAAATCAATTAAGCTAACTCAAAATTCAAAATTTACAGTGCTCAGTAGTGCTTGGAGTTGTTTTTCCCTGTCAACAGAGAATGTTCTTATAATAAGAACAATAAGATATTCAAGTTTTGGATTCAGCTTGATTTTTAAAAATCTAATTTGTAAATTTATTTAGATTTGAATCAGCTTGTCAGATTTTTTAAAAATGTAACTCATTTCAAAGAATCTGGAGTCATGATAATGGCAACTCGTCTTGCCTGCTTCTTCTGTAGTGAGCAAAATTGTTTTCTTTCCACATAATTCTTTTTCAAATTTTGATTGAGCTGAACCAAATTCTCACAGAATTTGAATTTTATGTGAACAAGTGCGGAAATTTGTCAATACAGTATAGATCTTTACTTTGTCAAAGCGCACTTTTTTAACTGATTATGCCATATTCTTTCCAAAAAAAAAAACCAATCTTGGGATTTGAGTCCTACTATTCATATCAGGGGGCCTCAATTTGTTCCAAATCATGAGGGGGGGGGGGTGACAACTCGGATAAGTGCTCAGGGCTCAATGTTTTTCCTTGCATGATGCAAAACCTACAATTATGCCACTAGAATGTGAAAGGGTTTGAGAACCTGTTTGTATTTGGCCTCTGATGCCTATCATAATAAAAACTTAGGTTGTTTGGCATGGAGAGAATGGTACACAGAGTTAAGCAACCATTGTTTTCGGTGACAGCCAAATTCACTGTGTTCATCTTTCCAAGATCATTTGACTCTAATCCCAACTTGCCTGTCTGTCTCTGTAAGGAAAGCTGCGGCGTCTTGATATCTGTAAATTATATTTGAAATCAATCAGTAACTGTCAATTCAAGTTTACAGAATGAATTTATACTAGAAAGCCCGTTGCAAGCAGGTATTTGAGCTGTTTAGGCTAGGATGTCTGTGCCTGAATATGACAGTGGAGGTAAATGGACATATATCAAGCAGTGTGCCTACAATGCAAATGTAAAGGTAATATTCTCTTGTTGCTGCAAAATGTCAGGATGGGCTTGGAAAACAAATGCATATTGTGGTCAATGTGGTGGCAGCCCTTGTCAGTGTGGCAGGGCCATGCTGCCACCTGGATAGCCTGACGGAAAGCATATGACCCAGTTCTGCAAATTGATCAAAAGTAGAAGGGAAAGGTGTCAAATGAAGGTGTATTTGAAAGAAGGTAGGAATTGTTTAAGTACAAGTACTATTGCAAAACAAAGTAAATGTCAGTGATGTGGCACATCCAACGTTTGATGAGTGTGATGAGAACAGGGACAGAGTTATGCCTGAGACATGGACCCAAGAGAGATAGCATTTTTATGTTTGGATTTTTTGATAGTTAAATGTTTACATCTTCCGATTTCTCGTAAAGACTTATATTACATAAATACAGTATACCAGCTATGTTATATGTTATCAATGTATTGTTTGGCAAGAAACAAACGGAACACAGTAATTAGCAACCCTGGTCTCCAGTGACAGAAAAATTCACCAACTTCAGGTATCAATGACTCTCTTGACTAGCAGGTAGTGGAATTCCAACTTACATATTTGCTTCCAGACGAGAAACCATGGCAAGTGTCTTCTTGAAATGTGGAACTCATACAGCCAACAAGAACCAACACTCAGATAGTACGGATGTAGGACTGCCAGCCTGCCTTGTAACATATGCCTAGGCCTATCTAGTCAGCTATCTATGTCCGTATCAGCCCATTCTCCACCCCAGAATGAAATACGTACTTTATGGACTTTCTACACCTAGATATAAACACCGGTCTTCATTCTGAAGGAACAAAAAGGACGTCCTTCATTCTCATGTATAGATCACACCACTGTTGAGAATGAACATCGGCCTTAATTTCTACACATTACTACAAAATAAAAGCTGGCCTTCATTCTCTCAACACCAGAATGACAATGAAGGGTGGTCTTCATTGTGAAAGCAAATTAAATACTGCATTTTATTATTTAACCTATTGTAGAAAATGAAGGATAGTCTTCATATCCAGTCAAATTGTCAGTAATTCAGACCAAAACCCGAAATGAATATCACTCTTCATTTTTAAAGTTAGTTCGGTTTTACATAAATTAAAGACCCACTTTTTGTCAATTAAGATAGGGCCTTATTTTTCAGTAAACATCAATGTTGAATCCTACAGCCCTTATTCACCAAATTTGGGTAGGTTTGTAAGAATGTAGTAAATCCAGGGGGTGTGATCTGGATTTTTGTGTTGGGTTAAGTATGGCAGCATTCAGCCTTTGAAATACATTTTTTGTCCAGATCCATACCCCCCCCCAAACTCTGCCACTCCTATTCCATTTACTGAACTCATCTAGTCAATATTTTCATTATAGTGCTGTACTTTTGAAGGGGTTGGTGGTATTTACTTTTAATACCCCCCCCCCCCTACTTTTTGCAGGTTAGGTTGCTACTCAATGGCTGCTTTATCTGGTGTAGATGGGGGGGGGGGGTATGAGAGGGGGGACCTGAGCAATGATGCATTCAATGGACATCACTTAGGTTAGATAATCAGTAAAGGGGTAATTGAAACACTGTTTGATACAGTAAACTTATTTTTATAAAAGTTTTTAAAATTACTCTGTTAAAATTTAATGATATGTTATTTTTATAAGTCATTAAACAAAAAGACATTATATTTGCAGAACTACAACATAAAATATAACACCATTTATTTTATGTCCATTGAATGAATCATTGCTCAGGTCATTATCAGAATATAGGGGTAGTGTCTTATCTCATTATCATTTCTTGTACCCCTTCCATTGTAATACATGTATAATAGCATTTATTATATAATTATAGCTGACCTATTTACATATCTACAAGTTATATTCAATATTGATAGAATGTATTCTTATGAATATTACAGACTTGTTTTGAGAACAGTTCATTTTGTCATATTTGAATTGTTATCAAAACTCAGACATTTTCCAATTAACAATAATTCACCAAATTCGGTTCTATTTCATTTTAATGTTGATTTTACCATTTTGTAGGTAGCTATACTGTTTAATCGTATATAAGTACCTTATCAAGAAAATAATTAGGAATTTAGACCTATTCCCATTTTGGACTTCAGTAGCCTGGGGATATACATTTCCTTACTGAAACCAGACCTGTTAGTTCTCCCTATTCAAAAGTCTTGTCTATTGTTAGCTTTCATGTTATAACCATTGAATTAACTAAATTATGTTCTGTATTATATGAAATAGATACAGTATCTCCATAAAAATATAAACAAATCGTGTTTAATTCCATCAAAAACCTGTGATTTTGCTGATTTTGTTTGTTTGTTTGTTTTTTTAATAATCAAGCAATCCACACACTTGTTGGCAATCCAACGGCTTTCCTGGGGTAATAAAACCTACTGAACTCATTTAATAATGAAAAAAAAAGCAAATAGAGACCCCCCCTCCCTGCCTCAAATAGAGACCCTGCTGGAATGTCTTCTATATATTTTATAAAAATATGAAAGGGGGCTTCCCCTCCTCCCTTTATCCCTTCTCCTCTCCTCCTCTCCTCCTCTCCTCCTCTCCTCCTCTCCTCCTCTCCTCCTCTCCTCCTCTCCTCCTCTCCTCCTCTCCTCCTCTCCTCCTCTCCTCCTCTCTCTAACTAAAGGCTTGAATGCTTGCAAATTATACAAAAACCCTGCTATTGATATATTTCAAGTATATCAATATCTAACATTTTCAAACAAAAGTTTTGATTTTTATTTTTTCTAGATGTGAATTAAGGCACTGTCGGCTTCCTATTAGAGCCCTACAATGTTAAAATGTAAATATTTCGCAGCAGTAAATATTTATTTATTTATTTATTTACAAATATATTTTACAAGGGTAAAATCAGTCAGCTGAAACTGTTTTACAATGATGCCCTTCAAACATACAATTCAACAATTAAGTAAAACAATAAAGATAAAAGTATATTAGAAATCACATCCCAGAATACAATAAAATGCCCATTCAATTATGTGAAGTTCAACACAAATCTGCTGACATTCTCATCATAAATACAATGTTGCATGAGTGCAGGATTTATATGCGGAAAAGGATGGTCAAAGAGGCCAATTCCACAGAAAGCAGGTCCATTTTTCGGCAATTACCCTTACCATAGGCATATCTATATCAGAAAATGAATGACATTCTTCATCTTGTACATGTTCCTTCAGAATTAAATACAACCTTCATTTTCAGGTGACAAAAGTCCATGAAGTACGTATTTCATTATATGTGGAGAATGTGTTGGTCCGTATATATATATGTGTCCATTGATCTATCTATCTATCTATCTATCTATCTATATATCTATCTATCTATCTATTTATCTATCTATTTATCTATCTTTAGACTTAGAATATCTATCCATGTTCTGTCCCATATCTTCTGTCTTATATCTGTCTATCTTCTGTTCTTCCTTCATGCGTTTCTACTCCGTCCTTTCTTCCATCCTACCTTTCGTCCTTCCTTCCTTCCTTCCTTCCTTTTCCTTTCTTCTTCTTCCATGCCTGATTTCTCCTTCCTTTCTTCTCCTTCCTGTCTTCTCCTTCCTTCTTTCTTTCCTTTCTTTACTTATTTCTTGCTTTCCAGGGGTGGACTGGCACCATTTTTGGCCTGTGGCAGAATAATTCAAGGGCCCTTACGTTCAGCATTATTTCAAAATACTAGGCCTAGTACACATAATTTGGTAAATAGTTATTCTAGTGGGGGCCCCATGTGAAAGGGCCTTGTCCTGTTCAGTTAATCTTGTTGCATAACCTTGTTTGGCTCTTTCTTGGGTCATTCCATGCCAAATTAACAAATGGTCGCAGCACGGCCACCTCCGATTTCTTTCAAACTTTCAGCGTTTCAAAAAAATAATTAGGAAAGATCAAATCCAAAATTACAGGGCAATAGCTCAATTATTTCCAGAGTTATGATAAAAATAATTTTGAAAAATTGGAAAAAATACTGAAAAACGTCTATTTGTAAAATTGTCATTTCACTTCAAATTTGGACCCGAACTGTTTGATTTTTTTTATACAATGCCAGTGATACCCTAAACTAATAAATAGAAGCAGTAAAGTGGTTTTCACAAGAATGCCTGTCAAACAGAAATTTTCAAAGTTGACTGATTTATCACACTAAAATCCAATATTCATGATTTTTTTTGCCTACCTTAAACACATCCCAAAATCTTCATATTTTGCATGATAGTTCTTTGCCATATAGTGCATGAGTAAATAAGTTTATTTAAGATTACCAAAAAAAATCATGAAAATTGGATTTTAGTGAGATAAATCAGTCAACTTTGAAAATTTATGTGGGACAAGCAATTTTGTGGAAAGCCACTTCTCTGCTTCTGTTTATAACTTTTGGGTATCTTATGCATTGCAAAAAAATATCAAAAAGTTTAGGGCAATATTGAAAGTTTGATAGCCATTTTAAAAATGGACAATTTTTGACATTTTTTTCGTATTTTCACAATTTATTTGATCATAACTCCTAAAATATTTAAGCTATCGTCCTGCGATTTTGGATTTGCTCTTTCCTAATAATGTTCTTGAAACGTAGAAAGTTTGAATGGAATCGGAGACGGTCATGCTGGGGATTTTCGGAAATTTGTTTGATTTGGTGTGGAATGACCCTCTTGTAATTTTAATTTTTTGCCACCTTGAATGGGCCCCCCCTGAGTGGATGGGCCCGTGGCAGCTGCCACTCTGCCACATAGGCCAGTCTGCCCTTTTTGCTTTCTTCCTTTCTTTAATAAATCTGTAAACACTCGCTCTATGTGGCTGGCACTGCTATCACAGCAGTTAGAAAAGCATAGTAGAAGTATATTTTTAATAAAATCACCAAGAAGTTGTGAAGACCTGGCAAAATTGAAAAGAGCTTTCAATGAGCCACAAGTAAACATACTACAAAAAATAAGATTCATACAAGGAATAGTTTTAAGAGGAGGTGATGCACAGAGTCAAAATTATAGAATTTGGCTCGTCATAAGGCCTGCTTCTGGCAGTCCTAATAAAGAAGATATTTATATTTCTCAGTTAAAGCAACACGAGTCTAGCACAGACTGACACTTCTTGGAAAATGAAACTACACTGTTCTCAAATACTTGAATGTATGTGTAAGCAAGTTAAGTACTCTGTTATCTGGTGAAGACTCAATATGGTACCTTATCAGCAATATAAGGAGGTGGTCATGTGATATATTCATGATAATAGGTAAAAAGTGTGTTTATGTCTTTATGGTACATACACTACTGGCCTAAAGTTTGGTAACATTGTCTGGTTTTTACCCTAAGAAAATAAAGTCTATCTATCTATCTATCTATCTATCTATCTATCTATCTATCTATCTATCTATCTATCTATCTATCTATCTATCTATCTATCTATCTATCTATCTCTGTCTATCTATCTATCTATCTATCTATCTATCTATCTATCTATCCCAGGATCATTTGTGGCAATTTTGATATTATAAATGTAAGAGGTGAAGATCTTGTCAAGCAACTGAACTGGCAAAGTGTTTCTCAGCGAATAAAATATTATCTAGCGAAACAGATGTTTAACTGCAAATATGGTAATGCACCTGATAACTTATGTAATGCAATTGTCTTGGCATGTGAAACTAATAACTTAAATTTACACAATGAATGTTCAAATTCCATTTTGTAGAACTAATGTTTTCAAGAAATATTTTATATATAGGGGTTCTACTGTGTGGAATGGTTTACCTAGTCAAATACAAGAGTCATTGTCAGTTGAAGCTTTTAAGACCAATGTTAGAAATGTTTTTAAATGATTTGTTATATATAATAATGTGTTATCAATTTTATTATTTTTACATATTCATTGTTGGCTGGACCACATGAAAAACTGTTTTATTTGTGCAGATTGTGTTTATCCAGCTTGTTAAAATATTTTTAAATAAATAAATAAGTAAATCTATCTATCCATCTATCTATCTATCTATCTGTCTATCTATCTATCTATCTATCTATCCATCTATCTGTCTATCCATCTATCCATCTATCCATATATCTATCTATCAATCTGTCTGTCTATCCATCTATCTACACCGAATCTATTGCATTTTAATTAGATCAGCGAGAGGAGGTTCATGATGGGTTAGTTAGCCGTGTAATATTTAATTTCACAGGGCGCTTTTTAAATTAGACATGCATAATTGCATATCCATTAATAACATAACAATACACAACGTATTAGTTACTGGTCACTGGTAATACATTTCCAGCAAAATTTGACAGCACCAGTTCAGTAGTTGGCCGAGACCAATGCTATTTTAACTGAGATGCGGGTCTCATTGTTTCATCCTATGGGAAAAGGTGTGCTTTCACCAAACTTACCTATGATATCCTTTTATCTTAGTATCATATTAAAGTAGGGAGCTAGATATAGCCACTGTTTTTCAATCTGGCCCTATATAAAAAAACTACAATTGTAAAATTACTGAAAATAACAAATGTATGATTACCATACATGAGATTAAAACAAAGAAACTTCTTTTAAAAACCTTTCGGCTTCGGCTTTAAAATATAAAAATATATGGCACTTCTTCTGGTCATAACTTCTGAAAATGACACGAAGAAATCTCTCCTTTGTTGGGCATTCATAACTCTAGTTTTTCCTAAAAGTTCATCACCTCTTACATTATTAACATGGTCGTAGTTATCATAAAATAGCTATCAGTGCTCTGTTCTACATTCTTTGAATCATACCTTTTACTTTGGCTGGTGTTGTCCCTTACGGTAATTACAGAGCTAATTTATTTAGACAATTATATCAGCCACAAATTTCTGAAGTTAAATAGCAGAATTAGCCAAATGTTCCATATTGCTTTTGCAAGAAGATTGTTCCCAACAAAGCTGCATGTCAGTGTGCACAGCGTGTCACTAGAAACATTTGCAAAATCCAAGGATCTGAAAGGACAAAAGAATGAATTTAAACTTTTTCAGCCAAAATATGATGAACCTGGTCATCTTCCTGGTTGAGCAAAAATTATCACTCATTGACACACTGACTAAAATTAATGTCATATTATGAAGTTCTGTTACTCCCGATAAATATTATGTCTCAGTTGAATAGCCACAATCTGACTAATATCATATTTTTTCGAAAAGTATGGATTATATATCCATCATACCGTCAAAACTAGGCCATACAGGCTATTGGACAAGTTTCCATGAGTCCGACAGCTAGATTGTGGACATTTTAGAAAATGGCATCTTGCTTGGCCTATATAGATTATCAACCAGTGTCTCTAATTAAACATTTCACCATCTCTTGCAGAAATTTGTCAATAGACAAAACATAAGGACTGAATGCTGGGTCCTAAACTTTCTAGAATAAAATACGGAGAGGGGTAACTTTATGTCGGACATTTATCTCTCTAAACAAGACATAAAAGATACTGATGTTTGAGGAAGTTTTAATCCATTGAAAAGTTCCATATTAGATCACAAAACAGACTAAGCTAAGTTCCAACGAATTGTTGAAACGAATTGTTATATGTACAGAAGTCTAATCAATGCCTTAGGCCTGGTTCTCACGACGGCGATTTGAGAGCGGCGCGTCAAGAGAAGTCATTTCTTGGAAAGTTGTGGCGTAGAACGTTGGTTGAGGCACGTTACGTAATCAATTAGTGTCATGTGCGGCGCTTAAAGTTTGTAGCCGCGGTGAGTCTTGAGGTGTCCGCGGCGCTGCTTCAGCTTTCTTCGCCGCGTTCCGCCTCTCTTGCCTCAGCGCAGTTCCAAACAGACTCGTCGCACTTTGTTTTGGAATTCGGCGAGGCTGCTTTTACTTCGCCCAATGTTGTTTCCTCTTACGCCGCTGATGGTTGTGAGGCAGCTACGTCTGAAATTGGCGACCTGCGACGCATCAGGAAACCTTCGGCGTACACCCGAGGTAAGATGCGCCGCTGAAAATGACAGCCTCGCCGACGACTGTAACGATGCAACGCCGCATTTAGGTACTTGTTACTGCGTACCTTGATGGTTCATCGTCGCACATGCATTCATACAGCGCCGAGGACATTACAGGCGCGTCGATGCTGACCTTCTTCGTCGTCCTTGCCTTAAGCAGCGACGAAGGTCTCTTAAGCATCGACGAAGGTCTCTTGTTGCAGCGCTGCGGCAAAGTGTGTTTCGCTGCTGCAGGAGTCACTTTTGGTCATTATAAAAAGGGACACAGAGGACCTCCTTGCTTCATTTGCTGATTGCCCTTCAATGAGAACACAACGACTGCCTACTGAACATATGCATGATGAATGAAGAAGAAATTATTGTTGTGGCTGGTGCTGCTGCTGCTGCTATCGGAGCTGTCTATTTGAGACACAGGAGGAGGAGGGCCAGGAGACAGAAAAGGTGGTGGATTCGCAACTGGTTGCTGCAGAGGGAACAACATGGTCACTTCCATCAACTGCTGCCTGAACTGCAAGTCAATGACGTGTCCGGCTACTACAACTACACTAGAATGCCCCCTGCCATCTTTGCTGAAATCCTGGAAGCTGTTGGACCACTCATCACTAAGCAAGACACCAACATGAGGAGGGCTTTGGAACCTGGTCTGAAGTTGGCTATCACCCTACGGTACATGGCAACAGAAAACAGCTACAAGTCCCTAGCTTATGCTTTCCGTGTGGCACCCAACACCATCTGCAACTTCATCCCTGAGGTCTGCCTTGCCATCGTTCATGCCTTCGAAAGACAGCTGGCACTACCCACACAGCCTGAAAGATGAAAGGAGATAGCCAAGGCTTTTGAGACGAAATGGAACTTGCCTAACTGCATTGGAGCTCTGGATGGCAAGCACGTCGCAATCCGATGTCCCAAGGCTGCAGGCTCCTTGTTCTACAACTACAAGGGATTTCATTCCATTGTCCTGATGGCCCTCGTTGATGCCGACTACAAGTTCATCTATGCGCAGGCCGGCTGTCAAGGAAGTGCATCTGATGGCGGCGTCTTCAGGGACACAATACTTCGACAACTCCTGGACGAGGAAGATCTAGGCCTACCACCTCCAGAACCTCTACCTGGCACAGAAGACAATCCTTTCCCATATTACATCGTGGGTGACGAGGCATTTCCCCTGAAGACATGGCTGCTCAAACCAGTGCCAAGAAGGAACCTTGACATTGCTTCCAGAGTCTACAATTACAGGATTTCAAGAGCCAGGAGAGTGGTGGAGAATGCCTTCGGTCTGCTGTCACACAGGTTCAGATGCTTCCTGACCACCATGCCCCAACGACCTACAAGAGTGACATACATCACAATGGCTGCTTGTGTTCTACACAACATTCTGCGAGACAGAGTAGGCGTCCACCATGCCCGTGACATTGAAGTTATGGACAGAGAAGATCCACAGACACACAACGTCACTGAAGGAGTTTGGAGGGGAGACCGTCAATTGCATGACCTAGGAGAACCACTTCGACACGGAAATGCCTCCAGAGATGCCAAGGCTGCTCGAGACTACCTACGTGACTGGGTCAACAGTCCGGCAGGAAGTGTCCCTTGGCAGTTGGAGAAAATCTGAAGAAGATGCAGACTATCTATTCAAAACAACAAACCCCAGGCCCTTTTAAGGGCCACCAAATCCTCCCAATTGAGCTGGCCATGTACACATCCTATGTTGACAAAACAAGCCCAAAAATCAATCAATCAATCAATCCATCTATCAATCCCTCCATCCATCTATCTATCTATCTATCTATCTATCTATCTATCTATCTATCTATCTATCAATCTATCTATCTATCTATCTATCTATCTATCTATCTATCCAAGTCCAATGCCTGCAAAGTGACGACAACTGCTTTTCTTTTCAGAAGTCAGAAGTCAGAAGTCAATGAACTTTTATTTGCCAAAAAAAATAAATAAATTAATACTTTTTAGAAAATATTTAAAGAAAAAAAAAAAAATAATAATAAAAATAAAAAAAATGGCAGGAGACCCCCCTAAGGCAAGAAAATGCCGCTAATGGTGGGCCACCTTTGAGACACCTGGAGGAGACATCAAGCACACACATAGAACACAGGTAAGTGAGAGCTATAAGATAAAAAATTAATTTTGGCAGACATAACAATTGACATTTGAGCATTCACTACTGTAAGAATTAATCATCATTTCCTTAACTGAATACTTGAAGCTTTCCATACAATGAGAATAAATTCTTATTCTAAAGAAATCACTTAATGCATTATAAAAAATTGGAATTTTGTATCTAATAGCTGACATGGCAAAGTTATGTTTCACCCTAGGGACATAGAAATTGTTTCCTCTATTAGTAGAATAATTATGAACTGTGGATGTTTTTCTAAATAAATTATTTTCTATGAAATATGCCGGTAACAACCCATTCTCAAGTTTGAAGCAGAACTTGTAACACTGCAGTGCACATAGATCAGTACATTTTAGAACCCTCAACTTCTTAAAGAGAGGCTCACTGTGAGCATTATATTTACTTACTGTAATTGCTCTAATTGCTTTTTTTTGCAAGGCCAGCAACCTGTTTGCCCGATTTTCCCAAAGTATAGCTCCATAGGTGAGATAGGGAAGAATTAAGGAATTGTAAATATTCAAAAGTATCCTTGTAGGTAAGAATAATTTCAACCTATTTAATATGCCTATTGTTTTAGATATCTTTTTCGATATAAGCTGCTCATGACTTTTCCAGCTTAAGTTTTCATCAATCATAATACCTAAGAAATTAAACTCTTTTACAAAATCTAATTTTACCCCATTTATTGATATACATGGAAAGTTAACAGATTTTTGCGGCATTCGAAATAACATAGCTTTGGATTTGTTACAATTTATAGACAATTTGTTAGATTTCATCCAATCTGACACCTTTGCTAACTCCTCATTTATAGCAGTATCTGCACACATGTCCTGACATTGAAAAGTATTCAATGTGGCACTAAGGGTTGTGTCATCAGCATACACAGTGGGATGAAACAGGTCACTGGCCTTGCAAAGATCATTGACATAAATAATAAATAACAAAGGGCCTAAAACAGAGCCCTGGGGGACACCTGTTTTAAGTTTTAGATAACTAGAATTGCAGTCATTGAATTCAACAAATTGTACTCGATCATATAGATAACTTTTAACTAATTGTACAGCATTATTGTCAAAACCGTAATATCGCAATTTATAAATCAAAATTTCATTATCGATGGTATCAAAAGCCTTTGATAAATCTAAAAAGATACTAATTGGTATATTTCCATCATCTAAATCCATTAAAATTTTGTCAACTAATTCAATTGCTGCTAATTCAGTCGAGTGCATATTTCGAAAACCATACTGACTTTGATAAAAAAGGTTGTTTTCCATAAAATAACTGTATATCTGTTGATGCATTAATTTTTCAAAAACTTTAGATATACTTGGTAACAAAGATATAGGCCGATAATTATCAAATATATTGTCAATACCTTTTTTATACAAGGGAATTACCTTAGCTATTTTCAAAGAATGAGGAAAAATATTATTTGTCACACATTGATTAAAGATTACAGTTAGTGCATCTGCTATATCACTTTTAATAAACTTAAGAAGCTTATTAGATATTCGATCCTCCCCAAAACTAGTTTTTGGTTTTAGACTGTCAATAACTTTTATAATGTCTGCACGAGTGACACAGGAAAATTTAAATGAAGAAAGCACTTCTCTGGTTAAGTAGTCTTGAAAATTAGTACTATCTGGTGAAGTAATTTTGTTTGCCAATTCGGGGCCAATATTCACAAAAAACTCATTAAATTTATTTGCAATTATCAAAGGATCTGTTATGTTAACTTCATCAATAAGGAAATACTTAGGGAATTCTTTTTTATTATCAGACTTATTGATAACTTCTTTTATAGTACACCATGTTTTCTTCATGTCATTTCGAAATTTTTCAAAACATTTGAAATAATACATTTTCTTCGCGTTTCTAATACTTTTTCGTAGTATTCGATTATATGTCTGTAAATTTAATTTTTTCATTGGAAACAGAGGGTGGTGAGAAGGTAATGATTTTAGTGAACTATATAATTTATCACGGTATCTAATTGAGATGAGAATACCTTTAGTTATCCAGCTGCATTTTTTGTGTTTATATTTATCAAAACGATACGTTTTAATGGGAAAGTATTTATCCATACCAATCATTAGAATATTCTTCAATTTCTCATAATTTAGGTTCGGGTCAGCAGATATTTCAGAGTTGAGTTGTTGCATCACATTTGAGTTTTCCAGGTAACTTTTAAAGTTAGCATTTGAATGAGACATAACTTTAACATATTTTATAGAGGCCTTATGGCAGTTCAAATAATCCAAAGTGATGAAATATGGGAGGTGGTCTGAAATGTTTTTTACCAAAATACCCGATGTTGTTTCAGAGAAATAATTTGCGATCTTAACAAAAACGTTATCAATAAGAGTACCATGACGTTCTGTCAGGCGTGTTGGAAAAGTAATTTTTGGGATATAACTTAAAGATAACATAGTTTCAAAGAAATTGTTAATATAGTTAATACTTTTAAAGTTTAAAAGATCCAAATTAAAATCACCAGCAAGCAGAACATTTTTATGAGATTGAAAACGATCAAGAGTACGAGTAATTTCAGTAATGAAACTTTCAACACTATCTACATTTGTTCTTGGTGGCCTATATATGTTACCAAGGATAATTTTGTTTTGGTTTAAAGCTGATGCTTCATTATCAAAAATTTCAATGAACATTCCATCCCATAACTGGGACTGTTCAATACAAAAAGTCTGGAATCTAAAAGACTCGTGAAGATAAATAGCAACACCTCCATGTGCACTGCAGTGTCTACCTTTGTGAATAAGGTTGAAACCTTCAAGCTGTAATAAAGACATATCGTTATCATCTGTCATCCAAGTTTCTTGTAAACAAATTGCACTAATTGTTATACCATTATCTCTAAAATGTTCTAAATATACTTTCAATTCACTAAATTTTGCATTTAAAGACTGACAGTTTAAACTGATTATTTTAAAGGAGTGCTTCTTACTTTGTATCAATTTAACGAAACTTTCATCATTGTAATAAGGGGAGTGATTAAATAACACTGGGGTTTCATGCTCATCACCAAAATTAAAATTGTCATCCTGTATCTGATTAACCAAAGAATAAGTGTTGGGATTATCAAATAAATTATCAACTAGGGGCATCATAGTTTAAGAATGAAGTACAAGAAATAAAGAACATGTAAATCATGAAAGTAATATTCTATGCCTTTAGTCAAGAGATTACCGTCATGTACTTGCTGGTAAAGCTTCACAGTTACCGTGTTAAGATCAGTGTGCTTGATGTCTCCTGAAAAAACAAAATTGAAAAACATGAAAAAAAATAAATAAATAAATACAATGTAACAGATTAAATGGGATGCCATAGATTACAGGTTTCCCATTTCTGGACTTTCCATAGAAAATTTATCAATAATTCTTAATTATATGCCTAATGATAACATAATCGGATCTAAAAATGTACATACATCAAATCATAACAAAATTAAATTACACTGTTTCATTGGTGCAGAGCCTAAGTTATTAGGATGAGTGGCGTATTTCAAAGCAAAATCCTAAGAAGTAAAGGTTGATATGAATTTAAAATGACCAAAAAATAATAAATAATAATAATAGAAGACAAGAAAGTTTCATATAATTACAGGGAATATTGTAGCTTATGAGAAAATAACAGAAACAATCATTTGCTTGACATGGCGTCTCTCATAATAATCTTATTATTAGTCAATCATAAAATTAAAAGATAAATAGAGGTATACTTAAATGTTTGTATCCATCAGATTATATCCTTATTGAATAAAAATATGGTATACCAGCAGTCTGGGGATTAGCTGCAGTGTATATATGTAACGAGCATTGTGTTCCATCTATCAAGCTATCTATCTATCTATCTATCTAGCTATCTATCTAGCTATCTATCGAGCTATCTATCTATCTATCCAAGTCCAATCCCTGCAAAGTGACGACAACTGCTTTTCTTTTGCTGCAGTGTATATATGTAACGAGCATTGTGTTCCATCTATCAAGCTATCAAGCTATCTATCTAGCTATCTATCTATCTATCTATCAATCTATCTATCTATATATCTATCTATCTATCTATCCAAGTCCAATCCCTGCAAAGTGACGACAACTGCTTTTCTTTTGCTGCAGTGTATATATGTAACGAGCATTGTGTTCCATCTATCAAGCTATCTATCTATCTATCTATCTAGCTATCTATCTAGCTATCTATCGAGCTGCAGTGTATATATGTAACGAGCATTGTGTTCCATCTATCAAGCTATCTATCTATCTATCTATCTAGCTATCTATCTAGCTATCTATCGAGCTATCTATCTATCTATCCAAGTCCAATCCCTGCAAAGTGACGACAACTGCGTTTCTTTTGCTGCAGTGTATATATGTAACGAGCATTGTGTTCCATCTATCAAGCTATCAAGCTATCTATCTAGCTATCTATCTATCTATCTATCTATCTATCTATCTATCTATCTATCTATCTATCTATCTATCCAAGTCCAATCCCTGCAAAGTGACGACAACTGCTTTTCTTTTGCTGCAGTGTATATATGTAACGAGCATTGTGTTCCATCTATCAAGCTATCTATCTATCTATCTATCTAGCTATCTATCTAGCTATCTATCGAGCTATCTATCTATCTATCCAAGTCCAATCCCTGCAAAGTGACGACAACTGCTTTTCTTTTGCTGCAGTGTATATTAGGGTGCATCAGCCGCCCCATGAAAAATAAAAAATAGAGATAGGCAGCTCTACCTTGTCATGAAGTTGTGTTTTTGTAGTCAGATGAACATACTAAAAAATCAGCCAGATCAAATAATATTTAGGGGTGCCTCCGGAAGCATATTTCCTAAGACATTTTTCAGTAAAAGTTACGTTTCCGCAGAATTGCGGTTTGCGATATCTTAACTAATATAAAAGATAGGAAAAAAATAATGACATATTTGGATTCAGCTGAAAATTTTCTTCAAAATGAGTACCTGGAACCTATACTTTCATTGAGATAATGTTGTTGCCACGGGGCAGGATGTGTTTTTATTTTGAATATTTTATTCGACTTCACTGATATTTAAAATGACTGGAAGATTCTTTGTCTTTAATTGTTCCTTTCTTATTTATTATGTTTGGTACATATGAGTAATAATATACTCAGTATTTCTCTTTTGCTCTCAAAGCCATTTCTATTATTCAAGGATTCAATGATCTTGATTAATGTTTTACGACTGTATGACAATTAAGAAACAACATTACTGATATGCTATGCATTAAGAAGTCATTATCTGTTTTAACACTGAGAAAACTTGCCTGATATTATAGTGCACAAGAAGATGTGTCAATGTACAATCGTACATAATATTGTAATCAACCATTCATATTCTGCAAATTAATGAAATACAAATATTGTCTGCACATTGTATATTTTCTGGAAGTACTTTCTGAGGCCACATTAAGCTTCAAACCAACATTTTTAGAGTAGGCCTATATCAGGGACTATGTTCACTGAGACTGTCAATCAGAGCTGGGGCGAGTACTGGAATTACAAGTACGAGTACGAGTACAAGTACTGCCTGATGTTTAGAGTAAAGTAAAGTAACGATACCTGCTCAAAAGGTTAGAGTATGAGTGCAAGTACAAGTACTGTACAAACACCAAGAACGAGTACAAGTACGAGTAACGAGTACAATTTGACACATGCATCTTTATTTCATGCATATCAACGAAAATCGATTAATTTCAACACAAAACAAAAATTCATATCAGGTTATTGGAATTTGTACCTAAATTGGATTTTGCAGTAATGAGAGTCTAATGACACTGAAATTTCAATTACAACTCAATTACAGTGCATATAAATTGATTCATTGCAACAATACGAGAATGAGCATCTGAAAGTCAAACTCACAGGTTTTCTTTTGAATCCACCATCAGATATGAATGTGTCTCTAACATCCTATTTAGATGTTATTATACAGGCCTAGGCCTATCTGTTTTATTAATCCATTGAGACATTGAGACACAAGAGTAATACATAATTATTATCATCTTGGCTAGGCTATGTTAAAGTCAAGACATTTTATTTTGGCAGTAAGTTTTTAACCAGTGAAACAATCCATGATTAAGTCTGAGATTTAATTTTTGGCTTATTAGGGTGAGCACACCATGACCAAGCATGATTTGGACTAAATTGATGTCCTATGATCCCCCAGCTACATCATGCAGGCACTTACAATGCTAAATTGCTGCTGCTCTTCAGCACATTTTGAGCTATTTTTAGCCTTCTGTTGTGATGTCATCAGCATTGTTGGCTCTATGACATCACTGAAACAATGGTGACGTCACAACAGCAGCAATGGAAGAAAATGGCTTCTTGAGCTGTGTTGACAGCAATGTTATTCCAATGGGATTACCTCAAAACTATAGCTACAACATGCCAATACTTCCTAATGTTTATGAAACTGTTTGGTCAAGGTGTCAGGAACAGGAGGAGACAATTATTTTTGTCAAGAGTAAGGTATGTTTTTAATTATCAGCCAAAAACTTACTGCCACAAAAAAATGACTTGACTATAGTTATAAGTTGTGTCTTATCACTCCATAACATTATGCAGTATGGGTACGCTATACTTTATCTGATAACACTCCACACTGCTACATTGGGGGTAAATATCAATGAAGAGAATGTTACACAAAATATAGCGGAACATGGTCAGACATTTGACCAAAAGAGGTGTAAAACAAAGAATATATAAATTGAAAAGAGTTTGATAAATTGATATTTTTCAAACTAGTTTGTATAGGCAGAGATTTATAGATAAAATTCTAAAATTGATGAAAAGCCTATTCATAAAACTCTAATGGGCTAGTACATTTAGGCCTATTGCTCTTTCATTAAAATATATCACAAAAGGCATCCTTAAATTATCTATTCAGATGCTATTCACATTAATTTGACTGATAGATTAGATGGTTAGTTTTAACTATATAAAAGAGTTGACTATGGATGCAGATCATATTTGATTGCTGACAAGTCTCATCATGCAATAACACTGAGATCTTATAACACTCCTATTACATGATTACTAAATTATTTACCCCTATTGTCTACAATATCAAAACCCAGCAGATTACACTATGCCAGTATAGGCCTACTATATGAATGATATGTATGTTCAACACACTGATTATTAAGATTCAGAAATATATGTGGGAAGTAGGTCTAACTACTGTTTACAGCATAATAACAGCTGCAGAGTATGCATAGTTCAGACATAGTTTAAAATAAAGATAATTTAAATTATTTAACAAATGAAATAAAGATTACTTAAATCCTTGATCACTCTAACTAACCTGTCTCTGTAATTTATTTATTATTGACAATATTCTAAGATATTTTTGCAAGTTTCAGATAACACTTTGAACTGAATTACTGCATTATAAGTCTAAATCAATCTAATTGCAATTAATTACAGCAATTTATCTAAACATGATAGAATCTGAGAACATTTCAGTTGTTCAGTTTCAATGCAATTGGCTTCAGCTTTGATCTGAAAAAGTACAAGTACGAGTACAAGTACAAGTACTGAACTTACGAGTACAAGTACGAGTACAAGTACTAAACATTCTAGAATTACAAGTACGAGTACGAGTACTGGGTGCCCAATACTCGAGTACCAACGAGTACGAGTACTGAGTACTTGGCCCCAGCTCTGCTGTCAATATACATAATCTGTATATCCTGCACTAGATGGATGGCAAGGTCCAAGGAGGATTTATTTCATAGATTTAATCTATAGTCACAATTCCATGACAAGAATAGAAGCAATTTAATAAATGTAATATTTATTTAACATTTTCACTCAAACTTTCATGGCGTTTTAAAAAAGGTATTGATTACTTGCAGTCTCATGCAGAAGAGTACAAACCTTTCTACTTAAATTCCATTATATTAGGAATGTGTGAGATCTGCATAAGTGATAAATGTTTCAGATGCCATACTGTGTGACCTTCAAGAAAAGTCTTTGAGAGGCAAAGGTGGATAGGCCTTTTAAAACGATATTTTCATAAATATAAATTAAATCAGATTGAATTCATTAAGGTGGCTCGCTACTCATGGTGCAGCAATGGCGGCGTCACCATAGCAACAACTAGTCAGGTCTCTTAGCGAAAAAATGTGACAAACTGGACAAAGCTCTGAAATTTGGCATACAAGCTCGGTTTTTGATGTTCTATCAATTTTACCTAAGCTCCAAAATATTTTTCTCCGGGAAAGTCATTTTAAAAGCGTTTCCATGGCAACAAGTTACTGTTCAATTGCAAGTCAAGAAAGAAAATTCATTTTATCGTAGTAGACAGGCCACTTCAGATAAGGGGCTGTTTTTAAGCATAGTGATACCTGATTTAAACATCTGTCAAAATGTATGTCTATCTGAAGTTTTCCACAATTACTGTTGCTATGGCAACCAAACAAAAACCAAAAAGCACACAAAATATAGTACTTCCTTACATAACGAAAGCTGTCAGATTAAATTTTATCACTGATACAAGTTAATTTATACGCCTGTTAATTGCCACAACACAGGCCTTCAATTCTTGTCTTAGCTTCAACTGATTCTTTCAGGGTAATATTGCCAAAATTCTGTTACCTTGACAACAAGTCGCACTGTTACCTACCATAATGAAAAACATGTATCTCATCATATCAAGAATATGGTTTCAGTTACAGGGCTGAATATTTGCATGGTAATACCTGCGCAAACCGTTGATCAGAAGCTGTATTTAATTCAATATTTACTCGATTTTTGTTGCCATGGCAACCAAACAACCAGCCAAAATACAACAAATATATTTAGTCAAGGAGACAGTCCTATTGATCCTGTATGTGAGAGGTGTGACATTGGGTATGATTACAGTTTTATTGCATATTATGATGGATGGGGTACCCCAGAACAAGAATCAGACGGGTGCCACTCCGGCACCCTTGGGCATTCCATTCCAGTGGCCATTTTCCAAAATGACCGCCGGAATCCTATTTTTGGCCATAAATCCTCATATAATCGTCATAGGACCATGATTTTTGGGTCTAAACCTAGGTTTTCAGGTATAAGGAATTCAATTAAAGTGGTTTTTATGATGCATGTTCAATATTCTGGCGGCCATTTTGGAAAATGGCCGCCAAAACCATATTTTTGGCCATATCTCCATATACAATTATCATAGGATCATGATATTTGGGTGTAAACCTAGGTTTTTTGGAATATTAACAGTTTTAGTAACAACAAAACCAAGGTGCCAAATGAAAGCTGATATCAAGGGCTATCGAACCACATCCATTTTGATTGCTTAGGAATGATTTATTTGGTGATACGGATAGGTGGAATTGAAAATATAGGGGAGGATTTTGTGTTTCCGAGGAGATTTTTGACACTGACAGCAATATCTATTTAGCTCAATATTAACAGCTGTAGTAACAAGGAAACGAAGGCGTCAAATGAAAGCTCAAATCAAGGGCTATCAAACCATATCCATTTTGATTGTTACGGGTGAGTTATCTAGTGATAAGGATAAGTGGAACTGAAAATAAATGGCAGGATTTTGAGTTTTCAAGGACATTTTCGATAGTGACGGGGACATTAATTTAGCTTTTGGAGGGTTGACAAGTTGTAGTGAAAAGGAAACCAAGAAGCTAGATAAAAGCTGACATCATGCTCTTGGTGTCAGCCTTCATCTAGCACCTTAATTATTTGTTGATATTTCTTGAGATAACTAAACTGAACTAAGCTGGTAATTTCTAGGAATTGTTTTTCTGCTGTCAACTTCAATTTAAAATGGCCCTCTGCAGAAACCCCATCGGACATTTATACTCCTGTTAATATTGGATTTTTGTTTAAAAAACTATCTAATTGGCATAGGTACCTTCCATTAACAAGAAATGCCTCTAACAGTAAAGAATAATATATTGGCTGGTCCACTAAAAGAAACGAAAGTGACCGAATTTGACTACATAGCGGAGAATGTTGCAAGACGAAATGCCACATTTGAGTTTCGATGGCAGCCATCTTGCATTAAGGAGAGGGTTAAAGGACAACTATTGCCTTGATGTCATCAAAACAACTTTCATTGAATTCCCCATTCCAGAAAACCTAGGTCTAGACCCAAATATTATGGTCCTATGACAATTATTTCAGGAGATATGGCTAAAAATATGGTTTTGGTGGCCATTTTGCAAAATGGCGGCCAGAATATTGAACTGGCATCATCAAAACCACTTTCATTGAATTCCTTATACCTGAAAACCTAGGATTAGACCCAAAAATCATGGTCCTATGACAATTATATGAGGATATATGACCAGAAATAGGATTCCGGCGGCCATTATGGAAAATGGCCACAAGAATGGAATGCCCAATGGTGCCAGAGTGGCACCCGCTTGATTCTTGTTCTGGGGTGCCCCATCCATCAAAATATGCAATAAAACTGTAATCATACCCAATGTCACACCTCCCCTCTGTGACTCCTTGACTAATTCTAATTCCCGATCAAAGAAAAGCAGTACAAGTATATTTTCTCCTGATTTAATGTTGAAATTTTGAAATAGTAAAAAAAACATGGTGCTCACCTTTAGGATATGTTATATTTTGCATAAATTTAACAATTGTACCACAAGTTCACAATACTACACATGCACAGGGACCATATGCAGTCCTATATATGTGCCAATTTTCATCGAAATCGACATGAAAGTCTTTGAGATATTCAAGTTTTTGTGTGGGAAAACTTACCTTTGAAGACCTGTTAGTTATGTTGGCCCATATTTATGGAAACAAGTGGTTGTCCAGGTAACAACATTTGAGGATCCATTCTCAAAATTTCTCATTCATAGACAGGTACACCTAGACGCACTCATGATAACCAGAAAATGCCTAGTTTCTCAGCATAGTTTTGCTGCCACCAATTAACCCCGATTTAGCGTATAGATCTACTATCCAACATTTTTCAATTATTGTTGTGTTGCCATGGCAACGAAATATACGGGAACTCCTTGATATGTGTGAGAGTTCACTAAAAAGGTGACCAAAATTCAGTAATTTCAAAAATTAGTGCTCTGCTTCCGAGTGCCTTCCTAAAAAGTGTTGAACAATCATTTTTACATTTGGCCAGTCGAATATAACTTGTTATCAAGGAAACACAATTTTAATGATTTACCTTTGAAATGTTCTTTGGAGCTTAGAAAAAGATTAAAGGTAATTGTTTTGGGCATTCATAGGCATTATAAAACAATCAAACACATGGATACTGTTTCTCCCACAGCACTTATAGCATTGGGAAGTCCAATTATTTGTGTGTTTTTGTGTATCATATCGTTGCCATGGCAACTATAATTATGATAACATGGAATTCAATATGAATTGATAGCAATTTTATTCAGGTATTAACATGCAAAAAATTAGGCCTCTATCTGAAACTATCTCTATGTTGCGATTGAATTAATGCTTCTATTCCTTTCCCCTTAGATTTGTGACTTGTTACCATGGAAACACTTCTATAAACAACTTCCTGGCAATTTTTTTTTTGGAGCTTAGGCAAAAAGTGAACTTCAGATCTTCAACTTTCATCATGGAAAGTTTCAGAGCTTTGTCCAGTTTGTCACGAGTTTGCCCTTTTTTTACCATAAGAGACCCGACTAAACAGCCTGCTGAGCTCTGTGGACTGCTTTTTTGGCTTTTTATAATTCCGTGCAACTGCCGCTTCGTTCGTCATTTGCGTCACTTCTATTAGGGTTAGAAACTTCTGGTTTGAAGCATTAGATGCGCTATGAACAGCACTATAACCCGCCAGAGATTCAGCTTTATGGTCCTAATAGAAACTTTTTACACGCGATTTTCGGCAAGCAGGTCTAATTTCTAAAAATTGACTTTGAGATATAAATAAATTTTTATCTCAATTTCTATCGCGGTAGCAAACCTTCTCTTATACATTTTATTGTTCCTAACAATATTTTGAAATTAAGGACAAAAAAATGAGAAATCCTATCCCGTCAATTTTTTTTAGCGCCATGGTTTATAAAAAAAATTTAAATTGTCAAAATCAAAACTTTTATTCCGAGCCCCTTGGAAAGTCCTTTAAACTAAATATATCTCTTTGAAATGGTAATCAGCAGTTCCATTGAAGTTTTTTCTTCAATTTCATGCTTCATTTCATAATATGGGATGCATAACCACTGAATGGCAGGACAAACTTCACAGAAAGAAAGATAAGAAAAAAATTGAGTTTTTCAGGTTTGCGTGGACTGACTTTCTTGTACATAACCTCAAATATTTTGAAAAAAAGGCTGGTTGCGACCACTTTTTTTTACATATCCTTGCTATAAACTATATTTTGGATCATTCTAAACTATTTTTGAGAAATCCTATCTTTGAAAGTTCACGAGTATCGAGCCACCTTAAAACCAATCATCCTGCACGTGTTAAGAATGGTCAAGTTTAAGATATTGCAGTAAATTAATAATGAAGAAAGAGAATATCATTTCAAATGCAGAAATATAGAAAGAAAGAAAAGTAGTACTTACATTCCTCTGACTACCATAACACAAGCTCAAGCCATGGTGCGGCTTCCCGGCTCTATTTTTTTTTATTCATGGGACAGCTGATGAACCTTAATGTACATGGTAAATTGACCCATTTCCTTGTCCACAGAAAGTATTAGGGCTAGTTTTTCATAAGGTTTCAATAAATTGGGACTTATGGTCACTTACAGTGGTGTAGCCAGACATCTGCCACAGGTGGGGCAGTGGGTGGGGCAGGACTTCTTGAGGGGGGGCAAGAACTTTATCGACATTTATCGACATTTTTCGGATAAAATTCACATGACTCCCACAATGGTCATTATCATCATCATTAAACAAGTTAAATTGACCATGAAGTGCTAGAAATTTAATTATAATTCGATGGTGAAAGTGCAAAACCTCGTAGGTCGAAATTTTGCTATTTTTAGATTTTTGGTGGAATGACTATTTTAATATCCAATACACGTTGTCAGTTGATTACCTTGCCAGTTTGCTATTTTTGGAAGCTGTAACACACTGGTAACAGAATGATTTCACCAAACCTTGTATGTCGATATGTTTCAAAAAGTGAAAGTGCAAAACCTCGTAACTCAAATCAGAACTTTGAAGCACATATTGTGGGATATTTCAACTTTTTTTGAAAAACAATTACTGTGTTGCTTTTTTATGACTCCCAGCAAGTTTCCTGATTAAAAAAAATTTACCTCCCTATATTTGTTTTGGTGATGTAGGCTATTGAAAAAGAGAGTGCACGAAAATTTGAAAAAAATGTCATTTTCCTCATTCTTGCCGTTGTAGCCACTCAATAAAATTTGTTATTGCAATCTGTCATAGGCAAATTATAATTTTCACTGTATATACATAGATTGAAAGTATATTTAATGCTGCAAGTTGCTTTAAAGTGTGATAAATGATCGAGTTACAAGGTTTTGCACGGGTAGAAAGTGAAAGTGCAAAACCTCGTAAGTCGACATTTTCAATCACATCTGATGGTAACATCAATGCAAGGGGTAAACGACCTCTGACAAAAAATTTGCTACAACAGGGTGTCACTTTCTATGTATCTAGTTGGCCATAACTCACTTATTAATAAACATTACCTTAAAAAAAGACACCTGACAGTTTTTTTCAATTTCTGAAAAACAGCTTTTTTTGACTTACGAGGTTTTGCACTTTCACCATGGATATGTTGTATTTACATATCATTTTTTAAGGCATTAGATATTTTGCTGCTAAATGTTATGTTATTATATCTTGCACACATTTGCTTGACTGAATGCCGCTAAATATTGAATCTAGATGATTGGATCCATAGATGAAGAAACCACCATAGAAAAACATCAGAAAAGTGACATTTTTATCAAAACAAGAATTCTGGTATCAATGAAAATATTCTTTCAGTCATGAACAAGAAACAGAAAAGTTATAATGCTCATCACATACAATCTTCATCTCAGCAATGTCATCACACTAGAACAGAAAAATTGCATGATTTTTCATCAGACTAGGCCTATAAACTATTCATAAATATATTATAGGAATGTAATGAGTGTCATATCGAATAATGAAAAACTATCTCGATCCTTAATTAATAAAGTAGTAAATTCACCACCTGGTGTCAGCCAGCCAAATGTAAATTTAATATTCTTTGGTCCAAATAAATTGAATCAATTAGAACAGAGCAGCGTAATAAAAATAGCAGGCCTCCTAGCAGCCCTCCAGAAAAAAAATTGGAGTTTGGCCAAAAAAATTAGGATCATTAATTGTTATCATGTAGGAGCCTGTTTTAGTCACATTTTGCCAAAAAACAAGACAAAGGGACAAGATCGATGGTGAAAGTGCAAAACCTCGTATGTCAAAATTTTGCTATTTTTAGATTTTTGGTGGAATGACTATTTTAATATCCAATACACGTTGTCAGTTGATTACCTTGCCAGTTTGCGTTTTTTGGAAGCTGTAACACACTGGTAACAGAATGATTTCACCAAACCTTGTATGTCGATATGTTTCAAAAAGTGAAAGTGCAAAACCTCGTAACTCAAATCAGAACTTTGAAGCATATATTGTGGGATATTTCAACTTTTTTTGAAAAACAATTACTGTGTTACTTTTTTATGACTCCCAGCAAGTTTCCTGATTAAAAAAATTTACCTCCCTATATTTGTTTTGGTGATGTAGGCTATTGAAAAAGAGAGTGCACGAAAATTTGAAAAAATTGTCATTTTCCTCATTCTTGCCATTGCAGCCACTCAAAAAAATTTGTTATTGCAATCTGTCATAGGCAAATTATAATTTTCACTCTATATACATAGATTGAAAGTATATTCAATGCTGCAAGTTGCTTTAAAGTGTGATAAATGATCGAGTTACAAGGTTTTGCACGGGTAGAAAGTGAAAGTGCAAAACCTCGTAAGTCGACATTTTCAATCACATCTGATGGTAACATCAATGCAAGGGGTAAACGATCTCTGACAAAAAATTTGCTACAACAGGGTGTCACTTTCTATGTATCTAGTTGGCCATAACTCACTTATTAATAAACATTACCATAAAAAAAGACACTTGACAGTTTTTTTCAATTTCTGAAAAACAGCTTTTTTTGACTTACGAGGTTTTGCACTTTCACCATCGAGATATTGTCTTCATTTTTGACGCCTTCATCGAAAGTACACACTTTTTTCTTTCAAGATAAGTCCCAAACCTTGTTGAAAGAATGTACAATGAGCCTTAAGATTTTTTACAGTCAAATATCAGACATTTGTGACTCAAAGCTTGAACTTTGTCCTATGAAGAGACATGATTTGCCACTTCACTAAATTTACCATTTCTGAATTTTAAAAAAGTAGGACTTGCCAAAAAGGAAAAGTAGGATGATTTTTAAAAAAAGGTAGGGAAAGTAGGAGTTCTAGGAGGCCTGCAATAGAGACACTAAATTGCAATGTAGCAACATCAGTCTCTGATATGAGTTATGAAGCATGATCCTGTTTGAAAATATCTCTACAAACTCATCCAAATCAAATGAATTTGACTTTTGTCATTCAATATGGATGACTCTTAGGTTTGAGAGCCTCTCATCTGCCATTGAATTTTCACAAAGGTTTTTGTCCTCTTTATGACAGAGAAGCTTCGCTCACAAGAAGCACTGGATGCTGAGATTGTCATTGCAATTTTACAGAGCCTCACTGTATCTGTATGGTTGAATAAATTTGACAAATTCGGGAGAGTTCAGTTGGTGTTTCGAGGCCCTGCATTTTTCGGCTCCACCAGTCGCTTGGCCCGCTAAATAATTAGGTCAGCGTTTGAAACACTATTTGGTAGAGGCCATCCTAAGCAGAATAGTAAAACCAGGTCATGCACTGGACATTTCAGGCTAATTTTATTTTATTTTACTCCAAAGCCAGAGGGGGGGGCAAGAGCAGCCACAGGGGGGGCAATTGCCCCACCTTGCCCCCCCCTGGCTACGCCACTGGTCACTTATCACCACAAAGCATTGCAAACTTGTTTTTTTTCTCTTTTTGTAGTCATAAAACTTTTTGAGATCATCATGAATAATTGGAATTGCTTTGAGAGATAAAATCGAATACTGAGTAAATCGCTGCTATTTATGAAACATAGTTTATAAGAAGAGAAAAGCAAAGAATAAGTACCATGCAGTCATATAAACAGAAACTTGTGTATGTCAGTGACGTCGTACATAATAATCGAAGTAAAAGCATATCTTGCAGTACATGATCACCATAACGTCGACGGAAACATAGGTATTCTGTTGAAAGGAAATTTTCTGCAGAATCCAAATATATTATTATTTTTTTTTCTATCTTCTATGTTACTCAAGTTATCGCAAACCGCGATCTTACAGAAACGTAGTTTATCCTGAAAAACTCAAAAGAAAGATGCTCTCGGAGGCATCCCTAAATATCCATCGATCAAGCTGAAATTTCATAATCTTATTTTGTGTGGTAAAACCCAACTATGGACCAAGGTACAGCTGGATCGGTTGATGTTGGGGCAACTGATGCACCCTAGTGTATATATGTAACGAGCATTGTGTTCCATCTATCAAGCTATCTATCTATCTATCTATCTAGCTATCTATCTAGCTATCTATCTGCCACTTGCCCTAGACAAGTGAAATTACAAAGTGATGCACTTGTACTAGTGCAACCAACACAAGTTTTAAAACCAAAGCACTTGTACTAGTGCATTACATTTTAATTAAGAAATTCATGCACTTGTACTAGTGCAATAAAAATATGTTTATACCAAGGAATGCAGCACTTGTACTAGTGCTGCACTTGGTATGTTTTTGGGCAAAGAAAGGGGGAACTAGCACCTTACTTTTATGAAGGTGATTACTTTTAATGAAGACCAGGACCGGACTTTTGTTTTGGGGGACTTTTTTTTTGGGGGACTTTTTTTTTGGGGGACTTTTTTTTTGGGGGATTGTCAACGTTTTTTTTGCTCTTTTTTGGCTCTTTTCGGTCAACACAAGCTCTTTTTTTTTGTCAACATAGGATGTGTACGTGGCCTGCCCCTTTGGGAGGATTTGGTGGCCCTTAAAATGGCCAAGGTTTTTTGGTTGTCTTTGCTGCACATCTTCTCTTCTACTTGTGTGGAGAAAGGAGACTCTCAGTCCAACTGGGCGAAGGGGAAGGCTGGTGCGGCTGCTGGGCGCTCGGTTGACCAAAGCTGGGTCCAGGGTAGCCGTACTTCTCGGGGCTCTCCTGAGCATCCATCATCAGTGTCATGGAGGATGGGCTGGGCTGCATCACGGTGTAGCTGGGAGTCTGCCTGGATCCTCCTTCCCTGGGCTGGTGGTGGTGGAAGTGATGGCTGCTGGAAGCGTGGTGGTGCTGCTGGTGGTGCTGCTGGTGGTGCTGGTGGTGCTGAGATGGCACATACGTCGCAGGAGGAGGAGGAGGAGGAGGTGGCATCTGCAGGCGCTGATGAGGAGGATGAGGAGGCTGGACGGTTTCCTCCTGAGGTCTTGACTGGCGGCGGGCCTCATCCATCTCCCTCTCCTTGTCCCAGTAGAAGGCGGCCTCTGCAATGGCCCTCACCATTCGCTGTCTGATTTCAGGGCTGGCGCGAAATCCGACGTGGTAGAGGTCGTGACACTTCATCCTCCAGTACTCCTCATCGGCTTGCAACTCCTGGTGGTCGGGGCACAACTTGCAGCCAGAGCCTTTCAGGATCTTCTTGGAGGAGGACATAGCGTGCATGCTGCCTGCGATGACATTCATGGCGGAGTGCATGGATTCATCTGTTGGGGCCTTTCTCTTGGTTCCCTTGGCAACGGCTCCAGGCTTTGGCGCTCCAGGGAAGACTTGGGACTGCTGGCTGTCAGGTCTGTCCTGTGATGGCTGTTCAGGTGGCAGGTCCTGCATGTCATAGGAAGCTGGCAGGGAATCCTCAGGGTTGTAGCTGTCCCCGGAGTCTGAGGCTGGTCGGTTGGCAGACAGTTGAGAGATGGCGGACAGCTCCTTGCCTGGCTTGTGGACGATGGAGTCCTTCAGGAACCGACAGTTGGCTAGGATGTACTGGTCCCTGTCTGTGAGAGTCTCCTTCCTGCCGGATCCTGAAGCTTCAGGCCTGACGAGTCTGGAGTAGTGGCTGCGGACTGTCTTCCTCCAGTTGAAGATGTCCTGGGAGGTGTACTTGGGTCCCAGCTCCTTGGCTTTTTCGGTGTCCAGCAGCAGCTTCTCGTTGCCCTTGTATCCTCTGGAGCCCTTCATGTACAGCACAGGATGCTCTCTGAACCAGTTGATGAGGTCGTCTTCTTTGTCAGATGTGATGCCCATGACATTGTTGTCTTTGATGTTTTTCTTGGGGGCCTTCCCTTTGCCCTTCTTGCCCTTGGACTTGGCTTCAGCAGCTGCAGGGGTCTCATCAGCAGAGGAATGGTGGTCTTCCTCCTCGAAGGTGTCGTCATGCATGACATCTTCAAGAGCAACAACAGGCTGGCTCTGTTGTGTTCTCTTTGGAGTCTTCTTCGGAGTCTTCGGAGTCTTCTGAGTCTTCTTTGGAGTCTTCTTTGGAGTAGACTTGGCAGTAGGCTCTGGAAGACCCTTGGGAGCAGGCTTGGCAGCAGGCTTGTCAGCAGACTTGGGAGGCTTGTCAGCAGGCTTGTCAGCAGACTTGGCAGCAGGCTTGTCAGCAGACTTGGAAGGCTTGTCAGCAGGCTTGTCTCCTTCATCAGCTTCAAACAATTCAACTGATAAATCTTCGTCTGTGCTGTCTTCTGGCCGGCCCTCGAAGATGGTCTCGCTGACGACAGTGGCTTTGCTGGTTGAAGTGGTAGTCTTCGACTGGCTGCCAGCTGTAGTGGAGGTGTAGAGCCCAGGTAGAGAGATGTCTGCCATGGCTGTTGTGAAGAAGGCAGTCACTGCAGCATCTGAAGGGTCATGGAGAGGAGTTCCAGCTGGAGTTGTCACTGGAGTTGCAGCAGGAGTGCTTCCAGGAGTGTGAAGTGTAGACCTCGTGCTGAGCTTGGTTGGTGCCCTGGTGACGACGGTCCCCTTTTTCCTCTTTGGTCCCATGTTGTAGCAGCAAAAGTACAATTGTAGCAACAAAAGTAGCAGCAAATGTAGCAGTTGATAGTGTCGTGGATTCTAGGTGTGTTCTGGTCGAAGGTCTGATTGGGTATGGTGCTCTAAACTGGCCCCCTCTATATATATGCAGGGTGCGGACAGCCTCTTTTCCCCTCCTTCGCCCCCCCCTTCTTCGCTGCTGCTGCCCCAGCCGCTGCACAGAAAGAGGGTGACACGCAGACAAAGGGTTGATGCTAAAAATAGAACAACGCATGCACTCAGGCGCCACTCTGTCTGCTGCATTGGGGGTCCATAAGACGCGACGCGCACCCTCTCACGTACGTCGCTCATGTGACTTCCCGCGACGCGTGTCTGAAACATGTGACATGAAGCAAGAGCTTTCTGCTACACTGCTGTTTCTGCGTCGAAGCTCTTCTTTGTGCGTCGCAACTTTAAAAACCTGCGGCGCGCACTGATTTCTTTTTACGCTTCTTCTTGCTTCACCACTTCTTTCCTCGCATCGTCAAATTTCTAGGAATTGCGTAGAAAGACCTCTTAAAACGGCGCATGCTGTTCCTGTCGCGCCGTAAAGCCAAAATTGATGGCGAACATGCTCAAATCTTTGCCCTTTCCTGGAAATATAAGAAACGCCGTCGCTTTTAACCCTCTGTTACGTCTCCATGAGAACTAGCCATTAGACCTGTGAAAGATCCTTCATTATGACTAAATTTGATGAAAACAACAGTTTACGACAAAAGAAGTTAAGAAAAAAAAATCACATCAATGTACATTCAACAGAGGCCATGCGCAGGTGCTGAAACAATCTATCTGCCTGCCACTAAGGTCTAGTTTCTTTCTGCATAAAATCATTGTGATTGAATTCCTTTTTTCTTGATTTTGATAAAATAAACTCACCATGCCATTTTTCGCAAGTTACTGTAGCGTATAAACTTCTGTGCCTACAACAGTACTTAATGAGCCCGGCCTTATAAATACCTGCCTAAATCCAATGTAACTCAAATTATTCCAAAATCCACCAAAAACTGATTGCAAGCTATTCCAAGAGACCAACAACAAATGATATAAGTGGATGATATTGACTTGCAACACAAAAACTGATTGCAAGCTATTGGAAGAGACCAACAACAAATGATATCTGTGGATGATATTGACTTGAAACACAAAAACTTATTGCAAGCTATTGGAAGAGACCAACAACAAATGATATCAGTGGATGATATTGACTTGCAACCCCAAAATTCATTGCAAGCTATTGGAAGAGACCAACAACAAATGATATAAGTGGATGATATTGACTTTGCAACACAAAAACTGATTGCAAGCTATTGGAAGAGACCAACAAAAAATTTTTTAAGTTGGTGATATTGACTTGCAACCCCAAAATTCATTGCAAGCTATTGGAAGAGACCAACAACAAATGATATCAGTGGATGATATTGACTTGCAACCCCAAAATTCATTGCAAGCTATTGGAAGAGACCAACAACAAATGATATAAGTGGATGATATTGACTTTGCAACACAAAAACTGATTGCAAGCTATTGGAAGAGGCCAACAACAAATGATATCAGTGGATGATATTGACTTGCAAAACAAAAACTGATTGCAAGCTATTGGACGAGACCAACAAAAAATGATATCAATCAGTGGATGATATTGACTTGCAACACAAAAACTGATTGCAAGCTATTTTTAAAAAAAGAGACCAACAACAAATGATATCAGTGGATGATATTGACTTGCAACACAAAAACTGATTGCAAGCTATTGGAAGAGACCAACAACAAATGATATAAGTGGATGATATTGACTTGTAACACAAAAACTGATTGCAAGGTATTTGAAGAGACCAACAACAAATGATATAAGTGGATGATATTGACTTGCAACACAAAAACTGATTGCAAGGTATTTGAAGAGACCAACAACAAATGATATAAGTGGATGATATTGACTTGCAACACAAAAACTGATTGTAAGGTATTTGAAGAGACCAACAACAAATGATATAAGTGGATGATATTGACTTGCAACACAAAAACTGATTGCAAGGTATTTGAAGAGACCAACAACAAATGATATCTGTGGATGATATTGACTTGTAACACAAAAACTAATTGCAAGCTATTGGAAGCGACCAACAACAAATGATATCAGTGGATGATATTGACCTGAAACACAAAAACTGATTGCAAGCTATTGGAAGAGACCAACAACAAATGATACAAGTGGATGATTTTGACCTGCAACACAAAAACTGATTGCAAGCTATTGGAAGAGACCAAAAACAAATGTTATCTGTGGATGATATTGACTTGCAACACAAAAACTGATTGCAAGGTATTTGAAGAGACCAACAACAAATGATATCAGTGGTTGATATTGACTTGCAACCCAAAAATTCATTGCAAGCTATTGGAAGAGACCAACAACAAATGATATAAGTGGATGATATTGACTTTGCAACACAAAAACTGATTGCAAGCTATTGGAAGAGACCAACAAAAAATTTTTTAAGTTGGTGATATTGACTTGCAACCCCGAAATTCATTGCAAGCTATTGGAAGAGACCAACAACAAATGATATCAGTGGATGATATTGACTTGCAACCCCAAAATTGATTGCAAGCTATTGGAAGAGACCAACAACAAATGATATCAGAGGATGATATTGACTTGTAACACAAAAACTGATTGCAAGCTATTGGAAGAGACCAACAACAAATTATATAAGTGGATGATATTGACTTGTAACAAAAAAACTGATTGCAAGCTATTTGAAGAGACCAACAACAAATGATATAAGTGGATGATATTGACTTGCAACACAAAAACTGATTGCAAGGTATTTGAAGAGACCAACAACAAATGATATAAGTGGATGATATTGACTTGCAACACAAAAACTGATTGCAAGGTATTTGAAGAGACCAACAACAAATGATATAAGTGGATGATATTGACTTGCAACACAAAAACTGATTGCAAGGTATTTGAAGAGACCAACAACAAATGATATAAGTGGATGATATTGACTTGCAACACAAAAACTGATTGCAAGGTATTTGAAGAGACCAACAACAAATGATATAAGTGGATGATATTGACTTGCAACACAAAAACTGATTGCAAGGTATTTGAAGAGACCAACAACAAATGATATCTGTGGATGATATTTGTAACACAAAAACTAATTGCAAGCTATTGGAAGAGACCAACAACAAATGATACAAGTGGATGATTTTGACCTGCAACACAAAAACTGATTGCAAGCTATTGGAAGAGACCAAAAACAAATGTTATCTGTGGATGATATTGACTTGCAACACAAAAACTGATTGCAAGGTATTTGAAGAGACCAACAACAAATGATATCTGTGGATGATATTGACTTGTAACACAAAAACTGATTGCAAGTCATTGGAAGAGACCAACAACAAATGATATCTGTGGATGATATTGACTTGTAACACAAAAACTAATCGCAAGGTATTTGAAGAGAACAACAACATATGATATCAGTGGATGATATAGACTTGCAACACAAAAACTAATTTCAAGCTATTTGAAGAGACCAACAACAAATGATATCAGTGGATGATATTGACTTGCAACACACTTCTGGGTGACTTCGAACACCACATTGTGACAGACAGTGCAGAGACCATAGAACTGCCGAGTTTTGGGCTACTTGAAGTTAATGCATTAAGCGACTCAATGTTCCATACAAAAGACCATTTCCATAGTCTAGGCGAGGAGTGACAAGGGCATTGACTGCTGTTTCGCAAGTTTCCTTGTCCAGGGACTTCCTAATTTTTGAAATATTTCTTATATTGAAGTAGGCATTCCAGAACATGGAGTTTATTTAGTTGGGGTGTACTGCCAATGAGCAGTAATTCAGTTTTTTTCTCCATTGTTGCAAAGCTTGTTTTCATGGAGAAGTTTCCTGATTTCACTTTTCTATCTTTACTACTGCTTTTCTCTGATCTAAGAAAGTTTGTTTGAAAGAGATAATAAGTTGCTCATTGTCGGCATACTTTTGATCTTTAACTTGATTTTTTGCAGCCAATTTGCTTAATGGAGCAATATATATAAATTTTATTTAAATATAGGATTTGTCCTAATTTTGAGCCTTGAGGAAACCCGAATTTCAGTGGAAGTTTGATTGATGTTATTTCATTAATCATCACTGACTGTTACCTTTCAGAAATGTATGACTTAAACCAGCATAGTGCAGAATCATGAATACCGTATCTGCTTTCGAAATATATTAGCAAAATCTTATGATCAATTGCATCAAAAGTGGCTAAAAGATCCAACAGTACAAGCTTTGTTACCTCACCTTTGGTCATATACATTCAACATGATATCGTCATGGATCTTCATTAGGATGGTGTCAGTCAGGGGCGGAATGGCCTATGGCAGAGTGGCAGCTGACACGAGCCCATGAACTAAGGGGGGCCCATGTATAATGTCAAAAATAGAAATTCCAAGAAAAAGGCAGAGAAGCAAATCTTCACCCTCCGGTTTCCAATTGTGTGACGCAACTAAATTAATTGAACAGGACAAGACCTTCTCTTGCTGGGAACCCCCACAACCTAATCACAATTTACCAAATTATATAAACTGTTGTAATTTGCTTTTCACTTTTGAAAATAATGCTGGGGGTAGCAACGTTGGGACCCACCAACTTATTTTGTTACAGGCCCAAAATGCCGCCAGTCCGTCCGCGGTTTCAGTGCTGTGGAATTTCCTTGCCTTGCGATGGTTGTTTTCATTAAAATCGCCATTTTTCATAAGGAAAAAAATTAAATTGTTAATCAATTTTATTTTTTAAAACCATATAGTTGACTTCAAAAGCGCCAATCAGGGTGTTATCATTGTAAAATATGTAGCTGAAATGGTTCCAAAAGCATGAGCATTATAAATTTTGCTAAAACTGTTGGCGCCATTTCCCAAAATTTTGAATTTCAGGGATGGTTTTAACTTTGTTTCCAGGAGATCCAAATTTGGCACAGCAGCCGTCTTTTGAAATTTAGGTGTTTGTCCTTTGTCCAATGGATTCAATGACAGTTTTCAGGAAAAAAATAAAAATAAAAACTTGAACAGCATGGTTCGAAGTTTACAAGGTGGAGGTCCTTATGCATATATTTGAATGCATAAATAAGTGAGTCAATTACTTCAGCCTAAGGGTATTTTTCTGTGATAAGTAGGTCCATTTCTGAGTGGATAGTACAAGACTGATAACTAAATCAAAATAACTTTCTGGAGAAGCGATTACCTCATTTCAAAAGATATTTAAAGGTGATTTTTTGTGACAATCTTAACTGCAAAATAAAACATAGGCTGCATAGCAGGAAACCTTCAGCGAAAAAACAACATTAAATGATACACACCATTAAAGTGATGTGAACCAAATTGCATGTTACTATTTGCAATAGTTACCTGATCTTGGTCTGAAATTATCGTATATATGCCCTGCCATAATGCCCGCCTGCCTGCCAGGGTATGTCGAACCATGGAAAGGCCTTACTAGACCAATTTACACATATTATGGACCAGTTTCAAGCATACGCGTAAACAAGAAATATGTTGTGAGCTATGGGTCAGAAACCAAAAAATATATTTATTTGTATAAATTTCGCTCAGTTTTTCTGAATATTTAAAAAAATCATTAAATATAGCAGCAAGCAGACCATCAAAAAGGCACTAGAATATTATATACGTAATTTATATAAAATTTAATCTATGATCATGCAATTTTGGCCAACTTTTGGCCTGGAAACAAAAATTAATAATTTTAAATTTTCAGGGGCGTAGCCAGAAATCAGGTAAGGGGGGTTTGTTCCAGATGACCTTGACGAGGTCCGTAGGGCTGAAGCCTATGCTGTGATGGGTTTGAGGGCCCCTTTAGGCCCCCAAAAGCCAACAGATTTTGTGATGCTAGATATTGATTCTGAGCAATTATAAGACTATTATTCCTTCATGGAAGATCTGGTATAAAAAGCTAAAAATGCTGTTTTTTTTAAATTTTCTGTAAATTATCATCATACAAGCTATTTTAGAATCCCCCTTACTCAGCGCCATGATCAGGATAAGGCCAAAATGCCCAATAAGGCTTTTTCATAAATTTTGTTGTTAATTACACTAAAATTGCAACAGATGGAATTTATGCTAAAAATAGGTTAGATCTAAAAAGAAAAAGTCAAAGAAACATTTCAAATTTTCGTAAAATCCGTGGTCATTGTCCCGTAAATATTGGTCTGACATCGAGGAAAAGTCCTGGAAGAAACTTTTGTGATGAAAAATATAATTTTAGAATTGTATTTTAGCATCAAATTCACATACCTTTGGCACTTGTGAGGACTTACTTTTAAAAGTCTGGAAAATGTGACTTTAGTTTTGGGCCAAAGGGGAGGGGGTTCTGACCCCTATCTCCCACCCCTTGGCTACGCCCCTTCTAAAGAAATATATTTCAAAATGGATAGAATATCCATGAATCACACGTACAAATTTATGAATAGGTGACATGACCATTTTGTGTAAACAATTTTTTTTTTACATTTTACGCAATATTTCAAAATGTATAAAATATTTTTCAATCAGACCATCAAAAGGCACAACTAGACCATATAGGCTGCGTAATTTGGATTTTCAAGGTGTCCGGACTTCAAAGTGCTAAAATTGATGATTGAATGTGTGGAATTGCAAAGATTTTTTCCTCAGACATTAGCTTTATGTATAAATGATGTTATAAACAATTTTTAGTTGCTGAGAATTATCTGAAAACTTTCTTTGGCTGACCTGGAAAAATTGATAATTTTTTAGCAAAAAGTTATCAAAAATTGCTTCATGGCTCAACAACACAGACATATGCAAAAAATACCAACTTAATCTTGATATGTACAACCAAAAAACATAACAATATTATGTTGAATGCCACATGCATTGACCTCAGTCTTCACTTGACCTGACATGGAATCTACCAACCTGTCTTTTGCTTCTTTATGACTGATATGGCCATTCTTCGTTGAAAGTCATTTCCACCTGAGTCAGATCAGTTGTGTGCAGAAAATGTCCCTAGTTTGCCAATAGTCAGAATAGCAAAGGGGAAATATTTTGCCAATAGTTGAAATATTTTGCCAAAAGGGATATAGCTATGCCCGATTGTAAAATTGGGCACAATTTAGAGATTGTCTGCAAACTTTAGGCCAGCAGTGTACCATTAGAGACACAAGCATACATTTTACCTTCTGTAATTATCACATGACCTCATTACATTTATGATCAGCTAAGGAATAAAAAAAAATTAGACACCAGATAACAGACTACTTATCTTGAACCTATGTTCAAGTATTTTGTGTACAACATAGTGTCATTTGTCAGGCAAGTTAGACTTAAAGATGTCAGACGCATGTTATTTAAAGTAGGAAATAGAAATCATTTCTACAATTGCTGTATGAGTTCCACTTTTCATGAGTTCACACTTGCCATGGCTTCCCCTCCAGAGGATAAGAGGTGAGTTGGTTGGGATCATATTCTAGTAAGTCAGGGAAATATGAAGGCAGTGATTTTAATATAATTAAAGACAATGGTTGCCAAACTCTGTGTCAGTGTGCAAGTTGCTCTAACAAATGTCTTAATTAAGAGTAAAATCTTTTCGATGTGATATCAATTCAATTGCAATGTAACATAGCCAGTGTGCTGTATTAATCTATCAGGAATCTTGATACAGTTGCTTGGTGTCAAACAACCCAATAAAGCAAAAATATCTTACATTTTGGACAAGAGATCAAATTGATTGCTATATGACTAGCCAGAAAACAAGCTGATTTGGGTCATTCTCAAATTTCAGGACAATTTGCGTCACTCTAGTTCCCCGACATTAATTTGAATGCGATTGATATCTGAAGCGTCACTCCGCATCTGTTATTCATATGTCTATTTAGAACCACTGCATTTGGAACAAAAGGTCATTTATTAGACCTTTTTTTGGTGCATTGTGTCCAGTAATCCGTGCCAAATCAGTGGTTTTTCCCTGTCACTGGACCTAACATGACAAAATCAAGTGTTAATTTTCCTCCTAAAGTACCATCATTTCCAAAGTTTCTATGCATGATTCATGAGAATATAGACTTGAATTAATATATACATCATATTTAACTTTTTTCTTGTTTCATTTCATTGAATTAATTGATGTAAAAGACGTGTCACTAGTTTATGTAAATTTTTTTGTCCCCTCCGTTACCAGGCATAGCTCGGCTCGCTATTGTTTTTAATGAGCAATTTCCACTCAATGTTGTAAGATGCACATGCGCCAAACTACCACAGCTTTGCAGATTTTCATTAAACAGGTATTCAACAAGTTAAGGCATAATTTTCACTGGAACATTTTTTGGTCCCGCTGAAATGTCCCCTCCGTTACCTCCAATTCCGAGCTTACCAGTGATACCTTTTCAAAGAAATTTTATGTATATATTGCTGAGGGTGAGAGGATTCAATAGAATGCAATCAAAAATGTTTATCTCCCAAATAGAAACCACTATAAAGAGAAAACCAATCCGTTCCTGTCCACTCCGTTACCATTCCTGTCCACTCCGTTACCACAAAAAATCGATATTTAATTAAAAATACGATTGATCTGAAATGAAGTACTTCTGAAAATAAGACTTACATATTTTTTTTATTTTTTTTATATTTTTAAATTGCTCAAAATGCAGGTTTTTTGCATCAAAAGTCCCCTCCGTTACCACATTTTCCAGGGCATTTTGTCCCGAAATTTGAGAATGGCCCATTTATGTATTAGACATCTCTCTTTGCCTGACCATTTCGCAGACTATTGTCACCAGGTGGCATATTTGCATGGAGACTCATCAGTTCGTTTTCTGAACAGGCACAGATGAAGGCAGTAAATCAGAGATCGACAAGTTTACTGGTCAGTTGAAAAAATTTTCTTGGAATTGATTTGAACCCCAGACTTAAAAAATACAAGGCTGGCTTGCAAGCCACTCAGCCATGGAGGCACTTGAAACTCTGGTGAAATAAAAATCTTGAGACTAATATAGATCTTAAACGATTATGAAATAATTATTATTAAATTGAGATTTATGAGCATGACCGGAATTAGAGGCATAAGGCAAGATAAGACTGGTTTAGGGTCATTGAACACTAGCAGTAAGCTATAGAATATCGTCCAGAGACCTTCTTTCCTGTGATGGAAGATAATAGCCTTTTAACAAACTCCTGGCCTTCATAACCCATCAGGGTTGCAAGGTCGTTAAACAACACATCACTCACTCTCTTTATGATGTAGTTTTCCACCAGGGGACCTACTTTTTATGCAGCATTGCTCGTTTTGTGTGGTACGTAAATATATAGCATCACATAAATTATGTGAAATCATCAGTCAGACTTGGAATAATACTTTAATAGTTATGTGTTATGATTCATGCCAAATCAAGTTTCAAAGGTCAAGATTACGAACTTCCATTGCAGTGCTTTTTTGCACATTTTGACAGCAAATCATAAATATGGTCTACTTTAAATCAAACTTGGTTGTTTGGGAAGCTGTTTTGAAAAATGTCCTTTGAATAAGGGTTGAAGTCCACTGCACTTAAATGGGGTTGAAGTCCAACTCCACTTCAAAGGGATTTGCATTCTTATCAGATAGCTTACACAGGATTTCATATTTTTAGACGCTAAGACTGAATGTGATTTTTTTCTAGGACATGTACTCTATCAGGAGAAATAAGTCATAAGTTGTTTGATGTCATTTTTACCTGCTCAAAACATGCCCTAGAGAAAAGTTCGCATTCATTCTCTGTGGCTTCAAATATGAAATCATCTGTAATCACCCCTCTTTGAAGGTCTGAATTAGAATTTATTTACATTTACACCTTTTTTGACATGTGAAAAACTTTCCCAAATTTTTAAAAACTATGTGTAACACCATCGTTAATTTTACTCATTGCACACTGGACAAATCCTGAACATTCCTCAGAAATCGGTCATATTAATTTTTTTATTAGAGATGATTTCTTATTTGTAGACACTGAGACTGAATTTGGATTGATTTCTATGACATTTACATATTCTATTGGGAAAAGTGACATCAACGAATTTATTACATCACATTTTGCTATAGAATAACACGTGGTAGAAACAAAATCACATTCAGTGTCAGTTTCTACAAATATAAACTCATCGTAAAAAAAGTATTTAAATTCAAAGGAGTAGACCTATGTGTCACAACGACTGACAACGTTCATTGAGTAACAAAATTAATTTAGGAAAATGATTTGAACTGTGAAGACTTGTGTCTTGTGAAAAAAAAAAAAAAACAATACAATATATTTTGTTCAGGAATAATATATGAATGGATCCATTGATAATTTTGGGCTTTACGTACTCTATTTATGCACTTGGAAAGCTAATTAGGACATGAGGAGGGCACAGCAATGAGGCGAAGAATACACAATGATGGAACGGAAAAGCCAAAAATAATTTACTGATTGGGGATTTACTCCAACACAAAAAGAAGGCAGGGCACATTTTCACCTAGATTGGATGGATGGTTGTTGCTTTACCTTTTTTTTTTACTGAGGACACGGCAATGAGGTCCATTAAGTCCAACATAGACCCAGGTAACCCGGCAATAGCTGCATTCAAACCCTAGACACATTGACTGGCAGCCCAACAAGCTACAACTAGGCCAACCCTCTCCTGTCATTTTCCTTCCGTTATTTCTGATTTCAAGATTCAAGTTAGAAAACAAATTTAAAAAAAAAACTCAGTTATGAAACCAGTAAGGCTGTGCACTGCACTCATTTTAGTGGTAATAGTAATGTAAGCAGGAAAAATTATTTTTCCAAAATTTTTTCCTCTCCCAAATTGTATTTAACCATAATATTTTTCACCCAACATTTTATTAACCAAAACTTTTTGTTTTCATTTTTTCCCTCAATTTTTTCCTGTTAATACAATTTTTTTTTCACGTAAATATCTGTCAAAATCGAATAGAATGTAATGAATGCATGTATACAAGAATGAATTTTGAGTGATATTATAGTTTTTACAATTACAATGTAATTTTCTTTGAAAATAGGAACTTATATATTATTATTAGAGGTGTACCGATTCTGGTTTTTACCGATTCCAACCGATACCAATACTTTACCTTTAGAATCGGCAGATACCGATACCGATACTTAATTGCCTGTCAATTAGAGCCCGGAGTCACAGAGTTTCTTTTTGATGCAATTTCAATTCAATTGCAATATAACATAGCCAGTGTGCTGTATTAATCAATCAGAAATCTTGATGTGAAATCACAAGCATGAAATATTCATCAATAAAATGATTTGGCAATTCTTGTTAAAGAATGCAGTAAATTTACTATAACAACTTGATCTCCCTGAAAACTTAACAGTTATTGATTGATTTCTAATAATTTGCAGATTAGAAGATGAACAGGCTTCGCTTCCTTTGAAGAAAGAGAGGTAAGTTGGGAGCGTCATGCGAGTTGTGGAAATATGAACATAGTGAACTTTTTTGTCACTGAAGACAAAGATTAAACTCTGTGTACCGTTTGCCTTATGCCAAACAACGTAATAAAGCAAAAATATCTTAAATTTTGAACAAGAAATCAAATATATTACAAAGTAATATGGCTAGCATACTGCCGCTTTAATTAGAAATCTTGAAGTGAACGCAAAAGCATTACATATTTAGCGAGCAAACGTTTTATTAAAATTCTGTCAAAAATGCGCTAAAATTTACTTAAACAGCCTAAGGCAGTCTTGGAAATATGGACATAGTGAAGTTTATGCAGTGATTTTACTATAATTAAAGAAAATGGTGGCCAAACTCAGTGATGACTTAGTTAAGTGTAAAATCTTTTCAATGCAATATCAATTCAGTTGCTATATAACATAGCCAGTGTGCAGTATTAATCTATCAGAAATCTTGACGTGAAATCATGAGCATGAAACATTTATCAATCAAACGATTTGGCAATATCGTAAAAAGATAAACTAAATTTACTATAACAACTTAATCTCTCTGAAAACTTAACAGTCATTGATTGACTTCTAATAATTTCCAGATTAGATGATGAACGGGCTTCGAATCCTCTAATGAAACCTATAAGGTAAGTTGGGATCAGGGTCAAGTGAGTTGTGTCAATATGGACATTGTGAATATTGAACAGGAAATCAAATTTATTGCAATATAACATGGCAGGTATACTGCCACTTTAATTAGAAATCTTGCCAAACTCTGTGTCAGTGTGCAAGTTGCTCTGTACCAAATGACTTAAATTAAAGCTAAAATCTTATTGATGCAATTTAATTCATTTGCAATATAACATAGCCAGTGTGCTGTATTAATCTATCAGAATCTTGATGTGAAATCACAAGCATGAAATATTTATCAATCCAACAATTTGGCAATAAAAAAAGATGCACTAAGTTTACTATACTAGTATAGCAACTTAATCATCCTGAAAACTTATTGATTGATTTCTAATAATTTGCAGAATAAAGGACCGAATGGTTTCGCTTCGTCAGGAGCACGAGAGGTAAGTTGGGATCAGGGTCAAGTGAGTTGTGGAAATATGAACATAGTGAATTTTGTTGTCACTGAAAACAAAGATTTCTAAATGCTATATGTACCATTTGCCTTATGCCAAACAACGTAATAAAGCAAAAATATCTTAGATTTTGAACAAGAAATCAAATATTTTATAAATATTTGATGGTGAGGAGTCCAATATAGAGTATAATTGGATGAAGAAAAGCTATATTGGACGAGGCGCTTGCGCCGAGTCCAATATAGTTTTTCTGAGTCCAATTATACTCTATATTGGATGACTTACCATCTAATATTTGTTATATTCTCCATAAATGAACCCACTTTTAAAGCAATAGGTTTAAACACTTTGACTGTGCTAGAAAGCCAGTTTGTGTTTCTTTTTGTTTAACTGCAGAATTCTCTTCAAAATGTATCTCTTTCTATTTCAGCAATGGGTAGCCACAAAAATATAAAATTCACATATTCTGATTCTGTATTCTATCTATAACAAAGAAGCCTCTTTATATTTGGCATTTATTATTTCAATTTTATAGCACAATGTTTCCTTCAAACATAGGCATTTATGCCAAAGAATGGGTGAAAAAGTACATTTTTTGTCTCTCAATGTCATACCATGATCCCATAACCTATGTAAGCGATGTTACACTTACTTAATATTGTTTTCCTGATCAATACGCAACTTTTGAAATCACTTCTGTTTTGTGTGTCTTCCCACTGGCGTGCAATACATTTTTTACTAAAATTGAAAAACACAAAGTCTTTTCTTGCTGTTGCTGCAGCAGGGCACAGCAGAAGGTGTTTCCTCTCTGGTCCTCCCTCTCGCACCTATAACATGGCAATAAAACTCCTTATTGCACAATATAACTTCTCACTGTCCAATATAACTTTTCACTGTCCAATATAACTTTTTCTCTGCCTCATTCAGCAAGGATATTATCCAAGAATACTCGCTTGTGATTGGCTGACACAATCCGAGTGGAGAATATTATACAGTTATCGCACAGCACCGAGTGCAATATCAGTTTTTATGGCACCGAGGTGACTCATTAGTCACCGAGGTGCCATAAAAACTGATATTGCACGAGGTGATGTGCAATAACTGTTATATCATATGGTTTTTTTGTGGCAAATGCAAAGAAAAGGGCTGGAATCCTTTGTCCAAACTTGTTTTGTGTTTCTTTTGACCCGCCTGTTTAAAATGTATCGCGTCAAAAATCAATGACTATTTCACTCACAAAAAAAAATTTCACACTATATCAATCCACAAATGATATACTTGATCATGGATTTTTTTCAGATTTTTTTCTTAAACTTTATAGCAAACTTCAGACCTTTAAACACAACAAAGTCACTGAAAAATCGGCAAAAACGCTGTTTTTCGGCCACTTTATGCTCTATTCTGATGCAACAAATAACATGACCAGCACAAAAAGTTGATATCCATGTAGCCCTTTAACAGGCGCATCTTTTGCCGTCAGAACCATCTTCCTATCTCCGTTGCCGAGCAGTAACTGTTTTAGTAAAATTGAAAAACACAATCTTTTTGTTGGCTTGTGACTGCAGCATTAAAATATGGTGCTTCCTCTCAGGTCCGTCCAATCCCTTACACGTTAAAATTGAGCGTGCAATAACATGCTTGCAATATTATAGATTATTGCACGGCTGTCTGCCAATCAGCAGTGAGTATTTAGGCTTGCCATATGATATACTTGATAATGGGTCTTCTTTAAATTTATTTTCTCTTTTTAGCAGACTTTAACACAACAAAGTCACTGAAAATGGTGGAAAAGGTTTTTCGGCCTCGTAATGCTTTATAGAGAGAGAGAGAGAAATTGTTTATTTACGTGAAATGGGCTCACATTCTAGCCCCCAGCCCTCTTGGGCTTACAATTCACTTCAAAAAACAATAATACATCAAAATAACAGAATTTTCGTTGAATAATACAAATTTGAATTAAATTTGAAATGATTTGTTGATATACATATATACATTAGTCCAATATGTAATAGCAATCCCAAAAAATATAAACTTTGTTCGAGTTATACTATTAGATATATAATTCAAACTCTTGAAATGTTAATTTTCATTAGGCCTATTTACATATTTACAAATATCATATTGCTAATTTGATGTCGACATATATAATTACAAGTATCGTATTGTTATTGGCAAGTATCCACAATTACGTAAATTAAACTATGTATACAAAGCACTTTGTCTTTTTTCAAAAGCGTTACATATAAAATTAGCTGTTTCTTTAATACAATCATCTTTCATCAGGAATTAAATTAATTAATTTGTCTTATCCTGTTGAAGAACTCAAATCTAATATCATTATAAAAGGGACAATGAAAGATAAAGTGCATTTCAGATTCAATGTAGTTGAAGTTACAAAAAAGACAATATCTGTATTCTATTGGAGTGTCTTGAAAACGTCCAGTTTCTATTCTTAATGGTAGAATACCGTACCTAAATTGTGATAAAAGGGCACGCTTTCTCCTATTTTGAATATTAATTACAAAATTTTCTACATTATAGCTCTTTTTAAAAATACTTTAAAAGCTTAATTTTGGTACAACAGTGATTTCATTTCGCCATCTCTCACAATAATTTCTGTGTAGAATTTCTTTGGCATTCTGTACATTGATAAAAGTGTTATTTTCAAAATTTGTCACCGTACTGATTTCTTCACAAATTAATTTGATTTCTTTACTCCAATTTTTTTTTTTTTTTTTATCCCATACAAATATTTTCTTAACTATTCTATCATTCTCAATGTTCAATAATCTGTTCCATAATCGCAACATTTCTAACTTATGACGTGTAATACAGGAAATCCATCCCATGTCCCCATTAATAGCTAAATTTGATGCAAATCTGTGAACTCCTAAAAAGAATCTTATGGCTCTGTTCTGGACAATTTCACTTCTTTTAGAAACATTAAAACCCCAAACTCCAGCTGCATAATCTAAAATTGGAACAATTCCTGAATCATATAATTTAGTATAAGTCTTATATCCAAAACCATTGTTTGCTTTGAATTTTGTACATAAACTTCCTAGTGCTCTGTTAGCTGAATTTGCCAGTGAATCAGCTGTTAATTCGAAGTTTAGATGGGTATCTAGAATTGTGCCTAAATACTTGTATTTTTCCACGTAACAAACTTCATCATCACCATAAACAAATTTGTAGTCTGATTTAGTTTGAGTCTTATTTCTGAAATGCATTATTTTTGATTTATCAATGTTAACTTTTATTCTCCATTTGCAACACCAGTTTTCAAGTTTACATATCATATTCTGTAAATCAGTCTCAGTCTCACTTATTAACACTATATCATCAGCACTATATCATCAGCCAATGTTGATCCTCCTGAACTGAGCGTCACAGTTTCAACACAGTGTCAGAGTAAGAGTTTTATCAGGGATAGCCCCTACATCTACGTCATCACAGCTTGATAGCCAATGGGTTGACCGTAAACTACGTCATCACAGTTCAAACATTGATATATTGAAGGAAGCATTACATTTTTGATCCCAATGATTGATCACAGCAATCACCAGTCTAATCCTAACAAATGGCAGCTTTGTGAGCATTCACAGTAGACAACTGTTATAATCCCCACAGAGTTGTTTGATTAATCTACAAACTTGCTAACTTACAACTTTGAACTTTGATGGAAGTTGGTGTAAACAGAAGGCTTTGACAATTTGTTTGTAAACACATGGCTTATGTTATGTATATTTGTTCTGGCAGCCCATTGGCTGAGAGGCTGTGATGTCAAACTTGCATGGGTTTTTCCCAGACCCAATTTTAACTCTGACACTGAGTTGAAACTGTGATGCTCAGTTTGGTGGATTCGCATTGGTTAGAAGCTGGGGAATCTGACCCAGTTTGAAATGACATCACAGCTTGTAGTTAATTTACATATATTGCAATGCTAGAATAGAGTCATCTCTGACATCACAGTTCAACAGCATAGAAAAAAAACTTGAGATTCCACGTAAGTATGACAAGGACTATAACATCTATAATAAGAAATAGACAGCAGCAAGGCCTCAGTACATATTGTGCATTCATCGATATGCAAAAGGCATTCGATTGGGTAGATAGGAATCTTCTTTATTAAATTCTTTTAAAGAACGGAATTCAAGGAAAAATTTTTAACTGCATAAAATCCTTTTATGAAAATTATGTAGCTTGTATTAAAATTAATAATTACTAAACTCAACCTTTCAAAATTCAAAGTGGTGTCAAACAGGGTGACCCTTTATCCCCCACTTTATTCGGTATGTTAATTGATGAACTTATTAAAGATGTTGCTTGTTTACATAAAGGTATAAATCTTGATGGATTTAAAATATCCATTTTAGCTTTTGCAGATGACATTGTGTTATTAACTGATAAGGAAAAAGATTTAGATTATATTTTGAAACACGTTGAACAATGGTGTAAGAATTATAGAATGAAAGTTAACACTGATAAAACAAAAATTGTACATTTTAGGCCTAAAAAGATTGCCAAAAACTAAATATAACTTCCAATTCAACAACTCAGCATTAGAAATTGTTGGTTACTATAAATATTTAGGAGTTGTATTAAACGAATTTGTTAATATTACGTTACTCTCTGAAACCTTAGCAGGTGCAGCTGGCAGAGCACTGAGTGGAGTTATATCGAAATTTAAACAAATTAAGAACATGAGATTCAATACCTTTGAAAAACTTTATTTTGCTAATGTAGTTCCAATATTAGATTATGCATCTGGGGTATGGGGGCATAATAGTCATACAGAAGGGGATAAAATCCAAAATAGAGCAATAAGGTATTTCATTGGGGTACATAACAAGGCAGCTCTTCTAGGCTTAGAGGGAGATATTGGTTGGAGTAACTGTAAAACTAGACAAAATGTTAATATGATTAAACTGTGGAATAGACTTATATTAATGGAGAATGATAGGCTAACAAAAAGGGTATTTGACTGGGATATAAAATTGGGCATAGGATGGTCTAAAGAAATTTTAGAAATATATCAGAGTTGTGGTTATGCTAATTTATTTTATGATAGATCTGTTTGTGATGTGAAAGTAATTCTTAGAAAGCTATTTGATAATAGAAATAATATGGTGAGAGTTATTGTCAACAAAACCATAACTTAGAACGTATAGAAAATTTAAGAGTGAAATTATGGCTGAAAGTTATATTCATATTGAAAATAGAAAAAGAAGATCACTAATGGCTCAAATACGTCTAGGTATACTACCGCTAAACATAGAAACTGGTAGATTTAGAAATCAGCCTGTAGAAGAAAGGTTATGCCAAATGTGCGAAAATAGCCAAGTTGAAGATGAAATGCACTTTATATTGAACTTTCCTGGTATGAAGATAATAGAAAACAATTGTACGATAGTATTAACTGTAACGATTTCAATGAAATGGAACTAGAAGAGAAACTGATATATATATGTTTAAAAACCATTCCCTAAAATTAAGTAAATATATTGAGAAATCATGGGAAATTAGATGTGTTAAGCTATATAATGTGTAATTCGCAACCTGTATTTGCTATTGTTGATTTTGACTTTTTGTTATTGTTAATTTTTGACTCTTAGTAAATAGTCCTCTCTCTCCCCTTGGGAAGAAACTATTGTTACACAGTGGTTGATAAGCCCTACACGGGCTGGGTATCTTACGATCATGTTTGTTTTTGTCATCATATTACTTTGTACTTGCCACCATGATAATAAAAAAGTTTCAAGGCTTCAATTCAGTTGCTATATAACATAGCCAGTGTTCTGTATTTATCTATCAGAAATCTTGACGTGAAATCATGAGCATGAAACATTTATCAATCAAACGATTTGGCAATCTTGTAAAAAAATGCACTAAATTTACTATAACAACTTTTAAAAGACAATGGTTGCCAACTCTGTGTTAGTGCAAGTTGCTCTGTACCAAATGACTTAGTTAAGGCCTATCTAAAAAATAATGAAGCCACGGCCGGATTTCATTGGGGGTAAGAAAATGTGGGAATGGATGTATGCAACAACTTTTTATTGCACTGTTGCTTTGAATACATTCTTGTTCCAAAGTCCAGAAAATTTCATGACAATATTACAGACGGTTGTCATAGTCTTAACGTGAATTTTTCACTATTTTAGCGTGACATCACATTTTTCTTCACTTGAATTATTTCAGTTGAATGTAATTTGACATATCTCATTGTCATTTTCTGAATTTTGCTTTTATCTCTATGTCCAAAGGCTTCATAAATTCATTGAAACAAGTATATTTATATGCTTGTTTTGACATCATTGAATTCTTCGTGTTCAAAGGTTGACTTCGAAAAATTGAGTCAAATTTGAAGCTTCCTGATCTGGGATGTTGTAATTTCCCTTTTACACATGTCAGTTGAATCTTTTTGCCATTAAGATCTAGTATAATATCTACTTAGTTGTTTTGGAGCCTTTCATGCTTGTGAAAAATTCAATTCATGAAAAAATTTCAATGAATATGAGGGAAGGTGCATGTGTCGCATGCGTAACGCAAGGAGTACTTTCATGCGGCAAAAAGCTATGAAAGCTCTGATTTTAACCTGGATTGGCTTGAAACATAGTAAATCTGTGAAGCATCAATAAACTATGAACTAATACATGTTGGTGACTGATACCTGGTGGTAAAATACAAAAATTACTTTTTCGCACGCGTAATGCTCACAAAAATATTGATCATATTCCAATTTTTTTCCTGTAAATAGTGGAGCCATGATACTAATATTACCTGTTGTGACAATTACCACACTATTTTAGTACTTTGAACATGTTTCATGACCTAGCAAATAATATAATTGCATATATGAAGTTTTTTGAAAATTTGGGGCCAAATTGGCTATAAAGGCAATATCCAATCAAAAAACACCTTTTTCATTCGAAATGGTCGTACTTTTCCATCAGTTATGACTTATAATATCATATAAAATCGATTTTAAGCAAAACCAGAACATTTTTTGCAATTTCATGCGACATCATTACTCAAAATCAGGATTTTATCCAAAAAAAGGGCCAAAAATGATGCTTCTTTCATCTCTTGCTGAGTTATTACTCACTTCAGTGGCACTTATTTGGTATAAATCAAATTTATTGCAATATAACATTGCCGCTTAAATTAGAAATCTTGATGTGAACTCATGAGCATTAGATATTTAGCAAGCAAATATTTTATTAAATTCTGGCAAAAATACACTAAAATTTACTTAAACAGCCTAAGTCAGTCTTGGAAATATGGACATACAGTTGAGGACAAAATTCTTAACCCCCCTCTGGATATTCCCTTTAATTCCATTTTTCTCCAAAATAGGGTGACACAGAACAACCATTTTTTCACCTAAGCTGTATTTCTATGGTATTTCTATTGCAAAGGGTATATTTTCAAAAAATGTCAAAATTAATAGAGATAAGTCAATAAAACAAAACTTACTTTGGACAAAATGATTAGCCCGCTGAGGCTTATCACCTCTGGGTGTCCAATGCCTGCTTTTGGATGCTTTATAACACTCCAGGATATCAAATAGAGCTTTAAACTCATTTCAGACACAGGATTTGATGTCAATTCTTCCTTGAAATTCATTTTAGGTCCCCAAAATTGTTGGTCTCCTTAAAAAAACCAAGACCGTACACAAAAACTCACTTTTTTCATAGAGTATAAGAAGTCTGCTGACTAGATTAATTCAAAATGTTCAACTGACATATTTAGTTATCCTCCAGTTGAAAAAACAACAAATGTTTTGGCCCATTATGGATTTGAAGGACATAACAATGACCCCAACTGCTCCTCTGATTGAATTCCGCTGGTTTGCTAGCAAAATATTCTATGAGATAAATTTTTTTCTGCAATATTTTCACATCTGACAACATTTTGGGATCCTTGAGCACCAATAAAAGCAGATATCAGAAATCTTGATGTGAAATGACAAGCATGAAATTTTAATCAAAAAATGCACTAATTTTACAACAAAGTAATCTCCCTGACAACAGCTATTGATTGATTTCTAATAATTTGCAGGTTAAGAAATGATTGGGCTTCGCTTCTGGAGAGAGAGAGGTAAGTTGCGATCAGCGTCAAGTGAGCTGTGGAAATATGAACATAGCGAATTTTGTTGTCACTGAAAACAAAGATTGCTAGATAAACTCAGTATACCAGATGAAACGTCTGGAGGAAGAGAGGTAAGTTGTCACTGAAGACAATGATTGCTAAACTCAGTGTACCATTTGCCTTATGCCAAACAACATAATAAAGCAAAAATATCTTAGATTTGGAACAAGAGATCAAATTTATTGCAATATCACATGGCCAGTACACTGCTTCTTTAATTACAAATCTTAACGTGAACTTACAAGCATTAGGTATTTAGCAATCAAATATTTTATTAAATTCTGGAAAAAATGCGCTAAAATTTACTTAAACAGCCGAAGTCAGTCTTGGAAATATGGACATAGTGAAGTTTATGCAGTGATTTTACTATAGTTAAAGACAATGGTTGCCAAACTCAGTGTGCAAGTTGCTCTGTACCAAATGACTTAATTTTAAGTGTAAAATCTTTTTGATGCAATATCAATTCAATTGCAATATAACATAGCCAGTGTGCTGTATTAATCTATCAGAAATCTTGATGTAAAATCACAAGCATGAAATATTTATCAATCAATCAATTTGGCAATTCATGTAAAAAAAAATGCACTAAATTTACTACAACAACTTAATCTCCCTGAAAACTTAACAGTTATTGATTGATTTCTAATAATTTGCAGATTAGAAGATGAACTGGCTTCGCTTCGTCTGGAGGACGAGAGGTAAGTTGGGATCTGCGTCAAGTGAGTAGTGGAAATATGAACATAGTGAATTTTGCTGTCACTGAAGACAAAGATTGCTAAACTCTGTGTACCGTTTGCCTTATGCCAAACAACATAATAAAGCAAAAATATCTTAAATTTTGAACAAGAAATCAAATATATTGCAATATAACATGACCAGTACACTGCCGCTTTAATTAGAAATCTTGACATGAACTCACAAGCATTAGATATTTAGCAAGCAAATATTTTTATTGAATTCTGGCAAATATGCACTAAAATTTACTTAAACAGCCTAAGTCTGTCTTCAGTCCGGTCTGTTAAGGTTTTGATCGTTACTTGCCAGAACAAAGCACCAAATTTGGCACATAGGTACTTTTTGACATGCTCTTTCATCCTAGAAGGGGTGCCACGATGAACGACCATCAGGGCGGCGGCCATCTTGAATTCAAAATGGCCGCTGTCAAAATCATAGCCGAAGAGGATTTCAAGTTCCATGAGGCTTCAGAAACATCAGAATTGACTATGATTTGGTGTTTTCATGCTATAGAATATGTATTTCCATACTAAGTCATTCATACAACAAAAGAAGTTGTGAAAGTGTTCACAAATTAGCGATAATAACAAAATAATGGTTAGTTTTTCCGAAAGTAATAAGTTATTGCGGCAAGAGTTGTTGAATCAAAATTCTGAGCACCATTCTGTTTTAAGAGCTTTACACAGCATTAGGGAATACATAAATTCCATATGAGGGCCTATATTTTAGTTATAGGTGAGAAAAAAGCATCAAATGAGCCATGTTGTATTATCTTATATATATATCTATCAAACTTGTCAAAAGCCGCTCTGCTCCAAAACACTTCATGTATCTTTTTAAATATCCAATGACCACTGGTCACACTAAGATACAAATAAAAACATCTTACAGTCACAAAACAAGATACATTGTACAATCAAAATCATGTATAGATCCATATAACTAGCTAAAGTTTCAAAATAAAGAAAGCAAACTGAGATTGAAATTTCTAGTCAGCAGATAAAGAGGCAGCTTTCAAAACTTCTAAATCATCTCTGTTATTCAATACAAAACTTATACATATAGTCCATTCTCCACATCTGTTGATCTGGTCATTTTAACACAGTCCTCTGCAATTACACATAGAAGTGCAGGAGAGTCCAGCATCACGACATTTGCATTTTCTGCCGCAAAGAGGACTGGATTTGCATCCACATTTCAACAGTTCTCGGCATGCACTAGCAGCTTCTGGTTCATCTGTCCAGTGAGGAATCCAAGACGAACCATCTTTTTTCCATCCATAACTCTCAGGTGATGGGGCTGACATAACTGATTTGAGGCTTGACATCCACATTCCTGCCTGACAGGGACGTAGATCCTGGGGGGAATGGGGGGATGTATCCCCCCCTAGGATGAACCTGGGGGGGGGATGATCATATGATCCAATTTCAAATTATTAATACTTGGTGTTAAGTGTCTGTCATATTTAACAATTTTCCATGATGCCAGTTAAAAAAGTCTCAAAACTAACCTTTGATAATCTGTAATATATTGGCTTTTGGGCCTTAGAGTGGCCCTCGAAATCTACCCCTGCGCGACTCTGGCCCATTGGGCCACGCCCAAAGTTTTCGATCCCTGAAATCACCCCGCCCTACACAAATGAAAAATTTACGCCCCTGCTGCCTGATACACTGCCCTGTGTGTGTGCTGAAGAAGTGCCGCCTGAAATTTTGAGGCATTGATTATTGAAATTATTTATTATTTGTAGACTTTAATGGATATATTATGAATGCAACCAAAATACTACCTGTGTTGGAGGGATATTTTCCATGGAAACAGCCTTCTTTGCAAAGAGGTCCTTCCGAAGATCATTCACTGTCTTTATGTTAGTGGTCTTGTCATAAAGAATGCAAACGTATCTTTCTATGTCGGTGAATGTTTGAGAGACTGGCTCAAGACGTTGGAAGGGAGTCAGAGAAATTGTCTTGAAAGCTTCAGTGATGGAAGGAAATGTTTTCCAAGCTTCCCAGGCTGACCTTTTCCCTTTGCCATAGAACTGTGAGGTTGTGTCACAACCACTAAATGCATGAAACGATGGTAATGCGATACTTTTGTGCTCACCAAGATTGTGACATATGTTATTGATGTCCAATTCTTTGTACCACTTTCCAACACCAAAAGCTACACACAGGTGCAATTCAGGGAACATTGCAAGGAGTTTGTGGAAAAGCCCAACCAGGATGATGACCGCGTCTGTGTCTACTGTCCGCACATTGGCGCACAAGAAAAGTCCTTTTTCCCTTTTGGACAGCATCATTAATGTGGAGGCATATTCGCGTGTCGGCTTCTTCATGGTCACTCTCTGGCATATGCTCCTGTGAACTTGGACAGATGACAGTACGACCTGAAAGTGACGGTCATCAATATCAAATATTATCAAATTACATCAGATATTTAGTTTAGTTTTAAAGTTCAGTGTCGATTGATGGATAGTGAAATGCAACAACTTTAACTGAAGTGATGAATAACTCCTTTGGAACATAGTCCTGTTGTGAGACTTTCTCAGTAAGGAAGGTCAACAGTTCTGTTTTGTTGCTCTCATCTTTTAAGAAGTCCTGAAAGTGTTTGGGAATCTTTGTGTTCTACGCAACCTTCCTATGAAGTCCTTTTTCTCTTTTCTGTCATGTTGTTGCTTTCAAGCTATCCCTTACATAAGTATTAGGGTGGCCTAAAAATGTACAGCAAATTTTTTTTTTCTGAAATTCACATCGCACATCCCCTAATTTTAGGAGAATTGGTGAAAAAAGCACCTTGTTAAAATTTCATGAAAATCAGTCAAGTCTAAGTGGTCTCTCAAGGCCCCTCAATTCTCACCAAAAAGAAACATTTCAACCATTTTCGCCAATACGCGGTTTGCCACAACTTTGTCAATTTGTAATGTACAACATTCTAATTGCCATGGTTGGAAACGGCTCAAAATTTGCTTCAATTTGCATACCAAGTTTAATGGTCTAGGATGATATCTTAGCTCCCATGGACTCTTCAGCTGACAGTGCTTATGTGCGAAAGTGTTGCTGAATGACTAAACCTGTTTAAGAAAAGATTTTCATTTAATTTCACTGTCAAGTAACATGTTCTTATTTGCCGAAAGTGCAGGATGACCACATAAAACATTAAACAATTTTTTTACATTAGAGAAACCCGCCTTTTGAGCTGTAAAGTTTTAATGTTACATTTTGTCTAAAGTGCTGAAAACATCGGAGAGGGGCTGTCACATTTCATGGTTTAACTTCATAAGAGTTAAATATTGGACAACATGATTTATACCATGTGAAACATAAGAATATTGTCTTTCAAGTAGTACCAATCATGTTGCCATATAATAAATTTGGATGAAGATATGAGTTTGAAATATTACAATTCCCCCCTGCTATTTTATGAGTTTGCGACAAACTTCAACATAAAATTTCATCACTCATAACCTGGGCATTCCCATGGTCAAAAATCTTTTTTTTTAAATATTTGGTCACTCTGGAACTTGGAAAATAAGAATCACAGCAATTTCTGGTGAAAAAAATTAAAAGCCTTTCTTTTATCAGGATCGGTCGTTCAGCAACAATTTCATTCACGAAAAGTGTAAACTGAAGAGCCCATGGGAGTTGAGATATTGTCTTAGACCAATAATGTTGGTATGCAAATTGAAGCTCTTTTTGAGACCTGTCCAACCATGGCAATAAAAATGCAGTATTGTACAAATTGACTAAGTTATAAGGAACCGCGTATTGGCGAAAATGGTCGAAATTGTCCTTTTTGTTAAGAATGGAGGGGCCTTGAGAGACCATTTAGACTTGACCGATTTTCTTGAAATTTTTAGACGGTGCTTCTTTCACTATTTCTCCTAAAATGAGGGGGTGTGCGTATAGAAAATCATAAATTTTGTTTTTTGGGCCACCCTAATAAGTATCCCACACTATGTCGAGCCTGTCACAGTTCCTCAAAAGTCGTCGAATCCATGGCACAGCATATTCACCAAATGTGGACTCCATATGTGCAGTGGGGATACAACTTTTTTGCAACGTCACAACCCTGTATCATATTGTGATGAAATTTTTGCTAGAAAACACTGAAAATCAATGTTTTTTTGGTATTTGATCAAAAAAGTTCTCTCATGACTCCCATTGAAATGTTTGCATTTTGTGTCAATTTGGCGCATTTTCCGAGAAATGAAATGTAAAAGTGGTTGGCTCATTAATGCAATGGCTTATATTTTGGAATCATATAACTATTAGCAACTAGAAGAGCTCCACCTTATACTTTAATGCAATTCATACAGAGGGGTCATTCCATGCAAAATCAACCAATGGTACCAGCATGACCACCTCCGATTTTTTTTTCTAACTTTCCACGTTTCAAATACATTATTAGGAAAGAGCAAATCCAAAATTACAGGGTTATAGCTCAATTATTGTCAGAGTTACGATAAAAAGAAGTTTGAAAAATTGGAGAAAATATTGAAAAACGGCCATTTGTAAAATTGTCATAACACTTCAAATTTGGACCTGAACTTACTGATTTTTTTTAATACAATGCCAGTAACACCCTAAACTAATTAATAGAAGCAGTAAAGTGGTTTTCCACAGTAATGCCTGTTAAACAGAAATTTTCAAAGTTGTTTGATTTATCACACTAAAATCCAATATTCATGATTTTTTTTGCCTGTCTTAAACAGATCAGAAAACCGTCATATCTTGCATGATAGTTCTTTGCCATATAGTGCATGAGTACATTAAGTATCATAGTCCAAAAACCACTGGTTATTAATATATTGTACTCTGAATTTCAGTATTTCACAAAATAACCTATTTTTAAGCCACAAAATGGCCATGTGGCGTAGGTGATAGGGAAAAAAGAAATACGCAGCATGAAAGAACTTGGAGAGAGCTTCAAAATGATGTATAGAAATGTGTGTGTATTTGAGTTCTTCATACTGAATATCCACACTCAATTTGAGTCATTTTCGATTGTACCAAAAATTCTAAAAATAGACGGATGAGTATTTTATCACATATTACATATTGTATTTTGTTATATTAATCATTCTCAATGAGTTTTCCTTGTTCTGGATGACAATTTTTGGAAATAAATGAATTAAATTGTCAACAAATCAATATTCTCAATAGGTTTCATTGGGTCTAAATTATAAAAGATAAATTCATTGTTCTGTATGACAATTTTTGGAAATAAATGAATTAAATTGTCAACAAATCAATATTCTCAAAGGTTTCATTGGCCCTAAATTATAAAAGATAAATTCATTGTTTAGCAGAGGTCATATTGAAGAAAGGCGTCTGACAACTGTATTCATCTCATGTAAATGAGACTTTATTCATTGGCTGCTGCAATTATATATTTAGCAGCAAGAACTACCACACGAGACTTTACAACAGGGAAAGTTACATTTAATATGATTTATTTATTTATTTTTTAATCATATTTCGAATGGATTACACTTCATCACAGAAGTTTTTCAGGTGGCTAAAAAAAGTTAGTTGGAAGTGCTACCACACCTAAACAATCTGATAGAAAAACCGAGAGATGGCATTTTGTTGTTAAGATGGTGATTTGTATCTTGGTAATTTTATAGACATCTCATGGCATTGTGTGGATGTTTTCTGATGTCAAAAGGTCAAGACATCAATGTTGGGTGCCTGTTGACAGTATAATTGTTGAAATCAGTGACTTATCATTAGCTGCCGGCAAAAAATACAATTTTAGCAAATTAAAAACAGTAACTATTTAATAAGTAATATGTTTGGTAGCTACCCCACTGCAGCCCTAGTTAACCTATATTAACTTGATAGTGTTTAAAATTGGGCATCTATTATAAATTCAATTTTTATCATTGTATGATGATTGAAGTACTGAGAAAAAGTTGCGAACATTTTTTGCTTCATTCCAGCTGATAAGTAGTTAAAAAGTTCAGATAGTGTTATTTTACACAACAAATTCTTACTATTTATTTTATTACATGACTGGTAATGACATTTGTCTTATTACATGACTACTACAATCCACTTACACAATTTTTTCTCCATTTGCAAAAAATAAAAACTTCTCAAAGTTGAAAAAAAACTCACTTGAGTGCTGATCTTCAGAATGAAGGACTCAAATACACACATATTTCTATACATCCTTTTAAAGGTCACTCCAAGTTCTTTTATGCCAAGTAGCTGTCTTTTCTGTATCACCTACACCACATGGCCGTTTTTAGCTTGAAAATGGGTTGTTTTGTGAAATTCATAAATTAAACACACTGTATATCAATAACTACAGGTTTTGGAACATTAATACTTATTGTACTTATGCTCTATGTAGCAAAGTAATACCATACAAAGTATGAACGTTTGGGATGTATTTAAGGTTACCAAAAAAATCATGAATATTGGATTTTGGTGTGATAAATCATTCAACTTTGAAAATTTCTGTTGGACGGGCAATTTCGTGGAAAGCCATTTCTCTGCTTTTATTTATTACTTTTGGGTGACTTATACATTGCAAAAATCTTTTTTAAATTTTAGGCCCACACGGAAAGTTTGATAGCTATTTTAAAAATGGATAATTTTTTATATATCTTTTTCATTTTTTCACAATTCATTTGATCATAACTATCGTCCTCCAATTTTGGATTTGCTCTTTCCTGATAATGTTCTTGAAATGTGGAAAGTTGGAACGGAATCAGAGACGGTCATGCTGGGGATTTTCGGAAATTTGGTTGATTTTGGTGTGGAATGACCCAGAGGAAGGTTGCAGAATATGGATTTTTTAAGCTACAACAAGTCATAAGTAACAGTGAAGTGCAATCGCAAGTTTCCTTAGTTTTTGCGTTTGGTGTGTAGTTCTTTCATGACCTTAATTGTTTGTTCACTACATTGATTTTATTTCTGCTGATGTTCTGTCTTTATGGCTTTTGCTTTCAATGATTTTCAGTCACTTCAAAGTGTCTTGCTGGAAGGTTTACTTTACAGGGCGTGTGAAGGCTTCATATGCTCTCCCGCTTGATACATTTGATCACTGATCCAGCGGTATGCCCAGTTATTAGACATAAAATGACATACTCTAAGCAGTCTCTTCCTCTAATATGACATCAGATAAAAAGCCATTAAAACTAGGATTTCTCAGGAATTCCATTTGGCATTAATTTTACTGATATTTGAAACTTCTGAAAATTAATTGAAAGGGAAAGATTTGTTTTTGTCAAAGAAACAGAAACTTCTTAATAAATATTTCTCTCACAGGTTTGATCATCAATGACTTGAGTTCCAGTCTGGAAGGACCCTTGGAGTTCATAATGTTTTACTATAAATCTTTGACAAATATATTACACATTTGGTGACTTCATTCGGTCTGTAAGCTCCTGATCCATGAAAATGCATGGAATTCACTCTAAAACTCTAAAACATGGTGGTGACAATTCACAAATTGTGACATATCACTGCTTTGAATCACATACTATTTCTGTAATCCAGTCACTTACTTGCAGCTTTGCCTGTCAGATAGCCCACTTTGAACTTTGATAGAATACAGCCTAAATTTGTTATCTGCGCGAGCCATTCAATAATTGTGCCACAGGCTCATATTTTTGTTTTTCACACTAATACGCCATATCAATGCAGCACATTGTCGAGCTTGGATCATGTCTCTTGCTGAAAAATCATTGGAAATCTAAGTTTAATTGTCCCCAGCTCTATAAACTCAGTTGAACATTGTGCCCATCAGTCTTATCTGCCTTCAACTGACTTCCCAAGAAACAGGTACATGCACCACCAACAACATACTTCTTGAGAGCAATTTGGCTTCTGCTGGCCAGTGAGACTTTTGTTATACAGGCACATGACTTCCAGTTTAACGGGAATGGACCTGTTTCTCTTCCACTTCTTTGTTCTTCAGAACAACTTCAGAACTGTTTTGATGGATAAACCCACCATGAGTAGTGGCCAGCGAATAAAATTCTGTATCTTTGCAGAAATCTCACGGTCTCACTCAAATATATGAAAAATGTTTGGGACTGGAAGTGCAGCAAGAACATGATGTGCTTTGAAAATAATGTCCCATGACTTGAGATATATTTTTATAACACTATTCCTGATTAGCAATTTAGTCGTGACAATCTCAATGAACTTGTCATGATGTGACAACATCTGGAAACACGTTTCACGAGTGAATACTGTTTACATGGACAAAGAAGCAAAATTCCTGGAATTTGACAGTTTACAATGCTGCAGAGATAGTTTCAATACTCATATATTGTGTAAAGGACTAACAGACATGCATGTGAATACCAAAAAATTCATAAAAGTGCCTCAAAGTTGACAAATATGTAAGTTTAATAAGAAATTTTGGTGAGCTGTGAAACTTGAGAATCCTTCCTCAGCCAATCATCTGTGCTATCTGTGAGTGTCATCCTCACTCCTAATTAGTTTTGTTGATATGTGGTGGCATGGAATAGTAATATAGCTTTGTGTTTTTCATCAGAACCTCTAATAATGCTATAGCACAATTCTCTGCAAAAGAGTTGACAAATCCATTACATTTTCAACCGAAAACTGATAAAATTGGAAGGAAAATGCATAATATTAGCTCAAGGTAATATGCCATATGTGAAGCGCCTTATAGTATCTTCAAAAAAGTTCACCCACGAACTCATCTTTGTGATGGCCATCTCTTATAGTCAGAAAATGGCAATTTCCGTCGGTGTAGTACTTTATTTCATCTTATAACTTTTTGCCTATTGAAGATACAACAACCAAGGTGATACCAAATTAAAGCATTTGAAATTAGCTTTTTCAATGGGACCATACTATAAGGAGGAAAACAATTTTCCCAAATTTTGTCCTCCCAAATTGTATTTTACCATAATGTTTTTCCAACATTTTGTTAACCAAACTTTTTGTTTTCATTTTCCCCCAATTTTTTGCTCATTATACAGATTTTTTTTTCACAGAAATTCATGTCAAATTTTTATTGAACAAACTTGAATAGAATGTAATATTTGCATGTATACAAGAATTTTGAGTGATATTACAGTTTTTACAATTTATTTATTTTTAATATTATTAATATCTGTAAATCTCTGGCATTTAAACCTACAAATCAACTGGGATGAGCATCTCTGACATGAGATGCAAAAATATATGATGGAAATCAAATTTCAATAATTATATAGAGTAATAATTTTTAAAAAAAACGTTGTGCCTTAATAAGCTTAGAAAACACAGGCTTGGTTAATGTAAGTTGTTTGATTTAAATCAGGAAAAAAGGCAACAGATTAATCTAAATCTGATTTAAAAAAAAAAGAAAATCGTATTCAAATCAAATTAATATAAATCCAATTCAACAATACAAAAAAATCAAAATTAAATGTTTTTTTTCAACCTTTCGATATACATACATCTGTATTCAGGTGATTGAAGAAAACAGTTGTCAGCAGAAAAATCGTAAGGCTAAAGAAAAACATTGCTTTACAGGATACAGTGCTGCCTGTAAGTAAGTGAAACACATGATATTGTGCCATTGCAGCAATGTTAAACATCCTTAACCAAAATGCTTCTGGAAGGACGAATTCTCATCCGATGAGAGGGAAACATTTTGGGTCATAAAGGCCGATATGTGAGGCATGTGGGATAAAAATAGCAGCCCATTTTCTTTGTTGTAGTTGGAGTTAGGTATGGGTCAAAGTCTTTGATAAGTAAGTGAAACGCAGGCCCAATGTTAAAACATAGGGAAGGGTGGTTCACTTACTTATCAAAGACTTTGACCCATACCTAACTCCGAATACAGCGAAGAAAATGGGCTGCTATTTTTATCCCACTTGCCTCACACATCGGCCTTTATGACCCACTTTGTTTCCCTTTAATCCGATGAGAATTCATGCCTCCACAAGCAGTTTGGCTGAGGATGTTTAGCATTGATGCAATGGCACAATGTCATGCGTTTCACTTACTTACAGGCGGCACTGTATGCATATTGTTGGGAGGGGCAAGCAAGACTGTCATCAATCACATCCAAACAAACTGGGATGTCTTATGCCTTTCATGATATATTTTTCTGTTTGCAGGGAAAGAGATCTCAAAAAACAGCTGGATAACTTGATGAAATTCCATTATGGTTATGATTCTGACCTGAGGAGGGAAAAGCCACTCAAAGAGATACTTGCAGAAGTTGAAAGGAAAGTGCAAAGAGATCTGGGGAAGTTCAAAGTCTTGATCGCTGCAGTCGGTGGAAAATGCTTGTTATATCCTGGTCAGTCGAGTGCCTTTAAGGAGTTCATGTTGTATTTCATTTACATCAGGGATGAAAACATGCGGAATATTTGTGTGGATATACTAGAGACCATTATAAATGAAGGGAATGCTCAGCAAAGTTTTCTATATATCTGTGAGGATTTCTTATCAACAGGACCTCCTCCATTACTTGGGCAAATAAAGACTAATCTTAATGTGAACTACCTTGCTTTGTATGATGTACTCAAACATTGCATTTCTAAGGGTGCTGTTCCAAGTCAAGATGACATTGAACGTATGCTGTCTTTAAAAACATGCTCCACCAGTGAAGCCTTGTTAGCCACTCTTCAACTTGTGGAACAACTCATTGAAGCGTACAGAAATTGTGGTATCACTGAAACTATTGCTATATACTTGAATCCAATGCAAAATCTCTACAACGTTGATGAAGACTTGAGATTGACTGCTGGTCGAGTGATTAGAGCAGCTTATTGCACACTTGGTAATTGCCTGGAGTCGAGGAGTGTTGTCAACACTCTCCTCTTCTTAGGCTCTGGGATGGATGACATTGACAATGTGGCAATCAAGGAATGTTTGGAGACTGCTGATAGGCTCCAACAGAAAGATGTGAAAGAATTCTCATCTATGGATTGGCTTGAAAAAATTGAGAAAGAAAGACATTATGACATAACTCAGAAATATTTGCGCCGAAATGATAATTGCTTTCAAAGAAGTTTGTTGCACTTGCTTGCCATCTTCCTGCATGATACACAAATACGTGATCATATTCCAGATGAATTCATCAAAGAAAGGAAAGATGGAAGGGACCTACATGGCTGTACTCCCTTGCACATTGCATATCTCCATAGTAACAAGTCATTCATATCACTTTTGGAATCTTGTCATGCAAATGTGGCACCAAGAACTCCAAAGTCAATTGCAGATCCCTGTAGGTATAAGGAGGGTGATTACAGAGAATATTGTAGGAGAATTGTGACGGCCAGTTCTTCTGTATTTGATACAATGAAGGAAATGCTTGTCTTACCAGTTGGAGAATGTCAAGCTATAGAAGAGGATTTTCAAGTACTTTTTGAAAGGATGGTTGCACAAGATGGCGTCCTGAATGCTCGAGTAAGAATCGCAGGATCAGTACGGGAAAAACTGAAGGTGGGCAGATTTAATGAGGTCGACTTGCAGATATGCATGGACGAAGAGCCTTTTGATGGGAAATATTTTCAAACTGTCAGATTCCATGAGCACCTTGTCAAGAGATTGGCTGAGGTCAAGTGGGACCATATTTCCCTAAGACCCGTGTCAGTAGCTATTCCTTGGAAGTTTATATGGGAAAGGAAAGGCTGCTTTTATGGCCTTGTAATATCTGTTGATATTGTGCCCATCTTTAATGGCTATAAGATGATGCCAACAGAAATGCTGAAAATCATTATAAACAATGCTCCTGCTCACCAGCGTCTTGGACTCCTGAAGTATACAGATTTCACTGAGAGGACTGTTGTGTATACGGTTTGTAATCAAGAGTGGGATATTCTTGATAACCTCTCCCCTGGCTGCCGTCTCGGAATTCTCATTGCCAAGGCTTTGTTGGAGGTGATTATGATTTATTCATTTACCCAGTATTTCCAGAAAAAAACAACAACATTATAAATGTCTCTTAGCAATTTTTTTGTGTGCAAAATTACAACTAAACCATGAAAATTCTCATTCGAAGTTTGAAAAACCTGTCAAAAAGGAACTGAGTGCCACAAAGTCCCTTCTTGCATTATAATATTGTTTGAAAGTTCCAGACCTTAGGAATATAAAATCTTTAAAAATCAGAACAAAGTGTGCTCAACTGAAGGAGAAAGTGCAGGTCAAAAATGTGTTGTGAATGGCTAGATTGCAAACTTATCAAAACTTCTGCAAAAAATGTTTAATTAAAAACATTTAATTGAATATCAGACACATTTTAATGTTTCTTTGAGATTCTGTGGCAACTTGGCTTTAATTTGGTGTGTCAGACAACTTTCTATCCCGAATAAACTGGATGCTATGTCAACTTTTCTGATGCCATGCGGGCTCTAACAAGCACAATGTAATGATTGTGGCGATATGTTGCCATGACAGCAGCATATATATATGACAAGAAAATGCCAGAAGTCTTTGAGTGCTTTATCTGTTTGTGAGTTCTGACACTACAAATGTTAAATAGCTGGTTTTGAAATTAATAATGTAAAGAAGAATCAAATTTCTGGATTTGTTTGACAATAAAGTGTGTATACAGCTGTTGCTATGGCAATAGTTTTTGTTTTTTATCATATTCTAATTACTAGTACAAGACATAGTTAATCTCTCCCAAAAAAAAAAAGTCATCAAAATGTCAAAAAGTTGGACCTCAACAAAGCATCCAGAGTAGGTTTGTTTTGCTTCTTCAAAAATCATTCATCAGATTTCAATTAAAATGGCAACAAGTGATCATTAATTATACATTTTTTAATGAATTTTGTTTTAAAGTGGGGGTTACCATATTTACCCCCTAGATTAGAGCTTATAGTTATTTGTCTTATTTAGCCATAGTGATGTCAAGATGTGGCAATTTTGGCAAAAAATGATGACATTGGTTTCTATGACAACCTTTTAAGAATTTTAAATTCATCGCAGCTGCTTGAAATTTTGGGAAGGTGTAGAGGAGAGTCATGAGCACACAATCATGTGAAAAAACAAGACCTTCTCATATATGCACTTCCTATAGAGTGAAAGAATAACAGTCGTTATCACAATTTTATCAATTTTTCGACATTTACCCTAAATTTACCTTTAACCCCTTTCACCTGTGTCATTATTTTAGATGCGTGAAATAGCCTAATTTAGTTCTAAATATGGCTGAACTGACCATTTTATTCTATTGCTATTTCCATTCTTAAAAATGACCTTTAAATATAACAATGTCTGGTTATTTTCTGATTGTTTTCTCAACATAGTAATGGTTGCTATGGCAACCACAGGTAATTGCCAAAGTGCCGACAACCATTTTTTGATAGCCTAGGGTGCTAGCAACACATTGGCATAGGTCTCTACATGCCCTCAAAAATCATCCACGGGAGGGTGCTTGCTCCTGGACTATACCCTTCTGTGGATGTCATTGGAAAATTGAACCAATGAAATAAGTGACTTGCGGGGAGACCATTTAATATCCGGGGGGGGGGGGGAAGGATTGGAGTTTCTTTAAAAATAAAAAATTTTATGCTCAGTCAGTGGCATAACTCGGGGGTCTCGAGCAGGGGGGCACCTGGGGGGCACATGATTCCCTGGGGGGCACCCGCTATATTAATTAATGGCCATTGCAAGGTCAGCCATGTTTGCGGATAGTTAGAAAAGTGGTGTCTCACGGCATGGACAAAATGACTCAAATTGATGTCTAACCTATTCACTGGGGGCTAACGGCCGAGGGTAATCCGGATTGCCCTCGGCCGTGCTCTCCATGACAGGAGAGTTAAAATTTTAAGTTTTTGTGGAATTCCTTAATAATGCTGTTGATTTGCAGCAAAAAGTGTGATGGATCTTGAAGATGATACACATAGTCACTTTATACATTGACAAAATAATCATAACAGTGCTTTGTTTTAATAAAAATGAAGGAAAATCAGTTCGAAAAATGTCAAGGGTAATCCAAATCATGATGGAGGGTAATCCAAGGTTTCATTTTGAGATGGACGAGGGTAATCCAAAGAGCACAGAAGATATTTTTGTGTTATTGCAAGGGTTTGTTTTTGCTGCATTACTGCCAAAGTGGATTTGTTGGTTTAGCATAGTGGACAAAATGAACAAAACTTCTGAGGAGGTCCTGCTGGTTCAATACAGTTTATATAACACTTGTACTAATAAATTGATTATTATTTTGACTAATTTTGGAATTACTAGCCTCTCAAAAATTATGCAATGCCGAGGGTCAGGTCTCAATCAGACCCCATTGAAGGATACACCCAGGTCACTAAGCACAGTTTTATGATGGGGTTAGTTGAGAAGTGAGGGTAGTTGACGAAGGTGAGGGGAGTTGAGGGGAGATGAGGGGAGCCACATGTTCCCCACCGCACAGACAAAACAGGGAATAGTGGAAAAAAACCTGTGGGGAAAAATAAGGGACTTTGAAATTTGGCCTCAAATTCAAAGAAAACACAGGGAATTTGGTTTACATATGTTGATCATGAAACAATGCCTCTTTTTTTAGCAAAAATCCGTAAAAATTATGAGGGGCTTTTAGGAAGTTGATGAAATTTTTTCACTCATTTGTTTCATACGGACACTTTTTGCAATGTAGAATTTAAAAATCACAGAACAAAATTCAGATATCTTGGAATGCATTTCGTAAATGTGGGACAATTTTTTAAGTGGAAAATGAGCTGTGATCTTTCTGAACAGCCCTCCTAGTTTTTGGTTTTTGATTAATGTGGTAACACAATGATAAGCCCGAATAATGCCAGGGAAAACGTCCAGCGCGGAAAATTCAGTGAAAAATAAAACATTGGGAATTTGCTTGCCAAATTTCAGTGGGTACCCTAATAAGTGAGGAGAACCGAGTTCAGTTGAGGAAAGTCAAGTTGAGTTGAGGGAAAACAAGTTTTGTTTTAAGGGAAGCCAAGTTCAGTTGAGGGAAGCAAAGTATAGTTCAAGGGAAGCCGAGTTTAGTTGAGGGAAGCCAAGTTTAGTTGAGGGAAGCTGGTAGTTGACAGGATTTTAGGTGGGGGAATTTCAGGCTTGGAGAGGGTAAAAGGGGTTTGGCTGAGGGTACTGAGTTTGTGAGATGGATGTATGATTTTGGTTTTACGTCCCAGGTGCACATACATGCAGATGACACCTCTTCAGGAAATTACCTGGCTTCGCCAATTAGAGTAGTGTTATTTTAGCTATTTGACAAACTAAATAGTCACTGATTTATTTAGGAAAAGTGATAACATTACAAATTACTGGTGCAGCAGGATGCCTCCTTGAAATGTTGTCACAGTTTCGCAGATTTTGTAATGGACAACTATGGAAGTCCAAAAAGTGACAATAATGAGGTATAGGCTATAGGGAGGAGGCATGCAGTGGGAGGCACTTGGGAGAAAGCAGGGAAGAGAAAGGAAGCATAGAAGAATGAGGCAAGACCAAGAGAGGAGACACAAAGGAGTAAGCACGGAGGGATGAGGCAAGACGGCCGCAAGAGCCAGGGAGGAAGAATGTTGAGGAGGCAGATAAGCAGATAGGAGTGAGACAATGCAGATTGACCTCCATATGAGGCAAGACCTGAGGAGGCTGAGAGGGTTGAGACAAGATAGAGAGAGGGATTAGATAAGTATGACTGGGGGGCCAGTCGCCAGAGACATGAAGGCATAAGATGAAATCCTCCACAATATTTCACTCCTTGCTCCTGGATGTGGGGCTTTCAAACTGAGTAAGAGGAGTCGTAAATTTCTATAGAGCCTCATTCAAAGAACATGCTGAAAATCGGTTTAAATCGCGCACATGTGATATTCAGACAATCAAATTAAATTAAATGCTACTTGGTGAAATTTAGTTCAACCCTTCAAAATGCTTCACACTGAATGTCACTAGAAAAAAAGAAGAAAATCGTCACAGACTACATTCTCTGGGGAAGTACACTACCTTCCTGTTTTTAAACCAAACTAACCACTTTTAACCTCACTCGCTACTTTTCATTTTACTACTAAAAATTTTCTCATTTATCTATAGCAGTGCAACCCAGGGCACGTCAGCCTTCATCCATGACGTTGTGCCGACACAATATCAGATTCAGAAATCTGAAACACATAAAGATTAGCTTGCGAAATTGGACAACTTTGGTAATTTAATGAGCCTCTGTCAAAGGATTACCCTCGACCAAAAATTGGAATCCCCTCCTTACTCCAGACAGACACTTTTGGATTACCCTCGACCTCGTTTTTGTCAAATATTGATTATTTTTGTGAATTATGCTTACGTTTTCAATGAATGGAGCATCCTAGACTCCTAGATTCATTTCTGGCATCACTTCCAGCCCAAAATTACATGCTATGCATGCACGTTTCATGAAATAATGCCAATGAATTGGAAAGGTGAACTCTCCAGTCATGAAGAGCAATCCGGATTACCCTCGGCCATTAGCCCTCAGTCACTCTGGGACCACTGAGTACGGTAATTAAATTTACTGTCTCCGAAAATGGCCACCTGTCTTTCTGGCCTTCAAAATTGTGGATTTTACTGTGGATTTACACATCATATATGCCATATTCTAATTATTTTTTCACCTGGCATGTTAGTTACAGTGATCCTAAAGGCATTGACGTACATGTGCATGTCTTTAATAATGAATTAGCTGAATATTTGATCATTTTAAGACTGATGCGAGAGACGGTAAATTCATATGAGGGAGAATGGTGTGAGAACGGTAAATTCTATCCAGAGAGACGGTAAATTCAGCATTTAAGTTAAATAACTTCACAAGTTTTCACAGTATTCAGCCATTCTGTGGGGCTGGTTGATGGTACTAGTAATCAAGAGGCATTGGGATGGTATTTCTTTGGTGGGACACCGAATTCAAAGCATTTAGCGGAGTTCTAAACAGTTTATATAAAGTGATATCATGCCTAGTGCAGACCTGTAAGTTACAGATAATCAACAAAGAACTTGAAATGCTTATTAGCCTCGTAAAAACACAGAATAAGTGTTGCTTTGTGAATCAAAGTAAGGCATGGGAGATCTTTGAGTTAGACAGTTGTTTGCTATAAAACCATATATAGCAAAATACGACAGTTTGGTTCCTACTTTAAATTTACTTCTGCAGTTCTGAATATGCCCAGGAAGTGACGTTATAGGGGAGGGTCCCCTGTATCGGACCTGTACCTGGATCGGACTACTCTGATAATGACATAATTGTTAAACTTACGAAGAGCTGTCCTATCTCGAGAGATTACTTTCAATCATTTGGAATGGTCATGAATGTTTTACTTGAAAAATCTTTGATATTTGAAGTTAAGATAGTCGTGCAGGTTTCACACAATCAGAATTCACATTATGCTTGGAAATCCTCCAGAATATGTCCAAATGAAAAGAATCCATTGCTATAAATCTAGAAAATTCAGGGAACTGCCTTAAATTTTGCAAATTACATTTATTTCCTTGATTGGACTTGTTAGTGTGTCTTCGATCTGACCACCTCATGGATGTAATTATATGCATATATTGGTAACACAGCCTGTAAAAATGACAATTTTAGCTTTTTATAAATGAAGAAATAATGCCCTAAGATTATGGTCCAGTGATAAGTTAAGTCAGTTACGTCAATATAACTCCTAGTCCTAAGCGTATGCTAACATGCCTTCTAATGGCATTTTGTTGAACTATGCAGCTAAGTCATACACCAAAATTCATATTTGATGTAATCTGAGGTCATTCGAAAAAAAAAATCATTAGATGCTATTTCTTGGCTGATAAATGAAGTAAATAGCTTGAATTATATAAAGCATTGCTTTCTGATGTGGTCCGATCGAAGCAAATTTTTGCTCCAATCGAGGATACATTTGTCACTTGTGTGGTTGAAGTTCTGGGCACAGTTATACAGTCCTGATGAGCCCAGATGTCAAGATGCCCAAAAAAGAGCCTCAAAGCATTTAAAGCCTGTGGACCTCTAAGAACTTTTGATTTGTGGAGTAGGCCAGCCTACTATACTACCGAACAACTGCATGGGGAGTTCTGCCTCCACCTCTCAGCCCCCCCCCCCCCAAAGTTGCCCAATCACAGTTTGAAATAATTTGATTCTCTCTCAGCCGCAATGAAAAACACCTATCAGGTCTCAGAGTCTTCCCATAAATTGTGCATATAAATTGTGTAAAATATGTGTCAACATCTATTTATTGCTATAACCTTAGTTAATTAAGTCATTTATAAAAATGTCATTCTCTGGCTGTCTGTCTGTCTGCTAAGTGAATTTTGTGTATGCCCCCACATGCTGAACAACAGAAACACGACTGTACAAATTTGTAGCTGTATTCCATGCTTGGATAAACACTAGTCATTTAGCTGCCGTCCTTCTTTGGGCACCAGTAAAGCAGTTTTATTGCTTATCTTTCGAAATTTACCGTCTCCCTCAATCATTTTGCTGATAAATTTACCGTCTCCCTCTGTCGAATTTACCGTCTCTCGCTTCAGATCTTCTCCCCCTCCATTCATAAAAGCAAGACATGTTCACATCAAAACTGTGGTGGTTATTTTAGCAATGGAACTCAATCTTTCATTTTCATGCAAAATCCACTGTCTCAAAGGTTTAATTAACCATTTATCAGCAAAATTAAATCCTTGCTTCAGACTGAAAATTTAGAGGTCGCCATTTTCGGAGACGGTAAATTTAATTACCGTACTCAGTGGTCCCAGAGTGCCAGTGCTATTGACGACGAGATCTCACCCATGCAGCCATCCCATACACTGTAAATTTTGAATTTTGAGTTAGCTTAATTGATTGGGTGAGATGGTTGCACAATTCCTTTGAGCCAAGATAGCTTGTTGTTTGCAAGTTATAACAACATTATGATTATCATAACTCAAAACAGCAAGGCTCAAACAAATTGTGCAACCGTCTCACTCAATCATTTGAGCTAACTCAGAATTTCAGAATTTACAGTGTAGCAGCAAACTTTGCATGATGGCTTTATTAAGGGTGCTCTTTACTGTGTCATAAATATTCCACAATAAAACGAGCATTTTTCGGCCTTGTGCACCTTTTTCTCAGTGAAATCTTCCTTTTCTTGCCACTTGCCGCCATCTTTTTCGTCGGCTACCTTCGGGAGCGCTTGGCTATGTCAGTTCGATCAACTTCCATACAATTGCACCAAAAGCTCAGTCACCGGCTTCAGCCCTTTTCAACTCATGTTTGGCCGTGAACCTCGCCTGCCCATCGATCATAAATTTGGACTTGTAGGAGAGTCAGAAGAGATGTCGTACCAAGAATTTGTTGAAGATCTGCGCAGGCGTCTTGAAGATTCTTACAAGCTGGCGAAGACAAACATCAATACCGCACTAGCAGCAGGAAAGAAGCAATATGATCACAAAGTGAGAGGAAACAACTTGGAAGTGGGAGACAAACATTGATGAAGAAGACCAAATTAGATGAGGGCAAGCGTAAACTAGCGAACTGCTGGGAAGACGAGGTTTACACCGTATTGAAGAAATTGGACGATCTTCCAGTTTACGAGATAAAGCCAGACAACGGACGAGGAAAAGCCAGAAGAATTCACAGGAACAATCTTCTGCCCATACAGAAGCGTATTCCTGAGAAGAGAATTCTTCCAGTAGCAGCTCGGATGAGGAGTACAGTCCTCACATGTCTCTCTCAGAAGACGATCAAGAAGATAAGAATGTTCCAGCAGAGGTAGTAGAAGAAAATCCAAGATCAGCTGAGACAGAAGAAGCTGGGAGAGACGAACCTGAAGCATCGGAATCTTCAGAAGAAGAAGAACTGGAAACTCGTGAGCTACCTCAAAGATCTGGTCGTCAGCGAAGACCTCCTGATCGCTATCAAGCTGGAAGTTTCTGTCAAGTTCCTCAGGCAAACGACAAGATGCAACTCATCGCCAAATTCCTGGATTTTCTGAACAAATGATGTGGAAATCATTTTCTTTTCAGGGGGGTGTATGTAGTGGTATATAATTCGTTATATGTGTATATATTTACTGAATAAATGCTTTTCCATACTCCTGATGTGTGTTCTGTTATTTCTGTATTCATGAGTATGCTAGAGGGGGACACCTCCTAGCATACTTGTGTCCACACTAGGTGGCTTCACAGTTAGCCCAGTTTTGGAGGGAAAATCTCCCACCACGTCATTCTGGCAGTGGACATGAGTGAATGAACAGCTCACTCTAAACTGTGATTACTAGTTGACAGTTACAACACACATTAGAAGGTAAATTGAAGCAGCTTTCCTGTGTGGAGTCAATTGAACCACTTGTGAGAGAGGACCCCAGATAGGGGTCATTGGATACTCGTGGACTTATTAAAGACGAACCTGGAGTGAACTACACCAATACTAACCATACCAAACAGGCCTGCATCATCATGTTATTTATTTCAATGTAGCATATTACCTGTGAAAAAACACATTATAAGTTTATGGGAGCAAAGTCAGATAAAGATCTTGTAGAAAGTGAAAGAAAGCAATTGGCAAGTTTCCGTGGCTGAGGAATGAGTAGTTTGGCTGGAGTAACATGAAACATCGGTGAATTTATAATAGGATTGCAATATGAGTATGTTCAGGAAGGGTTGTTTTGGACGTCGGGTAAATCAAGATAACAATGTCATAATCATACATATAAGTTTGGGAAGATTTGAAAGCAAATGAGTTATAGGTGACAAATTTGTGGCAAATGTGAGACACTGATATTTGAGTTGCAGGGTAGTATTGAAGGCATAATTGCAAAATTATGGAACATCATACATGTAAATGCCTGGATGGACTATAATATTGGGAGAAATTGTCCTTGATGAAAAGTGTCAAGAAATCATTTGACAAACTCTGAGAATAACAGTTTGTTTATATTTAAGGCATTTCATGATTCTCGCAGGAAGTTGGTTACAATAAAGTGCATGTGGGATAGCATCCTAAATAAAAATTTTAAAAAACCTGCTTACGCAAGTGCAACCCTCGGCCAAGATTTAGATATGGAGGTAAAGGTCACTCGTGTCAGTTCGGGAAAGTGCAGCATTTGGGAGCGCTCCCGAATTCGGGAACAGTGCTCCCGAATTCGGGAACTGTTCCCGAATTCAGGAGCATATATCTGTCTGAAGAGTAGAAACTGTTCGTTATGTTTCAGCAGAGAGAGTTAGGCCTACTACACGAGAGTATTATCTATCCATAGACCTATACAAGTATATAGACCTATTATCCATGCATCTATCTATTGACCTGGCCACTGACCTGGCTATTGACCTGTCTGTCTCTCTGTAGGTAGTTATTGAATCTCTTAAAAAATACTTGATCTGAAATGCTCTCCAATGTATTTGTGACATCAGAAACAATACAATTGCTTCTTCGACAACTTCAGCATGACCAGTTACCTCCAGATTGTCCACACTGGTGCTGATGGGGCGTAAAACACAAACTCACTCAAGCAAACTCAATGAGACTGAGGAGTAATTGCTACAAATAATCTAAACTCAACAACATTAAAAACACACATTTTCAGTATCATACGCCTACTACAGAAGCACTAGATTTATCTGGATGTAACTTGGCAAATTTGCTTATTAGCTTCTCAACTAAAGATGGTGAACATCTGAAGAGTCTTGATTTATATTTCTAAGAGCCAGAAATCACGTCAAATTTGGAATTTGCAAAATTGAAAAAGGGATAGGCGAGGAGATACCGATGTTATCATTTTATCATTGATCTCAAATGGTCAAACAGATGTCCAACTAGATTTCAGCTCAAAATTAGACCAAACACAGGATAATTTCCGATGCTTATGATGCAAAAGTATTGAAAATTTTGTGACAAACGAATGTGAAAAACACCACTTTGGTAGAAAAATCAACCAAAAACTCATAAAATCCCTTTAAAAGCATGAGTACCACCTTTCTTATGTCCACACTCAAAAAAATGAGCTATGACAGAAATCGATTTTGGACCAATTTGCATGTGATTTTCGTTTTTGGACATGTTGTACTAAAAGTGACCTATTCCAGCCGTTTCATATTCTTTCTTTATGGAATTTTCTGGACTCTCAAAAGAGATGTCAACTGACATCAGTGACTCAGTGTAAAGTTTCACGGAAATGTCCACATAACAAGTTAGTTTTTATGCTATTCCTAAATGTGTTGTTTTCAATGCTGCTGAGTTTAATTCTATGAAAATACATTCAGAATTTCCAAGTGCCGGTCTCTCACCTCATTGTAATGCGTCATTTCTTGAAGATCATTAGTTAAATTGAATTGAATCTAAATTTAAATTCACATTCAGCACACAGATCGATGCAGTTATTTAATTTGTTTTGCTTTTCTATTGCTACCCAGGATGCATCTCTTCTCTTCAGGTCACCTCCTACTCTAGTATAGCAGATGATTTCTGTCCATTTTAGGGTATTTGTGTTATTTTCTCTGCAACTGGGAGGAGTTCAGCTATGAGCTATTGTAGGTAATGGATTTTAGTCGTTTACACTAAAAGTTCCAACTATGGAAGAGATAGGACAGTATAGAGGACAAGACAAGCTGGACAGTTGAATCATCTCTCATAGCAATATCTAGAGAGATTTATAGCCATTTATGGATATAGAGATAGATATATACAGAGATAGATAGACAAAGAGATAGATTTAGAGATAGATAGATAGATAGCAGCCCATTCTCCACCCCAGAATGAAATACGTACTTTATGGACTTTTTACACCTAGATATAAACACCGGTCTTCATTCTGAAGGAACAAAAAGGACGTCCTTCATTCTCATGTATAGATCACACCACTGTTGAGAATGAACACCGGCCTTAATTTCTACACATTACTACAAAATAAAAGCTGGCCTTCATTCTCTCAACACCAGAATGACAATGAAGGGTGGTCTTCATTGTGAAAGCAAATTAAATACTGCATTTTATTATTTAACCTATTGTAGAAAATGAAGGATAGTCTTCATATCCAGTCAAATTGTCAGTAATTCAGACCAAAACCCGAAATGAATATCACTCTTCATTTTTAAAGTTAGTTCGGTTTTACATAAATTAAAGACCCACTTTTTGTCAATTAAGATAGGGCCTTATTTTTCAGTAAACATCAATGTTGAATCCTACAGCCCTTATTCACCAAATTTGGGTAGGTTTGTAAGAATGTAGTAAATCCAGGGGGTGTGATCTGGATTTTTGTGTTGGGTTAAGTATGGCAGCATTCAGCCTTTGAAATACATTTTTTGTCCAGATCCATACCCCTCCCCTGACTCTGCCACTCCTATCCAATTTGCTGAACTCATCTAGTCTTCAGTTTAGTCAATATTTTCATTATAGTGCTGTAATTTTGAAGGGGACGGTGGTATTTACTTTTAATACCCCCCCACTTTTTGCAGGTTAGGTTGCTACTCAATGGCTGCTTTATCTGGTGTAGATGGGGGGGGGGGTATGAGAGGGGGGACCTGAGCAATGATGCATTCAATGGACATCACTTAGGTTAGATAATCAGTAAAGGGGTAATTGAAACACTGTTTGATACAGTAAACTTATTTTTATAAAAGTTTTTAAAATTACTCTGTTTAAATTTAATGATATGTTTTTTTATAAGTCATTAAACAAAAAGACATTATATTTGCAGAACTACAACATAAAATATAACACCATTTATTTTATGTCCATTGAATGAATCATTGCTCAGGTCATTGTCAGAATTATAGGGGTAGTGTCTTATCTAATTATCATTTCTTGTACCCCTTCCATTGTAATACATGTATAATAGCATTTATTAGATAATTATAGCTGACCTATTTACATATCTGCAAGTTATATTCAATATTGATAGAATGTATTCTTATAAATATTACAGACTTGTTCTGAGAACAGTTCATTTTGTCATATTTGAATTATAATCAAAACTCAGACTTTTTCCAATTAACAATAATTCACCAAATTCGGTTCTATTTCATTTTAATGTTGATTTTACCATTTTGTAGGTAGCTATACTGTTTAATCGTATATAAGTACTTTATCAAGAAAATAATTAGGAATTTAGACCTATTCCCATTTTGGACTTCAGTAGCCTGGGGATATACATTTCCTTACTGAAACCAGACCTGTTAGTTCTCCCTATTCAAAAGTCTTGTCTATTGTTAGCTTTCATGTTATAACCATTGAATTAACTAAATTATATTCTGTATTATATGAAATAGATACAGTATCTCCATAAAAATATAAACAAATCGTGTTTAATTCCATCAAAAACCTGTGATTTTGCTGATTTTGTTTGTTTGTTTGTTTTTTTAATAATCAAGCAATCCACACACTTGTTGGCTATCCTACGGCTTTCCTAGGGTAATAAAACCTACTGAACTCATTTAATAATGAAAAAAAAAGCAAATAGAGACCCCCCCTCCCTGCCTCAAATAGAGACCCTGCTGGAATGTCTTCTATATATTTTATAAAAATATGAAAGGGGGCTTCCCCTCCTCCCTTTATCCCTTCTCCTCTCCTCCTCTCCTCCTCTCCTCCTCTCCTCCTCTCCTCCTCTCCTCCTCTCCTCCTCTCCTCCTCTCCTCCTCTCCTCCTCTCCTCCTCTCCTCCTCTCTCTAACTAAAGGCTTGAATGCTTGCAAATTATACAAAAACCCTGCTATTGATATATTTCAAGTATATCAATATCTAACATTTTCAAACAAAAGTTTTGATTTTTATTTTTTCTAGATGTGAATTAAGGCACTGTCGGCTTCCTATTAGAGCCCTACAATGTTAAAATGTAAATATTTCGTAGCAGTAAATATTTATTTATTTATTTATTTACAAATATATTTTACAAGGGTAAAATCAGTCAGCTGAAACTGTTTTACAATGATGCCCTTCAAACATACAATTCAACAATTAAGTAAAACAATAAAGATAAAAGTATATTAGAAATCACATCCCAGAATACAATAAAATGCCCATTCAATTATGTGAAGTTCAACACAAATCTGCTGACATTCTCATCATAAATACAATGTTGCATGAGTGCAGGATTTATATGCGGAAAAGGATGGTCAAAGAGGCCAATTCCACAGAAAGCAGGTCCATTTTTCGGCAATTACCCTTACCATAGGCATATCTATATCAGAAAATGAATGACATTCTTCATCTTGTACATGTTCCTTCAGAATTAAATACAACCTTCATTTTCAGGTGACAAAAGTCCATGAAGTACGTATTTCATTATATGTGGAGAATGTGTTGATAGATAGATAGACAGATACATAGATAGATACATAGATAGATACATAGATAGATACATAGATAGATACATAGATAGATACATAGATAGATACATAGAATAGCATAGATAGCATAGATAGCATAGATAGTATAGAGACAGAGAGATGCAGAGACATAGATAGAGAGACGTATGGATATAGAGACAGACAGATATAGAGACAGATGCAGAGATAGATAGATATACAGATAGATAGATAAAGGGATAGACAGAAGATAGATAGATAGATAGATAGATAGATAGATTGATAGATTGATAGATAGATTGATAGATAGATAGATAGATAGATAGATAGATAGATAGATAGATAGATAAGGCAAGGCAAGGCAAGGCAAGGTAAGGCAAGGTAAGACAAGGTAAGACAAGACAGATAGATAGCATACTTTCAAGAGAAGCAGCTGCAGTAAATCTTATTCTACCTGCATTATGTGAATCACTGAGTCGAATTGTAGTTCATTTTATGAGGTATTATAAATTGAATTTAAAGACTCATCTTTAAGATAACAACATATGTTGACAATTTATAATGTGTCATACATATGAAAATATGACCTCAGCGGCTCAAGTCAACAATTGCAGCACCTTCACTGACATACTATCGGTTAATTATGGCATATAAATACATTTTTTAGTCAAATAAATTCATAGTGTGAAAAAATTCGAATAATAAGTCAATGGAATCTTGATTTTATGATATAATTAGTAAACTTTCAAAGTTTTATTTGCTCTGTAAAGAAAACCACAGCTAGGATTTTTTTTTCACAGGACAGAATCCTTAATTACCTTGCAAACAACCAGTCTGGCCAATAAAACACCATCCGATCTTAATACCCAACGTCCGAGGGTCCTTTGAAAATGAAAATCCCGAATTTGGGAACACTTTTGTTCCCGAATTTGGGAGCAGTTCCCTAATTTGGGAACACCCTTGTCCCGAATTCGGGAGTGTTCCCGAATTCTGCACTTTCCCGAACTGGTGTTATGCGAGGACTCATTTTAAGCCCTTACCATCATACAATGTTTTTATCCCTGTGAATTTGGTGATCATACGATCAATACAAATGAAGTTATTCATGCACCCAAATGGGACACAAATATGGCCGCCAAAGGTCATAGAAGTATGTGAAGGTCATTTGTGACAGAACTCATCCAAGGCCTTATGGTGATACATAATCCCTGTGAGTTTGACGATTAGAGGGTCAATGTTAGTGGAGTTATCATGTTCAAATGTACACTAGCTTTTTACAAATATGGTCGCCAAGGTCACAGAAGTATGTCAAGGTCACTCATGTCTGAACTCATTCCAGTTCAAATGGTAAAACATAATCCCTGTGAGTTTTATGATTCCAGGTTCAATATTAGTGGAGTCATCATGTACTCCACCTTTTCACAAATATGCTGCCAAGGTCATGGAAGTAGGTCAAGGTCAAACAAATCAAAACTAATCCAAGGTCTTATGGTGATACATAATCCCTCTGAGTTTTTTTTTATCCCAGGATCCATATTAGCGGAGTTATCATGTGCACTACCTTTTTCACAAATATGGCCACCAAGGTCACAGAGGTAGGTCAAGGTCACACATGTCAGAACTCATCCGAGGTCTTATGGTGATACATAATCAGTCTGAATTTGATGATCCCAGGATCAATATTAACGGAGTTATCATGTACTCTAGCTTTTCACCAATATGGCCACCAAGGTCACAGAAGTAGGTCAAGGTCACACATGTCAGAACTCATCCGAGCTCTTATGGTGATACATAATCCCTCTGAATTTGATGATCCCAGGATCAATATTAACGGAGTTATCATGTACTCTAGCTTTTCACCAATATGGCCACCAAGGTCACAGAAGTAGGTCAAGGTCACACATGTCAGAACTCATCCGAGGTCTTATGGTGATACATAATCCCTCTGAGTTTGATTATCATAGGATCAATATTAGCGGAGTTATCATGTACACTAGCTTTTTCACAAATATGGCCGCCAAGGTCACAGAAGTAGGTCAAGGTCACACATGTCAGAACTCATCCGAGGTCTTATGGTGATACATAATCCCTCTGAATTTGATGATCCCAGGATCAATATTAGCGGAGTTATCATGTACTCTAGCTTTTCACAAATATGGCCAACAAGGTTACAGAAGTAGGTCAAGGTCACACATGTAGGAACTAATCCAAGGTCTTATTGTGATACATAATCCCTCTGAGTTTTTTTTTATCCCAGGATCCATATTAGCGGAGTTATCATGTGCACTACCTTTTTCACAAATATGGCCACCAAGGTCACAGAGGTAGGTCAAGGTCACACATGTCAGAACTCATCCGAGGTCTTATGGTGATACATAATCAGTCTGAGTTTGATTATCCCAGGATCAATATTAGCAGAGTTATCATGTACACTAGCTTTTTCACAAATATGGCCACCAAGGTCACAGAAGTAGGTCAAGGTCACACATGTCAGAACTCATCCGAGGTCTTATGGTGATACATAATCCCTCTGAATTTGATGATCCCAGGATCAATATTAGTGGAGTTATCATGTACTCTAGCTTTTCACAAATATGGACGCCAAGGTCAAAGAAGTAGGTAAGGTCACCCATGTCAGAACAGAACTCATCCAAGATTTTACAGTCATACACAATCCCTGTCAGTTTCATGATCCTGCGATCAATAAAAATAGAGTTATCGTGTTCGCAAGGATGGTGGACAGCTAGACAGCCGGACAGACGGACGGACAGACGGACGCCGCTACCCTCTGCAATACCCAGGCCATGTGAACATGGCCGAGGGTAATAATTTGTGGATGGAAAATGTTTGTTTAAATTTGAGTCCTCATTATAAAAGATTTGCAGAAATGGTTTACAAATGGAAGTGAGAAGCATAAACTCAGGGGTGATTGGATATGTCACCATGTAAAGAGTCTAGAAGTCTCGTTGTTAATACTTTTTTATATATATCTGTGGATTTGTGTGATTAAAGATGTGAGTTTTTTCATAAGAGAATGGGTCAAAATGATTTTGTGTCAAAAGTTATGGAATTGACAGATGAACTCATCGCAGTTGTCATAAGTTTAGCAAAATTTCTTCAGGAAGAGCTGGCTGCTTCGTGCCACTAAAAATGTTAAAAATGCTGTCCAGACTTGGGGGTATATATAATAGCTGGAAACACCATAAAAAGCCTGCATGGGATATAAAAAGTCATATCTCAGCTTCTACTGGCCTATATTTATGATTGAAATTGGAAATTTCATTTTTGTTTTAGATAAAAAAACTAAGGTTATCAATGTTTGAACAAACTTAGAAGAAAAACAGGGAATTTTGTTAGAAAAATGAGGGTACCATGCCTCTGAATTTTGTTAGAAAGATGAGGGTACCATGCATCTGCTTCTATACCCTCCCCTTTCTTCTTGGGTTTGGTCATTGGAGAGGATCAGTGACATCATGTTACATAATGCCCATTCAACAAAAGCTGCACCCCCTTCCATCTTGACACTTGTTCTCCTCAAGGTGCTAAAATATGCTCGTGGTGAGTTGTGTAATGAATTAAAACAAAGATTTATCCAATAATATCTTTGTATAAACATAAAATTAAATATTTAAATTAAAGTATGCCAAGTAAATTTCCGAATAACCCTTTAATTAGTGGCACAATTTCTGCAATCATGAAATGATCACATTTAGTTTTTATGCAATAATCTAAATGGAAGCAGGCTGACATTACTGTAATTTCTTGTTTTTTATTTACATCACTGAGGTTAGATTTGAGCAAAAGGGTAACAAGTGGGAGTTTGAGATTTCTTGTCAAAAGTTTTAAATGGTAAGGCACCTGAGTCAGTACTATGAGCATAAATCACATTTGTCTATAGATACATGATTTATTATATTAAAACACATATATTCTGAGGAAGAATGTGATAAAAAATTACACTTGGGACACGTTGTACGGCACTTTGAGTAACCAAGATCCAAAATTTATCCAATGTTTATCCATTTTGTTCCTATTCAAGAACATAGTATTCATGACAAAAATAGACACAAAATGGTCAGAAAGTGGGTATTTTCGCATTTTTGTGAATTTTAAACTTGTTCTGTCGGCCTAAAAAATTGCATAAACTACATAATGGCCATAAAAGTTCCTTTTTCGATAAGTTTAACTATAATACCTTTTGGTTTTTACCAATATAGTTATTACTGTTTTGGTTTGAGGGACCGAAATTCAAGTAAAATGTAAAAAATTGAAATTTTTTTCAGGTTTTTGGTTTTTATGAAAAACTTGTTAGAGGACCCTGTAAATGATTCAGACAGTTTAAAGAGCTATATGTTAGACAACCCATTGCTAGATTTCAAATGTCTAAGCCCAAAATTGATGGAATTACGGAGGGTTGAAAAAACCCCATTTTTTAATATTTTTTATGAAAATTTTGTAATTAATTTTAGTAAGAACATTTAGACCCCCAAAAGGTACAATTAGGTTATTTAATATATACATTTTATGGTCGTATTTCATGCCCATAGGTACGACCGTTTCCAAGTTCTGGTCCGGAAACAAAAAATAATAATTTTTCTAAATTTTCAATATTTTACAAAAACTATGGTCATGTGTGAATATGAACTACAAAAGGCACATCAACACTAAAAGACCCTGTCATGTGTCAAATTTCATATGTATTGGTGCAATAGTTTTGGCACAGAGGCAAATACACATTGTGGGAAGCCGCCCGTCCGCCCACCCACCCACTTGCTTTCTCGAGGAGAACATTTATGACCTATTTGATTAAGGAGGCAGTTGTTGTTTCTTTGAGTAAGTTGTCAAAGAAGGCAGATTTCAAAGAAATTAGAGGGTGTCAAGCGATAACAGAGCTTATTGCAAGGTAAAATGTCATTTTCTATAGATATGCTAAGTTTGGTGGTGATTGAGAAAGAACTGGCAGAGAAAGGAGAGTAACAACAAGGTTACAAAGATAGACTAATTGTATTGATTCCTATTGATTCCTATAGACATGCATAGTTTGGTGGTGATTGAGGAAGAACTGCATGACAGAGAAAGAATTTTATTTTTAAAACAACAAAGTCACAAAGACTGATTAATTGTATTGAGATAATTGTATTGAGATAGTAACCAGGATGTCAATCAACATATATGACAATTATTATGACATCATATTAAATGCAAATAAAAAAACATAGGTTGCAAAGCAGCAAACCTTCAGCAACAACTTCACAACAAGGAATGTGATGTTCCTTTATAAGTGAGCTCTGCACTTAAAGACAAGACTATTTGCATTGGAATCATTTGCCCCACTTGGGCACATTTGAAAATTTTTACTATTTTCTCCAGTCTTTTGTCTGGTTTAGACCCTCTTGAAAGTGTTCAATTTGCTGGCTTTTTGCATCTCCTGAGGCAACACACATTCTATTTTTGTGCACCCCAATGGTAAATTGAAAATTTATGGCCCCGTTCAATAAAGATTTTGTCCTTGGTAGCACTTGAAATTTGGTAATAATTTTGGTCACCTATCAGAATCACTTTATTACATAAATATTGCGGTGCCCGGCCATTAACGATACGCCACATGAGCACCATTTGGTTATACATAATGCGTTGTTGCGTGCTCATCCATTTTAGCTCTCCAGTAAGTCTTCAATGTGCAATCTCAGGGGAGCATTTAGAATAATGCACATTGCTCTGTTTTGAATTCTTTGTAGCCCAGTAATATTAGCTTGTGATGTCCCACTCCACATTGTGGCTCAATAGTCATAATGTGAGAGCAAGAGAGTTGTAAAGCGATTTTCTGGTGTTGAGCAGTAAGTATGGAGCAGTTCGATTTAATATTCCAAAAGCTAAACTCAGCAACATTAAAAACGCACACTTTTAAAAAGGCTAAAAATAGTACTTGCCCTATAGATATCAAGATGAATTTTCCCACATCTAGAAGTTGCCATCAGGTATATCCACGAAAAAATTCAAATCTCTAAGTGTAGTACTTTTCTGTCAAATTAAATCGTTGTGGTCAGTGTCGAAAATGGAAGTCACAAAACTTCAATTTCCTCTTATCATTAATTTCAACAACTTAGCTGTTCTTTCTACAAACATTTTTGATAAGCCAGGAAAGTTTACATTCTTACTTGCCTGATCAGTTGGGAAAAAGGGATATTTGACCCAACAGCAATTAAAGAGGATGAATTTAATAAAAATTAAGTGTCAATGCTGACACGCCCCCTACTGGAGCCTTTTGTCGAAACTTTTAAAAAATGATGTTTTATTCAGATTTTTGAGACAATTGATATGGAATGATCGACTGTGTGTGTGTTTCTACCCTGGGAATGTATAAAACCCCCATATTTAACAGTTCTGGTTCACATGCTTCATTTGAAGATGCTAACTCGTAAATTTTGAGTTTTTAATTCAAAATCTGCTTTATCATTGACTTTTTTTTTCAAAAACTTCCTTGGGACCTCTTTTGGAAGTCTTGTGCCTGTTATGTGAAAATTTCATAAGATTAATCCCATCCAGTATGCCACAAAACCAATATTTCCAATTGTGCGTTTTGTGTTGAAGTGCAGTTTGTGACTTCCATTTTGACAGTGACCACGACAACTTAATTTGACAGAAAAGTACTGCACTTAGAGATTTGAAAATTTTCGTGAATCTACCTTATGACAACTACTAGAAGTGTGCAAACTTTCATCTTGATGCTTTAAGAGGAAGTACTAATTTTAGCTTTTTTGAAAGTGTGCGTTTTTAATGTTGCTGAGTTTAGATTGAGTTTTTTGACTAGACATTTTTGTATTGACATCAAAGTTATTTCTTGAGTCTACTTTCCATTCCCAAGTAGGGTAGGTGTTCAACCTACTCCACTAATGTAGAATTTAATGTTACAGCCAGGGATTTTGTTTTAGATGTCTTAGCTTTTGATGGTTACAAAAGGCCTCATGACAGGATACACCCACCGCCCCTTTTTGTTATTCCCGTACTATTGGCTAACCCCCATTTTACCACCGTTTTGCTCCCTGCTCCCCCTCGTCCCCCCCCCGCTCCCGCTAACCCCTGCTTGCCCCCGTTTACCTCCCACTTGTCCCTGCTTATCCCCCACTCGCCCCCACTTATCCCCCACTTGCCTCCGTTTACCCATGCTTACCCTGCTTACCCCCCCTGCTTACCCCCTGCTTCCCCCACTTCCCTCCTCTTGCCTACCGCTAGCCCCCGCTTACCCCACTTGCCTTCTGCTGGCCCCCACTTGGCCCCTCCGGCCCCCGCTTGCCCCACTTACCCCTGCTGCCCCAACTTACCCCCTCTTGCCCATGCTTCCCCCACTTCCCTCACTTTCCCCCTAACTAGTCTTACTCTATAGGGTAGGGGTTGTATCCTGTCATGAGGCCTTACAAATTAAAATAGGGTTTGTTTTTCTAACATGTAAGCTTAATTCATTTGCACAGAGCCACTTGTAGAGTCTTTCCAGAATGTCATTTAAGGGGAGCGTGGAGTCTTGCATTGTGGCCCCCTCTGGCTGTTTGAACAGTCACTAGTAACATTGTGACGTCATCGCACCAGTTGCCGGCACTACTTTCGATCATCGTCATGACGTCATGCAAAGGTCAATGCCCTCGTCGCGTCAAACATAGACAGTGCAGCGTGACTTGCTATGAGCAAAGATTATGAGTGCACTGGACAGTGAAGTAGGCATGTCTGTCTGTGTTAAATAATGGTTTTGGGGATTCATTTAGATATTTAAGAAGTTAATCAATGAGTTTTGTTAACAAATTTGTAAAACTGCACCAGGTTTAGGCCTCCTTCATGATCACAGTGAGTCAGTGACTGAAACAAGTTAGAATTTAGGGGCCGACCAGATGATCTTTGTGGGGGGGGGGGCTATGGATATTTGGTGAAAAAAAAAAGATTGTTTCCCACTTGACACTGAAAAAAAAAGTTTGTTCAGCACATGAAAAAAAAAAAATTTTTGTTTCCACCTGTAGCTAGGGAACCGTAATGTTAAAATTCCGATAAAAAAGTTTGTCACGACTACATATAATATGAGAAAAAAATTGTTCGTCGATGCGCCGCGAACGAAAAAAAAGTTCGTCTCGGGGTAAAGTCCATAGCCCCCCCCCTACTATCGTCTGGTCGGCCCCTTATGTAGGCCTATGCCTATTATGCATAGCCTATAGGCCTAGGCCTACTATTACCATTATATAACTCCTGGACTAAACCATTTTAAAATTTGCAAAATTAAGTGTTTCAAACTAAGTCTATTACTAAACATTTTTTTAGCGTGCAATGAAACGACAATCTTTTTCTTGTGCTGCATAGGCGTACCGTAGGCTGACATTTTAACATGGTATGGATGTGACCCGGGCAGTGGATATGCCCTGATATTGGTCGGGATTTGCCTTTTTTTTCCTATTTGACCTGATGCCATGGATGACCAGATGGGCAATACACCAGTATGCTGTGCTGAAAAAAATGTATTTTCTTATTGTATAAAAAAATATTACCGATCCGATCCGATACTACTTTTTAGGTCTAGATCGGCATCGATACCGGTACTTAGTATCGGATTGGTACATCCCTACTTTGCAGCATTTGTTTTTCTTCTGCCCGACCTTAGAAAGAATTGCTTCGAGAAGAGAGAAGCCAAAGATCAATAATTATTATATCTGGTCTCATGAACGCTAGTATATCGAAGTGACTGCAAGCCAAAAGAAACCACTAAGAGCACCATCCTAGTTCATGTGAGAATCTGAATCTAGATTTTTGTCATTGATAATCAAAACTTGAAACAAGAGATTCAGACATTCCACAACGCTATAATGATTTTCATATGCCAAATCAATCAATGTTGGTGTATGACATTTTGTTTCACTTTTGAAGTGATAAATATTTGACATTGATTGTAAGAAGATGGATTAGAACCAGAAATGCAAGAGAACCTCATAAAAACAACAAAAACCATGAACAGACTGTCAATTAAATTTACAGGTCATATTTCATACCTTTTCCTATTTATAAAATTCCCGGGATAAAATTCATTTCATAAAAGCATCAAAATCTTCTTCTCCATTTTAATTATAAAGAAGAATTTAATGAAAGTCACATGCTGTTATTGTAAGCATTTTTATAGCCCCACCAAACAAAAAAGAACCGTGCATACCAGATTCAATCAAAAATAATTTTAATTGCTTTACAACTTGACCTTTACAATTGAATGAATGAAAACAAGATCAAATATTGTGAACATGTCTATCCGAGCCAGGGAACACCATCATCACAAAATTATAGGCAAGTTCCAGAAAATCAGGTCACATTATGTTCTTTCCGACTCCTACATATACACATTGGCTTGATCTGTGTGACGCTGACGACTGAAACTCGAAAACGAAGCAAACATTTTAAAATATGAAATCAACATTGAACAGGACACTATGATTATTAATATGTAATCTGCCAACATTGCCGTATCGATAGCTTAATCACTGCCACACAGACTGCTAATTTCATATGATTTTGCATTGTTTTTGCCAATTTTGTGTACGGCCGATAGGGACGCCACCGTTTCGGCGCGCCCTCTATTACATCTTGTTTCAATCCCACTGCTCCCCCTAGTGCTCACATGACATACTATCACGTGACCTGACCCTTCACTTCCTATCACGACATCGGAGGGACCGGATCGAAAGATCGTTTCTCTGTTGTTTTGTGATCTTTTCACCCATAAGGGGTGGCTTCACATATACGAAAATTTTTTTCTAAGGACGCAGAGTAAGCTCTGGAATTAAGTGGATATAAGTATCCCTACAGATTTCAATAAAGAAACTAAGGTTTCTCTTTTCTGTTGTCAGAATTTTCGGTCGCTCGACCGTTTTCCCGGCACTGTCTGGGTTTTTCGTGGGCTGTTTTTTTACCTTATTTGGTGGTGTGACGTCATTAGCACGTCTCCTATTGGCTGGCGCTCAGGCGGCGTCCATCCGGGGCTTGAAGCGGCGCACTGTTTTCGCGCGCCTTTCCTGGAATTGCAGCGGCGACCCCGCATATTTCCCCGAAATGGCAGGCGAGGAGGAGCTCGATCCACGGAAGGCTACTGTGGCCAAGAAGGCCGACGAGGCCAAAGACAAAGACAAAGAAAAAGTCAAGAAGCGTAAGGAACCGGAGTTGCCGGTCCTCCCGAAGCCTCCGGCGAAAAAGCCGGAGACGACTACGTCTTCATCCTTCATGATGGATGTGAACCCTCCGACATCTCCACTGATGTCGGCGGAGGAGTGGTGGGAAACTTTGCCACCATATCTGGGATTTTGGCCGGGGCCCCCCCCAGACGACGATGGCACTTTCTACGATGCAGAAAGCGACGAAATCGAAGCCCAAGACGACATGGGCGAATCGGCTGATGGGCCGGACCTGGATTTACCAAACTTGGATGCACATTTCGCCGACCATGTGGAAGAAACGGCCCCGGGTTGTCGGAGAGCCTGGCTACTTTACTGCAAAGTATTTGGCAAAATGTCAGCTCGTGGAATATCAAAGCACTTTTTGAGAAATACCGCAGACCTGCAAACGTTCCCACATACAAGGTGGATATGAACCAAGAGATTATTAGCACCATTCCCAAATCGGCTCGTTCTAGAGACATTAAGCTACGCAGTGCCCAAGGAGCTGTGGCGAGAGCCTTGACACCCATTGCGCAAGTGGTGGACAGTTTGATTTCGGGGAAAGCTGAGAAGCAACAAGTTCTGGTAAATGCTGCTAACGATAGCATTAAGTTGTTGAGTCAAGCCAACACGAATTTGAATCAATGCCGCAGGGAACTGTTGAAACCACATTTGGCTGTCAAGTATCACGGGCTCTGCCGTGAAGGAGCGGTCCAAGAGTCTTCCGCCTTTCTCTTGGGGGACGACATTGGGGACCGGATAAAGGCTATCAACCAGGCAGTGACTATTGGGCGTTCTCGGAGCTTCCACTCCTCTTACGGGTCCACGATGCGAGGCCGTTTTAGAGGACGCGGACGGGGCTACGGGGCTACAGTTACCCGTATCACCACGGCTATGGTGGTAAGTGTTTCTCTTTTTTCCAATCGCATTTAGAAACACCAAGATTTTGTCATGTGTCAATGCGAGCTAGGCAAAAATTTGATAGGAAATTCAATATTTCTAAATTTTCCAGGGCAGATGCAGAGGAGACCCTGGGTGAACAGAGGCCGCGGGGCCACGGCTGGAACCAGCAAATCGGCGGCGGCCACCAGTACCAAGAAGACTTAGAGCTTTTGACACCTGGGAATGAGAATCAGGTAAATATTGCAAACACTGGTGATGTCAATATTGCAAAAATGTGGTCAGTTTTCGAAGCTGGCAGAATTAGTCAACGTGTAGAACAGTGGTCTTTGCTTACTTCAGATTACAATATGTTGAAGGAGGTTAAAGGTTATAGAATAGAATTTAAAGAACCTCCTGTACAGAACAGAGAGCCTAGACCTATGCGATTTAGAGCAGAAAAGAGACAATTTACTTGCACTGAAATTGAGGCTTTATTACAGAAGCATGTTTTGCTTAAAGTTGAGCCATGTCAGGGACAGTTTCTGTCGAATATTTTTCTAAGGCCTAAGAAAGAAAAAGGCAAGTTTCGAATGATTTTAAACCTTAAAGAGTTGAATCAGTTCATTGAACACCATCATTTTAAGATGGATACTTTTGAGACAGCTGTCAAGTTAATCCAAAAGGGATCTTTCATGGCAAGTTTGGATTTGTCTGATGCTTATTATAGTTTGAAAGTGCATGAGCAGGACAGGAAATTTCTCAGATTTAGGTTTGAGGATCAGATCTATGAATTCACATGTGTACCTAATGGTATTAAGAGTGGGCCTAGATTATTCACCAAGTTGATGAAAATTCCCCTTGCAACTCTTCGCAAGAAGTACAATATTACAATTACTGGTTACATTGATGACACTTTGATTGTAGCAAATTCTGCTGCAGACTGTACATTTGCTGTACAGAAAACTGCTGATTTGTTGCAGGACCTTGGTTTCATGATCAACTGGGAGAAGAGTGAAATCACTCTGGTCAATAAGCTACAGTATCTGGGGTTTTTGATTGATTCTAGTCTTATGACCATAACACTTCCACAAAGCAAGGTGGAGTTAATTCAACACATGGTTCGAGAGATAATCTCAGCAAAGGATTTTACTATTAGGAAAGCTGCACAAGTGGCAGGTACTCTGATTGCTACTGCTCCTGCAAATAGATTTGCACAGTTATTTTCAAAGCAATTGGAAATTGAGAAAAATTTGGCTTTGAAAAGCTCTTATTTCAATTTTGATGAAATGATGACAATTTCATAAGAATTTAAAACTGAATTACAGTGGTGGTTGCAGGATTTGGATCAAGCACAGGCTAAGGTTTTTGTTGGTGATCCTGATGACACATGTTATTTTGATGCTAGCAATGCTGGTTGGGGTGTATACCACCCTGCGACTGGTCAACAATTTGGACAGAGATGGAATGAGCAGGAAATTTTGTTGCACATTAATGCACAGGAGTTGCTGGCAATTTATCATGGTTTGAGATCCATATATCGTCAGGATTGTAAGGATCTGAAACATATCAGAGTCGTGTCTGATAACACCACTGCTATCCTGTGTATCCGAAATCAGGGATCTGTGCATTCAGACACATGTAATAGGATAACCCGGGATATTTGGAATTGGGCTACTGATAAACAAGTATGGCTCACAACTGCACATATTCCAGGGAAATTGAATGTCGAGGGAGATGAAGCTTCTAGAAAATTTGCAGATGATACAGAATGGACATTACAACCTGACTTATTCAGGAAAGTGTGTTTGGAATTTGGGAAACCTGAAATTGATTTGTTTGCTTCCAGAAACAATAGACAAGTTGACTGTTTTTGCTCCTGGAAACCTGATCCAGATGCTTTTTGGATTGATAGTTTTTTAATGAATTGGTCAGGAAGATTTTGCTATGCTTTTCCATCTTTTGCTCTCATACCAGCTGTGTTACAGAAATGGTATATGGATGGAGCCTGGGGAATTATTATAGTCCCTTATTGGCCTACGAAACCCTGGTTCTTGAAATTACAGGATATGGTGTGTGAACAACCTTTGGTGTTGCATGTTACTGACAATTCTTTGTTTTTGCCTTCCAGAGAGACCGAAGCACATCCCATGGCGGGGAGACTGCACCTGATAGTGGCACGCTTGTCATGCAAACCTTGCGAAGTCGCGGATTTTCGGAACCGGTGGCGAGGACGATGCTACAAGCCAGAAGGAAATCATCTACCAAATTGTACGACACCTATCATGGGAAATGGAGAAAATTTTGTATCGAAAGGGGTTTTGATCCCTTACAAGGAACTGTAATTGATGGACTTGAATTTCTGCAACATCTACTTGATTTTGGAACTGTTGGTTATAGTACTATTAATACAGCTAGATCAGCGTTATCTTTAGTAATTCAGGATGTTTCAGGAGCTACTTTTGGTGCTCATCCAGATGTTGTGGCATTTATGAAAGGAGTTTTCAATATGCAACCTCCTAGGCCTAGGTATTTAGATATTTTGGACCCTGATGATGTGATTACTTTCTGATGTGATTACTTTTCTGAAGACTTGGTTTCCGGCTAAGAAATTATCACTTGAAAAATTAACTTTAAAGACGGTCATGTTGATTTTACTGGTCACAGGACAAAGACCGCAAATTGTTAAAGCATTGACTGTAGAGAATATGACTATTAAATCTTCAAAGATTCTTTTTACAATTGGTTCGGAAAACATAAAGCAGGGACGTTTAAATTATAAACCTGAACAGGTGATTTTGAAAGTTTATCCCACTGATAAGCGCATTTGTGTGTATCATTATGTTATTGAGTATTTACGCAGAACTCTTGAGTTGCGATTAGCGGAGAAGCAATTATTTGTTACTATTAAGAAACCGCATCAGGCAGCTTCTGATGACACTATTGCTAGATGGATCAAGAAAGTTTTGAAATTATCTGGTATTGACGTATTAGTTTACAAGGCTGGTAGTGTACGTGCAGCCTCCACTAGTAAAGGAAAAAGAGGGGGGGGGGGCAACAATTCAGGAGATTATGAGGGCTGGTGGGTGGACAAAAGCCTCAACCTTCACTAAATTCTATGACAAAGAACTTAGCACGAAGGATGATAATAAATTTCAAGATAAGGTACTGAGGTGTAAGAGTAAAAAGTAAACTTCAGGGGAATTTTTTCCCTCTCTCCGCTGTGGGATGGCGCTTGACTACTCTGACTCTATTGTTAGAAGATTGTTGTATTTTCAGTGACTTTTGAACAATCTATGGACAATCAAGGACTAATGAACAAAGATGGTTTATCTGTGATTTATATAAATTTGCAACACTGTGATCTACAAATGAGCTATAATTTTGTACATAAATGATCAAATTGAATTTTTGTGTCTTGGTTGTGAATTGGTAACTTATATTATTGGTTCTCATAGATGAGCTTTCAAGTCTCATGTGAGCACTAGGGGGAGCAGTGGGATTGAAACAAGATTGTAAAGTTAGCCGACTTACCTAGTAAGGATGGCTGACTGTTATCTTGTGAAATCCAACAGCTCCCCCCAAGTGCTAACATGCCCACCTCCCACCCTTTTGTCTAGGGGGGAAAGGCATATATATACAATTTTTGAACACATCTATTTATGTGGCCTTAGTGGTTAAGGCACTATAAATTTGGAAAAATTTTTCTGGGTTTTTGGTTTTCATCTCTGAGAACCAATCGTTCAAGGGTGAAGCGTCAGGTCACGTGATAGTATCTCATGTTAGCACTTGGGGGGAGCTTGTTTAATATGCAGACAAATCTATAGTGACTACCATCAGAGGCGCAGAAGAAATTTTCAGTTTTGGGGAGAAACGCAATAATATTAATATTATAGTTGAATGGGGCTTATTATCCAGATTTTTAAATCTTTGTCTGGATTATTCTCAATGTACCAATGCTACTAGATTTTAAAGGGGAGAGGGTAGCTGCCCCATAACCCCTTGGTTTCCATGGCAATGACCACTAGTGTTTGAGTCGAGGCCAGGACATCCGAGACCAAGACCGAGACCGAGGCATGAGCATCCGAGACCGAGACCGAGGCATTCCCCTCCGAGACCAAGACCGAGACCGAGGCATGAGCATCCGAGACCAAGACCGAGACCGAGGCCGGCTCGACAAAAAGACAGTTGACTGCCAAACTATTTTAGCTTGGTATATTATCGGCATTGAGCTATCGCTTACGATAAGGCTATAACAGTGCAATTAAAGATTCACTCAATGACTCAAGTAAAACTCTGAAATGAAGACAATAAGGGGGCAACCATTACATTTTTAAAGAACAGGGCATGGAACTCATCTCACGGCAAATTTTTTTTTACGGAAACAGCGACAGATTAGATTTGTTTTGAGTGTCTGACAACCTCAATTATGTTTAATTATCTACTTCTAAATCAAACATTTTAGACTGAGATAGCCATCCACCAGGAATTCATTTCAAGGCTTTTGGGAAAGAATTAATTAACCTTTCACCATGACTGGAAAAAACTTGGTTAGTTTTTAAAAACATTCTGAGGCAGCTTATCACTTTCATTTCGGGCTTTACTATAACTGCTTTAAAAATTACACTTTCTAGATATATGTAGATAGATGCTCTGCATTGCTGGGTTCCAATTCCCTGTCAACACTGCGCTGAAAAATATGTGCGAAGGTCAGAAGGACTAAACAGTTCCCCAAGGATAAATTCTCCTTTTACAAAACTGTTGCAATCATTTCTTCTCCCAATTTTTTCAAAGCTATATAATATAGGCCTGTACACACATTGACTAGGGCTGCACGATTAAGCAAAAATTTATCGTTATCGCGATATCAGGCAGTTCGATAATGTCATCGCAGTTCAGTGCAATAAAGTTACTAAATTAAATAAACAGTGAAATACACATTATCATCACTCATGGACTTGAAATCTCATGCTTTTCCTCGGATCAAAGCTGGACAATGGCGAAAATTCAATAAAAATTACTTGGATATTTCAATCAGGTAGCGTAGTTTCATCTGCACACAATTCCACATGCAAAATTTCTTTTTTTTAGGGGCCAACCAGACGATAGTTGGGGCCGGGGGTCTATGGACTTTCCCCTGGGAAAACTTTTTTTTGAATGTGACGTGTCGATGAACGATTTTTTTCGCATTATCCACAAACTTTTTTTTTTCAGTGTCAAAAGGGTAACAAACTTTTTTTTTCCACAAAAATGTCCATAGGACCCCCCCCCCCCCAAAAGATCTGGTCAGCCCCTTAATGAATTTGGCCTAGAAATGTAAGCAAAGTGTGAAAAAAAACGTTTCAGGTCGCCGAAGTTTTTTTTTTGGCGCATTGTTGGTTTATTTTTGACTACCAGATTTCTCCAGAAAATCAATTTTGAAGTCACAAACATCCCTCCACGGGCTGCTGTCTCATTTCTGGAACGAGTGTCTGACTGTCTATCTTAAAAAATCTGACAAAACAGCAACAAAACACCCAAAAGTTTGACTTACAAATTTGATATGATATGATTCAGGGGCGGATCCAGGATTTTTCGAAAGGAGAGGCGCGGCAATACTTACAACATCGGAGTGTCAAAATTTTTTTTTTCCCCAAATAGCAATATGAAGAATTTATCTTAGAAAAAAGGGGGGGGGGGAGCACGCGCTCCTTGTGCACCCTAGCCCCAGAAACGTGGCTACTCTTCTGATGGCTAACATGTCGTACCCCCTCTGGATTGGCCTAGGTGATTAAGCTTTGCTGTGGTTTTCTGGAAATCAACCTGAAGCAAAAAATGGCACAACTTAGCCTGGTCTCTCCTACTTGCAAAGATACAAAACAAGGCTTACCACTGCAGATCAAATCATAAATTGAGGATTACTGTCAATCCTGAGGTTTGACAGCTGTCAAACGAAGTGTCAATGACCTTTTGTTTCCAGAGATGTCTGGAGACTTTCGGTGTGCTGGCTTCTGCATCTCATGTGACTTCTTTCAGTGCAGCACTTCTTCACATCCAGCATGCAGACAAAGATATTCGTGAAAACTGATAGAAGTATCTTAGGCCTACTCTCAAATTGAGAGTCTCAATGCACGATGCAAGCGTGCACATGTTGCAGCTTCGATGACGCCGCATGAACTGTCAAATTTGGTGACGTCATCACTGCTCACAAAGCAGAAAAGCCGTGGCAATGCTCAGAATGAAATAGTTCCTTCTTCTGTGCCTTGAATTATGCTTTAAATTCTTTGTTAGCATTTGCTGATTAGTCTTACTGCAACTGTTTGTATACACGCAGATGACTGAAAATAAGCCTTGCTGCTTTGTTTCTCCAAATGTGATTTATTAAAACGGCCCACTAATACTGACGTCACAGCAAGTGCGAAGAGGTCAGAGAAGAACAAAAACAACAAAAAAGGAGAATGACATCGTTTCGTAGGCTGCAGATTCAGAAGAATTGAGAGGTGGGCGAATATTTTCAGTCATTGGAGATTAATTTTGACTAAATTTTGTGCAACTTAGTGTAAGGAATTTTTAAATTTTGGTCTCAGATGGAAGAGTCAAGCGCTTGAAGTTGAACTTCTCCAAAATTGATCAAAATTCATGTCCTGACCACTGAAATTCAACTGAAGATTCAGATTCAATGTCCATTTATTTGAAAAGCAGGCAATTAAAACTAAAATGCCTACACTAAGTTGCTTTAAATTTAGTTTTCTACCATTTGGTTTAGGTCTCAGGCACTGAGATGGCTGGTAACTCCTCAATTTTGCAGCCTACGAATCAGTGTTGAATTGGAAAAATGGCTGTTTATAGGGTCATTTTTGCAATTTTTTATCAAACTTTTCTCAAGTTGTGCATGAAAATCGTTACACATGCATACAGTTTTCATATACTAGCAATGAGTTAAGGTATTTAGGTTCCCGAAATGGTGACTGTCAATTGTATCAGTGGAATACACAAATAAATAAACAGCAGGAAAGTGGACAAGTCCTGATTTCCTCTGTCAAAAATAGTTCCAAATTTGGCCACAGGTGGCAGGGCAATGCAAGACTCCACGCTCCCCTTAAAGCTTTGGACATGATGTTGATGTTTCTATCCAAATTGTAGAATGCAGTGTCATCTGCATATATATTAACTATGTTTTTGTAGGGACCATATCAGATCTGTGTTATAAGCTCCAAATGAGGAAAGATTTACAGTGGAGGTCCCTAACTAAAGGGGCAAAAAGAATCAGCCAAGTGCTATTTGTCATCAATTTATGTGTATTGCAGTGGTGGAGCTTCTTGAGTTTCTGGAGGGGGCCACTAGGAAGTTGGCCTTGCAGATATACTTTCCCTATAGCAGGAGTACCCTCCAAATGTACCTCCAATATTAGGAGGGTACTCCTGCTACAGCGAAGGTAAATATGACTACAATTTACAAATCAAGTATATATTTGCCCCTCTTTATGGTCAGTAGCTCCATCACTGCATGACTGTCTTGGTTCAAGTTGGTTGAGTGATTGGGGACCATACCCAAAGCATACCTCGAGCATAATATTATCTCATAGAGATTTCCTTCAAAAAATTATATAGCCCAAGTGTATAAAGATTTAAGACAATATAAGACAAGTGATAAAAGAAAACGCTGCATGAGAACATTAGATATTCAACTTCTCACAAACTGGCCAGTCTAAAAGTGTAATAATCCAAATATTATGCAAGCCACAATTAGTTTTTTTGTAATGGAAATAGAAATTTCATGTTCATGACAAAGAATATAAAGGGGCTTCTCATTGCTTGGTTTGCTGTCTATGTTAATAACACCTGTAATTAGGCATGCCTAATCATGAGGTAACATGTATTAGGTTTGTTAAATCACACACTCACAGTGGTACATTGGAGGTATAGATGTAACTAAACATACATAAAACATTATTTGAATATTTGGAAAATAAAATATGTGTTTGAAGAAACCTCGGGTCCCCACAATTCTTTTTTTAAAGAATTTCTTGTTCTACATGTATGTGCGTCTGATGACATTTAGTGGGAATTGCTCATAAAAAAAATGGTGGAACGAGCTATGATAAGTAACAGAGTAGGCCTAGACAAAAAGAGACATAGATTAATAACATCTTATGAATCAATTAAATCAAAGGAATGTTACCATAAAACAATTAAATAAGAACTAGATTTTAATTCAAGTCTATATTCTCGTAGAATTTTCAAAGAAATATTAAAATTATTGGCATTTCAGCAGAAAAACATACAGTTGATTTTGTAATATTAGGCTCAGTGACTCTGAAATACCATTTATTTGACATAGGTGACTGGAAATTATCCACCAAAAAAGGGATGTAATAATTCAATTTTTATTTCAGATACAGTGGATCTAAATAAAAAAATGAATGAAAGATGTATAGTATCAATTCAGATATATATTGTATTCAAATTTCCTTCATGGCACTGGAGTGACGTAATTGTCCCGAAATTTGAGATTGACCCTGATTAGCAGTCAACGTCACTCTCATCTTTATTCTATTTTTGTTGAAGGTGCTGGACCAAGCGAATGACACTGACCATGGCTTCCTGAAGCATCCAATCACCTCTTATCTCCTAAAGAATACAGTTTTCTGGATTTTTGCTGGGAAAACGGTATGACATTTTATCACTTTACTAATTAAATAATAGTTATAAATTATATACCTTTAGTCCACTTCTTGGTTATTAATAAGGTATATGATATGGTGATGCCATCAAATCTTGCACATTCCCATCCTGATGTTACTATCCTTTTATTGGCAAATTACTGCCACATGCAGCAGTTTGGTGAACAGAAGTTAGTTTTCCTAGTGGATAATTCAGTAAAGTCATCAACCAATTAGTCAAAATTTCAAAATTGACCTAAGTATGTGCCTCAGCGGAACTCGTAACTGTCAGTCTACCCCTTTTCAGTTCCGCAAACTTCATCAGCCCTTGCATACCCTTAGGTAGCCTCCTTTGCCCTCACTTAGCCTCCAATTCTCAACTACCCTCAGCTTCCCTCAACTACCCTCAGCTTTAGGGTTTGTTCCCGGGACTCCCAGGAACGGGAAATTCTCGGGAAATGGGCAAAAAACTGAAACCGGGAGAACCGGGAAATACAAACCGGGACTGGATACAGCGTTTTTGAAGAAGTGGAAAAAAATAATTCCTTATTTATCAAAATAATTTGATTATCAGTGATGTAAAGTTATAAGTTATTGTATCAGGCAACAGTGGAGCATTTTATATGCATCTATTGTCCATGACCAGTCACTACAGCAACTGTTGGAGACAACATTTTGGGCTGGCCTTGAAATTTTCAACATGAAAAGTCATTAAATTGTCAGAAGGATTTCTAAATATGCCCACAATATCTGATGGCATGATCTTTTTCAGCATTGTTTTTTATTTCAAGAAAAATTGATTCCTTATTTCTTAAAAAACTAGATTATCAGTGATGTAGATTGGTGAAAAAATTATAACTTATTGTTTCAGGCAACAGTGGAGCATTTTATATGGACTTAGAACTTTGTTGTCCATGGACAATCACTTCATTTACGGACAAAGTTTCGGACTGGCCTTGTAACTTTCAACATAATAAGGTAATTAAATTGTCATAAAGATTTATAAATATGCACACAATATCTGACGGCATGATCTTTTTCTGCAAAAAAAAATATCGTATTTCAAGAAATTTTCAATTTTGCTCTATTTTAATAATATTATATTTTGTCTTGCCTAAGCAAAATTGTCTGTTCAACAGCCAGAATGTATATATTTGTATATTTAATCATAAGCCCTTCTTTCAAGAATAATCATTTAGAACACACAAATGTAATAATTTATTGCTCAATAAAGCATTTCAGTTTGCATCATATTAATTTTCTTAAAGGTCTTAAAGTAGATGATACTTTGTAAAGTATCTAAAGATGTTCTATGGGAAAATAATTATATACCAGACAACAGTTTGTAAAGAACCAAAATATATTTCTATTGGAGTGATGAATCACACAAATAGGCCTGTATGAATACCTATTAACACCCTATTTTTGCAATTGGCCATCCAGAATTACCTTTGCTCATGAATTGTTAATTTTTAATGGAAAAAAAAATTTAATTTGGCAAAACGTCCTATGAATCTCAAGAATTGAAAATGTTCAAAACTAAAACCGGGATTCCCGGGATTCCTGGTTCTGAGCACTTCATTTCCCGGTTTCCCGTTTTCTTGGAAAACCGGGAAACTAGCTAACCCTACTCAGCTTCCCTCAACTAAACTCAGCTTTTCTTAACTCGGCTTCCCTGAAGTAAACTCGGCTCCCCTACATTACACAGATTTACGCTCTGTTTTCCTCAACTACTCTCTGTTATGGTTCCCAATTATGAGACAGCAGTTACTCTAGGGCTGAATCCTGCCTTGAGGGCTACTTTTTCATTAATTTATTATTTAAATACTAGCTGTTGACCCATTATGGTTTGATGGTTTACAAAAATTCAACCAGTAGTCTAGCACAGCTTCTGCCCAGCTTCGTGATGTGACACCAGGTCCCATTTCCAGCATCAATTCAGCTTCCACTCAGCATCCAGGTACATGAACTCGAATCTGGAGTGAATGGAACTTCTGTAGTGGCTGGGCCCAGTATACAGAGACAGGACCCAGTGTACAGTGATGGAGCATGCTCTTCAGGACTATGCCAAACACTCTGATTTCTGTGGCAAAATGTGATTTTTTCTTGATACCTATACAGCTACCGAATATCTTGGATCTTGTAGTTATATTTTTCTTAGAAGTTCAATAAGCATTACTGTCTTTAATTTCCCAGATAAATATAAATCTGCCAGATTTTTATGAGGAAAATATGTTGTTTTTTTTTTGGAAGATGAATTTCTGGGAACTGGGTAGTTAAATTGGCCATAGAGGGTCAATCAGCATATCATCAATGGAGAATTCAATGGCCTTCGATGTGAAAAGCATTACTGGCCCTGCTGTAGCAGAAAAAAAAAAATAGCTTTAATGTAGATTGATATGCAAAATCCCAAGATACATTCCTGAGCTCTGGAAATAATGAATTTTGATGGGCAAAAGTTGCCAAGTGGAACACTTCAGTGAGTAGATGGGCTTAGGAGTAGAATTTAAGGTGTTGTGGTTTGAGAGGAAAAAGCCTTATGTGAGAGATGATGCACCTGCTATCGCTATTATTATGATTAGATTTTTGTAAACTATGGAAAAATTTTTAACATGTTGATTTCAAAATGGATTGAATATAGTCCTACTGTGACAAATATGATACTGAAACATTGCCTCTTTAGTGGATACAAAGATAGTCAATAATGCATGTATGTTTATAGTAATTGGATAATCCAGAAAGGATGGGTACACTCACTCAGGGAAATAGACTCAGGCCAGACTGTAAAGAATAACATATTTTCATAATCCATGGAAAAATTTGAAATCAAAACATTTTGATTGGATGGCCAGTAATCAGTCACTTTTGAGACATTCCCACGGGAGGAGTTATCTCTGAACAAAAGAACCTATTTGCTTAGGGGAGACAATTGGGCAGTCACAGACTCTCAAAGACCAGCCTCTCTTGATTTCTAATTACCATACTAACCAACTAACTTGCATCTGATTGGTCTAGGGCAGGGCAAGTCTCAACAAATGTGATAAGGTCTTTTTTTTATAAGGTGGGTACACTTGGTACCATAGATTTTTGTCACGTTCATGCACACATGGCCGCCACAAGTTCTGGTTGATCTTCCTCATTTGTCTTTAAAAATATCTGCAGTCCGAGCTAACCAGCAGACCTTGTCAGTCCGCCCACACAATGTAGGCTACGGCGTATATATAAGTATTTTGCAATATAGATCTAAGTATTTTATCATTATTTTGGTATCTATTCAATAACTTCAAAGTGATATTCAAACAGTGCAGTTGTCTGTGGTATTTTCAGCCTGAATTCATTGATAAGTTCCATGGAAATGTCATAAGAGAGAGATATGGACACCTGCAGCAGCAGTTGGACTTCAAGGGGACCATCCCAACATGGACGACTGAGGAGGATTTGGAGAGATACGGAGAGGAAGGGAGATTCTGGGCTGAGACCATATTTGATGCAATCAATTTCATGGCAAGGAATTACACTGAACAACTTGGTAGCTTCTTAGAAAATGTACTGTCTTATCATACGGCAGGAATTATGATGTGTCAGCAATCTGCGAGAGATGCTTGGAGCTGCTGAGACCATCTGTCTTCTTCAAAAAGGAGAAATGACTGTTTGATATACTATGATCCTGAACATTCATTTTCTGTACGTTATACAATAAAAAGGATTTTAAAAGTGAATTTTCACTACTGGTTGGAACTCGAGTTGAATTTTTTTTTCACACAATACAGAAACCTAATTTATAATGATATTTTATAGCGGGGCAGGTACAGTGAGGAAAATAAGTATTTGACCCCCCACCATATTTTTAGTTTGGGCACTTGCGCTTGCTCCAAAAATCTGAAATTTCTCAGGTAGATCTGGTCCAACATAAGAATACAGGTAATGCACAAAAATTAAGTGAAAGAAGCATCATGGAATATATTTCCATAAGAATCCCAATAGTCTTTGGAAATAAGTATTTGACCCCTTCGTTTGCAAAGGGTTCATCACCAGAATTTTGCAAAACAAACACTCCGAAAACTATCATAACTGAAATTATTGCAATCAATATCTATTTCAATTGTTTTCCCCCCATTTAATTTAGCTTTTTATGCCCTCAATTACATCTCCTATAATTTTTTGGTAATTTCTTCATTTTGAAGATGCGCAGTTGAAAAAAAAAATCACAAGACATCAGAGACTAGATTTTTGACTGACACTAGTCTGGCGTTGCTATACAGGCCCTATGTAATGATCTAGGGGTGAAAATTAAAATAATTCAAGACACTGTGTGTAAGTAAACGAAGGACAAACGTACCACTGGGCGATGCCGATCTGCAATGCCACTGCAATCTCACTTACACTGGGGTCCATGAGTGCAAGAACCATTTTAGAAAGTCCTAGACTAGGCAACGAGGATTTAGCAAAAGCCCTGAAAGCAGTCAGCAACTCTATCAATAAGAGGAAATGACCGGTACAATATGTCTCGGCAGGCTGAGATGATGCAGTGCGACCATAGGCGGCCATAGTGCCTCTGTTGCAGAAGAATCATGCCAAAGCTTGCTTAGAATTTATAATTGATCATGTTGAACTATTTTGCTGATGATTGGGGGAAATTCTAAACAAGCTTTGGCATGATTCTTCTGCAACAGAGGCACTATGACAGCAGTGCATCACGTCGGCCTACTGCGACATATTGTACTGGTCATTGTCTCATGCTGGCAATGTTGCAAACTGCTTTCAGAGCTTTCGCTCACTCATCGTTGGTTAGTCTAGGACTTTCTAAAATCATTCTTGCACTCATGGACACCTGTGTAGGTTAGATTGTCATGGCACAGCAGACCAGCATGTTCCAGTGGTGATTTCTTCCTTTGTTTACTTACATACAATGGCATCAATTATTGAAATTTTCACCCCTAGATCATTATATAGGCTCTGTGTACCAACACCAGACTAGTGCCAGTCAAAAATCATTCTGCCCATCTTCAAAATGAAGAAATTACCAAAAAACTATTGGAGGTGCCATTTAGGGCATTCAAAACTAACAAAATTGGGGGGAAACAATTGAAATAGGTTTTTATTGCAATGATTTTTAGTTACAGTAGTTTTCCAAGTGTTTGTTTTGTAAAAGTCTGGTGATAAACCCTTTACAAATGAAGGGGTCAAATACTTATTTCCGGAGACTATTGGGATTCTTATGCAAAAATATTACATAATGCTTCTTTCAATTAATTTTTGTGCATTACCTGTTTTCTAATGTTGGACCAGATCTACCTAAGCAATTTCAGATTTTTGGAGCAAGCGCAAGTGCCCAAACTAGAAAATATGGTGGGGGTCAAATACTTATTTTCCTCACTGTATGTAAAAAAATAGTGCATTTATACATAGAAGCTCGAAACTTGGCACACACTTTAAAAACATCTTTACACACATATTTAGATAGGGAGCCACTTCAGATTTATCTTAGGTTACTATTTGCAGCCATTTTCCAAAATGGCGGTCAATTCTCCCATTTTGCTGCTTTCTGTATAGTTCTTACAAATAGAATACATATAAATATTGTTTTTTATTGCTTCTCTAAGTATTCAGTACATTACTAAAACATTTTTTGGTAGAATGGGTTTCGTAAACTTGGTACGAAAATGGAAAAAATGAAAATAAAATGATTTTTGAAGATTTTGATTTTTCTTTAATTTTGACAAAAAATTCACAGAAACTATTGATGCGACCATTCATTTGAAAGCTCTTTTTACAAGGAATTCAAATATGTAGTCAGATTTAAAATCAATTGAGATTCCATGAAACTATAGGAAACCGCGAAAATGATGCATTTTCTTCAACTGTTCTAACAAAATGGACCCTGACTAACCTAAAATGCCCCAGTTCAATCTAGAAATCGATTGATAATGTTTTTTAGATCATCAGAAGGAATAATGAGCACTGTTTTCATACTTTCAAACTATAGGCACTTCACAGAAAGCAGGAAAATGAGATAATTAGCCGCCATTTTGGAAAATGGTTGCCATGGGTCAACCAGGTTAAATCTGAAGTGGCTCCCTATCTAAATATTTTCTTCAAGACGTTTTTGAAATGTGTGCCAAGTTTCATGCTTCTATGTATAAATGCACTATTACTCCCCTATTCATGACTAATCTGCCCCGCTATTACAGCCAAAAGGAAATAAAACGCAACATGGAGTAGGATTTCAACAAATTTTCAGAGGAAGGGAGATTCTGGGCTGAAAATATATTTGATGCCATCCATATGCTGGCAAGGAATTATGGAAGAATATTTGGTAGCTTCTTAGACTATACCTGAAAAAACTTGCTGGCTCATAAAGTATATGATGTGTTAGATACTTGAGAAAAATGCATGGAGTGGCTGGGACCATGCGTCTTTTTCAGTGAAAAAGATACCCTTTGATGATCAGCTATCATCCAGAATAACTTGTAAAGCATTTACTAAAACCACCTTTCGAAAATAAAAAAAAATAATCCAAGTGATTTAAAACTTTATTGTAAAGCTTGAAAGCTGTGTTAGAGCAGCATCATGAACAGTCTCAAAAAATGCTAAATTAATAAGTCATTTTGGGCTATTCAGCTGTTGGGGTAATGTTGACTTTTCCAAATTGAATAATGTATTATTGGCTTCAAGATATACATCAAGTGACAATTGCTTTGACTAATGTATTATTGACTTCAAGAAATACATCAAGTGACAATTGATTTGACAGTTTTTTGCTAATGTTGTTGTAGGGTAATAGTCCAGGAGCATTAGATTTAACCCGGAACAAATTAGTAACAAGCTGAAATTTTCAGGAAACGTTCAGGAAATTATCTAGAATAACATACTAAAAGTCCTCGGAAATCCTCCTATTGGCACCTTGGGAATTCAAGATGGCGTCCAAGATGGCAGACTTGAGCTTTTTTGTTGCTTCTTTGGCTCAGAATATGCTACATATGTTATCCAAGTGTTGGAAATCAATATTCAAAGCTAGAGAATTGACTAGAAGCATGTATTATGTAATTTGGAATTCAAGATGGTATCCAAGATGGCGATATTTATGTAGTCAGGCAGCCAAACTTGATTTTTACCTGAACCCTGCACCGACAGATAAGGTTTTTTTCTCAATTGATTTGTGGTCCTTAGACCCTCCATAAATCATAAATGGTGGGTAACAAGAACGTATCCTTGAGTGTTTTGAGAAAATGGTCGGAATTCAAAATGGCCACCAAAACGAGCATCGGTTTAGCCTAACTTTCTTAATTGTGGGTCTAGAAAGATGTACAATACATCTATTTCAGTTAAAATAGACATGGCAGAGCATTTTTTAAGGATTTTCGACTGGGAGACCAACGCAGTTTCGTAGCGTCATGATGCGCATTTATAGATTAGCAGTTGCAGATGTATATCCATAACAATGTATTTGTATGATGATTTGTGAGCCAAAAGATTTTGAACTGTTGAGCTGGCTGCTAATTTAGGAGTTTCGCTGATTGCCACAAAAAAAGTCTTGACAAATTTTTTAAAATGGAAAACCAGAAAGATGACATAAGCAGAAGTATGTATTTTAGAGACAGTGAAGAATATTTTTCATGTATATGAGAAGCAGAAGCCTTGGTTTAAAATTTGCCCATAAACTACAAACTGAGACAACCAAATGAGAAATTGATAAGAGTCTCTGGAATTAATTGGTCTCCCAGTGATGCAAATTAGGCAATGACTGGGAGACCAAATCTGTCCACTGGGAGACCATTTGGTCTCCCAGTTACCATGTTAAAAAATTCACTGAGACATGGGGAACTCATTTTTAAGGTTTTTAGATACATTTGTAGTTAAAACCAATATATTGGATATTATGTGGAAAAATATAATGTTATCCCGCAAATTTTCAATCATTTTCAGTGTAAGTCATAGTTTTATAAAATATTAGGTTTATTAATGTAAATGCATGTCAAATTGTTCAATCTGTCAAGGCAAAAGGTCCAATTGAATCATAAACATAAAAACATGGCAATGCTCTGCATTAAGAAGTATAAAATTAATTAAGTTGAAATAATGGTTCTTCATACCAGATCAGGTACCACAAAGTCGCATTCTTAATTATTTCACCAAGAAAAGAACTGCTGAGATGAAGAAATCAGATTTTCCTCCTGCACCTGGAGGAGGCTGGAGGAGGGCAAGATACTGGACATAATAACAGTCCATCTCCAAGCAACCAATTTGTGGTACCACAAACTATGTTATTCCGGATTCTTCTGTAATAGGGAAGATTCAGAGAGTTAATGAGAGAGTATCTGCTCCATTATTTTGTTCACAGAAAGCTCTAATGGCACCCTAAATATAAACAATGAATATTAAGAGGAGAGTCTGGAGACTACAACAACAGATTTTGCTGTCAGACAGATAACAAGGGAGCTCTTATGGCTTGAAAACAATCATTTGTATGATGAAGTCCCAAATGATGTTGAATATCTTCTGAAGAACCGATGCTCCTGTCCGGACAATCTCTTCATACCTGCCAATGGGAAGAGGCATCACTATTTTTGTGACAAGGTTTTAGGTGTGAAGAAATGCAGTTCAAACAGCAGTAACCAATGGCTGCAACAGCTAATGAAATTGTTTGTAAATCAAAGTATCAAAGTCCGCAACCAAACTTCTTGGCATTGATATTTCATCTTTTTATCTTCTTGGGGAGTCTCTGCCATGGAACTGCTTCTGTTGGTCAGATGGACCACTGCAGTGACTCAGTAACAGCCGTAACATGATGGAAAACGGTTCCACAGCAGGTGGGATGTGCGCCAAAATTGTACACTATGAATTAAATAATGTCAAGTGTTTGTTAAAATTGAAATTTTGCTCTGAATGCCATCATCATTATGTGGAACTTTGCGTCCAACATGAACCAGGAACATCCTTTGACATTGTTGTGTGATCCCAATAATGGTTGCTTTCTGGCCACCAATTCCTCAGATGCCATAAAAAATCAATTATTGTATTTATGATCGCCATGGCCTCTCCTAGACCTATGTCCTCCTCCTTTCAAAAATTGAGTCCTTCTGTGAAGAAAATAATGGAGCAATAGGTGGTGCTAGAAAAATATCCAAATCCTGGAGTCACAAAGCTAATTTTAAAAAGTTTAGGAAGGTAACCATCTCATTCCTCTACCTCTAAGTTCAGTTGCTCTTGCGCTGCTCCAGCCTAATAGTCATTCCTATCATTGCATTTTTCCTTGATTTCTTGCAAACCCATTTCCAACTTTAACATCCTTTTTCAGTTTCGTTGATCAAATATGCGGGTTTGCAATGACCAAAGATGCAAATGGATCGGTAGATTAGGCAAAAGCAAAAACCCTTTCATTGACTTAAATATTAAGTCAAAGGGAGGTCCAACACAAAGGATAGTCACACCCTCCTGGTAATATACCGGGGGCTCCTTATGTCACATGACACCTCATCATGTGACAACAACACCTTGTTACGTTACAACTACAAAACCTCACCATGTGACAACAACATCTACACTTAGAACTGAGGAAGGAGACTGGATGGTCTCTGAAAGCTCTTCGAGTCAAATTACAATGTGAATAAATTTATAGTTCCACTACAAAGATAGTCCTTTTTTGGTGCAGGAAAAAATCTCATCTCAGCAGTTCTTTTCTGATGAAATAATTGAAAATGCGAATTTGTGGTATCTTATCTGGTATGTAGAACCATTATTTCAATTTAATTTATGTCAAGTAGTTCCTTATGCAGAGCATACCCATGTGTCTTATGTTTTTGATTACATTGGGCCTTTTTCCTTGACAGATTGAAGTCTGTATGAACTGAAACAGCCATTTGCAAGTCAAAGAATGCAAATAGTGTCAGCGATTATTGTGACAATGTCTATACACCAATTCAATCTCAAATCACATGTTAGTCAATGTTATAACCTTAAATGTATCAGCATTATCCAGAATAACACCCCTTGATAATCCACTGAAAATATATCTTAAAGAAATATAAAAGTGCTAAAAACAATTTGACATGCACATGCATTAAAAACCTTATAATTTATAAAACTACAACTTACACGGAAATGACTGTAAATATGAGAGATAAAAATTATATTTTCCGAATAATATCTAATAGGTTGATCTTAACCACCTAAAAACCTGACAAATGAGTTCTCCATGTCTATTTCACCTGAAATAGAGGTATTTCACATCTTTCTAGACCCAAAATTAAGAAAGTTAGGCTGACCGATGCATGTTTTGGCGACCATTTTGAATTCGGCCATTTTCCCAAAACGCTCAAGGATACGCTCTCGTTTCCCACCATTTATGTTTTACGGAGGATCTAAGGACCATATCCATTGAGAAAAAAACTTTATCCGTCGGTGCAGGGTATAACGCTCTGGCTACTTGACTATAACAGAAACATAAAATCGGCCATCTTGGATAGCATGTTGAATTTCTGATTACATAATGACTTCTTCTAGTTCATTCTATGGTCTTGAGAATCAAATCCAAGACACTTTGATTGCATTTGTAGAGTATTTTGAGCCAAAAAATGTGACCTGCTCCACTAAAATGAGTTCCAAGTCGACCTCCTATCATACTCAGTCATGAAAATAACATTATTCTACTGGAATTGGGCTTTAATATAATGTTTAATATGTTTTGATATCTCCATTCAATCCAAAGATATGGCACCTCAAACACTGACGATACGAAACATCAAACTTCCAAGAAAATGGTATTTGAAATTTCCCGCCATAACAATAAAATAACTAAGAAAAACAAGAAGAACACTCAATGTAGATCATTTAAAATCAACTTTTGGTAAAATGGTCTTAACTATTCAAAGAAAACAACTTTTTATAAAAAGTTATACCATCAGCTAAATAACATCAAAATGTGACCTTTTGACACCTTTTGCTCATTTCTGAGAAATATGGATTGCCTACTTTGAACTCATTTTGGTGGAGCAGGTCACAAATGGTATAATCGCTCAAGTCTGCCATCTTGGACGCCATCTTGAATTCCCAAGGTGCCAATAGGAGGATTTTCGAGGACTTTTAGTATGTTATTCTAGACAATTTTCTGAACGTTTCCTGAAAATTTCAGCTTGTTACTAATTTGTTCCGGGTACATGCCAATATGGAGCTAATGCTACTGGACTATAAGGTCCCTTGAGTCGGACATTAATACAAGGGGTGTCCCAAAAGTTCTGATCAATTTTTTTGGCAGACCTTTCTATTTAAAGTATCTGTATGAAATTTTCACAGTTTTAATTTCAGATATACAGTACAACCCAAAACATTTTCCCAAATCCCATGCCCTCAGGAAGATGCCCTGAGGCTGCCCTCATTCCCAACCACTCACATATCTGCTGAGGCACTCACTTGCTCTCACTTCCATGCCCTTCTGGGGAAACCCCCTACACTCCTGTCATCTGGTGCTAATCACACACAACAGCAGTGAGTGCTGCTGTTTAGAATCTTGTTCTACTGGTTAAACAAATTAAAATATCCTAGAATTATATTGATTGATAGATCAGAAAATATTACAGCTCTTTAAAACCTGGTCTTTTAAAAGAATTTTAAAAAAATACTCAAGACATAAAAAGTATCAATGAGATAAAATGTTGAGCAACATTAAATTTTGTCACTGAAGGCTACTGCTTATGTTTCTTTGTTAATCGAAAGTGAACAGAGCATGGGAGAAAATATTAGTTCTTTGCAGATTAACTTTAAAAAAAACACATCAAAGTTGGCCATATGACAGAACATTTTCATGCTATCTGTCAGTTTTCATTTCATTTCAATATCTTTTTGTAGTGCCAAGAATTCGTTAAAACACATATCAAAGCTGGGCAGGGCAGATTTACTAAAAATTAAATAGAATATGAATTTATTGCAAGTATAGAAATGGTTATTTCGTTCAGCTAAGAATATTTTTCGTTAGATAAAATCATAATATAGTATTAGAAAGTTAGAAGAGACTATGCCCTGGTAGCCTGCACAAGAAACATTGATTTATAGATTTTTTTATAACAATTTGTGTTTAATACACAATGTTTGTATGCACACTTTTCAATTTAATAAATAAACGAAAATAAACTAATATCAACATGCCATGTATAATTGAACAAATGTTAATTATAAATGTGATCAATTTCAATTCACTAATTCATTAAAATCACACTTTTTAGAAGTAAAATAAGCCTGTGGACTACACATTGTTTTCCGATTTTCGTAAAAGCGTCGATTTAACCAAAAAAAGGTTAAAAAGGAAAGGTATCTTGTTATGGTTAAAATAAGGCTAGAAACATAATCTAAAAGCGTAGATATATCATTTAGATATTGCTGAATACACTGGTGTAAATAGAAATGCTGTATCTTTAGTGATAAGGCCAGTATTTGTATGTAAGTTATGATGTTTTGATTTGCGTCAAAAGGTGTGAAAAAAAGCAAATGGCGGCTGTGAGGTCAAATCACAATCAAATGGTGTATCCTTTGAGTGCTTCAAATATGATCAAATATATGTTTTACTAAATAAATAATTAATTGAATTTGATTTGGAAAATAGGCATTGTAGTTATATTGATGACAACAAAACATATTATGCAGACTTCAAATAAACAACTTCGTTTTTGAAGTGTTAAGAGAGCTTTTTTTATTAAATTACCCCAGGAAGGACCTGCAATGCCTCAAAAGTAAACAAAATACTGTTTTTTTTTTACTATTAAAACAATTTATAGATGCTTTTGTAAAGAAATACTTTTTTGCATTTATTAAGAATAGCATCTTGTTAATGAATTGCAATTAACCAAACTGACATTATAGAACCACCCACTGCTGTCGAATCAGGTAATTGCATCATATTGCAATAGATGGAGACACCAGCCAGTTGCATGCTTGTTTGTTTGCTCAGGAGGGCAAGAGCATGCAAGTGAGAGCAAAGTAGCTGATGTTCTGGGGTGTCTAAGTGAGTGCAAATGAGAGCTTCAGCTCGGAAAATTTATTGGATTGTACTGTATGGATGTCACGTATGGTAAATCCATCCAGGATGGTAAATCCGCCCACACTGTAATATGGGCATAAAAATATATCTGTTGAAGTTTTGTGAGTTTCAAAAGCAAGGGAAATTCGTTTTTAAAAGATTTTTCCTTTTTCAGCATTTTTAATCATTTTTTTGGGTCCATTTAAAAACTTAAGATAAAAGACAATCAAACTCTGTGACGTCATCAACCATTTTGTGAATTTTAGTTGGTTGGCCTTGTAGGCCTATTTCAATCAACAGACAAATGTGTTTCATGTCAAAAGATCACTGAATAAAATAGAAAATGTATTATTTTTATTTGATTTTTAAACAATTACTCAGTTGTGACACTTTTGAAGGAAATATGATTTTTTTAACATAGATAGTTAAATATCTGAAATTAATTTTGTGAAAATTTCATTCAGCTACTTCAAATAGAAAGGTCTGTCAAAAAAATTGGTCAGAACTTTTGGGACGCCCCTCGTACTCTGTACATTATAAAAAAGTGATATCTAGCTTGGCCTATTGGTTATTTTTTGTCAACCAAGGCCTCAAATTAAAGTTACTCTGAATGATAGGTCAGGTTCTCACCAAAAGTTTTCCTAATTTTCACATTTTCTAATGTATCTTGGTGGTACTCTCCTGTGTGTAAATTTTCTTTGATGTGGAAATAGCAAAAGATTAAAAATACTTGGAAATAGATTATCTGCTTCTAATGACCCTCTGAATGCCCTAAATGACCCTTAGATTTACTTCGGGTACGCATGGAAAAAAGTAACAGGCTTGATTGAAGTCAACTTTGTGATGCCATCACCATTGTAAGAATTTGTTACTAGGTAACAATATACCAATAACAATGGTCTATGTTACGTCATCTATAATGGATGTGCTGGAGGTGGGAGGCACTATCAAGAAAAATAAAAAGAAATAACTAAATAATTTGTTTATTCAAGGAAATACTTTACGATTTACTCAGAAATATTAAGGATCACAAGTTTACATTATAATACACAGAAATTTGCCAGTATTTATAGAGCGATTTTATCATTCAGGGCAACTTTAAATGATTTTACTAAATCTAACAGTAAATTGAGAGAACTTGCACAACAGAAGAACTAAATTAGTGGTTAAATTTCTGAAATAAAAAATGACATACATGTAGGGCATCTTTCAGTCGGACACCTGTGTTCTAAAAAACAGGACATCAAAGATACAGATGCTTTAGAGTCCTCCTTTCAATTAAAAAAGCCCATATTAGAGCACAGAAGTGGTTAGGCTTACGCCTTGGTGAATGACAAAAAATCTGAAGTCAGATCAATACCAAAGGCCAGTGAAAGATGCCTGAAACCAGACCAAATTCTACTAAAATTCACAAATTTCTGACACTAAATTCAGAGAAAAACGGGTTTTCAACCCCATTTATAGGTCCTTGAAAACCCCACTTTATTTCTTAGTATCATGCTGATACTTTCTGAACAAATAAAGGAAGTCGTAAGGTAAGATTGGTACTAAGTACACTCCTGCTCATAAATATGGAATACTGTTTTGGAAAGAAAGTGTCAAATAAATGCAATTATAGAGTGTGAATGTAAGCAAGGTTCATTGTATAGTTCTAGTCATCTCCTCTAATCACTCTTTGAAGTCTCAACTGCATTTTTTGCAAGAATTTTTAATTTTTGGTTAATTGCACATCACCCTAAAAAACACCCTGAATTTCCATATTTCATGCTGCTGTAACTTCTTATGGGGTTAACGCTGCAGCATCTGTTTTAAACGACAGCACGTTAATCCCTTTAACAGTAATTAGAAGAAGTTTTGATTGAATTAGACCATACAGCCCAACAAAAAGTGTCCGAATCAAGGTAACACCCTCTAAGTGTCCGACTCAAAGAACATTACCATATGTATTAACACGAGAGATCTCAAATGTGAGACAATGAAAACGAAAGAATCTTTAAATTTATGTTAATATATTGTCACCAAGGTCACAATGTCTACGTTCTAAGAAATCTGAAAAAAATGGCAACAACAAACTTTCATTTTCAAACTGCGGCAAGATGCCACCTGGCTACAGAAATTGCAGAGATCACCCAGTTCCAAATGTCAATGATAGTGATGAACAATGATGATCATCGCAAAAGTATTAATTGTAAACTATGAAAATCACGTCTAGCACACGTGGAATCTTCTATGCCACTTAAGAAAGGAATTTATGTTTAGGGCTGCATTAACAGAGCCAATTTTCAAAAAAACTGACTAAAAATTGGGACTTTGAAGGCAGAAGTTGTAATGCTGATATGTGGTGGTAAAGTATTTAAAAATTTAGTTTTCCATGTTTTTAAAATTTTTTTTTTTTATTATGCATTTAGTTGTGTCACATTTTAATATGTTTTTAGTCTTTTCACACAATAGCCTAAGGCTAATGTTCCCTGTTTTTTAATGAGTGATGAAAAATTATGTTATTGTATTGAAAAATAGAATTTTGTTATTGTATTGAAATACATACATACATTAGGGTGTGGCTGGTGCCCCAACTTGCTCTGATCAAGCCTGACTTTTTTTTGGAGCTGAGGCTAGGTCTAAATAGTATTCTGGTGCATTTTCAGCCAAATCAAATAATTCTTACCTCATGCACACTTCACTTTTCTGACGGAAGGTCAAAATAACCAAAAATTTGTATAAAATTCCATAACTCTGGAACCGTTGGTCCTAGAGACCTGCAAATTAGCTCAAAATGACGGGAAGCCCCATATTTATATTCATCTTACATAGACATAATAGGTCAAAAACCAATATTTGTGGAGATATTTGCAAAAAAACGTTTTTCGCATTGAATTTTGCTATCGATCTCAACTACATTGCCAGATTTTGCCTTGAAACCAATAAGTATATATTTCTGGGTTGTCTATGCCTTTAAATAGTTGATATCTGCATCTAGTTATGACTTAACATGCCCACTGGCCCCTCAAGAAGCTGGTAGAATTGTTTTTCACCCAAATCTCTGATAGCAAGGGGAAACTTAAAAAGAACAATAATCATTTACGACAGCGTCAAGGCAATGAATTGTTCAAGTGTTACTTTTTTCAATACTGATCTAATAAAAAAACTGTTAAAAACCCATTTTGACTATTTCTAGTTTAGATTTAGACATTTGATCATCTTGGTTATCATATTTAGATCCTCACACTTGAAGCTGGGTGCCTGTTACTGTCTGACTGTCCATTGACCTTACAGACATATAATTAATCATATCAGTTGCAGCATCATGGATCAAGTGTAATGCTGTCATGGTTCATTTAGTATAAACCACTGAGTATCACCATTCACCAATCAATGTCTAATCATAGATAGTTTCCATTGACAATGACAATAAAATCTTCAAAGCCACAGAAATGTTTCCTTCCAGTACTTGTGGCATCTTAAAATTACTGGTATGGATTTCGACTTCCCATCTGGCACAAGTTCAGATCTCCTCTATTACCAATTGGTAAATGGCTAGAATTGAATGTGCCTAAGCATACAAAGGTGTAAAGACTTTTTGCTTATACAGTTGTATAAAATAGTTTATCTTGAATGAAGCTACAATATATTTTGGTGGAGATGGCGATAGGGCCAAGGAATCAAACCTAGGTCACAGAGGTTAGCAGCTCAGTATAGGTTACTATTGAGCTAGTTTCCAGGCCTTTTCAGAAAGTTTGAAACTAAAAAAAAAAACATCAATCCTGGAAGAAAATGGGATGTAATGTTCTTGAAAAGTATATGCCAGTCATAGTGGAGACTAACAATATTCAAGACAAGAAGTTTGCAGATTATGAAGGAGAAAGAAAGAGGCAGAGAGAGGAAAAGTAGAGAAGGAACAAGGGGACCCCTGCAATGGCCACAATCTGTGATTTGGATTATAGAGCTACTGCATACAATACTGGTCACCTGTATGAGTTATTAGGTTTCTCAGCATTGCCAATGTGTATGAAAACTTATTACAGCAGCATGTACAAACACTCTAAACACAGGTTGGTCAAAATGACAACTTTAGAGTGGTAATTCCTGGTGCCTAAACCGACAACTCCTTGAGTCAAAATTATTAAAAGGTTGTTGATGTGACAAATATTGGATTAGTTAGCTGTACCACTCTGGTAATCAAAGCTACCAGATGGTGATCAAACTGACCACCTTTCGGGCACTTAATAGTCAACATAGTCATTCTGATTATGATAGAATAGTCAAAATTATTTTCCAGAAAGTCAGTACCAAATGTTTCCAACCATTACTACCCTAAAGTAGTCATAAACTAGTCACAGTGACAACCCAACGTTTAGAGTGAAGTCATGCTGAATTGGGCAATGGGCATGCATGAATTCTATCCTAACCAGAATAACAGAGGATTTTGTCTGTGGCCTATACGGCTGTTTTGGCTAAATTGAATATTAACACCAATTGTTGTGGTGTTCTTACTGACTTAAAAAGAATTGCAAATGTACGCTGCATAGTTGATTTCTGCAATTCCAATATGTAGCTTCTGTGAATCTGTTCAAAGATGAATAGTATGATTTTGTTTGTACACATACTTGGCCATGAAAACTATCAGTCTCTATTATGTGGTATTAGCAAATTAGCTTGTTTTGAGACAAATTAATAGTGATGAGTCCCATGCAGTGAAAAATATACTATACCAATCATACTGGTGCAATTTAACAAGTGAGATTCATCAAAATTTGCAAAAATGCAAGACTCAATAGATCATAGTGACAAAAAGTCAAGTTGCTCCAGGTTGTTATAATGCCAGGGTGAGACTTCCATATGAGGAAAGGCATAATATCTATCATTTATTTTGTCTCAACAAAAGACCTGCTATCTATGTCCGTATTACGTAAGCCAAAATCAATTTTCTGTATACATATGCCTTGCATGGTTGTCTTATAACCCACATAATATAATTTATAAACACTTCTATGTTGATAAAAATGCTCATTTTTGTGTTTCAAAAGTGATTTCTGGCACATATCGCCAAAAATGATGGTTATATACATACATGTACATAATGTCGATGTTAGGCTATAATATATATATATATATATAATATATATACTGTTAGCTTCATGTAGTGACTATGACATTTTTAACTGGCTCTTAGATAACTTTTTTAAATACGTTGATGCGTGCCAGATGAATTTAAAAATCTGTTTCAAGATGTAATCTGGAAACTCAGATGAGCTCGATAGTTAAATTTAATGCGAAAAACAGTTTTTCGCAAATATCTCCACAAATATTGGTTTTTGGCCTATTATGTCAATGTAAGATGAACATAAATATGGGGTTTCCCGTCATTTTGAGCCAATTTGCAAGTCTCTAGGACCAACGGTTCCAGAGTTATAACTTTTTATTCAAATTATTTCGGTTATTTTGACCTTCCGTCACAAAAGTGAAGTGTGCATGAGGTAAGAATTGTTCGATTTGGCTGAAAATGCACCAGGATACTATTTAGACCTAGCCTCAGCTCCAAAAAAAAGTCAGGCTTGATATTCAACATATTTCAGTTTCATGGGGCATCAGCCACACCCTAACATACATACATACAATTAAAGTTGAATCCTACAGAATACAGCTACTCCACCTATTGTACTCCACAGTTCAACAAAAATACCCCAGCTGGTGGCTCCCCCGCTTGGTCAAATTGTTCATATGCATTGGAAAAGCCACAGATTGTTGAAGATAGAGGTAGGCTCACTCGAAGGCTGCTGGCTCAGCCAGGAATAATGGCGCTACACTATAAATGCACACATTTTGGGTCGATAGATAGGCCTATAATCCAATCCAACTGTCATAAAAATCGGAGAAGGAATCTTTGAGATATTCAATTTTAATTTAAGGGGGTCTTATTTTTGTTGAGCTGTTTTTCATAATTTTCTCATATTGTACACCACGTAACTCTCAAAAAACATTGGTAACCCCCCTTCAAAGACTTGGTTTTCAATAAAGTGTATTTTCAGCTATATTCCTTTAATTTTTCATAAATATCTCATGGATATTGTTCGAGTGATGCTGCTTTTCGTTATAAATCCCACACGTTTTTAGTATTTTACTGTATGTTTTAATGTAATGACATAAGATTTTGAAAAGATCATAGTTCGAAAATTATGTTGGATAGATTCAGCTACTTCAAATAGAAAGGTCTGTCAAAAAAATTGGTCAGAACTTTTGGGACGCCCCTCGTACTCTGTACATTATAAAAAAGTGATATCTAGCTTGGCCTATTGGTTATTTTTTGTCAACCAAGGCCTCAAATTAAAGTTACTCTGAATGATAGGTCAGGTTCTCACCAAAAGTTTTCCTAATTTTCATATTTTCTAATGTATCTTGGTGGTACTCTCCTGTGTGTAAATTTTCTTTGATGTGGAAATAGCAAAAGATTAAAAATACTTGGAAATAGATTATCTGCTTCTAATGACCCTCTGAATGCCCTAAATGACCCTTAGATTTACTTCGGGTACGCATGGAAAAAAGTAACAGGCTTGATTGAAGTCAACTTTGTGATGCCATCACCATTGTAAGAATTTGTTACTAGGTAACAATATACCAATAACAATGGTCTATGTTACGTCATCTATAATGGATGTGCTGGAGGTGGGAGGCACTATCAAGAAAAATAAAAAGAAATAACTAAATAATTTGTTTATTCAAGGAAATACTTTACGATTTACTCAGAAATATTAAGGATCACAAGTTTACATTATAATACACAGAAATTTGCCAGTATTTATAGAGCGATTTTATCATTCAGGGCAACTTTAAATGATTTTACTAAATCTAACAGTAAATTGAGAGAACTTGCACAACAGAAGAACTAAATTAGTGGTTAAATTTCTGAAATAAAAAATGACATACATGTAGGGCATCTTTCAGTCGGACACCTGTGTTCTAAAAAACAGGACATCAAAGATACAGGTGCTTTAGAGTCTTCCTTTCAATTAAAAAAGCCCATATTAGAGCACAGAAGAGGTTAGGCTTATGCCTTAGTGAATGACAAAAAATCTGAAGTCAGATCAATACCATAGGCCAACAAAAGATGCCTGAAACAAGACAAAATTCTACTAAAATTCACAAATTTCTGACACGAAATTGAGAGAAAAACAGGTTTTCAACCCCATTTATAGGTCCATGAAAACCCCACTTTATTTGTTATTATCATGCTGATACTTTCTGAACAAATAAAGGAAGTCGTAAGGTAAGATTGGTACTAAGTACACTCCTGCTCATAAATATGGAATACTTTTTTGGAAAGAAAGTGTCAAATAAAAGTCAATTATAGAGTGTGAATGTAAGCAAGGTTCATTGTAAAGCTCTAGTCATCTTCTCTAATCACTCTTTGAAAGCCTCAACGGCATTTTTTGCAAGAATTTTTAATTTTTGGTTAAATGCACATCACCCTAAAAAACCCCCTGAATTTCCATATTTCATGCTGCTGTAACTTCTTATGGGGTTAACGCTGCAGCATCTGTTTTAAACGACAGCACATTATTCCCTTTAACAGTAATTAGAAGAAGTTTTGATTGAATCAGACCATCTCATTCTTCAGCAGAAGTGGCTAAAGTTATCAATTTCAATGGAGAGCATTGAAGTATTCCATATTTATGAGCAACAGTGTACATAGGTATAGGAGCTCTCAATTGGCCAATACAGCCCAACAAAAAGTGTTAGACTCAAGGTAACACCCTCTAAGTGTCCGACTCAAAGAACATTATCCTATGTACTAACACGAGAGATCTCAAATGTGAGTAAATGATGCAGATAGAATTTTTAAATGTAACTATTTTGTCATCAAGGTCATAATGTCTAGATTCTAACTGCGGCAAGATGCCGCCTGGCTACAGAAATTGCAGAGATCACCCAGTTCCAAATGTCAATGACAGTGATGAACAATGATAATCATCGCAAAAGTATTAATTGTAAACTATGAAAATCACGTCTAGCACACGTGGAATCTTCTACGCCACTTAAGAAAGGAATTTATGTTTAGGGCTGCATTAACAGTGCCAATTAAAAAAAAACTACTAAAAATTGGGACTTTGAAGGCAGAAGTTGTAATGCTGATATGTGGTGCTGAAAGTTAGTTAAACATTTTGTTTTACATGTTTTTTAAGTTTTTTTGATTATGTTTTTATTTTAATTGTGTCACATTTTATTATGTTTTTAGTTGTGTCACACAATAGCCTAGTAAGGCTAATGTCCCATGTTTTTTATGCGTGACGAAAAATAAAATTATTTTATTGTATTGAAAAATAAAATTTTGTTATTTTATTAAAATACATACATACATACATACATACATACATACATACATACATACATACATACATACATACATACATACATACATACATACATACATACATACATACATACATACATACATACATACATACATACATACAATTAATATTGAAGATATGTGACCCCTTAACAAATTGTGTCTGTAAAATCAACTTGTTATTTGGATTACATGAATAGAATGTGATACAACTGATGTGGAAAGGGACATTATGTGACAGTTTGACCTGATGAGAGCCAAGCCAATGACCTCAGCAGGTTGAAAGGCAGGGGATATGGATTCTCAAGCCAAGGGCAGACTCTAACAAGGTGCTGTGCAGCAGACATGAAGAGTTTTGGATCTATGGTAAGAATTGCAACTGTATGACAGTCTAGGACTTTCAGATAAAGCAACAGCTTGCAGAATTGCACATCCCTCAGAAGATTTGTGAAACTTCCACAGGAACTGCACAACCCTCAGATGATTTGTAAACTTTCATAGGAATTGAAGTTCTCTCAGAGATTTGTGAAACTTTCACAGGAATTGCACAGCACTCAGAAGATTTGTCAAACTTTCACAGGAATTGCACAGCCCTCAGAAGATTTGTCAAACTTTCACAGGAATTGCACAGCCCTCAGAAGATTTGTCAAACTTTCACAGGAATTGCACAGCTCTCAGAAGATTTTGAAACTTTCACAGGAATTGCACAGCCCTCAGAAGATTTGTCAAACTTTCACAGGAATTGCACAGCCCTCAGAAGATTTGTGAAACTTTCACAGGAATTGCACAGCCCTCAGAAGATTTTGAAACTTTTACAGGAATTGCACAGCCCTCAGAAGATTTGGCAAACTTTCGCTGGAATTGCACAGCCCTCAGAAGTTTTGTGAAACTTTTGCAGTAATTGCACAGCACTCAGAAGATTTGTGAAACTTTTGCAGGAATTGCACAGGCCTCAGAAGATTTGTGAAACTTCCACAGGAATTGCACAGCACTCAGAAGATTTGTCAAACTTTCACAGGAATTGCACAGCTCTCAGAAGATTTGTGAAACTTTCACAGGAATTGCACAGCCCTCAGAAGTTTTGTGAAACTTTTGCAGGAATTGCAGAGTTCTTGTACTTACAAATTGTAGAACTTCATACAAGTATTTTCAGAGAAAGACATATGTGGGACTGCTGAGTAAGTGAACTCCAAGCATTTGACAAGACCACAACAGTTACTGGCCAACCAATGACTTTTTTCATTACATTTTGTGGTAACCATGCACTGACCAATGGCTCACCAACTTGACAAGCAATCATTGCACTAGCCAGAATGACAGAACATAGGCCGTCAACCTTGTTGGCCAGACCATCTACAATCCCTTCTTATTTTTAGGTGTTTAATTCTTATCAGTTGTCAGATACCAAATGGTGCAAAGAGGATTTTCCCTTCATATTTCACCAAAATGTCCAAGCAATAGCATCTCAATGTACAGCCAATCCTGGTTTTGCAACATTGATGGTTTGAGAAATATTGTGTGCCCTCATTTTACAGCATTGGAAATGAAATTTAAATCTTCAAAAACATTTACACTTGAGTAAATAATCATGCTATTAATTCAAAGACCCCTTACGCTACTCCAACCAAACTACTGATAGCCCAGTTATGAAAACTTGCAACCACCTTTTGTACACCCTCAACAATGTCCTTAGCCACCTTTCACCTTCCAAATTACAGCCACAGAAAAAGGAGTGATGTTCTCTTAACATCTAACTTGTTCAATAAAAAACGTCTTCACGGGTCCTATGCTAGTAAATTATACATGTTTACGATAAAAAATATAGGCATATGACTTCACTCAAAGCAGTGTGTTATAAACTTTTCTGCAATTTTCCACAAAGACATGTACAAGCAGTGAATACAACGTTTTGAAATTTATTGAAGACAAAAAGGTATTTCATAAATCAATGTTGGGCAATGTAATGTGAAAATTACATGAAGAATTGATGATTTTGACCCTTAGTGGGGACCAAAACCCTTTCCAGATATTTTTTATACTTGCTCTTTTGGGAAAAGTCAAGAGATATCCAGGTTCTTGATTGAGCAAAGCTGACCAAGCAAACATTGGTTGTCGGCCAAAAACACAGCACATGCCTAGTGCAGAGGAGAGTTGGTGATATTGGATTTAGTAATATAAATATAGGAGCAGGCGACAGGCAAATACAGCTGAAGTATTTGGAATAGGAATATAATTCTATACCTCCCACTTTTCCCTCTAGATATAATGCATATTTCCATCTTTATTTCTATCTATCTGACCATCAATTTTTTCAAAATTTCTTAAACATATTTTTAGGTGTGATGACAGGAAAGTTTTTTGCGCTGCATATTATACTAACTAGAAACAGGTCCCGTGAATGTGTAGGTTGCCATATCAAGTCAAAATAATCCGCCTGTAAATGTACACAGGATATGTATATGTGCAGCAAATCCTTCCTTATCTTGAATACGATTTTTCTGTTTACAAATACTATTTATTCACAAGTATGAGCTCCATTAATGGTGTGATGTATACTGAAGAAATGTGACTTCTTGCATTATATCAGTGAATCACTTTGTTAGGTGAGAACGACACGGATAGAATTGAATACAACTGACTCAGAACAAAGCTTTGGAAAGGGACATTTGGTGACAGTTTGTCCTGACAAATCAATGTATGTATATGTAGGTTGTAGCCAAGTGCGGAAGTTTTTCAAATGTTAAAACAATTACACAGGACCGAATCTGTTTTGACATCAAAGGCGACTTTTTCGATTACTGGACAGAATGAGAACTACACTTTACACTCTTGAACATCACTTTAAAATATGCCAGTCATTGGCTAGATGCACCAAGTGTGATATCAAACTGAGAACGTGGCATTTCCAAAACAAAGCTGTAATACCATCACGCTGCAAATCCAAGCAAACACATCCACATTTCGTGCTGTAGCTTATGGACAAAAATCTTTCAGCGAAATGCGGAGGTGAAGGATCTTTCCAATTAACTAGTAAAAATTACCAAAGACCCAAATTCCAAGAGCATCATGCTAAATACCTATTTCAGGCTAATGGAATTCAAACAGCATGTACATTTTTGTGTGTTCACCGTAAAGAATGATGCTTTACATTTAGAATGTTTTGACCACTGCGTGTAGCAACAGAACTTCACAGTACCAGCTCAAATACTTTTTTTACTGCATTAATTTTCTTTCTTTTAAATGCATGACGTTGTTCAGCATTGGCGCCTGTTCTCTTGGATATCATGATGCGGGCTCAAGTTAGGAATAAGATGGAATGTCATCATATTGTTCAGCATTGGCGCCTGTTCTCTTGGATATCATGATGCGGGCTCAAGTTAGGAATAAGATGGAATGTCATCATATTGTTCAGCATTGGCGCCTGTTCTCTTGGATATCATGATGCGGGCTCAAGTTAGGAATAAGATGGAATGTCATCATATTGTTCAGCATTGGCGCCTGTTCTCTTGGATATCATGATGCGGGCTCAAGTTAGGAATAAGATGGAATGTCATCATATTGTTCAGCATTGGCGCCTGTTCTCTTGGATATCATGATGTGGGCTCAAGTTAGGAATAAGATGGAATGTCATCATATTGTTCAGCATTGGTGCCTGTTCTCTTGGATATCATGATGTGGGCTCAAGTTAGGAATAAGATGGAATGTCATTACATTGTTCAGCATTGGCGCCTGTTCTCTTGGATATCATGATGTGGGCTCCAGTTAGGAATAAGATGGAATGTCATCATATTGTTCAGCATTGGCGCCTGTTCTCTTGGATATCATGATGCGGGCTCAAGTTAGGAATAAGATGGAATGTCATCATGTTGTTCAGCATTGGCGCCTGTTCTCTTGGATATCATGATGTGGGCTCAAGTTAGGAATAAGATGGAATGTCATCATGTTGTTCAGCATTGGCGCCTGTTCTCTTGGATATCATGATGCGGGCTCAAGTTAGGAATAAGATGGAATGTCATCATGTTGTTCAGCATTGGCGCCTGTTCTCTTGGATATCATGATGCGGGCTCAAGTTAGGAATAAGATGGAATGTCATCATGTTGTTCAGCATTGGCGCCTGTTCTCTTGGATATCATGATGCGGGCTCAAGTTAGGAATAAGATGGAATGTCATCATGTTGTTCAGCATTGGTGCCTGTTCTCTTGGATATCATGATGTGGGCTCAAGTTAGGAATAAGATGGAATGTCATCATGTTGTTCAGCATTGGTGCCTGTTCTCTTGGATATCATGATGTGGGCTCAAGTTAGGAATAAGATGGAATGTCATCATGTTGTTCAGCATTGGTGCCTGTTCTCTTGGATATCATGATGTGGGCTCAAGTTAGGAATAAGATGGAATGTCATCATATTGTTCAGCATTGGCGCCTGTTCTCTTGGATATCATGATGTGGGCTCAAGTTAGGAATAAGATGGAATGTCATCATATCATTCAAATTATGATTTGATTTCCTAAACCTGTGAGGTTTGCATTTCCCAACTTGCTTTGTTCTGTCTGCATATACATAATATGATATCACCACATGAAAATGCTAATGACTGTCCCTATGAACAACTATACAGTGTGCCATGCAGTGTTCCAAACAGTGTGACATTGTCAAATTTGTAGTTATGTATGTATATATACGATTATGTATAGAAATACAACTGATTACATTTAATGAATGTTTATTTCAGTTTTACAAAACTGCAAATATCTTTACTTTTGCATGCATTCGCAATTTGTTAAAATCGAATTCAATCAGTCAATCTATGAAATAAAAATGGGAGTGTTCAGTATATAGTGCTCTAAAAGTCAATTATGTTTGAATCCCTTCCATAATTCAGTTTCAATCTTATCAGTGGGATTTGTGATAATAACATCTCTATTGATATATCAGCATGTTTCTTGCTGGTACTTATGAAGGACACTTGTAAATATCAAATACACTCCGCCCCTTTCCTGTTTCTTTCAGTTTTATGCCTCCAACTCATTGGTAATCAAGGGTGAGCCATAAATCAGGATTTATTGGGGGCAAAAATGGTATCTGGAGAAAATTAGTGGTTACTTCTTAGATGTATCTGTATGGATATTGTATTTCCCCCCTGTCCCACTGTCAGGATGAGGGGGACGAGTAGCCCAGTCAGCAGTGTGCCTGGCTGGGTCCAGTTTGATTCTTACGCTGGTTGTGTAACTTGGACTTACTTTATTGAATTTTGGATCAGTAGTTTCAACCATCCTTTGCCTCATTGCTGTGTCTTCCTCCTGCCCTGATCAGATTCATCCATCTATCTACTGACTAGGTAAGTCTTTACATTTGCCTCACTGCAAAATGTTCCAGTGCATCAGTTTTAAGAAGATTGAATGTTTTAACAGTCCTATTTCCAACTTATTGTGTCACATTTTAAAGTAATCTGATTGGTCTGGCTTCTTTATGAGCCAATCTGATAATAACACTTCGAAACAAGTTGGAAAACAGAGTTGCATACATCCTGAAACTACAGTACTGTAGCCTGATTTTATCTTTACATACAGATGGCAGTGTCTAATAAGTATTAATTCAACTGCACTGAGTAAAGAGCTAGGAATTTGAGGGTACGGCTATTAATGTATGATATGCGTTATCACTTCAAATTACCAGATTAAAATTATGTCTTTGGGGAGGATATCAAATCATTTTGAGGCATTGAATTTGATCTCGGATTTATAAGTTATCTTCTGTCAGATTATGAAATCGCCACTATAATTTGCGCTTGTTTAGCAAATAGCCAATGGTAATTGCATAATTATGCTTCCTTATTTTATTCTAACATCAAAAAGCCAAACATTTAAATTTCAGCCTTCTTCATTCTACGGCAAGAAGAATTGACTGCCTTGTCCGAAATTTCTCTCAAGAAACCATTAACTTAATTGTCAGCCATTTGTTCTCCAGACAGCCCATTAAGAACACTTGTCAATATCCAATAGTCCTCCCTTTTCTTGTTCCTCTCTGGTTTTATGTCCCCAACTCTAAATTAATCAAGGATAAGACATAAATCAGGATTTATTGGTGCAAAACTGATATCCTGCATAAATTGTTGCAACCCTGGTAATCTGAGCGAAATAAATATTCATCTAGTGTTTGGGTAATATTAACTTTGTTGAACATTACTAGCATGAGTATAATGTTGACTTAACCAAATATTGCTGGTGATAACTGAAAGTGCGTGTGCATGTGCAATGTACAGTTGGATGATCTGAATCCATGCAATGATTGACTTTAAGTAGGGCAAGGAAAGGGGTCTCTCTCAGCTGGTTAAGTGCACATCATGGGCGGCCAGACTAATCATTGAGAGACACAAGGTATCAGGGCATGCAAATGGCTTCAATCCACCTATATACTAGCATATGACAAAAACATGTGTGTTTTGATATATTTGTCACAGATTCCATCCAATTTTACAGTTGATTATGAAAAACATTTTCTCAAAATTCACAGTTATTGTTGGGTGTTGTTGGTTCTATAAGTTGTAGATTATTATCTACTTCTACTTTATTTTCAGATATTGAACCAACAGGTGAGTCACCTGAACCAAAGAAACAATTTGTAGCTTTTAAAAGTCGTTTTAAGGTTCCAGCTGATGATGCTCCACAAGTTGATTGGTTCAAGGCCCTCTTTACTGCTATGGAAACAATGTACACTCAATATGACGAATTGAAAGACAGTTTAGATTTTCACATTCATGAGGTAGACACTTGCAGAAAAGAGATTGATGTTGCTAAAAAAAAGACATTGACAATTTGAAAATGCAAGTTGATTGTCTAGAAAGTGAAAATAAGATGCTCAAGACACAATGCAATGTAATGGTTGAGAGTCAAATCAAAAGTGATCCACGATCAAGGGAGTACAACCTGATTTTTGAAGGAATTCCTGAAACATTTGGTGAAGACAGCAACCTATTGCATAGGAAAATTGCACAGGTCTTAAACCACATGGTAGTCTTTAACAATTGCGGTTTTCAGGTTCCTATGAGGAAATTACAAAGAGTTGGTCCTTTTGTGAAAGGACAAAATCGCCCAATTGTAGTTCACTTTCATTCATATAGTGACATTGAACTCTTGCAGCGTAATAGGATGCAATTACCTGAGGGTGTTTTTGTCAGGGAAGACCACCCTCAAGAGGTGGAAATGAGGAGGAGAATACTACGTCCTATCTTCAACAAAGCACGAAAGTTACCACAATACAGAACAAAGTGTCGATTGATTTTTGACAAACTTTTACTAGATGGTAAAAGCTTTACTGTTTGACCAGTAAACAACCTAGATCAGCTTCCTGTTGAGTTGCAGCCAAGAGCATCTGCGGAAAAGCAAAATGAGGAAATAATCGTCTTTTTTACCCAGGGATCCCCATTTAGCAACTTTCACCATGCCCCTTTCGTCAAAGACAGTGAACCCTTCTTCTGTAATGAGCAGTTCATACAGGCCAGAAAGGCGCAACTTTTCAAAGATGACCTTACTCACTTTAAGATCATGCAAAGTACAAACCCATATGATATAAAGAAGTTAGGGAGTGAGGTTAAGAACTTTGTGAAACCACAATGGGAGCAAAGAGCTCGCCAAATTGCACGTGACTGTTGTTACAAGAAATTTTCACAAAACCCTCATGCCCTGAAGGCTTTAATAGAAACTGGAGACAAAACCATCGGAGAAGCATCAAGAGATGCATTTTGGGGAATCGGGAAGTCACTGTCCGATAGTACTGTTTTGGAAACAAGAAGGGAAGGCAGAAATTTGCTTGGAGAAGTTCTCATGGAAACTAGAGAACAGTTGAAAAGTTTGACAATTTGATGTTGTGCTTAATGAGTGACATAATGTGTCTATTGATATTCACATTCCATACTAATTTACTTTTTCGCTTACTTATTTTCTTGATATATTATTTGCGTGGTGCTCACTTTGTGAGTGGCTTCTACATCGTGAGATGTTTAATACACTAGTCAATGGATTCTATTGAGAAAGACCACACTGATCTAATTGACTTTGAGGACGGTTTTCTTACCAATTGTCGTTATATTGATATTTGTGATGATAGCTTAAAGCTTCCTGTGTCACAAAACTCACTCAAAATTGCTCATTTAAACATTCGCAGTATCCTTAGCAAAATTGATGATCTGATAGATTTACTAGAAATTCTGAAAGAAAAGAATTTACTTCCTGATGTGCTATTGTTGTGCGAAACATTTTTAAATGATAAGAATTATAAGCAAGTGAAGTTGCCCAATTATAATATTGTTTCACAACATAGGAAGAATAAGTCGCAAGGGGGAGTAGCAATTTTGATAGGAGCCCATTTAAGATATCAAGAAAGGGAGGACTTAAATGTTTTTGATGAAGGGAAATTCGAGTCAATTTTTATTGAGGTACCTGGAAAAAATAAGGCTAATTATGTTATTGGTGAAGTGTACAGAGTGCCTGGGACTGATGAAAATGAATTTTTGGAAAAATATTCAGAAATGATTGCCAAAATAAAGCAAGAAAGCAAAAGGATTATTGGGTACTGATCAGAATTTAGATTTTTTGAAGATTAATTTGCATACCAACACAAAGAAATTGTTTGAATTGAATTTACAAAATCAACTGATACCTACTATAACCAAACCAACCCGTATTACACATAGAACAGCCACCTTGATTGATAATATCTTTGTTGATGCTCAAATGTTTACATTTGTACAGTCATATATTATAACAACAGATATTTCAGACCATTTCATGTGCTTAACTGAAATTCATTATTGTTCAACCAAAAAAACTTGTGGCACCAGCTTCACATTCCGAAAAATAAATGATAGCTCACTTCGAAATATTAAGGGTGTCCTGTATAATGTAGACTGGAGATTTCTAGAAAATATGTCAGTAAATGAAGCAAGTTTAGCTATGAATAATGAAATTACAAAAGCTTTAGATTTTTATGCCCCATTTAAAACAGTGAGTGGCAGAAAATATTACAAACATAGAGATCCTTGGTTTAGTGCAGGTTTGAAAACTTCCTCTGCTAGGTGCTTAAAAATGTACAAAGATGTCTATCTCCTTCCCCATGACAGTACAGAATTTATAAGGTATAAGGAATATAGGAAAGTATACAACAAACTACGTAGGCAAGCTTAGAATAACTTTAATAATGGTTTGATAGCAAGTAATCGACCAAACTCCAAGAAGTTATGGAATATACTTCATAGGATAACTGGAAAGTTGAATAACAAACAGAACATTAGTGATGAAATAATAATAGATGGTGTAAAGGAAACTGATCAATTCAAAAGAAGTAATGAGTTCGGAAAATACTACAGTGAGATCGGGAAGAAAATAGCTGAACAGATAGATGGGAAACCAAATACACCAAGAGGTAGAGACTTGGAGAACAATGGGTCCTCTAGAAATAAGGAAAGTTGCTTTTTTTATCCAACAACGGAACGGGAGATAGAAAAAATCATATTAAAACTGAAGTCCAAAAGCAGTAAGGGCTATGATGGAATTTCTAACACTGTGCTTAAAACTATATATACAAGTATATTACCAGCACTAAATATTATATTTAATAAATCTTTGTCAAACGGGGAATTTCCTGATGATATGAAGTTAGCCATTGTGAAACCATTATATAAAGCAAAGAACAGATCAGAGATCAGCAATTATAAACCAATTTCATTGCTACCAGTTATTTCCAAAGTTCTTGAAAAATTGGTCCACATCCGCCTTGTAAAATTTTTTGAAAGGCATAAGGTATTGCACGAAGGCCAGTATGGCTTTAGGCAGAACAGAAGTACTTCTGACGCAATTTTAGACTTAACTGGTAATATATTAGATGGTTTTGATAAAGGCATGTATACCTTGGGACTGTTTTTAGACATGACTAAGGCATTTGACTGTATATAGCACGAAACACTTTTCCAAAAGTTAGAGATGTATGGGGTAAGAAGCGTGGCCTAAGAATGGATTAAGAGTTACCTGGGAAATAGATCTCTAAAAGTAGCTGTGAATAATGTTCTGTCTAATGACTTTCCTGTGTCATTTGGGACCCCACAAGGCTCAGTGCTCGGCCCATTGCTTTACATTATAGTTGCCAATGATATGCCTAAATGTTTGAAATTCACTAGTAGCATAATGTTTGCTGATGACACAACTATATATATCTATCTGGTAAAAATCTGAAATTTCTCTACCGGAAAATGAATGATGATTTAAATAGATTGGCGCTGTGGTTTGACAAAAATTCCCTATCTTTAAATGTGGACAAGTCATATTATGTATTATTCAAAACCAAGAAAAAACTTGCAAACTATCAAGGTAACATTGAAATAGGAGGGTCTAAAGTAAAGAAAACCGCCAGTGTCAAGTTTCTTGGTGTGCACCTAGATCAACATTTAGAGTGGAGTAACCATTGCCAATACTTGTTATCTAAACTTGCCATTGGTACCTACAGTTTAAACATGACAAAGAATATGTTGCCATATTTTTCCAAAAAGCTTATCTACATGATAAATATAGAAAGTCATCTTTTATACGGGATATCTGCCTGGGGTCCGATGTTAACGGGAAGCAACTTAAAGAAATTAATAGTGAAACAAAACATTGCAATTAGGGCAATATCAAATATCAAGCGTCGAGTGAGAATTTTGCCATATTATAAAAGAGCAGGAGTTTTACAACTCGAAGATTTGATTGAGACTTCATTACTAAAATTGTCGTATAGATATATAAATGATACATTACCACAAAGAATAGCAAATATTTTTGAGTTCAGCAATCACAACCATAATACTAGAAATAACAACAATCCTAGAACACCCCATCATAGCCTAGAAATATACAATAAGAGTTACTTAGCTAGAGCACCACACTTGTGGCAAAATGTACCACAACAAATTAAGGATCAGAAAAATATTAAATCATTTAGTAAATGTGTAGCACATTTGAAATTGGAAAGTTACTAACTATTATTCATAAATATAGGTAGTGGTTGTTTCAGACCCTACTCTCTGAAATGCATTATTATTTTTATTTATAATATGGGGAGTGGTTGGTCCAGACCCCCCCCCCCCCCACTACTCATAGAGTGTTTTTGTATTACAATATCAGTATATTGGGGAGTGGTCGGTCCAGACCCCCCCACCCACTGCTGATAGAGTATTTTTTGTTTATAATATTGGTATATATCCGGGGAGTGGTCGGTCCAGACCCCCCCACCCACTACTGATAGAGTATTTTTGTATTCTAATATATGTAAACTGAATGGTACTTAAAAGGTTATGAGGCATATGCATTGATAGTCTGGCTATCCCAACTCTGCCGTTCAACTTTGAACCAGACGAGGGGTAGCACTGACTAAATTTGCTTGATGTCTTTATTTCTTACCTGTGTGAATGTATCTTGATTAAATCTGTCATTTATATATGTGTGCAAAATTTCATAATGTTGTCTCAGATAAGTATGTGTATATATTTTTATCCATTAATATGTTAATTGAAGAAGCATTGTATAAATTAATTTTTTGGGCATATAGGGGGGAGGGGGTGCACCCACCTTCGGGTCATGGCAGAAATTCTGCTCGGGTGCCCTCCAGCACAACATTGTAAATATTCTACTTTAAACTATTGATAAATGAATAACAAATGTATATATATTGTAAGTACATATGTTGTGTAAATAAATTTATCCAATCCAATCCAATGTCTGACTGCTAAAAGCACAAATAGTAACAAACCATGTACAACAGTTTGTGATCACTACTGTTGATGTATGTTAATAAGAATTTGTCATGTGATTTTTGAATAGGCTCACACCAGTTGTGCATTTCTTCAAAATATGCAAATACTATAAACGAAATTATGATTTGTATGCCACAACATTATCAGAGTAAGTGAGATGTACAAGGTCAACTATTGCATTTGCACAATATCTGTATGTTATTTGCAAAATGACCCTGCTTCTGCAATCTCCAAATTCGAATTGCATACGCTTACAAGTATTGTCTTATAGGGTACTATTGGTATGTATGCGCATGATGCACATGCATGTGCAATGTACAGTTGGATGATCTGAATCCATGCAATGATTGACTTTAAGTAGGGCCAGAAAAGGGGTCTAGCTCAGCTGGTTGGCAGCACTACAGGCTTGCAATTGCTGGGACCAGGGTTTTATTTTAGCTTTGGCCGGGTCATATGGATGTGCAATAGGCCTATTAGGACAGCAGTTTCAATCATCCTTCAACTATTTGGTGTATCTTCCCTGTTATGTCCCTACTTAGTTATTACAAGTGCATAAATACAGGACATAAGGCCCCGTCAGGCATCCACATATCAGTGTATAATTAACCCGATGTTTCTGTCACAATGAGACAACTGAAATCAGAAGGTAGAATGCTAGATGTCTGGTATAGATATATTTGAAGAAAAGATATATTGAGTTTTGGCCTGATGTACACCCACATATGTCATGAAATGACAGTTTTTGTAAAAAGAAATCCAATTGTTAAATTCTCTGTGCCTTGAAATTTCTTTAATTCCATTTCAGGAAAATGAGCTTTGATATATTGCACCGCAGAAGTGGATGGAAGCAACTTGAGTCGTACTGCCACAAAAAGTAGTTCTAAAGAAAGTCGATTCATTTCAAATTTATTGCGAATGACGAAATGTTATGAGCCTGGGTTCTGATATATTAAGGAAGAAATTAGTTCAAAGAATTTTCGATTGCCAGGGGAACTAAGGAATGAGAAAGCATAGAAAGGAATCTGCCGAATTGATGGACGTCAGAAACATAACTTAAGTTCATATAAGGTGGCGTTCTCCAGAAAAAGAGCATGATAATTAGTAAAAGAATGAAGGTTATGAAATATATGCTCTATAGTGTTACGCAATATTATGTCAAGACAATGAGATTGAAAATCACTGTTGCAGATGAAACGAAACAATGCACGAAAAAGACAGATTAAAATTGTTTGTGAAAGAAGATTAAAAGATGTGACTCTGATCTGTGACAAGATTAAATGCAGTGGCATCAAGTGAGAGGTCTGTTTTCCATCAAATCTGAGAAAGCAGAACCAGTTTGCCTCGCATATGGGCTCCTGGGAAATCTGCCAGACAATGGAAGTCATGCAACCATGGTTTATACGGGACCTGCTGTTGATAACTGAAGTGCAAGTGCATGTACAATGTACAGTTGGATGATCTATATCCATGCAATGATAGACTTCAAGTGAGGAGGTTAGCTCAAATATTATTGGTAGCTTCCAACACTTGCTACCCTGTTTGATCCCAGCTCTGACCAGGCAACTGGACCAATGTCGGACAGTAGTTTCAAGGGTCAGCTTAATTGATCTTTAACATCAATCTGACTTCAAATGAGGCATTTTTAACCAGTTTATTGGCCATTCTCAAATTTCGGGACAAAATGCCCTGGAAAAAAAAAACTGCTTCTTTAGCAATTTCAAGTAGCAAAAAATGAAAAAGATTATGTAAGTCTTATTTTCAGAAGTACTTCATCTCAGATCAATTGTTTTTTAAATTAAAATTAATATCGATTTTTTGTGGTAACGGAGTGGACAGGAACGGTTTGGTTTTCTTGTAATAGTGCATTCTATTTGGGAGATACAAAGTTATGATTGTATTCTATTGAATCCTGTCACCCTCTGCAATATATGCATACAATTTCTTAATTAATTCAATGAAATGAAGCAAGAAAAAAGTTAAATATGATGTATATATTAATTTTAATTAAGTCTATATTCTCATGAATCGTGCATAGAAACTTTGGAAATGATGGTACTTTAGGGGCTATCTCAAAAATAATGAAGCCAAAGTGTGACATGACCATCAAAAATTTATAATGTATTTTTTTATCAAATGACCATGCAGTTTTGTTAAGAACATATCTAAGTTCCAGAAATTATATTTACCATAGAGTTCCAACCTGTGGAAATAACTGATGACAGCAGAATAATACCGAATATTTAAAAGTTTTTATTTCCATGTCTACTAAAGAAAACTAACCTAAATTTTAATTTATCATCAAAGTAAATCAAATTTCTTTATATGATGACATAGGGCAAATAGTGTCGAGTCTTCAGGGCAGTTTTCATTCCAATACACCAAATATATTGTGAGAAACACACCATTTTTGATAATTTTTCAGCAATTTTTTTTCAAAAACGTAATTAAATTTGCCTCAGAAACATATGTTTTCCTTTAAAACGATTTCAAATGCCCTACGTTATGAGTCTGGATGTTGGCTTCAAATTCATACCAAATAAGTGCCACTGAAGCGAGTATTAACTCAGCAAAAAATCAAAGAAGCATGATTTTTTACCCTTTTTTTCAGATAAAATCCTGCTTTTGAGTAATGATGTCGCATGAAATTGCAAAAAATGTTCTGGTTTTGTTTGCAATCGATTTTATATGATATTATATGTCATAACTGATGGAAAAGTACAGCAATTTCGAATGAAAAGGATGTTTTTTGATTGGATATTGCCTTTATGGCCAATTTGGCCCCAAATTTTCAAAAAACTTCATATATGCCATTATATTATTGGCTAGGTCATGAAACTTATTCAAACTACTAAAACAGTGTGGTAATTGTCACAATAGGTAATATTAGTATCATGGCTCCACTATTTACAGGAAAAAAAATTGAATATCTATTTAAATAAAAGTGTAACGCCAGTGGCACATTCGACACTTAGGGTCCAACCTCTGACATCATCAAAATCACCCCATTTTCACCTCTTTTGCATTCACCACCCCCAATATGAATCAAAACATTTTTTAGTGCCCATCTCCACATAACCTACTCATCCATAACACCCAAATTTCTCATTTGAAACGCAGCTCTTTTTAGCCCCCTCACCCAGTATCTAGATCAGCCTCTGCCTGGCTTCACAGTCCACTTTTGTCCACCACTTTCACAAGCCCTGCAGCTCCTCACACCATCTAATCTGTACATTTCCTCTTTTTTCAAACCTGCCCTTCTGATGAATCCACATGCAAATCAATTACTGATGGTCCTATCCCTTCGATTCAAATGTCCATGGATTGATATAACAACCAATGCCACTGCAACCAGGCCATTCCTTCGTGATTATACTTCCGGTCTGAAGAGTTTGTTGTGATCAAAGCAGGCTGCATTTTCGCGCCTTCTATACATGTATGCCTGTATGCACTTGCCTTTCCAGTTTAATTACATTCATTATTTGATTCCTTTGCATCCTGTGAAAGATAACACTGACTTTAAAGTGCAATTCACTTTCACACCTCCATAGCCGTCATGCATCTTTCAGCAGTCTGCTCTGTTGTGATCCAGGAGGATCCGGCATTTCGCGCCATTTTGTGTATTCTCTGTCTAATTAGGCCTATAGATGTCTCAATCAATTATTATGGCCATTTCTTTTCTCTATCATATATTTTGTGGCTTCAACAGCTGCTTTGTTCAATTGAATTATACACACAGTGAAGCACAGAAGTTTTCATTAGTGACACTTGAAGTACACTTAAGCCAATTACATGCACATTGATAGCAAATTGCACTTCCGTAAAAGAACCATTCTAACTAATTCAGAAAGCCTTTGTGAAAGGGCTTTTTTTTTCAATTGTCCAACATTTTCTTAAGACAGGCTTTAAATTCAATTTATGGAAAATCTTTTTGATGTTTTACATTATGTTCCTCTCAATTTATACTCTTTCATGTGTGCTTTTACTGCGTATCTATGAGTTTACTGTTACACTACTTACTTTTATTCCTTACACACCATACCTTAGGTCTCTGTCTTTTAATGTTAATACAAATGTAGGCATGCACAACACTTCCCTTTCCCTGAAAAGTGCGTTTAAATAAGGGCAAATATATTGACTGAATGGCACTGAATGTCTCACTTTGTCAAATGTAAGTTACCTTCACACCTATCCACTGTCCAATCAGAAATTACCAATTTAATCATCCATTTGATCTTCCCTGACTTCTGACTTTACATGAATGAATATTAATCTCTTGATACATATATATACATGCATGCATAGATAGATAGATAGATAGATAGATAGATAGATAGATAGATAGATAGATAGATAGATAGATAGATAGATAGATAGATAGATAGATAGATAGATAGATAGATCAACAGATACATAAACAGATACCCAGATAGATAGATAGGCACATAGAAAGACGTCACATTTTATCCAATCTCTCTCACAGGGCCACATCACCGACCCCCCCCCCCCTGCCAAAAAAAAAAGATTATATTTACAATTCCAGTCCTCCTCCTTTATTCCTTTATCACTGGGTAATTCTAGTGATCAATATTTTTGTGAGCGTTACGCGTACGACGAAGTAATTTTTTTATTTTACCACCAGGTATTAGTCTTTTGGGCTGCGCCACACTCTATATTAATTGTATCTGTTAGCCACAGCAACAGTGGACAGTACATGTTTCAGGGGCCCATCCACAAAATGTCGTCCCTGGGCGGGACGCATGCACATGGACTAACAATATCAAATTATTTTTTCCCCATCCCCTAAACACCCCCACCTGCATCTGCTACTGTGTCTTCTGCTGTCCTAACTTTATGCTGTCTTTACAGTACCCTATAATGGGTATTTTTCAACCATTCAAAAACCATGGGGGAGAGTTTTGGGAGAGCAGTTCAGAACTGACATCCATTTTGCTATAATATATATAGGTAGACCACTATAAGGTGGGAAAATCTCTAAATTTAGGCGTTTTCGAGTCATTTTCGTCATATTGGGCACTACATTGTGCAGAGATGAGAAGTGGAAAATGCAAAATTATGCCAGATTTAAACTGCCCTCCCAAAATCCTCCCCCATGGTTTTCGAATGGTCGAAAAATATTGATTTTAAGTCTCATTTTTGGAAAATCATGCTTTTTTCTCCTTTTTTCAGGGCTCGCCAATGGGGATTTACATTATAAACTTCAAGTGAAATGTGCCACCTCTAAATATTAATAGAATGAGCTGAAATTTTACACACATACTCTCATATACCAACCTCACCTGCAAAAAAATGTCAGGTTTGATCCGCAAACATTGGGGCACCAGTCCCACCCTAATGTTCACTGGTGCGATGATTATGTATAATATGAAACATATTTGCCAGTAAACTGCTCCCTGACCACAGTTTTGCAAGTTCTTGACACCCATTTGGCCTTCTCTGCAACATTAGTAATGCTTTAGTCAACTTTACAAGGCAATTTATTCGTCAAAAACAAAATCATATGCATCAATGGCAAATGTTTTGCCAACTTTTCATTTTGAACTTTTAATTTTCATTGTGAACTGAAGAAAGTAGAATGTGAAATAAGTTGAAGAATTCACCGGAAACTATCAATGAACTTTTTCAAATTATTTTCATTCTAATTAATAATGCTATTGCTCAATGTGGAAAGAAATGGCTGCATAGATTTCACACTTGACAGAAATGGAGAACATTCTCTTTGGATTGAACTTTGTATGATCTTTTCCCACCGTTGTATGCCTCTAACCCCTTTTTAATTAATTACATAATCGTTGTGAGTCGCCGATTTAATGCCTAGTTCTCACGGTACGTTACAGAGGTCTTTTGGTGTCAGCGGATTGGTATTTCCTGGCAACCTGGATGATTTTTAGATAATTTGTGACATCTCACCAACGTATTTTATGCATATCGGCGGGTTCCTAGAAATGGGGAGAACTCTGCCATGCATGTCAAAAAAGATTCAGCAGCCAACCGTTCTCCGGTTCTTTCCATGAGAATGGGCCATTATTAAGAAATTGCTTTACATGGTGACTTGAGTCACTTGCCTATGTTGTACAAGGAGAATTGATTTTTCCTTAATTTATTGAAGGATGAGATAACACAGGGGCAACATCTGATTTAACAAAGTTGTGAAGATCAAGCAATCTTGTTAGATTGATGCCAAAAGAAAATGTGGAGGGGGTGGGGTGGGGAGAAAGTTTGCAGTGTTTGGATTATATACACAGTTGGAAGTTAAGACAACCTTTGTTGTACAATTTGCTCTGAACCATGCCAACCTGAGTAGTCTGAAGCGATTATCATGAAAAGGAAGCGTTTGATTTTTGGTCAAAGGAAATTTAAACTTTGTGGATGTGAAAGAGTGACACATTCTTCTAAACAGATTCACATATTTTAAGCGATCAATAACTGTCGGTTGAAGGATAGCTTCACTGTTCAGTGTCTTCCCAATTTTAGAGCTTTTCTTTGTCACTTCCTGTGCCATATTTTAGAAATTATTTCTCTGGTTGAAATTACTTAAAAGCCGAGGAAAGAAGGAATTGTTCATGCTTTTTGAAGTGACAACTTGAAGAAACCTTTGGTTCATTATTATATGACTTAGAGAATACTAAGACAGACCATTGTATTCTGGTTATTTCAATTTCGATTTCAATTTCAATTTCAATTTATTGACCACTAAAAGCAAAGAAATACATCATCATGGTACATAAAAACATTGTGGTAGGCTGACATCTCTTCGAGATGTATGTGCCAATACCAATGAAAGACAGCGATAAATTGAAAAATTCGTTATGTTGTTATACATGTGTAAAAAAGGAAATAATGATAATAATAATAATAATAAATTAAAAGCTTATGAATAACAAAATCTACATAATGTCTATTTACAAAACTACTTTACATCATCCCATTCCAAGCACACACCACATTCTAGATAAGTTACACCAATAATATATAAAACACATATTATTAACGAATTGACAGTAAAAATTAACGTTAAGGTGCTGCCTCTGGTTGCCCTGCATTTGAGGCTGCCAAATCACGTTTACCACCCCTTAGGGTTGATGGGGATATCTGACCCGACAGCCCCGCAAAGGCACCCAGAGACATCATCCACATTGTGTGTTTGACTCTAGACTAAGGGACCATGCAGAATTTATGACTGGGGGAGGGTGGGAGTTCTGCTTGAACTTCCCATCAAAAATTGATTCCCCCCCCTTAAGTTTCATTCGTATTTTTAGTACCCCACCCCCTTGACATACAGAGCAATAGTATTGCTGCAATACACTGATATGTACGGTTATATACAAGGTCACGCGTAAAGATTCACGTCATTTCATCTTGATAAAGTGAGTTTAAATGCATGTTTCTTAATGTTTTCACTTTGTTAAATTTCTTACCCCCCCCCTTTGGAAGTGTTGTCAAAAATTAATGCCCCCCCCCTTGAAACACTTGTGAAAAGTTAGTACCGCCTCAGGCAAAACTCCCACCCCCTCCACTGTAGGGTGGTCCAAAAAAATATATGTCTTTTTTTGTAAAATTTCATTGATGTTACCCCCTAACTTTTTTCCTTTGACCATGTAGAGAAAGTGTGCAAAATTTCAGCCAAATTGAATGATATTTAGAGGTGGCTCATAAAGGTTGAAGTTTTGCTATATTTTGCATTAAAATGCCTCTGTCTGAATAGTGAAAAGTGTGTAAAATCATATTTTCCTTTCATTTGAGGCCTGTAAAGGCACTAACCAAATGAGGAAAAGGGAACACAACACTTGTTTGTATATCTTCCTATCCGCATTTAGAAAAAAGTGATTTATCAGTTATATCATTAAAATTGTTAAGTCAATTGATGCATATTGGGCGAAAATTTGGCCAAATTGGTACACCAATACAGATTTATTAATAAATATTAAAATTTAAATGAAAGGTTTTTGGATCATGATTGAGTCATGCCATACTACTTTCAATAAATTATTCTAGTCCAGCATGATAAAGAAAGTTAATCCCATCCTCTTGGTCAATTATTATTATAAATAGCCCCTTTCTTCAGATAAGCCAGTCTTAGAAGTTTCACACTCCCAGAAACTTCAGATATGAACATTAACATGATTAACATGATTGCTTTACCCAATACAATTTGATTTGTTTGACATCATATTAAATTAGTGAGACAAATCAGTTGTGATGTGGTTCTTATAATCCAACAGCATTTTTCCCCTGCTATTGTCAGTTACAGTATAACTTTTGAGGCGGTTCATATTTTGCAGGAATAGGCCTACCTGTTTGGGAAAGACGACTTACTGTGTTTTATTATCTAAGAACTAACTTTGATTTTATGAGTACTTAATAAATTTTTTGGAAGGATCTTGCATAACCAACATAATTTTTTCTCGAGCATCTCTAATTTGCACAGGGGCGCATGGATTACTTGACACATAAAAGTTAGTCGTCCGTCGAAGATCTTGCTTAAGTATTATTAATAGGTCATTTCCATGCAGGTATATTGAATGTGGAACATGTTGTTCAGAAAGATGGAATTGCTGCCTTCACCTCTTTTTAAAAAGTTTCTGTAGCATGTGTCAAAATTGCACTTGGAAAGAAATTGAGAAGACCGTATATATCACTATCATTGTGGTTGATTTTAGTTCATGGATGTGTAACTATCAAAATGGTGCATTTTTATCACATTGTTAATGTTATTTTATCAATTTTAATCTATTTAATTTGTATCTTTTTTAGATATAGTTTATAGTTACTATCCCTCTCTGTTGTATAATATATATCTTCTGTATTCCTTTGTAGTTGTTTATTTCAGCATATCACACATGTATCTTGTTGATATTTCGTTGTGAATAAAATTATATATATATATATATATGGGATCTAATCAGAGGAAATAATTCACTGGACATCAGAAGGATTCATATTATGTAATGGAAAGCTGCCGTGACTTTTGATAGGGTGATGTTCTCAACATCTTCTTCATGTTGGACTGTAATAATTTATTGACTCAGTGTCATATGATCCCACAACCCTTTCATTGAATTTTAATTTTTCTGATAAATCTATATATTGGCGTACCAATTTGGCCAAATTTTTGCCCAATACACATCAGTTGACATAACAATTTTAATGATATAACTGACAAATCACCTTTGTTTTAAAATACTGATAGGAAGATATATAAACAAGTGTTAAATTTCTTATTACTCAGTTGGTTAGTGCCTTAGGAGGCCTCAAATGAAAGGAAAATATGAATATACAAAATTTTCACTATTCAGACATAGGCGTTTTAATGCAAAATATAGCAAAACTTCAGCCTGGATGAGCTACCTCTAAATTTTAATCAATTTGGCTGAAATTGTACACACTTCTTTCACATGGTTAAAGGAAAAAAGTTAGGGGGTACCATCAACAAGTTTTACACTTTTATTATTTTCCATTAGATATTGGACCACACTACGGGCCTCTAGTCATAAATTCTGAACGGTCCCTTATAGTTATTCTTTGCCAGTAATTCCTGGATTGGCATTGAAGGACTATTGTTAAACTGTTCGGCTGGTGCATCAGAATTGCATTGATATCATGGAAAACACCTATGTACATGAATTTATATATTACTAGTATCAGAAGTGAAAAAGTGGTATTTGAAGTGATGATCTTGTGATAGAGCTAACTGGTGTTAAATCTTGCAAATTGGCTCTTCTCAGCCTGACATGAGAGTGATTTTACGGCACCCGGTCAGGGCTGTTAATCAGTACTTTTCGAAGTACTTAAGTCCAGTACAGTACTTTTCAAATGTTCCCAGTACCCAGTACAGTACCCAGTACTTTTTTAATCACTGTACTTAATTCCAGTACCCAGTACTTTTGAAAGTACTTAAGTCCAGTACCCAGTACTTTTTGATGTCTCACACATTGAATCGCAATTGTCTAAACAAAATTGCAATCTTTTTCAAAATTTATTGAAAAATAACACCATCATCTGGTCATACACTTTATCAATATTGTGTACCAGCAATTATACCCATTCTGTATAAAAAATCTTGCGAGATAAATTATAGATTGAATAAACTGACAAAAACTTAATGAACATTTCTTTTTCAAGCAAATGGGGATGTTCATGGAACACAGTTTCATTGGACAGATAGATAGATGGATAGATAGATAGATGGATGCATGGATTGATGCATGGATGATAGGGGCTTTTACATCCTGTATTTATGCACTTGGTAGGCTAATTAGGACAGGAGGAGGACATGGCAATGAGGCTAAGGATAGATAGATAGATAGATAGATAGATAGATAGATAGATAGATAGATAGATAGATAGATAGATAGATAGATAGATAGATAGATAGATAGATAGATAGATAGATAGATAGATAGATATGAAGTAGGAACTTCATTTATAATATTGCAAAAAATGGGCAAATTGGATCTCCCCCAGACTGTGATATTTTGAATGCTTGTCAAATTAAGGAACTAGTGAGAATAAGATATTCAGATTTTAATCACTGGGTTTTTATTAGACACCCAGAAAATTAATGAGGTTATTGGGTATTAATGAATAAAATATTTATTATTATTGATCAAATTAGTTTTTAATTGACACAGATTAGGCCTATGTTTAAGCAAGCAATGGATGAAAATTGACATTCTATTGTGAAAGTTCCCTGTCCAATTGTAAAGAGGGTAATTCTCACACCTGTGTACAAGGTCAGGTACATGCAGTGACCCAATTCCTTTGCTAAAGACAATAGGCCAATCTCCGTGGCCTAATGGTTTAAGGTGCTTGTTTGTGCTACCAGTCTGGCTTTGAGGTCGTGGGTTCAACTCCCACTCCTGGAACTCAATTTGGTCCGAGCCCATGGGACATTAAATGGAGGCGGGTTGTATCCAGTGTTCTATGCTGGGGCAACTGAAAGACCCTGGGCATCCCTGAATTAATAGGGTGTGTGCCAGACTCACAGTCTTCTCATCAATCACCATCATACGGCGGTCACCAACACTGGAGAGTGCTATGGCATGGGAACCTTGGGCAATGTTCCTCTAGTCTCTGCCCATGGGCGCCGTTCTATGGCCGCCCTGAGCTGTATCATTGTGGAAGGCTCACCACGAATTTCGTGCCTGCATTGCAGCGCATGACTGAGAGTATTTACAATTACAATTACAATTACAATTACATTCACACATACATGCCTCAATGAACACGGAAAACCCCTCCAAAAGATGGCATTGAAATTGATTGAGTAATTACTGAATGTATGCATGTATACAGCATACTTTCAAAATGATACATAATGCAAAAAAAGTTATTTCTCTTATAATTATCATAACCATATTCATTCTTGAAAGGTTAACCAAACAAATTCAGTGGGTGATACATAATTAATACATTATGGATAAATTGTTTTTTGATAATCAAAGACTTTCAAAGTTACCTATATTAAATGAAAATTATATAAATGTTGTTCATATATTTACTGCAGAACTGAGATGCTAGTTCAGCAACATACTAGTTGGACTACTCAGATAGTGACTCTGTCATGTCCTGTCTAATTGCAATCACACTTCTAATTTGCTTTGACAGGTGTAAGTATGAGTTCTTCAATAGCATTGACTAATTGCTATAGTTCAGCAACATCCAATTGCTATATTTCTGCATTATCCAATGAAACTGTATTCCATATATATCTCTTCTAAGAGCCAAAATAAATAATTATTTAATTATTTATTATATAAAATTGAATTATTGAACAGAATCATTTTTATAAAGTAACATTTATCACAGACTACATGAAATTTATGATTTTACGAACTTGAAGTGTCATTTATTCACAAATTGTCTTGGAAAATATTGGCACTTCACTCAACATGGCTTGTAAGCTGTCATGGTGGCTTTTTTTCACTGAAAGTACTGAAATGTACTTAAAAAGTACTTAAAATTTCAAGTACTTTTTGCAAAGTACTGGGTACCAGTACAGCACTTTTGGGTTCAGTACTTCCAGTACCCAGTACATTCCAAGTACTCAAGAAATTGTACTTAAGTACAGAAGTACTTAAGTATTCAAGTACTTGTTAACAGCCCTGCACCCGGTAAGAACCAATTTACACCGAATGTGCCATAAATCTACTTCAGCAAAGCCGTCAGTGAATAAGTCAGACACACCCCCAAGGCTGGCCAATGAACATGAATGCAAGCATGTTATGCAAATGAGGATGATATACGTCTATTGACGCATTTCTCTCAGTTGTACAGATATAATTCCAACTGCAATAGATAGATCTCTCCGAGATCTTTAAAATGATAGGTCGTAGCCCTCTGAGGACTGAATGGTTCTCTCGCAAATCGCCGGTAAACATTTGAACTGGGCGGAAATACTGCTCGCTGATTGGCTGTGACGCTCATGACGTAAATCTATGATAATACGCGAAAATGAAAGGATTCGTCTAGGGTAGATTCTCTGGGTGCATAAATCACAATTTATCATTGAAAGAGAGACAGTAACTGATCTGATGTATCCAATTTTTGTTACTGAGGAGATTTATTTCATCTATGTGCTTGCTAGTTGATGAAACTATGAAAATTTATTGAAAAATGACCAAAATGACTATGTTAGTATGTTGAGTTATGTAATCTGAATTATGCAATTTTTGACCTGTGTCTATTTTGAAATGTAAATATGAACACTTATTGAAATGACCATGTTAATATGTTGAGTCATGTAAAAGAAGCTTCTAGATTAAATACATTTATTTAATTTGAAATTTATTGATAGTCACATGTACAGTCACATGTACAGTTATGATGATATGAATGTTTCAATGATTGATATTATGCTGTTAAAAGTACAAAAAGAGACTGAAACAATTCTCATATAATCTGAATATACTGCTATTGATAAGCAATTTTGAAATTACACTGTAACTGCAGCTAATTGAATCGAGCATGATATTGAAACATCATTATTTCAATTACTTTGAATATTGGGTCAATGAAATGGTAGCTAAATACTGAGAGTGTTGAAAAGAAATTACCAAATTATTTATTTATTTTTCAAACTTTTTAGAACACTGATAGCAAAATGCAGCACTGAAATTACTCTGAAAAATTCACTGTATGACTTGATGAGTAGTCTATCACTGCACAATTTTGATACAAGTGATCTTCCTGATTTTCGAATTTCATTACTACTTTTCAACACACTTACTTAGTAGTAAATGGTGTTATTAACCAGCAATTCAAATTTACTCACCTGAGGTGAACTCCAAACAGCCACTCATCATCTCATTACGAGTCCCAACTTTTTAACAAGCTGATCTCTCTTTGGTACACTCCCAATTGTGAATTTGAAGCTCCATTGACTCATGTGACAAAGCATGTTTCCTCATTATGGTCACTGTTTCAAATGTTAAGAACTGCATCATACCTTAACTGCTTTAAGTTAACCAGCATAATTATCTATTATTATTGTTTGCTCTGTTTGTGATATGATATTATGCATCAAAATAATTCACAATACTAGTCCAACAGCTTACATAACTATATTACAAATCAATTACTATAATTGGCCAACAAGTTCATTGTTTACCTACTCACACTCATTGATCAGCTGTTTTCCATCAAATTTCATTCTGGACATAATACGAATGTTCAATACTCATATAACTCATGTCATGCACCGTTCTCACCTCACTTGGCAGTCTCACCCTTGGCAGTTTCACCCCTTTCAATCTGATATACATAGAGCCTCCAGTGTCTTCTCAAGTGTTCTGTTTCGCAGGTATGTACATTATACTCTAGACTTTCAACTTAAATTTGTTTCTTCTGTAAAGCAACAAATTTAATAATCTCCCTGATGTTATTCATGACACTACAAGTCATGAATTTGAAACTCCACTACTCAAAAATTCTTTATACTATGACTTAGATTCCTTTGGTAATCTACTAAATGATGACTCTCCAAACGGGAGACTTACCATTTTTAACAGTAATGCAAGAAGCCTAGTTAAAAATAAAATTGGATATGATGTGTTCTTCCATAATATTCAACAGTCCTATGATTTCACTTACGACCTCATTGGCTTTACAGAAACATGGGCAAATGAAAATGTCGAGGATTTACTGGCCTTTGAAAATTACAGCAGCATATTTAAACATAAGATAGGGAAAAAGGAGGGTGGCGGATTAGCTGTTTATCTGAAACAAAACTTAATTTTTGTCCCACGGCCAGACTTAGAGTTACCAGAAGAAAAACGAAATGATTATGACTCACTTTTCCTAGAAATACTACCTGAAAGCCAAGGGGGTAGGAGTACAATCATTGGACTAGTCTATAGGTCTCCATCCGTTAAAAACATCAATGATTTCACGGAAGACTTAAAAATTTGTGTGGAAAAATTAACTTTCGAAAACAAAACCACTGTCATCATCGGTGATCTGAATATAGATCTGTTGAAAACGAATGTCAACATGCCCACTGCTGGTTTCCTGGATATGATGCTTTCAAATAGTATGATACCATGTATCACATTACCAACACGAGTTACACAAAATTCTGCTACCCTCATCGATCATATCTTCACCAACCTGAATACTGATAAAATAACAGCTGGTACACTAACAACCGATATAAGTGATCACTTTTCTAATTTTATCTTTCTCGACAATGCCCCCAATGTAAATAAAGCCCCTAAATATGTTACCTATCGCAAAATAAATAATGATACGCTCAATAATTTTAATAATGATCTCAGCAAAGCAGACTTCTCGAAAATTTATGTTGACGATCCCTCGACTGCTTATTCACTGTTTGTAGAAACAATAACAACTCTCAGAGATAAACACATGCCTTTAATCACAAAAAAATTCAACAAATACAAACACAAAATAAACCCCTGGATTACAAGGGGAATACTAACGTCACTAAAAGCAAAAGACCAACTGCACTCCAAAATAAGAAAAACCACTAATCCGGACTGTCTCAACATCTTGAAAAAACGATATGTAATGACAAAGAAAATATATGATAAAACTATAAAACAAGCAAAAAATATATACTGGAATAACAAGTTCAATGAATGCAAACTTGATATCAAAGAGACATGGAAAAATATTAACAATTTACTAAAAACCAAGACAAACAAATCAGATTTCCCTAAAATATTTGATGTGAATAATAAAAAATTATCAAACCCAACTTGCATTGCAAATCAATTCAACAGATATTATGTCAATGTTGGCCCCGACTTAGCAAATAAAGTACCCCAAACAAAAACACATGCTTCAAACTTACTCCCCCCTCTAAATATAACACAAAGCTTTTATTTTGAACCTGTCACTTGCACAGAGATATCAAATATAATAAAAAGAATGAAACCAAAAACCAGCAGTGGCCATGATGACATTAGCCCCAAATTTATCAAATCATGTTCTGAACATGTTATTGTCCCTCACCTAACTTACATTGCGAATTTATCTATACAGCAAGGTATCTTTCCTGACGATATGAAAGTGTCTAAAGTCACTCCAATTTTCAAATCAGGAGATAAGACCATATTCAAGAATTATCGACCAATATCAATACTGCCCTCATTCTCAAAAATTCTTGAAAAACTAGCTTATAACAGACTTTACAAGTTTCTATCCAAACATAGAATGCTGTCACCTTCGCAATTTGGTTTTCGACAGAACTTATCCACTGAAACAGCAATACTTGAAATGCAAGATAGAATAATAAGATCATTGGAAAGTAAATTATGGTGTATTGGAATTTTCCTAGATCTATCAAAGGCTTTTGATTCTCTCGACCTTTCAATACTTATCCAAAAACTTGAACACTATGGAGTAAGAGGACTGCCCCTACAATGGTTTAAAAGCTACTTAGACAATAGGCAACAATTTGTAAAATTTTGCGATGTAACGTCAAATAAAAAGTCAATTTCTTTCGGGGTTCCCCAAGGCTCCATCCTTGGACCCCTTCTTTTTCTAATATATATAAATGACCTACCTTCAAACACCGATAACTCAGAAACGATCATTTTTGCAGATGATACTAACCTTCTGTATTCATCTACCTCTCTCAGCCTCCTATCTTCACAAATAAATAACTCATTAGACAAAGTTTCAGATTGGTTTTCCGCAAATAGATTATCACTTAATATTGACAAAACCAACTATGTAGTTTTCACTCGACCACGACAAACAATAGAAAATGATCCCAACATAATGATAAACAATGTTAACATAAAGAAAGTAAATTCAACTAAATTTCTAGGAGTTTATATGGATGAAAAATTAGGGTGGAATGTTCATCTGAGCTTAAAAGCAAACCAAGTTGCGAAGATTAACGGTATCCTATGCAAACTTAAACACAGTTTACCATCCCATGTCCTTAAAGTAATTTTCCAGTCATTGCTCCAACCTCACATTGAATATGGTATTACTGCTTGGGGAAATGCGAAATGTCCCGAAATAAAACGATTAAAGATACTTCAGAAAAAAGCCATCAGACAGGTCACGAAAAGTAAATACAACAGCCACACAAGCCCACTTTTTAGAAAACTCAACCTACTAACAATTGATGACTTGTTTCTCTTAAATTGTTGCAAATTGTGTTATAAATTCTTTCATTCCGGTCTTCCCTCTTACCTCCAATCTCAGTTGCAGGTAGTAGGGAATATACATCTCCATAATACAAGACACCAAGATTTACTATATGTTAGGAATATTTTCTCTGAACTCGGAAAGCAGTCTTTCAATTATAAAATAGCACAGGCCTGGAACTGGTTACCAAGGACACAAAAAGAATATTTATCGGTGTCGATTTACACATTTTCAAGAAAATTGAAACAGTACCTGGTGTCTCAGTACTCACTAGTTTGCACAACAGCCAACTGTTATGTCTGTCAGAACACATAACCATCATCAGTCATTATACTCATTATCATTATCATTAGCTCATATTTTCTTCCTTGGGATTGGGAATGGGAAGGGACGGGTATTTAATTTAATGTGGGTTAACTTTTGAATAAAATGCTTTTCTTCATAAACATATGTATGACTAATGAATAATAGTGGGTAGGTCGATTACAGCATGAAAATGCTAGTGACTGTCCCCACAAGGTAGAATGTTCTGTTTGTATTAATGTTCTGTTCCTCATGTATGTAACAAATTAGCTCTATATAACTGTTACCATTATAACATGTCATGATACCTGTACATACATGTGTAAATTCTCTCAAATAAATTCAATTCAATTCAGTTGATCTACCATTGCCTTGAACGTTCAGTGGGAACATTTTATCAATTGATGTTACTTTGGTTAAAGAATCAGTGCTGAATTGAATTGGAACATCACTCAAAACACGACTGCTGCAGATTTGGTGAGTATGAGAGGAGAAACATGGTTTTCATAGTTGTGTACATGTATGAGGTAAAAAGGCTTAGTTTAAGTTGAGGCAAAACCATTGCAACATAATTTTGTTGCCTGTCAACTGTCTTCTGGTTTTCTTTTTGGTCATGCAGACCAAGGAAACCATAGTAATGGCTAGCTGGCAATGAGCTTGAACCCCCCCCCCCCCAAAAAAAAACCCAGAAAAATAAGCTAGATTAAGCAGCAACTTAAACCTGAATGAGTACAATTGCACATCTATATGTGTAGTTGGATGAGGCTTCTATTGTGATGGATGAAGATTGAGCACCAATTGAAAATATTTCACATTGGCCTAATATAAAAGTCCTTGGTTGTACCATCTGTAATTGAAACACCAAAAAATAATGACAAATAATACTGAAAACTGTCTGCCTTGAAATAACAAAATGGTTGTCAAAAGGCATATGTTGTTGCATAAAAAATCACTTTTGGCATCAAATTGGGATTATATACACAGATGAAATTTGAGACAACCTTTGTTGTAAAATTTGCTCTGAACGATGCCAGCCTGAGTAGTCTTAAGTGATTGTAATAAAAGAGGAAATGTTAAATTTTCGTACAAAGAAAATTTTAACCTAGTGGATGCGAAAAGAGAGATACATTCTTCTAAACAGATTCTGCATTTTCAGCAATCAATAAGTTGAAGGATAGCTTCACTGTTCAGTGTCTTCTCAATTTTAGAGCTTTTCTTTGTCACTTCTTGTGCCATATTTTAGAAATTATTTCTGTGGTTAAAATTACTTAAAAGCCGAGGAAATGAAGGAATTGTTCATGCTTTTTGAACTAACAACCTGAAGAAAAGCTTTGGTTCATTATTATCTGGCTTAGAGAATACTCAAGACAGAGCATCATCTTCTGGTTATACATCATCCACATTGTGTGTTTGACTCTAGACTAAGGGACCGTTCAGAATTTATGACGGGGGAGGGTGGGAATTTTGCTTGAACTTCCCATCAAAAATTTATACCCCCTCCTTAAGCTTCATTCATATTTTTAGTACCCCACCCCCTCGACATACAGAGCAATAGTATTGCTGCAATACACACATATGTACGGTAAAACAAGGTCACGCGTTCAGATTCACATCATTTCGTCTTGATAAAGTGAGTTTAAATGCGTGTTTCTTAACGTTTTCACTTTGTTAATTTTCTTACCCCCCCTTGGAAGTGTTGTCAAAAATTAATGCCCCCCCCTTGAAACACCAGTGAAAAGTTAGTACCCCCTCTGGCAAAACTCCCATCCCCCCCAGTCATAAATTCTGAATGGTCCCTTAATGTTATTCTTTGTCAGTGATTGAAATTCCTAGATTGGTATTGAAGGACTATTGTTAAACTGTTTAGTGTATCAGAATTGCATTGATATCAGAAAGAAACACCTATATATATAGATGTACATGCATTTATATATTACAAGTATCAGAAGTGAAAAAGTGGTATTCATGCATCCCAAGTTTGAAGTGAAGATCTTGTGATAAAGCTGACTGGTGTTAAATCTTACAAATTGGCTCTTCTCAGCCTGACATGGGAGTGATTTCATGACACCCGGTAAGAACCAATTTACACGGAATGTGCCATAAATCACAATTTATCACAGCAAGAGAGACAGTAACTAATCTGATGGATCCAATTTTTGTTACTGAGGTGATTTATTTCATTTATGCTTTCTAGTTGACCTACCATAGACGTGAACATTGAGTGGGAACATTATTAATTGATGTTACTTTGGTTAAAGAATCAGTGCTTGATTGAATTGGATCATCATTCGTAACAAGACTACTGTAGATTTGGTGAGTATGAAAGGAGAAGGATGGTTATCATAGATGTGTACAATTATGCTGCAAAAAGGCTTAGGTTAAGTTGAGACAAAACCATTGCCATGTCATTTCATTGCTTGTCCACTGTTTTACTATAGTTTTCTTTTTGGTCATACAGACCAAGGAAACTATACTAATGGCTAGCTTGCTCTGAGCTTTAAACCCCCCCCCCCCCACCAAAAAAACCAAGACAAATAAGCAAGAAGAAGCAGCTTCTGAAACCTAAATGTGTACAATTGCACATCTATATGTGTTGTTGATCCATGAGGTTTCCATTGTGATGGATGAAGATTGAGGGTCGATTGAAGATATTTTTCATATCCACATTGGCCTAATATCAAAGTCCTTGGTTTAACCATCTATTACTGAAACATGTCAAATGACAATGATGCTTAAAACTGTCTTCCTTGAAATAGCATTTTGAAACAACACCAAAGACAAAATGGTTGTCACAAAAATATGTTATTGCATAAAAAAATCACTTTTGGCGTCAAGTTTGAATTTATTGACTTCTTACAGCAGCAAATCTGATCTGCCCAGAAAAGACACTATCAGTTGCAGTTTCATATTTCCCCATGAAGGCAATGAGGCTTTAATTGAAGGGAAACCCTCATCAAAGTTGACTTGGGTTCTTGATTACTGTGTAATTTGCAACTGATCCTGAAAAAATCAGATCATAGAAACAAAAATAAATGGTTAATTTGTTGCTATGGAAACCAAAAGTCATGAAATGCGGCCCAGGGCACGTTTTGAGCCACAATTTCATTGTAGCTTGTCAAAAAATTCAATTTTTACCAGGGATACAGGACAAGAAATCAATCAAGAATAATCCCTAACATTTCACAAATTCTTATAATAATGAACTTGACACTGAGTACATTTCCTCTAACCTGATATCCCTTAAAAAATCAGTTCCTCGCAGTCCTCATATTAAGGTCACTGTTGGTGTTTTCGCAGACTTTTTGTACTTTACGATGGGTTTTCCATAAGTTCTGTCCAACTTGTCATAACTTTTGCTAGATTTTATACAGAAAAATTATATTTGGCTCAGTTGATATTGAAGTAATTTGCAAATGATCCCCAAAAAATCGGATCATAGAAGTTAAAATAAATTGTTGATTTGTTGCCATGGAAACCAAAAGTCATGAAATGTGGCCGAGAGCTTGTTAACAGACACAAACCTGATACATCTCATCAAATATGTAATTAGTAGAAGAGATATAGGACAGAATATATTCAAAACATTCATAGTCATTTCACAACTTCCTAAACTAATGACTGGGACCCTGTAAATGCATTTTCTCATACTTTCTAACCATGTCTAAATAAGATACCTTAGCCTTCATGTTAAGGTTAGTTTTGGCATTGTCCAGTCTTCTTTTCTAAGGTTTTCCAATGTGTGTTCTCTTCATTCAGAAAAAAATTGTACAGTCTTCATTTGGTTCTGTCACTCATAGTGTCTTTCTTGAGTGTATGACAAAAGGTTCTTACTCTCTCTGCTACTTTTTATCCAATTAAATTGAAGAAATATAACAGGTAAATTTGAGGTCATCAATATCCCAAAAAAATGCTCATCTCATAAAAACTGAGAATATGCATGAGTGATGGTAAAGTAACTCAGATATGAAAATAATACCAGTTTCCATTGTTATTGATGATTTTACACTTAACTGATTGTATTTCATGAAACAAATTATGAATATACTATAATTCAATTAGTCAAAACACAGATAGTGCAAGCAGGTGTTCAATTTGTTTCAAGTAAACACTACAAAATCTGGGCCGCGTTTCTTGACTACTGGTTTCCATGGCAACAGATTAAGCTTTAATTTTTATCTAGGTGATCTGATTTTTTGGGAGGTATTTGTATATTACGTCAGTATTATATGACCCAAATATCATGTTTAAATATCAACTCTAGCAAAAGTTATGACAAATTGGACAGAACTTTTGGAAAACCACTCTTATTACAAAAATCTTTCCATTAATTATAAATCCCATGCAATGAAGGTGTAACTTTAGTATGACTGTTGAAATGTGCAGATAAATACATCTTAGGCAATTGGTAAGTGGTTCTGCCATATTTGTCCTATGTTCTAGACAGTGGTGCCTACGGGGCCGCCTACGTAAATTGCCAGAATAGATTATAAAACTTATAGTTCATTAATCCATACAACAAAGGTCTATATATGTACTCACAGGGAGCTTTCGTCCTTGTCTCAAGGACTTCTTCAGCCTTCTCCTTGAGACAAGTACGAAAGCTCCCTGTGAGTACATAGACCTTTGTTGTATGGATTAATGAACTGTATGAATTTCCAAAGGTCAGGATCTAACCTACATACTTATATTATAAAACTTGTTTAGCTTTGTTTGCCATTGACTGAAAATTTGTCTATAGGATATGTAGCCAGCCAGTAACAATGGAGTAATTATACAGGATCAGGAGCTTGGGCAGCCATGTTGTCTTTACTTTTTTTAATATCGCAAAGTAAATTGTTATAGAAGCCATTTAAATGCAAAGGCTGGATGAAGGTGTAAGCTACGGATGGAAATGACAGGCTGCCTCTTAAACTAACGGTCCTTCATAAATTCCAATAATCATGTCTTATTTATATTGACAATGAGGAAAATAATTGTGGGTCAGCTGCAATTATTATCATATTGTAAGAACAGTTACACTCTAAAAAAGTTCAGACAAAATTGGTTTTTTAGATTCAAAATGGTTTTTTGAAAAACCAAATTTCAATGCAAAAAACCAACATGGATTTTTTTGTCATGACATTTTTAAGAGTGTACAGACCTCAGAGGCTACTTGCATCATCTTTATAAATGAGCTTACATATGGTTTTTAAGGACCAAGTTTTCGTTATGAAACAATAATAATATTACTGCTTGTCTTATTGCAAATTCACATTTCCTGACATTATCATGCCATCTCTTTGTGGATGGCAATAAAGGCTTATTAGGCTGCTTTGTTAGCTTCAATCGGATAAAGGAATGACTCAATTATTTTGTGGCAGACAGTGTCAAGCCAATAAGAGAACTCCCATTTGATTGTTCTGTCAAACTGAGAGCTACCTAATTAAGCAGCGCAAAATATCACTTTTGAAAGATGAAATATTTCTCATATAAGATAACAGTTTCTGTACTGGAAATAAATTATGCAATGTTTTGGATGGCACTATTATATGGGGTATTAATCAAATATGGCTGATTTCCAACTGACAATATTTAACATTATTGTTTTCCTCAGGTTAACTATGAGACTTCTCACTGTTCCTTTGTTTCCAGTAACCGACATTCTGCCTCGATCATTAAACCTGGGTGTGATGTCATCAAGTTTGAAAGCATCCAAATATAGTTCATTAAAACTGCTGGTTATCTACGTAATAATTGTAAAATTCCAACAAAGACATTAATCTAACTTCTAAGGCCATATTGCACAAATTATTCACCATGGATTGCTTTACGGCGGATTTCATATGGCATATGGTAGCCAAATCTACATAGTATTCATCAGTGAAAACTATCAAATGTACTTTTCCTGAATTCAGCCCATTCAGCTGCTCTCCGACAATAGCAAAACCTGATGAAGTAACTTATCATGTACGAGTAAGGTAGGCCTATTTAGACAGAGCAACATGATTATATTATAATACCAAACTTGCCACAGGTTAGTTAAATGAAACCGTACATTTCCTTTTATTTGAAGGATGAAATTAACGTTTGAAAAATTTCCAATTTTAAAACACTGCAAACCTGACACGCGTCTGCTGAAATATCTTATAGTCCTTGTCATATTTACGTGGAATCACAAGTTCTTTTCTATGCTGTTGAACTGTGATGTCAGAGATGACTCTATTCTAGCATTGCAATATATGTAAATTAAATACAAGCTGTGATGTCATTTTAAACTGGGTCAGATTCCCTAGCATCTAACCAATGTGAATCCACCAAACTGAGCATCACAGTTTCAACTCAGTGTCAGAGTTTTATTTGGGTCTGGGAAACCCATGCAAGTTTGACATCACAGCCTCTCAGCCAGTGGGCTGCCAGAACAAATATACATAACATAAGCCATGTGTTTACAAACTAATTGTCAAAGCCTTCTGTTTATACCAACTTCCATCAAAGTTTAAAGTTGTAAGTTAGCAAGTTTGTAGATTAATCAAACAACTCTGTGGGGATTATAACAGTTGTCTACTGTGAATGCTCACAAAGCTGCCCTTTGGTAGGATCAGACTGGTGATTGCTGTGATAAATCATTGGGATCACAAATTTAATGCTTCCTTCAATATATCAATGTTTAAACTGTGATGCGTAGTTTACTGTCAGCCCATTGGCTATCAAGCTGTGACGACGTAGTTGTAGGGGCTATCCCAGATAAAACTCTTACTCTGACACTGTGTTGAAACTGTGACGCTCAGTTCAGGAGGATCAGCATTGGCTAGAAGCTGGGAAATCTGACCCAGTTTGAAATGACATCACAGCTTGTAGTTAATTTACATATATTGCAATGCTAGAATAGAGTCATCTCTGACATCACAGTTCAACAGCACAGAAAAAAAACTTGAGATTCCACGTAAGTATGACAAGGACTGTAATTTGGAGAAATAATATCTGGACTGATAGGTGCTCAAGGATGATTTGATAAGAATTAACCAATTCGAAAAGTTACATGTCAGAGACCTGACACACAAGGACAACCCTGGAGCCACAGAATCCTGAGAATCTTTAAAATGTCAGTTTGTGACCTCCCTGCGTCCTTAAAATCATTAAAATTGCTGACATAAGTTAAGAACATCCCAGGTCTTCGAAGCTGTCAGAAGGGTAATTTTGGCAATACCGATGGCCGGGGCAGTGGAAAGAGAAAGCTTTAATATAGCATCAATAATGATTTTCAATAAATACTTACAAAGTTACAAATGCTTGCCTAATATAAAACCTAACAGTATTTTTTCTCTTTTAAGAAGATCATACCTTGGCACGTCGCTGTAATGTCACTGTACTGTGATGGCTCTATTGTCATTATGAAGATGTCAGTCCAAGCTGCTCTTTTAGTTTACTGCAGTACACTTTTGTATTTCTTTTCTCTTTGGATAAATCATGGTTAATAACAGGTAAGACAGTTTTGAATAATATATCCATTTAGCTCCACAGAACAACCGCATCAATATTTTTGCCTTGAGGCAACACAAAATCTTGAAAAAAAAACAACAACTCAAAAACGAAAACTCAAAGACAAATGAGTAGTGATGCTTATTTCCACAGCCTTTTTGTGTACCAACCTTGAATGTTCTTCCAAAAAGATGCAAATCTCTTGGGGGGGGGGAAATGTACAAAGAAAAATGGATATCTTAAGGGACACATGCGGATGGATTTCAATGATCAAGAGAGATTTTAAAAGGAAAAAGTGACAAAAAAGGGATGTGGGTGGTTGAGTACATTTCTTATATTTCTTATCCTGAATTGCTTTTACATTGTAGAACACATTAATGTACAAACGTGTAAAGTAGTCTTTCTTTCAAAGCAGCAATGCCCTTGTGTGATTGTCATTGTAAACTAGTGGCAAATTTCTGCTGACTTCCAAATTCTGCACATTATTGTAAGTCAACAAAAGAGGAATCTGAAACAATGAAGGTGGCCTTGCTTCATCAGCCATTCTTGCTATTCACATTGTTTCATCTCTTGCCATTGTTTTCTATTTTGCTATTGTTTCATCTACAGTATTGTCTTATCGAAGTGGCTGTCGTTTTCTGCTGATAACTACGAAAGCTTTGCTGTTGTGGTGCGCAAAGAGAAAATATAAAAGTTTAAATCTCACATACAACTATTACAAGTCCATGCAATGTACAGTTGTGCTTGAAAATTAGTGAACCCACAGAGATTTACCATTGAAGACAATGATAAAGTTGTCTCACCATACTGGCCATAGCATAAATGATATTGCACGAATCATTGAACCAATGACTGTATTATACCATTGAGGTATCCCACTACATGTACCAGCCTGGCCATTGGATTTGTATCAGGGGTTTTTGTGCTAGATAGGGGTTATAATTGTGCAAAAGTAAGTGCACCCTCTGCCCCTATCTTTTAACATTACGCTTAGGGTGCACTTACTTTATTGCACAATTATGACCCCTATCTTGCGCAAAGACCCCTGATTCAAATTTAATGGCCAGGCTTGTACACGTTGTGGGAAGTCTCAACGGTATGATACAGTCTTTAGTTCATTGATTCACGCAATACCATTGATGTTATGGCCAGTATGGTGAGACAACTTTATCATTGACTTCAATGGTAAATCTCTATGGGTTCACTAATTTTCCAGCACAACTGTAGTGCACATTCAAGTACACATAGAAATACTGATCACATTACATAAATAGTTCAACAAAAATAAGTCCCCTTAAATAAACTTGAATATCTCAAATATTTCTTCTCCGATTTTCATGACAGGTGGCTTGAATTACAAGCCTGTATATTGACCCTAAATGTGTGTATTTGCAGTTCAGTGGCATTATTCCTGGCTCCGCCAGCAGCCTTGAAGTGAGCCTACCCCTGTTTTCAAAAATCTGTGGCTTTTCTAGCGTATATGAACGAAGAGGGGGAGCCACCAACTAGGGCATACTTCATCATGATAATGGAGAAAATTTGTTTCTCAATCATATTTAGTGGACAACTGAGGACTTCTTTTGTAAAATTTTCACAGTTTAGGTTGCGTGGGTGACATTAGAAGTAATTTTGGTGGAGTTTGAGCACCTTTTGGACATTTTTTTGAAAAGTCAAAAGTTCAAATTTTTGAAAAGAGGGGCGTGTGCACTCAGGATATGCAGGCTCAGACAAAAATGAAGCAATAAAGCTACAGTTACACAGGCATAATACAAATATAGTAGTAGTAGTAGAACATTTATTGCTTACTGTGCGCAAGATAAAATTTACATCCACAAACATCTGGTACATATAAAAATATTAACAAAAAATCACATAATTAGTGTCCATAGGTTCTGAAGAAATTTGTCACATCATAGCAGTATCTGATTATCGCTCTACAGTCCAAATTACACATGAGGAAATTTAAACGACTGAAGTCCAAATTTGAGAAAGTGTCTCTGATATGTTGAGTCAGTGTACAGTGACAAAGTTCATGTAGTTCCGTCTGAACAACACCACACTGGCACAGCCTGGGCTCCTGCGTTGTCCTTGACCATCTTCCTGTTTCAATTCGGAGGTAGTGAGCTCTCAGGCGAAGTCTGGTGGTGGCTATTCGGTGTTTTTCCATGATGCTAGATCCTTGGCTGTACATTGAGTGCACTGACAGTAACTGTTCAGGATTGAATTCCAAATAGGTGGTTCTCCTTGTGGATGGAGATTGTCTAATCTTTACTTTAGTTTCAGTCCGGCAAGCATCAACGTAATTGTAATCATCAGATTTTGATAATATATCTTGCAGAACAAGTCCAGCTGGGCATCGCTTTGTAATTGCCAATTTGATAATCCTGGAAATATATGAGTCATCAAAATCGGTCCGTCTTTGCACCTTCAGTAGAAACTGTTTTTGCTGTTGTCTAATGTGTGCTTTTGCATCCCCCATCCCTAGTTCTGTTAGGACTAGGTCATTGCATAAGGAGTTGCGGATGCCTAGCAATAATTTCAAGGCAGTAGTGAATACTGTCTCAGCTGATTGCAAATTGTTAGTCAACCAAGTCTGGCAACTGAAAAACAAGGCCCTCTTCACAGCGCTGTCCCACACTTTAAATTTTGCTTGCCAAGGGGCGTCAGGGTTTTTTGTAAGGAATGACATGAATTTCAGCACATAAGAGTTCTTAGACCTCAGGTGTTCCTGCACTTGCATCGTGATTGATGAAGCGATAATGGGGGTTCCAAGATAAGTGTTAGGTTCAGTGTATCCAATTGAGATATCTCCAATCTCGAAACTGTCTCTCTCACCATTGATGCAAAAGAACTTTGACTTAGATGGATTGGTCACCATCCCTAAGTCGTGAGTTTTTTCAACCAGTAGTCTCAGCTTAAGTGCCATTTGCTCTCTTGAAGTGGCTAGGACAGCAGCGTCATCCATTAAGAGAATGGTGTGTAAGTCCTCGAGCCAAACGTCGTTTCCCACTCTCGCAGTGGTATCAATGATAGGGTCAATAAAGCATGTAAATAATGGACAGCTAGAGCTAGCTCCTTGCTGGACACCTGTGTTGGAAGTGAAGGATTCTGAACCAATCTGACAAGAGGAACCATCAAAGCAGGCTTTCAGGGCAAGCAAGTATCGTGTGCAGCATCAAAGGTCATCAAGATGTCTCAGTAGCTTCCGCCGATCGACTTTATCATATGCCTTTTGGAAATCAATGAAAGTCACATAAAGAGTATACTTTCACTTGCGAGCGATGTCAACCAAAAGTCTAATCACCAAGATCTGCTCCTCACAGCCACGACCTTTTGTGCTCCAGCTTGCTGGTGTTTTGGAGTATACCACAATATGAAGCGTCTGCAGATCACAACATCATACAACTTTGCAAGGGCTTGCAGTATGCTGATACCTCTGTAATTGCTTGGGTCCATCCGATTTCCCCTTTTGTAAATGTTAAACATCTTTGCAAATTTCCATTCTTCTGGATAAGTTCCACTAAAGACACAGTTTTAAAAGACAAATGTAGTAAGAGAATCCATTCAGTATTGAGATGGCGTAGTAATCCTGGGGGCAAACCGTCAAGTCCAGATGCCTTGTTTGATTTTAAAGTCTTAATGGCATTCTCAGTTTCTGAGGGTGAAATGTCATCGTCAAGCACCGGGATGTATTTGAACTGAGAAGGCACAAAGTCAAATTGACTATCATTGTCACTGTTAAGAAACCTTTGATAGTGTTCATAAAATTCATAGTCTGTAGGTTGGTCAGTTTGATCAAGGGGATTATCAAAAGTTCCATTCCAGTTTATGCTTGACCATAACTGCCGGGAGTCATTCGATTGAAGAATCTTGCACCAACGAATATAAGCATTCTTGTGGCCATCAGTGTCTCTGACTTGGGCTTCATTTTGTGCGTGTACAGAGCTTAAAGCTGTCTCATACAGGCCTACATATACGATAACTTTAACAGAAATCAGAAAAGAGGTCTTTGAGATATTTAAGTTTTCGTTAAGGGGGACATATTTTTGTTGAAACGCTCAGATGCCATGCATGACCAGGAATTGAAATGCAGATCGTGCAGTCCTAGCCCTGGACGCCTGTGGGACAGGGGTCATGAATCGTCACATTGAAAAATCATGAGATTCGAAAGAAAGGGTTTGGGAGAATTCAATTTTCTCTGTTAGTTTCATATTTATGTTGAAACTAAAAACATATATTGAAAATTGACAAAATAGGCTACTGACGGCACCCATTTCCATAAACTGAATCTTCCTGACACCAGCTATTTAATCCTCCATACTAAAAAGATGAGATTTTTTCCTTATACATTGTGGAAAGTGACGTTTCTGATTGGTCAGAATCGAGTGATGTCACAAACAACTTTGGTGACGTCATAACAAAGCTACAGTGACATCACTGAAATGTCACAGTGAGGTTGATGGCCGAAACTCCTGTTTTTTAAGAATTTCTGTGCATTTGCAGTGATTTAATGTCATTCAACAATGAGAAAATGCCTTCAAAAATAGTACCGTCAGTACCGTATGGTGCCCTATTTTCGTCAGGTCTTCTCTTTAAAATGTTATCAGTGCTATACCATCACTATGACAAGTTGGGTATTCACTTCCAATTAACAAGAATACTGTTTTGCCAATTTTTTCAGAAGAAGAGATGGCATGCACCACTTTGCATGGTTTTGAGAGCAATTATCCATTGCAAAGTCATTATGACGATATTAGGACCCCAGGGACCTATTATCATCAGCCAAGGGGTCCTAATTCCGTCAGATTTCAAAATGACACTGTAAATTAACAAGCAGTCCAACATAAATTTTGCATTTCTTAAAACAAATTTGATTACTTAATTTGTCCCTCATTTCTAAGACTTGTGTTGTTTTCACTTTTTTTCTAAGTGCAACAAAGGCATGAAGATGGGTCTAAAAAATCGGAGGAAGCTTGGCCTTCTCAGGACAATTTTGTCTAAAAATTACAAAAATATTGTGTTTTTGACTACTCCAAGTTTAAGAAGCTATTGTAGAGTTATCAATGGGGCCATTAACGATGAATATGGGTAAATGTGTGCAACAATGATTTTACTTCAAGAATCATGACTTTTTTCCCCACCAATTCAAAATTTCTTTAAATTAGGGTACATTGCTTAAAAGTGGCGATAATAGGACCCTGACGAAAATAGGGCACCATACGGTAGAATGGCACCTTAGCTGTATGAAAATCAAAGTTTAATGAAGCCTACTGCACTAGCATTGCTGCCGTCTCACTTCTCCTGATGATGTGTCAAAATCTCAAGAATTTTCATGGAATGACCCATGACCGTCATCGCTACGCATGGGTCCCAGGGCTAGTGCAGTCCAGGCTTTGACAAGAGCACCTGAACCAACTTGGCACCCACTGTGACCCAGCTGATTAGCATTACCTTTTTTTGAAACTTTACTGAGCAGTTATTCAAGTTAAGAAACAAAATGCAACATTTTTTGCTGACTGAATGAAAGGGGAACGTCACTCAAGTTGCAGAATTGCTCAGTAATTTGTTGACTCAAATCAGCAAAAGTGACGAATTTCTTATCTAATAACACTTATCAACCACTCCAACACTAACTTAAAAATATTACCCTCTGTTACAGCTGACCATACCATCCTCACCTCTCAGTGCAGCATTGGGTTTACAAGTCTACCCTGACAACATGGGCTGTGTTTCATTCACTCATTCTCAATCTGTTATTATCGTTTTCACAGCTTCTTGTACAATTCATACATATTATTAATAATTTTCAATATGCAATGGGTAACTGTGAACCTGAATAATATTGTTCTCTTTCCAAAATAATGTCTGTGATCGGTATCACCAACTCTATAGCACATCGATTTACATGCCGACTTGAATCACTTGACTGTGTTATACAAGCAGCATTGATTTATCTTCAGTTTATGGAGGGATGAGATAACCCAGCCCTGGCAAAGTTTTGTTGGACCTGAGCTAACCAAGTTGGGAAGATGAAGCATAAAAAAAGGTATAATTCGCCAGAAAAATTATTCTGAGCCTTGACAAGAGATTGTTACAAAAATAGGAAATGTTTACTTTTAAATTTTAAGTTAGTATGATCTCATGTAATTTTGTATAAAGCAAGTCGACAAGTAGAGAAGCATTATTAAATTAAAATGAATGATTGCTTTCTGAGTTTCTCTAGTCAATTTAGAATGTCATCCATTCTCATCACAATTACTATGCCAATTTGTCGAATTGGTAAATTTATGTTCGATGATGATTATGTTCATGAAAAAAATCCTACCCTTACCCAAGTTGTTCTGATGATATTTATTTATTTGATGAAATATCTGATTTCCAAGATTCATGTTGGTTTTGGTAAAGCTACACATTTGTCTTTCTCAACTTAGCTAAGAGATATTCAAACTAATGCCATATTGAAAATAAATAACATCTATTGTGATTTTAGCTCAAAAGAAATTTAACCTAGTGGATATGAAAGGGAGAAACAATCCTTTGAAACAAGCTCTACATCTTCATCCATCAATAACTCTCAGTTGAAGGACAGCCTAAATGCTTTCTCACTATCCTCACTGTTCAGTGTCTTCCCAATGTCAAAGGAATAGATGCTTTCCTGCTTCGGCTGCCATAAAGTAGCAATTATTTCTGAGGTTGAGGTGACTAGAAAGGCCAGGAAATGAGGGAATTATTTGTGCTGTTTGAACTGTTACTATTACTATTGGTAACTTCATGTAGTTGTTATTTTTATTTTCAGTATTTTTCAATCTTGTTGTGCAGAAGCATTTGCTGATTCCCTGTATATCATTGTACATCTTGTGAATGATTGAAAACAACACTAACTAAAATTCACTTACCTACCTACATATTATCTGGCTTAGAGACTTAACTCATTGTTTGTCAGTGATGAATTTCCCTCGATTGGCATAAAAGACTGTTGTTAAACTTTTTGGTGTATTAGAATTGCATTATTATATTATGGGGAAAAACAACAGCGTATATATTGGTATTAGAAGTGCTTTACTACTTAGCCAACTGCAGAGTACACAACTTCAAAACCTCTCCTCTTTTACTCATGTAATCTACTGTAGTCTTGTTTAGAATGATGGTCCAATTCAATCAAGCACTGATCTTTCAATCACAGCAATATCAATTGATAAAACATTCCCACTCTCATTCATGTCACCGATGGATTGGCTAGCAAGCACGTAGATGAAATAGATCACCCCAGTAACAAAAAGTGGATCCATCAGATCAGTTACTGTCTCTCTTGCTGTGATAAATAGTGATTTATGGCACATTCCGTGTAAATTGGTTCTTACTGGGTGTCGTAAAATCACTCTAATATCAGGCAGAGTCGGGGAAATTTGTTAGGCATGACACAAAGTCACCTCTTCCAAAAAGAAATCTGAACTTCAAACCAGGGACTAATAACGCATTTTCACTTACATGTGTCGCTGTCTGTTCACCTTTTTCGTCTGGTAGTCTTTGGGTTCAAGTCCAATATAAGGATCAAATATTTCCAGGGTGTAACAATAAGTGTATTATTTGGTTGTGACAGCATCATAACAATTGTTCCAGCCAATGAGCGGGGGTGTGGGGGCGGCATTTTAAAGAGTAAAGAGTCTCACAGGAAGTAGCTAACCTGATATTGGACTTGAGCCAGTATATTTTCAGTCAAGCTGAACAGCAAAGCTATATAATGTTAGCCTTGCCATGACCTTCCAAAAATAAAAATAAAACAACATCAACAATAAAAGTAACCAAAAGGAAGCAGCATCTGAACCTAAAATGTGTGCAATTCTTCATCCATCAGTGTTATTAGATGAGGTTTACATTGTGATGGATGAAGATTGAGCATCAATTGAATTTTTACTTTAACTCCACATAGGCCTCAAGGTCCTTGGTTGTGCAATCTGTGTTTGAACCATGACAAATGATACTTAAATTCTTCTGCCTTGAAACAACACCAGAGACAAAACGGTTGTGAAAGAAAATTATTATGTGATTGCAAGAAATAAATTTTAAAAGAAATGGAGTGAAAAAAATCAATATTGTACATTAGTTGGAATTTATTGACCATCTTGCTGCTAATGTCAAAAGAGAAAATGGCAATAATTGACCAACTATATTGACAACATAAACTGGCTGTATTATTCTGAATCAAAAATTACATTACACTGTGTCAAAATGACCGTTTTATCCACAACATACATTTATCAAATATACAATCACACATTTACAGAACTGGACAAAGCGAATAAACAGGTACTTACATGTTTACATTTTGCTTCTGCTTGTCGCAACCGAAAAACCACAAAAATGCCCTTGACCCTCGCAAAGTTGGTAACACTTGCAGTGACATTCAAATGCGCGCAAGTAATCTCCCAATTTAGAAAACTCATTGTCAGCATTGTTTAAAACAATGTTCTTTCAGTTTCCTACATATTGCACAAGCACAGCTGTCAGGAAGTGACAATGTACTTAGGATGTATCTTATATAAAAGAGAATTAAATTTTCAATTTTTTTTTCTGAAGTGAATTCATTTACTGTTTGTCAAATAGATATTTTTCTATCATTCTGGTTTTGCTGTGAAAATACATCGGGAGCAAAGTTTTACCTGTTTCATTTGTCATAAGATTCCAGGAGAAAATTAATATACTTGTTCTTCTCAGGGGGGATCAAAAAAATTCCTGGTGGGGGAGTCTATCGGGCTGTCGTGTCGCGAAACGCATAATTCGTGAAATAACGTGACGGTGCGCTGATAAAATTAACATGTAAAAGTAAAAACTTCTCTAGTTCGGTGTTGTCAGATGAAGAATTTGTGACATTGTCTTCACACAGCAATAAGTGGAGAGTTTGCTGACTCAGTGGAAACTTGACAGAATCAATTTGATCTTGAATGGAGTTGAGCTCTAAATCAGGCCAAAATTAGAGTAGATCATTTATTCTTGACCTCGATTTCGTCACGAAAGAGGATTGCACCATAAATATGAATTTGATCCATCCCCAGATGTAGACACAGCTATCAAACCTTTCTCTTGCTACATAAAAATTATATTGGATTACAATCTTTCTTTTTCTATGGAACCAATGTAGTCAAGTCTTAGTCACATATTTGCTTGTAATCACAGATATGTTTGAAGTGAATGAAAAATTGCAACACCGTAAAGTCCTGATGGGTCAGTAACTTTCAATTTCAATATTAAATTAATCATGGAGGGTGACATTGGGCAGGCGCTCTACAGAAACCAAAACTTTGAGTGGCCTAGGAAGGGGACTTCTTAGTTACACTTTCATTAAGCCATCTATTGAATCAGGGATTACATGTATCCCCATCTCATCAAAATTTATTTATTTTGGTTCTCATTTGCCCAAGAATCTAATGTTAAATTTAACATGTTTATGCTGAGAAACGTCATCATCATTAAGATATATGAAATTTTATGAAGTCACCTTTCACTATTTGCCACCTTAATTCATTCATCTCGATGTCATGGTAACATCCCAGAAAGAAATCGAATTATTCTCGAGGAATTTGTGAACAGCAGATTTATATTGCAGGCTGGAGTCAGACATGGTATTAGCCTACTTGCATGAGACCACCAGAGACTGAAATTTGGCTCTACCCAGTTTTAGTATTTTTCTTCTTCCACAACAAATTGGTTATTCGGTGTTTGACGATGATTTATATTCATGTAAAAAATTCCTAATCTCATCTAAGTCGTTCAGATGATTATATATATTTGATGAAATATCTGATTTCCAAGATGCATCTTGGTTTTGCCAAGCTACACATTAGCCTTACTCAACTTGATTATGAAATATTACCACCAATGCCATATTGAAAAAAAATAACATTTAGTGTGATTTGGGCTCAAAAGAAATTTAAACCCAGTGGATGTGAAAGGAAGAAACAATCCTTCCAAACAAGCTCTGCATCCTCACCCGTCAATAACAATTACCCAGTGGATTTGAAAGGAAGAAACAATCCTTCCAAACAAGCTCTGCAGCTTCACCCATCAAGAACCATTACTCTCAGTTAAGGGATAGCCTCAATGCTGTCTCACTATCCTCACTGTTCAGTGTCTTCTCAATTGCAAGGAAATAGATGCTTTGCTGCTTACGCTGCCATAAATCAGCAATTATTCCCACAGTTGAGAAGACTTGGAAGCCAAGGAAATGAGAAAGTTATTCATGCTGTTTGAACTAACGACAAGAAGAAGGGTTTTGGTTTTCTAGTTTCCAGCTAAGCGAATATTCAAACCAGAAGAACTATCCCATCTTTCTGATAAATCATCCACATTTTGTGTTTGACTCAAGACTAAACTTATGTTAGGCGGTGAATGCCGGTGATGGAATTTCTCAGATTGTCATTGAAGGACTGTTGAGAAACAGTTCAGTTTATTATTTATTTCAGGAAAAATGCACATATGTTATTATAATATTAGTATCAGAAGTGAAAAGGTGGTATTAGAGCTTCCGTGGTTTGAAGTGAAGACTTTAAGACTTGTGGAATAGATGACTGGTGTTATGTCTAGCAAATTTCCCTCCTCTGCCTGATATGAACGTGATTGTATGACACTGATCAGTAAGAACCAATTTACACTGGATGTGCCATAAATCACAATTCATCATGACAAGAGAGACAGTAGCTGATCTGATGGATCCCCTTTTTGTTATTAGGGTGACCTATTGCATCTTTGTTCTTGCTGGTTGATCTATCAGTGACATGGGAATGTTTTATCAATTGTTGCTACTGTTGTCGAAAGATCAGTGCTTAATTGAATTGGACCATCATTCTCAACAAGGTTTCAGCAGATATATGTACTCAAAGTGAGAAAAGAGAAGGTTTGGAAGTATTTTACTCTAGCTGCAGTTGACTCAGTGGTAAAAAATGTGCATGTTTCGGTGTCTATCTTCTGTTTCTCTTCAGGTATATTTTCGAGTGATTTCTTTACATTTCTGTGAAAATACATCGAGCAATGTTTTACCAATTTCACTATCATAAGACTTCAGGAGAAAATTAATGTTCATGTACTTCCTTAGTTCTGTGTTTTCCAATGAAGAATTTGTGACATTATTTTCATCCAGAGAATAAGTGGAGTGTTTCACTGACTCAGCGGAAACTTGACTGAATCATTACGATCTTGAACAGAGCTGAGCTCTAAATCAGGCCAAAAGTGGAGTGGATCATTTATTCCCAATCTTGGTTTTGTTGCGAAAGAGGATTGCACCATAAATTGTCATTTGTTCTATCTCCAGGTGTAGACAGAGCTATCGAACCACAATTACTCCTGCTACATAAAAATTAAATTGGATTGCAATCTTTCATTTTCTATGGAACCACAATTACTCCTGCTACATAAAAATTAAATTGGATTGCAATCTTTCTTTTTCTATGGAACCGCTGTAGTCTCAGATACGCTTGTAGTCACAGATATGGTTGAAGTGAATGAAAAATTCCAACACCGTAAAGTCCTGATGGGTTAGTAACCTTCCAAATTCAATATTTAATGATTAATGAATCATGGAGGCGGACATTTGGCAAGTTGTTCTAGATGCCGAAATTGTGAGTGGCCCAGAAAAGGGACTTCTCAGTTGAGCTTTCATCAAGACATCCATTGATTCAGGCATCACATATCTCATCTATTTGGGTTCTCATTAGCCGAGGAATTTTATGTCAAATTTAATATTTTTTGTTTAGAAACAGTATCATCACAAAGACATATGAAATTTGATAATGTCAACTTTTCGTAAATTGCCACCTTAATTAATTCATCTCTGTGTCACTGTAAAATCCCAGAAAGACATTGGGATATTCTCGAGGAACTTGTGAACAGCAGATAATATTGCAGACTGTAGTGATACATGATGTTATTCGCAAGAGACCACCCGGTTGCCTTTTAAATTTTTTCTCACAATCAAGTTCTTTTATAGGCTTCATCTTATAAGTAACTTTGCAAGATAAGAATTTGCAAATTGAATTTGCAAATTGAACAAGTGTTTCTAAATGCTGTGTCAGTGCCCTTGCACCAATGCAATACTGATATTCTCTCTTCCAACCCTCTACAGCATACGAAGGGCAGAACAGTTAACCTGAGACTTATACGGCTTTCTGACAGATTTTCCTTAGTTTGAGTAGCCTTATAGTTTGTAAGAATCATAAATATAATTTGTAATTCAGTGCAATTATTAGTCTCAAGAAATCAGAATGCTAAGTACTGGTACCATGCAGGAACTGATGGTTGCATGACACAATGTCACTATCACAACAAACAAAAGACAAATATGATAAGAAAAACTTCACTTTAAACACTCCCTCAACAGCAGATTTCTCATCTGCATTGCCATGCTGGTAACAGGACTTAAGTGTGTAACTACAAAATTAGTGTCAAGCAGTCAATGTCTTCTTTCAGTGGAGCGGTATCCTTGATTTAGAACTGTCAATGACTCAATGGTGATCAGTGGATCACAATACACTGAAATAGCTGAGTTCTGAATTCTCCATATTACTGTAAATCAACAAATTAAAGAGGAATCTGAAACAATGAAGTCAGCCTTGCTGCCTCAGCCATTCTTACTGTAGCTTTTGCTTTGTCTCTTGCCTTTGTTTTGCTTCAGATTTTGTACTTTCTCTTGGCAAGGACACAGGAGTCCTTTTACATTTGTTGCACAAAGAGTAAATACATTTTTAAACCTCACACCAAACGATGTGTACTACAAAGCAGTGCAATCAAGCACACTTGTAAATGATTAATTCTCACAAGTACACTGTACTATGAGGTTATATCATGGGTAGGTGCAATACATCCCTAGTATACTCCCCGAGACCCCAGTATATTCCCGAGACCCGAAGGGTCGAGGGAATATACTGGGGTCGAGGGGAGTATACTGGGATGTACTGCACCTACCCATGGTATGACCTTTTTATCCCATGTCTAGGCACATTTTTCTATTTAATTGAAATTAGTATCACTGCGAGATAAACAGTCATCCATCTATTTTTCAAAATGCCTTGAACCAGCCTGTGACTTATACATGTTATACTCCATAGCCTATGTATCATAATCTGTCTATCTATCTCTATCTATCTATCTATCTAATCTATCTAATCTGTCTATCTATCTATCTATCTATCTAGCGGTCTAGCTAAGCTGTTAGCATTAATATTCAAATATAGGATTGGCTGTTTGACAGGTTGAGAAGTAGATTGCTGATTGCATTATGTACAGGGTGGTCAAGAAAAAACTTTACAGTCTTTGGCTCATGAGGCACAACACAGTGAGTTCTTATCCAATCAGTCTCATTCTTGCATGAAGTTCAGGTTGGGATCTCAGTATTATGTTTCTACTCTTGGATCTCATTTTGAGAAGGCGTTACGACAGTAGACACATATTTTAAAACTGTGGTAGCCTGCAATTTCTATCAACCTTCTTCTCTTTCAAGCTCCCCACAGGATTGGGTTTCAATCGAAGAGAGCTGAAATCCTGGGACCACACTCCTCTCACAAACTTTAAGTTATTGTAAGAATATGAAAGCAATGGTACAATATTTGAATTAATGGCAATGCCTTGCATTCGGGACAGCAAAATGTGTGAAAATGACCGTTTTTTATTTCTGCAAAATCAGAGCTCAAGTTCACACATCATGCCCCAGGGAAACAAACTACAGATAATATGTTGCCATGACTATCTTCTTAACATTAGAAAATATTGGATAGTAATTACAGACAAATTTATAGAACTATGCAACGGAAAGCGTGTAAAGATTTTTCTTGACCACCCTGTATAGCTTTTTATAGCCTTATGATTGAGTATTATGAAAAATAAAGTGCTACTGAATTGCCTGATGTTTTTACCATGACATTAAAATTGTATTTTAAAAATCAGCCTAATATTTATTACCGATTCTATGTAAAATTCAACTTTCAGTTAAATATCATAAATTGATAAATTCAAAGTATATTATACACTTTCAGACAAATGAACTGCTTGTTTTCAGAATTAAGTTTTAAAAATAATACTGTAAAGGTGTCCTTGTTTCATTTTTAAATTAACTCTATCTGCACATTTTTTATTCAAATTGGTGACTCTAGTTGCTTTAATTAAATTACGCAATGTTACCACACTCCAAGAAGTCTAATTCCAACAATGAAAACACAGGAAAACTCTGTGCACAGTGGTGGAGTGGTGAAGTGGTGGATTATTGATTTTTTCTTCTTCTGTGCAGTCATGCATGAACTCTGGCTTGTCTGGCTGAGCTGAAAGTGGGTGTGTCACATTGCTGCACTGTGATTGGTTAATGAATCTTAAGTCAGTATACTCCCTGGAAAATACTGGTCAGCTGATCATATACTGTTTTTTCTCCCAGATACTAACTTTTTCCCTGCTGTATTGACCAAGGAAAAAACACAGTATCAGGGAGAAAATGTGCCTAGACATGGGATAAATTGTATGATGTTCATTATGAATATGTGTATGATGAAGCATTATCCGCCAGTAAACTGTTACCTGTCTTGACCAGGAATAGAAACTTGAATGGGTGACCTACAACACCTTGGCTCCAAGCTGCCTTTTCAAGGTAGATCAGTAGTTTTAATTTTCAACTTGACCGGGCAATTATTCATCTTCAGTAACATAGATACCACATCACAGGAAGATAGAATATATTCATAAAATTGTCATAATTTGTTTATTGAAGTTATACAGGCCTTCGATGCTTTTGCTCACTTTGCCAGTTTTCTAAAGGAAATAAATGGCCATATCAATTTCTCGACTTTCCAGAAGTGCAGAATATCCCATCCAGATGAAACTTCGTCAATTCCAACAAAACAACCATTTTTATTTCTAAAAAGTTCTATGTGTATATTGAAAATCATAACCGTGTACAATTACAAGTATTACATCAGAAGGGCAGTGACTGACTGTGTTGAGCCAAAATTTGGCTCTTTGTGATCAGAGCAGACCATCAACAACTCTGGGACATTGATTTACAAGGTGACTTGAGCCACTTGACTGTGTTATACATGGGGCATTGATTTATCTGTCTTAGAGGAATGAGATTACACTAGCAAAGTTTTGCTGAACCTGATCTAGCAAAGTTGGAACAATGAGGTAATCTTGTCAGTATGATGCCAGAGAAAAGGTAGAAGTAAAAATTTGCAATGTCTAAATTATGAACAGTCTATAGTTGAGACTTCCTTTGTCGAAGTAGCTAAGTGCCTGAGTGCTGAAGTTGCCTGCCTGCTCCTCTGAAGGTCTTTGCCTGCTCAGGTTCGAACCCTGGGTGGGGAACCCAAAATTTTCAGTGAAAGTTCATGAGCAAAATATCAGCTGGATGTCATTTGGATTGGACATTAAATTGGTGGCCCTTGTATCAGTGTCTGTGCTGGGTACATGAAAACATCCCTCACATGGGGTAAATGTGTAACATGTTGAGGACTCCTGCTCTCTCTCAGCTCATCAATCAACCCTTGTGAGTGCCCAGAACTTAGCTTAGAGGGCTGCACATACCATATCTATCTAATAATTTAAAAAAAAATGTATTATTTGTCAAAACTAAATTACTGAGCTTTAATTTCCATTGTTATCGGAAAGAGGAAAGTTGTGCCTAATGCTTGTTTGGATAATACCAAGAACGTATCAATTGAGCAAAAATATTCTTAAAATGAGAGATGGCTTTTTCGAGTCAATAATTTGACTCAACTATTTTCCCCAAAATTGCCATGGAAAATCCAAAATCAGTATTTAGATGGCTTTTATAATAATACTTATTCTAATCAAAGTTGTTCAGATACAATGTTTAGTTCATAAAATATCAGATTTCCAAGATTCATTTTGGTTTACTAATCAACTCATTTGTAGCACACAACTTTGCTTTAGGAAATTCAAACAAAAGCCAAATTGAACCATAAATAAAATTTTGAGTGATTTTTGGCTCTAAAGAAATTCAAACCTAGTGAATGTGAAAGGGAGAAACAATTTCTCTGAAAAGATTCCTCATTTTCACCGATCGATAACTCTCAGTTGCAGGATAACTCCACTGTTCGGTGTTTTCCCAATCTTAAAGCAAACAAGTTTTTGCCACTTTTGCTGCCATAAATTTGAAATTATTTCTCTGGTTGAGGTGACTTGAAAGCCCAGGAAATGAAGGAATTATTCATGCTGTTTGAACTAACAACATGAAGAGAGGGTTTGGTTTTCTATTTTCTGACTTAGAAAATGCTCCTGGCAGAAAGTATATCTTATGGCTAGTTCTCACGACGGCGATTTGAGAGCGACGCATCAAGAGAAGTCATTTCTTGGAAGGTTGTGGCGTAGAACGTTGGTTTTGGCACATTACGTAATCAATTAGTGTCATGTGCGACGCTTAAAGTTAGTAGCCGCGGTGAGTCTTGAGGTGTCCGCGGCGCTTCTTAAGCTTTCTTCGCCGCGTTACGCCTCTCTTTCCTCAGCGCAGTTCCAAACAGACGCGTCGCACTTTGTTTTGGAATTCGGCGAGGCTGCTTTTACTTCGCCCAATGTTGTTTCCTCTTACGCCGCTGATGGTTGTGAGGCAGCTACGTCTGAAATTGGCGACCTGCGACGCATCAGGAAACCTTCGGCGTACACCCGAGGTAAGATGCGTCGCTGAAAATGACAGCCTCGCCGAAGACTGTAAGGATGCAACGCCGCATTTAGGGACTTGTTACTGCGTAACTTGATGGTTCATCGTCGCACATGCATTCATAAAGCGCCGAGGACATTACAGGCGCGTCGATGCTGACCTTCTTCGTCGTCCTTGCCTTAAGCAGCGACGAAGGTCTCTTAAGCATCGACGAACGTCTGTTGTTGCAGCGCTGCGGCAAAGTGTGTTTCGCTGCTGCAGGAGTCACTTTTGGTCATTATAAAAAGGGACACAGAGGACCTCCTTGCTTCATTTGCTGATTGCCCTTCAATGAGAACACAACGACTGCCTACTGAACATATGCATGATGAATGAAGAAGAAATTATTGTTGTGGCTGGTGCTGCTGCTGTTGCTATCGGAGCTGTCTATTTGAGACACAGGAGGAGGAGGGCCAGGAGACAGAAAAGGTGGTGGATTCGCAACTGGTTGCTGCAGAGGGAACAACATGGTCACTTCCATCAACTGCTGCCTGAACTGCAAGTGCGTGACGTGTCCGGCTACTACAACTACACTAGAATGCCCCCTGCCATCTTTGCTGAAATCCTGGAAGCTGTTGGACCACTCATCGCTAAGCAAGACACCAACATGAGGAGGGCTTTGGAACCTGGTCTGAAGTTGGCTATCACCCTGCGGTACATGGCAACAGGAAACAGCTACAAGTCCCTAGCTTATGCTTTCCGTGTGGCACCCAACACCATCTGCAACTTCATCCCTGAGGTCTGCCTTGCCATCGTTCATGCCTTCGAAAGACAGCTGGCACTACCCACACAGCCTGAAAGATGGAAGGAGATAGCCAAGGCTTTTGAGACGAAATGGAACTTGCCCAACTGCATTGGAGCTCTGGATGGCAAGCACGTCGCAATCCGATGTCCCAAGGCTGCAGGCTCCTTGTTCTACAACTACAAGGGATTTCACTCCATTGTCCTGATGGCCCTCGTTGATGCCAACTACAAGTTCATCTATGTGCAGGCTGGCTGTCAAGGAAGTGCATCTGATGGCGGCGTCTTCAGGGACACAGTACTTCGACAACTCCTGGACGAGGAAGATCTAGGCCTACCACCTCCAGAACCTCTACCTGGCACAGAAGACAATCCTTTCCCATATTACATCGTGGGTGACGAGGCATTTCCCCTGAAGACATGGCTGCTCAAACCAGTGCCAAGAAAGAACCTTGACATTCCTTCCAGAGTCTACAATTACAGGATTTCAAGAGCCAGGAGAGTGGTGGAGAATGCCTTCGGTCTGCTGTCAAACAGGTTCAGATGCTTCCTGACCACCATGCCCCAACGACCTACAAGAGTGACATACATCACAATGGCTGCTTGTGTTCTACACAACATTCTGCGAGACAGAGTAGGCGTCCACCATGCCCGTGACAATGAAGTGATGGACAGAGAAGATCCACAGACACATGACGTCACTGAAGGAGTTTGGAGGGGAGACCGTCAATTAGGAGACCTAGGAGAACCACTTCGACACGGAAATGCCTCCAGAGATGCCAAGGCTGCTCGAGACTACCTACGTGACTGGGTCAACAGTCCGGCAGGAAGTGTCCCTTGGCAGTTGGAGAAAATCTGAAGAAGATGCATTCAAAACAACAAACCCCAGGTCCTTTTAAGGGCCACCAAATCCTCCCAATTGAGCTGGCCATGTACACATCCTATGTTGACAAAACAAGCCCAAAAATCAATCAATCAATCAATCCCTCCATCCATCTATCTATCTATCTATCTATCTATCTATCTATCTATCTATCTATCTATCTATCTATCTATCCAAGTCCAATCCCTGCAAAGTGACGACAACTGCTTTTCTTTTGCTGCAGTGTATATATCTAACGAGCATTGTGTTCCATCTATCAAGCTATCTATCTATCTATCTATCAAGCTATCTATCTATCTATCCAAGTCCAATCCCTGCAAAGTGACGACAACTGCTTTTCTTTTGCTGCAGTGTATATATGTAACGAGCATTGTGTTCCATCTATCAAGCTATCTATCTAGCTATCTATCTAGCTATCTATCTAGCTATCTATCAAGCTATCTATCTATCTATCCAAGTCCAATCCCTGCAAAGTGACGACAACTGCTTTTCTTTTGCTGCAGTGTATATATGTAACGAGCATTGTGTTCCATCTATCAAGCTATCTATCTAGCTATCTATCTAGCTATCTATCTAGCTATCTATCAAGCTATCTATCTATCTATCCAAGTCCAATCCCTGCAAAGTGACGACAACTGCTTTTCTTTTGCTGCAGTGTATATATGTAACGAGCATTGTGTTCCATCTATCAAGCTATCTATCTAGCTATCTATCTAGCTATCTATCTTTCTATCTATCTAGCTAGCTATCTAGCTATCTACCTGCCACTTGAGCTAGACAAGTGAAATTACAAAGTGATGCACTTGTACTAGTGCAACCAACCAACACAATTTTTAAAAGCAAAGCACTTGTACTAGTGCATTACATTTTAATTAAGAAATTCATGCACTTGTACTAGTGCAATAAAAATATGTTTATACCAAAGAATGCAGCACTTGTACTAGTGCTGCACTTGGTATGTTTTGGGGCAAAGAAAGGGGGAACTAGCACCTTGCTTTTATGAAGGTGATTACTTTTAATGAAGGCCAGGACCGGACTTTTGTTTTGGGGGACTTTTTTTTTGGGGGACTTTTTTTTTGGGGATTGTCAACGTTTTTTTTGCTCTTTTTTGGCTCTTTTCGGTCAACACAAGCTCTTTTTTTTTTGTCAACATAAGATGTGTACGTGGCCTGCCCTTTTGGGAGGATTTGGTGGCCCTTAAAAGGGCCAAGGTTTTTTGTTGTCTTTGCTGCATGTGGTCTTCTACTTTCGTGGAGAAAGGAGACCTGAAGTCCAACTGGGCGAAGGGGAAGGCTGGTGCTGGTGATGGGCGGCCGGTTGACCAAAGCTGGGTCCAGGGGGGTAGCCGTACTTCTCGGGGCTGTCCTGTGCATCCATCATCAGTGTCATGGTGGAGTGGCTGGGCTGCATCGGGGTGTAGCTGGGAGTCTGCCTGGAGGATCCTCCTTCCCTGGGCTGGTGCTGCTGGTAGTGATGGCTGCTGGAAGCCTGGGGATGGTGCTGGTGGTGTGATGGCACATACGTCGAAGAAGGAGGAGGATGAGGAGGAGGTGGCATCTGCAGGCGCTGAGGAGGATGAGGAGGCTGGAAGGTGTGCTCCTGATGCTGTCTTGACTGGCGGGTGACCTCATCATCCCAGTAGAGGGCGGCCTCTGCAATGGTCCTGACCATCTGCCTCCTGATTTCAGGGCTGGCGTGCACTCCCACGTGGTAGAGGTCCTGGCACTTCATCCTCCAGTACTCCTGGTCGGGTGTCAACTCCTGGTGGTCGGGGCACATCTTGCAGCCAGAGCCTTTCAGGATTTTCTTGGCGGAGGACATGGCTTGCATGCTGCCTGCGATGACGTGCATGGCGGAGTGCATGGCTTCATCTCCTGGGGCCTTCCTCTTGGTTCCCTTGGCAGCGGCTCCAGGCTTTGGTGCTCCAGGGAAGACTTGGGACTGCTGGCTGTCCTGTGCTGGCTGTTCAGGTGGCAGGTCCGGCATGTCATAGGAAGCTGGCAGGGAATCCTCAGGGTTGTAGCTTTCATCATCGGAGTCTGAGGCTGGCCGGTTGGCAGACAGTTGAGAGATGGCGGACAGCTCCTTCCCTGGCTTGTGGACGATGGAGTCCTTCAGGAACCGACAGTTGTTCAGGATGTACTGGTCCCTCTCTGTGAGCGTCTCCTTCCTGCCGGCTCCTGAAGCTTCAGGCCTGACGAGTCTGGAGAAGTGAGTGCGCACTGTCTTCCTCCAGTTGAAGATGTCCTGGGAGGTGTACTTGGGGCCCAGCTCCTTTGCTTTTTCTGAGTCCAGCAGCAGCTTCTCGTTCCCCTTGTAGCCTCTGGTCCCCTTCATGTACAGCACAGGATGCTCCTTGTACCAGTTGATGAGGTCATCTTCTTGTTCAGCTGTGATGCCCAGGTTGTTGCGGATGTTTGGCTTGGGGGCCTTCCCTTTGCCCTTCTTGCCCTTGGACTTGGCTTCAGCAGCTGCAGGGGTGTCATCAGCAGAGTCTTCTTCTTCCTCCTCGAAGGTGTCCTCATGGATGGCCACTCTGTCTAGAGCAAGAACAGGCTGGCTCTCTGCTGTTTTCTTGGGAGTCTGCTTCTTCGGAGTCTGCTTCTTTGGAGTCTGCTTCTTTGGAGTCTGCTTCTTTGGAGTAGACCTGGCAGTAGGCTCTGGAAGACCCGTGGAAGACTTGGCAGCAGGCTTGTCAGCAGGCTTGGCAGCAGGCTTGGCAGCAGGCTTGGCAGCAGGCTTGGCAGCAGGCTTGGCAGCAGGCTTGGCAGCAGGCTTGGCAGCAGGCTTGGCAGGCTTGTCAGCAGGCTTGTCTCCTTCCTCTTCAAAGAGTTCAACTGAAGAATCTTCTTCTGTTGTGTTGTCTTCTGGCCGGCCCTCGAAGATGGTCTCGCTGACGACAGTGGCTTTGGTGGTTGAAGTGGTGGTCTTCGTCTGGCTGCCAGCTGTAGTGGAGGTGTAGAGCCCAGGTAGAGAGAGGTCTGCCATGGCTGTAGTAAAGAAGGCAGTCACTGCAGCATCTGAAGGTTCATGGAGAGGAGTTGCAGCTGGAGTTGTAGCTGGAGTTGTCACTGGAGTGCTCCCAGGAGTGTGGAGTGTTGACCTGGTGCTGAGCTTGGTTGGTGCCCTGGTGACGACGGTGCCCTTTCTCCTCTTTGGTCCCATGTTGTAGCAGCAATTTGAAGTACAATTGTAGCAACAAAAGTAGCAGCAAATGTAGCAGTTGATAATAGTGTCGTGGATTCTAGGTGTGTTCTGGTCGAAGGTCTGAGTGGGTATGGTGCTCTAAACTGGCCTCCTCTATATATATGCAGGGTGCGGACCGCCTCTTTCCCCCTCCTTCGCCCCCCCTGCTTCGCTGCTGCTGCCCCAGCCGCTGCGCAAAAAGAGGGTGACACGCAGACAAAGGGTTGATGCTAAAAATAGAACAACGCATGCACTCAGGCGCCACTCTGTCTGCTGCATTGGGGGTCCAAAAGACGCGGCGCGCACCCTCTCACGTGCGTCGAACATGTGTCTTTCTGCGACGCGTGTCTGAAACATGTGACATGAAGCAAGAGCTTTCTGCTACACTGCTGTTTCTGCGTCGAAGCTCTTCTTTGTGCGTCGCAACTTTAAAAATCTGCGGCGCGCACTGATTTCTTTTTACGCTTCTTCTTGCTTCACCACTTCTTTCCTCGCAAAGATTCAACCGGTTGAATCTTTTTTTCCTGCATCGTCAAATTTCTAGGAATTGCGTAGAAAGACCTCTTAAAGCGACGCATGCTGTTCCTGTTGCGCCGTAAAGCCTAAATTGACGGCGAACATGCTCAAATCTTTGCCCTTTCCTGGAAATATAAGAAACGCCGTCACTTAAACCCTCTGATACGTCTCCGTGAGAACTAGCCATTATTCTAGTTATAAATCATACCTATAGACGAGGGCCTATGAGCAATATTACATTAAATTTGGCGCTAGCTAAATTATTGTTATTAATTTTATTATCATACACATATTTTTTTGCCTATGTACTTTAAACTTATTGTTTGCAAGTGATGGAAATTGGAAGATTGGCAGTAATTGGCTGTTGTCCATTAGCTCCCTCCCAGGTTTTGGTATTGGTGGCATCTGCACCAAAAATGCAGTATCACTATTTGATTGGAGCCCTTGTTTTGTATAGTTATAAAAATTGCTTGCATATCAGGAAGTGGTACCCAGAGTTATGTCTAACAATTTTCCCTCTCCTGCTTGACATGAGAGTGATTTTATGACACCTGGTAAGAAACAATTTACACATAATTTATCATGGCAAGATAGACAGTAACTGATCTCATGGATCCACTTGTTGTTGCTGGGGTGATCTATTTCATCTGTGTGCTTGCTAGCCAATCCGTTGGTGACATGAAGGAGAGTGGGAATGTTTTATCAATTGATGTTTTGTGATTGAAAGATCAGTGCTTGATGAATTTCACCACCATTGCAAACAAGACAACAACATATTTTGTGAGTATGAGTGGAAAAAAGATGGTTTTGTATTTGTGTATGCTGTTTAGTACTGATTGATATATGCTTAGCACTTAAATGTTAGATTAGCACATATGTTTAAATTGAGACAAAGCAGTAAGCACATCATTTCACTGTGCTTGTCCGTTGTTTTCCTACTGGTATTCTTTGAGGTCAAGCTGACCAACAAAGGCATATTTAATAGCCTTGGCGTGACCTTCCAAAAATAAAAAATTATGACAGAAAAAAAGGAAGCAGCATCTAAACCTAAAATGTGTATAACTGTACATCCATCTGTGTTATTGGATGAGGTTTCCATTGTGATGGATGAAGATTGAGCATCAGTTGAAAATATTTTTCATTTCCATAAAGGCCTTGAGCTTCTTGGATGTACAATATTTATCTGAACCATGACAAATGATGTTTAAATTCTTCTGCCTTTAAATAGTGTTATGAATCAACACCAGAGACAAACAGTTGTCAAAAGATATGTTGTGGTTGCAGTAAACATTTTAAAAGAGAAATGGAGTGAAGAAGTCCATATTTCGTATAAGTTGGATTTACTGACCCTCCTGAAGGAGCACTCAAAAGTAATGACCCTAAAGTGCTTGATTATGTCATGCTTTCATGTTATTTATATAGCCTTATAAAGCATGATATAGTCAGTCACCTCTGAATGTCTATATGTTTCTGACTTTCGTGGTAAAAAATTATTTCTTATGCCTTATGTTACATCAAGATCTGTCTCTAATTTTATGCTTTAACAATTCCATCCTGAACAGGAGCAAATAAATGTCTTTTGGGGATGTATGTTGTTAGAAATAGCATCCAATTTCCTTTTTTTTTCTATTTCTCTTGAATGTAAATTAATTTACTATAATCAAATAGATATTTTCTACCAATTTCTTTACCTTTCTGTGAAAATACATTGAGAGCAATGTTTTACCTATTTTTCTTATCATTTAAGATTTCCCTTGTTCTGTGTTTTCAGAAGAAGAACTTGTTGTGTCATTTTTTTCAGCTGGAGAATTAGTGGACAGTTTTGCTGACTCCGCAGAAACTTGACAGAATCGATATGATCTTGAATGGAGCTGAGCTCTAAATCAGGCTGAAAGTGGAGTGGATCATTTATTCCCAATCTTGGTATTGTCGCGAAAGAGGATTGCACTATAAATTGTCATTTGATATATTCCCAGATGTAGACACAGCTACAGAACCTTACTCCTGCTACAGAAATAGGATTACAATGTTTCTTTTTCTATGGAACAGCTGTGCAAAATGGTTTCAGTCAAGTTGTAGTCAGAGATATACTTTAAGTATTGCAACCCTTCAGTTGGTTAATATGACTTAGCAGGCAGAAATACGGGTTTAAGGAACGATAGAGTGGCCTAGAAAGGGACGCTTTAGTGGTTACTGTATTGTTAAGGTATCTGCAGGTTCAGGCATTACATATCCCATCAAGCTTTAATTCGTATCACATCAAGCTTTAATTGAGGAACAAACCCATTTAAAAGTTATACGGGCTCTCGCTCAAGAATTTAATGTCAAATTCAATATGTTTAGGTTCAGTAGCATTATCATCATTAAGACATATGAAATCTGATAATGTCACCTTTTGCTAATTGCAACCTTAATTCATTCATCTTGATGTTACTAATATCCCAGAAGACCTTGAATTATTCTTGAGGAATTTCTGAACAGCTAAAATGATAAAATATCTTGTACTAATAAGATTCACAGAGAAAAGGAATGTTTTCTTTTGATGAGATCTGCCAAGCTAACCTTGTGAAATAAGCTTATAGAAGAGGTTCAGAAATATTTTCACAGCACAAGGAATTTTGAAGAAAGCGATGGTTTTCCATTCGAGCATCCAACGAAAAACCCGGTAAATCACATTTTGTAATTTCTGAGAAAATTGACATTTAGAATCTAGCCCTAGCAATAAGACTCGCTGGGTTTACCATGGGAACTTCTATGGCGAATACCATATATGACTGATAAGTCTTGAATGCTTTTCAGAATAATTAAAAAATATTTATATATATATAATTATGATGAATATAATATTATAACATGGGGTCTCTTTCAAAGCATGAAAATTTAATTGAAATGAAAACCTATTTGAAGTTCTTAATTGCAGAGAAATTAATGTCACATTCAACATGTTTTGAATACTAATTCAACAATGTTGTAATCATTGATTCGTATGACATTAAATTTGATAATGTCACCCCTGGCTATAATTAAGGCTTATTAAACCCTAAGCAATTCCAACGCATTGCTTGTAAGCAATATTACTACAGTTACAAAAGATGTTGTCACTCCATCCTCATCTCTTTGGCTGCTGAGACAAATTCTGCATCTCATTGACCCCAGTGAAGAAAGCATCATCCTCAGGGCTTCGTCCTGTCTGGTCATAATAGTATTTCTAATGGTATTTGCATTCATATTGAGGATTAACTCTGCATTGCTGCAGTATTGCTTGTTACATCCTTGGAATATCATCCTAGAGAAGTGAGGAAGGGTATGACTCACTTTAGCGGGCTGTGAAAATGACCATATTTGGAGAACAATGATTTTGTGATGAACTGTTTACATGAGGCAATCAACACATGATGACAATATGCAAAAAGTAGCAAAATACACTAAAAACGTTACAGTTTATTGAAATAATGGCGTGGAAACCAATCGGTGGGGCAGCAGCCCCCAAGAAAACATCTAAAAAACCATCGTTTTCACTTGCCAAATATGGTCATTTTCACGGCCCGCTTTGGTGAATTGTTTTCCGTGAGGAACATAATGCGCGGGCCTTTACCTGCTAAAAGAAAGCAGGGTCATTCCGTGTCAAATAGGCCGTACCAAATTTCGACAAAGTTAACTGATCAGAGCCCAACCTTCCAAAAAGTTGTGGGTGGAGTCCAGAAGACTTTCTGTGAAACTTCAGGCCAATTGAAGATGTCCTTACGCCGGTTCAACCCCTACTTTTACCTCAAAAAGTGGCAATTTTCGGGATTTTTGGGCTGTATCTCAACAACCGTTCCACCTAGAGAGCTGCAAATAGGCTCAAAATGTGTGGAATTGTCATATTTGGTAAGGTCCCCACAATGGCCCACATGCCTTGACCTTCCAGGGTGAATAGTTTCTGGGATATTTGCAAAATCTTTTTATTGAGCTCGATTGTCGTGTTTATTCAGCCTTGTTGTGCTAATAGTCCAGTTTACTGAGTAATGGAGTCAGTGGACCCACCACAAATTGCAAAAATTACTAAACCAGTTTTTCTTAACAATTTAGTTAATAACATTTTAAGATTTCCACTCAATCAAAGTACTGTAACAATAGTTATTTCGCAATTGACAAGATAGCTTTCTCGTCAGAATGAGAAAAATGCAATTTTCGATGATAATTTCACTATTATTGCTTCACCTTCAGACAATTGCAGCCCTTACACTTGTAGTATTGAATAGAAATATGCAATTATTATGCATCCAATAAAAGGTAAAATGTAAAGCATTTATCTGTACCACCAGTAACTATGTTACAGTTAATCTATCCCGGATCTCACTGCCTCGGTGCAAAAATAGTTGCCCGATCTAACCAAAAGAGTTGTGACTAAGTTTGAGATAAAGTCTAGTCATATAACTCTATTTCCTACTGTACAGTGCTGCCATTCTGTCTCTGAAATGGAGTGATTCTGAATTCAGAAACTACAGTTAGACCAGGTTCAAACTGTTCTAAACTCTCCTTTTGAAATTGTGCCAGTGCGTCTTATCTGGCAAAAATGTGATGCCAGGTAGGAGGCCAATCAGAATAAATTTTCAATCAAAATATATGTGTCCTTTGCTAGATCAAACCTTCTTTTTGTCCTATTAAATTATTTGATATCACAAGAACGATTTAGATACATACATTTTCTTGTTTTTATTTGGATTCTCATATTTACTTGGTACTTATTTTAATTTAGTACCCCATATTTGTATAAATTCAAGAGAATTTCCAACTTAGCATGTAAATTTGACAGTATACGTAAATTTGACAGTATACGGAATTTGAAGTCACAGGCAGGAGTGAATGTTGAAAATATTCATCAAGTTACTTGTTCCTGCTTGTATAATCATCCCTCCTATGAGCTAAGATAAAATTTACCCAGGTAAAGCCTTTCACATGTCACAGCAGCATGTTTTCGATTTCATAAAGTGTCAACTGATGTTTTATTATCCTTTGAGCCACTGACTTTATACAGTTGGCCAAAAGAGGAGTACATTGTAGGGCAGTGTAGGCAGACTATAGAATAAGATCCAAATATTATGGGCTTCCGTATTTATATTGTCTGTATTCATATTAATATGAAAAAAACAAAAACAATTTTTACCATAAAAATTTATCTATTATTCAATTCATGGGAAAAGAATCCTTCCGGGTCACCTACATTAATTTTCCATATGAATTTTATTTTGATATGCAGAAGACATTTTAGTTATCATCCATTTCTCATTCTTAAAGATTCAAAATACCAATAAATACCATACTTCTACTGGAATAATTATTATCAATTCTTGAATCTAAAATAGAATGATTGCACAATTTTGGACCACACTCATATATTTAGTCAATTGGTGACAGGATCCCTATATTCACAGTTTCAAGCCGATGTGTTTTCCACAGAAGTGTCCTATTTATTCTTGAGAAAGGTATTTCTTTTTAAACAGTTGAAACTGAAAATTATATTATTGTTGGATAAAACAATGTTTGCCCCTAGATAGTGAGATCCGGGATAGAGTAACATACCTTTTATTGGATGCATAATATTGCATATTTCTATTCAATACTACAGGTGTAAGGGCTGCAATTGTCTGAAGGTGAAGCAATAATAGTGTAATTATCATCGAAAATTGCATTTTTCTCATTCTGATGAGAAAGCTATCTTGTCAATTGCGAAATAACCATTGTTACAGTACTTTGATTGAGTGGGAATTTTAAAATGTGATCAACAAAATGGTTAAGAAAAATGGTTTAGTAATTTTTGCAATTTGTGGTGGGTCCACTGACTCTATTACTCAGTAAACTGGACTATTAGCACAACAAGGCTGAATAAAACGACCATCGAGCTCAATAAAAACAGTTTTTTGCAAATATCCCAGAAACTATTGACCCTGGAAGGTCAAGGCATGTGGGCCATTGTGGGGACCTTACCAAATATGACAATTCCACACATTTTCAGCCTATTTGCAGCTCTCTAGGTGGAACGGTTGTTGAGACACAGCCCGAAAATCCCGAAAATTGCCACTTTTTGAGGTCAAATCAAAAGTGTGGGGTGATCCGGCGTAAGGACATTTTCAATTGGCCTGAAATTTCACAGGAAGTCTTCTGGACTCCACCCACAACTTTTTGGAAGGTTAGGCTCTTATCGGTTAACTTTGTCGAAATTTGGTACGGCCTAGTGTCAAATCATCAGATTTTTCAGAAATTTTCCACCAACCCGTCTGTGAATTGGCTGAAAAAATTATAGACTGTTTGCGATCTCAAAGGATGAACTTCCTGAAAATTTCAGCCTATTCGGTCAATTTTCCAGGATTTGGCAGAGGTTTGAAAATTGCTGATTTTACCAGTTTTTCGGACATCGGTTTGACCACAATTACACTTTTTGCTCAATAAATATGTTAATAATCCACCTAGAACATTGAAATTCGGGATCTACACTAACTGGACAATGGCAAAGGTCCGTGGGTTGACACCTAGTGCCTTGTTAAAACGGCAATGCAGCTATGGCCTTGTTAAACTAACCCCTCGAAAATCAATGTTCAGTAAAATAAAATTCATATCTCCAGGGGTATACCAGGTATAATAATGAAACCCTAGGATATATTCTTCATATGTATGGTCAAATAATACTTGAAAATTGGAGATGTGTTCTGCCTCATTTTTTAAATATAAATTTTTGAAAAATATTCTATGTCTTTGGCTAAGTCCAAAGCAAAACTAGCCAACTCTCAAGGGGTATAGGTGGCATACGCCTGAAACTTTTTTATTATATTTCATGTCTGTAGGGTATAATACAGGAAAGAATTCAGGAACGTGTTCAGCTTACTTACGGTTCTGCGGAATTTTGAATATTTTTATATCTGTAACAGGAGTGCAACTGGCAAAATTCTGCAAAACCAAAAGTAAGCTGAACATCTTCCTGAATTCTTTCCTGTATTATACCCTACAAACATGCAAGACTACCGGACATTTTCATGGATGTGTCCCCTATACCCATTGATGTTTCGCTGGATTTGTTATTGACTTAGCCTAAAATATAGAACATTTTTCAAAAATTTATACTGAAAAAAACCAAGCTGAATACATAGACAATTTTCAAGTATTATTTGACCATACATATGCAGACTATATCTGAGAAGTTTAAAGGCGGTCTCTAAAATACCCTTTGCAGAAGGGCTACTCGCCAGTTGCACTAGTATTACAGATCTGTATAATATTCAAAATTCTGCTGAACCGAAAGAAAACTGAACACCTTCATGAATTCTTTCCTGCATTATTCCCTACAGATATGAAAGATAATAAGAAAGTTTCGGGGGTTTGCAACCAATACCCCTTAAGATATAGCTAGTTTTGCTTTTGTCTTAGCCTAAGACATAGGATACTTTTCAAAATGTATATTTAACAAACGAGGCTGAACACATCTCAAATTTTCAAGTAATATTTGACCATAAATATGACGAATATATTTGAGAAGTTTAAAGACTGTCTCTATAATACCCTTTGCAGAAAGGCTACTCACCAGTTGCACTACTGTTACAGGTATAAAAATATTCAAAATTCCAAAGAACCCAAAGTAAGCTGTACATGTTCCTGAATTCTTCCCTGTATTATACCGCACAGACATGAAAGATAATCAGAAAATTTGAGTGGTATGCTACCTATACCACTTGAGATATAGCTAGCTTTGCCTTTGACTTAGCCAAAGACAGAGAATATTTTTAAAAATTTATATTAAAAAAATGAGGCTGTAAACATCTCCAATTTTAAAGTATGATTTAACCATACATAGGCAGAATATATCCTAGGAGTTTCATATTCATACCCTCTATACCCCTGGAGATATGAATTTTATTGTACTGAACATTGATTTTCGAGGGGGTATTTTAACAAGGCCATAGCTGCATTGCCGTTTTAACAAGGCACTAGGTGTCAACCCACGGACCTTTGCCATTGTCCAGTTAGTGTAGATCCCGAATTTCAATGTTCTAGGTGGATTATTAACATATTTATTGAGCAAAAAGTGTAATTGTGGTCAAACCGATGTCTGAAAAACTGGTAAAATCAGCAATTTTCAATCCTTTGTCAAATCCTGAAAAATAGACTGATTAAGCTGAAATTTTCAGGAAGTTCATCCTTTGAGACATAAAGCAACATATAACTTTTTTAGCTAATTCGCAGACGGGTTGGTGGAAACCATTTGTTCATCTGACACGGAATGACCAAGCTGAGGAAGTGAACATTATGGACATGAGATCTTTTTTTAAAGAAATCGATGGATGAGTCGAGCTTTAGATCCAAGATAATTAATTGCACTTGGCAGTCAACACACATCAAAGAACCAAAGGACAAATTGACTGCGCAATGCCAAAAATGAATTCAAGAACTTTGAGGCATCTTTTTTTAGTTTGATAAAAAATAAGACGAAATGTTTTAAGTGTCAATGATATATTATAATAAGAATTTGGGAAATGGTGAGTTTGTTTTTAAAAGGTTTCCGCTTCTGTATCCCTTATAAATAAATATAATGTTTTTGACAAGATATACGGAATGTGTGTTTGTAAAAGTGCATTAAGACGTATGTCAACTTCATGACTTTTGGTTTCCATGGCAGCAATTTCAACCAATCATTTTGTTTCTGCGATCTGTTTTTTTTAGCATTATTGGAAAATTACAGTCTGTCTCATTTCTAGAATGCAAAGTCTTCGTAAAAAATCTGACATAAAGAGCACCAAAACATCCCAAAAATGTGATAAAAAAATTACGAATTTGCTCTTCTATCCGTGAGTTTGCATTTTTCTATAGTGTGGCTTGTAGATGCTGAGCAACGAGGCTAAACACCAGTTTGCATGTTGTGAGACGAACTGTAATTCAATATTATCTGACCCAAACACACTGTTTCTGCATTAACTCTAGCAAAAGTTGTGGCAGATGGACAGAACTTATATGGACTACCCCTCGTACATATAGGCCTATATGAATTATTTCTTCTCAATAGGTATAGTTATATATGATAAACAGCATTTAGTTACAACATTACGACTTTATTTGATAAAATAGATCCATCTGCATCCTCTTCGAGTCTCTCTTGCATGATGTGCCATCACTATTAATACAGACAACTCCCAGAGTGTAGTGTTGAGCCTATAGAAATAAGATCATCCCTCATAAGCTGAGAATGATGAGCCCCAGTGGACAAACTGTAGTTGCTTCCGGCTGAAGAGGTTTCCTCATATGTTAGGGTGGGGAAGGTCGACAATCAGTGTACACTACTTTTTGGAGGTTTTTTTATTCAATATAGTATACTCATGCTACACAACAAACTAAACTAAAAGACTATGCCTGGATGCTAAATATTGTGGTCCCTTTTCATAAGACTTCTTGTTATGGCACCAGCCTGTCTCATGTGACTCCCTTCTCCTTCGGGAAGTGATATTCATCCATAGTAGCATGACATAATTAAACTAATTATTGTTACACTCTGGAACTAATTGGTCTGGATATTGGACTTGAACCGTCAATGAACCGAAATAGTGTTATAATTGTACATACCCTGTAACTTACTTACAGTCTGTCTCATTTCTGGAATGAGTGTTCGTCGTCAAAAATAAGAAAAACATAACAAAAATGTGACAGAAAAATTGCAAATTTGCTGATCTAGCCATGAATATGTGTATTTCTGCTGTGTGACCTGTAGATCAGGAGCAATCAATCAGGCCAAAAACCAGTTCTCATGTTGTGAGACAAACAGTAACTGTCTTTTCAACTGAACATGTACATGTGCCAGTGAAGCAGAATGCAAGATAATTTGAGCTGAGCCACTCACTCACTCGCCAAGTCTTTTCCTGCTTTAAAATTGTGTATAATTCATTCTTTGTCTCGTTTTGGCCTTTTTTTTCTGTCCCCACAAATCTAGTTTTTGTTGTCAATGTTTTCTCTTGAGTACTCAAAGGTACTCCCCTACAAGACAATGGAAATAAGCATCATTATCTTTGCATCTTGAACAAATGAGATATGCCTCTTGTTTCACAGTTTTTGTGAATTCTAAATGTAGTTACTCATAGGCACGCCGTATTATATATTCTGAGCACACAGGACTTATTTGATATTTGATTGTACTCAGTGATGGCACAACATTTTTCCTAATGGTTAGTCTAATGGTAGCATGGTGGGCTGCTATAAGTGCTAGTGCCTGGTCTGGGATTTGAATCCAGGTCTTGCTGGGTCATCTCGGCATACGCTGGATGGCAGTATCAATCATCCTTCGCCTCACTGCAATGTCCTCCTCCTGGCCCAATTATTGATCCTGGATGTAAAATAAGGAACTTCAAGAATTCACAAGGCTGCTGAAATCATAATAAATTCATCACGGAAGTGACATGTCAAAAACCTGACATTTAAGGACAGTCTGAACATTCATTGCATTGAGATTAAATTGGAATTAGGGATGATATTTGTGAGAATAAAAATGTACAATATGAACATGTACCCCCAAATAAACAGGCTAAAAGGTATTATAGATACATGTAGTTAAACTTGACCGGCATATTAACCTACATTGTTGTCATATATACCTAATATGAACATGTACCCCCAAATGAAAATGCTGAAAGGTATACTATGGATACATGAAGTAAAACTTGACTGGCATATTAACTTAAATTAATGTCCTATCTAATATTTGAATACTCCTGTTGCTCACCTAGTTTACCTCCCCCCCTCACTTGACATGAAAAGCATTGTCTACAGCCTTCGTCTTGACCATCCAGTACTACCTAACCATTTTCAACCATCATTCTTTATTTTTATGTCCATTGTTGTCTGCTGATAACCACTCACTGGAGTTTGCAAAACTGCTCTCTGAGTGGCAGCACATGTTCATTAAATTTCATCATGCCAGATGATAGCGCACATCCTGCCAATGATGGAATTCAGTACTTTGCAATAAAATGATACTGAAACAATTGTATTGATGTACTGTGGTTATTTCTTCCTTTTACTCAAATTCCAATTTAATCTCAATGCAATGAATGTTTCAGAATGTTCTGAATGTTCTTCAGATGATTGAAATGACCCTCAAAGGTCCAACTTGATATCTACAAGAGATTCTCAGAATACCAGCAATTTCCAGGGTACAAAGGTTGTCCTTACAGATTGTGCTTAACTGTCAGGTTTATTTAGCAATCATCCGGATAGCATTTTTGTGTCAAACTTGTGTCAACCGCCATGACATGGAGTTCATGGACTGTTCTCAGCATCTAGAAAATGTGACTGAAAACAGACCTCATAACTCACAAGACACTTCATTTTAAAATCTTTTTGTGCTCTTGAGTTGCTTTGTTATAATTCAAGCTTCCATGGTGCTTTCTAAATTTCACATTTTTTAGTGGGAGAGCCGTGAGACAATGGCACACAGCAGGAAAATCCGTGGAAAAGTTTATATCAACCGAAACTCCTGCAAATCCCCTTTAGAAATTTACAATCTTTTAAACTGCTCTAATACTCATTAAAGCTTAATTTCTGTCTTGGTATTCAGATATTAAATGGCCACATCAATAGTCCATAATATATAAGCTGGATCTTCATTGGAATATGCAATATGTAAATCTGTCGTTAAAACTTATGTAAACTTGAGGCCCTGATCCTGCATAATCATTCCATTATCTCAAGCTTGCGAAGTAAATAGAATGTTTAAAGATCTGAGCTCTCTGTATAATAAATTGATTTCTTAATTTGTATAGCTCTTAGCATATCAGTGGTCAACACCATTTTCAAAATTGCATTCAACTTGGCCTTGTGATGTTACCGATTTGTAACTAATGATTTGTCTGTGTTAGTTACTATTTATTGATTCAGTCTCAAAATTAATTTCGTCTTTGACTCCACCTGAAAATTAAAGTTCGATTCCAACACTTATTCCACCCAATAACCTCCTACTCCATGATTCCCGACCATGACTCTGACTCCAGTTCCAAAGCCCTGGATGAATGGTTTATGAGGTGTCAAATACCGCACAGTGCGCACTCTATAGAAAAAAATCTATTCTATCATTACACATAGTCCGTTCAGATTCTTGGGAATTCAAAATTTTAAATTGAAGTTTATAGGTTGGAATGCATGGGTATAGTGCAAATTAGGGCACTTAGTATTAGTTAGACACCAATTTGGAGGGTTCTAACATGTTTTTCTGTCAGTTAGATCCCAGCCTGAATTCAGGGAATTAGGTCTTTGGCAAAGTAGACCTTCATATTTTTGAAGTAATTGGCAAGATCCAACATTAATAAAAATTGTTTTTCGCAAAATATTTTCACCCATAAGCCATCACCAAAAGCCAGTTGGTCTTGTGATAACTATGCCATGCAAGTGTGTAAACCCTTCAATAGGTGCTAGGGTGCAGACAGGGTCAGTTTCTGTCATTCATCCTTTGTCTAGAGATGCTTACAACAGACAAAATGCCCAATATGTGACGATGGTCACGTTCTATGGATCAATACAGTGGCCTCCTTTGCTTTGCAATAAAGGCAGATAAGACAGGAGCTCAGCTGCAGTGGTGATCATGAAGTTGAATGTCATTGTTCAAATAGCTTCAGGGTTATTCAGATGATATACATGAGATATTAAAAAAAAAATTGAAAACTATTTTACGAAAATACGAAAGTCTTGCAATGTTCCTTAATTTAATAGACTAAAAAGTGGATTTTGTGTGTGTGAAAAAACAGCATTAACACATAAGTGGCAGCCTCACAAACTGTATTGACCTGAGAGCCTTGACTCATTTGACATCTTAAGCCTAAAGCAAAGGAGAGTCAACATGGCAATGGCACACAGTGGAAAAGTCTTCTTCAACCGTAACTTCAGTAAATCCTCTTTGGAAATTTACATGATATTTTATATCTCCTGTTATACTCATGAAAGCTTTTATGTGTCTTGGTATTCTGATATTGAACTATCCATGATATATTAATATACACTGCATCTTCATTGGAATATATATATGTCTTTAAAACAATTTAAACTTGAGGCCCTGATCCAGCATAATCATTCCATTATCTCGAGCTTGCAAAGTAAATATAATGTTAAAATATATGAGCTCTTAGTATAATTAACCAATTCTCAATTTGTATAGCTCTTTGCAGATCATTGGTCCACAGAATTTTCAAAATTACGATACAACTTGGCCTTGTGATGTTACCAATTTGTAACTAATGATTTGTCTGTGTTAGTTACTATTTATTGATTCAGTCTCAAAATTAATTTCGTCTTTGACTCCACCTGAAAAATACACACTCTATAGACAACAAATCTATTCTATCATTGCATATAGTCCGTTCAGATTCTTTGGAACTCAAAATTTTAAATTGAAGTTTATATAAATATGTTGGAAGGTATGGGTATTGTGCAAATTAGACACCAATTTGGAGGGTTCTAACATGTTTTTCTGTCAGTTAGATCCCAGCCTGAATTCAGGGAATTAGATCTTTGACAAAGTATACCTTGGTATTTTTGAAGTAATTGACAAGTTCCAACATTATTAAAAATATGACCTGCTCCATGAAAATGAGTTCAAAGTCGACCTCCCACCAAATTTAGTTGTGAGCCTTGACCAATTTGACTTCTTACGCCCAAAGCAAAGGAGAGTCAACATGGCAATGGCAAACAGCAGGGAAATCCGTGGAAAAGTCTTCTTCAACCGGAACTTCAGTAAATCCTCTTTGGAAATTTACATGATATTTTATATCTCCTGTTATACTCATGAAAGCTTTTATGTGTCTTGGTATTCTGATATTGAACAACCGCATCAGTAGTCCATAATATATAAACATAAACTGCATATTCATTGGAATATAAATATGTTGTTAAAGCTATGTAAACTTGAGCCCCTGATCCAGCATAATCATTCCATTATCTCAAGCTTGCGAAGTAAATAGAATGTTTAAATATCTCTGGTTGGTTAATGCACTTTTCACCTTTTTTGGACAGAACTGCATTTCTACCATTAAAATTCTTCCCTCGGCCTTTTGTTGAAGTTTTCCTTCAGATTTTAAGCTAAAAATAGCATTTTTCCTATTAAAAAATACGGTGACCCCCCTGAAAAAAAAAAATTTCCTTGACATATTTTCTTGGAAGCCTTATGCTGAAAATTTTGGATGAAATATACAGAACTGCCTTTAATACAGCAGCATTTGAAGGAATAGCAGAGCAGTGTAGCCCTCAAAAATATCAAAAGTACATTGGTCGACCAGAGATTCGAGCTTGTAGTATAATTAACTAATTTCGTAATTTTCTTCGCATATCAGTGGTCTGCATAATTTTCAAAATTAAGATACAACTTGGCCTTGTGACGTTACGCACTTGTAACTGTTTCAATGATTTGTTTGTGTCAGTTACTATTTATTGGTTCAGTCTCAAAATTAATTTCGTCTCTGACTCCACCTGAAAATTAAAGTTTGATTCGAATCAGAGTCCGCCAAAGAGTGCCGGTTTGCCAGTCAAAACCGGCAAAATCAGCGTGTGTCCGGTAAAATGAAAGTAACTACCTGCCCAAATGCTGGTGAGTCACTGAGATAACTGAGCTATCAACGCAATCAGTATAGGCTTTTGAAGACTCAAGGGCAATTAGGAAACATCAATGATGCAAATTGGATTCAGAAGTATCAAATCGATTTTTTCTCTCTCTCTCTCTTGTGTGCGTTTCCGGGTTGCCGGATTGCTCGACCTATTTTTTAGGGAGCAGCACTTTTTAGTATGTCCATTATTTTTTAAATGTTTCTTGCTACATCCACCAGTTTTCCTGGTTCCTCATTGAAAATGTCTCTGTTTTTTACTTGTCCTATTTCTGGGTTGTCCACTTTCTCGCAGTCTTCCATGACATGTTTCTTAGTTGAATATTATTGGTTGCTTCCTACGCTGGGTGCCTTGTTTGATTCCAGTACTGGCCAGCACACCTTGCGGCCCTGGCCCTACAATGTATGTTATGTTGGACAGCAGTTTCAGCAGTTAATATACTATAGGCTTCCACTTACAATAGGGCTTGCCAACAAAAAATTGATCTTATCACAGTCTTGCCAGGTGTCAGCACTGATAGTAGGTGCAAAGGAGAGGATTGTCAATTTTCTCATAACTTTTAAAAATGGTTTTCAAGACAATAACTGACCTACAGACTTTACTATTTGACTGATTTGCAAAATAAAAAAGGCATCATGGAGAAAATTATATTTTCTACCAATTAGACGAACAAAAATTGTCACTTCTACAAAAACGTTTGTGCAGTCATTGCCATTCAGCAAGTGAACTTTATTTTGCACTTTTTCGCTTTTGTGAAAAAATCACTGCTCTGGGTCAAATTTAGAAAGTTGGTTTATGATATTGAAAGATGCCTCCATTAAAGGACAAGTCTGAGTAAACATTTCATGCTCCTAACTGTATTGTTTTCTTCAAGAGTGACAAGACTAAGCATTAAATAAGCCAAAAATGCAAATTTTTGAGATTTTCTTTAGAATTTTTGTCTTCAGAGGAAAAAAAGTCTGCTATGAAGTTGAGTAAAAAATTCCAAAGCAAATATATCATCAAGGTCTAAACTGGCAGATTCTATAACTGTGAAAAAAAGTTTGAGAGTCCTACGGTTGCTGATTTACAGTGTTGGAGGTCTCGAGAACAGCCTCGTCCTTGACGCCGGCCTCGGAGCGATATTTTGATGGCCTCGGCCTTGGCTCGATCTCGGATGTCAAATCCTTGGCCTTGAATCGGTCTCGGTGGTCCTGGCCGCAACTGCATCACTCAAAACATTTAATTATTTTGACAGATTTTCAACTGGAAACATGTGGAAAACAAGCATCACATTTCACAACTTCTCTAAATGATTATTTTGGTACATAACATCTTCAAGTCTTGAGATTGAGAATAATTTTGGAGTTCTGCAGTTTTCTGGTTCTTGGATTCCCTGATGTGTGTTCTATTCCTTCAAAAACAGCCTAATTAAAGTTCAGATGTTTTTATTACTCATACTATCTTTCTCATACATGTATATTTAAGAAGGCTCTTTCTCTCTTTGTCAGATTTTGAAAGCAAATTATATTAGATGTCTGTGATCTCATTCACCAATCGTAAAGATTCTCCTCTCACGGAAAACAGACGTTACTGGGCGACTAAAATACGTTTGATAACATTGTTTCCATTGTTAGTTAGTGTTTCGCAATAAGCCCATTGCTTGTCATGTGAAACTTATTTTATATCACCTTAATATTAACTGACCTGAATTTCATGAGTTTTGTGTGATATGTATCAAAAGTTATGACATGTTGGACAGAACTTTTGGAAAACCCTTCATACACGTATGCTTATTTTATACTTGGGCCCTGGATTTCCACAAATCCTGTTCAATGCATGTATTTCCAATGCATTAACATTCTCTGACATATCCTGCTTCTATAACAAAATCATGTTAACATCATTTGTCATAAAAATTCCCCGTTTAGTTGTAATTGCAAGATTATAACTTCTGATAACTTAATATAATACTAAATCGTGCATTTTTAGAGGTCATTAATTCGCAACTTTAATAAGAAGTTATACTTTTTGTAAAATTCTTCAGTGGATTAACCATCAAGCACTCTATCATTTTAAAAATCTTTTTAAAATGCTACTTTGGTTTTTGAACATTTTTATGACATTAATTCAACGTTAGACATCACCAAGATACTTATGTACCATTGGAAAAACTGGTATCTAACTGACATTTGATGAACGTAAGTGTTTGCTGGGTATTGTCGAATTACGACATTGACATAGGAAACTAAGAAAAATAATTCAGTTTAGTATAGTGGGGCAGATTTGTCATTAACTGAGAAGTAATTATGCATTTATATATTGGTTAAAAGACATAATGAAGAACATATTCACTATTCAGATAGGGAGCCATTTCATATTTGACCTATAGTTGACCCACAGCAGCCATATTCCGAAAAATACTGTCACTTTCCTGCTATCTTTGAAACATTGACAATTGTCCCCATTGTGGCAAATTTCTGATTTGAAATCTCGTTGGACATCCTTGTTACCATTTGAAATCACTAAACATGCGGTATTTTTGGTTATCTACTCCTCTTGTGCTTGTTTAACTTTCAAATTTGACATGGTGTAACGGATGCTTGTTTGATTCTGTGGAAAATGCATAGATTCACTTCAAATTCAGACAATCTATAGTTTAGACGTGTATACGAGGGGCGTTCAGAAAGTTCAAGGTTTTTTTTCTTTATATAGAAACTTATATTATATCTAGAACTATGAATTTTTTACAGGATACAATTTAGCAGTTTTGGAATGGATTCCCAAAATTTTGGACCATTCTGTGGTTGCCATGGAAACAGACAGTTCAGCTAGGTGGCAGAGGTGATACGGAGATCAAGAAAGTCAATGAATTGTGGCTGAGAGAGACCTCGCTCTATCACTTGTCTAAGTGAGATTGACAATATTTGACACAAGAAATAAAATACCAGCTTTTGAAAATACTCGCAAGTACACCGAAATCATTAATTCATACACCTGATCCGTTGAAATAAATGTTCCTTGAAGCCCTCCAGGCAAAGTTTTCTGAAAGCATTTCGGTCATACAAAGCCTTTTCTCCTCCTGAGCCTGAAACTATTGCCCCCAGTGACTAAAGTAATGCGAAACCAGGACTAAAGTAAAGCTATATATCACAGAAATAGCTGGGATGGATAATGTTGTCCCTTTAGCTCTCTTGTTCACAGAAATGAATCCATGATTGGTCGAAAGTCCTGATGTAGTTGAGGACCAATATTCTGGCGCCTGAATCTCTTTTGCCAAATCTTGCATTCAGCAGTGCTTTCCCACATGGGTTCAATGTAAGAATACAAACATTTGATATGCTTGAAAGTATATTTAGAAGCTAATATCATATTTCTTGTGTGAAATATTGGCAATCTTACTAATACAAGTGAATAGAGATAAGATTTTCCATGCTGCAATTCATTGACTTTCTTGATCTCCGTATTACCTGTGCCACCTGGCTGAACTTTCTGTTTCCATGGCAACTACAGAATGAATTGAAAATGTTCAAATTGTCCAAAATTTTGGAAACCTATTCCAAAACTACTGAATTTTATCCTGTAAAAAATTCATAGTTCTACATTGAAAAAAAGTTTCCATACAAAAAAGAGATATGAACTTTCTGAACGCCCCTCATACTCCAGTTTGGCGAGTTTCACTAAGATAAACCCAGCAGTGAAAAATTAATTACACTTTGGAAAAAAAAACTATAACACTTTAATATTGCTGAGTTTAGTTTGTGACATAAAATAGGTGAAATAATACATATTTTTAAACTTTTCTGAAAAGCATTGAAGACTTATAAGTCATAAATGGAATTCACCATACAGTGTATAAGGTCCTATGATAACCCCAGTGACTCTTATTGCAAAGGCTGGATTTTAAATGTCAATTTTCTCAGAAATTGCAAATTGTAATTTACTGGGTTTTTCCATTGGACGCTAGATTTTCCAGGAAGCCAACTGCTATTTACAAGTCTGTGTTCTGCTGCGCATCATCCAATGCAGGGGGCTACCCAGTTCAGTCCAGACCTTGTGTGCAATGTTATTTCAACCATTGCGGCAAGTCTAGTCGCTTTTCTGTTCACAAAACTGAGCTAAGAAGACTTAGTCTTGGTTACACTGACCTGGAATATCTCACTGCGGACAGGACAAGAAAAATGTAAGTAAATGAGTACATAAACAATTAAACATTGAATGAAAAAGTGAACATACTGAACAATCATATGGAAATAAAGCAATTTGCAAAAACTTTCACTTTAAAACACTGCATGTACATTGTGCAATGGGGATCGTAAACCTTACAAGCAGAATCAGGGTGCTCAGAAATTTTCAGAGAACTAACTTCAGGTATTTATTGTCTGGCTGCCTTAGTCGTTTCCAATTTATATTGTGTGTGACAGACCAGTTTGATGTAACCATACATTTATTCACCAGGAAGCTTGAAAATTTTAATATTACTAAAAATTCTCTACCACGAAACTCGATGTGTTAGTCTTAGCCATAACAGCAAAAAAGATTTAATTCTGGAAAACGCGGTTTTGCATAACTTTCTCAATTTTAAACCTACACGATTCTAACCACCATTTTTGAAATGGCAACGAAGAGAGCTTTCATTTGAAACATGATGCGTCTGCATGGAAATTGAGTTGTCAATGATTTCTTAAATTTCAATTCACTTACTCGCCTTTTGCTGTTTTGGCTTCAACTTTGGCTCCGTATGCATCCACTTTCATTTATTTAACTTGAAGGTTCGAAATTCTGCATGGGTGCATCATTTGGCAAGTGTAACAAAATGCGGGGGTTTCTTGCCCTCTATGGTGAAATTAATTTTTGAACCACCCTACCCATCAGTCCACTACCATGAGGACCAATGGGCCATCCCATGGTGTCCGATGGACCATGCTCATCATTGCTTCTCTCATATTTTTTTAAGGCAGAACTACTTGAGATAATGAGCTAAAATTTGGCACAAATCCTTTAAACTACGGTACTACAGGTTTATCAGAGAATTTTTCAGACAAACCTGAGGGGGTCGAGTGGGAAGCATTTGTTGAATTGACCTTGAATGACCATAATATTATGTATGGGAGCGTGGGGACCGATAGGCCACTTAACAAATTATTGGCCTTTTGGGCACATAAGCTGCAGATACATAGTTAGTACTTAAATTGTCCTTTTAGCCAGCGTTATTCTCTATACAATGTAAAATGATATCAGATTCAAGGAGATATATAAGAAACAGATTTTTTTGTCAGAATCAGATTAACCTAAGGAGAATTATGAGAAAAAATATTTTTTTTGTCAATAAAAATAGTGGCTCATCAGTAGGGTTAGGGTGGTACAAAAACACTTTCCTCCAAATTTCTCTGATTTGAATCTTGTATTCTGATTTTATATAGATAGAAGGTATTGTGTAAAAATTTCAGCAAAATCAATCAATACTTAGAGGTGGCACAAAGCCGTTGAAGTTTAACATGCGATTGCCCGTCGGCAGACCTGCAAATCATTGGTATTTGCAAATCTTGCTATAACAGCATATAATTTTGATAAAGTAAACTTTTTTTTTAATATGTCCAGGCTGCCCATTCCAGTCCTGATATTCTCTCTAACTTACAAAGTTTCGCAGCAGGTCAGCATAGATATAACATAGGTTAATTATCAAGCCTTTTTCATAAAAACAGGCAAATATATCACTGGATATGAATAATAAATAAAAGATAACACTAAGATATTACTTTGCAAAGCCAATTTTATGATATACTGAAAAATCAAGAAGAAATATTCACCTCTGAGAAAGACCTGGAAAATTGATGAATTTTTCAGTTGCGAGAATGAGGAATTACATTATAAACTTCTAGGGCTTTGTGCCACCTCTAAATATTAACCAATTTGGCTGAAAATTTAATTTGGCATGTGTTTGTTTGACTTATCTGGTCATCAATTTCCACTTTCAAATTGGGGGTTTTAGGAGATTTGATTTTTCCCATTGAAATGTGGACCACCCTAAGTAGGGTGTTTCGAAAAACATCAATTTCGCCATAGAGTAGGGTTGGAAATATATCGCAAAACTACCGAAATCACAATATCACAACTTGCAATACCCATATCGCAGTAGGGGATAGCGGGGCATCATGAGCCACGGGGCACCATGAACCATGGCCCCTACTAAACAAGCGGTGTGATAGAACTGCTCGATAGGAAGACCATATATTCCTTTATTAGTGTAGAACTAGCAATCATAAGCTTTCTTTTCAATGTGGGAACAAGAACTGAAAAAAAACAAACTTTTGACCAGCGAATTTGAGTGAAAAGTAAAATATTGGGAGGTGGAACTTTTTCTTCTAGTACTGTAGCTATTCCCTGCATCTTCATAAAACTTTGTCTTCTTAGAGAAACTAAGGCAAGTGCTAGGATGATGTCATAACATTGATACCATGATAAACTGGAAAATGGTGATATGCACTAATAGATGAAATTTACAAATGGGGCACCATGAGCCACTTGGAGCACCATGAGCGAGTTTTAATGTACAATATGTACCTCCTCATGCAATTAAAGCTGAATTGTAACAACAACTCTACTTTTGTAAGTCCAGAAGTTTAGTGCAAGACATCAGCAGCTGTTTTGGACACATTTGTGCTATTTTCATAGAAAAATACGCAAAATCCATCTGATCCGTATTGTGGCAAGTGCAAAGGGAAAATTTCAAGTAAATCATCTGGTTTGCGAGGTATTAGTTCTTTACAGTTGAATGAGAAGGATAATACATGTATGTAAACAGCCCCCCATGCCTTGGCTCATGGTGCCCCAGTGTCGGGGCAAGATGAGCCGCATGACTAAACTTTTTAAAGACGGTATTTTGACTATTTAAGAATTAAGAATATAATGTAACAACACTGGATATTGTAGCCAAGAGGTCATGCTATGATTATATAAAGCAACCAGCTATTTACCATTTAAACTTTAGGCTCAGGAGCATAAACTCAGAAAAGCGGCTCATAGAGCCCACTCTCCCCTAAGGTCTATCTCAAAAATAATGAAGCCAAAGTGTGACATGACCATCAAAATTTTAAAATGTATTTTTGTATGAAATGACCTAAGCATATTGGAAAGAACATATTTAAGTTCCAGAAACTATATTTACCTTGGTGCTTTGATGAGTTAAAATAATTGATAAAAGCTGAATATTACAGAATTTTAAAAAGTTTGTTTTTCATGGCAGTGTCACATAATTGGGTTGAATGGTAATTTGTCATGAAATTAAATCCATTTACTTCATTTGACAATAACTGGCACATTCTTAAAAGTCTTCTGGACGATTGTCATTCAAATACACCTAATATATTTTGAGAAACACCCAATTTTTCGAAAATTTTCGGAAATTTATTTTTAAAACTTACATATATTAACCCCAAAAGCATATGTTTTCATTTAAAATGATTTTAACTGTCCTATGTTATGCGTCTGTATATGGGCTTCAAATTGATGCCAAATAAATGCTACCGAAGTGATTTTCTGCTCAGCAAATGATGATAGAAGTATGATTTTTGGCCCCTTTTTCGACATATAAAGCTGATTTTAAGTACTGGTATGATATGAATCTTAAAAAAAAGTTCTGGTTTTGACTCAAATCGATTTAATATGAATTATCATTAATAACTGCGGGAAAAATACAACCGTGTACGAAATAATAACTATTTTGTAAATGTTTATTGCCTTTTTAGACAATTAGGCCCCAAATTTTAAAGAATGCTCTATAAATGTTATAATTATTGAAATAAAGCAATGAAATGTACTCCAACTACTGAAATTATATGTTAATTTTCACTGTAAGTAATATTAGAATGATCGCTTTACTGCTAGTCAGAAAAAAAATTGAATACGATAAAAAGTTTTCAGAGCGTTACGTGTGCGATGAACATAACTTTTGAATTTTATCACCCAAACCAGTCAACAACTTGGATTAGTTCATAGATCAATAAAACTTCATAGATTTACTATATTTTGAGCCAATCCAGATTAAAAACAGAGCTTTCATAGCTCTGTACCACTTGAAAGTACTCTCAGCGTTACGCGTGCGACACATTCACCTTTCCAGCTATTCAGTGGAATTATTCCATTAACCAGATTTTCCACAATCACAAAAAGCTCCAAAACAACTAAGTAGATGAAATAATAGATCTCAATGTTAATGGGAAACTAGGGCATTTCAGAACAGGAACATTCAAATTTGACTCAATTTTCAAAGTCAACCTTTGAACGCATATAAATCAATGATGTCAAAACAATTGAATAGAAGTGCTTGTTTCAATGGATTTGTGAAGCCTTGGGATGTGGAGATTCCAAAAATTATAAGGAAATATCAATGGAACATATCAAACTTTGTAAAACTGAAAGAATTCATCAGGTGAAAAAGGTTATGTCACGCTAAATAGTAAAAAAATGCATGTTTTCTGATATATTTTCATCTCTATCTCAGTAACCCTTTGACGAATTACCATGAAATTTTCAGGATTTTGGCTTAAGAATGTATTCAAGGCAAGACTGTAATATGAAATTGGTGCATGCAGCCATTATCAAAATTTGTGACCCACAGTGAAAACCAACTGTGTGGCTTCATTATTTTTGAGATAGGCCCTAATTGTTCACTGATGCAATATTTAGAATTAGGGACCATTCATAATTCATGACTGGGGGGAGGGTAGGAGTTTTGCTCAAGGGGTACTAACTTTTCGCACATGTTTCAAGGCGGGTATTAACATTTCCAAGGGGGGTAAGAAATTTTACAAAGAAAAAATGTTATAAAACACGCATACTCTCACTTTATCTCCATTTTTTACGTGCAAAAGTCTGTGAAATGGCAAAAATTTGTACGCGTGACCTTGTATAACAGTATATAGTGTGTGTATTGCTTTGTGTGTCGAGGGAGGTACTAAAATTCCGCATGAAACTCAAGGGGGGGAATACATTTTTGACGGCAAGTTTCAGCAAAGCTGCCTTGGCCTAGTGCATGAGGTGTTCGCCTGGTAACTGAGACGTTGCAGGTTCGACTCCCACCAATGGCACCTCATATCATCTATAGGCACCTCATATCATCTATAGGCGTATGGCACGCACGATTTTTGGGGGGGCAAGTGACATTTGCCCGAATTTCACGATCTAAAATTATAAACATTTCAAGTTTAATTGCCTGGAAGTCATTAATTTTCAGTAGTTTTTATTTAATCATCTGCCCAAATTTTTTAGACTTTTTGCCCGAATCTTACTGTTTCCCAAACTTTGGGGGGGGGGGCGATCGCCCTCCTGCCCCCCCCCTCCGATACGCCTATGCCTCATATCAAAAATAAGAATCAAATTCTGGGAATGTTTTTATAAGTTTTTGCAACTTTATGGTCACAACAACAAAATCTTACAACAACAAAACCTTCCTCTTCTTCCTTATAATAACTCTTGACCCCAATTAAGGTGGAAAATACATTAAATGTCCCAAAGTCACAGTGGAATTGACCTAATGAAACATTACATATATTGAACAGGATTTGCAGAAATCCAGGGTCCAAGTATAATATTATCCAGGATCCAATTGTGTGTAATATGCTTGCAACAACTGATAGTACATGTCAGATACACAGCATAAGCATGGGTGTTAGATTTACAAAATTACAAACTGATAAAAGTTTTATACAGGGATCATGTTGCTTTGTCTGAAGATAAATGTCCTGAAATAGTCCTGAAATAAATACTTTGACAGTTTGAAAGTTTGACCTCAAATGTGTGTGTAAGAACAAAACCTCACATCAGAGCATTGAGGTTTATTCACGATTGACCATATGGCCAGACACCTTTTTGAGTTGTGTCACAGTTATTGAAATCCCATTGTATTTGACCACTGTTTGAAAAGTCTCTTTTGTTTTTGACCACACAGACAGTCATGCCTGGTTGCTTTGAGGATCCAACCAAGAGACAGTGTGAATAACAGCTCAGCTTTGACTGATTGCTGAACTGAAGGATTAGAACTTGCTTATATTTAACATTTAAAAGAAATGTGGGGACCAAATCATAGTTATCTCCCTGAAAGAGTCTTAATAAAAAAAAAAAATCTTTCTTAAGATTTAGGCTAACCTCTGCGACCTGGGTTCTCTTTTTCTGTCTAGACAACCAATGTTGGATCTATAACCAAGAGTAGTTGAAGGATACAGAGGGTAAAGCTGAGGGTAGTTGAGGTGAGCTGAGTTCAGTGGAGGCAAGCCGAGGATAGTTGAGTGTGTAAGGGTGGTATCCTGCCATGAGGTAACTTAATTTTGACAGCAGCAAGCTTGCTTGTCAATTAGAAATCGTCCGATTGCTCGCAAATGTTTGTTTCTAAAATACAGGGCATAAAATAACAAAATTTGATTCCTGCACATTTTGCCTCATGTGAAATATGGGTAATATCTATCTATCTATCTATCTATCTATGTGTTTAGCTGTGTTTAGCTGTCTATCTATGTGAACAGGTATTATTACAGATCTCGTATAAGTGTGCCATGTTCCATGTGAATATATGCTCAGATGATGTCAGTATGGCAATACTGACATCACTATTGGTACTCCAAGCTTGAGTGTTGATTCCAACTGCTACCAACAAGTCGGGCTTATGGGCTGTCTAAGTGTGAATAACAATTGATTAATCTGCATTCATTGGTATGGTTGTTTGATTCAGTTGGAGCAGGTGAAACTGATATGTTTGAGCCACTTGCTTGATCCATCATGGACATTCATGGTGGTCCTGTTGTGAAATTTCTCCTTGAGGGCAGCACCTTGTGGCATTTCAGCCTTTTAAGTGAGATCTGCGCCAAAGAAACTGTTCAGAATTGATGACTGGAATGGGGATGATGGGGAGATTTTTTGGAAGTGAATGTGGCGGTGTTGCATGGGCATACTAGAGGACGAGAGATGGGGGGGGGGTAGTTACTCCCCAAAAATTTGGGAAAAGGCCAGACAAGGAGGCTAAGAATTCGATCATCAAATAAACATTTTTGGAAATCAGTGATAAGGATGCCCCCAAGCAAAAAATATTATTTTTGCAAAGACAAAGCAGCACATGATAACCTCTCAGACCAAAAAATGAATGTGAGAGTGAATGGATATTGTAACTTTTGGATTTATTCAAAACATCAAACTGAATAATCAATGTTGAGCAACAATCTAACAGCTTATTGTGGATTTGTAATGGTGTGATCAGTATGGGTTCCAAGTGACACACATGAAACTGCGAAATATACCAACTGTGAAATCATTATGCTGATACTGACATCACAGGAGCACTGTGGCAGTTGAAAAGAACATGGCACACCTATACGAAATCTGTAATAAGGTATGTTTTTCTTTAGGCTTTCTCATCATTGTCAGCTAATAGTAAATAACATGTCACATGAAATATTGTCCATTAGATTTTTAATATGATTGCACCATTTTCAATAAACTTCCTGTTGAGATTAATTGAGTACAAGGAAGCACTGACATAGACCAACTGCACAAATCAAGTAAAAAAAATCATTTTGCTTATATTTGAAATTAAAGAATTAGATCTGCCAATTCTACCTAGAATTCAACTTGCATTAAAATAACACAAACTGGTAAATACACAACATTGGGGTGATATGAAACAATACCAATCAACACAATTGCATGTTTTTTCAGAATTAAGTGAGTTCAATTCATTTTATTAGTCCAGTAGAGCCCCCCTATGTCAGAGGAACCCAAAAAGCTGTAAAACAATTCTTACTGAATTGAAAGTGAGTGCCCCCCTCAATGATGCCAGTGATGCAGCCATAGTGTGGTGCCCTGCTATGTGAATGCATACAGACCAGAAGACTAGGCTAATGCAGCCATAGCCATGCTGGGAGAGCAGAGCAGTGTATGTAGAACTGTGGAAGAAATACTTTCAAAATGTCACAATAAAGTCACTAAATGTTAGTTTAAAGATCCGGGGATAAACTTTATGACAGTAACGTAACATACACTGACGAAGGGCTGTGAAAGTAGTGGCAGGTGCCAAGTAGCTGTTACATAAAATTAGGCCTAAATGTTAACATTTCAGTGTGTGCAAAAAATCTTCCTTACGAAACGAAGGCACTGCCTTGCCACCCAGTGGGCAGGCAGCGCAATTAATTTGTGTTACAGACTCATTTTTGAGAAATTCGACATGTTGCGGAAAATCGCAAAGTCTCTAACCCCAGCAGAAGTGGCGCAAATGGAAACGAGGCGGCCGACGCATGAAATTCTCAAAATTGAAAAAAGATGATAAAGCAGTGACAACAGAGCTCAGCTGCAATGGTGACGTTACGATAGATAGGGCCTGCCTGGCTGCGTGGAAATGTGCCTAAATGACGTTTTTACATGAGCAGCGAGCCACTTTAAATTTAACAAAAAAATCTTAAAAAAAAAAAGATTAGCTGGCTGTAGTAATAACAGATTTCAAAATTTATAACTGGTGGTTTTGTCATAAAAATATCATCTATCTGGAATACCGAAATCACCTATGGCAACCCCGTGGTCGGTAATATACATCTATGTACGTGTCTATGCATCTACCGATCTATCAAGCTAAGGTTATGGCCTCTAACTGTTGGTCAGTTGGTCATTAACTGTTATTCATTAACTGCTGTTCAGATGGTCACTAACTAATGGTGCACTAACTGTTGGTGCACTCACTGTGGTCACTAACTGTGGTCACTAACTGTGGTCACTAACTGGTCACTAACTTTTAATCACTAACTGTTGATCACTAACTGTTTACGTGAAAAAAAATATACACACAGCATCACTAACTGTTAACGTGAAAAAATATATACAAACAGCATCACTGGCTTTTCATTATATGAAAAATTATACTATACAACAATATAGTAATACATGCAACATTGAAAATTGCTACATATATGTGGAAATCTATGCATTTGGGTTGGTGCAACTGAATCAATTACTGACTCAGTTTAGTATCTCAAATTTGTATAGACTCGAGGCACTTTATTTCCTCAGACGATTTTCCCTAAATATTGGTGGCAGTTTAAACACAGAATTCTAGGAACAAGAACCATATTTCACCAAAAAAGGGGTTTAACTGAAAGCTTTTGGGGACTGATGGGCCACTATTTCTACAGATTTTCCATAGGTGGCGTATTGGCATGGGGCTGGATATTAAAGTCAGTTAGGGGAAAAAAGCAAAATAGAACTTCAGTTTGCATCTTTAAATGTTAAGCTTCGACTTGAAGGAATGCCCTAAAATTTACAGTGAAGGATTTGCCTTAGTTAGACCACGGGCCAAAAAGTGAAACCCTCCCCCCCGGGAGGGAATTTTCGGGACCCCCCTAGTTTTCTTCCTGGATGTGTTAGGAGTTCATTTCAGGTTGTTTCCGCAATTTAAAAGTGTGTAAACTCCAGAAAAAATAACTCCCTCAATAATCATCTTTATGACACAACAAAGGTGTCATTGGAACCACAAATAAACAGGCTACATGATACGATGCTGTTTCACTCAAAAATATGGACTGAAATTTGTAAGGAAGCCATTTTCCTACCCCTACCCCTACATTTTATTTAATAAAATGAATTTCGCCCATATATAATCACCATTTGAGGCTAAATACTATGCAAAATAATCATAAATTCAGCCTGGGTGAATTTAATCAATCAGTTTTAAAACAACTATCAACACTAGAAACACACAGTCACAAATAAATCCATAAAAATCTATTTATCTGAGCACCGCATCGGAAATTTAGTTGTTTTTAGCGTAACAGACTTTCTGTCACAAAATTAGCCATAACTCCCTCAATAATAATTTTTATTACACAATGTAGGTGTCATTGGAACCACAAATAAGAAGGCTACATGATAAAATGTTACTTTAGTTGAGGAGAGGGACTGAAGTTTAACAGAAGGCCATTTTCTTACCCCTACCCCTAACAGGTTATTTAAAAAAAAAAGATTTCTGAACACTTATAATCATCAATTTCAGTTAAATTCTAAAAAAACCGAAAACAAATTAAGACTAGGTAAATTCTCTCCCATCAGTTTTATGGTAATTCAGTATAATTACTAGGCTATCTGGTGCATATAGTATATATATTTTGGAAAAGGGGTCTGGACACCCCAGCCCCACCTTTGTTAAATTTGGACTATCGCAGATTTCTGCTAAATTTGAACACTTCCACACATTGAATAGGCTGTAAAGTGGTCATAGAAATGGCCAGGCATATTAAGTTTTATATGGTGATTTAGTATATTTGCCTGGCTATCTGATGCATATAGTTTAATTTTGGACAACGGGTCTGGACACCCTGGCCACCCCTTTGTTAAATTTGGACTATCGCAGATTTCTGCTAAAATTTGAACAATTCCACTCATTGAATTGGCTGTAAAGTGGTAATAAAAATGATAAAGCATATTAAGTTTTATATGGTAATTTAGTATATTTGCCTGGCTATCTGATGCATATAGTTTAATTTTGGAAAAAGGGTCTGGACACCCTAGCCACACCTTTGTGAAATATGGACTGTCGTAAATTTTTGCTAAAATTTGAACACTTCCACACATTGAATTGGCTGCGAAGCTGTAATAAAAATGATAAAGCATATTAAGTTTAATATGGTTTTTTAGTATATTTACCAGGCTATCTGGTGCATATAGTTTCATGTTTGACAAAGGGTGTGGAGACTGTGGACACCCCAGCCATACCTTTGTGAAATTTGGACTATCGCAGATTTTTTACTGAAATTTGAACACTTCCACACATTGAATTGGCCATGAAGTGGTAATAAAAATGATAAAGCATATCAAGTTTAAAATGGTAATTAAGTATTTTTTCCAGGGCTATCTAGTACATGTAGTCTCATTTTGGACAAAGGGTCTGGACACCCAAGCCACACCTTTATGAAATTTGGACTGTCGCAAATTCTTGCTAAAAATTTGAATACTCTCACACTTTCACTTACAGCTGGGGTGTCCACATCCTTTGTTCAAAATGAAACTATATGCACCAGATTGCCTGGCAAATATACTAAGTTACTATATACAACTTAATATGCCTGGCCATTTCTACAACCACTTTATAGCCATTTCAATGTGAAGTATTCAATGTTAGCAAAATTTAATCTGCAACATTCCAAATTTTACAAAGGCATGGCTAGGCTGTCCAGACCCTTTGTCCAAAATGAAACTATATGCATCAGATAGCCTGGTAAATATACTAAATTACCATATAAAACTTAATATGCTTTATCATTTTTATTACCACTTTACAGCCAATTCAATGAGTGGAAGTGTTCAAATTTTAGCAAAAATCTGCGACAGTCCATATTTCACTAAGGTGTTGCTAGGGTGTCCACACCCTTTTTACAAAATTAAACTATATGCACCAGATAGCCTGGCAAATGTACTAGATAACCATATAAAACTTAATAAGCTTTATCATTTTTATTACCCCTTCACGGCCCATTCAATGTGTGGAAGTGTTCAAATTTTAGCAAAAATCTGCGACAGTCCATATTTCACAAAGGTGTGGCAAGGGGCCACCCATAAAAAGAAATATTGTTTTTAAGTCTGAAAAAAAAAGAACAAACTAAAGTCTCATGAGTCCCATAGCATAACATAAATATATGGTTGACTAATTACCAGTTATAAGTAAATGTATTGTCATAGGCTTTACTCTTAAAATAATAATAATGTGATGAAAGAAGAATGACAGTCTGTTACGCAATTAATAAGACAAATACAGCACCAGAGCCTGGTATTAAACAATAAATGCTGATTTATGTGTCTTTTTACAGAAACTAATCATGATTAAAATCAATAAAAACAAGTAATTAGCTGCACGTGGTCAATTTATCATGTTTGAGCGTGACTTGTGGGACAAAGCTTACACACCGTTTGTCATAAAAAAGAGTGTGAATAATCTTCAAGACAATTCATGCCCAGTTATCTGTTACTTTGTACTAGATAACAACGACAAGAAGTCTGCCAAAAACTAATAGTTCACTGAGTGAGGACAATTTATCATGTGTGAGCATGACTTATGGGACTATATACAAGCAATGTCTTACATAGATGAAGTGTGAATCATCTTCAACATTAGTGAATGTAAATATGTTCTCAAAACAACTGCCCAGTGCCTTTGCAAGCCAGAAAAACACGGCTTTGCTTTTCTTTGATCTATGTGTAATCAGTAAGAAGATAATAAGCAGCTGTTTCTTTCCATTTTGATTTTTGCCTAAAAATCTAACAGATTTGAGGAAAATATTGATTATTTCCAAATGGAACATGATATCTGCAAAATTTAACTTGTTTTGCACAGTAGAGACTAGGGTGCATCATCTCCTTCACTTTTATGAAAAAATTATATTATCAAGTTGTCCCCAAAATTAAAATGTGCCAATGTGGTCCAAGACATTCTAAACTGCTCACACTTAAAAACGCAAACTTCCAAAAAGGTTAAAAATAGTACTTCCTCTCAAAGTATAAAGATGAAAGTTTGCACACTTCTAGAAGTTGCCATCAGGTATATTTGTGAAAAATTACAAATCTCCAAGTGCAGTACTTTTGTGTAAAATTAATTCGTCGTGGTTACTGTCTAAAACGCAAGTCGCAAAATTTCAATATACTGTGATCATTAATTTCAACAACTAAGCTGTTCCTTCCACAATATTTTTTGATAAGCCATGAAAGTTTACATTTTTACTTGCTTGATGGGTTGAGGAAAAGGGATATTTGACCAAACCACAATTAAAGAGGATGAAATTAATAAAATTGAAGTGTCAATGCTGACCCGCCCCCTACAGGAGACTTTTGTCAAAATCTTCAAAAAAAGATGTTTTATTCAGATTTTTGAGAGTATTGACATGGAATGATAGTCTATGTATGTGTTTCTACCCTGGGTAAGCAAAATGCCCCATAATTTAACAGTTTTGGTTAATATGCTTCACGTCCAGATGCTGAGTCGTACATTTTGAGTTTTCAATTCAAAATCTGCTTTATCATTATCCTTTTTTTTCAAAAACTTCTGTGGGGCATTTTTCGATGTCCTGTGCCTGTCATGTAAAAATTTCATAAGATTAATGCTATCCAGTATGCCACAAAACCAATATTTCCATTGGTGCATTTTGTGTTGTAGTGCAGTTTGTGACTCGCATTTTCGACAGTGACCACGGCGATTTAATTTAACACAAAAGTACTACACTTAGAGATTTGTGAATTTTCATGAATCTACCTGATGGCAACTACTAGAAGTGTGCAAACTTTCATCTTGATCCTTAACGAGGAAGTACTATTTTTAACCTTTTTCGAAGTGTGCGTTTTTATGTGTGAGCAGTTTATACAAAGTTTCAGGAAAATCTTGGATGTTCTGGAGGGGCCACCGAGGCTGCAAAGTTAGAGCAGATTTGATCTTTTTTTCGTAAATTTGCGATATTCCGTAAAATTGTTATAAGGGAAGATATATCAATTTAGAGGCCACCATTGGCTGCAGCTGAATCTAAGCTATCATTTAATACCAACATGACTATATTTGAAGAGTTCTCAAGTACAATGTTATTAAACTTGTTTAGTGATTTCGCCTGTATTTGGCCTATACACAGATGCAGATATCAAGATCAAGATTAGCTTTGAAATAAATATTTTATTTACGGCAATAACTAGACATTATCAAGTTCTATCATTCTCAGGAAGAACAAGTAAGATGCTTTTTATAGTCAAGTTGGTAAAAGTAAAAAGTTAGTGTTCAGTTTTCGCAAAAGACAAATAAAGTAAGCACCATGAGTCTGCTCTGGCAAAGTCTGTCAATGAGAAAACCAAGTTATTATAGTTAAATAGCAAATGGAGTTGAAATGTTTATTTGAATTGATAAAACTTTTCACGAAATATCTAAATGTAAATAATGAAAACAAAGAATTCTGATTAAAGCAGCCTGTAAGTCTCTATTGAGTCTGGTGGATGTCGAAATGTATCTATACATAATTACATATACTGTGCTATTTATGGTATTCTCTGAATACTTGTCTATTACACCGTACAAATCAAAATCATGAACTTGCCAGCAGAAAGGTAGCTCTTAGATGGGCTTTGTAAAATGCTACTTTTGGAAAAATGGCCACAATTCAAAATCTTTCCCTCTTAGGGTATGAATTTTTTTTGATAGATATATAAACCCAACAGTAATGCATCTTTTGCCGCCATTTCCAGGCTTCTAACCAGTTTCACAAGGATGTTAGAATATTTCATAGAAAAATTCAAAAAAGGAGGTTTTATCTAATTTTTTAATTACAAAACGCATTGACTTGGCTGTTCTTCTTGTGAGTGATTGCTCTGTTGGTCCTCTTTCCTAATGTAGTGAAACATTTTACCTCGGAATCTCAATGTCGATTTTGGCCTCTAGGGGGCTCTTCAACATACCATATTTAAAAATCAGTAACTCGGTAACTATTAAAGCTAAAATTTCCAAATCTGACAGAGGCAACATGACACATTTGAAGTCTTTTCTGACAAATTTTCGTCAAAATCCCCATTGCGGTTTTTACCCCGCTGGCTATGTAATAGCCTACGTGGTACTGCAGTCCTCAATGCCTCAATGTGCTGGGGATTTCGTCAAGCATAACTCACTTTGTGTTGCTCATATTTCATTCAAATTTTGCCTGTTATCTTATTTTGTCATGCAGATGGGAATGACAAGTCCGTGCGTCCGTACGGACACGCGGACATACGGACACACGGACGGACACACGGACAGAAGGATGGACGGATGGACGGACGTACGGACACACGGATGTACGGACGGACGGACGGACGTACGGACACACGGACGGACGGACGGACACACGGACGGACGGACACACGGACGTACGGACACACGGACGGACGTACGGACACACGGACAGAAGGATGGACGCTAGGACGGACGGACGTACGGACACACAGACGGACGGACACACGGACGTACAGACGGACGGACACACGGACGCACGGACGGAGAGACGGATGTACGGACGTACGGAAACACGGACACACGGATGGACGCACGGACGTACCGACGCACGGACGTACCGACGCACGGACGGTCGGCCGGCCACACGGACGGACACATGGACGGACAGACACACGGACGGACGGACACACGGACACACGGACACACGGACGGACACATGGACGGACGCACGGACACACGGACGGACGGACACACGGACACATGGATGCACGGACACACGGACGGACACATGGACACACGGACGGACACACGGACGGGCGGACGGACACACGGACGGACGGACGGACACACGGACGGACGGACGGACACACGGACGGACACATGGATCCGAACGGTCTCAATGGCTTCACATAGAGCCAGCGGGGTTTACGTGCTTGCACGGTATTTTTAAATTATTGGAGAAATTGCGAAATGCACATTTTCCACTCTTTTCCTCGTAGCGTCGCAGTCGATTATAGTACCGGCGCGGAAAAAGTGCAGCTATGCTCCGTTTGTAATGAACTTTTATGTTCAGGTAGTTTTTAAATTCCAAATAAAGTCTAAAATTTTTTTACCCCTCATTTTTGACATTTTTTTGGTGGCAAAACGCATAAGTAGGGGAATCGTTCAAGTTTCGCAAACCATATTTTTTTTCACCCAGTCGTTTTGTTTTGGAACCAGGCTCATGCAATATCAAAGGGCTTTCTTTAAAACTTATTCCAATAAAATTTTTTTGAAAAAACTTTTTTACATCATTGGCATGTAATGCTCTTTGAGAACAATATTATATAGATAGTGGATGGTGAGGAGACCAATATTGAGTTTTATTGGCCGAAGCCGTAATATTGGTCGAGGCCGCAGGCCGAGACCAATATTACCTGCTGAGGCCAATAAAACTCAATATTGGTCGACTCAACATCTACTATTTGTTATATTCTGTACCAAAATTTTCCGATTTATTTTGTAGTAAAAAAAAAGGTTTTAAAAAAGAGACCATTTGAGATTATATTATGTAACAAAATGAGCAGCCCGAAACTAATACCAGTCACCGATGAAATACATTTTGAACATTTTTACATACTTTCACAACTGATCCTTTTTAACCCCCCCCCCCCCGCCCTTTTGTCCAAGTTGCCAGCAATATCTACTGATACTGACATTTAGGAAATATGTTAATTAGCGGAAAAAAATGAGATCACTATCAATAGTCCTGGAACGGGTCTAATTGCACATTTTTAGTTTGAAAAAATGCTAACATAACTTCTAGGCCCAAATATAACATATAAATGGCCAAAAGATCAACGAAAATAAATTAAACAATAGAGAAAAAGATTAATACAAAAAACAGCAAGATAGATAGCAGGATAGATTTATAAATATCAAGATAGATAGATAGATTAGATAGATTAGATAGACAGATAGATAGATAGATAGACGATTGTTAATTCATTAAAAAAAATATCGTAAACTTCAGTACAGTATGAAGTAAAAGAATCACACAGATTCACAGTGCACAAGTTCGTGAATATAATAAAACTTAATTTTGACTAAAACCTATGCCTGTCTTCTAAATCAGATCTTTTTAGCTGGCTGGATTATTCACATCTGGATCTTTGAAATCATCTTTCACGTGCATTGCCGTGAACTGCACTACAGGCTTGTGATTGACTCTGCTGATCAATGTAGTCACGCAATAATTCAAGTGCGTCTGCACTCAGGACGCCAATATTACTTTAAGAGGCGCCAATAACACTCATGGACGCCAATATCGTTATTTATTGGCGTGGCACGTGATTGATATGACGTCATCTGATTGGCTTACAAATTTTGATGCAGAATATAATAATAATATGGATTTATATAGCGCTAATTTCAGTAAACTGCTCATCAGCGCTTTTTCGAATCGAATCACTCATAAGAATTTTGAAACAAATGGGTTTTTAGATTCTTCTTGAAGCTTTCTAATGTTTGAGCAGTTCTCACTTTTTCAGGCAAATTGTTCTGCTAACAGCAGCTTGTGGTAACAAAAAGATGGAGAAACAAAGTGTCATAGCAGTGGTTAAAAGTAGATGCAGATATCTCGTCTATTTTATTAGATATCGGTGTTTTCGTGCAAAATTTTTGCAAAAAGTGTTGGACATTTATTTATTTATTTTCTGAAACAAAAAGATAATTCTATCTATTGCTGTGTTATGTAACCCCCCCCATTACTCTCACTGTTCACTCTTTGTAACCAGTAATCATCTCTCTATCTTTTTCAATCAAAGTAATTTCATGTAAACTTTTTTTGTGCCTCCTTTCTTTGCATCCGTGACATTTAGCTTGCATTGTACTTGGAATTAATCTCTTTTGGCAGCCGCAACAATGTCACCTTCAAGATATGTTAGGTATGAGGGGGGGGGGGAGGTGCTAGCTCAGTGGTTGCATGCTGGGGATGCCAATCGCTGCGTCCTGGGTTCGAAACCAGCTCTTGCAGGGTCAACCGGACTATTGCTGGGCGGGTCTGTCAATCATCCGTCGCCTCATTGCCGTGTGCTACTCCTGTTCTAATAAGCCTACCAAGTGCACAAATACCGGACGTAAAGGGTCAATCATCCATCCATTTCTTAATTGTGAGTTATTGAGGTTCCATGGTCAAATTTTCATTCCATTTTAGACCTTTGAATAACTTTTGTGTGAATTTCATGCCCTGAGTGAAAGATGTGTCACAGTGCCTGGACCGGCCCAACCAATTTTTTTTTTTTTGTCGAGACTTGAATTATACAGTACTTTTTTTTTTTACTAAAAAGGCCTCATGACAGGATACTCCCCCCAAACCCTCTCATAAACTCGGCACCCTCAACTTAACCTCTTTTACCCTCAACTTACCCGTTTTCACTTCTGCCACCCTCAACTACCCTCAGCTTCCCTCAACTACCCTCAACTTAACTCAACTAAACTCAAGTAACCTCAACTAAACTCAACTTACCTCAACTAAACTCGCCTCCCCTCAACTAAGCTCGCCTCCCCTCAACTAAACTCACCTCCCCTCAACTAAACTCGCCTCCCCTCAACTAAACTCACCTCCCCTCAAGTAAACTCGGCTCCCCTCAAGTAAACTCGGCTGCCCTCAAGTAAACTCGCCTCCCCTCAACTAAACTCACCTCTCCTCAACTAAACTCGCCTCCCCTAAACTAAACTCACCTCCCCTCAAGTAAACTCGGCTCCCCTCAAGTAAACTCGGCTCCCCTCACGTAAATTCGCCGCCCCTCGACTAAACTCACATCCCCTCGCCTCCCCTCAAACGAACTCGCCTCCCCTCAACCAAATTCGCCATCCCTCAACTACCCTCAGTTACCCCATGATAAAACAATGGTAACCCCAGGGGGTTGAGGGTGTATCCTGCCATGAGGCCTAAGGGTTGACTCTGGCCAGCCTCTTTATATCAGCACTCCTGTCAGGTCCCATCAAACTCACACAGAATTTGTGTGCGGAAGTTTTTAATCTCACAAAGACAGAAATATCAGGAAATGGAGATGCTTTTACTTTGAGATCATAAAACATTTGATCAATCAGAGCCTGCCCCTCTGCAACATATTGGCGAGCTGATCAAGGAAACAAAGGGTTATACTTTATTTATACAATGAATGTGTAGGGATAAAGGCAACATTGAAACCGGGTGAAGTGTAATTAAATCAATGTTGGTCCAGGATTCCAATTCTTGCGAGCATCAATTGACATGTTTTTGGTGTCTCGCAGAGGTAATTTTAAAGGATTTACAACATACATTATCAAATTGACAACACCCGGAGGTTCAAAATAGGTTGTTTATCAACAAAAATCATGTCTTGAAACGAAAAAATTTGGAGGTTTGTCTCAAAGAAAATCAACTCATTCCACCAACATATGTATAGGTTATTCACCTAGGGAGAGGCAATATGTGATTTATCCAGCGAGGGCGTTAGCCCGAGCTGTGATAAACACATATTGCCGATCCCGCGGTGAATAACCGGCTTATACCATAAGACAAAACTGAAACATGTCATTTGTTGCTGTGGGTTTTTCACAGCTTCACTTATTATTCTCCCATGGGAGGATAACTGGACAACAAAGAATATCGGTTTTATTGCAGTGAAATACTAGCTCATGATTGGCTGACAGAGGTGTCGAATGGTATAATTAAAATTGTGTTCCCACTGATAATAATGGGAATACAGGCATGTTAGTATGCAAATGAAAGCTTATGATTAGCCGAATCCATTCATGACATTCTAATTTTCATATCTATCTTTTTGACAATTTTATGCAATATCGCGTTTGACAAAGGAGAGGAAAAACGCCAAATTTTCTTAAACCTTTGATGCACTGGTGGTCCGCCTAGGACAGCATAGAAAAAATTCTTAAAGAGGTAGACTTTGTGGAATTGACCATTACAGATGATTTCATATTTTTAGACATTGATTAAATAACAAAATATTTTGCAAATTTTCTGGTCTGACATCAGAAAATCCTGCCAGGTGATTGGTCAAGTTGCCCTTTGCGTGTCACTTTTTTTCAGCTTCCTTCAAGCAAGTGATGTTTGCTGAAAAATTATGTCATAATTTTGACCAATAGTATACTGCAAAGGCCAACTTGGTATTGTGGCAGTTGTTCACACACGTCAAACTGCAATCCATTTGAACTCTTTCATTTCTTCATGAACTGTTGTATTTCACACCGCTGTGTACAACTGTTGATTGTTTCAATTGATATGTATGAGAGGTACAAATAAGTATGAAACCAAGGGGGGGGTATAAATTTTTGACTTAAAGTTCCAACAAAACTCCCACCCCCTCCCCCCCCAGAATCATAAATTCTGAATGGTCCCTCAGGACAGGATGGTGGTTCAGTGATGTGGCCAACATTCATAAGAAAATCACAGTGGGAATCAGGTCAGGGACCCTGCAATTGGTAGCCCATTGTCCTGCCACCTGAGCTGAGCACCAACTCTGACAAAATGTTACATTCACAGTTATACATGTTTATTTTCTTTATAAACAGTCATAACCTGGATCACCTGATCCCAATCGTATGAATGCACACAGTCTCACAGTATTGGACTTGCAGAATGTGTACTAAAAATGTGTGAAACACAAACTGAAACTCGCACTTGAAACTGCTAAAGTCAGTCCCTGTCAGGAGATCAATAGTTTAGAATGCCATGGTCACCCATGTAAAACGCTATGTCACTTTTCGGGAGAGAGTGGTGTCATACCTTCTCTGGACCAATGAAAATTGCAAGAAAAATGATGTATTTTCTACCTCAAATGTCTACAAATATGAAATCATCTGTAACATTCTGTGCTATATCCTGCTTCAATAGATGTTAACAACACATGTCAATATTGAATTGATAATAGAACATTTCCGTATTTTAGTCTAATTGCCAGATTATAATTTCAGATAACATGTACTTTTTCAGTTAAACTAATTTATATACTATTCATAGACGGGGCTCATGTACATTTAAATGCAGTAAACATAGGCTGCGCAGCAGCAAACCTTCAGCGAATAACACCTTTAGAAGATTACAATAATATCATAAAATTGGTGTGTTTGCGAAATTGCTTATAGGTATGCAATAGCGGTCGAGTAGTGGCCTTCAATTATCTCTGTTTGCCCGCTGCCCTGCCATCTTCCCATCTGCTTGCCAGGATTTGTAAAATCAGGAAAAGGCCTCATTAGAGTAATTTACGCATATCATGGTTTATACCATTCGACAGCTCTGTAAGCCAATCACATTACAGTATTTCAGGGGAATAATTCCCATATTCTTTGTTGTCCAGTTATCCTCTCATGTTTGACTGTTTGAGTGTTTGTCTCATGGTATAAGCCGGTTATTCACCACGGGAGAGGGAATATGTGTTTATCACACCTCGGCCTAAAGGCCTCGGGTGATAAATCACATATTCCCTCTCCCGTGGTGAATAACCTTTACATAGTTTCATGCATGTATAAAAGTATAGGTTATGAGGTGTCGGTTGAAAACTAAATAATGGAATGCTGTTATAATTTTCTGAGGTTTTTCCAATGATTCATAAAGTGTTATACGCATCAAAAAGCACTGCTACATTGCATAGATGATTTGTTTATAAAATTGCATTACTGTATATGCAATTGTGGACAAGTTTTGGCTCCGACATAAAAAAAATTGTTTTAAATATTTTTTCTCCATATAAGCCATATGTGTACCAAACTTCATCCATGTATAAGGAATAGTGACCGGATGTTGGGCCAGAAACAAAAAATACATTTTTATTATTTTTTTCAATATTTCAAAAAGCATATAATATTTTCCATCAGACCTTTCAAAAGGTACAACTGGACCATATTGACCATATGTGTACCAAACTTTATCCATGTACATGAAATAGTGACCGAGTCTTAGCCCAAATAACAAAAAAACATGTTTTTATATTTTTTCAAAAAGTATAGAATATCTGTCAATGAGACCATCAAAAGGCACAACTAGACCATATAGGCCACATGTGTACCAAATTTCATCCTTGCACATGCAATAATGACCGAACCTTGGCCCAGAAACGAAAAATAATAATTTTTATATTTTGTTATTATCGTTTTCATAGCTACGTGTTTTTCAAGTTTGCAATTTGCTTCATTCCAAAACTGTGATGTCAAAGATTTAGTTGAATAATTCTGTTTATTACAAGCACAGATTTCAGGAAACTGACAAAGTGCAGTGACACATGGATGATGTACGAGGGGTGTCCCGAAAGTTCTGACCAATTTTTTTGGCAGACCTTTCTATTTGAAGTAGCTGTATGAAATTTTCACAGAATCAATTTCAGGTATTTCACTATCCATTTTGAAAATATGGTACCTATTCGAACATTTTAAATAACTTTTCTGTTGCCATGGAAACCGAAGGTCAGTGCACCCAGCGCAGCTCAATTTTTTAGGCCAAATCCAAGTGTCTAGGCCTGTAAATAACTAAGGAATTTACTGTAAATATGCAATGGATGATAATGAAAAATATCATTTGGAAACCTAACAGTATCTCAAAGTTTTTCATTGACACTTAAAGTCACTGTGAATCAGTTTAACCCATGTGCTGAGGCGATGACCTCGGTCCTCCAAACTGGGCTGTTCCCAAATTGTGGAATTTCAGTGTATGTGGCGACTGCTTCATTTGATGTTATGACTATTATTTCTTTAATTTTTGAACTGGTATATATATTTTAGTATCACGCAAAGTTACAGAAGGCCAAATCTGGTAATTAAAGCAGATGAGATTGGGTTTTGAACCTAAGGTTCTTGAGCACTGCATCTTGACAGCAGATTGCTTCAGCCAAACCGTCTCAAGCGCTGTTAGGCAACTGCTGGAAAAAGCCTTTGGTAATTGCCTCAGCTGATCAGATTGAAATATAAATAAATGTTTATAATCTAATGGAAGATATCTTGAAAGACTGCAAGCTTATCAGGAAAAACATTTTCTTGCAATCATTTGCTTTTTTACTTTAAATTCTCTGACTTTTAACACAGCTAATTTGCTGAATTTCGTCTTAGAAATTGAGCTGCGCTGGGTGCACTGACCTGTTGTAACCATGGTAACAGAACAGTAACTAAAACACTTCTTACAGTCTTGATTTTTTCAAAAAAGATGGTCAAATAACTGAACTTTATTCTGTGAAAATTTCATTTAGCTATTTCAAATAGAAAGGTCTGCTGAAAAAATTGGTCAGAACTTTTGGGACACCCCTCGTATGTTTCGCTGGTTTAGCTTGCCCTGGCTGAAAGATTCTTCAATGAACTGTAACTGAAACCAAACAGACTACTTAGCCTCAAAAGAAAACTTTGCAATTACTGACAAAAAAGTTGTTTGAAATTGTGATGACTGGTGTCTTGTGAAAAACAGCAACACATTTTGTTTGGAAAACAATGAGGTGCAACACTCAGCTTATACATGCGTTGTTTATTGTGGTTGTTCACAAACAGTAACATTGCCTGACAGTTTTAAATTCCTTTGTCATTAACTGTGATGTCAAACTCTGAACTGATATGTCACAGATTGAAGATTAGACCAATCACATTGACAGATACCCTCTGATGTCACGGTTTAACTGCAAAACGAAGTTTTCAAAAAAACACGTAGCTATGAAAACGATAATAATTATTTCAAAAAGTATTTAAGAACTATTCATTAGACCATCAAAAGGCACAACTAGACCAAACAGGCTAGATGTGTACCAAATTTCATCCACATACATTCAATAGAGGCCGAGTGCTGGGCCGGAAACGATCTATCCGCCCGCCGCCCGACCCCGCCGCCCGACCGTCCACCCACCCGCCCGCCCGCCCGCCCAGCGGATAGACAGCATTTTTACCTTCAGCGAACGAAGTTCGAAGAAGGTATTGTTATCACTTTGGTAAAATGTTGTCCGTCCGCCGGGCGGGCGGTCGTGCGTCAGGGCGGTCGGGCGGCGGGCGGATAGATAGTTTCCGGGCCAGAACTCGGGCCCTATTGCATGTACATAGATGAAATTTGGTACACATATAGCCAATATGGTCTGGTTGTGCCTTTTGATGGTCTGATTGATGGATAATCCATACTTTTTTAAATATTAAACAAAAAGATAAAAAATTTTTGCATGTACATGGATGAAATTTGGTACACATATAGCCTATGTGGTCCAATTGTGCCTTTTGATGGTCTGATTGATGGGTATTCTATGGTTTTTGAAATATTGAGAAAAAATAATAAAAACAATATTTTTTCATTTCTGGCCCAAAACTTGCCCAGTATTGTATTTACATGGATGACATTTCATACAAATATCACCTATATGGTGCTGTTGTGCCTTTTGATGGTGTGATTCACGGTCATTCTATACTTTTTGAAATATTGACAAAATATATTGCAAATTATAATTTTTGGTTTCTGGTCCAAAACTTAGCCTCTCTTGGATGTACCTTGACAAAAATTCATCCACATATTGCCTATAAAGATCTTTCACTGGTCTCATTGATAGGTAGTTTTAACACTTTTTAAATATTTAGAAAAAAATTGAACATATAAATTAATATACTTCTTGGTTTTCGACCCACAGCTTATAACCTATTCCCTGTACATGTATGAAACTGCAACATAATATGTGTAAATTTGTCTAGTTCAGCCTTTCCATGGTTTTACATCGCTTTTATGACTTTACAGATGTCTTTTCCTGAAGGTTTGCTGCTGCGCAGCCTAGGGTGCATCAAACGCCCTTTTTCTCTCAAAATATAATCAAACATGAATGAAGTTGTGCCTTTTGATTGGAAAGACACTTCTGAGAAGTTTAGATGAAATCGTACTTTGGCTAGGGGTACCACACGGGCCATCTTTCCCAGTACATAAATTAAGTACCACTGATCCGCGGTTTCCCATAACTTTTTCAAATTTCTATGCAGAAACATGTGGTTGAAAATTTTGGAATCTGCATAAAAAGACCTTTCAAATGAATGGCAACATCAATGGTCTATCTTATAAATTCATCTTCATAATTAATTATTATTACCTTTTTATATCAATATTTGACAGAAACATTGTCATGACATCTTATTTCAATGACAGACTTAATCGCTTGGCTCAGTATGTTTAATAGATATTTTAGCAAATATCTAACCTTATAATGTATGAAAAACATTGAAATTAGTACTGATAGTATTAGATATGTCAAGAAATGCTGAATTTAAAATTGCATCGCATTAAAATTCACTTATCTTTGAATCTGTGACTTCTACACAATTTTTTTCAACATGATCTCCAAAGAAAGACTTTTTATGTTATGATTTTTTAGTTATATTGTTTTCAGAAACATTAATGCCTCAGTTCTGGCTAGTAACATGTCATAATATCGAAATTTTAGTGCTGTTATTAAGGAGGCATTGGGAGAGGTACTGGCGCCGTAAAAATTTTGCAGCATTGGATAAATTGAATGCCAGATATTCTGGAAGGAGAAGAAGGTGAATGTCTGAAAAATTTGGACAGAAAGGAACATTCAGGCAAAAATAATTCATTGGTTTTTCAAAAATAAATCATGTCCCTCACTCTTGTGGTTTCGAGTTGACTTTAAATAACACAATATATGCAATGCGGGTACTCATTTGAAAGCTCTTTGTGAGAGGAATTCAGATATGATAAAATTATTATGATACAGCCGTTATTGTTTAAAATATTCAATACCGCGATTCGGCGATATGTCATTCTGTAGGTTTATTTCAGCCTCTTGGTGGTACCCCTAGGGCTATCTCAAACTTTCTGAAAATTTGCATGAATTTTCTAATAGTCAAAAGGAACATCGTAGACCATGTTTGGTTGTGATAGGAAAATATGAGGGGCATTTGATGCACCCTAGCGCAGCCGCAGCCTATGTTTACCCAAGTGATTACAATACCTTCTTCAAACTTCGTTCGCTGAAGGTAAAAATGTAGGGCCTAATGCTAGATCTTTGTAGATTATTTCTAGTTTGGAACATATGAATCCTTGGGAGGGGGGCAATCAAAACATATTTTTTACCTTCAGCGAACGAAGTTCGAAGAAGGTATTGTTATCACTTTGGTCAAAAGTTGTCCGTCCGGCGGGCGGGCGGTCGGGCGGGCGTCCGGGCGGTCGGGCGGCGGGCGGATAGATAGTTTCCGGGCCAGTACTCAGCCCCTATTGAATGTATATGGATGAAATTTGGTACATATGTAGCCTATATGGTCTAGTTGTGCCTTTTGATAGTTTGATTGTTGAAACTTTTGTAATTTTTGAAATATTGAGCAAAATATAAAAAAATTATTTTTTTTGTTTCCGGGCTAGGACTCAGCCCCTATTGCATGCACATGGATGAAATTTGGTACACATGTAGCCTGTATGGTCTAATTGTGCCTTTTGATGGTCTCATGGATGGATATTTTGTACTTTTTCAAATATTGAGAAAAAAATCAAAAAATTATTTTTTTCATTTCCGGGCTAGAACTCCTAATACATGTACATGGATGCAATTTTTTACACATGTAGCCTATACAGTCTATTTGTGCCTTTTTATGGTCTGATTGATTGATATTCCATACTTTTTGGAATATTGAGAAAAATGTGTTAAATTTTTTTTTTGCATTTCGGGCCAAAACTTGGCCACAATTGCATGTACATGGACGAAATATGTTACACATGTCACCTATATGATTAATTTGTGCCTTTTGTGGATGTGATTCATGGATATTCTATACATCTTGAAATATTGACAAAAAATATCAAAATTATTATTTTTTGTTTCCAGGCCAAAACTTGGCCATCATTGTATGTAGATGAAATTTTATATACATCACATATTATAATATTTTAGTGCCTTTTGTTGGTCTGCTTGATTATTATTCTTAATGCTTTTTCAACTATTCTGACCCATACCTCACAACTTATTCCTTGCTTATGCATGAAACTGGTCCATATTATATGAACATTGGTCTAGTAAGGCCTTTCTATCGTTCAACATACCCTGGCATGCAGGCGGGCATATGGCGGGGCGTATAGATAATTTCAGACCAAAGATCGGGCCACTATTGCAAATACTACATGCAATTTGGTTCACATCACTTTTATGCTGTAATGGTGTCCTTTTTAAATGTTGTTTTTTCGCTGAAGGTTTGCTGCTACGCAGCCTATGTTTTTAAGTGCTAAGGCCACACTTAATTGATCTTTAGCTTCTTGGATCCAAGGCACTTTTTCTAGGGTCGGTCGGTAGGACAAAAAAAAAAAGGTAAAAAAAAAAATTTTATAATGTAAAAAAAAAAATTATTTTTTTTCCATCGGCAGGAAATCTATTGTGTCGGCGGGTCCGCGAAGCTAAGAATCAATTATGTGTGGCCTAAGGCTGGAAGATCTGCAATCAGCTAGACCTTGCAAAAAGTTTTTTTGCAAAATTTACGCTTTCCAGAGAGTTTCTTGTCATGACTAATTCGTGCATTTTTAGAGTGGTTATTCACAATTTTATTGAAAATTTATATTATGATTGGTACAATTCATCATTAAGATAAAGAGGCCAACTGTCCAGAGGAGTAATGTCAGATTAGGACACTCACAAAGGAAAAATCACCCTTTTCTGTTCAGTATACAACCTATGGTATCAAAGAATTTGCAAATATTCAGCATTTTCTGTTGATATCCAAAATTGTAAAAAAAAATTTTGATTTTTGCCAGTAACATTTCTTGAGGTTTAACGGCCATTAGCCAACTTATTACTCCAAAACAAAACAGCCTTGTCATAAGATTCTTACCACTTGAAATAAATCAACTAAAAGAAGGGTAAGGTCAAATTTTCGGCATATTTGATGGTAAGGTACTGTGACAAGTGTATTTAAAGTTACTCTGAATGATAGGTAAATTGTGACCAAAAGTTTTTCAAATTTTTACATTTTCTGAAGCATCTGGATAGAGTCAGTCAGTATATAAATTTTCTTTACTGAAGGACCAGTCTTTCTACCTCAAAGGACCACCCAAATGCACTAATTGACCCCTAGATTTATTTCGGGTACGCACGGAAAAACTAATCTGTCTTGAGAGCAATCAACATTGTGACGTCATCAGCATTGTAAGAATTTGTTAACTTGTAGCTATATATTTATAACAATGGTCATTGTGACGTCATCCATAATGCAGGTGCTGGAGGATGGAGAAACTATCAAGAAAAATACCATAAAATAACGAAATAATTTCTGTAATCAAATAGATACTTCAACAAATAAGTCAAAAATATTATTTATCATAAGTTTATATTATGCTGTGTATAAAACCACCAATATTTGGCAAAGGGTTTCATCATTCGGGGCAACTTTAATTCAACTAAAATCTTTATATCTTGATAATTTCAACGATGTGCTTCTGAAATACCAATGCATTACTTTCATTACATGTTCCTTTCACATATATCATAAGTAGGGGGAACGGGGACACAGTGAATCAGCAAAGTTTAGTTTAACCATATCTCAATGAGATACAATTTCAGTCCCAAAATGAATGGCATCAATAAAAAGGTACAGATCTCCACAACACATGCACTCTGTTAAAACAAAAACGCTGCTTTAGATCTTCGAGATATTGAGTGAAAAAGGTCAAGTCATTCACTGTTACACGCCAATAAATTACGGGGGCACAGTGAATCGGTGCTATTTTGTTTTTAAAAATTAAATACTTAATATTTGTTTACAGTGACAGTATGATGACACAACATGCCTAAGCCTATTTCCTTTGAAGTACTGCCTTGTAGGACAAAAAAAATTAAATTTTAAGAAGTTCAGCATTCAAGACTTTTGTAGTCGCTGGGGCGTATTCAAATTTTGGCTCAGACTTTACCTCATAATGACAAAACAATTCATGCTTCATCAAATTCTTTATACATTCATTTAGGTGTCCCTCAAAGTAATCCTACAGATCCGAAATTTCAGAAATACTGCTTATCAGCATTTTGTGAGATCCACTGATTCACTGTGGCAAGCGATTCACCTTGTCCCCGTTCCCCCTACGCCAGTTAATCCTGAATAACCTGTACTATATTAGGGGGAACGGGGGCACATTGGGACGCTTTTGACGTCTACTAATTTTGCTCAATGCTGAAAGCACTGAAGAACTCAGAAGTTTGCATGAATATCACCAATACTATTGAGCTTAAATGCAAGGCATAATAAACCAGACTGCACCTACCCTTTTGCAGCCAGAGAGTCGTAAAAATGACTGTCCAAATGTGCCCCGGCCAGCACAGCCGGGGCACATTGGGACATCAATTAAAAAATCATTTTAACACTCCACGTGCAATAGATATCACATATAAGTAGTGCGTAAGATAATATACAGTGCATTAACACCTTGTAGTGCTAATAGTTCATAACTTTAAACAGTTTTAAACATTTAACATAAACTGTCCTTTGCGACAAATTTGTTCACAGAGCATGGTAATCCACTATGCCTCTATTCCCTGTGGCCTGAATGCCTGTTGTGTGCTGTCCCAGGTCATTCAGTTGCCTTGGACACTTAAATTCTGCCATATTAAGTGTGTCCCAATGTGCCCCGAATTCACAGTCCCCATGAGCCCCGATATGACTTTTACACCAAAATGCTAATTTCTTTGACACCAGTGAGTGTGTTTATCACGATAGCAATTCATAACTGTTCGTTATGATATATAAAATTCATACAAGCACTGAGAAAGCCTCATTGTTCATGGTTTTTTCCACAGAATGGTTCGAATTGAACCCGTCCATATTTACTTCAGTAGTAGGAAAACAAACTTTTGCTCGCCATACTTCTGCATGTGGCTGTAATTTGTCTATAAAACCATGGAAACATAAGGATGTGAAATTACAAGATATGATGGCACTACCATATCATATGCCTTGCCAGGATCCAAGAAAACCCCACTGTCCCACAGTGCCCCGCGTCCCAATGTGCCCCTGTTCCCCCTACAGAAGTTCATAATCCAAAATATCAGGAATTAGTGCTCAAAATCATATTTTACCCGAGAACTCCAGCTGCAATTTAGGATTTCATGCTTGAATCAGTATGCTGGACTAAACAGCCACCCTGTAGATGGCACATCGTAGCAATTTATGGGTTCAGTATCCAGAAATAGCCACTGATTTACAGTGTCCAGCGATTCACTGTGTCCCCCGTTTCCCCTACTGAAACCAATGATTTGTGAACTATTAGCTAAAATAGCCATTTTCGTATGAAAATTCAATTTTAAAACCCTATCTATCTTTGGGGCTCTTGAGCAACCGCTAAAATATCTTCAAATGAGCTGAAATTTTACACAGAGTCAGAGAGGGACTATACAACACATTTATAGGTTAGCCCCAATGAATTTCAGACTTTCACTTTCTTGGTACACCCTACCCCTCAGATATGAAGAGGCAAATTGGAGGGAGATTTGTTTTTTAATGAACATACCTTTGCCCAGTTTCTGGTGGCTGGATATATTAGGGGCTGACCAGATGATCTCTGTGTGTGATCTATGGAATTTTTGGTAAAAAAATAGTTTGTTTCCCTCTTGACCCTGAAAAAGTATATATGAAGGAAAAGTTATTTGCACCTGTAGCTAGGGCACCACAGTGTTAAAATAGTGATAAGGAAGTTTATCACTTGTCTACATTCGAAAAAATTCTTCGACGGTGCTTGGCGAATGAAAGAAAGAGTTTGTCTCGGGGGTAAAATCCATAACCAACCCTTTCCCCCCAACTGTGATCTGGTCAGCCCCTTAACACTCAAGCCACACTATAATATCATGTCTGTCTACATGTATAGGGGGCACATTAAACTTTCATTTAAGCCTAACATCGAGAATGTGGATAAAATACTTTTTGAGGTATCAAGGAAATAAATATTGCTGATTCACTGTGTCCCCGTTCCCCCTACTTCAAAATGCATGGACAGTTGATACATATATATATATAAACTTTTAATGACAAACAGAAATATCAAATACAGATACATGTGTCAATCAAATATCGAAAATCAAAAAATTGAAAAATGCAAATCTACATCTACAGTATTCTACATGTTACCAAAAATAATCTAGTGTCATATCATAATAAATGACAGGTTTCGCAGTTCATGTAAAATTGTCTTTCATAGTTCATGAAATATTCACATTGGTCCCAGTTTCATATATGTTATAGCACAAAAGTCAATAAAAGCAAAGTTAGGATACATCTCGACATAGACAGCAGCACCAGTGAAAGCAAAGTGCAAGGGAGGCACAAAAGTTTTAGATTTTATTCACATTATTTTATTGAGAAAAGAACCCACGGCATGTATTATGTCAGGGCTTTTATTTTACATGAGTATTTTAAACTGTTGTATGCTATCAAGATTACAGAAATTAGGGATTATGCTGCTAGCTTTATTTACAAGTTCTATTCTCTTTGCAGTATTATTGTTGCATATTAAAAGGCAATGTATCTCGCCTTCAATGTCACCTGTGTCACATTTATCACATTTTCTGAGCTCTATCGGAGTCTTGGGTATATTATGTCTTCCTGTCTCAATTTTTAGATTGTGAGAGCTTAATCTGAATCTTGCAATATTAGTGTATGTTTTCTTTGGGAGATTCAAATTTAGATATGGTTCCAGGCAGTAGCTTGTCTTAAAGAGTTTATATGTGCGAAGTTCAGGAAGCTTTTCAGAGTCAGAGAGTTCATTAAGGATTCTGTTCTGTTCTTTTGCGTATAGTTTTAGTTTCACTTCCTTTAATACTGAAGTGGGATCAGCAGTAAGCCTATTTGAGATGTCATGTGCTTCAGTCATGGTTTTCTCTACCTTACTGTACCAGTTATTCTGACCTGCGTTATGTAAATCTTCCTGAATTTTAAGACACTTATAAATTAAGGACATCATGATACAAAGATGCATAAATCATACTGCACACTGTTGTTCCAATTTTATGCTTTTACTGCAGATTCAATTAGTATGAGTTTCTTTGGCTGGTTTTCTCACTGTCTACGTTGTGTTTTCAGCTTCCCTGATTGGCCCACAAGCAATAAAACGTCCTCCAAATCTCTCAGTTGAACGTAGCAAGCAATGACAAATATACTATTCTGCTTCAGTGAGCAGCATATTTTAGAAAGTTGATAAGATTAGCATGAAAACATCAACAGAAACTGCCACCACCAAACACGTCAGTGGCTTTGACAAACGTTTTTAAAGTATTCAAACAAGCACATATAATGGCACAGCATCGCCCATGCCTCGCATGTTTTATCCTATGTTTATCCTATCCGTCTTGTCTTTCATAGTTCATGAAATATTCACATTGGTCCCAGTTTCATATATGTTATAGCACAAAAGTCAATAAAAGCAAAGTTAGGATACATCTCGACATAGACAGCAGCACCAGTGAAAGCAAAGTGCAAGGGAGGCACAAAAGTTTTAGATTTTATTCACATTATTTTATTGAGAAAAGAACCCACGGCATGTATTATGTCAGGGCTTTTATTTTACATGAGTATTTTAAACTGTTGTATGCTATCAAGATTACAGAAATTAGGGATTATGCTGCTAGCTTTATTTACAAGTTCTATTCTCTGTGCAGTATTATTGTTGCATATTAAAAGGCAATGTATCTCGCCTTCAATGTCACCTGTGTCACATTTATCACATTTTCTGAGCTCTATCGGAGTCTTGGGTATATTATGTCTTCCTGTCTCAATTTTTAGATTGTGAGAGCTTAATCTGAATCTTGCAATATTAGTGTATGTTTTCTTTGGGAGATTCAAATTTAGATATGGTTCCAGGCAGTAGCTTGTCTTAAAGAGTTTATATGTGCGAAGTTCAGGAAGCTTTTCAGAGTCAGAGAGTTCATTAAGGATTCTGTTCTGTTCTTTTGCGTATAGTTTTAGTTTCACTTCCTTTAATACTGAAGTGGGATCAGCAGTAAGCCTATTTGAGATGTCATGTGCTTCAGTCATGGTTTTCTCTACCTTACTGTACCAGTTATTCTGACCTGCGTTATGTAAATCTTCCTGAATTTTAAGACACTTATAAATTAAGGACATCATGATACAAAGATGCATAAATCATACTGCACACTGTTGTTCCAATTTTATGCTTTTACTGCAGATTCAATAAGTATGAGTTTCTTTGGCTGGTTTTCTCACTGTCTACGTTGTGTTTTCAGCTTCCCTGATTGGCCCACAAGCAATAAAACGTCCTCCAAATCTCTCAGTTGAACGTAGCAAGCAATGACAAATATACTATTCTGCTTCAGTGAGCAGCATATTTTAGAAAGTTGATAAGATTAGCATGAAAACATCAACAGAAACTGCCACCACCAAACACGTCAGTGGCTTTGACAAACGTTTTTAAAGTATTCAAACAAGCGCATATAATGGCACAGCATCGCCCATGCCTCGCATGTTTCATCCTATGTTTATCCTATCCGTTAGCCAGTTTATCCCGTTCGTTTATCCTATCCATTTATCCTATCCATTTATCCTGTCCGTTTATCATATGTTTATCCTATCCGAGTATCCTACCCGTTATCCTGTTTATCCCGTTTATCCTATTTGTTTATCCTATCTATTTATCCTATGTGTTTATCCTATCCGTTCATCCTATCCGTTTATCCTGTACCCCATTAGCACTGGTTCATCCAATTTATCCTGTTTATCTTATCTATTTATCCTATTTGTTTATCCTATCTGTTTATCCTATCTGTTTATCCTATCTGTTTATCCTATCAGTTTATCCTATCCGTTTATCCTATCCATTTATCCTATCCATTACCCTATCCGTTGACCCTATCCGTTTAACATATCCATTTATCCTATCCGTTATCCCGTTTATCCCATTTATCCCGTTTATCCTATCCATTTATCCTATCCGTTTATCCTATCCGTTTATCCTATCTGTTTATCCTATCCATTCATCCTATCCGTTTATCCTATCCCTTTATCCCATCCGTTTATCCTATCCATTTATCCTATCGGTTTATCCTACCCGTTATCCTGTTTATCCCATTTATCCTATCCATTAATCCTATCCATTATTCTATCCGTTTATCCTATCCGTTTACCCTATCCGTTTATCCAGTACCCCATAAGCATTGGTTCATCCCATTTATCCTGTTTATCGTATCCGTTTATCCTATCCGTCTATCCTATCCGTCTGTCAACCTATCTATCCATTTAGCCATCCGTCAATCCATTCCTCCATCTATCTATCTATCTAGTCTGTTTATCCTATCCATTTATACTATCCATCTATCCTATCTGTTTATCCCAGCCATCTATCCTATCCATCCATCCTATCTGTCTGTCAATCTGTCTATCCATCTGTCTATCTATCATTCAATCCATCCGTCAATCCATTCATTCATCTATCTATCTAAGTTTCTATTTATCCTATCCGTTTATCCTATCCGTTTATCCCGTTTGTTTATCCCATCCGTTTATCCTATCCGTTTATCCCATCCGTATATCCTATCCGTTTATCCCGTTTATCCTACCTGTTTATCCCATCTGTTTATCCTATCCGTTTATCCTATCTGTTTATCACATCTGTCTATCCTGTCCATCTGTCAACCCATATATCCATTAATCCATCTGTCAATCCATTCCTCCATCTATCTATCTATCTATCCTGTCTGTTTATCCTATCCGTTTATACTATCCATCTATCCTACCCTATTGTATATCCCATCCATCTTTCCTCACCATCTATCCTATCTGTCTGCCAATCCGTCTATCCATGCATCTATCTATCTATCTATCTATCTATCTATCTATCTATCTATCTATCTATCTATCTATATGTCTATCTATATGTCTATCTTTTGTTTACATGAGTGTATATTATAACCAGTATTTTATTTACATAAATATAAAACAGATTTATATAATATATAGTAAGTTGCCCGTAGATTGGAGGGAAGAGAATAGAATAATATGAAATAGATACAATATAAGCCCGTGCTACCTGTATAATTAGTTGGAAAGATGCATGAACTATACTGAGATGCAGGAATTGCTGAGTTTCCCAGAAATAGAATGTGGTGCAAAGGGAAGAAGTGGCAAAGGACTTGCAGGTGCTGCCCTCTTGTGTAATGTATCTGAATGAGCTGCTTGCAGTGGCCATTAGTGGCCATTCTCTGTACTAAAAATCACCCTGTGGAAGGGAAAATGGCCACCACAATGCAGGCTTGCTGGACCTTGATAGCCTCTAAAACTGATAATACTATATTTTCTATTATTGAATTAAACTGAAAATAAGAACCGTTGTGCACATCTACAATGGTATCAATGTGTTATGCATATGATAAGAACTTCCAGAGTGGGCTGGTTGAGGCCACAGCATTGGTTGTTTCACCCCTTCAGTAGATTCCAGCACTAAAGCATAATCGCCCTATGCATAGCATAGCATGGGCGATAATTAGATTCCTGCTATGTATTTCAGTCTCTCAACCAATCAGATTGACAGTATTTGCTACGTTTTCCTGTCATGCTGCAGAAACTCATACTTGTTGAAATTGCAGTAACTTGCTTGAGTGCTCAGAAACTGTACATGTATGGAATATAAATATGCATGCCATTTTTCTTTGATTAAAAAAGAACAAAGCCTAATTTCCTTTTTTTTACATATGTATATGTGCATTTTTAATTTTACAGAAACATATTTTAGGTTAGCTGTATTGACCTGACAATACAGATAGCAATATCTGATATTTAACATTTAAAGATATTCAATTTCAAACTTATATTTTCAGTGAGGATGTTTTTTAAATGTCATTACCTCAACGTATGACTAATGACTGAGGGAGGTATGCAGGAAAATGAGTATTTAACAGTAATATATAAATTGCACAGCCAAGAAATTCGCGCAGCTCTTAAAAAGGACTTATGATTTTGCCATAACTTTCATTAAATTTATTTCATATTCAATGTACGAAAGGCAGTTATGTTACAGTTTCAAAGAAATTGAAAGACGGATAAATATAGAAAAATAGAGAGAAATTTAGACCAGAAAGAAACTATTAGAAAGATAAAATACATAAAAAATAGAATAGAATAGAATAGAATAGAATAGAATGGAATAGAATAGAATAGAATAGAATAGAATAGAATAGATAGATAGATAGATAGATAGATAGATAGATAGATAGGATTAAGAATAAATAGAATTGATAGATAATTAGCTAAATAGTAAAAAGGAAGACAAGACTGAAAGCTGCCAAATTTAAGTCTGTGCTAGTAATGAATCACATGTTAATGATTTAATTTAGCTTGTCAAGGCTTATAATTAACTATTCCATAAAATAATGGATACAGGGAATAGTAATGGAGAAAATTGAATTTTTAAGACACTTTTGAATATGAATATGTCATGTTTTGTTAAATTCGAAACTAAACCATTGATAAGACACTGGTCCCACTTGACCTAATTTCCTGCTGTCGACCATTGATGTTGAGACCATCACTGCACAGATTTTGAAACCCTTCTTGTGCTCAATTGGCTTCGTTAAAAGGCCTCTGGCCGTTTCGCTGCGTGAATATTAGAGTGATGCTGTTCTAGTTCACATTCCTTCAATCTCCCATGCTGTCTGTGCTGTCATGCAGCAAAACCGGACTTGAATTTGTCATTAGCTAAACTGTCATTACCGCAAAAAATGTGTTGCCGTTGCCGTAATGAAATGTGGGGAAAGTGTGTTCATTTGATAAATTAATCACTGCCTGATGTAGGTTAGAACCTGTCTTGGCCTCTACACTGACTGAATCATATGCAAGTTAATTTCATTCATTTGAGAGTTGGTATCAGTGGTTGCAGCAAACCATGATACCTATTTTTATAATGTGTAGGCATTTAGTATTACTCCATCAACATCTATGAAGAAGTTTCTCATACATCCAATGGTATAAAAATCAGACAATAGGGCAGAAATAATTCTTTGTTTCTTAAAGGAACTTTCTTCTGTCTGTTTCCTGTTAGGTGATACATACAGCGAGGCTATAAACTGAACCTCAGAGGAGTTCCTCCCGCTTCAGGAAGGTCAATATGGAAGGTCAATAAGGAAGGTCAATAAGGAAGGTCAGTAAGGAAGGTCAAGATGGCTTCATCTCAGGAGGAAGGAAAGAAAAAGGAAGATTTCAAGAAAAAGTGAGTAGTAAACATGTGTGTGAAAGATTGTGCCAACATGTACGAATTTATTTCATTTGCTCAAAATACAGGATTTCTCACCATAGTGATAAAATTTAATAACAATGAATAATACAATAATATGAGAGCAACAGTGCCAACCATATTAGTCATAGCATTGGATATGTATGGAGCGGGTTTAGAACCCCATAATCCAATGGGCACATAGTACATTGATGATGTGCCATTAATTGTGCCAACCACTAAGCTATGGAATCTGTCCATTGTCATAACTTAAAACAACAAGCTATGTTAGCTCATTTAGGAATATTTGCAACCTTTGACTGAAATTTCAAATTTTATTGTGCAGCAAAAAGGTCATTTAACATCTGTGGAGGGTTATTTGAAGAAAATCCGACCAGAATTAGCAAAATTAGCCTTATCTTGTTATGCTGTTAATTGAAAATTTTGCGGTCAACTTCATCTCTATTATTTAATTATCATATTTTCTGTGTAATTTTTAACCGACCTAACGTCGGTTATTAGAGGGGAGTGGGTAGTGAAAGGGGACTCATGTAAACCATGTCCATGTGTCCATGTCCATGTGTCCATGTCAACATTTCTTGTCAACATGTGTGTAAAAGTCCATTTGTGACCTTAGTTTTCAACTTAGAGTAATGAAATTTGGTACAGGTGTGGTACCATGGGCATGAATCTGGGACATGTCGAGAAATCCAAGATGGCTGCCATTTTGGCAGCCATCTTTCTTCATTCTTGAACTGCCCATTGTAACCTTAATATTTCACTTACAGTTATGAAATTTGGTACAGGTATGAGACTCTGGGCATGGATTGTGAACATGTTGGGAATTCCAAGATGGCGGCCATTTGGCAGCCATCTTTCTTCATTCTTGAACTGCCCATTGTGACCTTAATATTTCCCTGACAGTTATGAAATTTGGTACAGGTATCGGACTCTGGGTTTGGATTGCGAACATGGTGAGTAATCCAAGATGGCGGCCATTTTGTTGTGGCCATTTTGTGGTGGCCATTTTGGCAGCCATCTTTCTTCATTCTTCTTGAACTGCCCATTGTGACCTTAATATTTCACTTACAGTTATGAAATTTGGTACAGGTATGAGACTCTGGGCATGGATTGTGAACATGTTGGGAATTCCAAGATGGCGGCCATTTGGCAGCCATCTTTCTTCATTCTTGAACTGCCCATTGTGACCTTAATATTTCCCTGACAGTTATGAAATTTGGTACAGGTATCGGACTCTGGGTTTGGATTGCGAACATGGTGAGTAATCCAAGATGGCGGCCATTTTGTTGTGGCCATTTTGTGGTGGCCATTTTGGCAGCCATCTTTCTTCATTCTTCTTGAACTGCCCATTGTGACCTTAATATTTCACTTACAGTTATGAAATTTGGTACAGGTATGAGACTCTGGGCATGGATTGGAACACGTTGAGAAATCCAAGATGGCTGCCATTTTGTGGCGGCCATTTTGGCAGCAATCTTTCTTCATTCTTGAACTGCCCATTGTGACCTTAATATTTCACTTACAGTTATGAAATTTGGTACAGGTATGGAACTCTGGGTATGGATTGGGAACATGTCAAGATTCCAAGATGGTGGCCATTTTGTGGTGGCCATTTTGGCAGCCATCTTCTTTTATTTATTGAACTGCTAATAGTGACCTCAATATTTCGCTTAGAGTTATGAAATTTGGTACAGGTATGGGCCTGTGGGTATGGATCAGGAACATGTTGAGAAATCCAAGATGGCGGCCATTTTGTGGTGGCCATTTTGGCAGCCATCTTTTTGTATATATTGAACTGCTCATAGTGACCTCTATATTTCGCTTAGAGTTATGAAATTTGGTACAGGTATGGGCCTGTGGGTATGGATCAGGAACATGTTGAGAAATCCAAGATGGCAGCCATTTTGGCAGCCATCTTTCTTCATTTCTTGAACTGCCCATTGTGACCTCAATATTTTGCTTAGAGTTATGAAATTTGGAACAGGTATGGGGCTGTGGGTATCAGTCGGGAACATGTTGAGAAATCCAAGATGGCAGCCACTTTTTGGCAGCCATTTTGGCAGCCATCTTTCGTCATTCTTGAACTGACCATTGTGACCTTAATATTTCACTTACAGATATGAAGTTTGGTACAGGCATTGGCCTGTGGAGTGTGGGTATGGATGAGGACCATGTCGAGAAATCCAAGATGGCGGCCATTTTGGCAGCCATCTTTCCTTTTTTTAGAAATCTGTTCAAACTGAATTGATTCTATACTAATAGTCTAGCATCTTCCAATCAACTATTTCTCCTATCTTCCAATATTAGTTGGTCAGTGGTTTAAGCAATGGCACCTTCAATTTCATTGCGCTAGGTCGGTTTTGAATCCGCAGATTCTTGTTGTAAGGATATTCTAAAGTCGACACAAAATGCTTTGTGATGAATTGCAAAATGTAAAATAATAGCAAAGATATGATACAGTGGGGTGCGAAAGTTTGGGCACCCTTGGAGTAGGGTCACATTTTTTCAAATTTCAGACAAGCCATTTGCAGAATCTTTCCAATGTGAATTGTGTGGGTGAATACCCATGCACTCAATTTTAGCCAGAAAGAACAATGGAACTATAAAAATATAAAGAAACATGGGTCTTTTTGTTGTATTTTACATGTGCAAAAGTTTGGGCACGCCTACAGATTCTGATCTTGATTTTTGTATAACTTCACATTAAAGCAATATAAAGCTCTGAAACACATTGCATAATAATGTAAGCATCCCACGACGACATTTCCTGTGCATTGTTTATTGTTCTCCACAACAGAGAGACTCCAAACGTTGCATCTTTGTGGTACCTATGGCGTCAATTGCACGTGTCCAGTTATACTAAGAGTTTTGAAAAATTCTTGGCCAGGAGACCTTGTTAGCCTCTCCTTTACCTAAAATTAACATTTTATCTAAAATAACCAGAAATATTTAAGATTTTCATAATTATTTAGGTTAAATATCCAGCAAAATTAAAAATATTAGTGGGCAATTCAACTTTGTGTTGCCAGCCAGGGACTACTTTTGCTGCAACAATTTCAATTTGGGGTTATTTTGTTTCTATTAAGTCAATTTTGCTATTTGGTAACAATTAAATCTTATATGTCCACCTCAGAGACCCCCACAGTTGTGACACTGAATGTGATCGACAGGTGCATCTTTCCACCGTTAGCATGCAGATGTGAAAGGCCAAGCTATACTAGGTATCACATTTACAAGGCTTAATATGACTGTCTGAGTCATGCCAAAGGACCCATCTAGCTATTTGGAAGCATTTTAGATCAGTTATTATGGTGTTTGAGACAAGGGAGTAAAAAAATGCATTGAAATGGAATCGCTCCGATACACCAGAATGTGATAAACAAGTTTGACTCCCCAAGGGCAAGGATAGGCAGGCCAAAAATTATGGATGACAGCTGTATTAATTCTGAAATCGTCATTTATACACAACACAACTCAAAAACAGCAGCTTTCAGAAATATTTTAACAAGAAAAGTCAATGTACTCTGACATATGCATAGAAAGTTTAACTTTTGTGGCATTTTAGGTATTTCAGTTGGATATAGGTCTGAGTTGCTCCAAAATTTCACCACAGAATAATCTGTCATGTTTAGGTTATGAAAAATAAACACGATTTAATCAACTTTTTCAGCTCCTGGACTCAAAATAATAGAAATTTTATTAAATAATCTGACGTATCCAGGCTACCTCCAATCTGCCAAGTTTGGAGTCATTCTGTTGGGGAATAAAAATTCACACAAAATGAAGTCCTGGGATATTTACATTATTATCCAAAGCATTTTAATGCTTTTATATTGCTTTGATGTAGAGTTATACAAAAATCTAGATCAGAATCTCTAGGGGTGCCCACACTTTTGCACATGTAAAATCTAACAAAAATACCCAGATCGTTTTACATTTTTATATTTCCATGGTTCTTTCTGGCTAAAATTGAGTGCATGGGAATCATTCACTCACAAAATGCATGTGGGAAAGATTCTGCAAATGGTTTGTCTGAAATTTGAAAAAATGTGACCCCACTCCAAGGGTGCCCAAACTTTCGCACCGCACTGTTGATATTGGCGTAATTATGCCCTGTGGATGGATTTACCATCATGCTGGACATAGTTTGGAGCGCTTACCTCTAATCTTGCTGCCATGCGTGGCCTATGGGTTTGGCAAAAATTAATTGAATATTTGATTTTTTTAATGCAGGACAAGGAATCAATAGAATAACATAGCCAGTATGCTGTTTTATGTATTTGAAATCTTGATGTGAAATCACAAGCATGAAATATTTATCAATTGAACTATTTGGCAATTCTTGTAAAAAATGCTACAATTTACTGAAGTTTTTCAGGATAAGGGAACTTAGCTGGCTACTAAGACACTAAGACCCCTTATGCTTGGTGGAGGTGTCTTAGAGGGATTACAGAACTGTTTTTCTCAGTTTTTATATAATTTCATTGCAAAGTTTCTGTGTTTGTCATAATATTGAGATTAAATATAAATATCCTAATGTGTGAAATAAACAAAGACCAGATTGTGTGCAAGCATAGACTGCGCTTGAGCAAACCCACAATGCAATATGACAAGGTTTACGTGCATTACAGCAAATATGAGCATTTAACACCTTCGGCAAAGCTTTAAATTACGTACACAAAAATCAAACTTAATCGATCCATATAAGACCATAAAATATCCATTGTTAAACCGAGGCCTTCTGTTAACACCATGAATTTGGTGTATGCATCCTCCTTCTTCAAACATGTACATTAACATAAATATTGTGGAATGGATATTTCTAACATTTGTCAGTGGGGTCTGGTACAGGTGCAGTTGTGTATTATTCAAATTTTTACTTTAAAAAAAAAGTGGGGGAGAATTGGGTAAGTTGTGTCGTTTTTGCCTTGGGGTGATTTTCTATTTTAAAAAACTTACTTTGTGAAGCAATTAAAACAATGGGACACAACAATTAGGGAGATAATGGTGGACCTTCACAAAGAGTTCTAGGTTGCACATCTGAACCGTGTGTTGCTGTAAGGTTTATCACTGGAGTAGTCAGGTTGGTTGATCCCTTTTTTTTAAACTTACATTGTATTTTACCTTTTTTTCACATATTTTAATCATTCATATAATATTTGCATATAACTGGTTTGTGATAATATTTTATAATGACACAATTTATTGGTTGTCTAAATGTATTATATCATGCCACCACTCACTCCAAAATTGGTTTGGGGACAATGTCACTCAAATTACAGGTTAAGTGTTACACACAATTCTGACAACATATCAGTTAAACATGTTAAATTATAAGTTACATGGGGCAGGAGACATTCATGTTGCTAATTCAGCACTGGCCAATTGTAAGTTTTATCTATAGATTTTGAGTGCAGAATTTTCAAAATCAAAAATGTCATTTTTGTCTGGTGCAGCTGAGACTGAGCCAAGGCCCACACCACCAGAATATGACCATCAATGGAGGCATGTCTCGAACCTCCGACACTAGCTTCATGTATCAAATTAGGGAATCATATCTGACTGATTTAGTTTCAAATTAACGATGGTTTATAAAAGTTACAACCTGCCCCAATCTCCCCTAGTGAGAATTAGAGTAAATTCTGGAATGCATGCAGCATTTACAGTACAATTTAATTTTTTTGGTTTTGGAAGATAATCTATCTCATTGACAATTTTATTCAATTTAGAGGCACTGAAAATCAAGTAATTATGTTTTGGTCCAGACCCCACCCCCTAGTCCAACATCCTTTCAATAAACATTTTGATTGTACATATCTGAAACTTCGGCATGTATATCAAGGTATTTTCTTACAGAAAAATTGATGGCACATGCTCCATCACATTGTTCCAGCAACAGAACTGTGCAGTCGTGGGTTTGCTGCTGCGCTTCCTGATTTGTCAGTTTTATCAAGATTATGTATGTGTTGGTAAAACAATGCAAGTTGGTTAACTGGTGTGTTTTCCTCAGTATGGGCTTGATGAACCAATGCGAAATGAAATCTGCAAAGTTTGTCAAACAAAGGATTTTCACCTAAGGCATTCTCACTTCTGTAATCCTTCTAAGGGGACATTCTTAGTAGATTTCATGCTCTGCAAGTGGATGGAACTAACATAAGTACCCATAAGTACTTATGTTTGGCTGTTAGTGGATTCTTAGGTGCCTTACAGTTGTCATAAGTAGCCAAATGTGCTGTAAGGACCCATTTAAGGGGCCATGGCTACTAGTGTTAGTACCTAAGTAGCTCATAAGTGGGTGTTTCATGTCTTAGTGAAGTTTTTCAGGATAAGGGAACTAAGGTGGTTACTAAGACATGAAACACCCACTTATGAGCTACTTAGGTACTAACACTAGTAGCCATGGCACCTTAAATGGGTCCTTACAGCACATTTGGCTACTTATGACAACTGTAAGGCACCTAAGAATCCACTAACAGCCAAACATAGGTACTTATGGGTACTTATGTTAGTTCCATCCACTTGCAGAGCATGAAGTCTACTAAGAAAGTCCCCTTAGAAGGACTACATAAGTGAGAATGCCTAAGGTGAAAATCCTTTGTTTGACAAACTTTGCAGATTTCATTTCGCATTAGTTCATCAAGCCCATACTGAGGAAAACACACCAGTTAACTGACTTGCATTGTTTTACCAACACATTCATAATCTTGATAAAACTGACAAATCAAGAAGCGCAGCAGCAAACCCACGACTGCACAGTTCTGTTGCTGGAACAATGTGATGGAGCATGTGCCATCAATTTTTCTGTAAGAAAATACCTTGATATAGGCCTACATGCCAAAGTTTCAGATATGTACCATCAAACTTTCTATTGGAAGGATGTTGGATGAGGGGATGCGGTCTAGACTAAAACCGATTTTACTTGATTTTCAGTGCCTCTAAATCAATAATTTTGGTTTGAATTGAATAAAATTATCAATGAGATGAATAATCTTCAAAAACCCAAAAAAATAAATTGTACTGTAAATGCTGCATGCATTCCAGAATTTATTCAAATTCTCACTACGGGAGACTCGGGCAGGTTGTAACTTTTATAAACCATCGTTAATTTGAAACTAAATCAGGCAGATGATTCCCTAATTTGATACATGGAGCTAGTGTTGGAGGTTCGAGACCTGCCTCCTTTGATGGTCATATTCTGATGGTGTGGGCCTTGGCTCAGTCTCAGTTGCACCAGACAAAAATGTCATTTTTAATTGTGAAATTATGTACTAAAAATTCATAGATAAAACTTGAAATACAATTGACCAGTGCTGAATTAGCAACATGAATGTCTCCAGCCCCATGTAACTTATAATTTAACATATTTAACTGATACGTTGTCAGAATTGTGAGTTACACTTAAGCTGTAATTTGGGTGACATTGTCCCCAAACCAATTTTGGAGTGACTGGTGGCATGATATGATACATTCAGACAACCAATAAATTGTGTCAATATAAGATACTATAACAAACCAGTTATATGCTGCAAGTATTATAGGAATGATTAAAATATGAGAAAAAAAGGTAAATACTTGACAAGTCACTCTTAACATGTCTGTGGTGTTACGTCACATATTTGCTAGGATGACACAGACTGGGGAATGAAAATGAAGTATCCAAGTGTTGCAACAGGGAGATTCTGTGTTCTTGTCAACCCCAGTACTGTTATAAAGATGTATTCCTCTTTTTAGTTTTTAAATTATTCCACAAATGTGTGAATATTCAGTTTTTTTAATCGTGAGATTGTCTTTCAGTTTTTCTGAAGTGAATACTGACATTAATTTCTAAAATTTTCCTTCACCATTCCCATATACTGTCTATGTCTGAGAGTCATCTCATGTCTTATGGCCCAGGAATGTACCAATTTGGAATGACAAAGAGAAAATCACCATGTTACACCACGGAATATATGGTAAATCGTTACACCACAGACAACATGTAACACCTCAGACGAATCCAAGAAATTGTCATCTCAGAGTATGTAAGTTTAAAAAAAAGGATCAACCAACCTGATTAATGCAGTGATAAACGTTACAGCAACACAGGGTTCAGATGTGCAACCTAGATTTCTTTGCGAAGGTCCACAATTATCTCCCAAATTGTTGGGTCCCATTGTTTTAATTGCTTCACAAAGTAAGTTTTTTTAATAGAAAATCACCCCAAGGCAAAAATGACACAACTTACCTAATTCTCCCCTACTTTATTTTTTTTAGTAAAAATTTGAATAATACACAACTGCACATGTGCCAGGCCCCACTGACAAATGTTAGAAATATTCATTCCACAATATTTATGTTAATGTACATGTTTGAAGAAGGAGGATGCATACCTAAACCAAATTCATGTTGTTAACAGAAGGCCTCGGTTTAACAATGCATATTTTTATGGTCTTATATGGATCGATTAATTTTGATTTTATACGTAATTTAAAAGCTTTGCCGAAGGTTTACATGCTCATATTTGCTGTAATGCATGTAAACCTTGTCATATTGCATTGTGGGTTTGCTCAAGCACAGTCTATGCTTGCACACAATCTGGTCTTTGTTTATTTCACACATTAGGATATTGATATTTAATCTCAATATTATGACAAACACAGAAACTTTGTGATGAAATTATATAAAACTGAGAAAAACAGTTCTGTAATCCCTCTAAGGAACCTCCACCAAGCATAAGGGGCCTTAGTGTCTTAGTAACCAGCTAAGTTCCCTTATCCTGAAAAACTTCAGTAACCACCTTAGTTCCCTTATCCTGAAAAACTTCATTAAAACAACTTAATCTCCCTGAAAACTTAACTGTTATTGATTGATTTCTAATAATTTGCAGATTAAGAGATATACTGGAGAAAAATAGGTAAGTAGGGATCACAGTCAAGTGAGTTATAGAAATATGAAAAGAATGAATTTTGCTGTCACTGAAGGTAAAGATTGCTAAACCCTGTGTACCGTTTACCTTATGCCAAGCAACATAATAAAGCAAAAATATCTTAAATTTTGAACAAGAAATCAAATTTATTGCGATATAACATGGCCAGTATACTGCCGCTTTAATTAGAAATCATGACGTGAACTCACAAGCATTAGATATTTAGCAATCAAATATTTTATTAATTCTGGCAAAAATGCACTAAAATTTACTTAAACAGCCCAAGTCAGTCTTGGAAATAAGGACATACATGTAGTGAAGTTCATACTGTGATTTTACTATAGTTAAAGACAATGGTTGCCAAACTCTGTGTCAGTGTGCAAGTTGCTCTGTACCAAATGACTTAGTTAAGACTAAAATCTTATCGATGCAATTTAATTCATTTGCAATATAACATAGCCAGTGTGCTGTATTAATCTATCAGAATCTTGATGTGAAATCACAAGCATGAAATATTTATCAATCCAACAATTTGGCAATTCTTGTAAAAAAAGATGCACTAAGTTTACTATACTAGTATAGCAACTTAATCATCCTGAAAACTTATTGATTGATTTCTAATAATTTGCAGAATAAAGGACCGACTGGCTTCGCTTCATCAGGAGGACGAGAGGTAAGTTGGGATCAAGGTCAAGTGAGTTGTGGAAATATGAACATGGTGATTTTTGTTGTCACGGAAGACAACGATTAAACTCTGTGTACCATTTGCCTTACGCCAAACAACATAATAAAGAAAAGATATCTTAAATATTAAAAAGGAAATCAAATTTATTGCAATATAACATGGCAGGTATACTGCCACTTTAATTAGAAATCTTGACTTGAACTCACAAGCATTAGATATGTAGCAAGCAAATATTTTATTAATTCTGGCAAAAATGCACTAAAATTTACTTAAACAGCTGAAGTCAGTCTTGGAAATATGGACATACATGTAGTGAAGTTTGTGCAGCGATTTTACTATAATTAAAGACAATGGTTGCCAAACTCAGTGTCAGTGTGCAAGTTGCTCTGCACCAAATGACTTAGTTAAGACTAAAATCTTATTGATGCAATTTAATTCATTTGCAATATAACATAGCCAGTGTGCTGTATTAATCTATCAGAAATCTTGATATGAAATCAGAAGCATCAAATATTTATCAATCAAACGATTTTGCAATTCTTGTAAAAAAAAGATGCACTAAGTTTAGTATAGCAACTTAATCATCCTGAAAACTTATTGATTGGTTTCTAATAATTTGCAGAAAAGAAGATGACCAGGCTTTGCTTCGTCTGGATGTGGAGAGGTAAGTTGGGATCAGGGTCAAGTGAGTTGTGGAAATATGAACATAGTGAATTTTGTTGCCACTGAAGACAAAGATTTCTAAATTCTATGTACCATTTGCCTTATGCCAAACAACATCATAAAGCAAAAATATCTTAAATTTTGAACAAGAAATCAAATTTATGGCAATATAACATGGCCAGTATTCTGCTTCTTTAATTAGAAATCTTAACGTGAACTTACAAGCATTAGGTATTTAGCAATCAAATATTTTGTTAAATTCTGGAAAAAATGCGCTAAAATTTACTTAAACAGCCGAAGGCAGTCTTGGAAATATTGACGTAGTGAAGTTTATGCAATGATTTTACTATAATTAAAGACAATGGTTGCCAAACTCAGTGTCAGTGTGCAAGTTGCTCTGCACCAAATGACTTAATCAAGTATAAAATCTTATCGATGCAATTTAATTCAGTTGCAATATAACATAGCCAGTGTGCTGTATTAATCTATCAGAAATCTTGATGTGAAATCACAAGCATGAAATATTTATCAATCAAACAATTTGGCAATTCTTGTAAAAAAATGCACTAAATTTACTATAACAACTTAGTCTCTCGGAAAACTTAACAGTCATTGATTGACTTCTAATAATTTCCAGATTGGAAGATGAACTGGCTTCGCTTCGTCTGGAGAAAGAGAGGTAAGTTGGGATCAGGGTCAAGTGAGTTGTTTAAATATGAACATATGAATTTTGTTGTCACTGAAGACAAAGATTGCTAAACTCTGTGTACCATTTGCCTTATGCCAAACAACATAATAAAGAAAAGATATCTTAAATATTGAACAGGAAATCAAATTTATTGCAATATAACATGGCAGGTATACTGCCACTTTAATTAGAAATCTTGACTTGAACTCACAAGCATTAGATATGTAGCAAGCAAATATTTTATTAATTCTGGCAAAAATGCACTAAAATTTACTTAAACAGCCCAAGTCAGTCTTGGAAATAAGGACATACATGTAGTGAAGTTCATACTGTGATTTTACTATAGTTAAAGACAATGGTTGCCAAACTCAGTGTCAGTGTGCAAGTTGCTCTGTACCAAATGACTTAATTAAGAGTAAAATCTTTTCGATGCAATATCAATTCAGTTGAATTATAATATAGCCAGTGTGCTGCATTAATCTATCAGAAATCTTGATGTGAAATCACAAGCATGAAATATTTATCAATCCAACAATTTGGCAATACTTGTAAACAAGAAAAGTACCCTTAAAAAGGGTACTATATCGATCTTACCATGAACCTGAGGGTATGTGGCATGTAATAAAAGGTTTTAATATCTTAAAGTAGGCGATTCTATGAAATAAATACCCTTAGAAAAAATCCAGAGCCCCTTATATATATCCCCTTGTTACATGAAAATATATACATAACCAAGGATTTGTCAAATAAAAAAAACACTTCTGATATATATTTAAAATCACCTGTTTGGATATTAGTTTGTTAATTGTTCACACATGCACAGTGTACATGTTTTTCAGTACTATTTAATAGTGTGTGATGTCAGGCCTGAAAAATACCCCCCCCCCCACAAAAAAAAATCATGAATCTGCCCCTGGTTTGCAGTGGTCAATGGAACTTTGTATCATTGCAGCGTAATGCGCCGAAAAGATTTTTGCGTGGTTAATATTGCAAATAGAGCAAAATTAATAAGTGCGTTGAATTCGGAGGAGTTTACTTGATATGTGCAGGTTTTTAAATTGTTAAAATCGGATGTTTATTAAGGTTTTTAAGGCCAAGTTTTGCCTTCAAGATGATGTACACAATCTTTAGTGACGTTTCACCCGCAAAAAATTTCGCCAGAGAAATTCCTAATCTTGTTGAATCGATGTACTGTTAAGAATACTTACATATAAGTTTTTTTATAGGTTAAGACATCGATACAAAAAAAGATGCACTAAGTTTACTATACTAGTATAGCAACTTAATCATCCTGAAAACTTATTGATTGATTTCTAATAATTTGCAGAAAAGAAGATGAACAGGCTTCGCTTCGTCTGGATGTAGAGAGGTAAGTTGGGATCAGGGTCAAGTGAGTTGTGGAAATATGAACATAGTGAATTTTGCTGTCACTGAAGACAAAGATTTCTAAAATCTCTGTACCATTTGCCTTATGCCAAACAACATAATAAAGCAAAAATATCTTAGATTTGGAACAAGAGATCAAATTTATTGCAATATAACATGGCCAGTATTCTGCTTCTTTAATTAGAAATCTTAACGTGAACTTACAAGCATTAGATATGTAGCAAGCAAATATTTTATTAATTCTGGCAAAAATGCACTAAAATTTACTTAAACAGCCCAAGTCAGTCTTGGAAATATGGACATACATGTAGTGAAGTTTGTGCGGCGATTTTACTATAATTAAAGACAATGGTTGCCAAACTCAGTGTCAGTGTGCAAGTTGCTCTGTACCAAATGACTTAATTAAGAGTAAAATCTTTTCGATGCAATATCAATTCAGTTGAATTATAATATAGCCAGTGTGCTGCATTAATCTATCAGAAATCTTGATGTAAAATCACAAGCATGAAATATTTATCAATCCAACAATTTGGCAATACTTGTAAACAAGAAAAGTACCCTTAAAAAGGGCACTATCTCGATCTTACCATGACCCTGAGGGTATGTGGCATGTAATATAAGGTTTAAATATCTTAAAGTAGGCAATTCTATGAAATAAATACCCTTAGAAAAAATCCAGAGCCCCTTATATATATCCCCTTGTTACATGAAAATATATACATAACCAAGGATTTGTAAAAAAAAAAACACTTCTGATATATATTTAAAATCACCTGTTTGGATATTAGTTTGTTAATTGTTCACACATGCACAGTGTACATGTTTTTCAGTACTATTTAATAGTGTGTGATGTCAGGCCTGAAAAATACCCCCCCCCACAAAAAAAAATCATGAATCTGCCCCTGGTTTGCAGTGGTCAATGGAACTTTGCATCATTGCAGCGTAATGCGCCGAAAAGGTTTTTGCGATTAATATTGCAAATAGAGCAAAATTAATAAGTGCGTTGAATTCGGAGGAGTTTACTTGATATGTGCAGGTTTTTAAATTGTTAAAATCGGATGTTTATTAAGGTTTTTAAGGCCAAGTTTTGCCTTCAAGATGATGTACACAATCTTTGGTGACGTTTCACACGCAAAAAATTTCGCCAGAGAAATTCCTAATCTTGTTGAATCGATGTACTGTTAAGAATACTTACATATAAGTTTTTTTATAGGTTAAGACATCGATACAAAAAAAGATGCACTAAGTTTACTATACTAGTATAGCAACTTAATCATCCTGAAAACTTATTGATTGATTTCTAATAATTTGCAGAAAAGAAGATGAACAGGCTTCGCTTCGTCTGGATGTAGAGAGGTAAGTTGGGATCAGGGTCAAGTGAGTTGTGGAAATATGAACATAGTGAATTTTGCTGTCACTGAAGACAAAGATTTCTAAAATCTCTGTACCATTTGCCTTATGCCAAACAACATAATAAAGCAAAAATATCTTAGATTTGGAACAAGAGATCAAATTTATTGCAATATAACATGGCCAGTATTCTGCTTCTTTAATTAGAAATCTTAACGTGAACTTACAAGCATTAGGTATTTAGCAATCAAATATTTTGTTAAATTCTGGAAAAAATGCGCTAAAATTTACTTAAACAGCCGAAGGCAGTCTTGGAAATATGGACATAGTGAAGTTTATGCAATGATTTTACTATAATTAAAGACAATGGTTGCCAAATTCTGTGTCAGTGAGCAAGTTGCTCTGTACCAAATAACTTATAAATGTCTTATGATTCATGCCAAATTAAGCTTCAAAGGTCAAATTTACGAACTTCCATTGCAGTGATTTTTGGCACATTTGACAGCAAGTCATAAATATAGTCTACTATAAGTCTGTGCACTTGATAAATCAAACCTTGTTGTTTGGGAAGCTGTTTTGGAAAAATGTCCTTTGAATAAGGGTTGAAGTCCACTGCACTTAAATGGGGATGAAGTCCAACTCCACGTCAAAGAGATATGCTTACAGAGGATTTCATATTTGTAGACACTGAGAATGAATATGATTTTTTTCTAGGACATGCATTCTATCAGGAAAAATGACATAATAGGTTGCTTGATGTTTTTTTTTCCCTGCACAAAATATGTCCTAGAAAAAAAATCACATTCATTCTCGGTGACTTCAAATACAAAATCATCAGTAATCACCATTCTTTGAAGGTCTAAATTAGAATTTGTTTACATTTACACCTTTTTTGACATGTGAAAAACTTTCCCAAATTTTATAAAACTATGTGTAACACCATCCATAATTTTGCTCATTGTACACTGGACAAATCCTGAACATTCCTCAGAAATCGGTCATATTTAATTTTTTATTAGAGATGATTTCTTACTTGTAGACACTGAGACTGAATTTGGATTGATTTCTATGACATTTACATATTCTATTGGGAAAAGTGACATCAACAAATTCATTACATCACATTTTGCTATAGAATTCATTACATCACATTTCCCTGTAGAATAACATGTATTAGAATAAAAATCACATTCAGTGTCAGTTTCTACAAATATAAAATTATCTATAAAAAACGTTTGAATTTAAAAAAATGTTTGTTCGTAATAATTTATTATTTTTTAATTTGTTTGGCATTGATAGCTGCCCAAGTTAATACAGCATCGATACTTCCAAAAAAGCTTAACTGACTCAAATAAACTTAAAGTATTTATTTTCAAAGAATTGGACCTATGTGTCACAACGACTGACAACAGTGAGCAACAAAATTAATTTAAGAAAATGATTTGAACTGCGAAGACCAGTGTCTTGTGAGAAAAAAACAATACAAACGATTTTGTTCAGGAATAATATACGGATGGATCCATGATAATTAGGGCTTTACATACAAGCTGTATTTATGCACTTGGAAAGCTATTTAGGACATGAGGACACAGCAATGAGTTGAAGAATACACAGTGACAGTGATGGAACAGAAAAGCCAAAAATAATTTACTTATTGGGGATTTACAAACACACAAAAAGAAGGCAGCGCACATTTTCAACTAGATTGGATGGATGATCGTTGCTTTACCTCTTGTATCCATGCACTTGGCAGGCTAATTGTGACAGAAGGAGGACACGAAAATGAGGCAAAGGATAATTGTCCATTAAGTCCAACCTAGACCAAGGCAACCTGGCAAGAGCTGGATTCAAAACCTAGACCCTTCTTTTTCTTCTTCTTCTTCTTAGTCGTAGAGCAGCTTACGAGCCGGACAAAGGCGTGAAATTTTCGGCATATGTACTTTGGTACTTGCCGGGCAAGATTTGCCTAAGCTCCAAAAAAAAACAAACCTTGGGAAATGCATTTAAATTGGTTTCCATGGCAATTATGATTATGATACATTCAACCATCAGAACATTTTCATAGGAACTGTGGTTGCCATGGTAACACACATGCGTAAATAAAGATATTTCATATCAATTCTGATGCAATATTTGATTGTCCTTCATTTTGCCAAAAAATATCACAATAGCATCAATATCCTTGATATAGTGTCACTTTAATCATATTTTGGGAAGGATTTTCGATATAGGTACATGTTGCCATGGAAACCAATTTAAATGCATTTCCTAAGGTTTGTTTTTTTGGAGCTTAGGCAAATCTTGTCCGGCAAGTCCCAAAGTACACATGCCGAAAATTTCACGCCTTTGTCCGGCTCGTAACTATTTTGGTCATTTTTTGCGCGAAGCTGCGCTACTATAGGTTGATTTTCCGCCTCCAGTGATTGCGAGCCTAACATGCTACCACTAGGCCAACTCTAACTCGTCATTTCCTTTCCAATAATCTGTACCTGATGATTTCATGGTTCAAGTAGGAAAATAGAGTTTAAAGAAAAACACACAGTTTATTGGTAGCTATAAACACACAGTTATGAAAATGATAAATGAAAAATGATAAATCATAACAATGTAGCCTGATTTTATATAGTGACCATTCCAGATCAATCTGCTCACTGGCGCTCACCATTCTGAAAGGCAATCAGTTGCCTCTAAATGGCCCATACTAGTGATGGGGAATTTGGGATAAAAACAAACTCACTAACTTTTTCACTGAACAGCAATCATATCAAAAATTATTGTGATGACCTCTAGATCTGGCCTGAGTGGGGTTCTAACCCACATCCACAGGCATGCTAACCACTGTACAATTATTTAAATCAATTGTTATTTGTCATGGCCATCAGTGGCCACCAGAGGCTGACAGATGGCCCTGGATTAGCATGTTAGTGGATCAGGATACATTATATGAGACATTCAGAACACTGCATGTCTACAAGTTGACCGCTCCTTGTGAGTTTCATCATTGGCAGATCTAGCGCTACTACCTTGCATGCAATTTTTACATACCTGCCGTCACTCTTCTTCATCTGTGCGTCTTCCTTGACTCGTCAGTCCGGAGCCGAGACAGCCTAAGTGGTATAATAATACACTTTTGATCAAAATGCTGGAATAATTTGGAACTTCATGGGGTCAGGATTTCAAAATTCTAAAATTGGTCATTGAATGTGTTGAATTGAATATTTTTCCTCAGATATTAGATTTATGCATAAATGATATCATTTTATGTCTGTGTTATTGAGCCACTATGTGATTTTTGATGATTTTTTACTAAAAATTATCAATTTTTCCGGGTCACCCAAAGGCAGTTTTCAAATAATTCTCAGCAACTAAAAAAGGTGCATGATATCATTTATATATCAATCTGATGTCACAGGAATAGATCCTTGCAATTTTACACATTCAATGCCCAATTTTAGAACCTTGAAATCCTGACACCGTGAAGTCCCAAATTATTCCAGCATTTTGATCAAGAGTGTTAAGGAGGAAAGCAATTTTCCCAAATTTTGTCCTCCCAAATTGTATTTTACCATAATATTTTTCCCCCAGCATTTTGTGAACCAAAACTTTTTGTTTTCATCTTCCCCCAATTTTTTGCTGTTTATACAGATTTTTTTTTTTTCACAGAAATTCCTGTCAAATTTTTATTGAACAAACTTGTATAGAATGTAATGTTTGCATGTATACAAGAATTTTGAGTGATATTACAGTTTTTACAATCTATCTATTTTTAATATTATTAGTATCTGTAAGTTTCTGGCATTTAAACCCACAAATCAACTGCGATGAGTATCACTGACATGATATATGCAAAAATATATGATGGAAATCAAATTTCAATAAATATATAGAGTAATAATTAAAAAAAAAACGTTGTGCCTTAATAAGCTTATAAAACACAGGCTTGGTTGATGTAAGTTGTTTGATTTAAATCAGGAAAAAAAGGCAACAGATTAATCTGATTAAAAATTTAAAAAAATTGCATTCAAATCAAATACATGTACATGTAAATCCAATTCAAAAATTCTTAAAAATCAAAATTAGATTTTTTGCAACCTTTTGACATACATGTGTGATCAGGTGATTGAATGAACACAGTTATCAGAAAAGATATTGCTTCACAGAATATGCATATTGTTGGAGGGCCAAGCGAGACTGTCATCAATCACATCCAATACAAACTGGGATGTCTTATGCCTTTATGATATATGTTTCTGTTTGCAGGGAAGAAGAGCTAAAAGAACAGCTGGATAACTTGATGACATTCCATGGTCTTTATGGTTATTACCTGAGAATAACGCCACTCAAAGAGATACTTGCAGAAGTTGAAAGGAAAGTGCAAAGAGATCTGAAGAAGTTCAAAGTCTTGATCGCTGAAGTCGGTGGAAAATGCTTGTTTTATCCTTGTCAGTTGAGTGCCTTTGAGGGGTTCATGTTGTATTTCATTTACACAAGGCATGAACAAATTCGCAAAAGTTGTCTGGATATACTAGAGACCATCATAAATGAAGGGAATGCTCAGCAAAGTTTTCTATATATCTGTGAGTGTTTCATATCAACAGGACCTCCTCTATTACCTGGGCAAATAAAAACTAATCTTAATGTGAACTATCTTGCTTTGTACAATGTGGTCAAACATTGCATTTCTAAGGGTGCTGTTCCAAGTCAAGATAACATTAAATGTATACTGACTTTAAAAACATTCTCCACCAGTGAAGCCTTGTTAGCCACTCTTCAACTTGTGGAACAACTCATTGAAGCATACAGAAACCATGGTTACTCTGACACTATTGATATATACTTGAATCCAATGCAAAATCTCTACAACATTGATGAAGACTTGAGATTAACTGCCGGTCGAGTGATTAGAGCAGCTTATTGCACGCTTAGTAATTGCCTAAAATCAAGGAGTGTCATTAACACTCTCCTCTTCTTAGGTTCTGGAATGAGTGACAATGACAATGTGGAAATCAAGGAATGTTTGGAAGCTGCTGATGACCTCATACAACAAGATGTGAAAGAGTTCTTGTCTACGGAATGGCTTGAAAAGATTGAAAAGGAAAGATACAATGAAATAACTCAGAAATATTTGCACCGAAATGATAATTCCTTTCAAAGGAGTTTGTTGCACTTGCTTGCCATCTACGTGCATGATACACAAATACTCGATCATATTCCAGATGAATTCATCAAAGAAAGGAAAGATGAAAAGGACCTACATGGCTGTACTCCCTTGCACATTGCATATCTCCATGGTAACAAGTCATTCATGTCACTTTTGGAATCTTGTCATGCAAATGTGGCACCAGATCACTTTGGAAGAACACCAAAATCAATTGCAGATCCCTGTAGGTATAAGGAGGGTGATTACAGAGAATATTGTAGGAGAATCGTGACAACCAATTCTCCTGTATTTGACACAATGAAGGATATACTTGTCTTACCTGTTGAAGAATGTCAAGCTATGAAAGAGAATTTTCAAGTACTTTTTGAAAGGATGGTTGCACAAGATGGCGTCCTGAATGCTCAAGTAAGAATCGCAGGATCAGTACGGGAAAAACTGAAGGTGGGCAGATTCGATGAGGTCGATTTGCAGATATGCATGGACAAAGAGCCTTTTGATTGGAAATCTTTTCAAACTGTCAGATTCCATGAGCACCTTGTCAAGAGATTGGCTGAAGTCAAGTGGGACAATATTTCCTTAAGACCTGTGTCAGTTGCTATTCCTTGGAAGTTTATATGGGAAAGGAAAGGCTGCTTTTATGGCCTTGTAATATCTGTTGATATTGTGCCCATCTTTAATGACTATGGGATGATGCCAACAGAAATGCTGAAAATCATTATAAACAATGCTCCTGCTCACCAGCGTCTTGGACTCCTGAAGTATACAGATTTCATTGAGGAGACTGTTGTGGATACAGTTTGTGATCGAGAGTGGGACGTTCTTGATAATCTCCCCCCTGGCTGCCGTCTCGGAATTCTCATTGCCAAGGCTTTGTTGGAGGTGATTATTATTTATTCATTTATTCAGTATTTTCAGAAAAAAAAAACTTTTTTTAAATGTCTCTTTGCAATTTTTTTTGCTTAGAAAATTACAACTAAAACACGATGACTCTCATTCGAAGTTAGAAAAACCCGTCAAAAAGGAACTGAGTGCCACCAAGTCCCTTTTTGCATTATAATATTGTTTGAAAGTTCAAGACCTTAAGAATATAAAAGCTGTAAATATCATAACAAAGTGTGCTCAACTGAAGGAGAAGATGCAGGTCAAATTACAGGATCACACTATTTTGGAGATAATATGACATTTTCAAGTCTCTGTAGTACCATTTAATATCGGGGAGGGGGGATTGGATTTTTACACCGAGGAACTCGTGTATTGCAGAGGCACATGGCCAAAACTTGCATTTGCCCACACGGCTGCATACAATCTTTGTCCTAGCACAACTCATCACATGTTGCACCTGCTGCTGTCAAACTACACATGTTGCTTTATTTCTGCCCAAATTCGGGAATGACAGAAGTTCAGTCATGTGCATTTCTTAAATCCACACGAAACGATGCTTTTCGTCACCTGTAAAAATAATGCTAACCTCCTGCTCTCCCAAATGTTTTGATCTGAGCTATAAGTAGGCCATATGTTTTCTACTAAAAGGGGTGTTTTAAGTGTGACCCAAGCTGTCATCATGTGTCACCAGACATAAATTGTGAGATTGGTCCTTCTTGATGTAGACCTACATCTAGAATTTATCATCAAATCCTGTTCTTTTTTACTTTTCTGTACTTTCTTATCTTGAGAGTGGAAAGGGAGGGGGGGCAATATGAGGGAAGTGGTATGTACGCTGATGGAGGGTCTGTACGTGATAGCTCTGTACCCCAAACTGGATAAGGCATTATATACTCAACAGTCCTAGGCATGTCTACCCCGTGGTTTTGGAGTCTTATCTCCTAAGCGTTTTTGTGGTTTGCCCTCTGCCCTTTTATTGCTACTTTAATTTCTCCAGTGATGGAGACTCTAGATTTGGGTTTGCAATTGTTTGTGGTTTTGTTAACATTCCCAAAATTGGTTGGCTTCTTCACAAGTTTATAACGTTGCATTAGAGTTCTGAGTCAGCTGAGAAATATTCAAAGACAATGAGTTTTCTGAAGTTAATATCCAGATAGATAGATAGATAGATAGATGACTGATGATTGGGGCTATATGTCTTGTATTTATGCACTTGGTAAGTAATTAGAACAGGAGACGGACACGGCAATGAGGTGAAGGATGATTGAAACATTCGTCCGACATAGGCCCAGGTGACCAAGCAAGAGCTGGATTCAAACCCGGGACCCAGCGACTGGCAGTCCAGCGCGCTACCACTACACCAAAACCCCCCCCCCCCGTATAGGTAGATAGATAAATTGGCAGATAGATAGGTAGATAGATGGATAGATGGATAGATAGATAGATAGATAGATCAAAAGAGCGATAGATAGATCGATAGATAGATGGTGGGATGGAACTTGCTCAGTTGGCAGCACTCACACCATCCTATGACTGTGTCCCAAGTTCAAATCCGGCTCTGGCATGGTCACCTAAACCAATGTTAGACAGCACTTTCATCTTTTGCATCATTACTGTATCCTCACCCTTTCCTAATTGATCTACCGAGTTCATAAATATAGGATGTAGGGCCCCAGTCACCCATCCTGACAGATGGGTATTTTGATAGATTGATGGATAGGTAGGTAGATAGTATTGTTGTAACTCCACATCTTAGATCATTCTTGTTTGATGAAGGGGGGGGGGGTTGCTCTACTTGCCCCCCCCCCCCCACCTCCTGCATCAGCTGCATGACCTCTTATTTTTACACTGAAAATAAAGATTCAATGACTGCCACTTAATTATGCATAAATAAATAGCAAAAGCAGCTCTAGTTTCTTCATGGTAGAATGTAAGTTATAGTCCTACCAAAGGCAGATCTACCTTTGGTTTTACTTTATGCAATGTAACTCTAAACTATGTAGTCAACATACTACTGTTTTTTGAAAATCCAGATGTGACTCATCAAAAGGGGTAACCAAGGGACTGGGGCTATAACAGGTCATTTTGTGGTTTGTGGTTGAATTAACAACACCCCATTTGTTCAAGATTGTGGGTTGCTTAACTTGAGCAGTTCTGAGCAGACCTGCCTAGGACTATCAACGAAATTGGCTTTCCGACAATAACTCTACCTTGTACATTAACCAAACCATGCCAATTTTGTATCTGCACGTGCCTGCGACCGAGGTGTTTACGTGCTTGCACGGTATTTTTTTTTTTAAATAGATAATTTCATGCTCAGTCAGTGGCATAACTCTGGAGTCTCGAGCTAGGGGTCACCTGGGGGGCACGTGATTCTCTGGGGGGCACCCGCTATATTAATTAATGGCCATTGCAAGGTCAGCCATGTTTGCGGATAGTTAGAAAAGTGGTGTCTCACGGCATGGACAAAATGACTCAAATTGATGTCTAACCTATTCACTGGGGGCTAACGGCCGAGGGTAATCCTGTAATCCTGTGCTCTCCGTGACAGGAGAGTTAAAAATTTAAGTTTTTGCGGAATTCCTTAATAATGCTGTTGATTTGCAGCAAAAAGTGTGATGGATCTTGAAGATGATACGCATAGCCACTTTATACATTGACAAAATAATCATAACAGTAGTTTCAAGTTTATTGACCATTAATAGTACATTAGGTGATAATCTATTGATATTGCATTAGTTTTTAAAAAATGGTAGGCAGATAATTACAAAATTATATGTGCCTTTACCAATATGAGATTGTCAAAGTCAAGAATTTAACCAAATGCAAATACATATACAAGTACAAATAATTATAGAAGCAGGCTATAAGTTAAAAGAGTTTAAGAGTATGTCATTATGGTATATTAGGAAAGAATGTTATTTGAAGCAAACATAAAGATAAATAAATACAATAAAAAGAAGAAGAAACGAAAGAAAAAAAAAATTACACTTAGCTAGACAATATAATAATATAGATTATAGCAAGGTAGAAGAAATAATATAGTATATACAAAATATACGAGTGAATAATCAGAAAACTATGATATATGGTTGTAATGATATATGATGGTGATTAAGAAAGTAAGAAAATAGGTTATAGCAATTCAGGAAGAGAGAGAGATTTGTTGATCAAATGCATTTATGTTCACTATGAGGTGGTCTATGATTATAAAAAAAACAAAAAACATAATATATACAAATTCAAGGGTACAATTCATGAACTGCTTTGACTGGTGACAATATCATTATACAACAAAGTTAACACTTGATGCTTCAGATCATATGATAATGTCACTAAAGTATCAATTGCACAATATATAATGTAACCCTTTTTCATTATACTGTGACTACCTGGGAATGCGGATCAATTAACTCTCCTATTTTAGAAGAGACGGAGACCCAAGCAAGATTCCCAGAGAGCCCCAAAGATAACAAAGTGTAGCATCTGTTCCTTTTATAGTTCAGAATGAAATAATGCTATTTTCAAGAAGATATTTATGTATTCTCCTCTTAAAACTTTCAATACTGCAGTGGTGATTAATTCTATCCTCAACCTGATTCCATATTTTTGGTCCCACAACCTTTAATTGATCTCTTGTATAGTTCAGTTTTACAAAAATGAATGCTAAACTTAGAGGAATTTCTTGTCACTCTGCTTGAGACATCACTATTTTTTCTAAACATATCCTTGAATATCTCTGGAAGAAAACCTTTAACAAATTTGTACATGAATAATGTTATTGACTTTTGATATAACTGATGGAGATTAAGAAATTTGAGTTGTTTGAATAGAGGTTCAGTGCTCGCTCTAAAGCTAGCTGATGAGATAACCCTAATAGCCTTTTTTTGAAGCTTTAATAAAGTTGATAGGTAAGTTTGTACTGCTGTTCCCCAGATTTCAATGCAGTACGTTAGATATGGGTAAATAAAACAAAAGTAAAGTGAAATAAGAGCCTCTTTAGTTAGTGTTTTTCGGGCTTTGCATAAGATTCCAATTCCCTTACCAATCTTAGGTTTGATATTTTGTATGTGCTTATCCCAACATAATTTTTCATCCAGCAATACACCTATGAATTTTGTAGTTGCTACACGGTCAATTTCTGACCCATTGATTTTCAATGGAAAAAAGGAGTCAATTTTGCGACTTTTTGATCTAAAAACCATGTAATGTGTTTTAGCCACATTCAAAGACAACTTATTGGAATTAAGCCAGAGCATGATTTGGGATATTTCTTCATTCATTTTTTCAGTTATTTCTTTTAAAGAGCGCCCTCTCATAAAAATGTTAGTATCATCTGCAAAAATTATTGGAAGCAAGCTGGATGATACATTTACTATGTCGTTAATATATAGAAGAAATAATAGAGGACCGAGAATTGATCCTTGAGGAACACCACATTTTAAATTCAATTTTGAAGAGTCAACATAGTTAAAACAAACATATTGCTGTCGATTTCTCAGATAGTCTTTTACCCAATTATGTGCTATACCTCTAATTCCATAGTAAGAGAGTTTTTTTAACAAAATGTCATGATCAACCGTGTCAAAGGCTTTTTTAAAATCTAAGAAAACACCAATCGTAACCTCACCACTGTCAATGGCTGACAAGATATTATCTATAAGTACAGTCAAAGCCATGCTGGTACTATGACCATCTCTAAAACCAAACTGATACTTGTACAATATGTTGTTTCTTTTAATAAAAGCCATTAGTCTGTTATACATAAGGCGTTCAATTATTTTAGAAAATACAGGTAAGACTGAGACTGGCCTGTAATTGCTTATCATTGTAGGGTCACCAGACTTATAAAGAGGTATGATCTTTGCTATTTTCATAGCATCAGGGAAAAAACCCTGTGTAATAGACAAATTCAGTATGTGGGTAATAGGTGAGAGATATTTTGTGTAGGTTGCTTTTACTATTTTTGCATTAATTGAATCACAACCCGGGCTTGAATTTTTTAAATTTTGAATGATTCTTTCAACTTCAGATTCTTCAACAGGTGTAAGATAAATTGAGTTATTGTATGACCCTGTCATATATTGGAGTGGGCTGGTATTTGAATGCGGTATTTTCCTTGCTAAGTCACACCCAACATTGTTGAAGTATTGATTGAATTTTGAAGCAATCACCCCTTTATCACTCACTAACTTGTCACCAAATTTGAATTGATTAGGAGTAGTAGTATGCTTTTTCTTGTTAATTACATCTTTGATTATGAACCACATTTTTCTTGTATTGTTCTTGTTGGCATGTAAAAGGTCTGCATAGTGTTTTCTTTCCTGCAACTTCATAAGCCTGTTTAATTCAGTCTTATATATTTTATAATCATGCTTGTTTTCTGCAGTGGGTACCTTAAGTTGTTTCACATACAATTTATTCTTTACTTTTATAATATTTTTCATGGCGTCACTCAACCAGGGCTTCTTATTATAATAGTTTGACTTCACAACTTTCTCAGGAAAACACTCATCCCTCCGGCTAATATTACTGTTAAATCTGACACCCCCTAACCTCTCCTGCCTCAGCTGAACATGACTTCTCCAGGAATCCCACACACCTGAACCATCCACCTACTACTATTTTTCACTCCTGTGTTTCACTTGCACATACACAACAACCTCATTCTCCTCTCATTGACATTAGCCTCATCTCCCGTAAGGAGTGCATGGATCACAACTTTCCACCTGCCAAGTGATCAGACATACACTGCACTCCAGTCTGTGTTTCTCACACCAGAGGGATCATTATTATATTAGCCATCTGATGGCCGTATTCCACACTACACATCAAAATGGCCAGACAGATAGATAGATACATAGATAGATACATAAATACATAAATACACACGTACATAGCCCGTTCTGTGCCACGGCCATAGCCTGCAGAATCATGCATTACATTATACAAATATGAATCAGTGACATAACTAACGAAAATGTATAGTCTTGCACAAAACTATTTCTGCTGGAGGTCATTCTTAATAGCCTGCTGCTTCATTTACATTGCAATATTTCGGCACCTCACACTACCAAATACGTACTTACTGTCGCCATAATCGTGAAATCTATTTCCTGTTCAGGACAACTCCAAGCCATTCCCCCTGCTTCTTAAATGGTCACCCCTAATGGGTAATTTCTAGTTGTAGATATTGCTATACTTCTGATAGAAAGTTGCGAAAGCTTCTTGACCACATTCCTTGTCAGTGACAATGTTCCAATCAATTTCATCTAATCTTTGCGAGAATTTCTCTATATTTTTTTCTTTCATAACCCGAATCTTGAAAGACCTTTGTTTGATATCAAGTTTACTTTTGTAGTTTATGGTAAAAATAGGAAAATGATCGGATATGTTGGTATAAAAAATACCATTTAAGCAATTGTTTGTTTGGTAATCAATGGAAACATTGAATGGGTATATATAACATCTAAAAATTCTGAGCTAGGAATGTGATCTTTAGAATCAAATATATTAATATTGAAGTCACCCATAAGATATACCATTTTCCTTTCATTTCTGATACTTGTCAAAATCTCGTTAACCTTTTCATTGAAAGTATCAACATCCTGGTTTGGAGGTCTATAGACAACACCAACAACAGCATCTCTAGAGAGACCGCTGTCTGTTTTAGAAATTTGAATAAATTTGGCTTCAATCTGGTCAGACATAGTATCCAAGTCATCTCGAGTTTTCACCATGAAACTTTCGTACACATACAAGGACACTCCACCACCCCTTTTTCCAGTGCGATGTATATAAAAATGATTATACCCAGGTATACTATATAGATCAGCATTAGACGAGTTGAGCCAAGTTTCAGTTACCCCTATAATAGTAAAGTTGAACCCAAGAACTTGAAGAAAATGTTCGAGTTTTCCAAGGTTTTTAGGAATACTCCGAATATTCAAATGGAAGAGTGAGAAACACTCATAAGCCAAGTTCATGTCATTCAATTTGTTAGTGAAGGATTCTTCAAGATAATAATCACAGTGATAAGTGCTTTCAATCATTGTAGCATTATTATAAAATTGTAGGTCTGGATCTGAGTCATGTAAAGGTAAAGCGTTCTCCAAACCATCATCGTTAAAGTCAAAGGGATTGAAGATCAGGTCAGATATATGTGGAAAAGGAGAGTGATTCGCACCATACTCTCGAATAGCTGATGAGTATTCGCAATCATCAGAAAAGTGATTGAAAGGGAATAATGTTTCATTACAAGCAATGCAAAACCAGTTGTTATCATTTCTATAAACATATACAGAATCAGTGTGGGATACATCAGGCAGACATTTCAAATGTACAGTTATCTTACAAATGCAGCAAGTCATCTGTCTTGCATGTCTGAGAACTCGGCGTTCACATATATTACAATTTGAAATCATGTCTAAGCGAGGAATGCAAGCATTGCAATAATTTGTAAATATCAGTTAAAAGCAGGATCTGTATGCAATTGAACAAATGAGGATTACAGGAAACAAACATCATACCAAACCTTAAAAGGAAATAGGTACAATGAGCCGGAAGGTAGAAGAAGTTTGTGTACATATCAATGAGAAAAATCGGCATCATTTCAAAACTTCTTACTGTGTAAGAAGTGCGTAATTTAAAAAGAACGATGTACATAATTAGACCAAAAGTGAACCGGATGTATTCAGATAAGGGGAAAACAAAGGAGATGACATCACCCAGAAGTGAAGGTGTGAAAAGCAAAGAAAAAAGATATAGGACATGAAGAAGTGAGGATGATGGTGATAAAAGATGTTTGTAAAACATCTCCAAATAATGACATATATACATGAACAGCATAAGTAAGATGATATCATGCATACAATAACCACCATAAGTGAAGATAAACTCCATGGAAAATAAGTTATGACTACAGTCATTATAATAGTGTCCATTTCAATTTCTTAGCATAGTGCGCAGCTCCATCAGTAGTTCTCCGAGTTTATTCTTCCCAGTATAGGCAAATGGTTCAGGAGAAGCTAAGTGCTTTGTTTTAATAAAAATGAAGGAAAATCAGTTCGAAAAATGTCAAGGGTAATCCAAATCATGATGGAGGGTAATCCAAGGTTTCATTTTGAGATGGATGAGGGTAATCCAAAGAGCACAGATGATATTTTTTGTGTTATTGCAAGAGTTTGTTTTGGCTCCATCACTGTCAAAGTGGATTTGTTGGTTTAGCATAGTGGACAAAATGAACAAAACTTCTGAGGAGGTCCTGCTGGTTCAATACTGTTTATATAACACTTGTGCTTATAAATTGATTATTATTTTGACTAATTTTGGAATTACTAGCCTCTCAAAAATTATGCAATGCCGAGGGTCAGGTCTCAATCAGACCCCATTGAAGGATACAATCAGGTCACTAAGCACAGTTTTATGACGGGGTTAGTTGACGAAGGTGAGGGGAGTTGACGAAGGTGAGGGGAGTTGAGGGGAGATGAGGGGAGCCACATGTTGCCCACCGTACAGAGAAAACAGGGAATAGTGGAAAAAAACCTGTGGGGAAAAATAAGGGACTTTGAAATTTGGCCTCAAATTCAAAGAAAACACAGGCAATTTGGTTTACATATGTTGGTCATGAAACAATGCCTCTTTTTTCAGCAAAAATCCGTAAAAATTATGAGGGGCTTTTAGGAAGTTGATGAAATTTTTTCAATCATTTTTGTCATACGGACACTTTTTGCAATGTAGAATTAAAAAATCACAGAACAAAATTCAGATATTTTGGAATGCATTTCGTAAATGTGGGACAATTTTTTAAGTGGAAAAAGAGCTGTGAACTTTCTGAACAGCCCTCCTAGTTTTTGGTTTTTGATTAATGGTGGTAACACAATGATAAGCCCGAATAATGTCAGGGAAAACGTCCAGCACGGAAAATTCAGTGAAAAAAAAAAACACTGGGAATTTGCTTGCCAAATTTCAGTGGGTACCCTGATAAGTGAGGAGAACCGAGTTCAGTTGAGGAAAGTCAAGTTGACTTGAGGGAAGACAAGTTTTGTTGAGGGAAGCAGAGTTCAGTTGAGGGAAGCAAAGTTTAGTTCAAGGGAAGCCGAGTTTAGTTGAGGGAAGCCAAGTTTAGTTGAGGGAAGCTGGTAGTTGACATGATTTCAGGTTAGGTGAGGGAAATTTCAGGCTTGGAGAGGGTAAAAGGGGTTTGGCTGAGGGTACTGAGTTTGTGAGATGGATGTATGATTTTGGTTTTACGTCCCAGGTGCACATACATGCAGATGACACCTCTTCAGGAAATTACCTGGCTTCGCCAATTAGAGTAGTGTTATTTTAGCTATTTGACAAACTAAATAGTCACTGATTTATTTTGGAAAAGTGATAACATTACAAATTACTGGTGCAGCAGGATGCCTCCTGGAAACATTGTCACAGATTCGCAGATTTTGTAATGGACAACTATGGAAGTCCAAAAAGTGACAATAATGAGGTATAAGCTATAGGGAGGAGGCATGCAGTGGGAGGCACTCGGGAGAAAGCAGGGAAGAGAAAGGAAGCATAGAGGAATGAGGCAATACGAAGAGAGGAGACACAAAGGAGTAAGCACGGAGGGATGAGGCAAGACTGCCCCAAGAGCCAGGGAGGTAGAATGTTGAGGAGGCAGATAAGCAGATAGGAGTGAGACCATGCAGATTGACCTCCTCCATATGAGGCAAAAGAGAGCCCTCTGGATGACGGAAGAGCTAGGGAGGAGGCAAGACCTGAGGAGGCTGAGAGGGTTGAAACAAGATAGAGAGAGGGACCAGTCGCCAGAGACATGAAGGCATAAGATGAAATCCTCCACAATATTTCACTCCTTGCTCCTGGGTGCGGGGCTTTCAAACTGAGTAAGAGGAGTCGTAAATTTCTATAGAGCCTCATTCAAAGAACATGCTGAAAATCGCGCACATGTGATATTCAGACAATCAAATTAAATTAAATGCTACTTGGTGAAATTTAGTTCAACCCTTCAAAATGCTTCACACTGAATGTCACTAGAAAAAAAGAAGAAAATCGTCACAGACTAAACTCTCTGGGGAAGTACACTACCTTCCTGTTTTTACCCCGCAGGCTATTACATAGTCCTCAACATGACTGGTAGCTGGGGATTTCGTCAAGCATAACTCACTTTGTGTTGCTCATATTTCATTCAAATTTTGCCTGTTATCTTATTTTGTCATGCAGACGGGAATGACAAGTTTCCAGGCATTTCTAGCAATTAGATGTGCGTAATTGATTGTTACCAAGAATCTCATGTACACTGTCAAAAATGACTGGAATTATTTTCTCAATGCTATCTTTGGCTTGTACATATCTTGCATTATTTCTTCTACATTCTAAATAGTGATGTCAGTGTCAAAAAATCTTCAGACCTGGTATAAGATGTCAGTTCAGAAAGACTACAGAAATGTGGATCTCCACCTTAGGCAATGTGAACTGTCACAGTAAAACCTTACCTGGATATGATTGTTACCAAGAATCTCATGTACACTGTCAAACTGACTGGAATTATTTTCTCAAAACTATCTTTGACTTCTAAATATCTTGCATTATTTCTTCTACATTTTCCGAAATAGTGGTGTCAGTGGTAAAAAAATCTTCAGACCTGGTATAAGCTGTCAGTTCAGAAAGACTACAGAAATGTGGATCTCCACCTTAGGCAATGTGAACTGTCACAGTAAACAAGAACAAGTAAGTTTTTACAGCAAATCCTTGACAGTGCACGTGCTTATCTGTCATGTGTCATGATGTGGGAAAAGTCTCTGAGTGCTGAACATGACCTTTAGAAAACAAAAAAGGAGAACAAAAGAGAGAAAATAAAACCCCCAAAAAACTCACTAAAAGAAGTGAAGAAATGCTACATGTGTGAAATATCATGGTGAGCAACTTACAATCTTGCCCAAATGGGGTGTTAATTCAACCACAAACCACTAAATGACCTGTTATAGCCCCAGTCCCTTGGTTACTCTTTTGATGAGTCCCATCTGGATTTCTAAAATCCCCAAGTATGTGTTATATATGTTTACTACATTGTTTAGAGTTAGATTGTAAGTACATTCTACAATGAAGAAACTATAGCTGCTGTTGCTATTTATTTATGCGCACATGCTGTCACATCTTAAGCATATAAAAGATTGGACATTAATTACAGCATGATCTTTGGTGGTCATCAGATACTAGTAATTTAATTATTTTATAAGAATGTGATCTAAGATAGTTACTATAATATCTACCTATCCATCAATCTATCATATCACCAATCTATCAGATATCCATCTTTCAGGATGGATGAGTGACTGGAACTTTACATCCTGTATTCATGCTCTCAGAACATTAATTAGGACAGGGTGATACAGTAATGAGGCAAAGGATGATTGAAACTGCTGTCTAACATAGATTAAGGTGACCAGGCCAGAGCTGGATTTGAACTTGGGACACAGTGATAGAATGACCTGAGTGGTACCAACTGAGCAACTGTCGTCCCATCATGACTATCTATCTATCTATCTGTCTATCTGTCTATCTGTCTATCTGTCTATCTGTCTATCTGTCTATCTGTCTATCTATCTATCTATCGATCTATCGATCTATCGATCTAATAGTATCTATCTGTCTATCTATCTATAAATCTATCTATAAATCTATCTATCTGTCTATCTGGATAGATGATTTGGGCTTTATCAGGGGTGTATCTAGAAATGGCCTGAGGGGGGGCATTATATAGAATAGAATATATAACTATAATGATTGGTATGATTGCCGTTCAGAATGGTGAGCGCTGGTGAGCAGATTTATCTGGAATGGGCGCTATATAAAATCATACTATATATTATTATTATATAGAATAGAATAGAATATACTTTTATTCGTCCATTCATAATGTTACAAACAGAAACTTTCAGTGGATTTGAGTACATTCACACACACATTCATACAATCACAGTAGGCCATAAGTTAAAACATACAAGAGATAATGAATAATAGTAGAAAGCGTATTATTTTGACTTAGATGACACATAATTATACAGTTTAATACTTCTAGGTACAAATGTGTTCTTAAATCGAGACGTACGAATCATTGGTAAAGCTAACCTTCTGCCAGACGGTAGGAATTTATAGAAGTTGTGCAAGGGATGATCCGTATCTGACATGATCCTATCAGCAAGATTAACAACACTCTTGTCATACAACATATTCAAAGGAGTTGTCGATACACCAAGTTTTCTTGCGAACCTCACAATCTTCTCTAACTTTTTCTTATCTTTACCATTGAGACTTCCAAACCAGACAGAGATGGAAAAACACAAAATTGACTCAACCACAGACTTATAAAACAGAGAGAGTACAGTACCATTAACCTTGATGTTTCTTAAGATGCGTAGATGGTGAATTCGTTGAATACATTTGTTGTAAACCCTTTTAGTGTTTGGAGAGCCAGTAAGTTTCTCATCGATGACAACACCAAGATATTTATATTCATTAACCATTTCGACTGACTCTGATTTAATTTCTATTGATGTAACAGAATTACTACCCTTAAAAAAATCAAATACCATTTCTTTGGTTTTTTTAACGTTAAGGTTGAGATAGTTGGTATCACACAATGGGGTGAATACAGGGCACTCCGCGGCTTTTCCTATCTTTCCAATGTTAATTTTTGGCCGGGGGGGGCCATGGCCCAATGGCCCCCCCCCATAAATATGCCACTGGGCTTTGTGTCCTGCATTTGTGCAATTGGTTAAGCTAAACATTATGACAGGCAGACTAATAAGGACAGGAGGGTTCGTCTAGTGGTAGCTGGCTGGGCTGCCAATTGCTGGGTCCAGGGTTCGAATCCAGCTCTTGCCGGGTCACCTGGGCCTATGTTGGATTCACCTCATTGCCTTGTCCTCCTCCTGTCCTTATTAGCCTACCAGTGCATAAATACAGGGCATAGAGCCCTACTCATCCATGCATCCATCTCCACACTGCTTTATCATGTGATATACACCCATGGCCCAGGGAAATAGAAGGTGGTGATATATCAATTTCCTTAAAACTTCTAAGGTATGATGCTAAATTGTGAACTTCGGTGGCATACCTCAGACAGGTACTTCCACCACCCCCCCCCAATATTGGACCTGTGTCCGCAGGTGCTCCCCCCTTATCAACAGTGTCATCTGTGTTAAAACATGCAATAAGCATTCTTGAGTGCTCACTGCTCAGTACCCCCCCCCTCCAATTATATTCATTTTGTGTTTTTTTATAAGACAAATAATATCATCTTGAACACATATCACATATCAGTCACAATGAGAAATTCTGAGTGGAATCTCCACAAAAATTTAATGTGCATGAGATTTTTTAATAATCCTGTCTTGTTCAGATCATATTAAATGTTATTTGATTTGCCATTAATTTAGGAAACTAGAGCATGACTTAAAAGTTTTTAATAAACCCTGTTTGGGTGTGTCTTTCATTTGGGGTTGAAAATTTGTCTGAGTGTCAGCCATGTGGTGTCAATTACTGAGGGTTCCAAAAGTGCAATGTGATGACATTTTTACAACACAGACCCCTGATAAGGCCTTACACAGTTTGTGTTGGTTTTGAGACTTATACTAAGCACTGTTCTATTTAATTTGCACAAATGCATAATTCCTGTGTGACGTTGCTAGCTTATAGAGCTTTTTTTCTGAGGTGATTATGTGTTGTAATCTCCCATTATTGCGACCGTAGATACTAAGGGAATTACTTGCCACTTAAGAAAAACTGAGCTCAACAAGCAAACACTCCAAACAGTTTCATTTCTGGCAACTGTGAAGATTTTCAATAGAATGAACTGCTTTTTCCATGACTCCCCTCCCTCCAACAAATCTTGTGAAAAACAATCAAATAAAATGTTCACTCTTTAACAACTTTTTAGCATGCATCTCTTCTGAAAATTGGTGTAATTGTGATGTTATTGTATAAATATAAATAATATCAAACCTAGTAGCCTTTCACCTGTTATGCATATGCCCAATGTGTGGGCTATTTTACTTGTTCAGCATAGACACTGATAGAAGGGACCCACTAAAACAATTGTATTGGGAATCAGAAGGTACACTCTGTTATTGAAGAAATCACTAAATTCATTCAATTTATCTATCTATACATCTATCTATCAATCTATCTTCAATCTATCTATTTATCTATTTATTTATCTATCTATTTATCTATCTCAGCATTATCGACTCACAAATTATAACAATAAATATACTCTGTTTGCCAAGCTTCAAATGTGCTTGTCTGCTGAAAATGTATTTTCATTTATTTGAATTAACTGAACAGATTCTCTTCTGTACTTAAATCTCAGTCACTTATGTAATCTCAGTCTCTGTGTGGCTTAAGTGTTGTGATTATAATTCATATTAACATAAGTGTGTAGGACCGGCAAAAACATACTTTAAGTCGCCAGTGGGGAGATTATACACATACATGTTTAAATCACTAAGTGCCCAGGAGGTGACTATAGAATGATTATGAATACAGGTGACATAAACATAATCACTCCATCGTCACCTCTGAGACACTCAAGTGATTAACACTTGTATAACAAAGTCAACTAATGTTCAGTCACTTTTTTAATCTCAGTCTCAGTCCCATTGTCGATCAAAGGTGTTAAGATAACGAACCCTCCCCCTTCCACTGCTGAAGTCTTAAGTAGCTAAACATAATCACCAATGAAAGATAGATCTATCTATGAAATACTTCATATATATGTCCTTTGTCACTTTTTATCAGTGAAGCTTTACTGAGACACATATGTTGTTAAATGTGAAATACATTCATTGAACGACAAAACACCCCTGTAAATTAATGAGTAAACTTTGCTCTCTCTTTGTAAGGAACTTCCCAGGTGCCCCCATATGAACTTTCCAAACCAGGCTAAAATAATATACTATTAGTATAGTGAGTACCCCCCCCCCAAGAGAATCGTGTGCCCCCAAGGTGCCCCCCATTCCAGACCCCCCAGTTACGCCACTGCTGGACAGTGAACACAATGCCACATTTTGTATTTAGCCAAGTGTTTAATCATACCATAGTGTCCTGACAGTCAGTCACTTATTCTCAGTCTCAGTCCCATAGTCGCCAACAGGTATTATGAGCTGCAATCACCAATAGTTTCGACTATATGGACACTTAGGGGATCATTGGCTACTTTAGAAAGTAACACTGTTATACAAGCAAACAGTGACATTATTCATTTGTTAATACTTGTGAAAAGTACCAGATAATTGTCTACTAGTTACAGTTCTGTAAGATTATTGATTTTTTTAAACTGTGGTTTTTGTAAAATAAATTTTATATTATTTTAGTTCTTCTTTCAAAATGAAGCAAAATGCAAAGAGACTTGTGTGCATGTCACTCAATAGTCACCTCTAAGGAACCAGGTGATTTACTCATGTGTACACCTAAAGGCACTTGTATAACCACCCATAGTCGACCAAAAGTCACTTAATTGCTTAATCTCAGTCTCACTTCCATAGTCGCCTTGTAGGTATTGAGATGATGAGAGCCCCTCTTCCGTGTGTTTGTCATAGTTTCACATTGTTTTGCTTTCGAACCAGGCTCTATCAATACAAAATAACCCAGGTGTAACTGTATGCAACAGAACTACCAGCTTAAAAACTGTCATCAACTCTCTTTTTTGGCGACTTAAGTCATTGTGTAGATTACAGAGATTACAGTTTATAATCACCTCAGAAAAAAAGCTCTAATGGGGGAAGTATTACCAAGGGCTTCCCAGCATTCTGATGATCAGGGCAGCAGAGGACTTACTCATATAATACCAGGGGAATGAAGCTAGAATGCCATGCTTCATTGACCATGGCTAAGAAAGAGTCAAAATAGAACACTTAGCCTCAATAAATTCTGTCAATTTTTGTTCTGAATAAAGTTTACCTCACCTTTGGTTAGTTGTGTGACTTGCAGGCCAGTCTGCTATCTGTAAGAGTCATAAATTCTTCAAGTCCATTTTGAATCCATTGCTAGGTAAGCCTTCAAGAACAGACTTGCAAGATCAGAAGTGGTCTGCAGAAAATTCCCAGGCACAGAAAACTAGATATATTCAATATCTGCCAAAAAACAATCCAGTTTCAGCTTCATCTGGTCCATTTGTGCATTTGAATCCTGGGGGATTTGAAGATTTGCTCCAATAATCCTGGCTAACTACTTATTTCCAACTGATTATTTCATAAATGATTGAGCCCTTACTGGGTCAAATATCATGAAAACATTGTCCACATTACTGTGCATGTAATGCTCCACTGACTGCTTTGACAAAGCATTCAATTGGTATCACTGATGAGGCATTTGCTGATCCTATTGTGATTGTTGGCTGTGCAAAACACAAACAGCCACAAACAACTATCAAACCATTAAAAACTATCCAATTATCACAATAATACTGATCTGATAGAGAGTCAGGTCACAGAATATATTTCTTTTAAAATTAATATATACAGGCTTTCTAACTACAATTTAAGGAAAAAATCCCAATTAATGCATTCAATATTTGTTGAACTATTTATCCACTTGCCTGAAATCACTTTTCCATCAATCTTATCTGCAAATTCGATAACATGTGATATTGATGTACTGCGTATTTTATTAATATTTCATATCATGTTTAAGAGGAGAATGTCCAGGTCCTTCTTTTACACCTTTACATGTTGTGATATTGAGACAAAAAAAAATTGATAGAAATGTATAGCCTGTCCTTATATTTTATTATAGCTTATATTGCACTGTTAAGTACTTGAAATGATTCAACTATCCTAAAGTAGGTGGCACCACCTCCTGGTGACCCTACTCATGGCAGCTTCTTTGATGTCACATTCCCATTATCAAACCATTGATAACCTTTTTTCCTATCTAATTATTTAATTCTACTTTTGGCCTACAAATACTTCTGATAGTCCTACAGTTAAGTGTATGACATATATATATATATATATATTTTTTTTTGGACAGAGCAATATTGTTCTGAGAAGGTTATTTTATTTCAATGAGTTAGTCACAGTTTTATTCCACTCAGTCAGTTAGAATGTTTGGAACACAGTTGGTTGTCATGCACCTTGATCACCAAACTGTTGAGCATGTTATTCACAGCTTCACTAAATCCTCAGGTTGAAGTGATCTAGTCCTCTTGAGGTGACAATTTATAATTTAGACAGTACATGGGTCAAAGGATTACCTTGACATTGGCCAACCACTTCCTCTAGGCTCTGTCAGACACGACTTGTCCAGATTTCCTGATCAGTTATTTCGCTTGATATCTCCACAGAAAAACCCCAGAATATAGTTTTGACACTTCTCACAGTTGAGGTAAGTTGTTAACTAAATTATGCATTAGTGCATCTTTTTTATCGGTCAACTATCATTGCAAATTTTTGGAATTTAGTTAGAGGTTGTCAGGAGCTACAATCCCTGTTCCATATGTAAACAGAAGGATGGATCATTGATGAGAATTCCCGTGTGGTGGATCCACACACGGTAGTCTGGGGGGGGGGTTAGCATTTACGCTTCAGCATCAGATTATTGAAGTAATCACATTATGATGCAAATTTCACATGACACATCGATGAGGCATGTTAATGAAACTTGTTTTTTGGTTCTCAACGTCAATATTGGGATATACTAAATAAAAATATCGCTGTATGTATTCACCCAGCAATCCACACTTACAATAGGCCTACCAAGTGAATTTTCAATCTGAGATTCTCGCCTTCCAGTGCCTTGCACGGCATTTTTCTTTGCAAACAATACTGGAATTTATTACTTTTGTATGCATGTAACAGTATCCGAATGGTCTCAATGGCTTCACACAGAGCCAGCGGGGTTTACGTGCTTGCACGGTATTTTTAAACCAAACTAACCACTTTTAACCTCACTCACTACCTTTCATTTTACTACTAAAAATTTTCTCATTTATCTTTAGAAGTGCTACCCAGGGCACATCAGCCTTCATCCATGACGTTGTGCAGACGTAATATCAGATTCAGAAATCTGAAACACATAAAGATTAGCTTGCGAAATTGGACAACTTTGGTAATTTAATGAGCCTTTGTCAAAGGATTACCCTCGACCAAGAATTGGATTACCCTCCTTACTCCAGACAGACACTTTTGGATTACCCTCGACCTCGTTTTTGTCAAATATTGATTATTTTTGTGAATTATGCTTACGTTTTCAATGAATGGAGCATCCCAGACTCCTAAATTCATTTCTAGCATCACTTCCAGCCCAAAATGATATGCTATGCATGCACGTTTCATGAAATAATGCCAATAAATTGAAAAGGTGAACTCTCCAGTCATGAAGAGCACGGCCGAGGGTAATCCGGAATACCCTCGGCTGTTAGCCCCCAGTGCTATTGACGACGAGATCTCACCTACAGTAGCGGACGAAAGTTTAGGCCACATCAATATTTTGTTAATATCATTGCAAATAGGTGGCTAAATGAAAAATGTCTTCATGGATATTTTTGCCTATGTATCAGGCAAGTTGTACCATAGAGAAAAAAAAAGCTATCTTTAGCACTGACTTCAATATGCGTGATAATCAAAAATTTCAGGTGGTCTAAACTTATGTCTGATGCTGTTTACCGCCACGAGGGCCCTCAATGGCATGGTACTATTGAGGAAAAGTGTGTGAATGATTCAATATCATTTTAGATGAGTCACATAACCTTTTTTCAAATGATTTAAAGGCGATCAGTCATCACACAGGGAAAAATTCATTTATTTACTTTGTTCTCACATTTCCAATTTAGGGGGTAATAATGGTGATTTAATGCTCCAATACTGTTAGAATATGAATGGTCAACTAAGAATTGTCAGGAAAATATATATTTAACACATTGTCATCCCTCTAATGAGGTATGCAAACACTACACACCCAGTCACACTGCAAAAAATGTATTTTTGCATGGGATTTGTCAACCAGATGCCTATTTGAGGCATCATAAAACAGTGAAAGGGGAGTTTTCATGGGCCTAGGTATGTGTCCTGATAAAACCAAACAGCTTTTGTTGATTCGCTTTACTTCAGATGAAACTGCATTCACTTTTATGGAAGGCGTAAAACTGGCCCATTCATTAACATTGCGTTTCAATACACCTTCCAGAGTGATGACTGTAATTTCGTCCGAAGTTATGAGAACAAATAAAAGCTGTTTGGTTTTATCAGGACACATACCTAGGCCCATGAAAACTCCCCTTTCACTGTTTTATGATGCCTCAAATAGGCATCTGGTAGACAAATCCCATGCAAAAATACATTTTTTGCAGTGTGACTGGGTGTGTAGTGTTTGCATACTTCATTAGAGGGAGGGATGACAATGTGTTTTAAAAATATATATTTTCCTGACAATTCTTAGTAGACCATTCATATTCTAACAGTTTTGGAGCATTAAATCACCATTATTAGCCCCTAAATTGGAAATGTGAGAAAAAAGTAAATAAATGAATTTTTCCGTGTGATGACTGATCGCCTTTAAATCATTTGAAAAAAGGTTATGTGACTAATCTAAAATGATATTGAATCATTCACAAACTTTTCCTCAATAGTACCATGCCATTGAGGGCCCTTGTGGTGGTAAACAGCATAAGACATAAGTTTAGACCACCTGAAGTTTTTGTTTATCACACATATTGAAGTTAGTGCTAAAAATAGTTCAAGTTTTCTCTATTGTACAACTTCCCTGGTACATAGGCAATAAAATCCATGCAGAAATTTTTCAGCTAGCTACCTATTTGCAATGATATTAACAAAATATTGATGTGGCCTAAACTTTCGTCAACTACTGTATGCAGCGGTCCCATAGCAGCAAACTTTGCATGATGGCTTTATTAAGGGTGCTCTTTACTGTGTCTTAAATATTCCGCAATAAAATGAGCATTTTCGGCCTTGTGCACCTTTTTCTCAGTGATATCTTCCTTTTTCTTGCCACTTGCCGCCATCTTTTTCATCGGCTACCTTCGGGAGCGCTCGGCTATTTCCGTTCAATCAACTTCCGCATAGGCGTACGGGACGCGCAATTTTTGGGGGGGCGAGCGACATTTGCCCGAATTTCGAGATCTAAATTTAATACCATTTCAAATGAAATAGCCGGGAAATCACTAACTTTAAATAGTTTTTATCTAATCATCCACCCAAATTTTTTAGCCTTTTTGCTCGAATCTTACTGTTTTCCAAACTTTTGGGGGGGCGACCGCCCCCCCTGCCCCCCCCTCCCATACGCCTATGAATTTACTTCCGTTTTCGATTTTCGCACGAAAAACGCCTGTGCACACTTCCCAGTGACTTATTTTGCCATTTGAAACCTTAATTTGGACGTATTAACATGTAATCCATTGAATATACGCTCATGAGATCAAAAAAAATAACAAATTTGACACGGTCAAACTTCGGGAGCGCTCGACCACTTCCGACGGGTCAACTTCCGGTTTAGATTCGCCAACAAAACAACAACATCAAACGCACGTGTAGCAATTTTTGTTATACTTTACAAGCTTTATTTGCCGTATCAACGTGTAATCCATTGAATTTATGCTCACAGCATCAACAGTATTAAGAATTTGACTAGAATGCCCGTTGGAGAGAAAGGTGGCCTGAAAATGCATTTCATGTTATCTTTGTTGTAAGTGCATTTTTAGCCATGATATATTTGTTAAGTAAAAGAAGGGAAAAGTGATTTGCTGGCGTTATGGCTGTCATATATGATGAGTGCTGAAGTGAAGAGGCAAGTAAGTTAAGTTGAAGGATGTCGAAAAGCGAAATACTGATGAGCCATGCATGGGTTGCAGTTATGCTACTTTTAAGAATGGAAAATGTCAAGCGATCTATCTATCGATCAATGTGTGTATCTATCTATCTATCTATCTATCTATCTATCTATCTATCTATCTATCTATCTATCTATCTATCTATCTATCTGACTATCTATGCGTCTGTCTATCTATCTATCTATCTATCTATCTATCTATCTATCTATCTATCTATCTATCTATCTATCTATCTATCTGTCTATCTATCTGTCTATCTATCTACCTATCTATCTATCTATCTATCTATCTATCTATCTATCTATCGATCTATGTATCTATCTATCTATCTATCTGGCCTTCGTTTGATGTATGACTGAAGCTATGAACATGTTATGTAACATTGAGAGTAAATTGGAGTTTATGAAATGATAGGCACTGTGGCGATTGTGAAGAACATGATTTTGACACTTAGAATTAATATATTGACATCGTCAATTTTCATGTTTTTTGTCCCCCCCCCCCACATGGAGGACATCAAGTGAGAGGAAATAAATGTTGGAGCTCAAGAAAATTATGAACTCTTGCCTGATGAGGTTGTCGTGCAATGTGTGTATTGGGATGTGATAGTGGTGTTTTAGGCTTATGTGAGGGCCTACTGAAGATCACTGGGTAGTGGGTACCATGGGATAAGTGAAATGCTGTATGTAATTTCACATGCACGATAAGATATGCATATTGGTGATTATAAGTTTCAAGAACAATTGTAATACCAAGGTATAGTAATCTGTGTTAACTTCAGATATAACTTTGTATTTCTACAACAACAGGCAATATATATGTCTGGGAAAGTGGTGTGTATTGGGACAGGTATCAGCTGTCAAGAGAACTTATTTGCCGTGCATAAATCAGTGATTGAACATGTGAAAGGTTTGCCTGTTGCGTCAGCCAATCTCTAAATTGCCAATCTCCAAATATGTCAAATAGTCAAAAAGACTTTATTTAGATATTGGCAAAGAAAATACCATGCCCATCTCTGCAATTATCGCTCTTAGGCTTATGTCTTTTTGGGCCACTTACAACACTTACAAATAGTTAAAACGTGCCCGATCCTTGCAATTATCGCCCGCATGAAATGCGGAACGCGGTTGCGGGATGCGGGATCGCTTCTTCTTCTTCTTCTTCTGTTTGTGCTGGGGTACCCTGGGTCGCCAGGTAGCTCTACCTGGTGGTAGGAACTGGTCCTATCACTAGGGAGCTGCACGGTGTCTTTGGTTTTGGTTTCCTTTTATTGTTTTAGCAGTTTTTCTATTTCTCTTATTTTCTGGGCTATTTTTGACATGATGGTTCTGCTTCTCGTATGTAGCAGGTCCAGGTCGATGGTCAGGTCATTCTTTTTTGTTATTGGGCAGTCTTTTAGTACATGTTCCTGTGATTCGTATTTTTCTTTGCATAGTCTGCATGTCATGTTATTGTATTTATTTTTGTAGTTATCTTTAATGTCCAGCATTCTGCATCTGGCTTTGAATATGGTGCTTGTGTTCATTCTGTTAAGTTGGTTGGTATATGTCGCTTTTTCATTTGCTAGGTATCCTTTTTTTAGGTATTCTACTTTGCTCTTGTTCTGTTTGTTAAGGAACATTTCTTCGCGGAAGCTTTTTTGTATTTCTTTCCTGATGTATTTTTTTGCATTTTTTGGTTTCATTTCCAGGAATTTCTTCTTGTCAATTTTATACTTTTTTATTGTTTTTTCAGTCTCTTTCATCCATTCTGTTTCTTGTTTCTTTTGGATGAGGTATTCGTTTAGTTTTATTTTTGTTTTGTTGATTCTGTAAAGCATGTTTAGTCTTTTTTTGTCTATTATTCTTTCTACGTCCAGGAGGTTTGTTTCTATGTACAGTACTTCTCGTGGTGTACCTTGTGGTACCATCAGTATCCTTTTTAGAATGTTATCTAGGATTCCATTTAGGGTATTTATCTCTTGCCGGTTCGGGGTCCATACTTCACAGGCATATGTTATATTTGGTGTGACACATGTTTCTACTAGTTTCCATATAGTTGACATCTCTATGTTATTAAATTCTTTGTTATGTAATAGGCTCATTACTGTTTGGTACGCTCCTTCGGTCTTCGTCTTTATGTCCTTCATCTGGTCTGCAAGGTTGTTTTTATTATTAATGGTAAGTCCTAGGTACTTGTATTTGTCTGTTTGTTCTATTTGCATGTCGCCAAGGGTCAGGGTAGTGATTTCTTGGTTGTTTTTGTTTCCTATTTTGAGCATCTTCGATTTTTCTTTCCCAAATGCTATGTGGTACTTACTCGCTGTTGTATACGTGATATCTAGGAGTTTTTGCATGTCATCTCTATTGTTGGTTATTAGGGCTACATCATCCATCCATAGCAGTGTATTCAGGTATTCAGTTGTTCCTGGTATTTTTATTCCTATTTTTGTTTTTTTTGTCTCTTTGCTTATTTCATCCATTAGTGTAGCATACTGGATTACTGATAGTACTCCTCCTTGTCTTATGCTGTCTTTTATCTCAATTTGTCTTGTAGGTCCGTATTTAGTCAGGATTGTTGCTGTTAGTCCAGTGTTAAGGAGGTCTATTATTTGCCATTCTTTTTGTTGTATGCCTTCCTTTTCTAGTACATACATTATTGCTTTTATCCACGCCTTGTCATATGCTTTTGTTACATCTAGGAAGGTGATATATGTTGGCTTTTTCTTTTTTTTGTAGTGGTTTATTATTGATGCTATTAATGCTATGTGGTCTGTCGTTGATCTATTTTTTCGTCCGCCAGCTTGTTCATCCGTTATATTCAGTACAGGTTCTATTCTATTGTTGAATATTCTTTCATACAGCTTTCCTATATTGCTGCTAAGTGTTATTCCTCTTTCAGATGAGCATTTGCCTTTTTTCCCTTTGCCTTTGTATATTCTGATTATATTACTGTTTAGCCATTGTTTAGGTATTTTCTCCTCTTGTGTTATGTTATTTAGGATATTGCATAGATTTTCCTTGTTTGTTTCACTCATTTCTTTTATTGCCTCATTTGGTATTCCGTCCGGTCCTGTGGCCTTTTTTCTCTTTAGTTTTTTTATTGCTGTATTGAGTTCTTTCATTGTTATTTTTTGGCATGGTGCTTTGCTTTTCATGTTCTGTTGGATGTTGGAATATCTATGTTCAATCTCTTGAGTTTGGGGTTCAAATTCCGGTTTTCCTTCTCTGGCTTGGTAGAGGTTTTCATAGTATTTTGCTATTTCCTCCTTCGCTCTGCTTGGGTCGTTTACTTTTTCATCTTGTTCCGTTATAAGGTCATATTCCTTTTTTTCTTGCTGTGATAGTTTGTTTCGTAGGTTCCAAAATTGTTTGGACTTTACTCCTCCTTCTTTTATTAGCTGGTTTGCTATTTTCTTAGTTCTCTCGGCTTGCTTTTTTTCTATTTCCTTTTGCAGTTTTTTTCTGTCATGGATGTAGTTCTCCTATATTTGTTCTATGTCTGGGTCCTTTTCCCTGCATGCTTGGTTGTATTTTCTTTTTTTCTCTTTCATTTCTTTTTTTATGCTTTTTGCTTCCTCGTCCAGTCTGGGTTTTTTATTTATATTTATCTTTTTTGTTCCGATCGTGTTTTTCAGAGCCTGGGTGATTTTTTGTTCCATTTCATCATATGTTTCTGGCGTGGGGGGGTTTTGGAGGTTTTCGTTATATTTTTCCCATTTTGTTTCCTCTGTTATTTTCCATTTTTCAATGATTTTTTTTGTCTTTTTTAAGTTTGTGTTCAAGTGGGTAGTTATGGTGTTATGGTCTGTCTCATTCTTTCCTGTAGGTCGTCTTTCTCCTTTTTCATCTATTTCTACTGTAGGGAAGTTATCCTTTAGCTCCTGATCGCGGAATTTGCTTTTTTTCTTTATTTTTTCTGAAATAACTGAGCTAGGATGGATTTTTCACTTGAAGGACTTCTAATAATGATAGAAGCGTAATTTTTGCACCAAAAGATGCGTCTTGGAGAGACTTGTTCATTCAGTCAGATTACAAGTTCATAGCTTGGAAAATGTCCAAATATTCGTTAAAAGTAAAATTGAAAATAAATAATCTGTGCGATTTTGATAAAATTATCTTACTTGGAGTTGGAAGCAAGTACATTATTTATGAGTCAGTAACTGGCCTATTGCTGTTTCATACAGGGTAGCTTTTCACCTGGCTGTAATTATGGAGCCGCCTACAAATTAAGGTTTATAGATTAGAATTTAATTATATGTGGGTCTAATAATAATTTATTATGTAAAAAAAAAGGAAATTACAGGACATTTTTTAGTCAAGTCCATAATGGAGTATCTGGAGCTGTCAATTTGGCTACAGGCCTATCGATTAGAATTTGATTATAGGCTAATACATATTTGGGCCTATAGAATATTTATTAAGTAAAAATAAAATAATTCTAGCCAGTATTTAATTGTGGATCTATGAAAATAAAGTGAAAATTATAACTTTTGGATAGCGAGAAGAAAAATGTTCTAAGCCAGCTACGGCAATGAAACTGACATTGTCAGATAGCTTTTTTAACGCCGAATTTAATGGTGAAAAAATTAAGTCTGTATCTTTACTAGAAGTCGCGCAAATTGCAAAAAACCGAATCCCGCATTTTCGGGATTTCCGCTGCTATCATAACTATGTCCCGCATTTTAATATGCGTAAGGCATATCTTTCAGAATATATTAAATTTTTGTTAACAACTGTATACCCTATAATGTTTGAATCATTGAATGATATGTAAATTGCTAACTAGATGTAGTTTTTGTTTAGGAATATCGACAGGACTAACTTTATGTTTGATGGCCTTTAAGCAGTTGCTGCTGGTCAATCCGACATATTTTTGTATAATGTATTAAGGACTGATATTACATTTATATGGACATTTTTTAAACTATGTTTTACTTGATAAATAATTCTAAACTGACATTGGACACTCTTCAAAGAAAGAAAGAAAAACAAAAGAAAAACAACAACAACATTTACAGTTTAATCAATAGAACTGGGACCAGTATTGTAATGATGATATACTTAACCATGTTTTTAACTTTCCGTAGACTAGTTTAGAGTTTGATTTTGCTTTGTATTATTGATGATTTTGCTTTGTATTATTGATGACACATGTATCTTTTTTGATATTCGGTTTGTCAAAATAAAAGTTTATATATATGGTGACCGGGGTGGCTGGCGGGGTTGAAAATTTTAGTCAGAAGAAGGTGACGTGCGTTGCGCATGCGTGGCGCCAGTGTGCGTGCGTAAAACGTGGATGGATCCATGCAGCGGACTGGCGGGCTCCCTCTTGTGTTCAACAAATTTCGTTTCACTTCGTTGAAACGATTGCTTTGTTGAACCACGACCAGGAGCCAATGGATGGAGTTATAAAATGTTTATTGTAAATTTATATTGAATATATAATGGAATCGAATCAAATGTGGAAATGCAAGAAATATATGACAAAAGGAAATTGATAACAAGGGTACAATTAGAGTCATAATAAATAGTGTAGATAATACAAATACAATATTGTACAGATATCGAATGAATAAATAGCGAGTCTCTCGATAAAGCCACCCTGCTTGGGGAGAAACGAAGTGAAGAGCCAAACAACCAGCTGGCTGGTTGCCCCAAGAAGAGAGGAAGGATCGAGAGGAGGAGAAGAGAACAGGAAAGGCTTGTGGTATTCCACCATCAATGCCTTTACTTCTTATGATACTATAATTGATACTGCATCATTAAGCAAATCTTTGTCTGCGGTATTCCACCGTCAGTCAATTTGTACATGTATTGCAGAAGAGCTGAGACATCAGAACCCACCCATAGGGCAAGCATACGAGTATTGGAATGGTGATCTGCGCAGTTGTGGCCAATGGTACGAAAGTTGGCGAAGAACGGTAATCTTGGTGGGTGCATGGCGTCAGGCTTCTTCTGATTCGGCATCTGGCAGTTCTACAAAAGAAATAAAGCCTAGCCAGCGGATTGGAAAACTTAAGGCCATAATTGGCCTGATGTGTGGTATATATATAGAATTAGATTGATTCACAAGTTAAATGTGATTATATATGATAAATATTAATGAATATGCACGTTATTAATAAATATAAAAGAGACTAGTAAAGCCAAAATGTGATTAATAAATGTAATTTTGATTATTATCGTTTTCATAGCTACATGTTTTTTGAAAACTTCGTTCTACAGTTAAACCATGACATCATCAGGGTATCTGTGAATGTGATTGGTCTAATCTTCAATCTGTGACATGTCAGTTCAGAGTTTGACATCACGGTTTATGACAAAGGAAATTAAAACTGCAAGGCAATGTTATCGTTTGTGTACAACAACAACAAACAACTTATGTCTTAGCTGATTGTCACACCTTACCAGAAGAGTCGCTGTTCAATGTTTCCCAAACAAAGCCTGTTTTATTGTTTGTCACAAGACACTCGTCATCACAATTTCAAATCACTTTGTTACATTTGTTGTTAGTCATTGTACACTGCAGGCCAAAAGTTTGGAAACAGAACATTGCAATCCCAGTTAAATGAGCAAATTCCTAAAAGAAAAAATATTTGAAGATTGTTGGCTGTCATTTCTAGCAGAATCATTTTACAATTCGAAATTTGGCAGTTATTTAGAACACCTGTATGGAAATATAGTCATATAAAATCTTCATATAATTTGTGATTGTAACTGGGGTAAATTGCATGTTGAATGGCCAAAAACCGGGAAAATGGCATGTCCAATGATTGCCTGGTTTCATATAAATCGGTGCTGTGGCACTATATTTGCAGGTATTTATTTGGAAAGTAAATGGAAATGTTTCTAACAGCAATGGCTTTCAAGTTCAAGGTGGTGGTGAGCAGCTTATCATTTCCAAAGTTTTGGCCAGCAGTGTAACTCTCCTTTTTGGCCAGCAGTGTAACTCTCCTTTGAGAATAATATATGCCTAAGTGGTTTGTTTGCTTTAGTTACATTCTATTGAAGCATCTATCGACCACTGTGGGTATTAAGGCTAAACCAGGTAAACATGCCTTATCCATGTGTCAATGCATTTCGGCAGTTTCTTGAAATGTGTGCTTGTTATATACAAAGTTATGCAACTGTTTCTTTGACATCATAGTTTTGAGATGAAGCAAAGTACAAACTGGAAAAACACGTATCTATGAAAACGATAATAATGAATGTGATTAATGAATATAAATGTGATAAATAGATAGAAGTGACAGATATAATTAGATAAATAGATATGTGTGTGTGTGTGAGGGATATAAATTTGAAATATAAATGTGATGTGCTAGATATAGATTGATAGAAATAGATATGAAAAATATAGATATGATTATGTAAGATAAATATAAATGTGGTGATTGTGTATAATATTGAAGTTGATCACTAAAATGTGGTGATCGTGTAGGGTATATATATATATAAAGAAGTTGATCACTAAATAGTGGTGATCGTGTATATAAAGTATCAATGGTGATCACAAAAATGTGGTGATCATGTGTAATAAATAAATAAGTTGAATGCGAGAAATATTAAAGTGAAAGATATAGATGGTATTAATTGAAATGTGTGAAAGATATAGATTTGAGATATAACTGTGATGTGAAAGATATAGATTGATAGAAATAAATATGATAAATATAAATATGATTATGTAAGAGAAATATCAATGTGGTGATTGTGTATAATATTGAAGTTGATCACTAAAATGTGGTGATCGTGTAGGGTATATATATATATAAAGAAGTTGATCACTAAATAGTGGTGATCGTGTATATAAAGTATCAATGGTGATCACTAAAAAGTGGTGATCGTGCGTAATAAATATTTAAGTTGAATGTGATAAATGTTAAAGTGAAGATATAAATGGGATTAATTGAAATGTGTGTGTGTGAAAGATATAGATTAAGTGAGAAATGGATAGGGTACTCAGCCCGTAGCATTCCGCCATCGGACATGAACTTTTTAAAAAAACATTTTTTAATTATTATTTCCATATATATATGGGTGATTTCGAGAATATTAGAATAAAGTATAGATGAACTAATTGAAAAGTAAAGAAATGAATAACATTATTTAATGAAACTGAATACATCCCTGATTCCCTGTATGGAGAGGCAAGATGAGGTAATAAATGTTCCGTCTTCCCATCAGGACGGGGCTAGCACTTCTTCAGGTGCAGCATTTAGGTCCTTCCTCATCCAGCAGGTGGCGCCCCCATTGCTTAATGGGTTAATTTGGAACTAACTCATCGTGGCCGTGGTTCATGAAATAGACAAACAGGCTACATTTAAACATGCAGGTAAAAAAAAAAAAAAAATATATAAAAGAAATAAAATATCTAGATAACAGCCATTGAATAGAATTACTAAAAGAAATACATCCCTGTAGTGTGGATGTGCCGTAAATCATCTCTGCTGATTTTCCCCTCCAACTCTGGGGTGTCAACGAGTGCAATTCTATATTTCCATGGATACAGGACGACTTGGTTGGTTCACCACTTGACACTTCGTCAGTCACTGTCTGTATTGCAGGACGTAGAATTTTCACCATTGTGATCAAGAACAATTCCAAATAATACACAATATCAGTGGCGAACTATTCAGTAAATGCAAAATACTGTCGAACTCCGTACGGCACATTAAACCAGTTTCCAACCAATTCACTGCAGCCACGTGCTTTTCCCGCCAAACGAGCACCACTCACTCCAGACGAGCACATGCGTTTCCCAGACGTGTACTTTGGGCAGACAGATAACTTCAAAATCGTCCGACGGACCTGAAAACTTCGCCAGTACATCCAGACCCAGAACAACTGCATAGTTATTATCACACAGGCCCACTGTTGTAATTGCCCATCAAACTGTGCTGCACTGAAGGCTGTCCAGGCCATGCCAATAGATGTTTCTTTTTCAAACATCTCTTTCGTCAGTCGTACAGCTACGATTCATAGTGCCATCGATAGATCTCTGTGAGATCTTCAAAATGATGGGTCATACGTCTCTGAGAGTCCAATAGTTTTTCCACAAAACGTCAAAAGACCCACGATTATCCAAACACGTGCTTCTTCTTGAAAATTTTAGTCAGAAGAAGGTGACGTGCGTTGCGCATGCGTGGCGCCAGTGTGCGTGCGTAAAACGTGGATGGATCCATGCAGCGGACTGGCGGGCTCCCTCTTGTGTTCAACAAATTTCGTTTCACTTCGTTGAAACGATTGCTATATATATTTAATGACAAAAGTGGGCGATAATTGCAGGAATGGGCACGATTTAACTTTTTGTTAATATTCTAAGTGGCCCGAAAAGATATTTAGAGATGGGCAAATTTTGCCAATAGTAAGAATAGTGTGCCAATAGTTAGAATAGGAAATTGCTCCTTTAGGCAAAGTGTGCCAATAGGAACCATAGGTTGCCAATAGTTAGAATAGTAAATTGCTCCTTTGGGAAAAGTAAAAGGATTTTGCCCAAAGGGGAAATAATTCGCCAATAGTTAAAATAATTTGCCAATAGGAGAAATAATCATGCCCGATTTTAAAATTGGGCATGATTTAGAGATTGGCTGCAGCACCTGTCAATGCTTAGTCCAAAGCCCGCGAAAATGCTTGATGATAGCCCAGGAGAGCTAGGGCTGTTGTTTTAGTGGCTGTTCCTCCCTCCGAAATACACTGGCTCACCCAGAAGAGCAGGGGGCGTGGGTGCAAGTAAAGAGAGCACTGGTCAGGTTAAAATGGCGTTACAGAGGTGCATGAACGAATTTCGTGAAAAGGGCTGCAGAAAGCGTAGATTTGGAAGACATAAGGGAGGATTTCTAGGCATTTTATTAGCCACACTCAAAGGCAATGTCATTAAGAAGCTTCATGCAAAATATAATGGGTGTGGCAATAGCAGGGATGGAGGAGTAGAGGTGACATCAAAGTTGAAGAGATAGACTTTTAAGAGTAGGATACTATACACCAGGTATGGGTGGAGTTTTGACTTTTGTAGGCCTACTTGGTCTTTTCATGCATCTTCAATCTTGTGACCCACTGATCAGCTGATCAGTTGTGCTAATTCTGGCATGGCGACCTACAGTCTGTTGATTACCATTCAAAGCGGCTATTGCCGAAACGGAAATATTGAAATTGCATGCCATTGTCAGAAAGGCTATTTGACATAACCAGAACGGTGATTACGCTTAACCAAAATGGCGATTGCAATACTGCAGCTTTAAAGGCTGGCAGTATTTCTGTAATCCCACTCCTAATTGTCATCAGTAGTATAGGCTACACAAGCAGTGACAAGCTATGTTTATACATCACATGCAAGAATATTTTCACAAAGTGGCACTAGACTAACTAAATATATTTTTTCTAGATTCAAGATAAATATTTTGTTTCATCAATTGATTTTAATTCTAAGATACATCACATTATATTACTGGTTAGTACCTAGGAGGCTGGGAATGGGCTGCTTCAAAAATGCGAAGTGCAATCAGCTTAATTTGACATCTCCCTTTTTACACTTGACCCCATAGGGATCTGTTGTTCTTCAATGCCAATTAAAGGTGAAACTAAGGGGTACAATGTAGCCGTTCTGGTATAGTGGTACAGCCGTTCTGGTATACACATAGCTATAGCCGTTTTGGATATATTCATCGCCGTTTCGCACACCAGTCTGTCTCATATCTAGAACGCACGGTCGTCGTCAAAAATCTCACCAAAAAAGCACCAAAACATCACCAAAATGTGCTAAAAAATAAATTGCAAATTGGCTCTTCCATCCGTAAGTATGCGTATTTTACTATATACTATATAACCTGAGGTAGTGGTCATGCGTCATGAACTGGTCCATTTTGCGTCGCAGGTCAAAAATGTCTATTTTTTCTATTTGCTGACATATTGTCACACAAGCATAGCACTATACAGTGTTTCAAACAGAACTTAATTATCTTGTATACTTATCGAGATATGGGTACTTTTGTGACTCCCCCACATATTGAAGTATGTAGACTAAGGGGAAGGTTTTTAAGGCTTTTCTCAAAATTGATGTTTTTTGGTAAAATATCTGTAACTTTTCTTCTACATAACCAATTATAATGGGTTTGTTGCAAAATGTTTCTGACTAGTTCCTTTAATTATATATTTTGACACTTTTTACATAAATCCAAATGATCAATAGAAAATTCTGACAGCAAAACCAGATATTTTTTCTTTTAAAATTCCTCTAAAATCCCATATTTTATTTGTGTTTCCAAGTGAAATTCACCGAAGAATTAAGAAAAATTATATTCCCTTTAACCAGGCATGTTCTGGAAATTTGTTGTCCTTTTATGAGCCAGCCCATCTTAAAACACAGGAATATTACTGGTCCATGGATCAAAGTGATTTGAAATTAGCATGAGAATGATGAATAGATAGATGGATATATCAATAGATATGGTAATCACAGCCCTGTATGGCCTGTTGTGGCTACTCACAAGGTAACATTGATGAAATGAGAGAGAGGGCAGGAGTCCTCAACATGCTACACATTTACCCCTTGTGAGGGATCTTTTCCTTGACCAGCACAGGTTCTAACACAAGGATACCCATATTTAGCAATTAATCTGAATGACATCAAGCTTGGTTTTTGCTTTTTAAGGGTACATTGAAAATATTTGTGATCGCAAACTACATCATTTTGCAATATGCTTTCTGCAGCTTACTTCTAAGGTTGAGAATGACATCTGCTTGGCTTTTCCTGAGAAGCACTCAAAAACCCCAAGTAAACATCTAAAGCATAGCACATGAACTAAAATAACTATCTGAAAAAATAAACCATGACTGAGACAGTGCAGAGGGGCTGATTTCTTCTCTTCACAATATTGCACCGACTCCGCTACACCGACTCCGGATCCACCCCTGATTCTGACTGACACGCTTCAACGTTCTGGGCAATAGCGTTCTAATGGTTTAATTGATTTTAAAAAGGATAACAGTTCTGTAAACTAGAGAATATTTCCTTTCTTAATTATTGTGATGTCAAATATGTTGAAATAACTAAGATAGAAGTGGTAGAAAAGTTATATTGAATATTTTGTTTTGAAATTTCTTGCGACAAATCCATCATCTTAGCAGTTCATGATGCATGACCTGGTATCAGACCAAAAACCAGTTCGCATGTCGGGAGACATTTCTTGGATCATGGTGAGATCGCCATTGACCAGGGTTGGGTTCATATGCAGATAAGAGTATTTAAATACACATACAAATACTTTCAATCTGTCTAAATACAAATACATAATACAGTTTAGTTCAAAAGTATTTAAATACAAATACTTCCAATTCCTTCAAATACAAATACTCAGATTTTGAAAGTATTTAAAATTGAGTACAAATATAATTGAAAATATATTTGAAAATACTTTCAATAATTCTGTCATTTTCGGTCATTTACTTACCGATTATAAACTGAATAGTTGCATATTAATTATGATTTAGAATATGCACCAATATTTATTTATCTAACTCTTAATTTATTAAATATGATGTTCTGCATATCAATTGATAAATATTGATTAATCTATGAATATTTCAAATTAAACCCCCAGTAATTCCAGGTTGAATACCAAATTTTCACTGATTCACAATGATTTTCACTTCCCCTGGTGATGATTGCAATCACTTTTGGAATAAAAACACAAAATATACAGTTGCTCAATTAGACACATTGGCTCAGTAATGTTGCCTATTCGCATTTGTGCTTTGTAGTACTAAAAATAACTAAGTAAATTATTAAAGTGACTTCCTACATTATAAGTCAAAGGACTAACTATAGTCAACTTAATTTATAAGTGAAATGACTTAATTAGTATGCAGCTAAATTTCAGTCAGATATTTTCAACAAAACAGAGGGCGAAATCCTCCACAACAACAACACTATCTGTGATTGGCTATGGGAAGGTGAACTGGTGAAAACTGCTCTGTGACTGGTCAAGACAGAAGGTTCTTTTGGGCCAAAATTGTAGGGGTTCTTTTGAGGGTAGAATAATCATGGCAAATTCATTAAAATCCCATGTTTTTGTTATATATGCCACATTTGTTTCATCAAAATACCTATTTTCAGTACCAGGAATTCATTGAATGCTTGACTAGGAAAATTTGTAAAAAATAAAGCTCAATAAAAAATTAATATAAAATAGAGAATTATGTGTTTCGTTCATTTAACAACATATTTCGTTAGCTAAAAATAAGTCAATATTGGGAATAAACCTATAACCTTGCTGAAATACAGTCTCAGTCAGATTCAGGACATATCTATGCCACACAAAGCCATTATACTTTCACTGGGGGCTGCTTGGACAACAATCTTGTATCAAATTAAAAAAAAGAAATTCAATCCACTGTTGACAGCCCTAACAATTCAAAATATAAAAAAATCTACTTTTTTTTATTCAACAAGAAGGCATTATAATTAAGAAGTTGTTCTGTAATAGTGAGGCTATAATAATGAATAATATATAAACAAAAATATCTGGTAAATGCTTAAAAAAATTAAGTTTTCTTTTGCTTGCATCTCTAATTAAATAATGATGTAGAAATAATAAATGTAAAATGATATGAACTTTTTATAAGTGCTATTTAAAATGTCCACACAATGGTGCCCCTATATAATTGCAATGCCCAATTGCTCACAATAGACCATGCATGGCCTGTGTGTACAAATGCAATTCAGAGCCAAACTGCAAAAAGCATTTTTTCTGAGTGAGGCCAATTCTCATGTGTGCCCCTACTAGTCCAGGCTCTGGCCTATAACCCCGCATACATTTTGAGTCCCATAGAGTTTGATGGCTGAACCTTGTAGCTGAGTCTCCTGGCTTTCAGAATTTCACAGGTGGACGTTCCGATTTTACTGCGAACAGCCGCTAGGGGGCGTTTTTCAAAATGGCCGCCATTTTCACTATCGCCATCCTATCTTCCCTAATTTTCAAGATATCATTTCATGCAACACCACTTTTTAGGGGTTTTCTGACATGCAGAATCCATTTCTGGCCTTACTTTTTTGGTACAGTGAGTATATCCTATGATATTGCAATGCTTCATGCACATTGATGAAGACCGATGGCCAAATTCCCTAAAATTGTCATAAATCAGGCTGTTAATACCTGGTATTCTCCTTATAGTCATATTTAACCCAACCCAGCTACTGGATTGATTACTTGTATGGCTTGTTAAGGTCTGAGAACATTTATTTTGGGGTAGAACCTGGTTTATCTTGGATTATTGTTGCCCGAAAATGAATAAAAACTAGTAAAAAGCAAAATGGCCACTTAAAAACCACAAATTTCTTTATTTTGACAACAAAATCTGGGTAGAACTAACTCCCCATTAATGTTTTCTCTGCTTCTTACATGATTTCAGAGTGTTCCGTCCAAATAAATAATGACCATGGTGGGAAATTTGGATTTAAGGTGACTCGAGCGTGGTACACTGCACATACTTTTGAGCAGCCTGGTTGCCTAGCAACATAGCGTCACAACTGCTGCAGGCCCTGAAAAAGTTGTGACGTCACCATTTTCTGCTCTCTTTTTTTTAACAGCATGGCAGCCAGTAATTTGCTATTTAAATGAGATCTAATGCAGCTAGAAGCATAATTATTTTTTTATTGAATGCAGTAACATCTACTCTATGCTAGTTCAAAGTTTCAGCTTCTCATCTTTATCCAAAGAATTTTCTAAACTAATTTCAGTCAACTGTGTCTAAAATTGTCTTTATTTCTTTAAATTGACATTGGCATAGTCATGGTACTGCAGTTAAAAAACGACTCGGTGAATTTTTTTTATTTTTGGTCATTTGTTTGACAATAACTTGTTTATGATATATGCAAATTTTAAAAAAAATCTGTATGATCGTTTTCCTAAAATTTGATTACTGCCAAAATTGATGCATACAAAATCAGCAATTAATTTGTGTATTGGTGCCCTTTGAGCTCTTACAGAAAAAAGTATTTTAACCTTTTTCTTCAAATTTGTGGCAAATGTATTGGTTTACATACATGGGAAGACATTTCTGATGTTTTTGTGTGACAAATGCATGTAATGCTTTTTTCTGTGGTACATAACTAAAAATACCGTGCAAGCACGTAAACCCCGCTGGCTCTATGTGAAGCCATTGAGACCATTTGGATGCACTGTGCATCGACCCACCGACACGGACGCACCGACACGGACGCACCGACACAGACGCACCGACACGGACGCACCGACACGGACGCACCGACACGGACGCACCGACACGGACGCACCGACACGGACGCACCGACAGAAGGACGGACGGACGGACGGACGGACGGACGGACGGACACACGGACGGACGGACACACGGATGGCCGGACGGACACACGGATGGACGGACGGACACACGGATGGCCGGACGGACACACGGATGGCCGGACGGACACACGGATGGCCGGACGGCCACACGGATGGACGGACACACGGACGGCCACACGGACGGACACACGGACACACGGACACGACGCACCGACACGGACGCACCGACACGGACGCACGGACGCACGGACAGAAGGATGGACGGACGGACACGGACGGACGGACGTAAGGACACACGGACGTACGGACACACAGACGTACGGACACACGGACGGCCGGACAGACACACGGACGGCCACACGGACGGACGGCCACACGGACGGCCACATGGACGGACGGACACACGGACGGCCACATGGACGGACGGACACACGGACGGACACACGGACGGACGGACACACGGACGGACGGACACACGGACGGACGGACACACGGACGGACACACGGCGGACACGACGCACCGACACGGACGCACCGACACGGACAGAAGGATGGACGCACGGACGTACGGACACACGGACGTACGGACACACGGACGTACGGACACACGGACGTACGGACACACGGACGTACGGACACACGGACGTATGGACGGACGTACGGACACACGGACGCACGGACGGACGGACGGACGGACACGGACGTACGGACACACAGACACACGTCCGTGTGTCCGTCCGTCCGTCCGTACGTCCGTGTGTCCGTACGTCCGTACGTCCGTGCGTCCATCCTTCTGTCCGTGTCGGTGCGTCCGTGTCGGTGCGTCCGTGTCGTTCCGTCCGTGTCCGTGTGTCCGTCCGTGTGTCCGTCCGTGTGTCCGTCCGTCCGTGTGTCCGTCCGTCCGTGTGTCCGTCCGTCCGTGTGTCCGTCCGTCCGTGTGTCCGTCCGTCCATGTGTCCGTCCGTGTGTCCGTCCGTCCGTGTGTCCGTCCGTCCGTGTGTCCGTCCGTCCGTGTGTCCGTCCGTCCGTGTGTCCGTCCGTGTGTCCGTCCGTCCATGTGTCCGTCCGTGTGTCCGTCCGTCCATGTGGCCGTCCGTGTGGCCGTCCGTCCGTGTGGCCGTCCGTGTGTCCGTCCGTCCGTGTGGCCGTCCGTGTGGCCGTCCGTCCGTGTGGCCGTCCGTGTGTCTGTCCGGCCGTCCGTGTGTCCGTACGTCTGTGTGTCCGTACGTCCGTGTGTCCTTACGTCCGTCCGTCCGTGTCCGTCCGTCCATCCTTCTGTCCGTGCGTCCGTGCGTCCGTGTCGGTGCGTCCGAGTCGGTGTGTCGTGTCCGTGTGTCCGTGTGTCCGTCCGTGTGGCCGTCCGTGTGTCCGTCCATCCGTGTGTCCGTCCGGCCATCCGTGTGTCCGTCCGGCCATCCGTGTGTCCGTCCGGCCATCCGTGTGTCCGTCCGGCCATCCGTGTGTCCGTCCGGCCATCCGTGTGTCCGTCCGTCCCTGTGTCCGTCCGTCCGTCCGTGCGTCCATCCTTCTGTCCGTGCGTCCGTACGTCCGTGTCGGTGCGTCCGTGTCCGTGTGTCCGTGTCCGTGTGTCGGTGCGTCCGTGTCGGTGCGTCCGTGTCGGTGGGTCGATGCACAGTGCATCCAAATGGTCTCAATGGCTTCACATAGAGCCAGCGGGGTTTACGTGCTTGCACGGTATTTTTAGTTATGTACCACAGAAAAAAGCATTACATGCATTTGTCACACAAAAACATCAGAAATGTCTTCCCATGTATGTAAACCAATACATTTGCCACAAATTTGAAGAAAAAGGTTAAAATACTTTTTTCGGTAAGAGCTCAAAGGGCACCAATACACAAATTAATTGCTGATTTTGTATGCATCAATTTTGGCAGTAATCAAATTTTAGGAAAACGATCATACAGATTTTTTTAAAAATTTGCATATATCATAAACAAGTTATCGTCAAACAAATGACCAAAAATAAAAAAAATTCACCGAGTCGTTTTTTAACTGCAGTACCATGACTATGCCAATGTCAATTTAAAGAAATAAAGACAATTTTAGACACAGTTGACTGAAATTAGTTTAGAAAATTCTTTGGATAAAGATGAGAAGCTGAAACTTTGAACTAGCATAGAGTAGATGTTACTGCATTCAATAAAAAAATAATTATGCTTCTAGCTGCATTAGATCTCATTTAAATAGCAAATTACTGGCTGCCATGCTGTTAAAAAAAAGAGAGCAGAAAATGGTGACGTCACAACTTTTTCAGGGCCTGCAGCAGTTGTGACGCTATGTTGCTAGGCAACCAGGCTGCTCAAAAGTATGTGCAGTGTACCACGCTCGAGTCACCTTAAATCCAAATTCCCACCATGGTCATTATTTATTTGGACGGAACACTCTGAAATCATGTAAGAAGCAGAGAAAACATTAATGGGGAGTTAGTTCTACCCAGATTTTGTTGTCAAAATAAAGAAATTTGTGGTTTTTAAGTGGCCATTTTGCTTTTTACTAGTTTTTATTCATTTTCGGGCAACAATAATCCAAGATAAACCAGGTTCTACCCCAAAATAAATGTTCTCAGACCTTAACAAGCCATACAAGTAATCAATCCAGTAGCTGGGTTGGGTTAAATATGACTATAAGGAGAATACCAGGTATTAACAGCCTGATTTATGACAATTTTAGGGAATTTGGCCATCGGTCTTCATCAATGTGCATGAAGCATTGCAATATCATAGGATATACTCACTGTACCAAAAAAGTAAGGCCAGAAATGGATTCTGCATGTCAGAAAACCCCTAAAAAGTGGTGTTGCATGAAATGATATCTTGAAAATTAGGGAAGATAGGATGGCGATAGTGAAAATGGCGGCCATTTTGAAAAACGCCCCCTAGCGGCTGTTCGCAGTAAAATCGGAACGTCCACCTGTGAAATTCTGAAAGCCAGGAGACTCAGCTACAAGGTTCAGCCATCAAACTCTATGGGACTCAAAATGTATGCGGGGTTATAGGCCAGAGCCTGGACTATACAGATGACGACGTCTCTGCCTGCATAATACAACAGATTATTTGATCAATTTTCAACAAACTACTTCCCACCATCTTATGACTGAAAATTTAGAAAGTCAACTGTTGTATTTCATGTCACCTACTTGGTTGTCACCTTCTTGCTTGCACAGTGCACAATCCCCCACAAACCCCGCCCCTCTTGCGGCCATTGTACCTTAGATGCCTTCTAGTTGTATATTTTAGCAAGGGTTGGAAAGTTCATTTGGGGAGCACCTATGGGGCACAGTTGCAATATGGGGGGCACGTGCCCCCCTGTGTCCCCCATAGGGACGCCACTGTGCTCAGTTTATGTGAATTAGATAAATTCTTTCCGGGCAGTCTTGAAATAAATCATTTCTAACCAGGGGTTTCTTAAGAAGGCATTGCTTTATTTAGGAATGGATATTCTGTGACTTTGTGGCCTTTAAATGAATAATCATATCTGTCGTTTCCATGAAATAAATAGTTTCCTGTCGAGGAAAATTCCAAGCCCCCCGATTATTAAATGGTCGCCCCATTAGTTCTCAACAGAGACCTGTACTGTTGTACGCCTATATTTTTGTATCGATGTCTTAACCTACAAAAACATAGACTGCGTAGCAGCAAACCTTCAGCGAATAGTAATCACAATTACACCATAAAATGGGTGTGTGTACCAAATTGCATATAGGCATGTGCAATTATAGTGGGCAAGTCTTTATATTTTTTTGTTCCTATGTTGCACTGTTTACATTTATTGTCTTGTTATTACAAAATACTGGGTTGTTGTTTTGCTACATCTAAGTTCTGTACATTCATGAGAGAGGCACACATAATAGCCTGCCCAGCTATACCTATACTGACTATGCCAAACAGGCCTGGATCATCATGTTATTTATTTATTTCAATATAGTATAGTACCCGTGAAAAAAAAAAAATTATAGGATCAAAGCCAGAAAAAGATCTTGCAGGAAGTGAAAGAAAGCAACTGGCAAGTTTTTATTGTTTTAGGAATGATCTCGAGTAGTTTGGCTGGAGTAGCGTAAAACATGTTTCTAGATGTCTTAGCTTCTGACGGTTCCAAATTAAAATAGAGTTAGTTTTTCTGATATGTAAGCTCAATTTATTTGCACAGAGCCGCCAGTAGAGTCTTTCCAGATTGTCATTTAAAGCTTTGGACACAATGTTTGTGATGTATTTAGCCTCGGTTGCATTTTAACTTCGGTCATGATCATTTACGTCATGTGACGTCACGCTATGATGTCATCACCATTGTGTGCGCGACGAATAAAAATTAGAATGATGTTGCCAAGCCATCTTGCCTTGCAGTTTATTTATTTGGAATTGTCTTGTTTGACCAGTACATGACTATGTTGATGTTTTTATCCGTATAGTAGAATGCAGTGTCATCTGCGTGCATATTAACTCTACTTGTGTGTCCGATGACATTTAGTGGAAAATGCTTATAAAAACAATAGTGGAATGAGCTATGACAAGTAACAGAGTAGACAAAAAGACACTACAATAATAACATCTTATGAATCAATTAAATCAAAGAAATATTACCATAAAAGAATTAAATGTAAACTAGATTCAAGTCTATATTCTCATGAATTGTTCAAAGATATTTTAAAATCATTGGTATTTCAGCAGAAAAATATACGAGGGGTTTTCCAAAAGTTCTGTCCAACTAGTCATAAATTTTGCTAGATTTGATGTAGAAACATCATACTTGGGCAATACAATATTGATGTAATTTGAAAATGATTCCCGAAGTATCAGGTCACAGAAATAAAAATAAATGCTTAATCTGTTGCCATGGAAACCAGAAGTCATGAAATGCGGCCCAGATTTTGTAGTGCTCTTAAAATGAATTAAAACCTACCTGCATTATCTGTGTCTAGACTTATTGAATTGAAGTATATTCACAATTTTTTTCATTAGATATAATCAGTTAATTGCAACATCATTAATAGTAATGGAAATTGGCGTTACTCTCGTATCTCAGTCACTTTACCATCACTCATGCAGTTACTCAGTTTTTTAATGAGATTCAATGTTTTGGATAAGGATGACATTATATATACCCACTATCTTTATGGCAAGTTATGGCAAGTTGGACAGAACTTTTGGAAAACCCCTTGTACACTTGATTTTGTAATATCAGGCTCAGTGACTCAGAAATACCATTTATTTGACATGGGTGACTGGACATTATGCACCAAAAAAAGGGGTCTAATAATTGAATTTTTATTTCAGATACAGTGGATCTAAATTTTAAAAAATGAATGAAAGATGTATAGTGACAATTCAGACATTAATTGTATTCTAATTTACTTCATGGCAGTGAAGTGACGTATATTGCCCCAAAATTTGAGATTGACCCTGAAAGGCAGTCAATGTCACTCTCGTCTTTATACTATTTTTGTTGAAGGTGATGGACCAAGCGAGTGACTCTGACCACGGCTTCCTGAAGCATCCAATCACCTCTTATCTCATAAAGAATACAGTGTTCTGGATTCTTGCTGGGAAAACGGTATGACATTTTTCTACTTTACTAAATAAAAAAAGAAACTAATTATAAATTATATACCTTTAGTCCTCATGACACCCCATCTGCTTGTCATCTTGGTAGGGGGGACCGGGGCACATTGAGACACGGGGCACAATGGGACCGGGAGTTTTTCTTGGTTATCAATAAGGTATATGATATGGTGATGCCATAAAATCTTGTACATTCCCATCCTGATGTTTCTATCCTTTTATCGGCAAATTACTGCCACATGCAGAAGTTTGGTGAACAAAAGTTAGTTTTCCTAGTGGGCAATTCCCTAAAGTCATCAACCAATCAGTCAAAATTTCAAAATTGACCTAAGTGTGTGCCTCAGCAGCACTCGTTATGGTCAATCTACCCCTTTTCAGTTCCGCAAACTTCGTCAGCCCTTGCATACCCTTAGCTAACCTCCTTTGCCCTCACTTAGCCTCCAATTCTCAACTACCCTCAGCTTCCCTCAACTACCCTCAGCTTCCCTCAACTAAACTCAGCTTTTCTTAACCTAACTCGGCTTCCCTGAAGCAAACTAGGCTCCCCCCATTACCCACAGACTTACACTCTGTTTTGCTCAACTATTTATTATTTAAATACTAGCTGTTGACCCATTATGGTTTGATGGTTTACAAAAATTCAACCAGTAGTCTAGCACAGCTTCTGCCCAGCTTCGTGATGTGACACCAGGTCCCATTTCCAGCATCAATTCAGCTTCCACTCAGCATCCAGGTACATGAACTCGAATCTGGATTGAATGGAACTTCTGTAGTGGCTGGGCCCAGTATACAGAGACAGGACCCAGTGTGCAGTGATGGAGCATGGTCTACATGACTACAAATGCCACACACTCTGATTTCTGTGGCAAAATGTGATTTTTTATTGATACCAAATAATTATCTGGGATCTTGTAGTTATATTTTTCTTAGAAGTTCAATATGCATTACAAGCCTTATTGTCCCAGATAAATATAAACCTGCCAGATTTTTATGTTGAAAATGTGTTGTTTTTTTGGAAGATGAATTTCTGGGAACTGGGTACTTGAATAGGCCATAGAGGGTCAATAAGCATATCAAAAATGGAGAATTCAATGGCCTTCAATGTGAAAAGCATAACTGGCCCTGTTGTAGCAGATAAATATATTAATAGCTTTAATGTAGATTATGGGCAAAATCCCAAGATACATTTCTTGAGCTCTGGAAATAATGAATTTTGATGGGTAAAAATTGCCCAGTGGGACACCTCAGGTGAGTAGATGGGCTCAGGAGTAGAATTTTTAAGTTGTTGTGGGTCAATTGAGAGGAAAAAGCCTTATGAGTGAGATGATGCACCTGCTATTGCTATTATTATGATAAGATTTTGTAAACTATGGACATTTTTTAAAATCAAAATGGATTGAATATAGTCCTGCTGTGACAAATATGATACTGATACATTGCCTCATTAGTGGCTACAAAGATGGTTAATAATATGTGTAAATCTATAGTACTTGGATAAGCCAGAAAGGCTGGGTACACTGGGTACCATAGATTTGTGTCACGTTCATGCACACACGGCATCAGTTCTGGTTGATCTTCCGCATTTGTCTTTAAAAATATCTGCAGTCTGAGTTGCTCACCTGGGCTGCTCTGTAACCAGCGGACCAGCTTGTCAGTCTGCCCACACAATGTAGGCTACTGCATATATGTGTGTTTTGCAATATAGATCTAAGTATTTTATCATTATTTTGGTATCTATCAAGATTGCAACATTGCATACTATTCAATAACTTCAAAGTGATATTCAAATAGTGCAGTTGTATGTGGTATTTGCAGCCTGAAATCATGGATGAGGTATGTGGAAATATCATAAGACAGAGATATGAACACCTGAGGCAGCAGTTGGTCTTCAAGGAGACCAACCCGACATGGACGACTGAGGAGGATTTGGAGAGATACGGAGAGGAAGGGAGATTCTGGGCTGAGACCATATTCGATGCAATCAATTTCATGGCAAGGAATTGCATTGCACAACTTGGTAGCTTCTTAGAAAATAAATATACTGCCTTAGTAGGCAGCAGGAGATATGATGTGTCAGTAACCTGTGAGAGATGCTTGGAGCTGCTGAGACCCTCTGTCTTCTTCAAAAAGGAGAAATGACTGTTTGATAGACTATGATCCTGAGCATTCATTTTCTGTACGTTATACAATAAAAGGATTTTAAAAAGTCAATTTTCACTACTGGTGGGAACTCGAGTTGAATTTTTTTTCACACAATGCAGAAACCTAATTTATAATGATATTTTACAGGCAAAAGGAAATAAAACGCAACATGGAGTAGGATTTCAACAAATTTTCAGAGGAAGGGAGATTCTGGGCTGAAAATATATTTGATGCCATCCATATGCTGGCAAGGAATTACGGAAGAATATTTGCTAGACTATACCTGAAAAAACTTGCTGGCTCATAAAGTATATGATGTGTTAGATACTTGAGAAAAATGCATGGAGCGGCTGGGACCGTGCGTCTTTTATAGTGAAAAAGAGACTCTTTGATGATCAGCTATCATCCAGAATAACTTGTAAAGCATTTACTAAAACCACCCTTCGAAAATAAAAAAAATTAATCCAAGTGATTTAAAACTTTATTGTAAAGCTTGAAAGCTGTGTTAGAGCAGCATCATGAACAGTCTCAAAAAATGCTGAATTAATAAGTCATTTTGGGCTATTCAGCCGTTGGGGTAATTTTGACTTTTCCAAATGAAATAATGTATTATTGGCTTCAAGATATACATCAAGTGACAATTGGGGTAATTTTGACTTTTCCAAATTGAATAATGTATTATTGGCTTCAAGATATACATCAAGTGACAATTGCTTTGACAGTTTTTTGGTGATGTTGTTGTAGGGTAAGGTTCCTTGAGTCGGACACTTATACAAGGGGTGTCCCAGTAGTTCTGACCAATTTCTTTGGCAGACCTTTCTATTTAAAGTATCTGTATGAAATTTTCACAGAATTAATTTCAGATGTATCACTAGAGTCACGGATTGTAAATCCATCCAGGATGGTAAATACGTCCACCCTGTAATATGGGCATAAAAATAAAAATCTGTTGAAGTTTTGTGAGTTTTAAAAGCAAGGGAAATTCGTTTTTATCAGATTTTGGCTTTTTCAGCATTTTAAAAATTTTTTTTGGGTCCATTTAAAAACTTAAGATAAAAGACAATCAAACTCTGTGATGTCATCAACCATTTTGTGAATTTAGGTTGGTTGGCCTTGTAGGCCTATTTCAATCAACAAACAAACGTGTTTCATGTCAAAAGATCACTGAATAAAATAGAAAGTGTATTATTTTTATTGGATTTTTAAAAAATTACTAAGTTGTGACACTTTTGAAGGAAATACATCGGAAATAGAAGTGGACGGAATTGCCATCCTCATATTAAAACTGGCTTGATTGGGTGTTTTGTGAATCTGTCCGCCTACATTATTTAGTACTATAATGACTTGCAATGTTTATAATTGGCAAACAATTGATTACAGAAATTAGATTGGAGCAATTGATACTACTTTGATTGGGTTAAATAAATTTCTTATTGTCTTTAAGGCAATCAATTCAAATCATTGTATAAAACTTGATATCTATTATTCCAATCTATTGTTTTTTTTTGTGCAATCATTGTCCAATTATTCTTAAATTACACAAAATCCTGGGTTAATGTTGATAAATTGCAACATCTAAAAAATTAATAAGATATACGATAGGTTGGGGCTGTATTATGCCCTGTGGACGGATTTACCATCCTTGCTGGATGGATTTACCAGCAACCTGGACGGATTTAGGAGCCCCAACCTGCATTTTTGGTTGCCATAGTTTCAGCAAAAATTATTTGAATTGTTTTACCTTTTTGGATGTTGATGGTAGCATCCTTTCACTGGACAAATTTAAATTTTTTTAAACTATTCCCATTGTTTGGGAAATAGGGTTTTAGCCAAAAGTGGACTGATGTACCCTCCTTGACTCTATCTAAAATTTGGCACCTCTTGGAAGAATTTAAATTACTATTCTGTTGCCATGGAAACAAAAGGTCAGTGCACCCAGCGCAGCTCAATTTTTTAGCTCAAATATAAGTGTATGGGTGTGTAAATAATCGTATGATTTACTGTAAATATGCAATTGATGATCATGAAAAATATTTTTTGGCAGCTTGACATTATCTCAAAGTTTTTCTCTGAAATTTAAAGACACTATGAACCAGTTGAACCCCTGTGCTGAAGCAATCTCCAAAGTCCTCATAACTTAGCTGTTCCTAAATTGTTGAATTTCAGTGAATTTGGCTGCAGCTTCATTTCCAATTGTGAGTATGATCTCTTTAATTAGTGAACTGGTATATGTTTTAGAATCACCAAAAGCAACAGAAGGATCCAATGTTCTTGAGCACTGCCTCTTGGCAGTAGATTGTTTCGGTGAACCATTTCAAGAGATGTGAGGCAACTGATGGAGAAAGTCTTTGGCAATTGCCTCAGCTGATCACGTTGAAATATAAATAAATGTTAATTATATAATGGAGGATATCTTGAGACAATGCTAGCCTATCAAGAAATATATTTTCTTGCAATCATTAGTTTTATTACTGTGAATTCTCTCACTATAAACAAAGCTAATTTGTTGAATTCGTTAAAGAAATTGAGCTGCGCTGGGTGCACTGACCTTCTGTATCCATGGTAACTAGGGTGCATCAGCTGCCCCCCAAAAATTACAAAATTGTTTGATTTCCTTCTCCTTCTCCAATTATGTTCCTTTTGCTTAAAAAACATGTCCTGTGAAGTTTCAGAACAATCGGACCATGTCTAGGGGTGGCACGCATGCCTCAAAGTTTAACTGATTTTTACCAAAAATATATCATTACAGAATCTGCGGTATGTGTTTACTTCTTTAGTAATTACTCAAGAACAAAAAGATAGGCACCATGATATAGAACAGAAAGAGAGCTTTAATTTGAGTACCAGGAAGCCATATCTAGTACTAAAAGCAACCATCCAAGTTATCTGGCAAGAATACATAAATTACAAATTCTGATATTAGCAACTGTTGAGTCCCTTAGAATAAATGAAAAGTTGATATACTTCTGATACTGTTATAATTATTATTATGTCAATTGGGATATTCAGATACACAATCTGTTAAAGGGGACCTGAGGCTCAGATACCTTGTTTTATATATATTATATTTACACAAATAAATATATTACATTTTGGTGAATGTTACTAATTTCCGAGGCTTCGTGTGCCAAACTTGCATTTCAACTGCACAGCGCAAAAAGTGACCTACTGCAATTATATGGGAACTGTCAAAAAATGTACAATATATTTTGCTACAGCATCAAAGGTCAAACCTTCATTTCAAGGCAACAGGCCAATTTCCTTCGAAGTTGTCTGATCGAGGAAACTCATCCAAAGTGACTTGGGCATGACAGTGCCTAAATGCTCTAAGAGGGATCAAATTTTCCGTTCTGTATATACTTATACTTATCCAAAGATTCCAAAAGATCACCATGGCAAATTTTCCTTTACCATATCATAGTTACTCTTTACCTGGAATTTAAACTGTAATATTATAGCATTGTTTTCGTAACTTTTACAAAATGTATGTGTTTTTTTTTCACTCATCACAAGCTATTTGTTTCAAATAAACAGAAAACCATTTTTTTGATAGGACTGGTCTTTTCATCTTTGTCAGTTGGAGTCTAACCTGCAGCAGTTCAATTTTTAAAATCACAAACCTCTCCCATATGTACAGGTCTACAGCTGGTATAGGCCGATCAAGGTGAAACCATTTTAGCGATGTCCTTTTTTTCAGCTGCCCTAAATTCATGCAAGTCGAGTTTCACTTGACATTTAACCACTTCATTGTCAACAATAACTTTGCTGGACAAAGTGATTTATTCTATTCTACAGAAATCAATTCCATTCATTCCACAATTTTTTTAAGTGCATAAAATCATCCAACACACTGAAAGTAGCAAAAAACTAATACAAATAAGAAGATATGAAAGGGTCTTGGCACTTTGGCTTTGGTAGAGAAACATTACCAGCTGAAATTGCTTCTCTCATTATGTGTTTTAGTTATTTAAGAACTAATCTGGCAAGTAGGAGATTTGATTGAGGCATTAACGTATATCATCATTAGCAACTGCTGCTCTCTGACAGAAACTAGAGGTTGGCGAGGTGTCTTTACTTCAAGAGAATATGTCTGACATAACATGCATATACGATCACACCACAGATAATGGTTAATTGAATTCCAAGCAATAAACAGTTTCATATATGGTCTCTTGCTTAATTACAAGTGTCTCTTAGTTGGTAACAAATCTATAAAGAAATAGCATAACTTGTTCATTATTTTAACATTAACACACGTGGTTGCAATGTTTCATGTGACCATGAAATAGTTCTGTAAGTCAAATACCCATCATGTTGGTATTCAAATTGAAGCTCATGATCAGAGCTATCACATGGTACCATTTTTAATGTTCTTGGAATAATAACCAATGAAATATAGCAAACCGCGAAACCGATAAAATGGCAGAAAATACAAAAATCCCGGAAACTTCAAAACAAGTGTGCCACCCCTAGACATTCTTCAAATTTATTGAAACACAGTATGTTTCTAGTATAAAAAGGAACATTCCTGCAAAAGGAAAGGTTTCATCTAAAAAGTTGGGGCAACTGATGCTCCCTAATGGTAACAGAAAAGTAACTTAAACACTTCCAACAGTTTTGATTTTTTCAACATAGATAGTTAAATACCTGAAATTAATTCTTTGAAAATTTCATTCAGCTACTTCAAATAGAAAGGTCTGTCAAAAAAATTGGTCAGAACTTTTGGGACGCCCCTCGTACTCTGTACATTATAAAAAAGTGATATCTAGCTTGGCCTATTGGTTATTTTTTGTCAACCAAGGCCTCAAATTAAAGTTACTCTGAATGATAGGTCAGGTCCTCACCAAAAGTTTTCCTAATTTTCACATTTTCTAATGTATCTTGGTTGGTACTCTCCTGTGTGTAAATTTTCTTTGATGTGGAAATAGCAAAAGATTAAAAATACTTGGAAATAGATTATCTGCTTCTAATGACCCTCTGAATGCCCTAAATGACCCTTAGATTTACTTTGGGTACGCATGGAAAAAAGTAACAGGCTTGATTGAAGTCAACTTTGTGACGCCATCACCATTGTAAGAATTTGTTAATTAGAAACAATATACCAATAACAATGGTCTATGTTACGTCATCTATAATAGATGTGCTGGAGGTGGGAGGCACTATCAAGAAAAATGAAAAGAAATAACTAAATAATTTGTTTACTCAAGGAAATACTTTACGAATTACTCAGAAATATTAAGGATCACAAGTTTACATTATAATACACAGAAATTTGCCAGTATTTATAGAGCGATTTTATCATTCAGGGCAACTTTAAATGATTTTACTAAATCTAACAGTAAATTGAGAGAACTTGCACAACAGAAGAACTAAATTAGTGGTTAAATTTCTGAAATAAAAAATGACATACATGTAGGGCATCTTTCAGTCGGACACCTGTGTTCTAAAAAACAGGACATCAAAGATACAGGTGCTTTAGAGTCTTCCTTTCAATTAAAAAAGCCCATATTAGAGCACAGAAGAGGTTAGGCTTACGCCTTAGTGAATGACAAAAAATCTGAAGTCAGATCAATACCATAGGCCAACAAAAGATGCCTGAAACAAGACAAAATTCTACTAAAATTCACAAATTTCTGACACGAAATTGAGAGAAAAACGGGTTTTCAACCCCATTTATAGGTCCATGAAAACCCCACTTTATTTGTTAGTATCATGCTGATACTTTCTGAACAAATAAGTTGTAAGGTAAGATTGGTACTAAGTACACTCCTGCACATAAATATGGAATACTTTTTTGGAAAGAAAGTGTCAAATAAAAGTAAATTATAGAGTGTGAATGTAAGCAAGTTCCATTGTAAAGCTCTAGTTATCTTCTCTAATCACTCTTGGAAAGCCTCAACGGCATTTTTTGCAAGAATTTTTAATTTTTGGTTAAATGCACATCACCCTAAAAAACCCCCTGAATTTCCATATTTCATGCTGCTGTAACTTCTTATGGGGTTAACGCTGCAGCATCTGTTTTAAACGACAGCACATTCTTCCCTTTAACAGTAATTAGAAGAAGTTTTGATTGAATCAGACCATCTCATTCTCCAGCAGAAGTGGCTAAAGTTATCAATTTCAATGGAGAGTATTGAAGTATTCCATATTTATGAGCAACAGTGTACATAGGTATAGGAGCTCACAATTGGCCAATACAGCCCAACAAAAAGTGTCCGAATCAAGGCAACTCCCTCTAAGTGTCCGACTCAAAGAACATTACCCTATGTACTAACACGAGAGATCTCAAATGTGAGACAATGATGCAGAAAGAATCTTTAAATTTATGTAAATATATTGTCACCAAGGTCACAATGTCTAGATTCTAAGAAATCTAAAAAAATGGCAATAACAAACTTTCATTTTCAAACTGCGGCAAGATGCCACCTGGCTACAGAAATTGCAGAGATCACCCAGTTCCAAATGTCAATGACAGTGATGAACAATGATGATCATCGCAAAAGTATTAATTGTAAACTATGAAAATCACGTCTAGCACACGTGGAATCTTCTACACCACTTAAGAAAGGAATTTAAGGCTGCATTAACAGTGCTAATTTTCAAAAAACTGACTAAACATTGGGACTTTGAAGGAAGAAATTGTAATGCTGATATGTGGTACTGAAAGTTAAACATTTTGTTTTACATGTTTTATTTGTTTTTTTGATTATGTTTTTAGTTGTGTCACATTTTATTATGTTTTTAGTTGTGTCACACAATAGCCTAAGGCTAATTTCCCTGTTTTTTATGCATGACGAAAAATAAAATTTTGTTATTGTATTGAAATACATACATGCATGTTTACAATTAATATTGAAGATATGTGACCCCTCAACAAATAGTGTCTGTAAAATCAACTTGTTATTTGAATTACATGAATAGAATTAGATACAACTGCAGCTGTGGAAGGGACATTTTGTGACAGTTTGACCTGATGAGAGCCAAGCCAATGACCTCAGCAGGTTGAAAGGCAGGGGATATGGATTCTCAAGCCAAGAGCAAACTCTAACAAGGTGCTGTGCAGCAGACATGAAGAGTTTCAGAGCTATGGTTAGAATTGCTACTGTAGGACAGTCTAGGACTTTCAGAAGAAGCAACAGCTTGCAGAATTGCACAGCCCTCAGAAACTTTTACAGGAATTGCATAGCTCTCAGAAGATTTGTCAAACTTTCATAGGAATTGAAGTTCTCTCAGAGATTTGTGAAACTTTCACAGGAATTGCACAGGCCTCAGAAGACTTGTGGAACTTTCACAGGAATTGCACAGGCCTCAGAAGATTTGTGAAACCTTCACAGGAATCGCACAGGCCTCAGAAGATTTGTGAAACCTTCACAGGAATTGCAAAGTTCTATAATAAAACCCAAGTGCTCAGAGTGGTGGATCAGTCCACTGAAACCCATGAGTGGTCTGGCTGACCATGAGTTCCGACGCCAGCCAGACCACAAGTGGGTTTCAGTGGACTGATCCACCACCCTGAGTGAGTTTTATTTATATCCCACATTTTGACAACCTATAAGGGTATTTTAATGCTTAAATATGGATAATTAAAAATTATAATGACCTAATCACTTTAGTGGATGGATCTCATGTTTTGATGATGCCGAACCAATCAGATCAAACATATACAAAGGGTAGTGGATCATATTTAAATTAGAGATGGTGGATCATATTTAAATTAGTGATGGTGGATCACAAACTAATACCTCATGGGCTGTTCCTCGTGGGTTTTCCATGAGGATCACTGCCAAGTGTGGGATATTTGTACTTACAAAGCTGCAGAACTTTATGCAAGTATTTTTAGAGAAAGACATATGTGGTCTGAATAAGTGAGCTCCAAGTATTTGGCCAGACTACAACTGGTCAACCAATGACTTTTTCAATTAATTAGTTGTGACATAGCACTGACCAATGGCTCACAAACTTGACAAGTAATCACTGCAATGCTCAGAATGACAAAACTTTGCCAATTCCAGGTCTGAGACCCATCAACCTTGTTGCCCAGACCATCTACAATCCCTTCTTATTTTATGGGTTGAGTTCTTATCAGTTGTCAGATACCAAATGGTGCAAAGAAGATTTTCCGCTCATTTCACTGGAATTTGCTCTTTTGACATTAAGAAATGTTTCGATACCATTGATCATAAATTTTTACTTAGAAAATTACAGCTTTATGTAGTTCAGGGGAATGAATTAAGTTGGTTTAAATCTTATTTAACAAATAGATGTCAAATTGTAAAGTGTAATGGTAAACTGTCTGAGAAAAGAAATATCACAGTAGGAGTTCCCCAGGGGTCTACTTTAGGGCCTCTTTTATTTATAATTTTTATCAATGATATTAGTCAAAATGTTGGTTTAGGCACCGCTAATTTATTCGCTGATGATACATTGATCTACTGTAATGCTTCAAATGTTACAGAGCTAAATGAATCTACAAAATTGTGTTAATGATGTTGTTGAATGGCATATGCAAAACAATATTGTTATAAATGCTGAAAAGTCTTGCTCTATGGTTGTCAGATCGAAAAGGAAATCTATGAATGATTTGTTAAAATTTTTTGTTGATGATTGTGAAATTGTGCATGTTGAATCTCTGAATTATTTGGGTTTGGAATTGGAAGAAACTTTGTCGTGGAACAAATACATAACTAAGTTGTGTAAGAAACTTTCAATGAAAATTTCAAAGCTGTCAAGATTAAGCAAATCATTACCTAAATGTTTATTATTTAAAATACATAACTCCATGATACAGGCTAATATTGACTATGCCATTTCAGTGTGGGGTTGCACCAGTCAAAGAAATTTAGATCAAATACAACGTTTACAAAATTATGCTGCTAGAATTATTGAAAGCAATTTTGACTATATAGATATTCGAGGTATGCAGCTTGTGCACAAATTAGGATGGATGAACATAAGAGAAAGATACTTCTACTTCCAAACCCTACTTGTATTTAAATGCATACATGGTCTAGCCCCTGATTATCTAATGAATAATTTGATAATGGAAATTGATATTACTAATATAGAAACTAGAAAGCATCAAATGAATTTGCATTTACCCATAGCTGATAATGAACTCCATAAAACTATGTTATTCTATAGAGGTGCATCTGATTGGAATAAGTTACCAGCCAAGTCGAAAGGTTGTCACAATATAAATGATTTTAAAAGAAACCTTAAGTGCCATATCAAGGATCGAAGAGCAAAGTGTTAAAGTGTTGTTTTAGTTCATTGTTAAAGGTTCTTTTACATATTTCATATATCAGTTTGTATCGTTAATTGCTTTTTTGTCTGCTTTTATTGTTGTTATTGCTTCATTTTTATTGTAAAGGGCTATGTTGATAAACAGTCTGCAAAACTGAACATAATACCCTTGTTACCCGTAAAAATTTTCCAAAAAAAAAAATTACACTCGAGTACATAGTCGTCATGCTATTAATTCACGGACCCTTTACACTACTCCAACCAACCTACTGATTGCCCAGTTATGAAAACTTGCAACCACCTTTTATACACTCTCTACAATGTCCTTAGCCACCTTTCACCTTCCTAATTACAGCCACAGAAAAAGAAGTGATGTTCTCTTAACATCTAACTTGTTCAATAGAAAACGTCTTCACGGGTCATATGCTAGTAAATTATACATGTTTATGATGAAAAATATAGGCATATGACTTCACTCAAAGCAGTCCATTATAAACCTTTCGGTAATTTTTCACAGAGTTGGTACAAGTAGTGATACAACCTAATGAAATTTATTGAAGGCATAAACGTATTTCATAAATTAAAATCAGGCAATGCAATTGGAAAAAGGCATAAAGAATTTATGATTTTGACACCAGTGGACACCTAAACCCATATATTTGGTATTCTTGCTCTTTTGGGTTCTTGACTGAGCAAAGCTGACCAAGCAAACATTGGTTGTCGGCCAAAAACACAGCACGTGCCTAGTGCAGAGGAGAGTTGGTGATATTTGATTTAGTAATAAAATATAGGAGCTGGCGACAGGCAAATACAGCTGAAGTATTTGGAATAGGAATATAATTCTATACCTCCCACTATTCCCTCAAGATATAATGCATATTTCTATCTATCTGACCATCAATTTTTTTAGGTTTCTCATATTATTTTAAGGGGTGTTGACAGGAAATTAGATTTTTTCGCTCTACATATAAACTAACTAGAAACAGGTCCCGTGAATGTGTAGGTTGCCATATCAAGTCAAATAATCTGTCTGTACATGTACAAGCAATATCTAAATGTATAGCAAAACCTTCCTTATCTTGAATGGTTACAAATATTATTTATCCATGGGTATAGACTCCATTAATGGTGTGATGTATATTGAAGAAATTTGAAACCTTACACTTCAGCATTAAAATCAATTTGTCTGATGAGAACCGTGCACATGGATAGAATTGGATACAACTGGCTCAGAACAAAGCTGTGGAAAGGGACATTTGGTGACAGTTTGACCTACACTGTAAATTTTGAATTTTGAGTTAGCTTAATTGATTGAGTGAGATGGTTGCACAATTCCTTTGAGCCAAGATAGCTTGTTGTTTGCAAGTTATAACAACATAAAGATTATCATAACTCAAAACATTAAGCTGTCATGGCTCAAACAAATTGTGCAACCGTCTCACTCAATCATTTGAGCTAACTCAGAATATCAGAATTTACAGTGTACGAGGGGCGTTCAGAAAGTTTGAGGCTTTTTTTTATATGGACACTTATTTTCAATCTAGAACCATGAATTTTTCACAGGATAACATTCAGCATCTTTTTAATGGATTTCCAAAATTTTGGCCAATTTGGACATTTTTATTTCATTTTGTTGTTACCATGGAAACGGACAGTTCAGCTTCTTGGGGCAGATAATACTGAAACCACTAAAGCTCATGAATTTTGGCTATGAGAGGCCTCTGTCTATCACTTGCATTAGTGAGATTGACAATATTTGACACAAGACATATAATATTAGCCTTAAAAAATACTCCCAAGCTCACCAAAAACATTGATTCATACACCTGACCCATTGAAGTAAATGTTCCTTGAATTCCTCCAAACAAAGTTCTGTGAAAGAATTTCGGTCATCCAAAGCCTTTTCACTTCCAGTGCCTGAAACTATAGGCCCCATGGAATAAAGTAAGGGAAAACCAGGCAACATGTCACAGGAATAGCTAGGATGGATAATGCTGTCCATTTTGGTCTCTTGTTCATATTAGTAAATCCATTCTTTCACAAGTCCTCATGTAGTCAGGGAAACACATCTTTGCCTCCTGAATTTCCCTCGCCAAATCTGGCATTCAGGAGTGCTTTCCTACATGGGTTCAGTGTAAGAATACACACATTTGGTGTGCTTGAAAGCATATTTAGAAGCTAATACCATATTTCTTGTGACAAATATTGTCAATCTCACAAATATAAGTGACAGAGAGAAGTCTCTCACAGTCACAATTTCTTGGCATTCTTGGTTTTAGTGTTACCTGCTCAAAGAAGCTGAACTTTCAGTTTCCATGGCAACCACAGAATGACTTTAAAAAGTCCAAATCATCCAAAATTTTGGAAATCCATTCTAAATATGCTGAATTTTATCCTGTGAAAGATTCATAGTTCTAGATTGAAAATAAGTATCCTTATGAAAAAAAGCCTCGAACTTTCTGAACGCCCCTCGTAGCAATGGCCAAATCAATGACTAGTAGGTTGTAGCCTAGTCCAGATGGAACAAGGGGTTGCCAGCATTTTGATGATCAGGCCAGCGGAGGACATACTCTTATATAGGCCTACCAGGGGAATGAAATTAGAATGCCACACTCCATTCAGAATCAAATAAATTCTGACACTTTACATTTCATCAGTAAAATCACTTTGTTAGGTGAGAACCACACAGGTATAATTATAGGATACAACTGGCTCAGAACAAAGCTGTGGAACGGGACATTTGGTGACAGTTTGACCTAGCAATGGCCGATCAATGACTAGTAGGTTGTAGCCTAGTCCAGATGGAACAAGGGGTTGCCAGCATATTGATGATCAGGCCAGCGGAGGAGGCTCCGGGTCGTTTCATCATCAGGTCTTTTCATCATCATTTTTTTTTGGTCCATTCATCATCAAATTTTGACCATTCATCATCGATTTTTGGACCATTCATTATCCATTTTTGGTGCTTTCATCATCAAAATGTTTCATCATCAGTTTTGGACTATTCATCATCTCAAAATTTTGGTCCATTCATCATCAATTTTAATTTTTTTGATATGTCTCTATGAATTATAGAAAAACAAATAGAGATAGTAATAAATAATAAAGAATTATATAAACAATTTATGCATTGGCGGTAAATTGATGACAATACTCACAATAGTCATAGAAGTAAGTTAACTGATGCATCTAAAAAGAGATTATGAATTTTTTTTCAAATGTCCAAATTACTCCACCAAATAAATGTCATACATTTTTCAAATGCAAATTCAGAAGCTATCGAATTCTCATGTCCACCAAACAATTCTTGGCATAAACTTGTTTATATCAAATGGCGAAAGTAGATCTTGTAAATTTCTTCATTGTTAGTTTAACACAATTCATACCATAAACTTTTTGCAGTCCTTGTTATGGTGTGTCAATTTTTAATTTTTATGCAAATTCAAAAAGCACTAGTACCTAAAATGTGCGTTTTGACCTGGAGAATCCAAATCTGTTCTCAAAATGGCGATACGACAATTCTTACCTACTTCAATTTTGGTTCAAAGTTTCACTGTATTTTTCGTTTTCAATCATTTTCGCCAATCCGCTGGTCTCTATAGCTTTGATTACTTTTTTTCCCACAATTTCATTGGCAATAAATTGAACACATCTATAGAGCCCATATATTATCATGACGACTGAATTATGCTCTCAGAATTTTCTCAATCCAGTAAAAAACACATTTTATGAACTGTCATTGTAAGATCCGTTTTGACACATGCAAAATCAGGATTTATATTGTAGAAACAATCTTAAACAAAGGTATCTTGAGTGTCTTCTTGAACTGAGCAGTCAACTGCATCTTCATTTTGTGTCAATGGGACATCAACACAATGCATTCCAGAAGAGTGCCATCCTGAGCCACAGAATACAACATTTCACCGGAAGTTTTTTTATTTCACATCCATGCATATGTGTATTACTGAGAAACTCTTAACATAGTTCTGCTGGGTTCTGCTGGATGCAGATCTGAGAGACAGCTTTCTTAGTACCCTAGAACATGAAGAAGCCAATCCAATAGCAAATTTTACTTTGATTTCACCAGTCTGCCACCTCACTGCATTTGTCTGCTTGTAGCAAACTAGTTTCCGTCAGTATTACTTGATGTCCATGATGCCCCTCTTAATAGAATCACTAACAACTGCAACGTATTTGAAGATATTAAATATGGCTACATATTCTTTTCCTGTTTCTTGTAAACATGTCCAGTGGCAAGACAATCAATTTCCTGTCGTGACGAAGGTCTAATGAATGACTCGGAGTCAAAGGTCATCATTTCCTGGAACTTGGGCTTACTACATCAGGTTGAGAGGCATAATGTTCAGTTATTGAGCATGAACTTGTAACATCTGGCTCCAGTGCAGTGTAAAAAAAAACTGAGCATAACCAGAAGTAGGGTTTGCTAAATTCCCAGTTTTCCAAGAAACCGGGAAATTGAGAAATGAAGTGTCCAGAACCGGGAGTCCCGGGAATCCCAGTTTCGATTTTGGTCATTATCAAACTTTGAAATTCATGGGACGTTTTGCCAAATGAAACTTTTTTTTTCATCAAAAATTAACAATTCATACACAAAGGAAATTCTGGATGGCCAATTGCATAAATAGGGTGCTAATAGGTATTCATACAGGCCTATGTGTGTGATTCATCACTCCAATAGAAATATATTTTGATTCTTTACGAACTGTTGTCTTGTATATATTTTCCCATAAAACATCTTTAGATACTTTACAAAGTATCATCTACTTTAAGACCTTTAAGAAAATTAATATGATACAAACTGAAATGCTTTATTGAGCAATAAATTATTACATTTGTTTGTTCCAAATGATTATTCTTGAAAGAAGGACTTATAATTAAATATACATTTCTGGCCATTAAACAGAAAATTTTGCTTAGTTACGACAAAATATAATATTATTAAAATAGAGCAACATAGAAAATTTCTTAAAATAGGATTTTTTTATTTGCAGAAAAAGATCATGCCATCAGATATTGTGGGCATATTTATAAATCCATATGACATTTTGATGACTTAATTATTTTGAAAATTACAAGGCCAGTTCTAAACTTTGTCTGCAAATGAAGTGACTGTTCATGGACAACAAAGTTATATGTCCATTTAAAATGCTCCACTGTTGACCAATACAATAAGTTATAATTTTTTCATCATTCTACATCACTGATAATCTTTTTCTTTTTTTTTTTTAAGAAATAGGGAATCCGTTTTTCTTGTAATAAAAAAAAAAATTACTGAAAAATATCATTCCATCAAATATTGTGGGCATATTTAGAAATCCTTATACTCTTCATGTTGAAAATTACAAGGCAAGCCCCCAACATTTACTGTAGTGACTGGCCATGGACAATAGTGATCTATGTCCATATAAAAATGCTCCACTCTTGCATGATACAATAAAATCTATAACTTTTTTGCCACTCTACATCACTGATAATCAAATTATTTTAATAAATAAGGAATCAATTTTTTCCATTTCTTCAAAAACACTGTATCCAGTCCCGGTTTGTATTTCCCGGTTTGTATTTCCCGGTTCTCCCGGTTTCAGTTTTTTGTCCATTTCCCGGGAATTTCCCGTTCCCGGGAGTCCCGGGAACAAACCCTATCCAGAAGTTCCATCATGTACTATAGAACATAAAAATAAATTTGCTAAGCTCCTGCTGACATTCAACTTGAATATTTCATCAATTAGAGCTTCGGTAGTGATACTATTTGAGCATATCAACATGAGCTGGCCTTGCCACACCAATGTAGGAAACAGGAACAGAATATGCAGCCATGTCCAACATCATCAAGTACATTGCTGGTGCAAGGCTTCAGTCAGAGGGAGCATCTAGAACTTCACAAATTTGGTAATTGTGATCGCATTGTCTTGGTGTCCTGTGCACACAGAATGAAGACAAAACATTTGTAAACCAAGACAAAATTTGCACCCACTATAGACCCTTTTGCATTTAGTGTAAGATATTATGTTAATTACATTTGAGCTGTACAGATGTGCTTGCAGTCAGTTCCTGATGAGGGGGCTGCCAATCACTGGGGTATACTGGCTGGGTCACCTGGACTAATGATGGGAAGCAGTCTCAGTAACGCTTTGCTTAATTGCATCCTCAGATGATCCTGTCCCAATTAGCAACCAAATGCATAAAACAGAACACAAAGCCCAATCATCCATCATAAATATTACTCCCCAAGATTATACAAAAAAAAGCTATGTCACAAAATTGCCAAATTTAATATGTTGATTATCTTGCAAAGATTAAATCACTTATGTGCAGTTGCATATCTGTTCGATATCGTTAAGGAAAAGCCGACCCACTACAAATGTTGAAATCTATGTCTCCCACTTCCGACTGACACAAATTTATGGATTATGAAATGCTCATGTCCAGCAATCCTTAAAACAAAGGTATTGGTGCTTTGCATTAATTAACTACTGGAAATCATGTTAAAATAGCCAATTTAGGTATTCCGAGGGTTGAATGTATGAATTATTGATTGTTATGAAGTAAGAATAACCTCTTTGTGATTCAGTTTCATCATGGGAGACTTCAGCATCCTCAAAAACCCCCACTTGATCAGTTTCAGTTGCATTAACTGATTTCAGGCAGGAAAATAGCCACTTTTTATGCCCGAAAATAGTCTTTTTCGGGTAACACGAGGCCTAAATTGACCAATTATAGCATGTTATGAAGTCATCTTGACCTTTGGGTAATTTATTATCATCGTAGATGGACTCAGCACTCTCAAAAAGCCCTATATGAACAATTTTGGTGGCACTGGGATGATTTCAGGCAGGAAAATAGCCACTTTTTGGGCTCGAAAATGGTCATTTTCGGGCACCTTGAGGGGCCGCCCAAAGATGGTGGTGGGGGGGGGGGTCTAAACCTTTATGGATTTGGCTGAAATTTGGTGTGTGGACTTTGTACACATGGGAGCACAACTGAGCCCAAAAGGAGATTGATCTGAAAATATTTTCGAAAAATGGGACACCCTAGCGAACATGTTAATATCCAATGTAAATATAAACAACTAGATTTACCCATGATTTGGGGCAGGACTATAATGGTGAATAATTAACCCTCCCCTCTACCTGCATAGGTATCTGGCCCCGTGTTGCATGCTGATCATTTGAAACAGCATTTGAGTAATAATTGTAATATAAGTAAAGATTGGTGGTAGAGGAATTCAATTGAAGTTACAAATATACTGGCATATGTATTGGTGGAAGGTACAGTCAACTGTACTTACACCTGAGGTTTTTGGCGGGAAGGCAGCCGGTGGCGCTAGTCCTAAATGTGAGCAATAGCGGAACTACGATGGAGATGCATGCGCCCCTGGTGGGGAAAAACAGCAGAGGCAGAAAACGTAAATATGGGAGTTGTTTCACTGTTATTTGCTGTTATCAGAAGGACAGGATAGATCAATAAGGATATGCGGACAGTTCAGGTGAGTGGCATTGGTCGGGGAGGAGTTTTTAGCTGTTGCAGGTGTGAGCATGTCACCCATGATTTTTGCATCTTATACCTGGCAGGGATATATCTTGTAAAGCGCACTATAGAAATGTAAAAAAAATAATAATTATTAAATATTTCATTCATGAAAACAAAGCAATTGCAGTCAAATAAATAAATATTTACTGATATGTACAGAAATAAAACCAAGGTGAAGAAAGTTCAAATCCTTTCCTTTACTTATTTCCTTGACATCAATTCATGTCCATGTACCAATTTTGCTCTTGCAATGCCAAATGTCCAATTAGATTTTTGAAATGCAAAATGTCCAAATTTACTCTACAGGGCCATTAAAGTCCGATACCTTCCTGATCAATACCAATGCTGTCATACTGCCGTCAACATAGGAATCCCAGTGGTCGAAGATCTTCATCTGTAAATCTGCGTACTTGTTTCATTGGTCTCTTAGTAAATGTTCCTCGCGAACCAAGGCAGTTTGTATCGTTACAAACAGACCCTCCTGGTGGATCAGTTTGATCAAACGATAGAATCCAAGGGCGTTGTGATTGGCTTTGCTGTTAAGTCCACGATGCCACCCTTCAGTATAGTTATTTGTCCTGATGGCACGTTGAAATACTGACCACGAGGTTGGAGGCCAAATCACACTTTCAATACATCTGGTGCGAAGGTACCGACACAACTGAACAAACTTTTCGTTGCCTTGCTGCGCTTGAGTCTCAAAAGAACGAAACATGGGCTCTATCTTGGCAGCAGGCCAAAAAGGTAAGGCCATCAGCTTCCTACAAAACTTCTGTACAGCTAACCAGTCTCGATAATGAGCAGCCAGTCCAAGATCTTGAATCTTTCGCCAAACCGCTTGGTTCCAGTGGAAGTACTGGTCTCACCACAGGAACAGGTGGAGGTGAGTCTGGTGATGGAGGCGAGTCTGGTGATGGAGGCGAGTCTGGTGATGGAGGCGAGTCTGGTGATGGAGGCGAGTCTGGTGATGGAGGCGATGCGATACGTGGAGGCGAGGCGATACGTGGAGGCGAGGCGATACGTAGTGGCGAAGCTGATGGAGGCATACAACGTTTTCTTGGTGCAGCGACTGGCCTGGGTGGCAAAGGCGATGTCTGTACGTTGTCATGCTGAAAAGAAAAGATCACAGGTTAAATGTCAATTATGGATCTACAGGGGTCAATTGCAATCATACAGTACTATAATCAAAGTTTCAGCCAGATCAAAATTGCAATCAATTTACCACACTTGCCTGATTACAGAAGCAATTTCATATGTGCCAATTGCAATAAAGATGTTTCAGGTTTAAAAAAAATGAAATTTAGAATTTTGATATTAATAACTGAAGGGCTAAGTTCAAACATTACAGGTAATAGGCCACTTGAAAAGCAAAGAAATTACTGAAAAGTTATTATGGACCAATGCTCAGGACCTCAGGCCATTCAGTGAAATGAGTTTATTATTGGCAAGAATAAACGTATTAGTGGTGCTTTAATCATAATTCATAATTACCTGTGAGAAGTCAGCTCTAAAAGCGTCTGAACTTCTGGTAGAATTTGATGAAGGTAAGAAGGGCATCTCCATGGACATTCTATGCAGTTCTGCTGTCAGTCTTGGTCGTTTTTCAGGAGGTGGAGCACAGATTGGACAGACCCAGTTGAATTCTTCATTTTCATGAATGCTGGCATATCTGTCTTGGGTAACCACTGAAAAATACAATAAAACATACATTGTTAATACCAACATATACATATAGTAATTTGTGTGTAGGCCTACAAACTCACAATTATTAAAGTCTACACAATATTAACTAGCATTAAATGTACAATAAAGAAAAGTACTTACAATTCATTTGTATGAGAAGAGCATGAGATAAAACATCTTTACTTGTTGAGAAGAATAGCTTGAATGACAATATTTTATGAGAAATTTAGCAGGAAACATAAGGCAGACAAACAGATACAAACAGAGAAAAACCAATGTGTAAAGACAGACAAAAGGAAAGGAAGACAATGAAATGAAATGGTGAGAGAATGAAGCATGATAAATACAAATATGACATGATTACAGTTACAAACAGTTATTACAGTTGTTAATAGTGACATTTATTAGAATTACAGTTTTGCATTTCATTATAACAAAGTTGTAGATCCAATGTCAGATCCAAATGATCCAATCCTTTACAACGGGAATGACAAAAGGGAGCAGGGGTGTATCCTGTCATGAGGCCTAAATGTATATCTCAAGTGCCATCTCGTGATCACATCTTAGGATGAAAAAGGTGATTAATGGCTGTCTTGGAGCCAGCTTGTCTAAGTTTCAAGTGAAAAGTTACACATACGCATTCTAACACCTGTAATGATTAATAGCATCAGTCACAGGAAATTTTCTTGCCAACTTGAGTCGGCAAAACCTATTGATCTTGAGAGCCAATTGAAATCTATGACATTTTGTATTCAGGAAGTGGGGATTCCTCAATCTTGACTTTGTTTACCTCTGGTTGGTTGTAAAGGCATTCCCTCTGATGTCGAGTCTTCATCATCTCATTGCCCTCTCAAGTTTATGGCTATGTCATGTAATATATGGTACTTGAGATACTGTATGCCTTTATTACTAACATCAAAGATCAGATATTCATACAATAGAGTTACCCATAATAAAGGCAGGACTGTAATTGGGGGAAATCAATAAAAATTGTAACCCCCCCCCCCCAGATGATTGGAAAATATGAAGGCAGTTAAAACTTTTTAGGAAATGAGGGGGGGGGGCTGTAGGGTATACAATTAGCAATGGACACATGTGAAGTATTCATAAAGGTTAAAATTTGAGTGAGATGTATAACTAGACAGGCTACTGATAAAAATGCTGCTGAATTGAGCAGATAATAGGAAGTGTTGATATTTATAAAATGCTACGTGTATAGGAATGAATGATCAATTGACAGCAAACATGAATTAATTGGTATTGGAGATGTGGAAGTGAAGTGCATTTGAAAAGGGAGCAATGATAAGTTGTAAGAGCAGTAGGGGCTTTTTCTGTGTGATTCAGGTGTGGATAGGTTACCGTAAAATGGGGGAAAGTTGGCTTGTGGGGGAAAGTTGGCAACGTAATTGTTTTTTTTACAAAAGTCTCTCTACTTTATCATTGGTGGCATACAATGACAATATTTAAAATTTTTATCATCTATAGATATGTTGAGTTTTAAATGCAGTCAACTACCGTAATATGGGGTGAATAGGGACAAGGGGGTGAATAGGGACAGAACCAGAAAACCTTTTATTTCTTCAAAAAGCAATAACTTCTGCTTGACTTAGAAACGTGATTTTTGTCACATTTTTACTTGGTATTGTACTGAATCTTTTGATGGGTTTATATCATTTATGCCTGCAGGCAGGTAGGAGCTGCAGAGCTCTACAGCAATTTAAAACCAACCCCTGCAGAAGTTAGATTTTCACAAACTGGTCAAAACTTTCCTTCGGGTACAAAAAGAACGGGAGCTACAGACACCAAACTCACAGGGCACCTTTTATATATAGTTATGAGCATTTCTGTGGAATTTGACTAATGTCGTTAAATTAGCGTATATGTTATTCAAAAGAACACCAAGCCACCGGCAATTTTAAGCTAATTTTTGGGTGTCAAGGGACAACAGTAATCATATAATAATCAGACTAGAACCCAAACCAGAGGTGGAGTAATATCAAAAACATCTTGGATATGGCAGTTAGATAGTTGAAAATTTACTGAAACTGACCGAAGTTCTAAATATAGGTTAAAAACCTTAAAATTTGTGATAAACATGCATTTACAAGAAATCACGTGAATTCTTTAGGAGATGGGCATAAAACGAAAAGCAATTTCAACCCAGGTCAGTTCCAAAGAGTTTGAGATGACAAGAACAGTGGGTGATATGTGCGATTCTGCCCTTAAGGTCATGAGTTCAGATCCAAGTCCGCTATGGAGTTCCGGAAAAAGCCAAAAAAAACCCACCTAATTTTCATTTAAACTCATTTCATGATTTTCAGGTTGAATTTTTCTAAATCAGGTTCATCTGCAGTAGATTTAGTCCAGAATAAGTTGTCACTAGTAAAATTTGCAGAAAACTGCATTTTTTATATTTCTTAGTAATTTATCAATTTTTAAAAATAATGCCTATTTTACAGGAAATAGATTTTTAGATTTATTCAATATAAATTTTTGACATGTTAAACATGTTTTCTGATGTATATTCACAAATATCAACCATCTAGACAAGATAGGAAGCAGTGGTTGTGGAAATAAGAGTCTGTCCCTATTCACCCCAAAGTGAGGGGTGAATAGGGACAGCGGTTTTCTGGGCCTAAATAATTGAAAATGTGAGATATCTTTAAAAGCCTCTAGGGATGTTTAGAACTTAGGCCAGGCCATATTTTGACAGTATATTTAGAATTCTGAGATGATTTTTACGCATGCTATGACAGAAAAATGCCCAATTTTGTCCCTATTCACCCCATATTACGGTACTATTTTCCCCATCGGGATGATGACCTTGGCTCACATATTTTTTACAGTTATCAAATTCCTCAGATGGGGAAAAGTTTTTGGGGAAAGTTGGCAGGCCATGCCAACTTTGCCCCATGCATCACTAGCCTGTCTCCTGATTATTCCTAACAGTTTTATAGGATTTCACATTGAATTGATGGTTCAAAGATGATTTATCCTCTTTGCAGCACGTTTCCTACTTTGCCACACCAATGTAGGAAACAGGAACAGAATATGCAGCCATGTCCAACATCATCAAGTACATTGCTGGTGCAAGGCTTCAGTCAGAGGGAGCATCTAGAACTTCACAAATTTGGTAATTGTGATCGCATTGTCTTGGTGTCCTGTGCACACAGAATGAAGACAAAACATTTGTAAACCAAGACAAAATTTGCACCCACTATAGACCCTTTTGCATTTAGTGTAAGATATTATGTTAATTACATTTGAGCTGTACAGATGTGCTTGCAGTCAGTTCCTGATGAGGGGGCTGCCAATCACTGGGGTATACTGGCTGGGTCACCTGGACTAATGATGGGAAGCAGTCTCAGTAACGCTTTGCTTAATTGCATCCTCAGATGATCCTGTCCCAATTAGCAACCAAATGCATAAAACAGAACACAAAGCCCAATCATCCATCATAAATATTACTCCCCAAGATTATACAAAAAAAAGCTATGTCACAAAATTGCCAAATTTAATATGTTGATCATCTTGCAAAGATTAAATCACTTATGTGCAGTTGCATATCTGTTCGATATCGTTAAGGAAAAGCCGACCCACTACAAATGTTGAAATCTATGCCTTCCACTTTCAACTGACACAAATTAATAGATTATGAAAAGCTCATATCCAGCAATCCCTAAAACAAAGGTATTGGTGCTTTGAATTAATTAACTACTGGAAATCATGCTAAAACAGCCAATTTAGGTATTCCGAGGGTTGAATGTATGAATTATTGATTGTTATGAAGTAAGAATAACCTCTTTGTGATTCAGTTTCATCATGGGAGACTTCAGCATCCTCAAAAACCCCCACTTGATCAGTTTCAGTTGCATTAACTGATTTCAGGCAGGAAAATAGCCACTTTTTATGCCCGAAAATAGTCTTTTTCGGGTAACACGAGGCCTAAATTGACCAATTATAGCATGTTATGAAGTCATCTTGACCTTTGGGTAATTTATTATCATCGTAGATGGACTCAGCACTCTCAAAAAGCCCTATATGAACAATTTTGGTGGCACTGGGATGATTTCAGGCAGGAAAATATCCACTTTTTGGGCTCGAAAATGGTCATTTTCGGTTCCCTTGATAGGCCCCCCAAATATGGTGGTGGGGGGGGGGGGTCTAAACCTTTATGGATTTGGCTGAAATTTGATGTGTGGGCTTTGTAAACATGGGAGCACAACTGAGCCCAAAAGGAGCTTGATCTGAAAATATTTTCGAAAAATGGGACACCCTAGCGAACATGTTAATATCCAATGTAAATATAAACAACTAGATTTACCCATGATTTGGGCCAGGACTATAATGGTGAATAATTAACCCCCCCCCCCCCCTCCTCTACCTGCATGGGTATCTGGCCCCGTGTTGCATGCTGACCATTTGAAACAGCATTTGAGTAATAATTGTAATATAAGTAAAGATTGGTGGTAGAGGAATTCAATTGAAGTTACAAATATACTGGCATATGTATTGGTGGAAGGTACAGTCAACTGTACTTACACCTGAGGTTTTTGGCGGGAAGGCAGCCGGTGGCGCTAGTCCTAAATGTGAGCAATAGCGGAACTACGATGGAGATGCATGCGCCCCTGGTGGGGAAAAACAGCAGAGGCAGAAAACGTAAATATGGGAGTTGTTTCACTGTTATTTGCTGTTATCAGAAGGACAGGATAGATCAATAAGGATATGCGGACAGTTTAGGTGAGTGGCATTGGTCGGGGAGGAGTTTTTAGCTGTTGCAGGTGTGAGCATGTCACCCATGATTTTTGCATCTTATACCCGGCAGGGATATATCTTGTAAAGCGCACTATAGAAATGTAAAAAAAATAATAATTATTAAATATTTCATTCATGAAAACAAAGCAATTGCAGTCAAATAAATAAATATTTACTGATATGTACAGAAATAAAACCAAGGTGAAGAAATTTCAAATCCTTTCCTTTACTTATTTCCTTGACATCAATTCATGTCCATGTACCAATTTTGCTCTTGCAATGCCAAATGTCCAATTAGATTTTTGAAATGCAAAATGTCCAAATTTACTCTACAGGGCCATTAAAGTCCGATACCTTCCTGATCAATACCAATGCTGTCATACTGCCGTCAACATAGGAATCCCAGTGGTCGAAGATCTTCATCTGTAAATCTGCGTACTTGTTTCATTGGTCTCTTAGTAAATGTTCCTCGCGAACCAAGGCAGTTTGTATCGTTACAAACAGACCCTCCTGGTGGATCAGTTTGATCAAACGATAGAATCCAAGGGCGTTGTGATTGGCTTTGCTGTTAAGTCCACGATGCCACCCTTCAGTATAGTTATTTGTCCTGATGGCACGTTGAAATACTGACCACGAGGTTGGAGGCCAAATCACACTTTCAATACATCTGGTGCGAAGGTACCGACACAACTGAACAAACTTTTCGTTGCCTTGCTGCGCTTGAGTCTCAAAAGAACGAAACATGGGCTCTATCTTGGCAGCAGGCCAAAAAGGTAAGGCCATCAGCTTCCTACAAAACTTCTGTACAGCTAACCAGTCTCGATAATGAGCAGCCAGTCCAAGATCTTGAATCTTTCGCCAAACCGCTTGGTTCCAGTGGAAGTACTGGTCTCACTACAGGAACAGGTGGAGGTGAGTCTGGTGATGGAGGCGAGTCTGGTGATGGAGGCGAGTCTGGTGATGGAGGCGAGTCTGGTGATGGAGGCGAGTCTGGTGATGGAGGCGATGCGATACGTGGAGGCGAGGCGATACGTGGAGGCGAGGCGATACGTAGTGGCGAAGCTGATGGAGGCATACAACGTTTTCTTGGTGCAGCGACTGGCCTGGGTGGCAAAGGCGATGTCTGTACGTTGTCATGCTGAAAAGAAAAGATCACAGGTTAAATGTCAATTATGGATCTACAGGGGTCAATTGCAATCATGCAGTACTATAATCAAAGTTTCAGCCAGATCAAAATTGCAATCAATTTACCACACTTGCCTGATTACAGAAGCAATTTCATATGTGCCAATTGCAATAAAGATGTTTCAGGTTTAAAAAAAATGAAATTTAGAATTTTGATATTAATAACTGAAGGGCTAAGTTCAAACATTACAGGTAATAGGCCACTTGAAAAGCAAAGAAATTACTGAAAAGTTATTATGGACCAATGCTCAGGACCTCAGGCCATTCAGTGAAATGAGTTTATTATTGGCAAGAATAAACGTATTAGTGGTGCTTTAATCATAATTCATAATTACCTGTGAGAAGTCAGCTCTAAAAGCGTCTGAACTTCTGGTAGAATTTGATGAAGGTAAGAAGGGCATCTCCATGGACATTCTATGCAGTTCTGCTGTCAGTCTTGGTCGTTTTTCAGGAGGTGGAGCACAGATTGGACAGACCCAGTTGAATTCTTCATTTTCATGAATGCTGGCATATCTGTCTTGGGTAACCACTGAAAAATACAATAAAATATACGTTGTTAATACCAACATATACATATAGTAATTTGTGTGTAGGCCTACAAACTCACAATTATTAAAGTCTACACAATATTAACTAGCATTAAATGTACAATAAAGAAAAGTACTTACAATTCATTTGTATGAGAAGAGCATGAGATAAAACATCTTTACTTGTTGAGAAGAATAGCTTGAATGACAATATTTTATGAGAAATTTAGCAGGAAACATAAGGCAGACAAACAGATACAAACAGAGAAAAACCAATGTGTAAAGACAGACAAAAGGAAAGGAAGACAATGAAATGAAATGGTGAGAGAATGAAGCATGATAAATACAAATATGACATGATTACAGTTACAAACAGTTATTACAGTTGTTAATAGTGACATTTATTAGAATTACAGTTTTGCATTTCATTATAACAAAGTTGTAGATCCAATGTCAGATCCAAATGATCCAATCCTTTACAACGGGAATGACAAAAGGGAGCAGGGGTGTATCCTGTCATGAGGCCTAAATGTATATCTCAAGTGCCATCTCGTGATCACATCTTAGGATGAAAAAGGTGATTAATGGCTGTCTTGGAGCCAGCTTGTCTAAGTTTCAAGTGAAAAGTTACACATACGCATTCTAACACCTGTAATGATTAATAGCATCAGTCACAGGAAATTTTCTTGCCAACTTGAGTCGGCAAAACCTATTGATCTTGAGAGCCAATTAAAATCTATGACATTTTGTATTCAGGAAGTGGGGATTCCTCAATCTTGACTTTGTTTACCTCTGGTTGGTTGTAAAGGCATTCCCTCTGATGTCGAGTCTTCATCATCTCATTGCCCTCTCAAGTTTATGGCTATGTCATGTAATATATGGTACTTGAGATACTGTATGCCTTTATTACTAACATCAAAGATCAGATATTCATACAATAGAGTTACCCATAATAAAGGCAGGACTGTAATTGGGGGAAATCAATAAAAATGACACCCCCCCCCCCCAGATGATTGGAAAATATGAAGGCAGTTAAAACTTTTTAGGAAATGAGGGGGGGGGGTGGGCTGTAGGGTATACAATTAGCAATGGACACATGTGAAGTATTCATAAAGGTTAAAATTTGAGTGAGATGTATAACTAGACAGGCTACTGATAAAACTGCTGCTGAATTGAGCAGATAATAGGAAGTGTTGATATTTATAAAATGCTACGTGTATAGGAATGAATGATCAATTGACAGCAAACATGAATTAATTGGTATTGGAGATGTGGAAGTGAAGTGCATTTGAAAAGGGAGCAATGATAAGTTGTAAGAGCAGTAGGGGCTTTTTCTGTGTGATTCAGGTGTGGATAGGTTACCGTAAAATGGGGGAAAGTTGGCTTGTGGGGGAAAGTTGGCAACGTAATTGTTTTTTTTACAAAAGTCTCTCTACTTTATCATTGGTGGCATACAATGACAATATTTAAAATTTTTATCATCTATAGATATGTTGAGTTTTAAATGCAGTCAACTACCGTAATATGGGGTGAATAGGGACAAGGGGGTGAATAGGGACAGAACCAGAAAACCTTTTATTTCTTCAAAAAGCAATAACTTCTGCTCGACTTAGAAACGTGATTTTTGGCACATTTTTAGTAGATATTGTACTGAAACTTTTGATGGGTTTATATCATTTATGCCTGCAGGCAGGTAGGAGCTGCAGCTACAAAAACCTACGCCTGCAGAATTTCGATTTTTAGAAAATGGTCAAAACTTTCCTTCTGGCACAAAAAGAACGGGAGCTACAGACACCAAACTCACAGGGCACCTTTTATATATAGTTATGAGCATTTCTGTGGAATTTGACTAATGTCGTTAAATTAGCGTACATGTTATTCAAAAGAACACCAAGCCACAGGCAATTTTAGGCTAATTTTTGGGTGTCAAGGGACAACAGTAATCATATAATAATCACACTAGAACCCAAACCAGAGGTGGAGTAATATCAAAAACATCTTGGATATGGCAGTTAGGTTGTTGAAAATTTACTGAAACTGACAGAAATTCTAAATAGAGGTTAAAAACCTTAAAATTTGTGATAAACATGCATTTACAAGAAATCACGTGAATTCTTTAGGAGATGGGCATAAAACGAAAAGCAATTTCAACACAGATCAGTTCCAAATAGTTTGAGATGACAAGAACAGTGGGCAAGATATGAGATTCTGCCTCTGTGGTCATGAGTTCAGATCCAAGTCCGCTGCAGTTCCAGAAAAAGCCAAAAAACCCACCTTTTTTTCATTTAAACTCATTTTATGATTTTCAGGTCGAATAATTCTAAATCAGTTTCATCTGCAGTAGATTTAGTCCAGAATCAGTTATCACTAGTAAAATTTGCAGAAAACTGCATTTTTTATATTTCTTAGTAATTTATCAATTTTTAAAAATAATGCCTATTTTACAGGAAATAGATTTTCAGATTTATTCAATATAAATTTTTGACATGTTAAACATGTTTTCTGATGTATATTCACAAATATCAACCATGCAGACAAGATAGGAAGCAGTGGTTGTGGAAATAAGAGTCTGTCCCTATTCACCCCAAAGTGAGGGGTGAATAGGGACAGCGGTTTTCTGGGCCTAAATAATTGAAAATGTGAGATATCTTTAAAAGCCTCTAGGGATGTTTAGAACTTAGGCCAGGCCATATTTTGACAGTATATTTAGAATTCTGAGATGATTTTTACGCATGCTATGACAGAAAAATGCCCAATTTTGTCCCTATTCACCCCATATTACGGTACTATTTTCCCCATCGGGATGATGACCTTGGCTCACATATTTTTTACAGTTATCAAATTCCTCAGATGGGGAAAAGTTTTTGGGGAAAGTTGGCAGGCCATGCCAACTTCGCCCCATGCATCACTAGCCTGTCTCCTGATTATTCCTAACAGTTTTATAGGATTTCACATTCAATTGATGGTTCAAAGATGATTAATCCTATTTGCAGCACGTGTAATACATTAATTATTCACACAATATTTTAATACACCAACATAAAAACAACATGATTACTAATAAAACAGGAGTTGGTCACCTGAACCACAAGCATTTGGAGTCAGAAGAGAAGAGAGGAATCATTCATAAGAGACATTGGCCTGCATTCGGACAACATTTTTCATTGGAGAGGTGCTGTATCAGAAATTAAAATTAAAATATTTAGTCTACATGATGATAATCACATATATAACACCATGTACTGAAATATTCTCCTTGCTTAAATATAATATTTTCTATTATGCACCCATGTAGAATGAAAGAGCACCAGGCTTTTGATTAGTTTACTTTGTTCATAATTTTTCTTAAATTTTATTTAAGCAGAATGCCACACAATTATAAAAAGAAAAATGCATTCTGCAAGTATTCAAAAGAAAATCTGAATAAAGCATTTGAAGCTGTTGTTGAACATGGGATTAGTCAGAATAAATGGGAAACTGTTTCAGTGAGAATATTGTTAGTGGTTTTAGGAAATGTGGCATACACACTCTGGATAGCTTACCAGTCCTATGCAGATAACCAAAAGGTGAAAAGCATAAAATCAGAAGTTGTTTCAGAGGTGGTTCTTGACAGGTTACGAGACATGAGACATGGGGATGATGGTGAGCCACCCAAAAGGAGAGCAAAAAGAGTTAATGCTCCACCATGCAAAAGCATCTCTGCTGACCAGGGGCATAACTTTTGCGGCAAATGTGGGGGGACACGCGTTGACGTCGTCAGAATAGGCCGTCAAATCCGCAAATAAACAAAGTCTTTTTTACATTCATGAATTTTTAAAGTTTTGTATGGCATGGTTGCCTGCCCAAGCAGAAGCTTGGGACATGTCTTTTAGAACTGCTCCCTATCAAATTGACATTACTACTTTTTTTATTTTCACACAAAAAAGTGGGGGGGGGGGATGTTTCATATTATGTCCCCCGGGGTAAAAAATGTGGGGGGACATCCCCCACCAAATAACGCCCATGCTGCTGACTCAAAGTCTAGTGGCAGTGTAAACAAGACAGCAGGCATGATCTCAGAAAGGGAAATGCCAATAATATTCTATTTTTTCTTTCTCTTGTACTGTACGCTGTTGTTTCCTTTATGTCCAATTTTAAGTACTATCAAAATACAATTAACATGGTTCATTTCTATTACAAAATAAATACTTTGTTAGAACCTGCCAATTGACTTGCCAACTTTGTCCCACTGAATGGCAGACATGCCAACTTTACCCACTGGGTGCCCAACTTTCCCCATTTCTTGGGTAAAGCAGGCCACTTACATGAGGTCCCGTGTAATTTTCTAGAGATAAAAAATCAAGTTGTTTGGTACATGCACAGGTAGTATGGACAGGTGACCTGATTTTCCAACAATGGTTTCCAGCATTTATTGCAGTGAACTCTGATTCACTAAAAACCAGCCAACATTCACTGTTTTATGGTAATTGCATTTGACGAAGTGACTTATTATTAAGTGGCATTGAAACGGCGCTCCCATGCACTGCAAAGAGGTATAAGGTATTAGAAGAAGAATTAGGGTAAATGGCTCGGCAGTGAGTAGAATAAGAAGTGAAATATCATGAATTGAAAATGAAAGGATAATCGTAGGACACCTTAAAGGTAAGCCATGTTCTTGGTATTTGCGAAAAAAAGGTAACAGAAGCATCTGAATCATGAGCAGGAGAAGAGTAGTGAGGCTGTTTGTAATGGAGAAAGAGCTGGGCCTTCAGGGCGCTGCTTACTGAACTATTTAGTAGAATGTACTATAACTGGCATATCCCTCTTTGTTCTTTATAATATGAATATCATTAATTCTCCCCTGAAAAAGCTTTAAAATTTGTCATTTGTACAGGTATCTTAACGCTACTGTGTTATTATACAATCTTTAAATTAATTAATCATCATATCTTTTGACCTAAACAGTTCAATTTGACTCATTTTGTCTATTTACAAACCTTACAGCCATGGATGTTTGTTATGCGCAGCAGCTATGCTTCACTATATGTAATGGAACTGTTATTCAGACCAATCATGACAAAGTAAATACTTGCCCAATCTTTCCTGAAATCTCAAGAATTTTAGTCTGTACACGTTGGCATACATGTGTTTTGATAAATACTTTTGCATTAAATGATGTTTCTAGTTAATGGTGATGCAAATGTAAGCATGCCTCGGCGGTCCAACGTCGGCCCAGCGTCAGTCCGATGTCAGTAGCATGGGACCAGCTTCGGGCCGCCGATGGATCGCCAAGGTACGCTGACAGGGGAATTAGTTGAAATAGAAAAAAAAATCAATTCTGATGTTAAATATTATTTGCATGATGGTAAAAGTCACCAAAGTGTCTTGATGTGTTAGGAACATGTAAATCTGAGTCATGACAAAATCTAAATTAAATACAGGATTGAATTGTTGGTTCATTGCACATAATGATAAATGTACCACGGAGCCAATATACTGTCAATTTTTTTCCAATTCCGTTGGCTAGGCCTAATTGATTTAATTGCATTTCAAGTGCTACTTTGAAGCAAGCTGCATGAAGTTAAGTAAAGTTTACAATCAACTCAATTGACCAAAGAAGCAATTGAACTAATATAATGACAATGTGTCCATAGTTGCTTTATATTATCCCATTTTTAGCTGCTTTGAATGGCTTTTTTTGCTTGGTAGAGTGGGGAAATCTTTGGTGTCTACGATTTGGTAGACCCTAAAATAATGTTGTCTACAGGTTGGATGATGTGGTGTCTACGACTTGGTTAGTTCATTTTATTGTATGTCTACGAGTGGGTAATGAGATTTTTTTGGGAACAGGCTGTGTCTACGACTTGGGGAAGAGCTCTTGAATGTGTCCCATCTCACAATATCCAGGGAAGAGTGGAGCTAGAGAGAATAGCCAGACAGCTTTTTTACAAATGCACCATGGATGATCTCTTATCCTCAGTCCAGTGTGAATCCTTGATTCTGATTGGCTGAGAGCCGCGGTGTATGACACCGTACACCCTGTCTGTTGTCACCAGACAGGGTGTATGAGATAAACAATGATGTCACAATTGCAACCATAGGATTTTTATGACGTCACCCTTGTAGCAACAATAGCCATGATGTCACAATGCCATTGTTTGAGCCATTGTGACATCATCCTGGTGACAGCACTGTGATGACGTCACAGTTTGCTTTGTTACTGAAAGACATTTCAGACTCAGTTTGCAAGGAAATCTATGGGAATCAATAAAACAAGAAGTCTGAGGATAAAACCGTTACACCCTGCTCGTTTTTCGAGGGTACGGGAATATACACCACTCAGGTCTCCATACACCACTCAGCCTTCGGCTTCGTGGTGTATGGAGTCCTTCGTGGTGTATATTCCCGTACCCTCGAAACGAGCAGGGTGTAACTGATATTACAGACTGAAGAAGCTCAATGAAGACATGGGCCATTAAGAAGTCAACCAGAGGCAACCCAAGGCAGCGAAGTCTACATGTACCAAGAATAATATATTTATGGAAACCCCTTCCACTTCTAATGATGAAGCAGATGAGCGGAAGCAGACCCCAAATCAGCTATGGTTCCACTGTTCAACATAATTACAATGAATTGAAAAATTGTTCAGCCACTAGTTCAATATTATATCGCACAAAATATCAATGATGCACAGCCTGTACCTAAAAATGATTCACACAAAAACGGATGTATATTTAAGCATCTGTAACTTTCTTCAGATCCATTCTCAGAGTGCCAACATGGCTTAAATCAAAGCTGAGGGCTTAGTGAACATCATTGCATGCAGGTTTGTCAATTGTCAATCATTTATATGGCCCTTTGTTACCTTTAATACATGTTGTATGATAAACAGCGTATTTTCACAAATCTGTTAAGATCGATATTCTACTACTGACTTTAGGCTGCTATAACTCTTGTCCTACTCATTTCCCAGAGTTACAAGATGGCTTAAATTAAAGCTGTGATTGTTCAGAATACAATGGTGTGTGATACCAGCACTACTTGATGTATAACATGGCCCTTCTCTGTGTTTTAGCTAAAATATCACATTTTAGATAGTTAAAAATAGTTACATTAATACCATTTTACTAAAACCCTTATAACTCAGGTCTGACACATTTCCCAGCTTGCAAGTATGGCTTAAAAAGCTGAGATTCTAAGAAACAAAATGGTATATGCCTCATAATTTCTGCATCGAAGTCCCACGGGATTCCAGTTGCTCCCAGACTAATGGTTGACTGACCAAAAAACAGCTGCAGAGGATAAGAAATAGAGAAGGAGACAAAATCTGAATGCATTGAGGTTGTAATAATATTCTCTTATTGTGTCAGTGGGGTTCCTATTGGGGGCACTGGGGGAGGGATATGTGCCCCCTCATTTTAGACCTGTGCCCCCCAGACGCCCCCATATGAACTTCCTGACATTGGCTAAAATATTCAGTTAGTTGATTAGGTGCCCCTCCGGAACAACGCTTGCCCCCCATGTGTACCCTCCCCCCTGCTTGAGACCACATATTTGTGCTTGATATATTAGATGCAAACCACAAAGGGATCCAGAAGTTCATTATTTTCTACTATAGACTTTGGACTTCCTCAGAGAATGCTCCTACCATTGTTACGGAAAAGACTGATATCGCAAAATGACACTCTTCTCATATGTTTCCCACTGATGGATAATGATCAGTCCTAATGTTGTCAATATCTGCTAATTTTGCATTTTGGGAGTAATCTCTCATTTTCATGGCATGTTGTAATTGGGTGAAATTGCACCCCAAAGACTTGGTTAAAGTACAACCCAGACTGATTGTGATAGATAGACAGAGAAAATCAAAGACAGACATATTGATGAACAGATAGACAGGCCCATACAGATAGGATGCTCTTGGTTAAGTTGCTTTATCTCATGATAATACATCTATATTGGGGCATCATTTTTGTTGTTCACACAGACCTTTTTTAGTACACTCATTTTCTTACCATAAAAACACCAAAAATCTTGGGTTTAGTCAAATGGCTTTAAAAAGAATTCTCTAAAATCCAGTCACTATTTCTTCCTTTAATTTTTTAAAGATATTTTTCCAATTGTCTGGTTTTTTTTAAATACCTCTCTAGATCTCTTCCACAAAGAGCAATAACATCAGCAGATCATGATATTGGATTCCCCCCCCCCTCACATAAATGGTCTAAACTAAACTAAACTAATAACAATCTCATATACCTAATGTGAGCGCTTTCAGTAAGAAGTGCCTCACACAGCTTCAAAATCAGACAGACTTGTTCTCAATCCACTATATGTCATGATCCAAGGCAGCATATGTTTGGATTTTTGATTGGATTTGAAAATATCTAGAAGTACCTTGTATGATTAATGTTATAACTTCCTGTGTCAGAACATACTCATGCAGTCAAGATTATTTTAAATGTTCAGCCTCATACAGAGATGGATACAGTGCCGCCTGTAAGTAAGTGAAACGCATGATATTGTGCCATTGCATCAATGTTAAACATCCTTAACCAAAATGCTTCTTGAAGGACGAATTCTCATCCGATGAGAGGAAAACATTTTGGGTCATAAAGGCCGATATGTGAGGCATGTGGGATAAAAATAGCCGCCAATTTTCTTTGCTGTAGTTGGAGTTAGGTATGGGTCAAAGTCTTTGATAAGTAAGTGAAACGCAGGCCCAATGTTAAAACATAGGGAAGGGTGGTTCACTTACTTATCAAAGACTTTGACCCATACCTAACTCCGACTACAGTGAAGAAAATGGGCTGCAATTTTTATCCCACTTGCCTCACACATCGGCCTTTATGACCCACTTTGTTTCCCTTTCATCCGAAGAGAATTCATGCCTCCACAAGCAGTTTGGCTGAGGATGTTTAGCATTGATGCAATGGCACAATGTCATGCGTTTCACTTACTTACAGGCGGCACTGTAGATGATTAGGGCTCCACATCCTGTAATTGTCCTGTAGTGGTCTGACTGGGACAGGAGTGAGGTACAGCAAGGACGGGAGGAATAACTGAAACTGCTGTCAAACATAGGTCCCCAAGTGACCAGAAAAAGGGACTTAGTGGCTGGAAGCCAAGAGCCTAACCATATTTTGCAGAGATACCAGATTTGGTGTTTCATCGCTCAGTATGACCGTGGTGTGTTATAGATATATTCTAAGCAGGAATTTTATTGATATCAATTTTTTAAGAGCATGGGAGGCTTCTTTATTGAGAAAAAAGCCAATTTCAATGGTTTTTCAATGCAGTTGTATTATATTGATTTCTTGGTCATGAAGGCATCGATGTTTGGAATGATGGTTCCATTTTTTATCTAGTGTTATGAGGTATGTTCTAATGTCAATTCATAATCAACTTTGTTGATTTTGGGTGGCAGTGGATGCTTTTCCAAGAATTTGCATAATAATTGGGAACACCTCAAAACATCATTATATGGCATAACTCCCAACTGAGTCAATGGAATTGGACAAAATTGGCAGGATATTAGCTCCATGGTACACTTATCATTATGTGAAAAGAATATTCAAATAGTGTTATTTATTTTTTGAGATGATGCAAAAAAGCATAGTTGCATAATAATAGGGAACGCGGTGTAATTTGATCACAAAACAAGAGAATGTTTTCCAAATTTTAGGCCAGCAGTGTACCATTAGAGACACAAGCATACATTTTACCTAATGTAAATATCACATGACCTCGTTACATTTATGATCAGCTAAGGAATCAAAAAAGATTAGACACCAGATAACAGACTACATAAATGTATTTTGTGTACAACAGAGTGTCATTTGTCAGGCAAGTTAGACTTAAAGACGTCAGACGCATGTCATTTAAAGTGGGAAATAGAAATCTTTTCTACATTTGCTGTATGAATTCCACTTTTCAAGAAGACAATTGCCATGGCTTCCCCTCCAGAGGATAAGAGGTGAGTTGGTTGGGATCATGTTCTAGTAAGTCAGGGAAATATGAAGGCAGTGATTTTACTATAATTTATAAATGACAATGGTTGCTAACTCTGCACAGCGCTCCTGAACAAACATTGGTGTTAAAAAAATGAGCCCAAAATGGGACCTATACCACCTGAAACTAAACAATTTTACGAACATTTTAAGGCAAAAACGAAAAAATTATATTAGGAATTTTTTGAGAAATTAAAGTTTTAACAAATATAGTTTATCCCACCACTAGAATACATGTGTCATGGCATATAACACATTTAACAAGCTTGAAAATGTGATGAAACCTGTTGGCTAAGCTCAGTAACACATTTCAAATAAGTTTTAATGATGAATTTAAAATATTTACTGACTTTATTGAAATAAATGTGACAAACTGTTATCGCACATTGTAAGAATGCAAAAATCCTAAAAGTAACCAATTTCCACAGATTTTCTGTGTTTGGTTATTGAAATCTGAACCATTATCTTAAGTGTCTATGGATGTCTGAAGCTTTATAACGCTTTCGAAAAGTTAAAGCATGCCTAAAATGGATATAAATGTTACTAGTAAGCTGACACTCATAAGAAAGGTCAATCATAAGTTAGAACTGATTCCTAATCAGGCTGCTTAGTTTATGGTACAATATATACATGCAGAGTCGGTGAAAAATGGTTTTGATGTACAGGACATTTGGGCAGGTAACTCTTGAAGTCTTCCTGCCCATATGAAATTTTACCTGCCCAAAATTCTCATTTCATTAATTTCAAAAAGTACGTCTCTACACAAACCGATCCCTGTTTTAACAAAGTTCACTAACTTATTGTTGAGGCTTGTTAAACCTATAGGCCTAATATAATTACTAATACATGATATAATAAATGTCACATATATAAAAATTGGGTATTGAATATAATTGTATTGGTATTATTGCACCAGGAAGGACAACACCTAAAAAGTCAAAATAAGTTGAAAATCTTTCTGTGCTATGCTAATGTAATTCTGACTAAGGACTTCATGCATGTTAGATGCATGTACATATTTCTTATTGAATAAAGTCAATCAGTTGAGAGTCTTTCATGATAATTACAGTTATGTCTAATTGTCTATGTATAATTCACTAGGCATTGCAGAAAACCTGTCAGGACCCCTGTTAACTGTTGCAACCTTGCAAGACCTCCAATCTTGTGCAAAAACATACATGCACTTTTTTAAGAGGAAAATTGCTAATTGCAATCTTGACCTATTCACCAGTGTGGTACTGATCTGATGCTTAATTGCAATCCATTTGACACTTCACCCAATTTGTGTCATTGGTGTTTGTCAATTGCACTGGATATGTCAAAAGCCTGTGCTAATTGCACTGCTTGCTGTATCAATGCATAGACTCTTCACATAACCCTCGGACATTTGGGCAGATAACCACTTTATTTTTGCCGCAAACCGGCACTTTTCGCGGACTCTGTCTACATGCAACAATTCAAATACATATCAGGTCACGACAAGCAAACCACATGCAAACTTCTTCATAGATTTGTGCAGGCAGCAACCATTTCCCTCATGCATAATATACACTAAGACTTACATAAGCATATTTATACGGTACAAATTAAGTACAATTCAAAAGTTTGGCTGAATTTTTTCAAATCATCAGCTGTTGGACAGCCTGTCAAAGTAGGCATTGGCAACAGTTATCAACAACCTGTGTGGAAAATTAAGCAAGGTGTTTGCTACACTTTTCAAGGAATACCTTGTACCTGTCTTATCGAAATGAGCACTCAGGTGGTTTTTGATATATTTTACAACATGAACAAATTTACCGGATATAAGAATTTCTTTGATTTGTTACAATTAAGGGAGTTATCAAAGCGTGCATCTATGACATCTTGGAATGCAATAAAACAGCTGTAGTAAGGCTCCATAGCTTCTCTGCATCATACTGGACTAGGGCTCTATATCGTTGCCGACATTCGATATGATACGTATCATCGATACTCTTGATCGATACAGGATTCGTATCGTCGGTCCGCAAATTCAGGCCCGATCCGCAATTTAGAAATACGAATCCCGAAAAACCGAATTTTTGACGGGGAAAGTCGGATCTCGCATCAGAGCGGACGTCAAGATGACAAAGCGCTCGAGTTCATTTCGTGATTTTGTGGACATTTTCTGTCAAATCTCGCCAATAAAACGAGATCAGCTATTGATAAATTAAGTTTTCCCTGATGGGTTCACTCCAAATTTAGTCTTTCACAGTGTTAAACTACACATAGGCCTGTGTTTCGACTGGTCAATGAAATTCAAAAAGAGTTTCAACAGCACAATAGATAATTCATTCATGACACCCACTTTTTTAAGAGAGAAGTGAAGGGATACAATTCTCAAAATGGGTTTAGTTAGTTGTGAATTTTGTGCAGGAGAGATCACAATGCATTACGTGGTAAGAGAGTTGATTGCTTGCCACTCTTTCATAGCCTATGAAAATACAAAAATTTGAGGCATTCTTTCAATTCAAAAGCCACAAGATGCTTCCCATATCATTGTTAAGGATAATCTTAAGTTCTTAGCAATCAAAGACATGAAAATTCTCGAATTTGGGTCACTTCTAGAATTTTTGCATTTTTACAGTGTGTGATAAACAGTTTGTCACACTTTTTTGACATAAGTAACAAAACAATTTTTAATTCATCATCAAAGCTTGTCTGTAATGCATTACAGTGCTTAGCCAACAGGTTTCATCACATTTTCAAGCTAGTTAATTGTGTAATATGCCATTACACATGTATTCTAGTGGTGGGATAAACTATATTTTTTAAACCAAAATGTTCATACGATTGTGTAGTTTCAGGTGGTATAGGTCCCGTTTCGGGCTCATTTTTTAACCCCAATGTTTCTTCAGGAGCGCTGTGTCTGTATCAGTGTTCAAGTTGCTCTTTACCAAATGACTTAATTAAGAGTAAAATCTTTTCGATGCTTAACAGTTATTGATTGATTTCTAATAATTTGCAGAATAAAAGATGAACTGGCTTCGCTTCGTCTGGAGAATGAGAGGTAAGTTGGGATCAGAGTCAACTGAGTCATGGAAATACGAACATGGTGAATTTTGTTGTCACTGAAGACAAAGATTGCTTAACTCTGTGTACCATTTGCCTTATGCCCAGCAACATAATAAAGCAAAAATATCTTAAATTTTGAACAAGAATCAAATTTATTGCAATATAACATGGCCAGTATACTGCTGCTTTAATTAGAAATCTTGATTGGAACTCACAAGCATTAGATATTTAGCAAGCAAATATTTTATCAAATTCTTCAAAATTGCACTAAAATTTACTTAAACAGCAAAAGTCAGTCTTGGAAATATGGACATAGTGAATTTTTCTGTCACTCCAGACAAAGGTTGCTAAACACTCTGTATGCAGTTGCTCTGTGTCAAACAATCCAATTAAGCAAAAATATCTTACATTTTGGACAAGAAATCAAACTGATTGCTATATAAGCATGTGTTCTCAAGAGGATACATAAGCAAGAACAATTTGTCTCGAATAAAATACCTATTTAAAGATGCTAATATTAAATTTTGTAACAAAGCCACCAAGGACTCTCTCTGTAAAATTTCACTTGTATGTTCATTCATCATTTTCAATTCCAAATTTGAGGCTACATGGATTAATCCACCATATGTATCTTTTTAATATATTCTAATGTATTTTAACTTTCATTTTCTTGCCTGGATATGAACTCCAACAATTATGGTGCATAATATCCTTGTCTAGACAAATGTACAATCTTTGTTTTGCTTCCAAATAAAGATATGTATATATATAGCCAGAATACATGCTCCTTCATGTATTAGAATCTCTGTTTGTGTGACAATTTCGCATGACTATTGTCACCAGGTGGCATATTTGCATGGTGACTTATCAGTTCTGTTTCTGAACAGGCACAGATACCGGCAGTAAATCAGAGATCTGCAGGTTTACAGGTCAGTAAAAAATTGTAAGACTATGCAATGGATTTGAACCCCAGACCTCAAAAATACCAGGCCGGCTTGCAGACCACTCAGCCATGGAGGCACTTGAAACTCTAGTAAAAAAAATCAAAAAACTTGAGACTAATATAGATCTTAAACAATTATGAAATATTAAATTGAGATTTATGAGCATGACCGGAATTGGAGGCATAAGGCAAGATAAGACTGGTTTAGGGTCATTGAACATTAGCAGTAAGCAATGGAATATTGTCCAGAGACCTCCATTTCCTGTGATGGAAGATAATAGCCTTTAAACGAACTCCTGACCTTCATAACCCATCAGGGTTGCAGGGTCGTTAAACAACACATAACTCACTCTCTTTATGATGTAGTTTTCCACCAGGGACCTAATTTTTCTTTCACCATTGCTTGTTTTGTGTGGTATGTAATTATGTTGCATCACGTAGATTATGTAAAAACATCAGTCAGACTTGGACTAATACTTTAATAGTTATTTCTTATGATTCATGCCAAATAAAGTGTCAAAGGTCAAAATTACAAACTTCCATCGCAGTAATTTTTAGCACATTTGACAGCAAGTCATAAACATAGTCTACTTTAAGTGTGTGCACTTGATAAATCAAATCTTGTTGTTCGGGAAGATGTTTTGGAAAAAATATCTTTTGAATATTGGGTTGAAGTCCACTGCACTGAAATGGGGTTGAAGTCCAGCTCCACCTCACAGAGATTTGCTATCTTATCAGATAGCTTACAGGGGATTTCATATTTTCTAGGACATTTATTCTATCAGGAAAAATGATGTCATAAGTTGTTTGATGTCATTTTTCCCTGCACAAAACATGTCCAAGAAAAAAATTTACATTCTATCTCAGTGACTTCAACTATAAAATCATCAGTAATCACCCCTCTTTGATTTACATTTACATCACTTTTGACATGTAAAAAAGTTTCCCAAATTTTATAAAACTATGTGTAACACCATCCATAATTTTGCTCATTGTACACTGGACAAATCCTGAACGTTCCACAGAAATCGGTCAAATTTAATTTTTTATTAGAGATGATTTCTTACTTGTAGACACTGAGACTGAATTTGGATTGATTTCTATGACATGTAGGTATTCTATTGGGAAAAGTGACAACAACAAATTTATTACGTCACATTTCGCAATTGAATGACATGTGGTAGAAAAAAAAATCACATTCAGTGTCAGTGAAATCATATTCAGTGTCAGTTTCTACAAATATAAAGTCATCGTAAAAAAAGTTTGAATATAAAAAAAAGTCTTTTTATAAAAAATGTTATTTTTTAATTTGTTCTGCAATGATAGCTGCCCAAATTAATACAACGTCGATACTTCCAAAAGTCATAATTGACTCAAATAAACTAAGTATTTAAATTCAAAGGAGTAGACCTATGTGTCACAACGACTGACAACATTGAGCAACAAAATTAATTTAGGAAAATGATTTGAACTGTGAAGACCAGTGTCTTGTGAGACTAAACAATACAATAGATTTTTATATGGATATGGGTCAATTGATAATTGGGGCTTTATACTGTATTTATGCACTTTGAAAGCTAATTAGGACATGAGGAGGACACGGCAATGAGGCGAAGAATACACAATGATGGAAGAGAAAAGCCAAAAATAATTTACTTAATGGGGATTTACACACACACAAAAACAGGGGCTCAACTAGAGGTTGTGGGGCCCGTAGGATCAGGAAGGCTCGGGGCCCCTACCCACGCCATCAGAGGTCATTTAGTAGGGCTGATCATCGATGAAAATTTATGTTGGTTGATTAGACAAATCTTATATTCTTGTTCAGCTAAATATATCATTGGCTATTGTCTGTATGAATTATGTGAAATTAGGTACCAGGATAGATTGAGAAGTACAGTACAACCCAAAATAAAGTATAGCTACCCTAGCAGGAAAAAGAATCGGCCACTGCTTTACCCTTTCACACCTTTCGGCTACCTGTGAATCACCTCCTACCTTTGCCTACTTGTAGCTGTATTTTACAATTACATTAAAATTACATTTAAACAGCACAATTTTAAACTCCATCACCCTTATTGTGTTTGATTAATTTTATATTGTGCCCTTTGCTAATTGCAATTATGTCTGATTAAGGCCACGCTTCAAATTTTATTCATGTAATAACAGCTTACAAAGGAGTAACAGACCAAATAGACATAGACTAAAAATTTATATATTGCCTCATTCATTTCACAAACTTCTCGGGCCCCTGAAACACATTTTTCTGAGATACTAATTTTGCCTTCCTGAATTTGTCGCACCTCATCCATGCTGAAAGACTCCGGGTCCCCCTGAACTACTCCAATATTATATTTTTTAGATGCATAATTCTGCCTGCCTCAATTTTAGACTTACTTTGAAGGGCCTCCACTAATACCGCATTCATGCTGAAAGACTCTGGCGGCCCCCAAACTGTTCCCACATCTTTCAGACACATAATTCTGCCTGCCTCACTTTTGGACTTACTTTGAAGGGCTCCCACTAATACATCATTCATGGTGAAAGATTAAATGTTGGCCCCCGAACTAATCCAACATTTTTCAGATATATAATTCTGCCTTCCTGGCTTATAGACTTACTTTAAAGCCCCCCACTAATACCTCATTCACGTTAAAAGACTCCAAAGTCGCCCCATAATTATTCCAACATTTTCAGGCAGTTGAGCCACTGGGCCACCTCTTTCAATTTTTGTTTTATACGTCCCTTCTTTTGAAAGAAAGCTTATATTTTTTTTTAACCTGTGGGGGCCCCTAAAGGAATTCAACATTTTTTGGACCAATAGTGTATTTTATTCTATAATTGTATCTAACCGACATTAGAGAATTTAAAGGGCCCCAGGCCATACTTCTGAGTTTTTGGTTACTTAGTTGTCTTATATTTGATGTGTCAGTTCTTTGGAAATTAATACTAATTCATCCATGATTGACCCCCAATGAAATTAAATTTTTTTTTTTTTGCTTTTAATTTTTTTTTACCACACTTTGGGAGTGGGGGCCTCCCTTGAGGGGTGGGGGCCCGTAGGGCAGCCCTAGCCAGCCCCCATGGTAGTTGAGCCACTGCACAAAAAGAAGGCAGGGCACATTTGCACCTAGATTGGATGGATGATTGTTGCTTTACCTCTTGTATCCATGTACCAAGCTAATTGTGACTAAAGGAGGACATGGCAATGAGGCCAAGGATGATTGTCCATTATGTCTAGCATAGTCCCAGGTGGATTGAAACCCTAACATGCTGCCGCTAGGCCAACATTATCCCGTCATTTCCCTCCCATTATTTTTGTACCTGATGATTTCAGGGTTCAAGTTAGAAAACTAATTTTTTCAAAAAATGGTCAGTTATGAAAATGTTAATAATAATAATATAGTATGATTTTATACAACGCCCATTCCAGATTAATCTGCTCAATGGCGCTCGCCATTCTGAAAGCCAATCAGTTGCCTCTAAAAGGACAGCTGGGGATAAACACAAACTCACTAACTCTTTCACTGAACAGCAATCTTATCAAATATTATATTGATAACCTCTAGACATGGCCTGAGTGGGGTCCGAACCCACATGCTCATGTGCAGGCATGCTAACCACTGTACCACAGAGCCACAGTTTAGTCTTTCTAAAATCTTGACACAATGTGAGGGATATCTACTGTCATATCATGTTTTTGGATTCATTTTTATTGTCAATATTCTAAGATGTGCAAACAATTATGTAAATCCATTGTTATCTGTCCATGACCATCAGTGGCCACCAGAGGCGGACAGATGGCCCTGGATTAGTAGGTCAGTGGAAAAGGATGCATTATATGAATCAGGCAGAGCGCTGCAACTCTCTTAAGTGGTAATAATAATATAAGGAGGAAAATGATTTTCCCAAATTTCGTCCTCCCAAATTGTATTTTACCATAATATTTTTCCCCCATTTTGATAAAAGCAAAACTTTTTGTTTTCATTTTCCCCCCAATATTTTACTGTTTATGTAGATTTTTTTTTTCACTTAAATTTCTGTCAAATTTTTGTTGAACAAACTTGAATAGAATGTAAATTGATGTATATTATTTTTCATCCAGTTGGTAATCCATGAAATGTGAATTATAAATATAATACTGGATTTTCAACTTACATACAACGTTTCATCTGCAACCTGCAGACTTCATCAGGTGAAATCAAATTTCTCACAGTTTTCACTGACACCAACAGTTACATCAAACAATGAAACATCCTTGATTTTGCCATTCACCTGATGAAGTCTGCAGGTTGCAGATGAAACGTTGTATGTAAGTTGAAAATCCAGTATTATATTTATAATTCACATATCTTGAATAGAATGTAATGTATGCATGTATACAAGAATGAATTTTGAGTGATTTTATATTTTTTACAATTAATTTTCTTTGAATATTATAGTTATTGATATCTGTAAACTTTTGGCATTTAAACCCACAATCAACTGAATATATATATATTCAATAAATATAAAAGCAATAATTTTTTTTTTGAAGACATTGTGCCTTAATAAGTTTCGAAAGCACAGACATGGCTGATGAAAGTTGTTAGATTGAAATCATCAGGGAAAAAAGCAACAAGTTGATCTAAATCCGATTTTTAAAATTTAAAAGAACATATTCAAATCAAATAAGTCCAATTCAAACATTCTTTAAAATCAAAATGAGATTTTTTTGTAAACCATTCTATATACATACATTTGTAATCTGGTGATTGTAGAACACAGTTACCAGCAGAAAATCTTTAGGCAAAAGAAAAACATTGCTTTACAGAATATGCATATTGTTGGAGCGCCATGCGAGACTGTCATCAATCACATCCAAAACAAAACGGGGATGCATGCCTTTTATGATATATTTTTCTGTTTGCAGGGAACGAGAGCTCAAAGAACAGATGGATAACTTGACAACATTCTGTTATCGTCTTTATAATAGTCCGATGAGGAGTGAAAAGCCAACCAAAGAGATACTTGCAGAAGTTGAAAGGAAAGTGCAAAGAGATCTGGAGAAGTTCAAAGTCTTGATCGCTGCAGATGGTGGAAAATGCTTGTTTTATCCTTGTCAGTCGAGAGCCTTTAAAAAGTTAATGTTGTATTTCATTTACATCAGGGATGAAAAAATGCGGAAAATTTGCCTGGATATACTACAGACCATTATAAATGAAGGGAATGCTCAGCAAAGTTTTCTAGATATCTGTAAGATTTTCAAATCAACAGAGCGATGGAAAACTGATAATGTAAACTACCTTGCTTTGTACAATGTGGTAAAACATTGCATTTCTAAGGGTGCTGTTCCAAGTCAAGGTGACATTATAGGTGTGCTGTCTTTAAAAGCATTCTCCACCAGTGAAGCCTTGTTAGCCACTCTTCAACTTGTGGAACAACTCATTGAAGTATACAGAAACCATGGTAACTCTGACACTATTGATATACACTTGAATCCAATGCAAAATCTCTACAACATTGATGAAGACTTGAGACTGACTGCCGGTCGAGTGATTAGAGCAGCTTATCTCACACTTACTAATTGCCTGGAGTCAAGGAGTGTTGTCAACACTCTCCTCTTCTTAGGCTCTGGGATGGATGACATTGACAATGTGGCAATAAAGGAATGTTTGGAAACTGCTGATAGGCTCCAACAGAAAGATGTGAAAGAATTCTCATCTATGGATTGGCTTGAAAAAATTGAGGAAGAAAGACGTTACGAAATAATTCAGAAATATTTGAACAGAAATGATAATTCCTTTCAAAGAAGTTTGTTGCACTTGCTTGCCATCTTTGTGCATGATACACAAATACTTGATCATATTCCAGATGAATTCATCAAAGAAAAGAAAGATGGAAAGGACCTACATGGCTGTACTCCCTTGCACATTGCATATCTCCATGGTAACAAGTCATTCATATCACTTTTGGAATCTCGTCATGCAAATGTGGCACCAGATCACTTTGGAAGAACTCCAAAGTCAATTGCAGATCCCTGTAGGTATAAGGAGGGTGATTACAGAGAATATTGTAGGAGAATCGTGACAACCAATTCTCCTGTATTTGACACAATGAAGGAAATACTTGTCTTACCAGTTGAAGAATGTCAAGCTATAAAAGAGAATTTTCAAGTACTTTTTGAAATGATGGTTGCAGAAGATGGCGTCCTGAATGCTCGAGTAAGAATCGCAGGATCAGTACGGGAAAAACTGAAGGTGGGCAGATTTAATGAGGTCGATTTGCAGATATGCATGGACAAAGAGCCTTTTGATTCGAAATCTTTTCAAACTGTCAGATTCCATGAGCACCTTGTCAAGAGATTGGCTGAGGTCAAGTGGGACCATATTTCCTTAAGACCTGTGTCAGTTGCTATTCCTTGGAAGTTTATATGGGAAAGGAAAGGCTGCTTTTATGGCCTTGTAATATCTGTTGATATTGTTCCCATCTTTAATAACTATATTGGACACATGATTGCAAAAGTAATGCTGAAGATCATTATGAACAATGCTCCTGCTCACCAGAGTCTCACACTCCTGAAGTATACAGATTTCACTGAGAGAACCGTTGTGGATACTGTTTGTGATCAAGAGTGGGACATTCTTGATAATCTCCCCCCTGGCTGCCGTCTCGGAATTCTCATTGCCAAGGCTTTGTTGGAGGTGATTATGATTTATTCATTTACCCAGTATTTCCAGAAAAAAAACAACAACATTATAAATGTCTCTTAGCAATTTTTTTTTTTACAAAATTACAACTAAAACATGAATATTCTCATTCGAAGTTTGAGAAACCCGTCAAAAAGGAACTGAGTGCCACCAAGTCCCTTCTTGCATTATAATATTGTTTGAAAGTTCAAGACCTTACGAATATAAAATCTTTAAAAATCAGAACAAAGTGTGCTCAACTGAAGGAGAAAATGCAGGTCAAAATACAGAATCACACTATTTTGGAGATAATATGACATTTTCAAGTCTCTGTAGTACCCTTCTGTGGATGTCATTGGAAAATTGAACCAATGAAATAAGTGACTTAGGGAGAAACCATTTAATATCGGGGAGGGGGGGATTGGAGTTTTTTTTAAAATAAATAATTTCATGCTCAGTCAGTGGCGTAACTCGGGGGTCTCGAGCTGGGGGGCACCTGGGGGGCACGTGATTCTCTGGGGTGCACCCGCTATATTAATTAATGGCCGCCGCAAGGTGAGCGATGTTTGCGGATAGTTAGAAAAGTGGTGTCTCACATCATGGACAAAATGACTCAAATTGATGTCTAACCTATTCACTGGGGGCTAACATGCTCTCCATGACAGGAGAGTTAAAATTTTAAGTTTTTGTGGAATTCCTTAATAATGCTGTTGAATTGCAGCAAAAAGTGTGATGGATCTTGAAGATGATACACATAGTCACTTTATACATTGACAAAATAATCATACCAGTGCTTTGTTTTAATAAAAATGAAGGAAAATCAGTTCGAAAAATGTCAAGGGTAATCCAAATCATGATGGAGGGTAGGGTGTTTCAGGTGCCCCCAATATTTTCCGATCTGGCTTGACCTTGGTCTGGTATTGCAGTTTATATAGTAAAAGTCACATGTAAAATTTTGGCCCATTCTATAAATACCTACCTTTACCAGAATTCACTTGAAGTTTATAATGTAATTCCCCATTGGCGAACATGCAAATTCTCAAGATATTTCAAAAACCAATGAAGAAATTAATATTTTTTTCTCAATCCACAGTTCCTGAGTAAGTTTTGGGAGGGAAATTCAAATCTGGTGTTATTTTTTGTATAACCCCATTTACCAAGCTACCAGAAGCTGTCAAATTTGTGTAAATCAGCATAAAATGACAGAATTTTAGGAAATTCAACACTTCCTAGCTCATTCGGAAGACCTGCTTTAAAATAGCTGATGCCAGATTTGAATTGCCCTCCCAAAATTTACTCAGAATTTATTGATTGAGGAAAAAATATCTATTCCTTCATTGATTTCTGCAATATCTTCAGGATTTGCAAGTTCGCCAATGGGGAATTACATTATAAACCTCAAGTGATTTCTGGTAAAGGTAAGTATTTATAGAATGGGCCAAAATTTTACAAGTGACTTCTACTGTATAAACCGCAATACCAGACCAAGGTCAAGCAGGATCGGAAAATATTGGGAGCACCTGAAACACCCTAATGGAGGGTAATCCAAGGTTTCATTTTGAGATGGACGAGGGTAATCCAAAGAGCACAGATGATATTTTTGTGTTATTGCAAGAGTTTGTTTCGGCTCCATCACTGTCAAAGTGGATTTGCAGGTTCAGTATGGTGGACAAACAGAACAAAACTTCTCAGGAGGTCCTGCTGGTTCAATACCATTTATATGACACTTGTGCTTATAAATTGATTATTATTTTGACTAATTTTGGAATTACTAGCCTCTCAAAAATTATGCAATGCCGAGGGTCAGGTCTCAATCAGAGCCCATTGAAGGATACACCCAGGTCACTAAGCACAGTTTTATGATGGGGTTAGTTGAGAAGTGAGGGTAGTTGACGAAGGTGAGGGGAGTTGAGGGGAGATGAGGGGAGCCACATGTTCCCCACCGCACAGAGAAAACAGGGAATAGTGGAAAAAAAATCCTGTGGGGAAAAATAAGGGACTTTGAAATTTGGCCTCAAATTCAAAGAAAACACAGGGAATTTGGTTTACATATGTTGATCATGAAACAATGCCTCTTTTTTCAGCAAAAATCCGTAAAAATTATGAGGGGCTTTTAGGAAGTTGATGAAATTTTTTCAATCATTTTTTTCATACGGACACTTTTTGCAATGTAGAATTTAAAAATCACAGAACAAAATTCAGATATTTTGGAATGCATTTCGTAAATGTGGGACAATTTTTTAAGTGGAAAATGAGCTGTGAACTTTCTGAACAGCCCTCCTAGTTTTTGGTTTTTGATTAATGGTGGTAACACAATGATAAGCCCGAATAATGTCAGGGAAAACGTCCAGCACGGAAAATTCAGTGAAAAAAAAAACACTGGGAATTTGCTTGCCAAATTTCAGTGGGTACCCTGATAAGTGAGGAGAACCGAGTTCAGTTGAGGAAAGTCAAGTTGAGTTGAGGGAAGACAAGTTTTGTTGAGGGAAGCCGAGTTCAGTTGAGGGAAGCAAAGTTTAGTTCAAGGGAAGCTGAGTTTAGTTGAGGGAAGCCAAGGTTAGTTGAGGGAAGCTGGTAGTTGACAGGATTTCAGGCTAGGTGAGGGAATTTCAGGCTTGGAGAGGGTAAAAGGGGTTTGGTTGAGAGTGCTGAGTTTGTGAGATGGATGTATGATTTTGGTTAATTTTACGTCCCATGTGCACTAGGGTTTGTTCCCGGGACTCCCGGGAACGGGAAATTCCCGGGAAATGGGCAAAAAACTGAAACCGGGAGAACCGGGAAATACAAACCGGGACTGGATACAGCGTTTTTGAAGAAATGGAAAAAAATAATTCCTTATTTATCAAAATAATTTGATTATCAGTGATGTAGAGTGGCAAAAATGTATGACTTATTATGTAAGGCAACGGTGGAGTATTTTATATGGACATAGAACTTTACTGTCCATGACCAATCACTACAGTAAATGTTGGAGACAAAATTTTGGGCTGGCCTTGTAATTTTCAACATGAAAAGTCATTAAATTGTCAGAAGGATTTCTAAATATGCCCACAACATCTGATGGCATGATTTTTTTCTGCATTTTTTTTTTATTGAAGAAAAATTGATTCCTTATTTCTTAAATAATTTGATTATCAGTGATGTAGAGCGATGAAAAAATTATAACTTATTGCATCAGGCAACAGTGGAGCATTTCATATTGACATAGAACTTTGTTGTCCATGAACAGTCACAACATTTGCGGACAAAGTTTTGGACGAGTTGTAATTTTCAACGTAATAAAGTCATTAAATTGTCATAATATCTGATGCCATGCTCTTTTTCTGCGATAAAAAATCTTATTTCAAGAAATTTTCTAGTTTGCTCTATTTTAAAAATATTATATTTTGTCGTGCCTAAGCAAAATTTTCTGTTTAATGGCCAGAAATTAATATTTAATTACAAGTCCTTCTTTCAAGAATAATCATTTGGAACACACAAATGTAATAATTTATTGGCATTATTGCTCAATAAAGCATTTCAATTTGCTTCATATTGATTTTATTAAAGGTCTTAAAGTAATAGATGATACTTTGTGAAGTATCTGAAGATGTTTTATGGGAAAATATATATACAAGACAACAGTTTGTAACGAATCAAAATATATTTCTACTGGAGTGATGAATCACACACATAGGCATGTATGAATACCTATTAACACCCTATTTTGCATTTGGCCATCCAGAATTTCCTTCGTTCATGAATTGTTAATTTTGATGAAAAAAAAAAAGATTAATTTGGCAAAACGTGCCATGGATTTCAAGATTTGATTATGACCAAAACCGAAACTGGGATTCCCGGGACTCCCGTGTCTGGGTACTTCATTTCCCGGTTTCCCGGTTTCCTGGAAAACCGGGAAATTAGCAAACCCTAATGTGCACATACATGCAGATGACACCTCTTCAGGAAATTACCTGGCTTCGCTAATTAGAGTAGTGTTATTTTAGCTATTTGACAAACTAAATAGTCACTGATTTATCTTGGAAAAGTGATAACATTACAAATTACTGGTGCAGCAGGATGCCTCCTGGAAACATTGTCACAGATTCGCAGATTTTGTAATGGACAACTATGGAAATCCAAAAAGTGATAATAATGAGGTATAAGCTATAGGGAGGAGGCATGCAGTGGGTGGCACTTGGGAGAAAGCAGGGAAGAGAAAGGAAGCATAGAGGAATGAGGCAATACCAAGAGAGGAGACACAAAGGAGTAAGCACGGAGGGATGAGGCAAGACTGCCGCAAGTGCCAGGGAGGTAGAATGCTGAGGAGGCAGATAAGCAGATAGGAGTGAGACCATGCAAATTGACCTCCATATGAGGCAAAAGAGAGCCCTCTGGATGACGGAAGAGCTAGGGAGGAGGCAAGACTTGAGGAGGCTGATTCAAGATTCAAGATTCAAGATTCAAGACTGATTTATTTCCATCGATAATAATGCATAGAGAATATATATATATATGAGATGAGGATGAAATTTTAAGTGATGGAGGAGACTACTAGATTGGCCCTAATGGACCGCTGTTCAGTAGCCACCTGTAGGATTGCGTTTAGGTGAAGACTCTTGTGGAAGTTGTCACAGGTAAAACACGAAAATTAAGGAAGACAATTTCAGGAAAAATATGACTTATAGTAAATTAAGTTCACCAATTAAACTTCAAAGCAACAACCAGGTACAAATAAGACAAGGAGGTAAAGTCCACTTAATTTCTGAATTTCGTAAATCAAAAGAACTAATTCAGAAGAACTGAAGAACTGAATTAATTCATAGATTTCCACAAATATAACAATGTTCAATGTTACATGTAGTACCATACTATTGAATGGTATAATTTTTCATGTATGAGAGGGTTGAAACAAGATAGAGAGAGGGACCAGTCGCCAGAGACATGAAGGCATAAGATGAAATCCTCCACAATATTTCACTCCTTGCTCCTGGATGTGGGGCTTTCAAACTGAGTAAGAGGAGTCGTAAATTTCTATAGAGCCTCATTCAAAGAACATGCTGAAAATCGCGCACATGTGATATTCAGACAATCAAATTAAATTAAATGCTACTTGGTGAAATTTAGTTCAACCCTTCACAATGCTTCACACTGAATGTCACTAGAAAAAAAGAAGAAAATCGTCACAGACTACATTCTCTGGGGAAGTACACTACCTTCCTGTTTTTAAACCAAACTAACCACTTTTCACCTCACTCACTACCTTTCATTTTACTACTAAAAATTTTCTCATTTATCTTTAGCAGTGCAACCCAGGGCACGTCAGCCTTCATCCATGACGTTGTGCAGACACAATATCAGATTCAGAAATCTGAAACACATAAAGATTAGCTTGCGAAATGGGACAACTTTGGTAATTTAATGAGCCTCTGTCAAAGGATTACCCTCGACCAAAAATTGGAATCCCCTCCTTACTCCAGACAGACACTTTTGGATTACCCTCGACCTCGTTTTTGTCAAATATTGATTATTTTTGTGAATTATGCTTACGTTTTCAATGAATGGAGCATCCCAGACTCCTAAATTAATTTTTAGCATCACTTCCAGCCCAAAATTAAATGCTATGCATGCACGTTTCATGAAATAATGCCAATGAATTGGAAAGGTGAACTCTCCAGTCATGAAGAGCACGGCCGAAGGTAATCCGGATTACCCTCGGCCGTTAGCCCCCAGTGCTATTGACGACGAGATCTCACCTATGCAGTGGTCCCATACACTGTAAATTTTGAATTTTGAGTTAGCTTAATTGATTGAGTGAGATGGTTGCACAATTCTTTTGAGCCAAGATAGCTTGTTGTTTGCAAGTTATAACAACATAAAGATTATCATAACTCAAAACAGCAAGGCTCAAACAAATTGTGCAACCGTCTCACTCAATCATTTGAGCTAACTCAGAATTTCAGAATTTACAGTGTAGCAGCAAACTTTGCATGATGGCTTTATTAAGGGTGCTCTTTACTGTGTCATAAATATTCCGCAATAAAACGAGCATTTTCGGCCTTGTGCACCTTTTTCTCAGTGAAATCTTCCTTTTTCTTGCCACTTGCCGCCATCTTTTTCGTCGGCTACCTTCGGGAGCGCTCGGCTATTTCCGTTCGATCAACTTCCAGTTTCGATTTTCGCACGAAAAACGCCTGTGCACACTCAGTGACTTATGTTGCCATTTGAAACCTTAAATTGGACGTATTAATATATGTAATCCATTGAATATACGCTCGCGAGATAAAAAAAAAAAACAAATTTGACACGGTCAAACTTCGGTAGCGCTCGGCCATTTCCGACGGGTCAACTTCCGGTTTAGATTCGCCAACAAAACAACAACATCGAACGCACGTGTAGCAATTTTTGTTATATTTTACAAGCTTTATTTGCCGTATCAACGTGTAATCCATTGAATTTATGCTCACAGCATCAACAGTATTAAGAATTTGATACTATACACCAGGTATGGGTGGAGTTTTGACTTTTGTAGGCCTACTTGGTCTCTTCATGCATCTTCAATCTTGTGACCCACTGATCAGCTAATCAGTTGTGCTAATTCTGGCATGGCGACCTACAGTCTGTTGATTACCATTCAAAGCGGCTATTGCTGAAACGGAAATATTGAAATTGCATGCCATTGTCAGAAAGGCTATTTGACATAACCAGAACGGCGATTACGATTAACCGAAACAGCGATTGCAATACTGCAGCTTTAAAGGCTGGCAGTATTTCTGTAATATCAGTAGTATAGGCTATACAAGCAGTAGCCAATACGTCCGGCCTACCTTTCACAGAAAACGGCCTGTTTACCACTATTTCTAGACAAAATACATCTTATGGGACATAATAGGACTGGGAATAAGCGATGTCAGAGGCCGGCATTGAAAAAATCTGGACCGTTGGATTCCAAACGAAGCAAATGTCACATGACTTCTGGGGCCAATCAGCTGAGTGCCGGACGCGCTCAATGTCTGGCGTAATACACAATCTACGCCAGATCGTCAGGCTACACAGGCAGTGACAAGCTATATTTATACATCACATGCAAGAATATTTTTGTAGTGGTATATGATTCGTTATATGTGTATATATTTACTGAATAAATGCTTTTCCATACTCCTGATGTGTGTTCTGTTATTTCTGTATTCATGAGTATGCTAGAGGGGGACACCTCCTAGCATCCAATATCTTGGTATTAACTGACCATTTCACACGATATGCTATGGCTGTGCCTACGAGAAACCAAACAGCAAAGACCACCGCTAAGGCACTAATAGACTTATTTGTCAACCATTATGGTCTACCTCATCGCCTCCATAGTGACAACGGTGCAAACTTTACCAGCAATGTCATCCATGAAATGTGTAAGATGCTTGGTATACAAAGATTAACCACCACTGTAAATCATCCAAGCGGGAATGGACAGACAGAGAAATTTAATAAATCTCTCTTGGACATGTTAGCCACTCTCCCTGATACCAAAAAAAGTAGATGGAAGGACCATGTTCAACCACTTGTCCATGCATACAATTGCACCAAAAGCTCAGTCACCGGCTTCAGCCCTTTTCAACTCATGTTTGGCCGTGAACCTCGCCTGCCCATCGATCATAAATTTGGACTTGTAGGAGAGTCAGAAGAGTTGTCGTACCAAGAATTTGTTTAAGATCTGCGCAAGCATCTTGAAGTTTCTTACAAGCTGGTGAAGACAAACATCAATACTGCACAAGCAGCAGGAAAGAAACAATATGATCACAGAGTGAGAGGAAACAACTTGGAAGTGGAAGACAAAATATTGATGAAGAAGACCAAATTCGATGAGGGCAAGCGTAAACTAGCGAACCGCTGGGAAGACGAGGTTTACACCGTATTGAAGAAATTGGACGATCTTCCAGTTTACGAGATAAAGCCAGACAACGGACGAGGAAAAGCCAGAAGAATTCACAGGAACAATCTTCTGCCCATACAGAAGCGTATTCCTGAGAAGAGAAGTTCTTCCAGTAGCAGCTCGGATGAGGAGTACAGTCTTCACATGTCTCTCTCAGAAGACGAGAAAGAAGATAAGAATGTTCCAGCAGAAGTAGTAGAAGAAAATCCAAGATCAGCTGAGACAGAAGAAGCTGGGAGAGACGAACCTGAAGCATCGTAATCTTCAGAAGAAGAAGAATGGAAACTCGTGAGCTACCTCGAAGATCTGGTCGTCAGCGAAGACCTCCTGATCGCTATCAAGCCGGAAGTTTCTCTCAAGTTCCCCAGGCAAACGACAAGATGCTACTCATCGCCAAATTCCTGGATTTTCTGAACAAATGATGTGGAAATCATTTTCTTTTCAGGGGGGTGTATGTAGTGGTATATAATTCGTTATATGTGTATATATTTACTGAATAAATGCTTTTCCATACTCCTGAAGTGTGTTCTGTTATTTCTGTATTCATGAGTATGCTAGAGAGGGACACCTCCTGGCATACTTGTGTCCACACTAGGTGGCTTCACAGTTAGCCCAGTTTTGGAGGGAAAATCTCCCACCAAGTCATTCTGGCAGTGGACATGAGTGAATGAACAGCTCACTCTAAACTGTGATTACTAGTTGACAGTTACAGCACACATTAGAAGGGAAATTGAAGCAGCTTTGCTGTGTGGAGTCAATTGGACCACTTGTGAGAGAGGACCCCAGATAGGGGTCGTTGGATACTCGTGGACTTATTAAAGACTTAAAATCGAACCTGGAGTCTCTGTCGTATTTTTGGGAGCGTAACCTAACTACCGTACGGAAGAGAACTATAACATTTTCACAAAGTGGCACTAGACTAACTAAATATATTTTGAGAAAAAGTTTCTAGATTCAAGAGAAATATTTTGTTTCATCAATTGATTTTAATTGTAAGATACATCACATTATATTACTGGTTAGTAACTTGGAGGCTGGGAATGGGCTGCTTCAAAAATGCTAAGTGCAACCAGCTTAATTTGACACCTCCCTTTTGGCACTTGACTCCATAGGGATCTGTTGTTCTTCAATGCCAATTAAAGGTGGAACTAAGGGGTACAATGTAGCCTTTCTGGTATAGTGGTATAGCCGATCTGGTATACACATAGCGATAGCTGTTTTGGATATATTCATCGCCGTTTCGCACACCAGTCTGTCTCATATCCAGAACGCACGGTCGTCATCAAAAATCTCACCAAAAAAGCACCAAAACATCACCAAAATGTGCTAAAAAATAAATTGCAAATTAGCTCTTCCATCCGTAAGTATGCGTATTGCTACTGTGTAACCTGAGGTGGTATCAGACCAAACACCAGTTCGCATGTCGGGAGACAAACTGTAGACATTTCTTGGATCATGGTGAGATCGCCATTGACCACACTGTAAATTCTGAAATTCTGAGTTAGCTCAAATGATTGAGTGAGACGGTTGCACAATTTTTGACTCTGAGGGAGCTGCAATCTTTTTTTTTTGCATCATGCCTCCTATTGATGGAGTTTATTGAAGTTATTTGGCGTTTCAGCGCTAGTCATACTTATTTTAATCGTGAATTTCAGCCTACAGCTCTTGGCTTACAAAATTAATAACAGCTTGTGGCTTGAAATGGCTGTAAGAGTTTGTAATTGGCTCAGCCAAAAATAGATAATAGCTGGCGTGGCGGCTCCTGGCGGCGGCTTCGGGAACTATTACACCATAAAATGGGTGTGTGTACCAAATTGCACATAGGCATGTGCAATAGTGGCCAAATCCTTATTGCGTTGTTCTTATGTTGCGGGGTTTACATTTATTGTCTTGTTATTATAAAATACTGGATTGTTGTTTTGCTACATCTAAGTTCTGTACATTCATGAGAGAAGCACACATAATATAGAGTTGGTATTCATGAACCAGAGTGAACTACACCAATACTAACCATACCAAACAGGCCTGGATCATCATGTTATTTATTTCAATGTAGCATATTACCTGGGAAATAACACATTATAAGTTTATGGGAGCAAAGTCAGATAAAGATCTTGTGGTGAAAGAAAGCAATTGGCAAGTTTCCGTGGCTGAGGAATGAGTAGTTTGGCTGGAGTAACATGAAACATTAGTGAATTTATAATAGGATTGCAATATGAGTATGTTCAGGAAGGGTTGTTTTGGACGTTGGGTAAATCAAGATAACATAATCATACATATAAGTTTGGGAAGATGTGAAAGTAAATGAGTTATAGGTCCCAAATTTGAGCCAAATGTGAGACACCGATATTTGAGTTGCAGGGTAGTATTAAAGGCATAAGTGCAAAATTATGGAACATCATACATGTAAATGCCTGGATGGACTATAATATTGGGAGAAATTGTCCTTGATGAAAAGTGTCAAGAAATCATTTGACAAACTCTGAGAATAACAGTTTGTTTATATTTAAGGCATTTCATGATTCTCGCAGGAAGTTGGTTACAAATAAAGTGCATGTGGGATAGCATCCTAAATAAAAATTTAAAAACCTGCTTACGCAAGTGCCACCCTCGGCCAAGATTTAGATATGGAGGTAAAGGTCACTCGTGTTATGCGAGGACTCATTTTAAGCCCTTACCATCATACAATGTTCTTATCCCTGTGAATTTGGTGATCATACGATCAATATAAATGAAGTTATTTATGCACCCAAATGGGACACAAATATGGCCGCCAAGGTCATAGAAGTATGTGAAGGTCATTTGTGACAGAACTCATCCAAGGCCTTATGGTGATACATAATCCCTGTGAGTTTGACGATTAGAGGGTCAATGTTAGTGGAGTTATCATGTTCAAATGTACACTAGCTTTTTACAAATATGGTCACCAAGGTCACAGAAGTATGTCAAGGTCACTCATGTCTGAACTCATTCCAGTTCAAATGGTAAAACATAATCCCTGTGAGTTTTATGATTCCAGGTTCAATATTAGTGGAGTCATCATGTACTCTACCTTTTCACAAATATGCTGCCAAGGTCACAGAAGTAGGTCAAGGTCAAACAAATCAAAACTCATCCAAGGTCTTATGGTGATACATAATCCCTCTGAGTTTGATTATCCCAGGATCAATATTAGCAGAGTTATCATGTACACTAGCTTTTTCACAAATATGGCCAACAAGGTTACAGAAGTAGGTCAAGGTCACACATGTAGGAACTAATCCAAGGTCTTATGGTGATACATAATCCCTCTGAGTTTGATGATTCCAGGGTCAATATTAGAGGAGTTATCATGTACTCTAGCTTTTCACAAATATTGCTGCCAAGGTCATAGAAGTAGGTCAAGGTCACCCATGTCAGAACAGAACTCATCCAAGATTTTACAGTCATACACAATCCCTAGAGTTATCGTGTTCGCAAGGATGGTGGACAGCTAGACAGACGGACAGACGGACGGACAGACGGACACCGCTACCCTCTGCAATACCCAGGCCATGTGAAGATGGCCGAGGGTAATAATTTGTGGATGGAAAATGTTTGTTTAAATTTGAGTCCTCATTATAAAAGATTTGTAGAAATGGTTTACAAATGGAAGTGAGAAGCATAAATTCAGGGGTGATTGGATATGTCACCAGACAGCGTGATATGTAAAGAGTCTAGAAGCCTCGTTGTTAATACTTTTGATATATATCTGTGGATTTGTGTGATTAAAGATGTGAGTTTTTTCATAAGAGAATGGGTTAAAATGATTTTTTTGTCAAAAGTTGTGGAATTGACCAATGAACTCATCGCGACTTTAAAAATACAAAACAATTATAACTGCAAAGTTAAAATTCACGCGAGGCTGTATGCTTAGTTTGAATGAGATTGATAGAGGGGGGCCCTCAAGGCAGTTGTCATAAGTTTAGCAAAATTTCTTCAGGAAGAGCTGGCTGCTTCGTGCCACTAAAAATGTTAAAAATGCTGTCCAGACTTGGGGGTATATATAATAGCTGGAAACACAATAAAAAGCCTGCATGGGATATAAAACGTCATATCTCAGCTTCTACTGGCCTATATTTATGATTGAAATTGGAAATTTCATTTTTGTTTTAGATAAAAAAACTAAGGTTATCAATGTTTGAACACACTTCTAAGAAAAACAGGGAATTTTGTTAGAAAAATGAGGGTACCATGCATCTGAATTTTGTTAGAAAGATGAGGGTACCATGCATCTGCTTCTATACCCTCCCCTTTCTTCTTGGGTTTGGTCATTGGAGAGGATCAGTGACATCATGTTACATAATGCCCATTCAACAAAAGCTGCACCCCCTTCCATCTTGACACTTGTTCTCTTCAAGGTGCTAAAATATGCTTGTGGTGAGTTGTGTAATGAATTTAAAACAAAGATTTATCCAATAATATCTTTGTATAAACATAAAATTAAATATTTAAATTAAAGTATGCCAAGTAAATTTCCGAATAACCCTTTAGATAGATAGATAGATTGATATGGTAAGTGCAGCCCTCTAAGCCCAGTTCTGGGCGCTCACTAGGGTTGATTGATGAGATGAGAGAGAGAGCAGGAGTCCTCAACATGTTACACATTTACCCCATGTGAGGGATCTTTTACTTGCCCAGCACTGACACTGATACAAGGGGCCGCCAATTTAACGTCTCATCCGAACGACATCCAGCTGGGATTTTGCTCGTAAAGGTACAATGAAAATTTCGGGTTCCCCAACCGGGAGATGTAATTAGTGGCACAATTTCTGCAATCATGAAATGATCACATTTAGTTTTTATGCAATAATCTAAATGGGAGCAGGCTGACATTACTGTAATTTCTTGTTTTTTATTTACTTGACTGAGGTTAGATTTGAGCAAAAGGGTAACAAGTGGGGGTTTTAGATTTCTTGTCAAAAGTTTTAAATGGTAAGGCACCTGAGTCAGAACTATGAGCATAAATCACATTTGTCTATAGATATATGATTTATTATATTAAAACACATAAATTCTGAGGAAGAATTTGATAAAAAATTACACTTGGGACACGTTGTATGGCACTTTGAGTAACCAAGATCCAAAATTGACTGAAATGTGACAATTCAACGGTCTACCGTTCTTGGCCTATTTTTAGCAATTTCTGTCTTTTCATATTCAAATATCTGATGATTTAATATAACTATATAAGCACAAAAACAATGTATTTCACTGATATATTCATCTTGTTCCTATTCAAGAACATAGTATTCATGATAAAAATAGACACAAATGGTCAGAAAGTGGGTATTTTAGCATTTTTTAAAATTTTAAACTTGTTCTGTCGGCCTAAAAAATTGCATAAACTACATAATGGCCATAAAAGTTCCTTTTTCGATAACTTTAACTATAATACCTTTTGGTTTTTACCAATATAGTTATTACTGTTTTGGTTTGAGGGACCGAAATTCAAGTAAAATGTAAAAAATTGAAAATTTTTTCAGGTTTTTGGTTTTTATGCAAAACTTGTTACAGGACCCTCTAAATGATTCTAACAGTTTAAAGAGCTACATGTTAGACAACCCTTTGCTAAATTTCAAATGTCTAAGCCCAAAATTAATGGAATTACGGAGGGTTGAAAAAACCCATTTTTTATATATTTTTTATGAATATTTTGTAATTAATTTTAGTAAGAGCATTTAGACCCCCAAAAGGCACAATTAGGTTATTTAATACATTTTACGGTCGATTTTCATGCCCGTAGGTACGACCGTTTCCGAGTTCTGGTCCGGAAACAGAAAAAATTATTTTTTCTAAATTTTCGATATTTTACAAAAACTATGGTCATGTGAGAATATGAACTCCAAAAGGCACATCAACACTATAAGACCCTATCATGTGTCAAATTTCATATATATTGGTGCAATAGTTTTGGCACAGAGGCCAATACACATTGTGGGACGCCGCCCGCCCACCCGCTTTCTGGAGGAGAACATTTATGACCTATTTGATTAAGGAGGCAGTTGTTGTTTCTTTGAGTAAGTTGTCAAAAGAAGGCAGATTTCAAAGAAATTAGAGGGTGTCAAGCGATAACAGAGCTTACTGCAAGGTAAAATGTCATTTTCTATAGATATGCTAAGTTTGGTGGTGATTGAGAAAGAACTGGCAGAGAAAGGAGAGTAACAACAAGGTTACAAAGATAGACTAATTGTATTGATTCCTATTGATTCCCATAGACATGCTTAGTTTGGTGGTGATTGAGGAAGAACTGCATGACAGAGAAAGAATTTTATTTTTAAAACAACAAAGTCACAAAGACAGATTAATTGTATTGAGATAATTGTATTGAGATAGTAACCAGGATGTCAATCAACATATATGACAATTATTATGACATCATATTAAATGCAAATAGAAAAAACATAGGTTGCAAAGCAGCAAACCTTCAGCAACAACTTCACAACAAGGAATGTGATGTTCCTTTATAAGTGAGCTCTGGTGACTTAAAGACAAGACTATTTGCATTGGAATCATTTGCCCCACTTGTGCACAATGTTTACTATGTTCTTCACTCTTTGAGTATGTGTTTGGTTTAGAGCCTCTTGAAGTGTTCAATTTTCTGGCTTTTTGCATCTCCTGAGGCAACACACATTCTATTTTGTGACCACAATGGTAAGTCTATAATTTATGGCCCCGTTCAATAAAGATTTTGTCCTTGGTACCACTTGAAGTTTGGTAATAATTTTGGTCACACGTCAGAATCACTTTATTACATAAATATTGCGGTGCCTGGCCATTAACGATACGCCACATGAGCACCATTTGGTTATACATAATGCGTTGCCGCACACTCATCCATTTTAGCTTCTCTAGTAAGTCTTCAATGTGCAATCTCAGGGGAGCATTTAGAATAATGCACATTGCTCTGTTTTGAATTCTTTGTAGCCTAGTAATATTAGCTTGTGATGTCCCACTCCACACTGTGGCTCAATAATCATAATGTGGGAGCACCAGCGAGTTGTAAAGCGATTTTCTGGTGTTGAGCAGTAAGTATGGAGCAGTTCGATTTAATATTCCAAAAGCTAGAGTTTTTTTACTAGACATTTTTGTATTGACATCAAAGTTATTTCTTGAGTCTACTTTCCATTCCCAAGTAGGGTAGGTGTTCAATTTAATGTTACAGCCAGGGATTTTGTTTTAGATGTCTTAGCTTTTGATGGTTACAAAAGGCCTCATGACAGGATACACCCCCCGCTCCCTTTTGTTATTCCCGTACTATTGGCTAACCCACATCTTACCCCCGTTTTGCTCCCTGCTTCCCCCCTCTTCCCCCGCTAACCCTTGCTTGCCCCCGTTTACCTCCCACTTGCCCCTGCCTATCCCCCACTTGCCCCCACTTATCCCGGCCTTGCCTCCGCTTACCCACGCTTGCCCTGCTTACCCACCCCCCCCCTGCTTACCCCCCGCTTGCCCCACTTACCCCTGCTTGCCCCAACTTACCCCCTCTTGCCAATGCTTCCCCCACTTCCCTCACATAACCTGTTCCTTTCCCCCAATTGCCCTACCTTTCCCCCTAATTACATTTTCTAATGCTAGTCTTACCCTATTGGGGGGGGGGGTTGTATCCTGTCATGAGGCCTTACAAATTAAAATAGAGGTTGTTTTTCTGACATGTAAGCCTAATTTATTAGCACAGAGCAACTTGCAGAGTCTTTCCAGAATGTCATTTAAAGCTTTGGACATGATGTTGATGTTTCTATCCAAATTGTAGAATGCAGTGTCATCTGCATATATATTAACTATGCTTTTCTACATGTATGTGCGTCTGGTGACATTTAGTGGAAATTGCTTATAAAAACAATGGTGGAACGAGCTATGATAAGTAACAGAGTAGGCCTAGACAAAAAGAGACATAAATTAATAACATCTTATGAATCAATTAAATCAAAGAAATATTACCATAAAACAATTAAATATATAACTAGATTTTAATTCAAGTCTATATTCTCGTGAATTTTTCAAAGAAATATTAAAATTATTGGTATTTCAGCAGAAAACTATACACTTGATTTTATAATATCAGGCTCAGTGACTCTGAAATACCATTTATTTGACATAGGTGACTGGAAATTATGCACCAAAAAAAGGGGTGTAATAATTGAATTTTTATTTCAGATACAGTGGATCTAAATAAAGAAATGAATGAAAGATGTATAGTGTCAATTCAGATATTAATTGCATTCAAATTTACTTCATGGCACTGGAGTGACGTAAATATTCCTGAAATTTGAGATTGACCCTGATAGGCAGTCAATGTCACTCTCCTCTTTATACTATTTTTGTTGAAGGTGCTGGACCAAGCGAGTGACACTGACCATGGCTTCCTGAAGCATCCAATCACCTCTTATGTGATAAAGAACACTGTGTTCTGGATTCTTGCTGGGCGAACGGTATGACATTTATTTACTTTACTAAGTAAAAAAAATAAACTAATTATAAATTGTATACCTTTAGTCTTATTGGCCCCCATCTGCTCGTCAACTTGGTAGGAGAACATTGGGACAAGGGGTACGATTGGACGGGGGCTTTTCTTGGTTATTAATAATGTATATGATATGTTGATGCCATCAAATCTTGTACATTCCCATCCTGATGTTTCTATCATTTTATCGGCAAATTACTGCCAAATGCAGAAGTTCGGTGTGCAAAAGTTTGTTTTCCTAAGTACTACTAAACTAAATTCAAAGTGGTTCAATTTGAACCATTCTCTGGACAAATCAGGTACAATCAATGCTTGTACGAGTTTGATACACTAATAACAGGGCACATGGGGCACAATACAAGTGTCCAAGTTGACTGAATGACCTATCACAGTTCTCACACAATAGGTGAGCAGGCCACAGTGAATTGAGGCAGCGGTGCCAGAACAGGGGGAGGCAGGGTGGACAATTGCCCCTCCTTGCGACACTTCTTATATTTAATATTTAGTGCTCATGGAGTGTTGAAATTGTTTTTAGCTGCTGTCCAAATGTGCCCCCGGGATGGCGCACAATGGGGCAGTTATGATTATTGCACATTTGCTATCTGGCAGCAAAAGACATGCAGTCCAATCTAATATGCCTTACATTTAAGATCAATGGTATTGGAGATATTCATGCAAACTTCTGAATTTCTATGTGTTTTCAGCATTTTGTAACATAAATATGAAGGTTAACTTTGTCTGTGGTGCAACCGTAATGAGGTCGTTTTGTTTTTGGGTCATTCCACACCAAATCAACCAAATTTCCGAAAATCTCCAGCATGACCGTCTCCGATTCCATTCAAACTTTCCACATTTCAAGAACATTATCAGGAAAGAGCAAATCCAAAATTGCAGGATGATAGCTCAAATATTTTTGGATTTATGATCAAATGAATCGTGAAAAATTGAAAAAAATATCAAAAATCGTCTATTTTTAAATAGCTATCAAACTTTCAATATGGTCCTAAACTTTTTAAAATATCTTCTCGATGTATAAGACACCCAAAAGTAATAAACAGAAGCAGAGAAATGGCTTTCAACAAAATTGCCTGTCCCACAGAAATTTTCGAAGTTGACTGATTTATCACATTAAAATCCAATATTCATGATTTTTTTTGGTAACTTTAATTACATCCCAGAACGTTCATGCTTTGTATGGTATTACTTTGCTATATAGAGCATAAGTACAATAAGTATTAATGTTCCAAAACCTGTGGTTGATATACAGTGCGTTTAATTTATGAATTTCACAAAACAACCCATTTTCAAGCAAAAAAACGACCATGTGGCGTAGGTGATACAGAAAAGACAACTACATGGCATAAAAGTACTTGGAATGACCTTTAAAATGATATATAGAAATATGTGTGTATTTGAGTTCTTCATTCTGAAAATCAGCACTCAATTTGAGTTTTTTTCAACTTTGAGAATTTGTTTATTTTTTTTGCAAATGGAGAAAAAATTGTGTAAGTGGATTGTAGTAGTCATGTAACAATGTCATTTCCAGTCATGTAAATTGTAATAAAATAAATAGTAAGAATTTGTTGTGTAAAATAACACTATCTGAACTTTTTAACTACTTGTCACCTGGGATGAAGCAAAAAATGTTCGCAACTTTTTCTCAGTACTTCAATCATCATACAATGATAAAAATTGAATTGATGATAGATGCCCAATTTAAAACAATATCAAGTTAATATAGGTGAACTTGGGCTTCAGTGGGGTAGCTACCAAACATATTACATATGAAACTGTTTTTAATTTGCTAAAATTGTATTTTTTGCCGGCAGCTAATGATAAGTCACTGATTTCAACAATTATACGGTCAACAGGCTACCAACATTGATGTCTGTACCTTTTGACATCAGGAAACATCCACACAATGCCATGAGATGTCTATAAAATTGCTAAGATACAAATCACCATCTTAACAAAATGCCAGCTCTGGGTTTTTCTATTAGGTTGTTTAGGTGTGGTAGAACTTACAGCAAACTTTTTTAGCTACCTGAAACACTTCTGTGATGAAGTGTAATCCATTCAAAATATGATTAAAAAATAAATAAATAAATCATATTATATGTATTTTTCCCTGCTTTAAAGTCTCGTGTGGTAGTTGTTGCTGCTAAATATATAATTGCAGTAGCCAATGGATAGGTCTCATTTACATGAGATGGATACGGTTGTCAGACGCCTTTCATCAATATGACCTCTGCCAAACAATGAATTCATCTTTTACAATTTAGGCCCAATAAAACCTTTTGAGAATATTGATTTTTTATACAATTTTAGTTCATTTATTTCCAAAAATTGTCATCTAGAACAAGGAAAACTCATTTATAATGATTAATATAACAAAGTACAATATGTAATGTGTGATAAAATACGCATCCGTCTATTTTTAAAATTTTTGTTAAATCCAAAAATGACTCAACTTGAATGTGGATATTCAGTATGAAGAACTCAAATACACACACATTTCTATACATCATTTAAAAGCTCTTTCCCAGTTCTTTCATGCTGGGTACTTTTTTTTTCCATATCACCTACGCCACGTGGCCATTTTGTGGCTTGAAAATGAGTTATTTTGTGAAATTTTAAAATTCAGAGTACAATATAATAATAACCAGTGGTTTTTGGACAATGATACTTATTTCACTCATGCACTATATGGCAAGGAACTAACATGTGAAATATGACGGTTTTCTGATCTGTTTAAGACAGGCAAAAGAAAACCTGAATATTGGATTTAGTGTGATAAATCAATCAACTTTGAAAGTTTCTGTTAGTCAGGCATTCTTGTGGAAAACCACTCTACTGCTTCTATTAATTAGTTTAGGGTATTACTGGCATTGAATAAAAAATTGATAAGTTCAGGTCCAAATTCGAAGCGCAATGACAATTTTACAATTGGACGTTTTTCAGTATTTTTTCCAATTTTTCAAACTTCTTTTTGTCATAAGGTGGTCATGCTGGGACCATTGGTTGATTTTGCATGGAATGACCCTTTTGTCTTGTAATTGATAGCAGGTCTTGAAAAAGTCTATGATTTTGATACAATTGGAATTGACTTGTAAAGACGATTCTAATGACACCAAATGTGTTGGGGTTGCATAAACGGGAACCAAGTTTATCAGATTTTTAAAAACTTTTTTCTTTCTTTTTTTGGTCAATCGGCCCACCATAGCATCGGCCCACCGGGCATTCTCCCGGTATCCCAGTGGGCCAGTCCAGCCCTGACCATTACTAAATATACTTACATTTGGATCACATTACTTTTATAATGTAATTTTGTCCCTTACAGGTGATTTCATTAGTACACGATTCTTAGTTTCTAGACTCACCAAATACATGTCATTTTAAGTTAATCTGATTGGTTTAGAAACAACAGAACGTCACAAATTTGATTTATCAAACGTAGTATGTGCTGGTTTAGCATTGATTCCTCACAGCCAAGTGTGAATGACAAGAATCGCATGGTAATGAAAACACCTGTAATGGTGCTTTTTCGCTGAAGGTTTGCTGCTATGCAGCCTATGTTTTTATATTCAGATTTCAAAATGGATTCAATATAGCCCTTCTGTGACAATAATCTAATATATAAATACACAACTAAGGCCTACTGGGATGCCACGACGTCACATCACTGTTTTCTTTAATTTATTAATTCATACTCATCTTTGTAACATTTAGACACTTTTTTCTATAAATTACCACCAAATGTTGCCCTATTCCCCCTGTATCTTAAGAGTTTACCCATTTTTCGATTTTCTATCGAGAGATATTGCCGCCATTTTATTTGTTTCGATCCAGCTACAGGCAGGCCATTTCGCGCCCTACCACCATCAAATAGCTGTTGCAGGGTATTGTTATTTAAATCAAACTGTGTGTGTTTGATGTTTCAGGATTACGCCTGCAGCACACATAACAATGTCTTAAATTTCCTAATTGCCATTCAATTGCATTGAGTAAAACTGAACATAGACCTGTGAATAGAAGTAGAAATCCTTTGATAGGTCTAAACTTCTCAACTTCCCAAAATAGGCCTATTCATATCCAGTTATGCGTGATCTTAGTACTAATTCTTAATTTTCAAATCAATTTTCTTTATAAAGATATCAATTATGTCAAATAAAATGTAAAATTGTAGGTCATTCAAAAGAACTTTAATAGAAAGGTCAACTCTTTATCAACCCTCATTGTTATCTGGGCTGCACACGAATGGCAGAATTGTAGGAAATTAATGTCAGCTCAAATCAGATATCTATATGACACCCACACTCCCACAGATTGCCACTTACATGAAAGTCGCTGATTTATATTATTTCCTACATATACAGACCTCCCCAAATGCTGTACCTCATTTCACAGCTCAAATAATTATCTACTGTCATGTCACCCAATTTCAGAATTTTTTCTTCACCAGCATTTGTTTTTTTAAATCTCTAAAGCATATTTCCTCCGAAGTCATGCATGTGTGTGATGCCTATTGTAGGCACCTCTCTGACTGCCATTTATCACGGGTAAATGCTAGTTATTATGATACTGGCACATTGCATCTTTAGTGAATACAAATATAATCAATAGCAGGTTTATATTAATGGATAAGCGAGAAAGGCTGGGTATACTGGGTACCATTGATTTGTGTCATGTTCATGCAAACATTCATGGTCATCACCAGTCCTGGTTGATCTTGTTCAGTTGTTTTAACGTCTGTAGTAGTTTATCATTATTTTGGTATCTATCAAGATTGCAACATTGCATACTATTCAATAACTTCAAAGTGATATTCAAATAGTGCAGCTGTCTGTGGTATTTGCAGCCTAAAGACGTTGATCGGCAATATGGAAATGTCATAAGAGAGAGATATGGACACCTGCAGCAGCAGTTTGACTTCACGGGGACCATCCCAACATGGACGACTGAGGAGGATTTGGAGAGATACGGAGAGGAAGGAAGATTCTGGGCTGAGACGATATTCGATGCAATGAATTTCATGGCAAGGAATTGCGTGCTTGGACTTGGTAACTTCATAAAAAAAAATTTTACTGATAAATTACACATCGGGGATGGTGATATAGCAGTAACCTGTGAGAGATGCTTGGAGCTGCTGAGACCTTCTGTCTTCTTCAAAAAGGAGAAATGACTGTTTGACACACTATGATCCTGAGCATTCATTTTCTGTACGTTATACAATAAAAGGATTTAAAAAAGTGAATTTTCACTACTGGTGGGAACTCGAGTTGAATTTTTTTTTCACACAATGCAGAAACCTAATTTATAATGATATTTTACAGCCAAAAGGAAATAAAACGCAACATGGAGTAGGATTTCAACAAATTTTCAGAGGAAGGGAGATTCTGGGCTGAAAATATATTTGATGCCATCCATATGCTGGCAAGGAATTATGGAAGAATATTTGGTAGCTTCTTAGACTATACCTGAAAAAACTTGCTGGCTCATAAAGTATATGATGTGTTAGATACTTGTGAAAAATGCATGGAGCGGCTGGGACCGTGCGTCTTTTTCAGTGAAAAAGAGACTCTTTGATGATCAGCTATCATCCAGAATAACTTGTAAAGCATTTACTAAAACCACCTTTCAAAAATAAAAAAAATTAATCCAAGTGATTTAAAACTTTATTGTAAAGCTTGAAAGCTGTGTTAGAGCAGCATCATGAACAGTCTCAAAAAATGCTAAATTAATAAGTCATTTTGGGCTATTCAGCCGTTGGGGTAATGTTGACTTTTCCAAATTGAATAATGTATTATTGGCTTCAAGATATACATCAAGTGACAATTTTTTTGACAGTTTTTGGTGATGTTGTTGTAGGGTAAGGTTCCTTGAGTCGGACACTTATACAAGGGGCTTCCCAAAAGTTCTGACCAATTGTTTTGGCAGACCTTTCTATTTAAAGTATCTGTATGAAATTTTCACAGAATTAATTTCAGATGTGTCACTAGAGTCAAGGATGGTAAATCCGTCCAGGATGGTAAATCCGCCCACACTGTAATATGGGCATAAAAATATATCTGTTGAAGTTTTGTGAGTTTCAGAAGCAAGTGAAATTCGTTTTTAAAAGATTTTTTCCTTTTTCAGCATTTTTAATCATTTTTTTGGGTCCATTTAAAGACTTGCAATGTTTATAATTGGCAAACAATTGATTACAGAAATTAGATTGGAGCAATTGATACCACTTTGATTGGGTTAAATAAATTTCTTATTGTAATTAAGGCAATCAATTCAAATCATTGTATAAAACTTGATATCTATTATTCAATTCTTCTGTTTTTCGTGCAATGATTGTCCAATTATTCTTAAACTACACAAAATCCTTGGGTAATGTTGATAAATTGCAACATTAAAAAAATTAATAAGATATATGGTAGGTTGGGGCTGTAATATGCCCTGTGGACGGATTTACCATCCTTGCTGGATGGATTTGCCAGAAACCTGGACGGATTTAGGAGCCCCAACCTGCATTTTTGGTTGCCATAATTTCAGCAAAAATTATTTGAATTGTTTTACCTTTTTGGATGTTGATGGTAGCACGGAATATGCTCCTTTCACTGGACAAATTTAAATTTTTTTAAACTATTCCCATTGTTTGGGAAATAGGGTTTTAGCCAAAAGTGGACTGATGTACCCTCCTTGACTCTATCTAAAATTTGGCACCTCTTGGAAGAATTTAAATTACTATTCTGTTGCCATGGAAACAAAAGGTCAGTGCACCCAGCGCAGCTCAATTTTTTAGCTCAAATATAAGTGTCTGGGTGTGTAAATAATCGTAGGATTTACTTTAAATATGCAATTGATGATCATGAAAAATATTTTTTGGCAGCTTGACATTATCTCAAAGTTTTTCTCTGAAATTTAAAGTCACTATGAACCAGTTTAACCCCTGTGCTGAAGCAATCTCCAAAGTCCTCATAACTTAGCTGTTCCTAAATTGTGGAATTTCAGTGAATTTGGCTGCAGCTTCATTTCCAATTGTGAGTATGATCTCTTTAATTAGTGAACTGGTATATATGTTTTAGAATCACCAAAAGCCACAGAAGGCCAAATGTGGTAAATAAGGCAGATGAGGTTGGGTTTGGATTCAATGTTCTTGAGCACTGCCTCTTGGCAGCAGATTGTTTCGGCGAACCATTTCAAGAGATTTGAGGCAACTGATGGAGAAAGTCTTTGGCAATTGCCTCAGCTGATCACGTTGAAATATAAATAAATGTGAATTATATAATGGAGGATATCTTGAGACAATGCTAGCCTATCAAGAAATATATTTTCTTGCAATCATTTGTTTTATTACTGTGAATTCTCTCATTATAAACAAAGCTAATTTGTTGAATTTGTTAAAGAAATTGAGCTGCGCTGGGTGCATTGACCTTCTGTATCCATGGTAACAGAAAATTCACTTCCAACAGTTTTGATTTTTTTCAACATAGATAGTTAAATACCTGAAATTAATTCTGTGAAAATTTCATTCAGCTACTTCAAATAGAAAGGTCTGTCAAAAAAATTGGTCAGAACTTTTGGGATGCCCCTCGTACTCTGTACATTATAAAAAAGTGATATCTAGCTTGGCCTATTGGTTATTTTTTGTCAACCAAGGCCTCAAATTTACTCTGAATGATAGGTCAGGTCCTCACCAAAAGTTTTCCTAATTTTCACATTTTCTAATGTATCTTGGTGGTACTCTCCTGTGTGTAAATTGTCTTTGATGTGGAAATAGCAAAAGATTAAAAATACTTGGAAATAGATTATCTGCTTCTAATGATCCTCTGAATGCCCTAAATGACCCTTAGATTTATTTCGGGTACGCATGGAAAAAAGTAACAGGCTTGATTGAAGTCAACTTTGTGACGCCATCACCATTGTAAGAATTTGTTAATTTGTAACAATATACCAGTAACAATGGTCTATGTTACGTCATCTATAATGGATGTGCTGGAGGTTTGAGGCACTATCAAGAAAAATGAAAAGAAATAACTAAATAATTTGTTTATTCAGGGAAATACTTTACGAATTACTCAGAAATATTAAGGATCACAAGTTTACATTATAATACACAGAAATTTGCCAGTATTTATAGAGCGATTTTATCATTCAGGGCAACTTTAAACGATTTTACTAAATCTAACAGTAAATTGAGAGAACTTGCACAACAGAAGAACTAAATTAGTGGTTAAATTTCTGAAATAAAAAATGACATACATGTAGGGCATCTTTCAGTCGGACACCGGTGTTTTAAAAAACATGACATCAAAGATACAGATGCTTTAGAGTCCTCCTTTCAATTAAAAAAGCCCATATTAGAGCACAGAAGTGGTTAGGCTTACGCCTTGGTGAATGACAAAAAATCTGAAGTCAGATCAATACCATAGGCCAACAAGAGATGCCTGAAACAAGACAAAATTCTACTAAAATTCACAAATTTCTGACACGAAATTGAGAGAAAAACGGGTTTTCAACCCCATTTATAGGTCCATGAAAACCCCACTTTATTTGTTAGTATCATGCTGATACTTTCTGAACAAATAAAGGAAGTCGTAAGGCAAGATTGGTACTAAGTACACTCCTGCTCATAAATATGGAATATTTTTTTGGAAAGAAAGTGTCAAATAAAATCAATTATAGAGTGTGAATGTAAGCAAGGTTCATTGTAAAGCTCTAGTCATCTTCTCTAATCACTCTTTGAAAGCCTCAACTGCATTTTTTGCAAGAATTTTTAATTTTTGGTTAAATGCACATCACCCTAAAAACCCCCTGAATTTCCATATTTCATGCTGCTGTAACTTCTTATGGGGTTAACGCTTCAGCATCTGTTTTAAACGACAGCACATTCTTCCCTTTAACAGTAATTAGAAGAAGTTTTGATTGAATCAGACCATCTCATTCTCCAGCAGAAGTGGCTAAAGTTATCAATTTCAATGGAGAGTATTGAAGTATTCCATATTTATGAGCAACGGTGTACATAGGTATAGGAGCTCACAATTTACCAATAGAGCCGAACAAAAAGTGTCCGAATCAAGGTAACACCCTCTAAGTGTCCGACTCAAAGAACATTGCCGTATGTATTAACACGAAAGATCTCATATGTGAGACAATGATGCAGAAAGAATATTTAAATGTAACTATATTGTCACCAAGGTCATAATGTCTAAATTCTAAGAAATCTAAAAAAAATGGCAATAACAAACTTTCATTTTCAAACTGCGGCAAGATGCCACCTGGCTACAGAAATTGCAGAGATCACCCAGTTCCAAATGTCAATGACAGTGATGAACAATGATGATCATCGCAAAAGTATTAATTGTAAACTATGAAAATCACGTCTAGTACACGTGGAATCTTCTACGCCACTTAAGAAAGGAATTTATGTTTAGGGCTGCATTAACAGTGCCAATTTTCAAAAAACTGACTAAAAATTGGGACTTTGAAGGCACAGGTTGTAATGCTAATATGTGGTGCTGAAAGTTAGTTAAAAATTTTGTTTTACCTGTTTTTGTTTTTGTTTTTTTTATTATGTATTTAGTTGTGTCACATTTTATTATGTTTTTAGTTGTGTCACACAATAGCCTAAGGCTAATGTCCCCTGTTTTTTATGCGTGACGAAAAATAAAATTTTGTTGTTGTTATTGAGATGAATTAATATTGAAGATATGTCACCCCTTAACAAATTGTGTCAGTAAAATCAACTTATTTGAATTACATGAATAGAATGTGATACAACTGCTGTGGAAAGGGACATTTTGTGACAGTTTGACCTGATGAGAGCCAAGCCAATGACCTCAGCAGGTTGAAAGGCAGGGGATATGGATTCTCAAGCCAAGAGCAAACTCTAACAAGGTGCTGTGCAGCAGACATGAAGAGTTTCAGAGCTATGGTTAGAATTGCTACTGTAGGACAGTCTAGGACTTTCAGATAAAGCAACAGCTTGCAGAATTGCACAGCCCTCAGAAACTTTTACAGGAATTGCATAGCTCTCAGAAGATTTGTGAAACTTTCACAGGAATTGAAGTTCTCTCAGAGATTTGTGAAACTTTCACAGGAATTACACAGCTCTCAGAAGATTTGTGAAACTTTCACATGAATTGCACATCCCTCAGAAGATTTGTAAAACTTTCACAGGAATTGCACAGCGATCAGAAGATTTGTAAAACTTCCACAGGAATTGCACATCCCTCAGAAGACTTGTGGAACTTTCACAGGAATTGCACAGCCCTCAGAAGATTTATGAAACTTTCTCAGGAATTGCACAGCATTCTGAAGATTTGTCAAACTTTCACAGAAATTGCACAGCCCTCAGAAAATTTGTGAAACTTTCACAGGAATTGCACAGCCCTCAGAAGGTTTGTGAACTTTCACAGGAATTGCATAGCCCTAAGAAGATTTGTAAAACTTTCACAGGAATTGCGCAGCCCTCAGAAGATTTGTGAAACTTTCACAGGAATTGCACAGCACTCAGAAGATTTGTGAAACTTTCACAGGAATTGCACAGCCCTCAGAAGATTTGTGAAACTTTCACAGGAATTGCACAGCCCTAAGAAGATTTGTCAAACTTTCTTGTACTTACAAACTGTAGAACTTCATGCAAGTATTTTCAGAGAAAGACATATGTGGGACTGCTGAGTAAGTGAACTCCAAGCATTTGACAAGACCACAACAGTTACTGGCAAACCAATGACTTTTTTTCATTACATTTTGTGGTAACCATGCACTGACCAATGGCTCACCAACTTGACAAGCAATCATTGCACGTGCCAGAATGACAGAACTTTGCCAATGCCAGGTCATAGGCCGTCAACCTTGTTGGCCAGACCATCTACAATCCCTTCTTATTTTATGGGTTTAATTCTTATCAGTTGTCAAATACCAAATGGTGCAAAGAGGATTTTCCCTTCATATTTCACCAAAATGTCCAAGCAATGGCATCTCAATTAATGCAGCTGAAATTGGCAATATTGTAATATCGTAATATGTACAGCCAATCCTGGTTTTGCAACATTGATTGTTTGAGAAAAAGTGTGTGCCATGCTATTCATTAATGGACCCCTGACGCTACTCCAACCAAACTACTGATTGCCCAGTTATGAAAACTTGCAACCACCTTTTATACACTCTCTACAATGTCCTTTGCCTAGGGCCCGGAGTCACTGAGTTTTGCCATCATGACTTGACTTGAGTGCTTGGTGACTTGACTTGAAAGGCTTCCATGACTTGGAAATTTACTGTGACTTCAATGTTTCATCACTTGACTAAACCAACTTATGCGACTTACAGCCATGAAATTACAAGTGCTTACAGACATGATCCAAAAATGTTCCTTATGAGCTCGGGGGGAGGGTTGGTCTAGTGGTAGCGTGCTTGAATGCCAATCGCTGGGTCCAGGGTTTGAATCATGCTCTTGCCGGGTCACCTGGGCCTATGTTGGACGGCTGTTTATCAAGTGCATAAATACAGGACGTAAAGCCCCAATCATCTATCCATCATCCTTATGAGCTCAAATCCCTACACTTTCTTTGTAATTCATAATGACTCATAATTATGTTCAATACTTGAGGTAGTACCCCATACTTGTCATTTTAAAAGAAAGGTGAGTCATACCTCTAAGTGAGGTCATAAGTTAAGCAATTGCAAGTTAACAGCTCATATCAATGGTAAAGATGGTGCAAGTAGTGACATTGTGGATGTCTTCAAGCAGTTTAATGTAAATACTTGTAATTCCTCAGCTGTTAGACTCATTAAAAGTTGCATGCCATTCACATTAATTGAGTTAAAATTAGATTAAGTCTGTACATTTTTTAGCTTTTGATACACATGAGCAATGCTAATAAACAGTCACTGAACAGTCTTAATTTACCAAGTTATTCAACAAATCTCTTAAAAGTCACAAGTGTCCACAAAAAAAGCACAATGAAAAGAATGACATGTTGTCCTGGTGATTTGAACATTTCTAGACATCACAGCACAGGCCATATAGTAATTTCACTTTTTAAATCAAAGAGCAGCAAGCAAATAAATAAAATAATACACAGTAAACCGGTAAAACTATCAAATTATCCATACACCAGATACTTCACTGCAGATAGCATTGCATGTCAATGGCTAATATCCAATTTTATCCACAAAGACTTTTAAAGTTATATGTTGCAAAGTGCAATCAACCTACTGGTGAGCTATTCCTCATTGACCATTGCTGCAGACAATCTCTAAATCGTGCCCAATTTTACAATCGGGCATGACTATTTCTCCTATTGGCAAACTATTGCGACTATTGGCAAATTATTTCTTCTTTTGGCAAAATCTTGCCGTCTTTCCCAAAGGCACAATTTCCTATTTCTCCTTTTGGCCAACTATTCTAACTATTGGCAAACTTTGCCAATCTCCACAATTGTCTTTTCGGGCTCAGAACATTGCTATTCTAACTATTGGCACACTATTCTAACTATTGGCAAAATTTGCCAATCTCTAAATATCTTTTCGGGCCACTTAGAACATTAACAAATAGCTAAACAGTACCCATTCCTGCAATTATCGCCCAGTTTCGATATTAAAAAGCGGGGCACAGCAGCGAAAATCCCGAAAATGCGGGATTCGGGTTTTTGCGATTTGCGTGGCTTCTAGTAAAGATACAAACTTCGGCTTGAAAATAACTATTTTTAGAGGTCAGTTTCATCGCCGTAGCTAGATTAGAACATTTTCGAGAATTTTTCAAAAATCTCACAGTATTATTAATTTTCAATTTTAACGAATATTTGAACATTTTCCAAGCTACGAACTTCTAATCAAACTTAATGAACAAGCCTCTCCAGGACGCATCTATAGGTGTAAAGATTTCGCATCTATCATTATTAGAAGTCCTTAATTCGAATTAAAGACTTCTAATAATGATAGATGCGAAATTTAAGGCTAGATTATTATTTTCAATTTACTTTTTTTTTAACGAATATTTTTCAAATCTATGAACTTGTAATCTAGCTGAATGAATAAGTCTCTCCAAGACGCATCTACTGGTGCGAAAATTACGCTTCTAGCATTATTAGAAGTCTTTCAAATAAAAAAACCCAGCCTAACTCACTTATTTCTATTTAAAAAAATCGAAATCCTACTTCCCGCGTCCCGCAAACGGGTCCCGCATCTCAGAAAAGAAGTGATGGGCGATAATTGCAGGATCGGGCACAGTCAATTCACTATTTGTGAATGTTCTAAGTGGCCCGAAAAGACATTAAATGAGCGATAATTGCAGAGATGGGCATGGTATTTTCTTTGCCAATATCTAAATCAAGTCTTTTTGACTATTTGAGATATTTGGAGATTGGCAATTTAGAGATTGGCTGACGCAACCATCTCAATTGCAGTTTAGTAAACTAAGGGTGACACAAAGCTAAGGAACCTGCAGAATTGCAATTACTGGAATTTGACTGCTTGTGTAATTAATTGTCAGTTACACAAGCAGTTCAATGAGGCTCTAGATGGCGGCGGCTTGATAATGCTAAGGCAGTGGCGGCTCAGACTGATCATGGCTTGACTTGACTTTAGCTTGACATGACTGACGGCGGCTTGATACGGCGGCGGCTCCGGGCTCTACCTTAGCCACCTTTCACCTTCCAAATTACAGCCCTAAAAAACGTCTTCACGGGTCCTATGCTAGTAAATTATACATGTTTACGATAAAAAATATAGGCACATGACTTTACTCAAAGCAGTCCGTTATAAACTTTTCTGCAATTTTCCACAAAGACATGTACAAGCAGTGAATACAACGTTTTGAAATTTATTGAAGACAAAAAGGTATTTCATAAATCAATGTTGGGCAATGTAATGTGAAAATTACATGAAGAATTGATGATTTTGACCCTTAGTGGGGACCAAAACCCTTTCCAGATATTTTTTATACTTGCTCTTTTGGGAAAAGTCAAGAGATATCCAGGTTCTTGACTGAGCAAAGCTGACCAAGGAAACATTGATTGTTGGCCAAAAACAGAGCACATGCCTATTGCCTAGTGCAGAGGAGAGTTGGTGATATTGGATTTAGTAATATAAATATAGGAGCTGGTGACAGGCAAATACAGCTGAAGTATTTGGAATAGGAATATAATGCTATACCTCCCACTATTCCCTCAAGATATAATGCATATTTCTATCTATCTGACCATCAATTTTTTTAGGTTTCTCATATTATTTTAAGGGGTGTTGACAGGAAATTAGATTTTTTCACTCTACATATAAACTAACTAGAAACAGGTCCCGTGAATGTGTAGGTTGCCATATCAAGTCAAAATAATCTGTCTGTACATGTACAAGCAATATGTAAATGTATAGCAAAACCTTCCTTATCTTGAATGGTTACAAATATTATTTATCCATGGGTATAGACTCCATTAATGGTGTGATGTATATTGAAGAAATTTGAAACCTTACATTTCAGCATTAAAATCAATTTGTCAGATGAGAACCGTGCACATGGATAGAATTGGATACAACTGGCTCAGAACAAAGCTGTGGAAAGGGACATTTGGTGACAGTTTGACCTGACAACGGCCAAATCAATGACCTGTAGGTTGTAGCCAAGTGCAGATGGAGTCATAAACAAAGAGCAAGCTACAACAACTTTCTGAGAGGTTGACATGATGAATGTCAGAGCAATGGTAAGAATTGCAGCCACAGAAATGTCAGATAATAACAGCTTTCAGAATTGCACACAACTCTAAGACTTGCAAGTTTAGGTGTTTGACCTGCAACCAGAATGAGATAGGACTTATCGGCAGTTGTGAGGCCGAATGGTATGTGACTGGCTCAGCACTGGCATTCTGGTTAGTGCTGTGATTGGCTGCCCAGTTTGGCGATTGGTTAGTCAGTCGTAACTGGGCAATTCCGTAAAGTCTGATTCACGGATTTGACACTTTCGCAGCTTGTGTAGCCCTACCATCACACATCAGCTATTTCACTGTTATCCAGGCATGAGGCCAGGTAATAGGGGTATCAGATAAGCCACCAACCAAAGCTCTAAGTGTAACAGGAGCTGAGCTGCAAAGCAAATATCATGGTGTCGGACGTACATCACACGGTGTACGTCCGACACCATGATATTTTGCAATAGCTCGACTCCTGTTACACTTGGAGCTTTGGTTGGTGGCTTGTCTGATACCCCTATTACCTGGCCTCATGCCTGGATAACAATGAAATAGCTAAGCTATAATGGTAGGGCTATACAAGCTTCCAAAGTGTCAAATCCGTGAATCAGACTTTACGGAATTGCCCAACTGCAGCATTCGTAGGAATGATTGGTTGGCCAGTTGTGGCCCGCCCAGGGTCAAACAGTCCTGCACTGACACAGAAACCCCTTCATACCCTGTGGCTTTAGATATTGTTGACTGTAAACTAATACTGCCAGGAGGATTTTTTCAATCATTTTCAGCTGAATCTTGCAAGCCAAGACATCATGGTCATTGCTCTTGTGACGTCTTATCAAAATGTTAAATTTCTGAGTCCTTGTAGCTAGATCTTTTGGAGAATAGCTTATTGTACATGTACTATGGACTGTAGCTGCCGATCTAGCATTTTCACAAGGGGTACCCCACAGAGTTTTATTGCAAGTCAAGTAAAACATACTAAGTGAATCAACTAAATTGAAACTCCAGAATTGACCAGTGATATTACATGAAACGATCACTTTTAGGAACATCAGCCGCTTATACAAACTTGTACTTACAAAGAAATAACCATATTTTTTTATGTGTGAGCATTTCCGCCATAGATGGCAAATTAAATTTAAACACGATTTTGTGGGTGATATTAGGTCACTCTTCCCATCTACAGTACAAATTTCTAAATGTGGCTCAACTTAGCTGTCTATAGCTATCCATTACTAGTTGTATCCATATCTATCCATAACTATCCATTTCTATTCCTTTGTATACACAGGAATCTCTTTACCCCTTGTTTAAACAATAGTAATTGTGGATAGCTCTGGTTAGTTACGGATAAGTGTAGCTTAGTTTAGCTTGGAATGGCTAAGGCTAGATTTTAAATGACGAGCCACTTTTAGAAATTTGTACTGTACCATCGATCACTGAGGGCCAGATGCTTGATCAAACTAGACATAATCTAATGATAGTAGTATATAGCAAATTGCTTGGTTGGGATGCAAGTTGGACAACTGCGCCCTCCATGGTCTATGATTGGCAAACTGGCTTCGATCACTGTCTATAATAAAATCACTCAGTCAGCTAGCAAGTTAAATGAACTGAATAATCAGCTGAGTTGCCAAATCCTTGCTGGGAAAAATGATGGGAGACCCACCGAAGGATCAATTGCATTCCTGAGAAAATAATTCCATCCTGGATTAGACAGGAGAAATATGCATGATGTGACGTTGCCCCGAATGTCGAAGATTCCTTTCGTCTGCCTTCTCAATGTCTGATTAAACCATTTAATCAACCAAGAATTTAAATGGAACTGAATAATCAGCTGAGTCAGGATTAGACAGGAGAAATATGCATGATATGATGTTCCCCCAAATGTCCAAGGTTCAGTTCATAGAAGTAGTGGAATATTTTATTCTTAGACTTTGTGGACTATATTAAAAGCTCAGATCCTACCATTCGTTTGGTAAAATAAGAGCACAGGATCCTTGAAGTAAACAGGCTTGGTTATTTTATGGCCCGTATACCCAGGCGATTTTTTGTCGGGATGCAGGGGGGGGGGGGTAGCGGAACTGATTCTGTTGAAATACGCCAGCTTAAAATTGCGCATCGACAACAGGTTTTTGGTAGCCCCACCAAATAATGGAGAAGCTCCCCCTCAGTCCCCCCAACAAAAAAATCCTGGAGCCACCACTGAACACAACTGTCAGTTTTATACACAAGTTTGCATGGATGATGTTTGAAGCTTGCCCCCAAAGCTCTTCGAGTTGTATCGAAAGGGGGCAAACCTGGAAAATTAAAAAAAAATTAAAATAAGAACCATACAGTTTTGTAAAGCAACAATACACAGGAATTCAAACATTAAAAAACCTACCACTTCAGAACATCAGAATTTCCACTAAGTCTCCATCATATTCAATTTGACTTCTCCCTCAGACAATTCCCTGAACTTCTGTTCACTTTCCCAAAAGGCATTTTGTTCTCTTCCGAAGCCCTCAACTTCTCATGCAACACACACCACAGTCCTGTGTCAGTGCCATGGTCCATAAGCACTTGATAAAGCCTCGTTCCTTGGGGCTTCTGTGTGTAGCGCTTCTTTTGGAGGCAGCACGTAAGCTATGTACGGGCTAAAGGATCAGGAAGAAAAAGGAAAGTGGGACTGTGGGGTAAAAAATGCACACAAGAAAACTGTGATGATAAAATGGAGCTCTTAAAATTATCCGCTTCAAAATACACTTCAGCAGAACATTAGGGACTCGAATTAAGTTTAATTTTTAAAACCTTAATGACAGTTAAAACAGCATTATTATCTCCTGTTAATGACTGCATCATTTGATTCTTCTTTTTTTTTCAAATGTATAACTGGACTGGTTTCCCTGTGGACTTCCTTATTTCACACTTTATGGAATTTCACACTTGATCACTGTTTCCTATCATGGTCTAATAGGCCTATGTTTCCTTACTGTTCAGTGATAACTTTGATTCCACACATATATGTGTACATTTGAATGTGATGATTGTAGGCTACAACAAAACTTGGTCATTTTGCAGAAACACTTAATTGTAAATACTTTGTGCTGTTTCTGTTTAGACACATGAGCAGTTATATAATTATGTCCATTTGTGCCTCATCAATGAAGCCAGTTGGTATTGTATGCTCTGCTTTGATGGATATATTTTTGTGGAATTAATTCTGCAACTCATGATGTGAAACATCACTAAATTCATTGAAAAGCATTGCCTTAACCAAATGCTTCAAATGCATTATGTTAAATAAATGGAAGCTGTCAGGATATCAAAAAAAAAATTAGTATATGTTATTCACAATGGGAGAGGAAATATGTGATTTATCACCTGGGGGCTTTAGCCAGATGTGTGATCAACACATATTCCGGATCCCATGGTGAATATCTGGCCAATACCACAAGATAAGCACTCAAACAGTCAAACATGAGACGATAAGTGGACAACAAGGAATATGGGAATTATCACCTGGAAGTACTGGCAAGTGACTGGCTGACAGAGTTGTGGAGTCATGCTGGAATGGTATAATGATTATAATGATTATAATGTTCAGCTATGCACTGTTGGTAGTGAATGAGTCATTTCTGAGTGTCAATGTTACAATTGATTGCAAATATTGGGCCAAGGTTGACATTTATTTCAGTTCTTTAATAATTGACAATTGCTTGTTATTAAAGTCATGGTCACTGATTTCAATGCAATTTATGGTCCATTTCTTGATTGATTGGGACACCTGAATCTATATTTGTTCATTCTGTATGGGAATTTGCAAATTGTAACAGGAGATATGTGCTGGTGTTGAAGGTGTAAAATTTTCCAATGTGCCACCCTGAAACTAAATTTTACACCTTCAACACCATCACATATCTCCTGTTACAATTTGCTAATTACCCATACATCTTGGATTACTATAGAAATTGAATTGAAGAGAAAAAATTGACAGATGACAGGCTATTTTTACTTGTTACCAGTTTTGATAAAAAAACAGGACACACTACAACTTCAATGCTTGATGTAAATTCTCTAAAGAGGTTTTGAGACCAAAAACTGTGAAATTGATTTTGTGAAAAGAGCCACTAAGACAGGATATTGCTGAGTTTCACTTTGTTTGCCAATGACATTGATTAAAGGAAAAGCGTGATATCACAGAACACAGGCAGGACCACCACAAGAGAAGGTGATCAATTAAGAAGTGCCATTGAAAAGACACACACCCAGTTCAAAGAGCAATTACAGCAGCGTTGAGTCAGATTATAAGACAAAATGTTTCAAAAGTCGAGGATACACTCATCACCCACAAGGCGTAAATACCACTCATTTGAAAAGGAACATCATAGACCAAATACGGCAACTGATATAAAAGCAAACTTTGAACAATTTAGCAGACTCAATGTTTGGATTACAATAAACATGAGAAAGATATTAATAAAAGTGCTGGACCATCCACAATGAAAGGAAGAGCATTGGAAGCAATTAAAGGCCCAGTCATGGTGGATAACTTTATGAGACCACAAAACTCCTGCGGGACAACCAAGCCAAGGATAAATACACCGAAGAAACCGAAATCAATCCTGCGAAGAGTATCAAGAAGTATTTCCTTTGAAAATGATGATGCTGAGGATTATCCTTTAACCTTGGTTCCTATTCCTAGTGCTTGGGATTCTTTTAATACTTATGTGAAAGATATCAATGGCAGTCTCTTGATGACATTTATGCCACAACCTCTCAAAATCAAGAGCTCTGATCAGTTCAAGCAAGTGATGGAAAACCTCAAACCTAAGATGAAGATCATCAAAAGGATGGCAACACAAGAGCAGATGATTATTACTCCGAAACTAGTAAATGACGAAAAGGCTAAAAATTTTACCACCTCAAAATCAGATACAACACCAGCTGCACAAGATCAACAACTCCAGCAACCAGTTGAGTTACCAGAAGAATTCGACTCTGGCAGTGATTCAGATATTGATCTTACTGATTTTCACAATAGAGAAGTCTGTCGCAATGCTGCGCGGGGTTGGGCGGCCATTAGGAGATATGTCAGTGACATGCGGTTGAAGAACCAAGAAAAGAAGAGCTGCATGAATTGGGATTTCTTGAGACGTGCGATAACCAACATGACGGATATGGAGAAAGCGAGACAGAATTTGTACGATAAATACATCTACAATCCGGACACGTGGTTAGATGGATTGAGTTTGATTCCGGAAAACATTCGACTCAGTCGTGCTGATCCGAAAGTAGTTGCTCGTCATAAACACGAAAGGAAAATTGAAAATAAAAAAGTTGTGGAAGGAAACAATAATAAACTTGATGACGAAGATTGGAACAATTTACTAAACAAACCTGGAATAATAAAACGCTCAAGTCTGCCTTTAAGGAAGAGACAAACTTTAATAAAGTGATATATAGGAAGTTTGGATATTTATTTATTTGATAATATCTTATCAGGAATTACATTATCAATTTCAAAGGATTAAATTATTCTGTTTTGATATACGTTTCAGTCACTAATGTCTGTACATGGACAATATATTTGAATAAAGGGAGAGAGGATGTGACTTGTTTGATATTTTAGATATACATGGGTGCTATGAATTATTGATTGGATATCTTGTTTTGGAGTCTAGTTTTCAGAAAACACCATTAGCAAAATTATCATAATGAGTATGTGTAAATCAGCACTCTGTATACAGTGTAGTTCCATGACTCATGCATTTGAGGGAATGGCCATCCATAAAATGACATGTGTTACTTAGAAACCATTCAATTATTGAATAATTAATTTTTGGGATTTATATTATCACACCATATGTACTATCAGGATTATATAAAGTGTTTGTAAGAATCAATGCGTCACTGTTTATTCTTTCAGTCTTCTAAGTCAATTGATGATGATTTTGTTGAGTTATGATACATTTTTTTGCTCTACTTGTCTTTTTGTAAAAAAAAAGTTCAAATTTGAAAAATGAAGTTGTAAATATTATCAAGTTGCATTTGACATATGTAGTTCTGTGGATTGAAGTTTAAGGATTACTAATGATAATATAATGCATGTAATCCCTGGATCACTGTTGGTATCCTGATTAGAATTTAATCTGATCATATTAATCAATTCGGCATTTTTAGATTTATTAGCCAGAATAGTAATGTACACTAACTTAATTGTATATTTATACATTGCCATATTGATTTGGGAAGATATACATGATACCTTTCCTAAAATAGATAAAAATTATCAAAACATTTTGTTAATCTATTACGTTATTCAGAAAGATGGCAATCATTAAGGTAAGCTCAACAAATCCAAATGTAATCTTCAAAGAAAAAGAGATATGAAGATGTCAAGAAAAACATGACTCAGACATGCCACTGATGTCAGGACAATGAAAATTCCCTGACTGTTCTCAGTGCCAGGTGAGGTTGACCTTTCGTTGAGAGCGATAGACCAGAGGCAGGCAGATAGACCATTGATATCTATGGACACAGATAACCGTTAAAGTAGTCCCAGACTTTACCATGGTCAGATATTCTGCCTAATCAATCTCATAAAAGTAGTCCCAGGCTAAACCATGGTTCTTTCTAGCCATAAATGCCAAGGCAACCCATATCCCTAGCAGAAATCCATACTGTAGTATCACCTGGTTGGCATCTTAAAATTACTTTAAAGGCTGAGGCTTCTTTCCTGTACTTCTCACTAGAGTCACTACAATATGTACCGTACAATAGTAAAAAAAAGATTTCAAATCATGCATGGCTCATGGGCCAGTTACTATATATTTATGCATATTGTTTAGTGGGCTAATTCTGACCAGGAGGACAACTGGCATGGGAGTGTAGGATTGTCCAGCATTTATAAACATGACCCGACCAAAGCCAAGAATGGAGGGTTTTCCAAATGTTAAAACAATTACACAGGACCAAATCAGTTTGACATCAAAGTCACTTTTTTCAATTGTTGAACAGAATGAAAACTACACTTTACACTCTTGAGCATGACTTTAAAATATGCCAGTGATTGGCCAGATGCACAAAGTGTGACATCAAACTGCGCCGGTCACATTTTCACAGAAAAACTGTGATGTCATCATGCTGCAAATCAAAGCAAAAACATCTGCATGTCATCTGGCATGGTAAAATTAAAAACTTCAGGCAAAATGCAGATGTGTAGATCTTTCAAAGCAATTGTTTTCCATTTAATCGGTAGAAATAACCAAAACCCAAAATTCCAAGAGCTGAAGAGCATCATGCTAGATACCTATTTCAGGCTATTATGCACTTCAAACAGCATGTACATTTTTTCTTCTTCACCGTAAAGAATGGTGTTTAACATTAGAATGTTTTTGACCACTGCGTGTAGCAACAGAACTTCAAAGTACCAGCTCAAATACTTTTTTTACTGCATTAATTTTCTTTCGTTTAAAGTTAATCACCCTGAAGTACACCAGAGACACCTATTGTTTGTTTGAGCTTGCCTGGTTGCTATAAAAAAAGCCTACAGAATCACATGACTGTCTGTTGTTTGATTGTGACATCACCGCAGCTGATGAGGTCACAGTAGCCAAGCTCCCATTGTGACGTCATGCTTCTCGTGGATTAGAGACAGAACAGCTAAATTTGCCTTTTGTGTGCAGCTTTGAAGGACCACAGCTCAAAAACGGATGCTTATGGAGGGCTTTTTTTTTAAACCAACTTGTTGATAAAAAAGCAAAGAACATTTTATTGGAATTTGAAAAAGATGGTAATACTCTAGCTATCTTTTTATCCATAAAAACTAATAATTTGAATATTTTTATTAACATTTTAATGTAACTTCAATTGGCCCTACCGAAAAAGTTTGTGCGGATAGAACACTTTTTTTTTGGCTGGATGTGTAGCATTTAGGCCCAGAAGCATCATACTGCAATTTCATAAATATGGTAACACTTTTGGACTTTAGGGTGATTAACTTTAAATGCATGACATTGTTCAGCATTGGCGCCTGTTCTCTTGGATATCATGATGCGGGCTCAAGTTAGGAATAAGATGGAATGTCATCATATTGTTCAGCATTGGCGCCTGTTCTCTTGGATATCATGATGCGGGCTCAAGTTAGGAATAAGATGGAATGTCATCATATTGTTCAGCATTGGCGCCTGTTCTCTTGGATATCATGATGCGGGCTCAAGTTAGGAATAAGATGGAATGTCATCATATTGTTCAGCATTGGCGCCTGTTCTCTTGGATATCATGATGTGGGCTCAAGTTAGGAATAAGATGGAATGTCATCATATTGTTCAGCATTGGCGCCTGTTCTCTTGGATATCATGATGTGGGCTCAAGTTAGGAATAAGATGGAATGTCATCATATTGTTCAGCATTGGCGCCTGTTCTCTTGGATATCATGATGTGGGCTCAAGTTAGGAATAAGATGGAATGTCATCATATTGTTCAGCATTGGCGCCTGTTCTCTTGGATATCATGATGTGGGCTCAAGTTAGGAATAAGATGGAATGTCATCATATTGTTCAGCATTGGCGCCTGTTCTCTTGGATATCATGATGTGGGCTCAAGTTAGGAATAAGATGGAATGTCATCATATTGTTCAGCATTGGCGCCTGTTCTCTTGGATATCATGATGTGGGCTCCAGTTAGGAATAAGATGGAATGTCATCATATTGTTCAGCATTGGCGCCTGTTCTCTTTGATATCATGATGCGGGCTCAAGTTAGGAATAAGATGGAATGTCATCATATTGTTCAGCATTGGCGCCTGTTCTCTTGGATATCATGATGCGGGCTCAAGTTAGGAATAAGATGGAATGTCATCTTATCATTCAAATTATGATTTGATTTCCTGAACCTGTGAGGTTTGCATTTCCCAACTTGCTTTGTTCTGTCTGCATATACATAATTCAGAATATGATATCACCACATGAAAATGCTAATGACTGTCCCTATGAACAACTATACAGTGTGCCATGCAGTGTTCCAAACAGTGTGACATTGTCAAATTTGTAGTTATATATATATATATATACGATTATGTATAGAAATACAATTGATTCCATTTAATGAATGTTGATTCCAGTTTTACAAAACTGCCAATATCTTTACTTTTGCATGCTTCCGCAATTTGTTAAAATCGAATTCAATCAGTCAATCAATGAAATAAAAATGGGAGTGTTCAGTATGTAGTACTCTAAAAGTCAGTTATGTATGAATCCCTTCCATAATTCAGTTTCAATCTTATCAGTGGGATTTGTGATAATGACATCTCTATTGATATATCAGCATGTTTCTTGCTGGTACTCAAGAGGGACACTTGTCAATATTAAAGATAGTCCACCCTTTCCCTGTTTCTTTCAGTTTTACGCCTCCAACTCATTGGTAATCAAGGGTGAGCCATAAATCAGGATTTATCGAGGGCAAAAAATGGTATCTGGAGCAAATTGCCAATGATGATAATCTGGGCAAAATCGAAATTGAACATATTAATTTTTTTTATGGAGTGTACTTTATTGCAGTAGGTACTTCTTAGATGTATCTGTATGGATATTGTATTTCCCCCCTGTCCCACTGTCAGGATGAGGGGGACGAGTAGCCCAGTCAGCAGTGTGCCTGGCTGGGTCCAGTTTGATTCTTACGCTGGTTGTGTAACTTGGACTTATTTTATTGAATGTTGGACAGCAGTTTCACCATCCTTTGCCTCATTGCTGTGTCACCTGGACTTACTTTATTGAATTTTGAACAGCAGTTTCCCCATCCTTTGCCTCATTGCTGTGTCATCTGGACCTACTTTAATGAATGTTGGACAGCTGTTTCACCCATCCTTTGCCTCATTGCTGTGTCGTCCTCCTGCCCTGATCAGATTCATCCATCTATCTACTGACTAGGTAAGTCTTTACATTTGCCTCACTGCAAAATGTTCCAGTGCATCAGTTTTAAGAAGACCAAGTGTTTTGTCAGTCCTATTTTCCAAATTATTGTGTAACATTTTGAAGTAATCTGATTGATACTGGCTGCTTTATGAGCCAATCTGATAATGTTAAAACACTTCAAAGCAAGTTGGAAAACAGAATCGCATACATCTTGAAACTACAGTACTGTAGCCTAATTTTATCTTTACATATAGATGGCAGTGTCTAATAATCATTATTCAACTACACTGAGCAAAGATTCTAGGAATTTGAGGGAACGGCTGTTAATATATGATATGCATTATCACTTCAAATTTCCAGATTAAAATTGTGTCCTTGGGGAGGATATCATATCAATTTGAGGCATTGAATTTGATCTCGGATAAGTTATCTTCTGTCAGATTATGAAATCGCCACTATAATTTGTGCTTGTTTAGCAAATAGCCGATGGTAATTGCATAATTATGCTTCCTTATTTTATTCTAACATCAAAAAGCCAAACATTTAAATTTCAGCCTTCTTCATTCTACGGCAAGAAGAATTGACTGCCTTGTCTGAAATTTCTCTCAAGAAACCATTAACTTAATTGTGCAGCCATTTGTCCCCAGACAGCCAATTACAAACACTTGTCAATATCCAATAGTCCTCCCTTTTCTTGTTCCTCTCCGGTTTTATTTCTCCAACTGAGCTAATCACGGAGAAGACATAAATCAGAATTTATTGGTGCAAAATTGATATCCCACATAAATCGTCACAACCCTGGTAATCTAAGCAAAATCAATTCATCCAGAGTTTGGGTAATATCAACTTTGTTGAGCATTACTTGCATGAGTATTATGTAAACCAAACTAAACACAATGGCGGTGCTGGTGATGATTTTAATGCATTTTTGCATGTCTGATGTTTTGTGTCCGAAGTTACTGAATTTATGTTGACTTATCAAGATTTTAATCTACCGCCTTAGCATCAACTGTATATATCCATATCCATTATCATCTCATCTGTATATTTCCTCATAGCTTTTAACTGTCTGCAAAAAGCAGTCGTGCTTATGTTTTCTGTATTTGTTTATAACCGACTCTAAATAAAGATTACTTTACTTTACTTTTACTTTTACTTTACTTTATTTGGTGTATCTTCCCTGTTATATCCCTACTAAGTTATTTCAAGTGCTTAAATACAGGACATAAGGCCCTGTCAGGCATCGACATAACAGTGTATAATTTACCCGATATTTTTGTTGAATGCTAGATGTCTGGTATGGATATATTTGAAGAAAAAGACATAGGTATTGAGTTTTGGCCTGATGTACACCCACACATGTCAAGAAATGGCAGTTTTTGCAAAAGAGAAATTCAATTGTTAAATTCCTTGAAATTTCCTTAATTCCATTTCAGGAAAATGAGCTTTGAAATATTATTGCACTGTGGAAGTTGATGGAAGCAGCCTGAACCGTATTGCCTAGAGACACAAAAGGTAGTTCTAAAGAAAATCCATTTACTTAAAATGATAAAATGTTATGAGCCTGGGTTTTGAAACATTAAGGAAGAAATTAGATCAAAGAATTTTCGATTGCCAGGGTAACTAAGGAATTCAAAGGCGTAGAAAGGAATTTGTCAAATAAATGGACATAAGAAACATATTTCAAGTTCATATAAGGTGGAGTTCTCCAGAAAAAGAGCATAGTAATTAATGAAAGAATGAAGGTTATGAAATATAGGCTCTTAGAAAGTGTGAGATACCTAATTGTATCAACGCTTAACACGGGTTACCCTTAAGTGATTAAGTCATTTTACGGATATTGTGTCAATGCTGAACATGAGTTAGATCACCAGTTTCAATCAACTCATGCTACAAAATGGCAAAATGTTTACAGTAACCTGGTTGAAAGATAAGTTATAGGAGTTAACCATTATAATAACCCGTGTCAAGTGCTCATACAATCTGGTACAGACAGCAGACAATTTATATTTTTGTGGGAAAGTCCAGAGTTACGCAATATTATGTCAAGACCAATGAGATTGAAAATCACTATTGCAGATGAAATAATGCACAAAAAGACAGATGAAAATTGTCTGTGAAAGAAGATTAAAAGATCTAACTCTGGTCTGTGACAAGATTAAATGCAGTGGCATGAAAATATACAAAGAAAATGGAAATCTAAAGGGATCGAAGTGAGACTGAATCAAACTAAGACAAGGTATGTGGGTGTTTAAGTACATTTTATCTTGTGTTTTGTCTCATTTGTCACTGAAGTACATGTGACAGATGTTCGCATTGTAACTGTACATGCACAATGTACATCGATGACCTCTTATATTCAGTTATCTACCTAAGACATACAAATACCATTATACTCTTTCTTAAACTCAAGGTGGCAGCCGCAAGTATGTAAGTCCTGGCCTTGTCTCCTTGTTCGAATGTTCGTTCCTTTAGCTGATAATCTTCTGATTGTAGAAATTCCCTACCTCCTCTCACCCTGGTGTTGATTGATTGATGTTTCCTGGAAAGCCTTGTTGAATTAATCAGGAGGTTGATACTGATCAGAATTGGGCAATACAAGAGATGATCTTGATCTGTGGAGATGCAGCCAATCTCCAGACAACCTGAGCTTGCAAAAACCACCCATGAGTTAAATAAGTCTGCAGTGCTCTGCAGTGTGAAGAAGGTGATAGTGTACAGATGATAAAGTGGTAGTTTGGCAGTGACTTATAGTGCTCTCACATCTATAAATCCTGCCGGAAGAAAGCCATACATTAAGTTCCAACCCAAATAATGTGCTTGACTGTAAATGTCATTTTATTTGCCAAACTGAAATTCTGCTGAGTTGTGAAAAGACTCCTTGCATAAAACTCAACTAGATTAAACTCCACAGTAAGCGATATCTGTGTAATAAATAGAATTTGTAAGTTCTTCAATCACACTTCAAATGCAATGAGGAATTTTCTTGCAGAATATCTATTGTGATGACTCAAGCCAGTTTGCTGTAGAAACAGCTGAAAAGGATGTTCCTCATTTTATTCAAGAGACTCCAATCCTAAATGTTTCCTTTCCATCTTAGGAAGTACCTGTGAAAAGGAAATTTCATTGAGCAGAATTCATGTAATGCAAAGTATAAGTCCACCATTTAATACGTACGAACACCCATGGGATCTTTATTTACAAGGTTAACGAGACAAACCTCTCTTAAGAAGAGTTGAAATACCAACCTCAACGAGGATTACTTTTTTGCTTTATCAACCCGTCCAAGCTTAAGAGCTTATAAATAAGTGTCTCCTTTGAAAAGGTATTGTTTTGTTCCAGGAAGTATGTGGCGAAGATTTGGGTCACCAGTCCCTTCTAACTCCCCACCATTGACAACGAATGTGCCCCACCAGCAAGTGGCCTTTTATTATAAATTTCATTTAATTGTGCCAAAATGTTGCACTTTGCTGTATCAATGGAGGTAAATCTGTAGAATTTAGATTTTAAATTCAGTTTCAGTTTTTTCTTTGTGAGAATAGCTTCAGTTTGAATATTTGCAGCCACACATGTCCATTTCTGTGAAGTGATAACAAGATAGGACAAAGTCTCCACCACTGAAATTTGCTTAAAAATGCACAGCTAGGAACTGCTTTACATTTCAGATGTACTGAGATTTTACAATCGTTATAGTTAATATTTCCTGCTTGTGTTGTGACAACTAACTGAAGAGTAGCACCGAAATCTTTGGATGAAGAAGAAACCACCAATAAGAAAGGGGAGATGAAAAACAAAGGTAAAATATTGAAATCCGTCATCTCATGGTGATATCAGATTTCTCGCTGTTGACTGCTTCTTTTCTGTTGTTTTTCCCGCATCCATATCTCTCCTTCTTGTGTTTTGCCACTGTTAGTGGCTCTGAATGTTTCTTTTCTGTTGTTTTTCCTGCATTCATATCTCTCCTTCTTGTGTTTTGCCACTGTTAGTGGCTCTGAATGTTTCTTTTCTGTTGTTTTTCCCGCATCCATATCTCTCTTCTCTTGTTTTGCCACTGCTAATGGCTGTGAGAACAAAGTACTGAATGAAGATTACTCAAGCAAAGCATTTCATAGCAATCCACAGCAATCCGCAGTGTCCACACCCTGCCATTGTTGTTTTAAAATTTGGTTTCAGGGCCGTTGGATGTTGAAGGTGTATTTCATGCAGACTATATATTATTGGTAACTATAAATGTGTTAAAAATATCATTTTAAAAGCATGTTTGAGTTTGATTATTAATGAAATTTTGTAATCAATCCACATTGGAAGTTTTGAATATTATGAAGACGAAACACACAATAGAAGCAATGTATTAAAAAAAAAAGAGATACCACAGAATAAAAATCAAAATGTGTTTTTAGGATATATATAACCAGCCAATATATATATTGAAGCATATTTACTTCAGATAAAGGAGTAATCAAAATCAGGACGTCGAGCACATCTGGAATCGACAATCCTGTGCCCAATTGATGCATGCAAAACTTTATTGCATGGTGGTCAATTCAAGGAATTGTCAACCTCTATATGTCTGTTGTGGTCATGAGCACCAAAGAACGTTGGCTAGTGCAAGAGTGTTGTGAACAATTGTAATGCATGTGGTCATGATAAAATTGAAAGTTTCGATAATGTAAATGTATTCCAATTTTTACACAAAACTTACTAAACACATATTCATTTCCAAAATCCTATAAAAACTTTGTTGAATTATTTTTCACATTACTACTTCACAAAAGTTAACAAAAGCCTCAACTGTAAGTCTGTAACTCATTCTACAGCAGGAAACCTTCACTTCTGCTTGTCACAGCAGGAAACGACGACAGGTCAATGACCTTTTGCTAAGTTCTACAAAGTCTGTGATCCTTGAGGTGACCTAAAATGTAAGCCTCACATATGGACTCCTGGGAAATCTGCAAGACAATGGAATCATACAACCATGGTTTATACGGGACCTGCTGTTGGTAACTGAAGTGCATGTGCATGTACAATGTCAGTTGAATGATCTATATCCATGCAATGATAGACTTCAAGGGAGGAGGTTAGATCAAATATTATTGGCACTTGCTACCCTGTTTGATCCCAGCTCTGACCAGGGCATCTGGACCTATGTTGAAAAGTAGTTTCAGGGGTTAGCTTAGTTGATCTTTAACATCAATCTGACTTCAAATGAGACATTTTTAACCAATCTATAATTTCATATTGTCATCAGACCATAGTACAACAAAGTCAACGCAACAAAAACACTCACTTGCTTAAGATGAATTGAATCTGACAATGGTGCTCATTTCTCAGTCTTTTTGTGCTTTTAGTTTGAAAGCTCTTGGGAAAATGTATAAAGCAAAATGGAAATCTAATGGGATACCTGTAGTACGTAAGACCGAATTAAATGATTAAGCCACGTGGCAGGGAAAGACGAGATAGATGTGGGTGTTTATAAATTTTTATCCTGTTTTGTTCCATTTGTCACTGAAGTACTTGTTACACACAGTAAAAAATCTGACAATGGTGCTCATTCCTGGATATCCCCACAGCTTAGACGGATGCTAAAGAAACGACAAAAGATGTACCAAACTGCCAGACGCAAGAATACAGCCAAACACTGGGAGGCATACAGACACCATCGTAATGCTACTCAGAGAGCTACACACGAGGCCCACGCAAACTATGTCAACTGTGTTATCGGAAACAGCTTGAAGGAAGGAGACCCGAAGAGGTTCTACAGTTACCTCAGGCTGCAGAGAACGGAGAACATCAACATCCCCGTACTTCAAACAGAGACAGGCTTCCACACAAGTGACATCGCCAAAGCAGAAGCATTGAGCAACCAATTCAGCTCAGTGTTCAACAGGGACAACCCAGACGAAGTACTGCCTGAATCAAGTCAACCATCACACCCGGCCATGGATAACATCACATTCACAGACAATGGGATCTTCAAACTTCTGAAGAACCTAAGACCGAACAAGGCATCCGGACCAGACGACCTACCGGCCAGAGTGTTGAAGGAGCTGGCCGAAGAACTTACTCCAGCCATCACAAGATTATTTCAACAAATTTACGACCGTGGACAACTCCCGTCAGACTGGGCAAAGGCTACAGTAACAGGCATATATAAAAAGGGAAACAAAATGGAACCGGCAAATTACAGACCCGTCTCACTGACTTGCATACTATGCAAGGTGATGGAACATGTCATCTTTAGCCAAGTTGCCAATCACCTAGAGACTAACAACATCCTCTCCTTCTCCCAGCATGGATTCCGTCCAGGCTTCTCCTGTGAAACCCAGCTAGTATAAGCCATCCACGACTGGGCGCTGCAACTAGAAAAGCGAGCACAAACCGATGTCGTCCTACTAGACTTTAGCAAGGCATTCGACTTAGTATCGCACCGTCATCTAGCTATGAAAATGCAGTCCTATGGAATCACCGGGAAGACAAAGGCATGGATAGCATCGTTCCTCCACAACCGAACTCAGACAGTTGTAGTCAACGGGAAAAGATCTACACCAACAGCAGTAACATCAGGCGTACCCCAGGGCACCGTCTTAGGTCCCCTTCTGTTCCTAATCTACATTAACGACATCACAGACGGCATCCAGTCCAGCCTCCGATTATTCGCAGATGACAGTGTATTGTACAGGCCCATCACTTCCCAAAATGACCACACCACCATTCAGGATGACCTCTCGAAACTCCAGGATTGGGCAGACAAATGGAAGATGAAATTCAACGTCTCCAAATGTGCAATCATGTCCATCACCAAGAAGAAGAGTGCCTCCTTGTACGATTACAAACTCAAAGGTGAATCCATTCCAAGGGTGAAACAACATGACTACCTGGGAGTTAAGATCGCCGATGACCTCTCTTGGAACAAACACTGTGCCAACATCTCCGGCAAAGCAGCTAAGACCCTCGGACTCATCAGAAGGAATCTACACACTTGCGATAGGGAAGTCAAGTCACAAGCATATATCACTCTTGTCCGCCCCAAGCTAGAATATGCGTCAACAGCCTGGTCACCGCACACAGCTACCAACGTGAAGAGGATGGAGGCAATCCAGAACAGCGCTGCAAGATTCTGCACAGCCAACTACGCAAGGACACAGAGCGTCACAGCTTTAAAAGCGCAGCTGAAATGGGATGAGCTGAAGACCAGAAGACTCTTGAATGACGCAACAATGTTCCTCAAGATAAAACATCAACTTGTCAGAATACCATTCCCACCAGCTGTCGCCCCATCGCCATCATCAGGCACGAGAAAGAATCATCATTTCACCATGCTCATTCCACAAGCTACCATCAACGCCTACAAGTACTGTTTCTTCATTCGGACAATCCCCATCTGGAACAGCCTACCTGAACAAGCAGTAGAAGCCGCTACAACTGAGCTCTTCAGGAAAGCTGCCTACTCCACCCTCGTCACACCATAGTCACAACCCGGATTTTATCAGCTCTTAACTTCACGTTTTTATCTCATGGTTTTTATCTGGTTTTATCGGGCACATACACGCGCGTCGCACGCATACCATGCTAAAATAGTCTATGGACTTCTAGCATCACCGATACTGAAGAACTGAAGAACTGAAGATTCCTCAGTTTTTTTGTGCTTTTAGTCTGAAAGCTCCTGGGAATATGTATAAAGCAAATGTAAACCTAAAGGGGTACATGTATGTAACACCGAATTAAACAATTAAGCCACATTGCAGAGAGAGACAAGGTATATTTGTGTTTAAGTACATTTTTATCCTGTTTTGTTCCATTTGTCACTGAAGTACATGTGACACATTGTAGAACCAGCTGCCTTACTTTCATGACAGTTACTGCTAAGACAGTGATACCTGATGCAAAAACAATGTTTTCTGCCGCAAAATCGTTTGCATTCACTAAGGTAGCTGCCATAAAAGTAATGCAGCTTGTTTTACAGTGCAGATGTATGCATTGCCCTTATGTATGAACAATGCACGCCAATAACCTCTTATACCCACTAATGACATACAACTACTCTATCTTCTTCTTTTTTGTACCCAAGGACAAGGTGGCAGCTACAAATACATAATTTTATATCCTTGGCTAGTCTCAAGGGTCATTCCTATAGTTGATGATCTTCTGATTGTAGATATTTACTCCTCTGACCCTGTTTCAGATCAATTGATGTTTCTTGGAAAGCCCAACCTTGTTGAATTTGATCAGGAGGTTGATACTGATCAAAAATAGCCAATGCAGGAGGTGATCTTGATCTATCGTGGTTTTATGCAGCCAATCTCTAGACAACCTGAGCTTGCAAACGCCACCCATGAGTTAAATAGGTCTGCAGTGCTCTGCAGTGTAAAGAAGGTGATAGTGCAAGGATGATGAAGTGGTAGTTCGGCAGTGACTATGACGGCTCTCACATCTAAAAATCGGGCTTGAAGAAACCCATAAATGAAGTGTCAACCAAAATAATCCGCTTCCCAGAAAATTTCATTTCATTTGTCAACTGAAATTCTTATGAGTTCCAAGAAGACTCCTAACATAATACTCAATCTGATTTTCTCTACAGCAAGCAATATGTGAGTAATAAATAGAATTTGTTTGTTCTTCAATCACACGTCAGGAGCAATGAGAAATTTTCTTGTTGAATATCTATTGTATTGACTTAAACCAGTTTGCTGCAGAAACAACAGAAAATGAGATTACTTATTTCATTTAACCAAGAGGCTCCAATCATAAATTTGCAAAATAAACAGTACTGTGGAATATTTAACCTGAATGAGCAGATTTCATGTCATGTGAAGTGTTAGTCCACCATTTGATAAATACAAACACGCATGAGATCTATATTTACAACACTGAAAAAGTTGAAACTTTGAGTCAGCTTTAACAATGAGTGAGATGGTTACACATTTCTGTTGAGCAGGTATAGTTAGTTGTTTTCAACTAGCAAAGATAAACTGTCAGTTATTATAACATAAAACAACAAGCTATGCTAGCTCAAAGGAATTGTGCAACCATCTCACTCAATCATTTAAGCTGACTCAAAAGTCAAATTTTCCAGTGAAGGTCAACAAGAGCAGACTTCATTTAAGAGCGTAATTGAAACATGAATATCAATAATGATGACTTTTTTTATTTATCCACAATTCCATGCCTTTTAGGGTTTCTAATTTATATGTCTGTAATGATAAATTATTCTAGGAACTATGTACTTTATATTCAATAGGTTATGAGTTTTAACATTACTCTTTTCTGCTGATGTTATGATAACTTGCTGCTTATTTGTATCTTTACATGACGAATCAGCAACTAAAAAGAAAGGGAAGATGACAAACATCTTCAAACAAGGGGAGAAATATTGACACCCATCATCTCACTGTGATATCAGATCTCTCTCTCTGTTGACTGCCTCTTTTCTGTTGTCTCTCCACGTCCATATCTTTATCTCTTTCTCTTGTTTTGCCACTGCTAGTGGCTGTGAGATCAAATTACTGCATACAGATTACTGAAGCAATGCAATTCATAACATTCGGCAGTATACAGACCATACCATTGATGTTCTGAAATTTGTTTGCAGGACTGTTTAAGATACATATTTTGCAAACTGTTTACCAGACATATATATATCAAACATTTGATACCACACTGTCCTGTTTCCAAACACCTAGACAGGGGCTAGGATCAGTTGGCAGTTCTATGTCTTCCATTTGCTGGAGGCCAAATTTCATTTCAGCTCTGGCCAAGTGACAAGATGTGCATTGCCCGATGTTGGACAGCTGTTTCAATCTCCATTGCTCCTCAGATGTGTCCTCTTCCTGCCTTAATTAGTCTACGGAGGTACATAAATATAGGATGTATCGTCCAATCTAAATACCATTCATCCATCCATCTTTGACCCCAGAGCTCTACAGCTTCAATAATTCCTCTAGACAATCAAACCAAAAGCATTATGATAAACTATTATCTAATTTATGCAGCACAACAGAAGCAATGCATCAGAAAAAGTAAATAATAATTTATCCCATGTAAGAGATCTTTTACTTGCCCAGCACAGACACTGATGCAACGGGCTGCCAATTTAACGTTTCATCCGACGACATCCAGCTGAGATTTTGCTCATGGAGGTCCACTGAAATTTCGGGTCTCCAACCAGGATTCGAACCCATGCAGGCAAAGACCTTTAATGGAGCATTCGTGCGCCTTCACCACTCAGCTGCCTAGTTAAATGAGATTGGCTACAAAACAGAAAGCTAGTGATTTTGCTGACTACCTTTTTATTTTTGGATCATATGTTGTTTTTTATTAACTATAATTGGTCACATAACAACAATATTATTACTGCTTGCCTTCTTGCTACAAGAATTCACATGCCCTGATGTTATCACAATGTCTCTCTGAGGATGGCAATAAGGGCTTGTTAGCCTGCTTTGTTCTCTTCAATTGGATAGAAGAATGACTCAATTATTTTTGGCAGACAGTGTCAAGACAATAAGACAACTCCCATCTGATTGTTCTGTCAAATTGAGAGCTACCTAATTAAGCAGGCCAAAATATTGCTCTTAAAAGATGAAATACTTTGCATAAAAGATATCCATTTCTCTACTGGAAATCTTAACCTATACTGGTCACACTATCTACTTAATTCTGCTCACTGCTCCTTTGTTTCCAGTAACCGACATTCTGCCTCATTAAACCTTGTGATGTCAAGTTCGAAAGCATCCGAATATAGTTCATTAAAACTGCTGGTTATCTACGTAATGTTTGTAAATATTCCAACAAAGACATTAAGTTAAGGCCACATTAAATAAATAGGCCTATACATCAAGGATTGCTTTATAATGGATTTCATATGGCACGGGGTGGCCACACTATTTCACCACGGAAAACTATAATTAAAATACCAAACTTGCCGCAGTTAAATGAAGCCGTACAAGCCCTTTATTTGAAGGATGAAGTTTATGTTGGACAATTTTCCAATTTTAAAACAAATCAAACCTGACATGTGTCTGCTGAAATATCTTAATTTCGAGCAACAATATCTTGACTGATAGGTGCTCAAGGATGATTTGTTGAGAATTAACCAATTAGGGAAGTTACATGTCAAAGACCTGACACACAAGGACAACCCTGGAGCCACAGAATCCTGAGAATCTTTAGAATGTCAGTTTTTGACCTCCCTGTGTCTTAACAATAATTTCAATTTCTGACATAATTTCAGAAGATTCCATCCGAAGCCGGAGCAATGGAACAACATTTAACTTGCATGACAAAACTTTAATATAGTATCAATAATAATTTTCAATGCTTGTTTGTTATTTTATTTTGTAGTGTATATAATTGTATTAAATAATTATAACAGTGAATAAATGAAATAGATATTCTCTTCCGTGTTCATTTTTTATTTTAAATCTGTATTTTTGTTCATAACATGTAAGAGTGATTGTAAGCCCAATGGGGCTGGGGGCTAAGCAGAAGCTATGAGCCTATTCCCAAATAAAAGATTTTCTTTCTTTCTTTCTCTTTCTTGCTTGCCTAAATTAAAACCTATCAGTATTTGTTCTCTTTTAAAAAGATCATACCTAGCCAGGTCGCTGTAATGTCACTGTACTGTGATGGCTCTATCGTCATTATGAAGATATCAGTCCAAGCAGCTCTTTTAGTTTACTACAGTACACTGTTGTTTTTCTTTTCTAATTGGATAAATCATGGTTAATAACAGGTAAGACTGTTTTGAATAATATATTCATTTAGCTCCACAGAACAACAGCATCAATATTTTTGCCTTGAGGCGACACAAAATCTTGAAAAAAAAACAACAACTCAAAAACGAAAACTCAAAGACAAATGAGTAGTGATGCTTATTTCCACAGCCTTTTTGTGTACCAACCTTGAACGTTCTTCCAAAAGATGCAAATCTCTTAGGGGGAAATGTACAAAGAAAAATGGATGTCTTAAGGATGGATTTCGATGATCAAGGGAGATTTTAAAAGGAAAAAGTGACAAAAAAGGGATGTGGGATAGAATAGCTTTTACATTATACAACACATTAATGTACAAAAGTGTAAAGTAGTCTTTTTCTTTCAAAGCAGCAATGCCCTTGTGTGATTGTCCATGTAAACTAGTGGCAAATTTCTGCTGACTTCCAAATTCTGCGTATTATTGTAAGTCAACAAAAGAGGAATCTGAAACAATGAAGGTGGCCTTGCTTCATCAGCCATTCTTGCTATTCACATTGTTTCATCTCTTGCTATTGTTTTATATTTTGCTATTGTTTCATCTACAGTATTGTCTTATTGAAGCGGCTGTCGTTTTCTGCTGGCAAAGACAGGAGAGCTTTACTACTGTGTGCGCATAGAGAAAATATAAAACTTTAAATCTCCATCAACATTCTACAAGGGAGTGCAATGTAATGAAAAATCAGGTACACATAGAAACACTACTCACATAATATGAACAGTTCAACAAAAATAAGTCCCCTTTAATAAACCTGAATATCTCAAACAGTCCTTCTCCGATTTTTATGAAAGCTGGATTGAATTATAGACCTGTGTATTGACCCTAAATGTGTGTATTGGTCGTTCAGTGGCTTTATTCCTGGTTTTGCCAGCAGCCTTCAAGTGAGCCTACCCCTGTTTTCAAAAATCTGTGGCTATTCTAATGGATATGAACAATTTTACCAAGCGTGGGGAGCCACCAGCTACAGCATACTTCATCATGACACTGGAGAAAATTTGTTTCTCAATCATATTTAGTGGACAATTGAGGACTTCTCTTGTAACATTTTCACAATTTTAGGTTCCTTGGGTGACATTAGAAAATTTGGGCGGAGTTTGAGCACCTTCTGGAATTTTTAAAGTCAAAAGTTCAAATTTTTGAAAAGAGGGGCATGTGCACTCAGGGTAGGCTGGCTCAGACAAAAATGAAGCAATCAAGCTACAATTACACAGGCATAATATTTGAATATACAGGCCTACAAATACGATAACTTTAACAGAAATCAGAAAAGAGGTCTTTGAGATATTTAAGTTTTCGTAAAGGGGGACTTATTTTTGTAGAACCGTTCAGATGATATACAGTGGTCCCTGCATTATAAGACCACCCCTTCTGCGGTCATGAAGCGTTCTCTCGTCGGGGTGCAAAATGTACTAAAAAAACTACTTAGCACAGCAGGAAGGCGGTCACATAAGGCAACAGGGGGTCTTATAACACAGGGACCACTGTATATGCAAGACCAGGAATTGAAATGCAGATTGTGCAGTCCAGGCTTTGACACGAGCACCTGAACCAACTTGGCACCAGCTGATTAGCATTACCTTTTTTGAAACTTGACTGGGCAATTATTATTATTATCAACATTTTTTGCTGACTGAATGAAAGGGGAATGTAACTCAAGTTGCAGAATCGCTCAGTAATTTGTTGACTCAAATCAGCAAATGTGACGAATTTCTTATCTAATAACACTTATCAACCACTCCAACTCTAACTTTAAAATATTATCCTCTGTTACAGCTGACCATACCATCCTCACGTCTCAGTGCAGCCTTGGGTAAGCCTACCCTGACAACATGGGCTGTGTTTCATGAAGTAGTCATTAAAAGATCAACCAGCCTCTGGCGTGAAAAACATAATTCACAGTTTGAGATCATTAAGAGCAACTGTATATTTATTTGAAGAAAACCATAACAATTATTTAAATCACGGATTTTAAACACCGGAAAAAAAGCTGTACAAGATTTAGCATAATTATTCATTAGGCCTACACTCCTTTATTTAGCAGGGTAAGTGTAAACGAACCCTGCAATGGGAGGATGGACCATACAGGTGTAACTGTCATCCAACCAGTGAATCGTTCACATAATCAGCTTTGACTCAGTCACTCATTCTCAATTTGTTATTATCATTGTCACAGCTTCTTGAACAATCATACATATTATTGATAAATTTTAATGTGCAATTGGTGACTGTGAACCTGAATAATATTGTTCTCTTTCCAATTGATGCATTGTGATCGGTATCAGCAACTCTATAGGACATCGATTTACATGCCGACTAGAGTCACTTGACTGTGTTATACAAGCAGCATTGATTTATCTTCAGTTTATGGAGGGATGAGATAACACAGCCCTGGCAAAGTTTTGTTGGACCTGAGCAAACCAAGTTGGGAAGATGAAGCATAAAAAAAGGTATAATTCGCCTGAAAAATTATTCTGAGCTATGACACTGGTCTCAAGAGATTGTTACAAAAAGAGGAAATGTTTACTTTTAAATTTTAAGTTAGGATGATCTGAAGTAATTTTGGATAAGCAAGTCGACATGTACAGAAGCATTATCAAATTAAGATGAATGATTGCTTTCTGAGTTTCTCTAGTCAATTTAGAATGTCATCCATTCTCATCACAATTACTATGCCAATTTGTCATATGGTTAATTTATGTTCGATGATGATTATGTTCATGAAAAAAAATCCTACCCTTACCCAAGTTGTTCTGATGATATTTATTTATTTGATGAAATATCTGATTTCCAAGATTCATGTTGGTTTTGGCAAAGCTACACATTTGTCTTACTCAGCTTTGTTTGAGAGATATTCACATTAATAACATCTATTGTGATTTTAGCTCAAAAGAAATTTATACCCAGTGGATCTGAAAGGAAGAAACAATCCTTCCAAACAAGCTCTGCATCTTCACCCGTCAATAACATTACTCTCAGTTAAAGGACAGCCTCAATGCTGTCTCACTATCCTCAATGTTCAGCGTTTTCTTAATTGCAAGGGAATAGATGCTTAACTGCTTGCGCTGCCATAAATCAGTAATTATTTCTACAGTTGAGATGACTTGGAAGCCAAGGGAATGAGAAAGTTGTTCATGCTGTTTGAACTAACGACATGAAAAAGGGTTTTGGTTTTCTATTTTCCTGCTAAGCGAATATTCAAACCGGAAGAACTATCCCATCCCTCCAATAAATCATCCGTATTTTGTGTTTCACCCAAGACCAAACTTATTGTTTTTTTTGGGTAAAATTTCTCAGATTTGCATTGAAGGACTGTTGAGAAACAGTTCAGTTTATCATTGATATCAGGAAAAATGTATATGTGTTTTTATAATATTAGTATCAGAAGTGAAAAAATGGTATTAGAGCTTCCGTGGTTTGAAGTGAAGACTTTAAGACTTGTGGAATAGGTGACTGGTGTTATGTCTAGCAAATTTCCCTCCTCTGCCTGATATGAACGTGATTGTATGACACTGATCACTAAGAACCCATTTACACTGGATGTGCCATAAATCACAATTCATCATGACAAGAGAGACAGTAGCTGATCTGATGGATCCACTTTTTGTTACTGAGGCGATCTATTTCACCTTTGCGCTTGCTGGTTGATCTATCAGTGACATGCATGTGAGTGGGAATGTTTTATCAACTGTTGCTACTGTCATTGAAAGATCAGTGCTGACTGAATTTGACCATCATTCTCAACAAGGTTTCAGCAGATACATGTACTCAAAGTGAGAAAAGAGAAGGTTTGGAAGTATTTTACTCTACCTACGATTGACCTAGTGTTAAAAACTTAGCATTGGCATGTCACTTGTGACTTGTCAGTGTCTATCCTCTGTTTCTCTTCAGGTATTCTTTGTGGTCTAACTGACCAACAAAAGCATAATATGATAATGCCGCAGCATAGAAGACGGGACTTGTAACTACTCGATTGATCCAAGCATAATTTTTTTGCTAATTTTATTTTTTTTGGGTATTGTTTTTTTGTGCAATTTTTTTTTTTTTGGATAATATATTTTTTTTTTCAGAAAAAATGTTTTTTTTGGAAAATTTTTTGTTTTTGGAAATTTTTTTTTTTTTTGAAATTTTTTTTTTTTTAAATTTTTTTTTTTGGAATTTTTTTTTTCTGGAAAATTTTTTTTTTCTGGAAAATTTTTTTTTCGGAAAATTTTATTTAGGGGGGAATATCAAACAGAAGAAGAAGAAGAAGGTAGTCACGTTGTAGTCACGCGTGAAGAGAAGCAAGTTCCAGGATCAAATTATGGGATGTCTGAATCCCTTTTTTTTATTGAACCATCTGGAGCACTCCACTCGCCTGATAGCCATAAGGGACGAGACACCTCGCTTCGCTCGGTGAGCCAGTGGCTCTGTCCCGTCTATTAATAATAGCCTTGCCCTGACCTTCCAAAAAAGCATCTGAATGTTAAATGTGTACAACTTTTCACTCATCTGTGGTATTGGATGACATTTCTATTATGATGGATAAAATTGAGCACCAAATGACTTTTTAAAATCTCAATTTAGGCGGAGAGGTCCTTGGCTGTATAATCTGTATTGGAACCATGGCAAATGACAAAGGATATCTAAAAATCCTCTGCCTTGAAATGACATTATGAAACAACACCAGAGACCAAATAGTTGTCAGAAAAAACACGTGATTGCAGCAAACACTTTTAAAGCAATTTGGTGAAGAAATCAATAATTCGCATTATTTGGATTTACTCAAGTCAGAAAAGGACTGATGTCATTCTTTCAAGGTATTCATTTAGCCTAAAAACACAATATTTTCGGTCATTTTTGAGTGTCTAGGTTTTTAGAAACTTTTGCTGTAATATTTGCGATGCTTCAGTAATATTCAGATCTGTTTCCAATTTTTTTTTTCTCAATTCTTTGTTGTTTTTTCTTAAATTTGCCCAGCAATACATCAAAATGTGTCATAAGACATAATGGGTTGAAAAAAAGAGCTGCAAGCATCCAATGCTCAACAGTCCAACAATGAGAGCCGTCTATCATTTGTTGTTCATGTCTTAACATCCAATAATATAGCGCATTCTTTCATCGCATTTGGAATCAATACCTGAGCCGAAAAAAACAACATTAAAAAGTGTCCATGCATTGATAAGTGTTATTCAATCAAAAGTTTTCAAAACTTCATTTAACTTTTTACTTCTGCTTGTCACAAGAGAAAAAACACAAAAATGTCATTGACCCTCCACAAAGTTGGTGACCCTTGCAGTGACATACAAGTGCTCAAGTAATCTCCCAATTTAGAAAACTAATTGAGAACATTGTTTTAAACATTCCTTTAATGACCTACATGCACAACTGTCAGAAAGTGAAGGCTTCAATAATTCTAGGTTGAACGTGCTTTATTGGGGTTGTATGTTATTAGAAATAGCATTTTTTTCTATTTCTCTTGAAAGTGAATTGATTTAATATTTATCAAATAGATGTTTTATACCAATTTCTTTACCTCTCTGTGAAAACACATTGAGCAATGTTCTATCTATTTCACTATCATAGGACTTCAGGAGAAAATTAATGTACATGTCCTTCCTTAGTTTTGTGTTGTCCAATGAGGAATTTGTGACATTATTTTCACCCAGAGAATAAGTGGAGTGTTTCACTGACTCAGCGGAAACTTGACTGAATCAATACGATCTTGAACAGAGCTGAGCTCTAAATCAGGCCAAAAGTGGAGTGGATCATTTATTCCCAATCTTGGTTTTGTTGCGAAAGAGGATTGCACCATAAATTGTCATTTATCTATTGAATCTTAATCCTGCCACATACATTATTGCAATCTTTATTTTTCTATGGAACCGCTGTTGTCAAGGTGTAGTCACAGATATGATTGTAGTATCAGATATGGTTGAAGTGAATGAAAAATTCCAACACCATAAAAGTCCATATATTTAATGAATCATGGAGGCTGACATTTGGCAGGTTGTTCTAGATGCCTCACCAGAAACCAAAACATTGAGTGGCCCAGAATGGGGACTTCTTGGTTGAACTTTCATTGCCATCCATATATATTCAGGTATTATATATCGGATCTTACTCGAACTTTCACCAAGCCATCCATATATTGGCCGGGAATGAGCTTGGCTGCATCAGAAATTCATGTAAGCAAGGACGTGAAATAGAGCACCACTGTTGAAATGTTGTCGCCTGGTGTCATCCAACATCCCAGAAAGACATTTGGATATTCTCGAAGAACTTGTGACCAACAGATTATATTGCAGACTGTAGTCATGCATGATGTTATTTGCAAGACACTACCAGGTTGCCTTTTTACATTTTCTCACAATCAAGTTCATTTGAAAGTTTCATCTTATAAGTAACTTTGCAAGATAAGAATTTGCATGCAAATTGTACAAGTCTTTCTGAATGCTGTAGCGGTGCACTTGCACTCATGCAAATCTGACATTCTCTCTTCCAACCCTCTACTATTGTGTTGCGCAACAAATTTATAAGTCTAAGATGAATCTCTATCATAAAAAAACTCAACCTTGTTGAATCAATCATGAGGTTGATTCTGATCAAAACATCTTATAAAAGAGATTAACCTAATTTATTTAGGTTTTATGCATCAGATCTCCTGACAACCTGCACCTGATAAAATTAATCCACCTACAGAGTCTTGCACTTGGCTGCATCAAGCAAGCAAAAGGCAGAACAGTTAACCTGAGACTTTTATAGCTTACTGACAGATTTTCCTTAGTTTGAGTAGCTTTACAGTTTGCAAGAATCATATAAATAATTTCTGGTTTTGTGCAGTTATTTAGTCTCATGAAATCAGAATGCTAAGTACTGTTACCAGGAACTGATGGTTGTATGAAACAATGTAGCAATCACAACAAACAAAAAACAAATTTTACTAGAAAAACTTCACTTCAAACACACCAGCACCAGCTGATTTCTCATCTGCATTGCCATGCTGGTTACAGGACTTAAGTGTGTAACTACAGAATAAGTGTCAAGCAGTCAACGTCTTCTTTCAGTGGAGCGATATCCTTGATTTAGAACTGTCAATGGTAATCAGTGGATCACAATACACTGAAATAGCTGAGTTCTCAATTCTCCATATTATTGCAACTCAACAAAAGAGGAATCTGAAACAATCAAGTTAGCCTTGCAGCCTCAGCCATTCTTGCTATACATGTAGCTATTGCTTTATCCATGACTATTGTTTTGCATCTGTAGTTTTCTCCTTGCAAGGACACAGGAGTCATTTGCTATTTGTTGCATAAAGAGTAAATACATCTCTAAACTTCACACCAAACTTCTGCAAAGCAGTGCATTCAAGCACATGTAGAATTGTTTCTCAATCTCACACATATGTTGTCAAGTGTTCATGATGATTCCGTGATGGAAAGCATTGGCCAGTAAACTGTTCCTTGACCAGGAATTGAAACCTGGTGTGAAACAGTCATTTATACTACCTTGACACCCAGCTGCATTCTCAATATTGGTTCCTTTTTGTCAGTGTGTTTGGGCAATAACTCGTCTTCAGAAAAAAAGTTTGGTTTTTTTTTTGATTTTCCTTTGTATACTTCATAATGAATCTATGAAAGAGGAATGTGAAATGAGTAGTAAAATATCCAGAATAGATTCATAAACTTGTCATAAATTCTTTATTCAAGTTAATCAGCTAGGTCTTTGATTCTTTTGCTTAATCTGAAATGTTTCTCAAGGAAAGATCTGGCCGCATGGATTTCTCCACCTTACAAAATGAAGAATATTCAGTTGGCATGGAACTTCTTCAATTCAAGTAAAACAATCATATTTATAAATTCTAAAAAATTCTATATTGGAAATCAGAACCATGCACAATTATAAGTATTACATTAGAAGGACGAGTCTTTGAAGATATACAGTGACTGACTGTGTTGAACCAAAACATTGACTCTTTGTGATCAGAGGAGACCATCAACAACTCTGGGACATTGATTTACAAGGTGACTTGAGCCAGTTGACTGTGTTATACAAGGGGCATTGATTTATCTGTCATGGAGGAATGAGATTAGACTGGCAAAGTTTTGCTGGACCTGATCTAACAAAGTTGTGAAGATGAGGCAATCATGTTAGTTCGATGCTATAGAAAAGTAAAAGTAAAAATTGGCAATGTCTAAATTATACACACAGTCTTTGTCAAGGTAGCTGGGTGGCTGAGTGATTAAGGTTCCATCTGTTCCCCTGATATGAAGGAGAACCTGAAATTTTCAGTGGACCTTTATGAGCAAAACCCCAGTTGGGTGTTGTTCGGATGAGATGTAAAATTGGTGGCTCCTTGTATCAGTGTATGTGCTGGGTTAGTAAAAGATACAGGCCCTTCACATGCCACATGGGGTAAATGTGTAACATGTTGAGCACTCCTACTCTCTCTCCCAGCTCACCAATCAACCCTTGTGAGTGCCCAGAACTGAGCTTAGAGGGCTGCACATACCATATCTATCTAATAATTTTAATTTGTTAAAAAAATGTATTAATCGCAAAAATAAATTACTGAGTATTATGTATTATTCGCCAAAAATATATTATTCGCCAAAAATAAATTACTGAGCTTTAAAGAGGAAAGTTGTGTCTAGTGCTTGTTTGGATAATACAAAGAAGGTACAATTGAGCAAAAATATTATTAAAATGAGAGATGGCTTTTTCAACTCAATATTTTGACTCAACTATTTTCCCCAAAATTGGCATGGAAAAAAAAAATCAGTATTTAGATGGCTTTTAGAGTAATACTTATTCTAATCAAAGTTGTTCAGATACTGTGTTTACTTCATAAAATATCTGATCTCCAAGATTCATTTTAGTTTCACAAATCAACACATTTGTCACACCCAACTTTACTTAAGGAAATTCAAACAAAAGCCACATTGAACCACAACTAAAATTTTGAGTGATTTTTTGCTTTGAAAATTTAAACCAGGCGAATGTGAAAGGGAGAAACAAATCTTCTAAACAGATCCCTCATTTTCACCGATCGATAACTCTCAGTGGCAGGATAGCTCCACTGTTCAGACTCTTCCCAATTTTAAAAGAAACAATTCTTTGCCACTTCTGCTGCCATAAATTTGAAATTATTTCTCTGGTTGAGGTGACTTGAAAGCCCAGGAAATGAAGAAATTATTCATGCTGTGTGCACTAACAACATGAAGAGGGGCTTTGGTTTTCTATTTTCTCAGTCAGAAAATACTCATGGTAGAAGGCATATCACATTCAAGTTATAAATCATGCCTATGAGAACCTATGTGCAATATTACTATAAATTTGGCGCTAGCTTAATTAATGTTAGCTAAATTACTGTTATTATACAAATTTTTTTGTTTGACTATGCACTTTAAACTTTTTGTTTCCAAGTGACGGAAATTGGAAGATTTGCAGTGAATGACTGTTGTCCATTAGCTCCCTTCCAGGTATCGGTGTTGGTGGCATCTGCACCAAAAAAGCAATGTTGATATTTGATTGGAGCCTTTGTCTTGTATATCACCAATTGTATAGGTATCAGAATTCCTTTTTATCAGGAAGTGGTACCCAGTGTTATGTCTAACAAATTTGCCTACTCCTGCTTGACATGAGAGTGATTTTATGACACCCAGTGAGAACCAAATTACACTGAATGTGTCATAAATCACAATTTATCATGGCATGAGAGACAGTAACTGATCTGATGGATCCACATTTTGTTACTGAGATGATCTATTTCATCTATGCATTTGTTGGCCAATCCATTGGTGACATGAATGAGAGTGAGAATGTTCTATCAATTGATATTGCTGTGATTGAAAGAATCAGTGCTTGATTGAATGATCGATCTGTATTTGTGTATGCTGGTCACAGTAGTACCTACTGATTGATAAATGGTTAGCACTTAAATGTTAGATGAGCAAGTAAGTTCAAATCAAGACAAAGCTGTAAGCGTATCATTTCACTGTGCTGGTCCATTGTTTTTCTATTGGTATTCTTTGTGATCCAGCTGAGCAACAAAGGCAAATTTAATAGCCTTGCCCTGCCCTTCTAAAAAAAAAACAGAAAATAGGAAGCAGCATCTAAACCTAAAATGCATATAACTATACATCTATCTGTGTCATTAAATGAGGTTTCCATTGTGATGGATGAAGATTGATCATCAATTGAAAATATTTTTCATTTCATTTCTGCAAAGGCCTTGAGCTTCTTGGTTGTACAATATTTATTTGAACCATGACAAATGATGTTTAAATTCTTCTACCTTTAAATAGAGTAATGAATCAACACCAGAGACAAAACAGTTGTCAAAAGATATGCTGTGGTTGCAGTAAATATTTTTAAAGAGAAATGGAGTGAAGAAGTCAATATTTTGTATAAGTTGGATTTACTGACCTTCTTGCAGGAGTAGTCAAAAGTAATGATCCTGAAGCTTGAGCATGACATGCTTTCAAGGTATTCATATAGCCTTAAAAAGCATGATAACGTCAGTCACTTCTGAATGTCTGGATGCTCCTGACATTTGCTGTAAAAAGTGATATCTGATGCCTTATGTTACATCCAGATCTGTCTCTAATTTCATGTTTTTCCTTCCCTTGTAATTTTTTCTTCAATTGTGCAAACACAACAAAAATGTAATAAAGCAGTAACTGATCCAAAAAAGAAGCATGTGTCTATTAAGTGCGATTTTTCATTGACTAAATATAAAATTCCTGAGCAGTGATTACTGCCATCTGTAAAGTAATGTAACAACATGAAGGGAAATTAATAATAAATTTTAGGTATTTTAGATGTAAACTATATTGTCTTTCAGAATTATATATGCAAAAATATAAATGTGTCAGTGTAGTGTCATTTTGTCAAAAAATTGCAAAACATAATTAATTTTTTTCTTCTGCCTGTCAAAAGAGAAAGACAACAAAAATGTGACATCTGTGACACACAAAATGTTCATTGAATCTCCCAATTAAGAACACTATTCAGTGACACTACTTTAAACATTATTCTTTTAATGACCTACAATTATATTATATGGTGTGTGCGATGTTTGGGGAGCGAGTGACAATTTCAAGATGTATCAAATGCAGGAAGTGAAGGCTTCAACAATACCATTCTGAACAGCAGCAAATAACATGTTTTATTGGGGATGTATGTTAGAAACAGCATCCAATTTCTTTTTTTTTCTATCTCTCTTGAAAGTGAATTGATTTACTGTTTATCAATTTGAAATTGATATTTTCTACCAATTTCTTTAAGTGACTGTGAAAATACATTGATTTTACCTATTTTCCTTATCATAAGATTTCCCTTGTTCTGTGTTTTCAGATGAAAAACCTGTTGTGTGATTTTTTTCAGCTGGAGAATTAGTGGAGAGTTTGCTGACTCGGCAGAAACTAGACAGAATCGATACAATCTTGAATGGAGCTGAGCTCAAAATCTGGCTGAGAGTGGAGTGGATCATTTATTCCTGATCTTGGTTTTGTCGCGAAAGAGGATTGCACCATAAATTGTCATTTGATATATTCCCAGATGTAGACGCAGCTATAGAACCTTACTCCTGCTACAGAAATAGGATTACAATGTTTCTTTTTCTATGGAACAGCTGTACAAAATGGTTTCAGTCAAGTTGTAGTCAGAGATATACTTTAAGTATTGCAACCCTTCAGTTGGTAAATATGACTTAGCGGGCAGAAATACGGGTTTAAGGAACGATAGAGTGGCCTAGAAAGGGACGCTTTAGTGGTTACTGTATTGTAAAGGTATCTACAGGTTCAGGCATTACATATCCCATCAAGCTTTAAATTTCATCACATCAAGCTTTAATTAAGGAACAAACCCATTTAAAATGTATATGGGTTCTCGGCCAAGAATTTAATGTCAAATTCAGATCAAAAAAGGAGTCCCTCAAAGGTCCATTGTTGGACTATCAATTTTTAACTTTTTTATCAACGACCTTTTTATGTTTCAATCAGATTTTAAAATTGCAAATTACGCAGATGATAATACCATCTACTCATCCGCCCCTAGTAGAGAAATACTGTTGGATAAACTCTCCCGGGCCACTTGTGTAGCCCTCAAATGGTTTAGCAATAACAACCTTCAGGCAAACCCACATAAGTTTCAATTCATTGTTTTTGGCCAGAAACATGAAAATGTCGTTCTTGATGTGAATGTTGTTAAAATAGATGAATGTGACAGGGTTAAATTGCTAGGTATTTCTATAGATCAAAAGTTGAAATTTGGTGAACATGTAAGGACAATTTGCAGAAAAGCAGCCTGGCAACTGGCAGCCTTAGGAAGAATAGCTAGATATTTATCAGCCGATGCCAGAATGACAATTTTTCGAAGTTTTATTGTAAGTAACTTTGAGTATTGTAAATTACTGTGGCATTTCTGCTCGAAGACTGATGCACGAAAGATCGATAAGCTCCAGGAACGGGGGCTGAGAATCGTACTCCAAGATTATGACTCAGACTACAATGCTCTCCTTGCAAAAGCGAACATGAAAACGCAGGAGGAGTATCGATTAAGATCAATGTTGATAGAAGTCCACAAAGCTGTAAATGAAAAAAGCCCTTTATATGTAAGATCATTGTTTAAGCCAAAATCTACCCCATACAATCTTATAAGAGAAAACCAACTGACTCTTCGACAATGTCGAACCAAGGCCTATGGCCTTGAAACATTCTCGTACCAGGGTGCTCGCTTATGGAACAAGCTTCCAAATTCCCTGAAAGCTGTACATGATGCATCTTTGTTTAAAAATGAACTTAATACAGATGCGGTCAGGTCTTTGATTTTAAGTACTCAATTATTTTATCAGAAACTATCTAATTTTAATCTATTAATTTTACTTATTAGTTTTTACCTGTTGATAATTTTTATTGTCTGTTATTCAAATATTCGGTGACACTAGCCTTTGGCTAACGTTAATTGTATTGTAAACCGAGTCTAAATAAAATTTGTCTTATGTCTTATGTCTTATGTCTTAATATGTTTATGTTCAGAAGCAATATCATCAAGACATATGAAATCTGATAATGTCACCTTTTGCTAATTGCAACCTTAATTCATTCATCTTGATGTTACTAATATCCCAGAAGACCTTGAATTATTCTCAAGGAATTTCTGAACAGATAAGATGATAGAATATATAACGCTAATAAGATTCACAGAGAAAAGGAAGGCTTTCTTTTGATGAGATCTGGCAAGCTAACCTTGTGAAATAAGCTTCTAGAAGAGGTTCAGAAATATTTTCACAGCACCAGGAATTTTGAAGAAAGCGATGGTTTTCCATTTCAGCATCCAACGAAATACCCGGTGAATCACATTTTGTAATTTCTGAGAAAATTGACATCTAGAATCTAGCCCTAGCAATAAGACTCATTGGGTTTACCATGGGAAATTCTATGGTGAATACCACGTATGACTGATAAGTCTTCAATGCTTTTCAGAATAATTAAAAAATATGTATATATATATATATATATATATATTATATATGATGAATATAATATTATAACATGGGGTCTCTTTCAAAGCATGACATCTACAAGCAGTTTAGAAAAGAGACACCTCAGTTCTAGCTTTACATTTATATCCCGGGGCCATCCCCATGGAAATTTAATTGAAATGAAAACCTATTTGAAGTTCTTAATTGCAGAGAAATTAATGTCACATTCAACATGTTTTGAATACTAATTCAACAATGCTGTAATCATTGAGACATATGACATTAAATTTGATAATGTCACTCCTGGCTATAATTAAGGCTTATTAAACCCTAAGTAATTCCAACGCATAATATAAGCAATATTACTACAGTTACAAAAGATGTTGTCACTCCATCCTCATCTCTTTGGCTGCTGAGACAAATTCTGCATCTCATTGACCCCAGTGAAGAAAGCATCATCCTCAGGGCTTCGTCCTGTCTGGTCATAATAGTATTTCTAATGGTATTTGCATTCATATTGAGGATTAACTCTGCAGACCATTGCTATAGTTTAGTACTGCTTGTTGCATCCTAGGAATATCATCCTGAGAAGTGAGGAAGGGTATAATTCACTTTAGCGGGCCGTGAAAATGACCATATTTGGAGAACAATGATTTTGTGTCGTCATTCATTTCTAACTACGGTGAAATGTTTACATAACGCAATCAACACATGACGACAATCTTATTTTAGTGATGCAAAAAGTAGCAAAATACACTAAAAGCCTTACAGTTTATTGAAATAATGGCATGGAAACCAATCGGCGAAGTGTGGGGGCGGCAACCCCCACGTTAACATCTAAAAAAATATCGTTTTCATTTGCCAAATATGGTCATTTTCACGGCCTGCTATAGTGAATTTTTTTACATGGCAGCAATTTCAACCTTTCAGTGTGTTTCTTTGATTTTACTTTAATTATTTGAAAATTTATTCAATATAATTATCTTACTGAAATACACTGTTTCTGCATTAAATGTAGCAAATGTTGTGGCAAGATGGACAGAGCTGAGGCCTATATGGACTACCCCTCGTACATATATATGAATTATTTTTTCTCAATAGGTATAGTTATATAATGATAAACAGCATTTAGTTACAACATTACGACTTTATTTGATAAAATAGATCCATCTGCATCCTCTTCGAGTGTCTCTGAAATGATGTGCCATCACTATTAATACAGACCGCTCCCAGAGTTTGGTGTTGAGCCTATAGAAATAAGATCATCCCTCTTAAGCTGAGAATAATGAGCCCCACGCCCCCACCGGACAAACTGTAGTTGCTTCCGGCTGAGGAGGTTCCCTCATTTGTCAGGATGGTGAAGGTCGACAATCAGTGTACACTACTTTTTGGAGGTTTTTTTATTCAATATAGTATACTCATGCTAAAAAACAAACTAAACTAAAAGAATATGCCTGGATGCTAAATATTGTGGTCCCTTCTTATAAGACTTCTTCTTCATGTGACTCCCTTCTCCTTCGGGAGGTGATATTGATTCATAGTAGCATGAAATAATCAAAATAATTATAGTTACACTCTAGAACGGATTTGTCTGGATATTGGACTTGAACCGTCAATGAACCGAAATAGTGTTATAATTGTACATACCCTGTAACTTACTTACAGTCTGTCTCATTTCTGGAATGAGTGTTCGTTGTCCAAAATAAGAAAAACATTACAAAAATGTGACAGAAAAATTGCAAATTTGCTGATCTAGCCATGAATATGTGTATTTCTGCTGTGTGACCTGTAGATCAGGAGCAATCAGGCCAAACACCAGTTCGCATGTTGTGAGACAAACAGTAACTGTCTTTTCGACTGAACATGCACATGTACGTACCAGTGAAGCAGAATGCAAGATAATTTGAGCTGAGCCACTCACTCACTCGCCAAGTCTTTTCCTGCTTTAAAATTGTGTATAATTCATTCTTTGTCTCGTTTTGGCCTTTTTGTTCTGTCCCCACAAATCTAGTTTTGTTTTCAATGTTTTCTCTTGAGTACTCAAAGGCACACCACTAAAAGACAATGGAAATAAGCATCATTATCTTTGCATCTTGAACAAATGAGATATGCCTCTTGTTTCACAGTTTTTGTGAATTCTAAATGTTGGTACTCATAGGTAAGCCCTATTATATTCTGAGCACACATGAATAATTTGATATTTGATTGTACTCAGTCATGGCACAACATTTTTCCTGATTGTTAGTCTAGTGGTGGCATGCTGGGCTGCTAAAAGTGCTAATGCCTGGTCTGGGATTTGAATCCAGGTCTTCACGGGTAATCTCAGCGTATATGTTGGATGGCAGTTTCAACCATCCTTCGCTTCATTGCAATGTCCTCCTCCTGGCCCAATTATTGATCCTGCATGTATACAATAAGGAACTTCGGGAATTCACAAGGCTACTGAAATCATAATAAATTCATCACAGAAGTGACATGTCAAGAACCTGACATTTAAGGACAGTCTGTAAGGACAACATTTGTACCCTGGAAATTGCTGGTGTTATGAGAATCTCTTGTAGATATCAAGTTGGACCTTTGAGGGTCATTTCAATCATCTGAAGAACATTCAGAACATTCTGAAACATTCCATTGAGAATAAATTGGAATTTGAGTTGAGATTTGTGAGAATAAAAATGTACAATATGAACATGCACCCCCAAATAAACAGGCTGAAAGGTATATGGATACATGTAGTAAAATTTGACCGGCATATTAACCTACATGTACATTGTTGTCCTATACTCATATTGCTCACATACCTCCCCCCCTCACTTGACATGAAAAGCATTGTCTACAGCCTTCCTCTTGACCATCCAGTACTACCTAACCCTTTTCAACCATTATTTTTTACTTTAGTGTCCATTGTTTTCTGCTTAAAACCACTCACTGGAGTTCGCAAAACTCAGTGGCAGCACATGTTCATTAAATTTTATCATGCGAGATGAAAGCGCACATCCTGCCAATGATGGCACTCAGTACTTTGCAATAACTGACACTGAAACTATTGTATCGATGTACTGTGGTTATTCCATCCTTTAGCAATCACCCGGAAACCATTTTTGTGTCAAACTTGTGTCAACCGCCATGGCATGGAGTTCATGGACTGTTCTCAGCATCTGGGAAATGTGACAGAAAACAGACCTCATAACTCACAAGACACTTCATTTTAAAATCTTCTAGTAATGCTTTGTAATAATTCAAGCTTCGATGGTGCTTTTTAGTTGCTAACTTTTTAGGGGGTGAGGCAATCGCAAACAGCAGGAAAATCAATGGAAAAGTGAAATTCAACCAAACTTCTGTAAATCCACTTGGAAATTCTATGTTTTTCTTTAATATCTCCTTAAATACTGATGAAAACTCTGTCTAGGTATTCTGATATTAAACGGCCACATCATTAGTCCACAATATATAAGCTGGATCTTCATTGGAATATGCAATATGTAAATATGTCGTTAAAACTGATGTAAACTTGAGCCCCTGATCCTGCATAATCATTCCATTATCTCAAGCTTGCGAAGTAAATAGAATGTTTATATATGTGAGCTCTTAGTATAATTAACCAATTTCTTAATACTATATAAATCTGTTAAATAATTCACTAACGGGAATGGGAGAACAAAGGAAATGGGACCATGGGAACGTGGGAACGTAAGACCTGGGGAACACAGAATCCATGAAACCTAGGTGCACTGCACACCCCACTGTTGATAGTAACATCGGTCACAGTTGTGTATGTCTAGAACTGAGAAAAAAGAACCCGATTATCAATAGCTCTTTAAATATCAGCGGTCCACAGAATTTTCAAAATTGCACTCAACTTGGCCTTGTGATGTTACCGATTTGTAACTAATGATTTGTCTGTGTTAGTTACTATTTATTGATTCAGTCTCAAAATTAATTTCGTCTTTGACTCCACCTGAAAATTAAAGTTCGATTCCAACACTGATTCCACCCAATAACCTCCTACTCCATGATTCCCGACCATGACTCTGACTCCAGTTCCAAAGCCCTGGATGATAGGTGTATGAGAAGTCGAATACTGAACAGTGCACACTCTATAAACAAAAAATCTATTCTATCATTACACATAGTCCATTCAGATTCTTTGGTATTCAAAATTTTAAATTGAAGTTTATAGGTTGGAAGGGAAGGCATGGGTATAGTGCAAATTAGGGCACTTAGTATAAGTTAGACACCAATTTGGAGGGTTCTAACATGTTTTCTGCCAGTTAGATCCCAACCAGAATTCTGGGAATCAGCTCTTTCGTAAAGTAGACCTTCATATTTTTGAAGTAATTGGCAACATCCAACATTATTAAAAATTATTTGTCGCAAAATATATTCACACATAAGCAATCACCAAGAGCCATTTGGTCTTGTGATAACTATGCCATGCAAGTGTGTAAACCCTTCAATAGGTGCTAGGATGCAGCCAGGGTCAGTTTCTGTCATTCATCCTTTGTCTAGAGATGCTTACAACCGACAAAATGCCCAATATGTGATGATGGTCACGTTCCATGGATCAATACAGTGGCCTCCTTTGCTTTGCAATAACAGCAGATAAGACAGGAGCTCAGCTGCAGTGGTGATCATGAAGTTGAATGTAACTGTTCAAACATTTCCTGATTTATTCAGGCTATGAAATTTAATGGTATTTTGGAATGTTTGTTTACGAAAATAGCAAAGTCTGAAAATGACAGACTCCCGGATCCTCAAGTTGAGTTGTCTATGATATGGTTATGAGTGAAGTATGGCCCAAAAGTCAAAAAAGCAAAGTCACAGCACAAAAAACCAAAAATAATAAAAAGAAAAAAGCAGTGAACCATATTCAAAAATTAACAAAAGGTAGGATGTGTGTGAAAAACAGCATTAGCACATTTATAAGTGGCAGCCCTTACTTGAGGGCCTTGACCCATTTGACATCTTTTAAAAGCCCAAAGCAAAGGAGAGTCAACATGGCAATGGCAAACAGCAGGGAAATCCGTGGAAAAGTCTTCTTCAACCGGAACTTCAGTAAATCCTCTTTGGAAATTTACATGATATTTTATATCTCCTCTAATACTCATGAATGCTTAATCTGTCTCTTGATATTCTGACATTGAACTATCCATGATATATTAATATACACTGCATCTTCATTGGAATATATATATGTCTTTAAAACAATTTAAACTTGAGCCCAAGATCCAGCATAATCATTCCATTATCTCAAGCTTGCTAAGTGAATAGAATGTTTATTATCGTTTTATTAGATACATGTTTTTCCAGTTTGTACTTTGCTTCATCTCAAAACTGTGATGTCACAGAAACAGTTGCATAACTTTGTATATAACGCACACATTTCAAGAAACTGCCGAAATGCATTGACACATGGAGTATGTATGTTTGGCTGGTTTAGCCTTAATACCCACAGTGGTTGATAGATGCTTCAATAGAATGTAACTGAATCAAACAAACCATTTTGGCCTATATTATCCCCAAAAGAGAGTTACACTGCTGGCCAAAACTTTGGAGATGATAAGCTGCTCACCACCACCTTGAACTTGAAAGCCATTACCATAGGCGTACGGCGGGCAGAATTTTTGGAGGGGCGAGCGACATTTGCCCGAATTTCACGATCCAAATTTTATACTATGTCCAGTGAAATTGCTAGGAAACACCTGATTTTCAATAATATTTATTGGACCATCTGCCCAAATTTTCAGCATCCTTGCCCGAATTTGGGCCTTTTCTCAAAGGTTTGGGGGGGGGGGCAACCGCCCCCCACCCACCACCCCCTCCCATTACTGTTAGGAACATTTCCATTTACTTTCCAAATAAATACCTGCAAAAATAGTGCAACAGCACTGATTTATATGAAACCAGGCAGTCATTGGACATGCCATTTTCCCGGTTTTTGGCCATTCAACATGCAATTTACCCCAGTTTCCATCACAAATTATATGAAGATTTTATATGACTATATTTCTATACAGGTTTTCTAAATAACTGCCAAATTTTACATTGTAAAATGATTCTGCTACAAATGACAGCCAAAAATCTTCAAATATTTATTCTTTTAGGAATTTGCTCATTTACAGATGATTTCATATTTGTAGACATTTGAGGCAGAAAATACATCATTTTTCTTGCAATTTTCATTGGTCGAGAGAAGGTATGACACCACTCTCTCCTGAAAAGTGACCCAGCGTTTTACATGGGTGACCATGGCATTTTGATCTCCTTACAGGGACTGACTTTAGCAGTTTCAAGTGAGAGTTTCAGTTTGTGTTTCACACATTTTCAGTACATACATTCTGCAAGTTCAATGTTGTGCATTCAGACGATTAGGATCGGGCGATCCATGCAATGACTGTTTATACAGAAAATAAACATGTATAACTGTGAGTGTAAAATCTCTCAGAAGAGGGGCTCAGCTCAGACGGCAGGGCAATGGGCTACCAATCGCGGGGTCCTTGATCTTATTCCCACTGGGATTTTCTTATGAATGTTGACCACATCACTGGGCTACCATCCTGTTTTGAAGGACCCTTCAGAATTTATGATTCTGTGGAGTTTTGTTCGAACTTTCTGTCAAAAATGTATACCCCCTTTGGTTTCATGCTTATTTGTACCTCTCATGCATTTCATGTGGATTTTTACTATGTACTCTTTTCTTTTATTAAAATTTCATACTCCCCCGTAAGCATATTGTGAGTAATAAGCACCACCCTTGAAACATGTGCGAAAAATTGTTGTTCCGTCGGACAAAACTCCAATTCCCCTCAAGTCATAAATTCTATATAGCCTGTAGAGCATATAGATTCTGGACAAAAGGTAAAAATTAGCACTGTCATAAATTCTAAATGGTCCCTTACTGATGTCGTAGACAATGCTCGCGGCTGTTGGTCAAGGCATGATTATTTAGTGTAAATGGATGTGAAGCCATTCAGAGTCAGCTTGAAACTGATTTAATATCCATTGAAAGAATCAACAGTTGTACACATGAGTGTGAAATACAACTGTTCATGAAGAGTTCATGTTGTTTGCGGTTTGACATGTGTGAACAACTGCCACAGTGCCAAGTTGGCCTTTGCTGTACTATTGGTAAAAAATTGTGACATCATTTATCCAGCAAACATCACTTGCTTGAAGCAAGCTGAAAAAAAGTGACACGCAATGGGCAACTTGACCAATCACCTGGCAGGATTTTCTGATGTCAGACCAGAAATTTTGCTAAATATTTTGTTATTTGAGAAAAGTCTACAAATATGAAATCATCTGTAATACCTCTCTAGAAATCTTTCACAAAGAGCATTAGTGCCAAAAGATCACAATGCTGGACTTTTTCTCCTCACATATATGGTATAAACTACCCTTAATTAAAAATATTTCATATACCTCGAGTTTGCACCTTCAATAAGAATAGCGGGCGTTAGTGGAACTCTCCTTTTTCCAGCTCTCCTGTGTTGACGAGCAGAATAAAACTATTTCCGGAAACATCAGCCTGGGAATTTACAATGGAGCCGGGGTTTCTAAGGTCCGTAACAAAGTCAAATCAGCCTGACAGTACTGGAATATGGTGGCAATCCATGCTAAATATTCCATTTAAGACTCGGCAATGCAAATCCGTAATGTTTCCAATGGGCCTGGAATGCCAGCTTCACTGACTCAGCAGTGGTACAAAATGGCAGCTTGTTCCCGGAAATAGTTTTATTCTGCTCGTCAACACAGGAGAGCTGGAAAAAGGAGAGTTCCACTATCACGGCCTATTGCCTCACACAGCTCACACACAGACAGACTTGCTCTCAATCCACTATCTGTCATGATCCAGAGCAACATATGTTTGGATTTTTGATTGGATTTGAAAATGCCTGGAAGAAATAGGTATGCTTAATGTTAAAACTTCTTTTGAGTTTATGAGTTGTTTTGTCCGAACATACTCGTGCAACCAGGAATATCTATCATCCACATAGAAAGATGGATGGATGACTAGGGCTCCACATTGTGTATTTGCCCTTTCGTAGGTTGACTAGGACAGACCAAAGCAAGGACGAGAAGAATAAGTGAAACTGCTGTCAAACATAGGTGCCATGACCAGAAAAATGGACACAGTGGCTGGAAGCCCAGAGCTTTACAATCTAACAAAAGTAACTTGATTGTCAACCCTCTTGAGCACCCACAAACGAGCTTAGAGGGATGCACTTATCATAATTTATCTATCTATTTCTATTTAATTTCATCTGCCAAAGAAACTTCCGCAGAATTGGAAGGAAAGCCTTCAGATAGTAATCACTATAATTTTGCTCGACGGTAAGTGATGTCTGAATAGACGTAATAAATAAAATTTTCATATTGTGTGGCCTGAGTGATGCAATATAAAGAATATGAAACAAAATAAAATCATTTTTATTTAAAAGCAGACTAAATTTTACCAAATATGATTCATCAAATACCTTGAAAATCTTGCCTAATAAATGTTTCAATGATTTTGGCAATGTCAAGGACATGGAAGTTAATAGATAAGTAGATCGATATATACACTCTTGATCAAAATGTTGGAATAATTTGGATTTTCAAGGAGTCAGGACTTCAGAATGCTAAAATTGGTGATTGAATGTGTGGAATTGCGAGGACTTTTTCATCAGACATTAGATCCATGTATAAATGATGTTATAAACCATTTTTAGTTGCTGAGAATTATTTGAAAACTTTCTTTGGCTGACCCGGACAAATTGATCAATTTTAGTAAAAAATCATCAAAAATGGCATCATGGCTCAACAACACAGACACACTATTTCACGATATATGCGAAAAGTGCCAACTTAATCTTGATATGTACAACCAAAAAACATAACAATATCATGTTGAATACCACATGGATTGACCTCACCCCTCACTTGACCTGACATGGATTCCACCAACCTGTTTTTTGCTTCTTTTTGATCGATATGGCCATTCTTTGGTGAAAGTCATTTTCACCTGAGTCAGATCAGCTGGCTGAACTCCATATTGTGTGCAGAAGATGTCCCTAGTTTGCCAATAGTCAGAATAGCAAATTTCTCCTTTGGGCAAAGTTGTATGATTTTGACCAAAGGGGAAATAGTTTGCCAATAGTTGAAATATTTTGCCAATAGGGGAAACAGCCATGCCCGATTGTTAAATTGGGTACGATTTAGAGATTGTCTGCAACATGTGGGTTTACACGAAACCACCCTCCCATGCAGCTACCCCTGCCCACACGGGCTGCACAAGTCACTATTTGGGGTAGAAATTGGATATTCATGAGCTACTGGTCATTCCTGGCATGTGACATTCCTGTGGTTTTCAAAATGGTATAAACTACTTTTTAATGGGAGTTTATCTCACAATCTTCTCTCTAATACTCAAAATGGACCATGTGTCATCCATTTAGGCATTGCTATTTTGGTGGTTAGCAAGTTTAAAGACTTAAAATGACCTCCCTATAAAGATTCCTTGTCTTCAAATTGGAAGGTCACATAAATTATACCCTTAGGGTTTTTCAATCCCGTTAGCTGATTGGCTGAGAAGGCCAACTGGGTCAAAGCCTGGAATAGTGGCTGAGGGTTGCTGTGTGGGCAGGGTTGTCTTGGCAGGGTGCACGAAACACCCAGAGAATCTACCCTAGACGAATCATTCTATGGTCGCACATTAATCATAAAATGTTAATCACAGCCAATCAGCGAGCAATATTTCTATCCATTTCAAATATTCAACGGCGATTTCAGTAAGAACTAGTAGGTTCTAGGAGATGTAACACATACCATTTTCAAGCCCTTGGAGAAATCTAGCTATTGCAATTTGAATCGTATCTGTAAGCCTAAGATGATAGTGTCATTTTGGGCCGAAGGCCCAAGGCCAATATGGGCACGAAGTCCCTGTGGCCTTGCATTGTCATTAATTTGTACCCTGGTGGCCTTGTTTTTCTTCTCCGAAGATCAGATTTATGGGCCACCTGGGTGAGTTCATAGTCTATTTTGGGGGGGGGCACTTGGGAAGGGATCCAACGGGTCGCCAGCTTTTTCGGGTCTTCTTCTTCTTTTTTCCTTCGTCTGCGTGAGGGGTCCGGAGGGAGGCTGTGATGTTCTTGTATTGATGTTCTTCTTGTTTTTCCTGAAAAGAGAATGAAAAGAGAGAGCAGTATCTGGGCTTTTGAGTGAGACGAGCATTTAAGACAGAGGTGATTTCGCATGGTTTTGTAGGAGTTGAGTATAAGAATGAGAGTCTGGTACAAGCCCTATTAATTCAGGGATGTCCAGGGTCTTTCAGTTGCCCCGGCATAGGATACCGGATACAACCCGCCTCCATTTAAAGTCCCATGGGCTCGGACTGGATGTGCTGTACACAGTGGCTGCGGTGGCGCAGGTGAGCTGTGTATGTGCAAGCAAAGGAGTGGGTCTGCGTGGGTTGGCAACAGGGCTCCCACCCACAGTCGGTTGGCGTTGCCCCACCGTACATACTGGCTTAGGGCCAGTCATGATATGTGGGCCTCAGCCTGACTGCTTTTTGAGCTTTTTTGGGTGAACATTTTGATGAAAATTTGGATGAGAGTGATTGATACACAGTGATAGGCTGCGTCTGCGCAGTTTTGGCTGTGTATTTGGGAAGCAAAGGAGTGGGTCTGCGCAGGTTGGCAACAGGGCTCCCACCCACAGTCGTTGGCGTCGCCCCACCGTACATACTGGCTTAGGGCCAGTCATGATATGTGGGCCTCAGCCTGACTGTTTTTTGAGCTTTTAGTGGTGAAGATTGATGAAAAATTGAATGAGAGTGATTGATTGATTGATACATTGATAGGTACACAGTAATAGGCTGCGTCTGCGCAGTTTTGGCTGTGTATTTAGGGAAGCAAAGGAGTGGGTCTGCGCGGGTTGGCGACAGGGCTCCCACCCACAGTGTAAGCCTAAGACTTACGGGAATGCTTAAATAGACAAAGTCTGCCTCATTTGCATAATATGTGTGAAGGCTTGTTCATTGGCCACCTTTGGGGATGTTAAAGGCTTTGCTGAAGTGACACTAATTTGATTGCAAAACAACAGTTCTAATGTTTTCCAAACTTTAGGCCAGCAGTGTACCCAATTTAGAGACACAAGCATACATTTTACCTTCTGCAGTTATCACATGACCTCATTACATTTATGATCAGTTAAGGAATCAAAAAAAATTTGACGCCAGATAACAGACTACTTATCTTGAACCTATGTTCAAGTATTTTGTGTACAACATAGTGTCATTTGTCAGGCAAGTTAGACTTGAAGATGTCAGACGCATGTTATTTAAGGTGGGAAATAGAAATCTTTTCTACGTCTGCTGTGTGAGTTCCACGTTTCAAGAAGACACTTGCAATGGCTTCCCCTCCAGAGGATAAGAGGTGAGTTGGTTGGGATCATATTCTAGTAAGTCAGGGAAATATGTATGCAGTGATTTTATAATTAAAGATAATGGTTTATAAACTCAGTGTCAGTGTGAAATTTGCTCAAACAAATGTCTTAATTAAGAGTAAAATCTTTTCGATGTAATATCAATTCAATTGCAATGTAACATAGCCAGTGTGCTGTATTAATCTATCAGGAATCTTGAAACAGTTGCTCTGTGTCAAACAACCCAATTAAGCAAAAATATCTTACATTTTGGACAAGAGATCAAATTGATTGCTATATGACTAGCCAGAATACATGCTGCTTTATGTATTAGACATCTCTCTTTGCCTGACCATTTCGCAAGACTATTGTCACCAGGTGGCATATTTGCATGGTGACTTATCAGTTCAGTTTCTGAACAGGCACAGATGCAGGCAGTAAATCAGAGATTGGCAAGTTAACTGGTCAGTTAAATAAATTTTCATGCAATGGATTTCAACTCCAGACCAAAAAAATACCAGGCCGGCTTGCAGGCCACTCAGCCGTGGAGGCACTTGAAACTCTGGTGAAATAAAAATCTTGAGACTAATATAGATGGGTCATTCCATACCAACTCACCCAGAGCCTCCAGTAAGACCATCTGAGATTTTTATTTTAAAAGTCACATGAGTACCTTGAACTCTTTCACGGAGACATGCCAAATATGAGGTCTGTGGTGCAAATAGTTAAAAAGTTATGACCAATTTCGTAAAAAGTGTTTTGTGCTTTTTTTTTGCTCGAAAATGTCAGATGTGCTGAGTACTGCTCTTTGGAGTGTCACAACTCAATATTGCATAGGGATATCAAGTTGATTTTTTTTCTATGCCATCTCATGACATAGTAGATTTGATTTTTTTGCAAAAAAGTGAATGACCTCTGTTGGTTGTTCGGGGAAAAAAATCCAAAGTTGGTTTTCCATACAGCATAAATGATTGTTCCAAAATTGGGAAGCTTGGCTTAAGTGGAAGAGGTCTAGCTCTTGAAGAGTTAAACAAAATTCTTTCTTTCTTTCCTTCTTGAAAAACTTGTTAGAAAAATTTTCAGTAACATATCTACTACAGGCCCAAATGAGAAACCAATTTGTTTATCTCATCTGTGGGGAGACAGCATCCATGCTTCTGGCAACAGATTTATTGAGTAAATGCAATCCTCTTTAATCCAAGCCATCCTTGAAAATAATCCTGTACTTTTGGTTCCTGTGAATGCAGTATGATGCATAGACACTCCATACATCTTATTTTTTGAATTATTTCATGAATATCGTATTGATAAGAGGCCATGTTTCTGGACTCAGGTTGGCTTAATAAATACTGTTCGATCAAAGTAATTAATATTTTTTGATTTATCACATCTTCTGTCGGTGTTCATACTATAACCTTCATAAACGATTTGAGATAAATTATTTTTACTAAATTATATCAAGAAATATACTAAGATCGAAAAACCATTTTGTGGACACAGCAGACAGCCAATGTTTGTTCAAGGACTAGCAGTACTATCACAGATGTCTGGAGGACATCAGAATCTTGTTTTAGCAGACGCTAAAAATATTGGAGATCCAGACGTCTGTATTATGTATATTCTGTACGGTAACAGACGTCGGTGTATCAATTTCTTTAATACACCTGTTACAGACGTCTGGATACTGTTGAAATGTTCCAATTACAGACGTCTGGTTGCCACAAATATACATCAGTTACAGACGTCTTGATATTCTTGAAGTGTCTAATTACAGACGTCTGGTTGCTTAAAAAATACACCAGCTACAGACGTCTGGATACCATTGAAATGTACCAGTTACAGACATCTGGTTGTTAAAAAAAGACATCAGACATCAGTTACAGACATCTGGATACGATTGTAATGTACCAGTTAAAGACGTCTGGTCGCCTTAGAAATACAACAGTTATAGACGTCTGGTCACTCTTAAAACATACGTTTACATGTAATTCTGCAAAAAATAAAATATTGAAAAAAATAGTCTGGTAACAGGGCAAATATGCAATGGCAAGACGTCTGCATTCTCTACTGCAGACGGTCTGCAACAAGTGCAGACGGTCTGTTATGGTCAAATTAATTATCAGTGAATGCAGACGTCTGCTAAGACCTAAATATACTAAATACAGACGTCTGCATGTCCGCTAAACCAATTTTTGAGGCTGTTTTTTAGCTCTTCAAATATCACCCTGGGAACTCACTTTGGTTTGAGCCCATGGGACATTAAATGGAGTCGGGTTGTATCCAGTATTCTATGCTGGGGTAACTGAAAGACACTGGGCGTCCCTGAATTAATAGGGTATTGGCCACTTTCCTGCTATAATTTCTGATGGGATTTGTGGTATCTGTCACTTATTTATGTGTTATAAGTCTTGCTAATATACCATTCTATGACAAATGACAATTAAAAATCCTGCAGTAAATATTTTCCTGTCTACATGAATCAATGCTAAACGCCAGAGACAAGAATTTCAGAGTCACCAAATTTTGACCCTTACACTGTTTTTCACAATGAACAAATAAGCAGCTTATAAACTGACTTCACCCAAGCTGTAACCTAGTAACCTCCTTATCCCATGTCTCCCATAAATGTCTAGTCAACTTTTTCTGTACTCAGTATTTTGCAACAAAGTGTGATCATTATGTGTGTAAGATTGTGATTTAACCATCTTACTACAGCACAAACTAAAGCAAAGTGTTGATTTTTAAAATACTTTTTCTAAGCACTCTAAAAAATCTGGGGAGAAAATCGGTTTTTTAGATTCAAAATGTTTTTTTGAAAAACCAAATTTCAATGCAAAAACCAACATGGATTTTTGAAAAAATCCACGTTGGTTTTTTTGCATTTGGTTTTTCAAAAAACCATTTTGAATCTAAAAAACCCATTTTGTCTGGAATTTTTTAGAGTGAGGACTATTCGCTGCTCAGGAATGACTGTAGATTGGAAGATTATTTTAATGCCGAACGATGCACTTTATGCAGGATTACAATGAACATTTTGGTGCTAAAGATATCATCTTCAGGGCAAGCATCAAATTGCAAAAAAAAAAAAACCTTTTGTCATTTTTATAGCACTGTTTTGTTTGGAGGTCTAAAGTCCAACAATGATCTTTAAAAAAGGGTTTTATATATTTATAAGGAAACACAGTTGCTGATAAGTCAGGAGGAACATTAGATAGACAGATAGATAGATAGGTAGACAGACAGATTGGTAGATAGGTATGTGGGTTTTTAGATGCATGGATAGATAGATAGATAGATAGATAGATAGATAGATAGATAGATAGATAGATAGATAGATAGATATATAGATATATAGATAGATAGATAGATAGATAGATAGATAGATAAATAGGTAGGTAGATAAATAGGTAGATAGATAGATAGATAGAAAGATAGATAGATAGATAGATAGATACATAGATAGAAAGATAGATAGATAGATAGATAGATAGATAGATAGATAGATAGATAGATAGATAGACAGATAGATAGATAGAATGATTGATTCATTGTATGATTGATTTATAAAATCATAATTAGATAATCTTTATTAATAAGGTTTAAACATATAAAGTTTAAAGTTTTCTTCCACTGGGTCCACCTATTAGTAAATACTCAAATAAAACAAGTAGAAACAAATTCTTCACCTAAAGGAGAAGGGCTGGTCGGGGGTGTTATGAGTAAATCATAGATGTTATAAAACTAACTTTGATAAAAAAGGAAGTGTTTCAAAGGTGTGCATATCATAAGAATGAGATGAAGGAAAGAAGGGAAAGGAAATGGAAGAAAGGGAAGGAAGGAAAGGATGCAAATGATGAAAAGAAAGTAACGGAAAGGAAGAAAAGGACAAAAGAAAGGAAAGGAAGGGAGTGAAGAAAAAGAAAAGAAGAAGGAAAGTTCTTCCTTTTCTACCCCAAAGAGTATTGGGTTATCAAGGAAGGCAATACACTTTTGAAATGCATTCCATGGATATCTATTACAAAAATTTGTGTCACAATGAAATTTAAGAATTTTAAAACTTTTCGAGACTTTTTGTAAGCTGCCACTAGCACGTGGTCAATGTAGGCCTAAACATGCGGAAAATCGGAAAATCACGCATGACCATCGGCTGACATCTTGAGGATGTATGGTTGGTGACCTCGTGTAACTTTTCTGAAAAGTCCCCTTCTGTGAAATGACTCAGGCAGTGTGCCTGCTCCCATGGCAACAGCTGTTCCAGAAAGCCTATTTTTAGCCATTTCTCCACGTATTTTGCATCACTGACCCAAATGTTGGGAGATGCTAAGCCTGTCTGGCCCAGTCAGAACAGGATCATCAGTGAGGCAAGAGCTTATAAATACTATATATTTAGGTAAGCAACTTACTTGTAATTATTTAGTTTGTGCAATACTCTGTTTGAAAAGCTGGTGTGGGTTGTGTGTGTTGTCTTTTCAATTAGTTCTTACCTCTTACACTGCCGGACAAAAGTTTGAAACAGCTTGTTGTATTGCTATTAGATCTGTATTGAACTTCATTCACAAAACTACCCCTGGGTGGGTGGATCATTAATTTGACCAAAAGAAAATGTGTCTTGGTAAGAAGAATGATATTGTATATATGATTTTGTACAAATAGCACAGTATGTTATGTAATGAAGAGTTGCATTGACATTTTAAAATTTAGACGTTTTCCCCAACTTATATCCTGCAACAATAGTTACCTACCCAATGTTACAAGGGGTTGCCAATTTAATGTCTCATCCGAATGACACCCAGCTGGGATTTTGCTCATGAAGGGCCTCTGATAGGAAAAAAAGCAAATGGCAGCTATGTGATCAAATCAAAATAGTGTATCATTGAAGTGCTTCAAGTATGATCAAGATATATATGTTTTATTGAATTAATAATTATTTGAGACTTGATTACAAAAAATAGACATTGTACATCATGTAGCACACTACTTCACTGACTGGGTCACTAGTACCTATGTTTGACTGCAGTTTCAATCCTTCCTTGTCCACTGTGTCTCCCTTTTGTTCTATATTCCTCATCATATTGCCTAAATTCTGGATATAAAGCCCCAATTATCCATCCATCTATCCCTGAGACCACAAAATAATCATTCAGTGGCTGGACAAGTCTGTTTAGACAAGACAGCTCCACCCAGATAAGTTGAAAACTCAGAAGGAGTTTTTATATCAAGTAGACCTGATACTTTGCACACTGACTGATTTATGACATTGTGGATTAAGAACCAGTCTGTCTGATGTGGGAGCAGCTGCTCAGCTGAGACAGTTCTTTATGATATTGCTCACTGTAGGTATATCGAGCTTTTGTGTAGTTTAGTGTTGGGGAGAGGGGGCACAGGGGCAGGTTGGCACATTCTTTTTTGTGGGAAGCTGAAGTGGAGTACAGAAATGTGATGTCACAACATTTTGTGTAAATGATGAGACGCTTCAGGGAAATCAACAATCTTGGATGTCGGCTTGTAAGAGGGTGACCATTTCTTTTCCAGGGGTGGGGGGGGGGGGAGGTTTGGAGTTTTCCTCGTTGGGTATTTATTTATTTCACAGTAACGGCAGCAGTAATTATTCAATTTGAGTGCCAAAAAGTCATTCCTAAATCAAACATCATCTTGTTAAGAAATACCCCTACCAGAAATTATTTATTTCAAGACTGGCCAAAAGAATTTATTTATGTCACCAAAACTGAGCAAAAAATTATTTATTTAAAAAAATTCCAAGACCCCGTCCCTTGATATCAAATGGTTGCCCCCTAATATACAATGTTATATCTACTGTGTAGCACTTTCTAATGCTTGAGCGTTGTGGAGCCGAAAAGCTGTTTTTCGATAAAATGAATAAATGTGTGCATCAGTAATTGATGGTCTCACATGGTTCATAAATAATTGACAAGCTTTTTAAATATGTTAACTTTAAGGCGCTGTGTGTCTCACAGATGATTTTGTTAGTTTTCCTTGAAATCATCAAAAAAAGACAAGCTGGGGCAGCTTGGCACTGGCATTGCGGCAGGTTTGCACACTGCATGAATGCGACTTAAACCAAGCCAACATCATTAAATAATTCAATTGAATAATACTGTATGCTGTAGGGACTGTACAATTGTAGATGTTACACTGTATATGTGGCATAGAGATGAGAAAGTGGTATTTTGGGTAGGGTTAAATGGGGACCGATGGGCCACCCTCTCAACTCCACATCAAAAACATTTCGTAACATCTAATTTGCATTTTTAGTATTATTTATCACATCTATGAATACCATATTGATGACTAATCGATAAGTTATAGCACAAGTTTGTGCAAAATTAAATTTTCAACATCTAAGGTAATTTTTTAGTGACTCAGAAAAAGTTTAATATCTCAAATGTGTGTAGACTCGAGGCACTTTATTTCCTCTGACGATTTTCCTAAATATTGGTGGCAATTGAAACACTGAATTCTAGGAACAAGAACAATATTTCACCAAAAAAGGGGTTTAACTGAAAGTTTTTGGGGACCGATGGGCCACTCAAACATGGGGACTGATGAGCTAATATTTCTGCAGATTTCTAAAGGTGGCGTATTGGCATGGGGCTGGATATTAAAGTCAGTTAGGGGAAAAAAGCACAATAGAACTTCAGTTTGCATCTTTAAATGTTAAGTTTCGACTTGAAGGAATGCCCTAAAATTTACAGTGATGGATTTGCCTTAGTAACATTTGGCTTGAAACATAAATGGTGAAAATTAAAAATATCCATAGAAATCTCAAATTTTCAATCTAGTTAGTATTTGGGAATAATAAACATAATGACCCTGCTAGACATCGATGAAATCTTGAGTTTAAATTAATTTTTTACCAAAATATAACCTGAATGAAGGGTTATTGATGAAATTTATTGTTTGATTCCAGATTTCTCCTGCAGGTGGCATCTAGTACAGTGATCAATCGAAAAATTCACTTTTAAAAAATCTAAATGGTTGACAGAAATGATTTATTGATGGAGAAAAAATTAATGATGTACTAATTTTTTGATGTTCATAAACAAATTTGAGGTATTTGGCAAGATTTTTATGGTCACGGTGGTAGCCAAACTTCTGTGTAGACCAAATATCAAATAATTGTTTTCTGCTAAGTGAACCAATCATTTTGGAATTCCCCAATACAGTTTCTAATACATCTGTTCATGTTCTGCTAAAATATCATATCAGGAGATTTATCATAACTACAAAAAAGTAACTTGTTGGTGAAAATGTAGCTTTTTTTCAAAGTGTGAAATCTGGGCATATCTATATTTTTTCAATCAATCTCCTATTATCCTACACACTCAGATGGAACAACAAAAACATCTTGGAACCAAATTTCGAATTCTTCACCCACCCTTTGGCAAGTTATTAACATGGTCCATCAGCTAAAAAGGTGCACAGTATGAATCCTGTATCTGATGCAGATTTGCCTCCATGGTTAATAATTTGTCAAGCGGCCCATTGGTCTCCACTCTCCCCTAACAGTGTTCACACTTCCACTCAAATAATATGCAGGGTGAACCCTGGACTCAAATACTGAGCATTGTTTTCATGTGTAAAAACATATGTACTTTCCAAACAACTTAAGCAAGTAAAAACAGGTTAACAAAAATCAAATGAATCTTTACATTGCTCTGATGTGAGGTTTTTTTCTTACACACATATTTGAGGTCAAACTTTCAAAAGTATTTATTTCAGGACTATTTCAGGACATTTATCTTCAGACAAAGCAACATAAATCTTCAGACAAAGTAACATGATCCCTGTATAAAACTTTTATCAGTTTGTAATTTTGTAAATCTAACACCCATGCTTATGCTGTGTATCTGACATGTACTATCACTTGTTGCCAGCATATTACACACAATTGGATCCTGGATAATATTATACTTGGACCCTGGATTTCCACAAATCCTGTTCAATATATGTAATGTTTCATAAGGTCAATTCCACTGTGACTTTGGGACATTTAATGTATTTTCCACCTTAATTGGGGTCAAGAGTTATTATAAGGAAGAAGAGGAAGGTTTTGTTGTTGTAAGATTTTGTTGTTGTGACCATAAAGTTGCAAAAACATATAAAAACATTCCCAGAATTTGATTCAAGATTATCTTTGATATAAGGCCAAACATGCTCTTGTGACTGATGGGACTTTTTTGACCAACGTTTTCTGTGTGTTTACTGAACTTGTAATTACTATCTCAGTTCACATGGCATACCTTATTGTCATAGTGCATTGTAATTGTATTGAGACAAGCTTTCAAATCAGACCCACATCTAGACTGGTCGTTCAGTGGTTCTCCAGCAGCACCTCATTGCGCTGCCCTGGGGGTGCCCCCCCTTGGGCAAGTCCTTGGTTTCGTAAGCAAGCTTTTTTGCACACACTGAAATGTTAACATTCTTGCCCCAAATTTCTGTAAAAGCTACTGGGCACCTGCCACTACTTTCAGAGCCCTTCTTCACTGTATGTTACGTTACTGTCATAAAGTTTGTCCCCCAATCTTTAAACTAACATTTAGTGCCTTTATTGTGACAATTTTGAAAGTATTTCTTGCCCAGTTCTACACACACACTCCCCCAGTGTGGCTATGGCTGCATTAGCCTGGTCTCCTGGCCTGTATGCATTCACATAGCAGGGCACAGGACTATGGCTGCATCACCAGTCTGGGAAATTACCATCATGTGATGACAATTGCAATTCCAGCTAAGCCCTGGCCCTGACAGGATGATTGAGTGTGTGGGGTTGATCAGTTGGGTATCAGAAGCAAGTCTGATCTCTGTGCACCCATCCTCATCACACAGCAGCATGACAGTGGCGGAACTTATTCTATCCAATTTTGCGAAATACTGCAAAGTCATCAGCAGCTGATGACAGTTCCCTAATTTCTCTGGAGCCTTCGGGTCCTTTTCCTCATTATGTAATGGATAGGCCTGCCAAAATTTATAGAGTTAGTTGGTACTGTGATACAACTTTATGCCAAGTTTGGAAGTGATAGTAGCAGCAGTTATTTTTAAATAGCCTATCAAAGATGATTTTGAGCACTGCTTAAGTGAGAAGGTCATGGGAGAGAGATGACAGTGTGGGGTGAGTGTCATGTGGGGCTGAAGACATTGGTTGTCATGAGCAGATGGTAATTTCCTTGACTGATCACAGTCATCATTGAGGGGGCACTCGCTTTCAATTCAGTGAGATTTGTTTTACAGCTTTTTGGGTTCCTATGACATAGTGGGGCTCTACTGGACTAATAAAATGAATTGAACTCACTTAATTCAGACAAACATGCAATTGTGTTGATTGGTATTGTTTCATATCACCCCAATGTTGTGAATTTACCAGTTTGTGTTATTTTAATGCAAGTTGAATTCTACATAGAATTGGCATATCTAATCTTTAATTTTCAAATATAAGTACAATGATTTTTTTTACTTGATTTGTGCAGTTGGTCTTTGTCAGTGCTTCCTTGTACTAAATTAATCTCAACAGGAAGTTTATTGAAAGTGGTGCAATCATATTACAAATCTAATGGACAACATTTCATGTGACATGTTATTTACTATTAGCTGACAATGATAAGAAAGCCTAAAGAAAAACATACCTTAATTCCTGTTCACATATCAAGTATTCCCTTAGAAGTGAAAAAAGCAGGTCAGCATATACTTTATACTTCAAGAATGTCCATTTATCACATGGAACTAGGTGTGAGAAACATAAAACACCTTGTAGCAGTCCTGTTTCATGTTAACTGTAAAAGTTAGCTGTTATCAACAACTTTTTTATACTAAATTTGTCCTAAAAGCATCCTAGTGCCAGCTAGATCCTGTGTTTACAAATTCGGTAGAAAGAATGCAGGAAGGAAGGAAGAAAAGAAGGAATGAAGGAAGGAATGAACAAAGGAATGAAAAAAGGCATGAAGGGAGGAATGTAGGGCATAATCAAGAAATAAGCCCCGCACCTCTGATGGAATGAGTGGCAGCATATGCTTTTCAATGGCCTCGCTCATTCCGTTATCGGAGGGCGGGGGCTATTTCGTGATTATGCCGAATGTAGTGGGGGAAGGAAGGGAAGGCCTCGAGATAGATAGACAGATAGATAGCCAGCTAAACACATAGATAGATAGATAGATAGATAGATAGATAGATAGATAGATAGATAGATAGATAGATAGATAGATAGATAGATAGATAGATAGATAGATAGATAGATAGATAGATGCAAGAGCAGTGTTGCCAATCGTAAATAAGAGAGCAATAACAAACTGGTAAATTTCTCCTGGGCAGAAAGACAGGAGAGTAAAATCAAAGACATGTGGATAGTTTGGGTCAGTAGGATGGCCAGGAAATGTGTATTTAGCCAAGACAGCAGTGATCCTGTGAGCCAAGATTTGACTGAAATATTACACAGAGGGATATACACTAACTACGGATACATGTGTGATTCACCCTTAGGACTCAGTCCGGGCAGCGCATCAATCACCGGTTTCCGGTTATGACATTTCTAGTTCATTTTGTGACTGATGGGACACCTCTTTGTTACTGATGGGACAGTATCTCAGAATCATTTGATAAAAGTCTTTGGATTCAAATTATTGATGAAAAATAAGGTTAAGATAGCACTATGATCCATCAGAAAAGTGTGTATTGTCACTGTAATACATTTTACTGGTTTAATATAGCAAATTTTGTAATACAACAACATGCGATATTGTTATATTTGCTGTAATATATATAAAACAGATTTGACCTTAACTTCCTAAAACCTGAAGGTATTTTACATCTAAAAGCATAGTGATTGCTCTTACACCGGAATATGAGGTTGTTAAATGCCTATCCATAGCTTTCACTCAGTTGCACTTATCAATTGAGCATCTCTAGCTGATGATACACTTTAGCACCATATGTGGTAAAGGTGGATGACCAAATCTCATCCTGTATGTATGTAATGGGTAGACTAATTAGGACACGAGACAAGTCCCATGGATCAAATTGAATTGGCTAGAACTGAGTTTGGATCTGGGTCCCATGCAGTGATCGGCAGCTCAGGGTGCTTCCAACTGAGCAGACTAACCAACTTACAATATAAAAATCTACACTGAAATAATTATTACTCCGGCATGAAAACTTGATTTATTCTATGCTGTACCACATGGTATCTTTGACTGATTCGAGTCTGTACAATTCTTTCAGGCATTATGAAACACTTGGTTGTTTTCATTATTAACTAGCATGTACCCGTGATAAATTGCAGTCACAGAGGTGCACGAATTTGGAGCAAAGATGGTTTTAAAATTAAGAGATAAAAAAAGATATATGCTGGTGAAGAAAACATTTTGAAATTAGGCTGTGTATGAATGAAGAAAGTTATTAAATCAGTGACTGTCACGTAAGTGGCAATCTGTGGATGACATACGGATTTGACCCTACATTATTAATTGGGGTATTTATGCAGCCATGGACAGGGATGACCCTTGTGGACAATTTCCTTTGAGGAACGTTGGCCTAAGGAAGCATTAAACCTCCCATTCACATTGGACCCAACGTTACAAAACTACGCATTTTGTCGACACCTGATTATGAGATTATTACGTACGTATAACGTAAATAACGCGTATTTCTCCAACCCCCCATGTTGAAGAAATGGTCAGTATACGCCTCTGGGACATAATCAAAAGAAATAATCAAACTTCTCAAGAAATTAATTTCTCAAGATATCAAGATTTTTTAATATCTCAGGAAGACAGGCCTATTTTTTTCCCCCCATTTCTCTGACCAGACACTTACCAGCCAATTTCTCACAATCTCAGCAAGGTCGGACAGAGCAAGTCTGAAAACCAGAGTTATTTAGCAAGACCCATGAAGATTATGAAGCTGAAACAAGGAGTTGACATAAAAGTCATACTTAGCTTTATTTATATAGATTTAAATTTTGCATGATTGATTCAGACAACGACTAGTTAAAAAAAAAGACATTTAATTCTATAATTAGAATGGAGTTTGTGCACCTTTTCATTCTATAGAGTAGGTATACCTATTGTAGATGTATATTGAATTGTGGCTTCTTTTGTTATCACTTTTTTTTAAAATCACTGACCAGACACACAGTTGCCATTGTACTCCAACACTATGGTTGGTTAAACAGAAGTCCTGCCATCCTTGAAATATATGGCATTATAATTAGTAATCTTAAAACCAAAACTGCAATTAAAAAATGAGAAATTATATTGACTTTTATTTATTTTTCAACAAAATTGATTGTACTGTTGTATCAAGTTGTGGCTTCTCTTAATTGTTATTACAAAGACAGGCCTACCACTCACAAGGGGTAATTGCCAGTGCACCCCCTATTATCTCAGTTACAATGGTTAGATAAACAGAAGTATACTTCTTGATTGTTCAAAGCAATTAAGTGAACAAACGAGCAACCATTCACTTCAGAGCCTACATTGTCCTTTGATTTTCAATGATAAAGGAAATTATTTTATTGCACTTCCAATATCTTTCTGCCAATTCTTGAGATATATATTTTGGAATCATCATTTTAATAGAGGCCTTCTAAATTTCTTAAAGTTTGATAATATCAAAGTTGCAAATGTTCATTGGTGAAATTAAAAAATAACACCAAACCAAACATGAAATTGAAAGTTTTAATGAATTTTTGGTCTTTTACAAGAAATTAACATTAATGTTGACTGCGAAAATGCACCTCAAAACTGCTGGGGACTGTACATGTTAAAGTCCAGGAAAACAAACCATCAGGCACCACTGTACATTCAATAGCTCCAGTGGCTGAAAAGATAAAGTCTGAAAACCTTTGATACTCATAAAGCCAGAAAATAACCATATATGTAGATAAACTGAAACAAATATTGAGACGCTCTTCAGCCTACCTTTATGTTGTGAGTAATCGTTCAAAAATGTCTACAATGAAACAAGTATTGTTACATCAACTTTTGTTATAAATAATTTTTTTGAAGCCATTCCAAAAGGAGGTTGCCATCAGGGGCTAATAGAAATAATTGCACTTCCAGTGTCATTATCAAACCAGTTAACTGAAATAAAAGACAATTAGATTTTTTTGTTAATTAAATACTTTAAAAAAATACTGATGAACAGTTCACTGAAATTAGCGCTATATAGCATAGAGATTGTGCACATTGGCTGCTCCCCCAGCAGCTGAGCAAAGCTTACCCAGCCGGCAGCCAGATTCTCTGATTGGGCCACATCACTTCACTGAGTGAACTCAGGTTCTCACAGCGTAAACTTGTTGAAATTTAGTTATAACGTAGGTAGAGCTCTAATATAGCTACAACGTCAACAAATATTGTTTAATTAGGCCTATATCAAAATGTGATAGATACTTACATACAAAACGCAAAAAAGAACTAAAACTTTATTTATTTTATTATTTTGGGTCGGGTTCGCTTCAGTTCGCCCAGATTCGCCGGGGTTTGGTGTAACGTAGTACCGTAAAAATCAGGCAATAGGGCAGAAATAATTCTTTGTTTCTTAAAGGAACTGTCTTCTGTCTGTTTCCTGTTAGGTGATACATACAGCGAGGCTTTAAACTGAAACTCCGAGGAGTCCCTCCCGCTTCAGGAAGGTCAATATGGAAGGTCAATAGGAAGGTCAATAAGGAAGGTCAATAAGGAAGGTCAATATGGCTTCATCTCAGGAGGACGGAAAGGAAAAGGAAGATATTGAAAAGTGAGTAGTAAACATGTGTGTGAAAGATTATGCCAATATGTAAAAATTTATTTCATTTGCTCAAAATACAGGATTTCTCACCATATGTAGTGATAAAATTTAATATTCTCTTATATTAAATGATAACGTACGGGATTTAAAGTTATACTCAATGCCTGATCTTCTCATTTACACTCAACCTTCCTTGACCTTCTACGACAAAACTCTCCCCTTTTCAATGCCATTGCATTCCTCTAAATGTCCTAATTAATGATAATTACTATTAAGCTGATTCATGTACAATACACAAGAGGGCAGCAGCTGCAAGGCCTCTACCAGTTGTCCCTTTTCTTCTGCTCTCTTCTCTTCTCTTCCAATCTGTATCTACGGGTAATCTGCAACTAATTCATCTATGGCCTAGTTCAAAAATAATGAAGCCAAAGTGTGACATGACCATCAAAATTTTAAAATGTTTATATCTACCAAATGACCACATAATATTGTAAAAAACATGTCTAAGTTCTAGAAACTCAATTTACCATTTGGCTGTGGTTTGTGGAAATAACTGATAAAAGCCGAATATTACCAAATTTTATTTATTTTTATTTCCATGGCCGTGAAAGAAAAGTGGACAAAATGGTAACTTATCTTCAAATTAAATCGAATTTTTTTGTTGGATGACAAAACTCATATACTCTTAAGTGTCCATGGCTGTTTTCATCAAAATTCACCACATATCTTATGAGAAACACAGTATTTTTCGAAATTTTGTTGCATTATTAAAGAAAAAACGTACATATTTTCTCCCCAGATGTACATATTTTCCTCTAAAATGATTTCACCTGTCCTATGTTATGCGTCTGTATGTGGGCTTCGAATTGGTACCAAATAAGTGCCACCAAAGTGAATACAAACAGAGCAAATGATGATAGAAGCGTGTTTTTTAGCCTATTTTTCCAGACAAAAAGGCAATTTTGGGTAATGGCATGACACAAAAGTAAAAAAAGTGTTCTGGTTTTGACCCAAATCGATTTTATATGCATTGTCAGTTATAACTGGATGAAGCATAAGAGTAATTACAAAATAAAAGTGAAATTTGAATGTGTCATTGCATTTTTCAACAAAGTGGCCCCAAATTTTGAGAAAAGCTTTACAAAGAGCCAAATTTTGATAATTAAACATTGAAACATACTCCAATTACCGAAATATTGTGTTGAGTATCTGTACAAGTAATACTAGAATGATTTCTTTACTCTTTACAAGAAAACCATGAAAATATGATCAATATTTTCCATAGCGTTACGCTTGCGACAAAGCCCCATTTAAGAAATCTTTGTATTTTACCACCAGAAACCAGCTGCGGACCTGGATTACTTGACTGTTTCTCAAAACTACACATATTTTACAATATTACAAGCCAAACCAGATTTAAAACGGAGCTTTTATTGCTCTGTGGCGCAACAAAGTACGAGGGGCGTTCAGAAAGTTCGAGGCTTTTTTTTATATGGACACTTATTTTCAATCTAGAACTATGAATTTTTCCCAGGATAAAATTCAGCATATTTGGAATGGATTTGGAAAATTTTGGACAATTTGGACATTTTTAAGTCATTCTGTGGTTGCCATGGAAACTGAAAGTTCAGCTTCTTGGGGCAGGTGACACTGAAACCACTAAAGCCAATGAATTTTGGCTGTGAGAGACCTCTCTCTACCACTTGCATTAGTGAGATTGACAATATTTGACACTAAAAATATAATATTAGCCTTAAAAAATACTCCCAAGCTCAGCAAAAGCATTGATTCATACACCTGACCCATTGAAGTAAATGTTCCTTGAAGTCCTCAAAACAAAATTCTGCGAAAGAATTTCGGTCATCCAAAGCCTTTTCTCCTCCAGTGCCTGAAACTATATCCCCCATGGACTAGAGTAAGGGAAAACCAGGACTTATGTAAAGCAACATGTCACAGGAATAGCTAGGATGGATAATGCTGTCCATTTTGGTCTCTTGTTCATACTAGTGAATCCATATTTTCACAAGTCCTTATGTGGTCAGGGAAACACACCTTTGCCTCCTGAATTTCCCTCGCCAAATCTTGCATGCAGGAGTGCTTTCCTACATTGGTTCAGTGTAAGAATACACACATTTGGTGTGCTTGAAAGCATATTTAGAAGCTAATACCATATTTCCTGTGTCAAATATTGTCAATCTCACTAATACAAGTGACAGAGAGAAGTCTCTCACAGTCACAATTTCTTGGCATTCTTGGTTTCAACATTACCTGCCCCAAGAAGCTGAACTTTCAGTTTCCATGGCAACCACAGAATGACTTAAAAATGTCCAAATTGTCCAAAATTTTGGAAATCCATTCCAAATATGTTGAATTTTATCCTTTGAAAAATTCATAGTTCTAGATTGAAAATAAGTATTCATACGAAAAAAAGCCTCGAACTTTCTGAACGCCCCTCGTATGCCGGGCGTTACGCTTGCGACAGATTCACCTACCCTGCTATTCATGGGATTTGTTTAGTGAAATAAAATTCCACAACCATAAGAAGCTCTGAAATGGGTAAGAAGATATAAGACTAGGTCTCAGAGGCCAAAACTTTCAACTGACACATGTCAAAGGGACACCAGAGCATCCCAGAGCAGTAAGCGTCAAATTTGACTTAATTTTTGGAAGTCAACCTTTGAGTACAAATAGCTCAATAATGTCAACACTGGCAAATGAAAGTACTTGATTTTATGGATTGATGAAGCCTGAGGATGTAGAGATTCCAAAAAGTGTTCGGAAATTGTCTTAGAATATGTACAAATTTGTAAAACTGAAAGAATTCAAGTGGTCAAAAATTTTATGTCACGTTTTTTTAGTGAAAAAATGCTTGTTTTTCAATGTAAGTGGACTATATCTCAATAACCATGAGCCAGAATGTCGTGAAATTTTCAGGAAATTTGCACAAGAATGTATTCAAAGCAATGGTGTACCTTTTATGCCTAGTTCTCACGACGGCGATTTGAGAGCGACGCATCAAGAGAAGTCATTTCTTGGAAGGTTGTGGCGTAGAACGTTGGTTTTGGCACATTACGTAATCAATTAGTGTCATGTGCGACGCTTAAAGTTAGTAGCCGCGGTGAGTCTTGAGGTGTCCGCGGCGCTGCTTAAGCTTTCTTCGCCGCGTTCCGCCTCTCTTTCCTCAGCGCAGTTGCAAACAGACGCGTCGCACTTTGTTTTGGAATTCGGCGAGGCTGCTTTTACTTCGCCCAATGTTGTTTCCTCTTACGCCGCTGATGGTTGTGAGGCAGCTACGTCTGAAATTGGCGACCTGCGACGCATCAGGAAACCTTCGGCGTACACCCGAGGTAAGATGCGTCGCTGAAAATGACAGCCTCGCCGAAGACTGTAAGGATGCAACGCCGCATTTAGGGACTTGTTACTGCGTAACTTGATGGTTCATCGTCGCACATGCATTCATAAAGCGCCGAGGACATTACAGGCGCGTCGATGCTGACCTTCTTCGTCGTCCTTGCCTTAAGCAGCGACGAAGGTCTCTTAAGCATCGACGAATGTCTGTTGTTGCAGCGCTGCGGCAAAGTGTGTTTGGCTGCTGCAGGAGTCACTTTTGGTCATTATAAAAAGGGACACAGAGGACCTCCTTGCTTCATTTGCTGATTGCCCTTCAATGAGAACACAACGACTGCCTACTGAACATATGCATGATGAATGAAGAAGAAATTATTGTTGTGGCTGGTGCTGCTGCTGTTGCTATCGGAGCTGTCTATTTGAGACAGAGGAGGAGGAGGGCCAGGAGACAGAAAAGGTGGTGGATTCGCAACTGGTTGCTGCAGAGGGAACAACATGGTCACTTCCATCAACTGCTGCCTGAACTGCAAGTGCGTGACGTGTCCGGCTACTACAACTACACTAGAATGCCCCCTGCCATCTTTGCTGAAATCCTGGAAGCTGTTGGACCACTCATCGCTAAGCAAGACACCAACATGAGGAGGGCTTTGGAACCTGGTCTGAAGTTGGCTATCACCCTGCGGTACATGGCAACAGGAAACAGCTACAAGTCCCTAGCTTATGCTTTCCGTGTGGCACCCAACACCATCTGCAACTTCATCCCTGAGGTCTGCCTTGCCATCGTTCATGCCTTCGAAAGACAGCTGGCACTACCCACACAGCCTGAAAGATGGAAGGAGATAGCCAAGGCTTTTGAGACGAAATGGAACTTGCCCAACTGCATTGGAGCTCTGGATGGCAAGCACGTCGCAATCCGATGTCCCAAGGCTGCAGGCTCCTTGTTCTACAACTACAAGGGATTTCACTCCATAGGCCGTGATAGTGGAACTCTCCTTTTTCCAGCTCTCCTGTGTTGACGAGCAGAATAAAACTATATCCGGGAACAAGCTGCCATTTTGTACCATTGCTGAGTCAGTGAAGCTGGCATTCCAGGCCCCAGGGCACTTTTAATCCATTGAAAACATTACGGATTTGCATTGCCGAGTCTTAAATGGAATGTTTAGCATGGATTGCCACCATATTCCAGTACTGTCAGGCTGATTGGACTTTGTTAGGGACCTTAGAAACCCCGGCTCCATTGTAAATTCCCAGGCTGATGTTTCCGGAAATAGTTTTATTCTACTCGTCAACACAGGAGAGCTGGAAAAAGGAGAGTTCCACTAACGCCCGCTATTGTCCTGATGGCCCTCGTTGATGCCGACTACAAGTTCATCTATGTGCAGGCTGGCTGTCAAGGAAGTGCATCTGATGGCGGCGTCTTCAGGGACACAGTACTTCGACAACTCCTGGACGAGGAAGATCTAGGCCTACCACCTCCAGAACCTCTACCTGGCACAGAAGACAATCCTTTCCCATATTACATCGTGGGTGACGAGGCATTTCCCCTGAAGACATGGCTGCTCAAACCAGTGCCAAGAAGGAACCTTGACATTGCTTCCAGAGCCTACAATTACAGGATTTCAAGAGCCAGGAGAGTGGTGGAGAATGCCTTCGGTCTGCTGTCACACAGGTTCAGATGCTTCCTGACCACCATGCCCCAACGACCTACAAGAGTGACATACATCACAATGGCTGCTTGTGTTCTACACAACATTCTGCGAGACAGAGTAGGCGTCCACCATGCCCGTGACAATGAAGTGATGGACAGAGAAGATCCACAGACACATGACGTCACTGAAGGAGTTTGGAGGGGAGACCGTCAATTAGGAGACCTAGGAGAACCACTTCGACACGGAAATGCCTCCAGAGATGCCAAGGCTGCTCGAGACTACCTACGTGACTGGGTCAACAGTCCGGCAGGAAGTGTCCCTTGGCAGTTGGAGAAAATCTGAAGAAGATGCATTCAAAACAACAAACCCCAGGCCCTTTTAAGGGCCACCAAATCCTCCCAATTGAGCTGGCCATGTACACATCCTATGTTGACAAAACAAGCCCAAAAATCAATCAATCAATCAATCCCTCCATCCATCTATCTATCTATCTATCTATCTATCTATCTATCTATCTATCTATCTATCTATCTATCTATCTATCCAAGTCCAATCCCTGCAAAGTGACGACAACTGCTTTTCTTTTGCTGCAGTGTATATATGTAACGAGCATTGTGTTCCATCTATCAAGCTATCTATCTATCTATCTATCTAGCTATCTATCTAGCTATCTATCAAGCTATCTATCTATCTATCCAAGTCCAATCCCTGCAAAGTGACGACAACTGCTTTTCTTTTGCTGCAGTGTATATATGTAACGAGCATTGTGTTCCATCTATCAAGCTATCTATCTATCTATCTATCTAGCTATCTATCTAGCTATCTATCAAGCTATCTATCTATCTATCCAAGTCCAATCCCTGCAAAGTGACGACAACTGCTTTTCTTTTGCTGCAGTGTATATATGTAACGAGCATTGTGTTCCATCTATCAAGCTATCTATCTAGCTATCTATCTAGCTATCTATCTAGCTATCTATCTTTCTATCTATCTAGCTAGCTATCTAGCTATCTACCTGCCACTTGAGCTAGACAAGTGAAATTACAAAGTGATGCACTTGTACTAGTGCAACCAACCAACACAATTTTTAAAAGCAAAGCACTTGTACTAGTGCATTACATTTTAATTAAGAAATTCATGCACTTGTACTAGTGCAATAAAAATATGTTTATACCAAAGAATGCAGCACTTGTACTAGTGCTGCACTTGGTATGTTTTGGGGCAAAGAAAGGGGGAACTAGCACCTTGCTTTTATGAAGGTGATTACTTTTAATGAAGGCCAGGACCGGACTTTTGTTTTGGGGGACTTTTTTTTTGGGGGACTTTTTTTTTGGGGATTGTCAACGTTTTTTTTGCTCTTTTTTGGCTCTTTTCGGTCAACACAAGCTCTTTTTTTTTGTCAACATAAGATGTGTACGTGGCCTGCCCTTTTGGGAGGATTTGGTGGCCCTTAAAAGGGCCAAGGTTTTTTGTTGTCTTTGCTGCATCTGGTCTTCTACTTTCGTGGAGAAAGGAGACCTGAAGTCCAACTGGGCGAAGGGGAAGGCTGGTGCTGGTGATGGGCGGCCGGTTGACCAAAGCTGGGTCCAGGGGGGTAGCCGTACTTCTCGGGGCTCTCCTGTGCATCCATCATCAGTGTCATGGTGGAGTGGCTGGGCTGCATCGGGGTGTAGCTGGGAGTCTGCCTGGAGGATCCTCCTTCCCTGGGCTGGTGCTGCTGGTAGTGATGGCTGCTGCTGGAAGCCTGGGGATGGTGCTGGTGGTGTGATGGCACATACGTCGAAGAAGGAGGAGGATGAGGAGGAGGTGGCATCTGCAGGCGCTGAGGAGGATGAGGAGGCTGGAAGGTGTGCTCCTGATGCTGTCTTGACTGGCGGCTGGCCTCATCATCCCAGTAGAGGGCGGCCTCTGCAATGGTCCTGACCATCTGCCTCCTGATTTCAGGGCTGGCGTGCACTCCCACGTGGTAGAGGTCCTGGCACTTCATCCTCCAGTACTCCTGGTCGGGTGTCAACTCCTGGTGGTCGGGGCACATCTTGCAGCCAGAGCCTTTCAGGATTTTCTTGGCGGAGGACATGGCTTGCATGCTGCCTGCGATGACGTGCATGGCGGAGTGCATGGCTTCATCTCCTGGGGCCTTCCTCTTGGTTCCCTTGGCAGCGGCTCCAGGCTTTGGTGCTCCAGGGAAGACTTGGGACTGCTGGCTGTCAGGTCTGTCCTGTGCTGGCTGTTCAGGTGGCAGGTCCGGCATGTCATAGGAAGCTGGCAGGGAATCCTCAGGGTTGTAGCTTTCATCATCGGAGTCTGAGGCTGGCCGGTTGGCAGACAGTTGAGAGATGGCGGACAGCTCCTTCCCTGGCTTGTGGACGATGGAGTCCTTCAGGAACCGACAGTTGTTCAGGATGTACTCGTCCCTCTCTGTGAGCGTCTCCTTCCTGGCGGCTCCTGAAGCTTCAGGCCTGACGAGTCTGGAGAAGTGAGTGCGCACTGTCTTCCTCCAGTTGAAGATGTCCTGGGAGGTGTACTTGGGGCCCAGCTCCTTTGCTTTTTCTGAGTCCAGCAGCAGCTTCTCGTTCCCCTTGTAGCCTCTGGTCCCCTTCATGTACAGCACAGGATGCTCCTTGTACCAGTTGATGAGGTCATCTTCTTGTTCAGCTGTGATGCCCAGGTTGTTGCGGATGTTTTTCTTGGGGGCCTTCCCTTTGCCCTTCTTGCCCTTGGACTTGGCTTCAGCAGCTGCAGGGGTGTCATCAGCAGAGTCTTCTTCCTCCTCGAAGGTGTCCTCATGGATGGCCACTCTGTCTAGAGCAAGAACAGGCTGGCTCTCTGCTGTTTTCTTGGGAGTCTGCTTCTTCGGAGTCTGCTTCTTTGGAGTCTGCTTCTTTGGAGTCTGCTTCTTTGGAGTCTGCTTCTTTGGAGTAGACTTGGCAGTAGGCTCTGGAAGACCCGTGGAAGACTTGGCAGCAGGCTTGGCAGCAGGCTTGGCAGCAGGCTTGGCAGGCTTGTCAGCAGGCTTGGCAGCAGGCTTGGCAGGCTTGTCAGCAGGCTTGTCTCCTTCCTCTTCAAAGAGTTCAACTGAAGAATCTTCTTCTGTTGTGTTGTCTTCTGGCCGGCCCTCGAAGATGGTCTCGCTGACGACAGTGGCTTTGGTGGTTGAAGTGGTGGTCTTCGTCTGGCTGCCAGCTGTAGTGGAGGTGTAGAGCCCAGGTAGAGAGAGGTCTGCCATGGCTGTAGTAAAGAAGGCAGTCACTGCAGCATCTGAAGGTTCATGGAGAGGAGTTGCAGCTGGAGTTGTAGCTGGAGTTGTCACTGGAGTGCTCCCAGGAGTGTGGAGTGTTGACCTGGTGCTGAGCTTGGTTGGTGCCCTGGTGACGACGGTGCCCTTTCTCCTCTTTGGTCCCATGTTGTAGCAGCAATTTGAAGTACAATTGTAGCAACAAAAGTAGCAGCAAATGTAGCAGTTGATAATAGTGTCGTGGATTCTAGGTGTGTTCTGGTCGAAGGTCTGAGTGGGTATGGTGCTCTAAACTGGCCTCCTCTATATATATGCAGGGTGCGGACCGCCTCTTTCCCCCTCCTTCGCCCCCCCTGCTTCGCTGCTGCTGCCCCAGCCGCTGCGCAAAAAGAGGGTGACACGCAGACAAAGGGTTGATGCTAAAAATAGAACAACGCATGCACTCAGGCGCCACTCTGTCTGCTGCATTGGGGGTCCAAAAGACGCGGCGCGCACCCTCTCACGTGCGTCGAACATGTGTCTTTCTGCGACGCGTGTCTGAAACATGTGACATGAAGCAAGAGCTTTCTGCTACACTGCTGTTTCTGCGTCGAAGCTCTTCTTTGTGCGTCGCAACTTTAAAAATCTGCGGCGCGCACTGATTTCTTTTTACGCTTCTTCTTGCTTCACCACTTCTTTCCTCGCAAAGATTCAACCGGTTGAATCTTTTTTTCCTGCATCGTCAAATTTCTAGGAATTGCGTAGAAAGACCTCTTAAAGCGACGCATGCTGTTCCTGTTGCGCCGTAAAGCCAAAATTGACGGCGAACATGCTCAAATCTTTGCCCTTTCCTGGAAATATAAGAAACGCCGTCACTTAAACCCTCTGTTACGTCTCCGTGAGAACTAGCCATTAGTTGTCACATACAGCCATTCTCATATTTTGAGACCCCTACAAAAAATATGTTGCTTGGCTTCATTATTTTTGAACTAGGCACTATGCAATACATTTTTAAACTAAACAAAATATATCTGTCTATCTTTTTAGATGTTCTTTGCATCCAATCTATGTGTTACTTACTTTGCTATTACTATCTCATAATATTCATTCATGGACCCCTCAATCTACCCCTCCCAAACTACTGATTGCTGACTTACGAAAACATGCATGCACCTTGCCGATATGGCCCACAACGTCCTTACCCACGTTTGGTGTGTATAATTACTGTCAAAGAAATAGCAGTGATGTTTTTCCTATATATCCTCTCATGTCTTCATGGACCACGTGTTATGCTAGTAATGAATAATATGATAATATGAGAGCAACAGTGCTAACCATATCATCTTGTTATGCTGTTAATTGAAAATTTTGCAGTCAACTTAATCTCTATTATTTAATTATCCTATTTTCTGTGTTGTAATTTTTGTAAAGATATTCTAAAGTCGACACAAAATGCTTTGTGATGAATTGCAAAAACTTAAAATAATATCGAAGATATGATAGATGTTGGCTTAAAGTTGCCCTGAATGATAAAATTCATATCCAAATTCGGGCGAATTTCTTTGTATTATAATGTGAACTTGTGATCCATAATATTTCTGAATACTTTTTAAAAGTATTTCCTTGAATGCACAAATTATTCAGTTATTTCCTTTTTTTCTTGATAGTGCCTCCCACCTCTAGGACATCCATTATAGATGACGTCACAAAGACCATTGTTATCAGTATATTGTTTTAAGTTAACAAATTCATACAATGGTGATGACGTCACAAAGTTTACAGCATGCAACTTAGACTTGTGATTATTTCCGTGCGTAACCGAAATAAATCTAGGGGTCATTTAGTGCATTTGTTGGGTCATTTCAAAAAGAAAAAATAGGCCTAATCCTACAGTAAAGAAATTTTACAATCTTGACAAGACAAGCACGCTGCGCAAGATTCCATAAATATTAGAGAAACTTTTGGTCCAATCCCACCTATCATTCTGGGTAACAGTTACTTTAACTATGCCCTGTGGATGGATTTACCATCATGCTGGACGTAGTTTGGAGCACTTACCTCAAATCTTGTTGCCATGCATGGCTTATGGGTTTGGCAAAAATTAATTGAATATTTATTGTTTTTTTTAATGCAGGACAAGAAATCAATAGAATTACAATATAACATAGCCAGTATGCTGTTTTATGTATTAGAAATCTTGATGTGAAATCACAAGCATGAAATATTTATCAATTGAACTATTTGGCAATTCTTGTAAAAAATGCCACAATTCACTAAAACAACTCCCTGAAAACTTAAGAGTTATCGATTGATTTCTAATAATTTGCAGATTAGAAGATGAACTGGCTTCACTTCCGGAGACAGAGAGGTAAGTTGGGATCAGGGTCAAGTGAGTCAAGGAAATATGAACACAGTGAATTTTGTTGTCACTGAAGACAAAGATTGCTAAACTCTGTGTAAGCAGCCATAATAAACAACATAATAAAGCGAAAATATCATAAATTTTGACTAAGAAATCAAATTTATTGCAATATAACATGGCCAGTATATCTCTTATATTAAAATGATAATGTACGGGATTTATCTGAAGTTATACTGATTGCCTAATCCTCTAATTCAGCCTGCACCTTCTTGGGGATATTAAGGCAGAAAATCTCTATTTGCCAGACCATTTCGCCAGCCTATTGTCAACAGGTGGCATATTTGCATGGTGACTTAACAGTTCAGTTTCTGAACAGGCACAGATGAAGACATTAAATCAGAGTTTGGCAAGTTCACTGGTCTGTTAAAAAATTGTCATGCAATGGATTTGAACGCCAGACCTAAAAAATACAAGGCCCGCTTGCAAGCCACTCAGCCGTGGAGGCAGTTGACTTGAAACTCTGGTGAAAAAAAACCCTAATTTTTTTGCACCATTGCTTGTTTTGTGTGGTACAAAATTATATTGCATCACATAGATTATGTGAAAAAATCTGGCAGACTTGGAATAATACTTTAATAGCTATGTCTTATGATTAATGCCAAATTAAGTTTCAAAGGTCAAAATTACGAACTTCCATTGCAGTGATTTTTGGCACATTTTGACAGCAAGTCATAAATATAGTCTACTTGAAGTCACTTGATAAATCAAACAGTGTTGATTGGGAAGCCATTTTGGAAAAATATCCTTTGAATAAGGGTTGAAGTCCACTGCACTCAAATGGGAGTGAAGTCCAGCTCCACTTCAAAGAGATAATTATGCCTTCTTATCAGATGAGATAGCTTTCATAGGATTTCATATCTGTAGACACTGAGAGTGTATTCTATCAGGAAAAATGGCATCATAGAGTTGTTTGATGTCATTTTTCCCTACACAAAACATGTCCTAGAAAAAATTCACATTCAGTCTCGGTGACTTCAAATATAAAATCATCTGTAGTCCTCCTCTTTGAAGGTCTAAATTAGAATTTATGAACTTTTACATCATTTTTGACATTTATAAAACTATGTTTAACATCGTGCATAATTTCACTTATTGTTCACTGGACAAATCCTGAACATTGAGAATTTGCCATTATTTGCAACTTCTCCTGACTTGAACCAATACAACATGATAGGGACATCTTATACCATTGGGCATACAATGTGTACAATAGGGAGGTTCAGCCAATTGATCTGAACCAGGTCCAAATGACTTTCACTGACGAATAGCGATATCTGTCAAAAAGAGGCAAAAAACAAGTTGGCGGAACCCATGTCAAAAATAGTCAAGGATGAGGTCAATGCATGTGGAATTTAACATGATATTGTGATGGCAATTTTTGCACATGTTTAAAGTTTGTGTCTATGTTGTTGTGCCATGATGCAATTTTTGATGATTTTTCAATAAAAATGATCAATTTTTCTGGACAACCCTAAGAGAGGTTTCAAATTATTCTTAGCCACTAAAAATGGTTCATAATATCATTTATACATAAATACAAGTTCTGAGGAACAAATCGTTGCAATTACACACATTCAATCACCAATTTTAGAATGGGGAAATTCTGACACCTTGAAAATCCAAATTATTCCACCATTTTGATCAAGTGTGTAAAGAGCCTCATCTTGCTGATCTGTTCTCAATCCCAACTTCAGTCAATTTTTTTCTGGCTAACTAAAAATCTTTGCAGTCAGGAGCAGTTTTGCAGATGAAGGTAAACACAAATTTGATGGAAAATCACGAAAAAGTTTACAAACTTTCGACCAGCAGAGTACGTAGGGGAGAGCGGGGCACCATGAGCCGCTTAGCCGATTTTAAGCTCCTGAGCCTAAAGTTTCAAAGGTAAATAGCTGCTTTATATAATCACAGCAAGACCTCTTGGCTATAATATTCAGTGTTGTTACATTATATTCCTAATTCTTAAATAGTCAAAACATCGTCTTTAGAAAATGTAGTCGAGCGGCTCATAATGCCCGACCCTGGGGCACCATGAGGCATGGCATGGGGGTGGGGGCTGTTTACGTATTAGGATCCTTTTCATTCAACCAACTGTAGAGGACTGATACCTCATAAACCAGATGTTTTACTTGAAATTTTCCCTTGGCACATACCACAATATGGATTGATACACTGTAAATTTTGAATTTTGAGTTAGCTTAATTGATTGAGTGAGATGGTTGCACAATTCCTTTGAGCCAAGATAGCTTCTTGTTTGCAAGTTATAACAACATAAAGATTATCATAACTCAAAACAACAAGCTATCATGGCTCAAACAAATTGTGCAACCGTCTCACTCAATCATTTGAGCTAACTCAGAATTTCAGAATTTACAGTGTAGATTTTGCATATTGTTCTATGAATATAGCACAAACGTGTCGTAAACAGTTCAGATGTCTTGCACTATAGTTCTGGACTTACAACAGTAGAGTTGTTGGTACGATTCAGCTTTAATTGTACATTAAAACTTTATAGAAACTGGCTCATGGTGCCCTATCTCCAGGTGGCTCATGGTGCCCCATTTGTAAATTTCATCTATTATTGTATATCACCATTTTCCAGTTTATCATAGTATCAATGTTATGACATCATCCTAGCACATTTCTTAACTTCTCTAAGAAGACTAAGTTTTATGAAGATGCCGCAAATAGTTGAAATACCAGAAGAAAAAGTTCCGACGCCCAATATTTTACTTTTCACTCAAATTCACCGGGCAAAAGATTTTTTTAAAATTCTTGGTCCTGCATTGAAAAGAAAGATTATGATTGCTACCCTAGCTTGTTCTACACTAATAAAGGAATATATGGTCTTCCTATCGAGCAGTTCTATCATGCCGTTTGTTTTGTAGGGGCCATGGTTTATGGTGCCCTGTGGCTCATGGTGCCCTGCTCTCCCCTACCCATAAAGACATAAACATACATTATCCCTGTCACATTGCATCACCTCCTTACGCTGGTGAATCGGAACTAAAATTATTAGATGGCAGAAAACAGACTACTTATCTGCTGACACATAATGTTAAAGTATTTTGTATATGGTGTATTTTTCTTTTTCAGGACCAATCAGTCAGTGTTGGACACCTATTGTTTAAAGTGAGAAATACACATTTTTTCGCTATGGGAGGCATACGTTCCAGATTTCAAGACATCAGGGCTTCCCTCCTGGCCCGCCTGGATGCAGAGAGGTAAGTTGGGATCAGTCAAGTGAGTAGTGGAAATATGAATATAGTGAATTTTGCTGTCAATGAAATCTTGATGTAAAATCACAAGCATGAAATATTTATCTATCACAAGATTTTGCACTAAATTTACTATAACAACTGAATCTCCCTGAAAACTTTTAAAACAGCTATTGATTGATTTCTAATAATTTGCAGATGGGAAGATGAACTGGCTTCTCTAGATGAAAATGGGTAAGTTGGGATCAGAGTCAAGTGAGTAGTGGAAATATGAATATAGTGAATTTTGCTGTCAATGAAATCTTGATGTAAAATCGCAAGCATGAAATATTTATCAACAGGGCCGGATTAAGGTAGTGAGAGGCCCTAGGCTGAACCTCAATGTGAGGCCCCTTGCTGGACCGCCAATCACTGCAAAATTTTCCCTCTGACTCCCACTGTCTGTTTGTCCGCTTAAAATTATTATTAAAAAATTGTAATTTAAAAGCCATTAAATGGATAGCTTGATCGTAAAGTTTTTCTGTACAAATTACGTATATGCTAGTAACGAACCTGAAAGAAATCATTGTATTTTACCCTGTTCTACTTGATTTGATAAACATTGCCCTGGTACAATTTCATGAGACTACGCAGCTCCTCTACTATCAACTGTACAACTATTGTAATCGCAAACTTTGCGCAAAACATTGTACTTTTTTGCAATAAGGAAAATATCTGCAATAAACATCAAAATATTTCTTATAATCATGAAAATATCTGCCACAATTGTAAAAAATGTGCCAAAAAAATTACCAAAATTGAAGAAAGTACGGTAAATTTTACATTTATTCCAAAATAATAGAACATTTTCATCCAATTGTTGCACCAATATTTCAGACAGTCATAGAGATTTCAGCAATAGTCCCGGAAATGAAGAATTTTTTTTACAATAATTGTAAATTCTCATTATGGCATCAATTTCAACATTAATCAGAATAATTTGCACATGATAATTGCAGAAATTTCTTAGGTTTTACGAAAATTTCCAAGACTATTGCAGAAATATTAATGATTATAATTGTTATTGCTGAAATTTCTTCGGTTATTTCCATATTTCTGTAATAATGGTAATAAGTTTAGGATAGCATGGAATTTCTGAGATTATCTTACAAAATGTTTTTCTTTTCTGCCAAATTTCTGCTAGTCCAGAGGAGCTTAATATGTTATTCTCTTAAGACAGGTACTTCTTGGCTACACGATCCATGATTATAATTTTGGGGCCCATTAATATGCATTCTAGCCCAACTTGTCCTCTTGATTTTTCTATATTTATTTTTGACTTAGAATTATCAAATTTAGGGAAATTTTATTCTAATATTTTCACCAAATGTGAGCCCCCCCCCCCCCTGAGGTGTGAGGCCCTAGGCTATAGCCTACTCAGCCTAATGGATAATCCAGGCCTGTTTATCAATCAAAAGTTTTTGCACTTAATTTACTAAACTCAGCAACATTAAAAACGCACACATATTTGAACAGCTTAAAAACTAATTTGTTATGTAGATATTTCCATGAAACTTTACACTGATGTCAGTCGACATCTCTTGTGAAAGTCCAGAAAATTTCATAAAGAAAGAGTATGAAACGGCTGGATTAGGCCACTTTTAGTGCAACATGTCCAAAAACCAAAATCACAACCAATGCAAAATGGTCCAAAATCGATTTCTTGTAAAGTCTGTCACAGCTCAATATTTGGAGTGTGGAAATCATCAAGATGGTCAATCGTGCTTTTTCATGGGATTTTGTGAGTTTTTTGTTGATTTTTCTGTCAAGTCTGTGTTTTTCCCATTTGTTTGTCACATCATTTTCAACATTTTTGCATCATAAGCATCGGAAGTTATCCTGTTTCTGGTCAAATTTATCTTGTTGGACATCAGTTTTGACCATTTGAAATCAATAATAAAGTGATAGCATCTGCACTCTACTCCCCAATCCCTTTTTCAATTTTGCAAATTCCAAATTTGACATTATGCCACAAAAGCATGTCTGGTTCTTTTAAATATTCATGGATCCTGTTCAAAGTTTAGTTGAGAAGCTAATAAGCACATTTGCCAAGTTACATCAAGATAAATTTAGTGCTACAAATGTTATGATACTTTGAAAATGTGTGCGTTTTTAATGTTGCTGAGTTTATAACAACCTAATCTCCCTGAAAACTTTTTAAACAGCTATTGATTGATTTCTAATAATTTGCAGATCGGAAAATGAACTGGCTTCTCTAGATGAAAAGGGGTAAGTTGGGATCAGAGTCAAGTGAGTAGTGGAAATACGAATATAGCGAATTTTGCTGTCAATGAAATCTTGATGTAAAATCACAAGCATGAAATATTTATCTATCACAAGATTCTGCACTAAATTTACCATAACAACTTAATCTCCCTGAAAACTTTTAAAACAGCTATTGATTGATTTCTAATAATTTGCAGATCGGAAGATGAACTGGCTTCACTTCCAGAGACAGGGAGGTAAGTTGGGATCAGAGTCAAGTAACTTTGAAAATATTGACATACATGTAGTGAGCTTGCTGTCATTCCAGACAAAGGTTGCTAAACTCTATGTACCGTTTGCCTGATGCCAAACAACATAATAAAGCAAAACTATCTTAAATTTTGAACAAGAAATCAAATTTATTGCAATATAACATGGCAGGTATACTGCCACTTTAATTAGAAATCTTGACTTGAACTCACAAGCATTAGATATGCAGCAAGGAAATATTTTATTAATTCTGGCAAAAATGCAATATAATTTACTTAATCAGCCTGAGTTAGTCTTGGAGATGTGGATCATGGACGTAGTGAAGTTTATGCATTGATTTTTCTATAATTAAAGACAATGGTTGCCAAACTCTGTGTTAGTGTACAAGTTGATCTTTACCAAATGACTTAATTAAGAGTAAAATCTTTTCAATGCAATATCAATTCAGTTGCTATATAACATAGCCAGTGTGCTTTATTAATCTATCAGAAATTTTGATGTGAAATCACAAACATGAAATATTTACCAATCAAATGATTTAGCAATTCTTGTAAAAAAATGCACTAAATTTACTAGTATATCAACTTAATCATCCTGAAAACTTATTGATTGATTTCTAATAATTTCCAGTTCAGATGATGAAGAGGCTTCGTTTCGTCTGGATGTAGAGAGGTAAGTTGGGATCAGGGTCAAGTGAGTTGTGGAAATATGAACATAGTGAATTTTGTTGTCACTGAAGACAAAGATTAAACTCACATACCGTTTGCCTTATATATGCCAAACAACGTAATAAAGCAAAAATATCTTAAATTTTTAGCAAGAAATCAAATATATTGCAATAAAACATGGCCAGCATACTGCCGCTTTAATTAGAAATCTTGAAGTGAACTCAAAAGCATTATATATTTAGCAAGCGAACGTTTTATTAAAATTCTGTCAAAAATGCGCTAAAATTTACTTAAACAGCCGAAGGCAGTCTCGGAAATATGGACATAGTGAAGTTTATGCAGTGATTTTACTATTGGGCCATTCCATGCCAAATGGACTAACGTCTCCCACATCATGGCTTCAGATTTTAATGAAATTATTACACAAGCTACATGTACATGTTTTATGAAGCCATGCAAAATATTTTCCCTGTATTCCAAGTATTTTGCATTTTACAGCATTTTCAAAATTAAGGTCCGCAAACTAAAATTTCTATTTTCCACTTGTCAAGTCATTTCAAAAAGCTGCCGAAGCTACGTTTTTCAAGATATTGTGATAAAATTGTACACATTTGGGTAAATTGTGGGTTTTTGGAATTTTTTCACTCAGAAGCCAGGCTTTCAATAAACCTGAAACTTTGCATGAATTGAGGCAGTATCGAGTTCTAGTGGTATGAATTAATTCATATATCTATCTCCAATGCTTTTTATGCCCATGAAGAAAATCTCAGGACGATTCCTAAAATTGACTAATTTCAAGTGCAAAAATGGCCATGTGGGACAGCTGATAGAAACATGAAATTTATTTTTGAAGCAGTTTATGTGGTCATCTTGCATTTCTGCAAAAATGGTAGATGCACCATAAACTGCATCATTTACATTATATTCAGCGTATATTATGGTCTATATCTCACCATGATATGTGCCTGGTTTTGCGGCGATATCTTGAAAAATGAGCCTTCAGCAGCCTTCCTCAAAGATATCACAAGATGAAAAATGAATTTTATGTTGAAGGCCCAACATTTTCAGAATGCTCTCACAAGCCAAATATGTGTAATATATCAGAAATATTTCGCATGTGCTCATTAAACATATACATGTACATCAGGTTCAAATTTTATCAAAATCGGAAAACATGAGGTGGGAAAATTTCTTGATTTTGGTCCATTTGGCGTGGAATGGCCCTATTATTAAAGAAAATGGTGGCCAAATTCAGTTATGACTTAGTTAAGTGTAAAATCTTTTTGATGCAATATCAATTCAGTTGCTATATAACATAGCCAGTGTTCTGTATTTATCTATCAGAAATCTTGACGTGAAATCATGAGCATGAAACATTTATCAATCAAACGATTTGGCAATATTGTAAAAATATGCACTAAATTTACTATAATAACTTAATCTCTCTGAAAACTTAACAGTTATTGATTGATTTCTAATAATGTGCAGATTAGAATCGCTTTCTTCTTTCGAACTGGCGATAAAAAGGTAAGTTGGGATCGGAGTAAAGTGAGTTGTGGAAATATGAACATAGTGAATTTTGCTGTTACTGAAAACTTGATGTGAAATCACAAGCATGAAATATTTATCAACCAAACGATTTGGCAATTCTTGTAAAAAAAAAATGCAATTATTTTACTATATAACAACTTAATCTCCCTGTAAACTTTGTTGATTGATTTCTAATAATTTGCAGATTAAAAGATGAACTGGTTTTGCTGGACCATGAAATGTAAGTTGGAATCAGAGTCAAGTGAGTCATGGAAATATGAACATAGTGAATTTTGTTGTCACTGAAGACGAAGATTGCTTAACTCCAGTGTACCATTTGCCTTATGCCAAACAACATAGTAATCCAAAAATATCTTAAATTTTTAGCAAAGAAATCAAATTGATTGCTAAATAGCATGGCCAGTATACTGCCACTTTAAAAAATTAGAAATCTTGATGTGAACTCACAAGCATTAGATATTTAGCAAGCATATATTTTTATTAAATTCTGGCAAAGATGAACTACAATTTACTTCAACAGCCGAAGTCAGTCTTGGAAATATGGATATAGTGAAGTTTATGCAACGATTTTACTATAATTAAAGACAATGGTTGCCAAACTCTGTGTCAGTGTGCAAGTTGCTCTGTACCAAATGACTTAATTAAGTGTAAAATCTTTTCGATGCAATATCAATTCAGTTGCAATATAACATAGCCAGTGTGCTGTATTAATCTATCAGAAATCTTGATGTAAAATCACAAGCATGAAATATTTATCAATCAAGCGATTTGGCAATTCCTGTAAAAAAAATGGACTAAATTTACTACAACAACTTAATCTCCCTGAAAACTTAACAGTTATCAATTGATTTCTAATAATTTTCTGATTAGAAGATGAATGGGCTTCACAGAGGTAAGTTGGGATCAGGGTAAAGTGAGTTGTGGAAATATGAACATAGTGAATTTTGCTGTTACTGAAAACTTGATGTGAAATCACAAGCATGAAATATTTATCAACCAAACGATTTGGCAATTCTTGTAAAAAAAAAATGCAATTATTTTACTATATAACAACTTAATCTCCCTGTAAACTTTGTTGATTGATTTCTAATAATTTGCAGCGATACAGAGGCTTTGCTGGAGGAGGAAATGTAAGTTTGAATCAGAGTCAAGTGAGTCATGGAAATATGAACATAGTGAATTTTAGGTGTACGGTCAACTAGGCGACAAACCAACTAGGCGACACCCATCAGTACCAACTAGGTGACAAGAAATTTGGAAATTTCATACCAGTGCAAACTAGGTGACAAGCAGTTCCAACTAGGTGACACAAATTTACACAGCACTTCCAACTAAGTGACACAAGTTCACAAAACATATCCAACTAGGTGACAATACATTTCCTAATTGACCACCATTGAAGGTGATCTGTCACCTGGTTGGTATCCCCTATAAAATATGTGTCACCTGGATGGTATCTGGGGGGTATCTGCTGTCACCTAGTTGTCCAAAAAGTGTAGCCTAGTTGGTAGTGGTATGTCACCTAGTTGGTTGTCGCCTAGTTGGTAGTGTTGTAGCCTAGTTGTCTGTCGCCTAGTTGACCGGCAATCGAATTTTATTGTCACTGAAGACGAAGATTGCTTAACTCCAGTGTACCATTTGCCTTATGCCAAACAACATAGTAATCCAAAAATATCTTAAATTTTTAGCAAAGAAATCAAATTGATTGCTAAATAGCATGGCCAGTATACTGCCACTTTAAAAAATTAGAAATCTTGATGTGAACTCACAAGCATGAAATATTTATCAACCAAGCGATTTGGCAATTCTTGTAAAAAAAAAAGCAATTATTTTACTATATAACAACTTAATCTCCCTGTAAACTTAGCAGTTGCTGATTGATTTCAAATAATTTGCAGATTAGACGATGAACTGGTTTTTCTGGAGAAAGAAAGGTAAGTTGGAATCAGATTCAAGTGAGTCATGGAAATATGAACATAGTAAATTTTGTTGTCACTGAAGAAAAAGATTGCTAAACTCTGTGTATCGTTCGCCTTATGCCAAACAACATAGTAATCCAAAAATATCTTAAATTTTTAACAAGAAATCAAATTGATTGCTAAATAGCATGGCCAGTATACTACCACTCTAAAAAATTAGAAATCTTGATGTGAACTCACAAGCATTAGATATTTACCAAGCATATATTTTTATTAAATTCTGGCAAAGATGAAATACAATTTATTTCAACAGCCGAAGTCAGTCTTGGAAATATGGATATAGTGAAGTTTATGCAACGATTTTACTATAATTAAAGACAATGGTTGCCAAACTCTGTGTCAGTGTGCAAGTTGCTCTGTACCAAATGACTTAATTAAGGCCTGATGCACGTAAGAGGTGACATTTGGTATGAAAAAAAAAATCTTAGAAGTGGTTGATTTTAACATTGCTTTATAGAGGAAAACTTATATTTTAATGTGTCAAAGATTAAATTTTCATAATGATATCTTCATTCATCCCTTAGAAACTCAAGGTTTTATTCAAAATATAAGAACTTGAAAATTAGAATGGCTGTAACCTAAAAACCTACCATTGGCCCATCTATCGTTGTTAGAACTCCAAATTACCTTATTTTTGGTAAATGGATCATGACCAAATGTAAACACTGGCTTTGGGTCACATAAAAGTTATTGGTATATTGAAAGTAATTGATTTAAATAGTCGATTAAAAAATTAATTTATTTCAATTATAATTCTTGTAGCATGAAAATAATTAAGTTTTGTGTCTCTTGAATCACTTAAATCTTTTGTTGAAATGCAACAGAATAATTCTGGAAAAAAAAAATTGTGTTAATTTGAAGAGAAAATTTAACATTGACTCAAAAATGCAGCAAATTGCTCGACTGAAAATGTCTGAAATTAGGTGAAAGTTTGTGCAACCCTAGCTTCCTACCATTCATTCGGAAGCTTTTTATTTAAGTGGATTAAAAATTGATCGAAATATCGCAAACCGCGTCTTCTAACAATAATTGGTAATTAAAAAGTTCAGAGTCTTGGAGGACCACATAAATTTCATTAGATCAAGTTAATATTCAAATTGCTTTCTCAACTCATTATAATGAATGAATGTTTCAAAAGTCCAAATTTATGTCCCATACAACCAGTAACCACGTCATTTACATTTCCCAGACAAAGAGGTCCATAGGTATGCCTGGTATATGCTACATTCTCACGGCGGCTCCCGGAGAACTATTTAAATCGGCGTCGAAGTATTTCCTGGTAATTTGGATGAATTTGGGTGATCCGCCGTCGACTTTTCACATCCCCCCAGGGGAAGTTTTTGTTCCCCTCAGCGTTCTAGAAATGGAAAAACTGCGCCGTGGATGTCAAAAAAGATTCAACAGGTACAAACTTTTTTTTCATGACGGCGGAACAGAGCCCAAAATTTTCTTGATTTTTGGATGTCCGGCGTGGATTTTTTCAGTGAGAACGCCTCAAAAACATCTCCGGCGGGATATTAGGACATCCCCTGCCCCTGAGGGGACCTCTCCTGCCCCGCGGGGACCTTTCCTGCCCCCGCGGGGACCTTTCCTGCTCCTGGGGGGACATTTGAAGCCTCGCCGGCAGTTTTTGACATCCCGCCGCGGTGAAATAGGTTCACTGAGGGGCAGTTATAGGTTCCCTGAGGGGTACTTTTTATATCTCGGGGCGATATAAAAGTATCCCTCAGGAGGAGGAAATTCCTTTCCCCCGGCGAACTTTTGGGGACGGCGTGCAACTCTTCTTCCCCGCAGTGAACAAAAAGAACCCCGCCGTGATATGCTTTTAATTAATTATGTAATGGTTTTATAAACATTGTATGTCGCCGGGATAGTCATTCTTTTCCTAGAATTCAACTCAAGCTACCCCTCAGTGGCAAAAAAGTTCTCGTAACGTGCCGTGAGAACTGGGCAATAGAAAGCTAATTAATTTTGAAAAAAAAAAATCAGCTTTTCATTTAAAACCGTTGAATGTATCATGTTTAAAAAAGATTTGAACAACATAATAAATAAAATAGTGTTTTATGCTAAAACAAAGTTCACCATCTCTCCCATGCAAAATTTCACAATTGTCATAGTCAACCTCTTTTCAGATCCTTTGATGGCATGATACCTATTTAAAATGCCTAATGAAAGTAATGCACCTGATTGGTATATTTACTTTTGTGTTTAAAAAGTTAACAGACCTCTTAAAACCAGATCAACCTGGTAGCAATAGCCATTTAGGTGAGGCGTTATGGTTGGGACACTTTTCTCTTTACAGTACTGTGTGCCAAGTTTTCTGAGTATCTAAAAAAGCTGAAATGCAATGAATAGTGTATGGGTCAAGGAAACTCAGCTGGGGATTATGGCTTTCCAAAACATTTATTGGTAAAGTGGTGGCCAAGAATTCACCTTATAGATTGAACAGTTATGGTTGGGACACTCAATTGTGGTGTTATAAAGTTGCATTTATCAGATATTAAGTAAGTTAGAGGTGGTGAACAAATATTTTATGATTAAAAGTAATGTCTAAGTAGCGTTCATACGCTGAAGTGTTAGAGTCATTTCTTCTTACTTATTAGCTAGGAATGACAACGCTTCCAAACAGTTGAATTTTGGCTTCATTTGTGTCATTCAGCAAAGTCATTATTTCTGTGCCTAAATTTGAGTATCAGATGACCAAAATACCTCTGCCCTAAAGAGATTTATTGGTTGATTGATATAACATACAGCTTTGATGAAAAATGTGGGCCATTATTTTTGTTTTCTTTGTTAGAAAGAATTGTTTTTGAGTCTGTCACGCTAAAATCGTGCATTTTCAGCACATTTTCATGAACGTTTTGTGTAATATCTTAAGTCCAAATCATCTGATTTGGCTGAAATTTGAAATATATGTAGATTACAATATCACAAATAGATATCAATACTTAACTGCTCTCAAAATGATATTGGGAAACCATAGAAACCTACGTTTTTTCGGCTTCAAAAACAAAAGTCACAAGGTGCACCAGGCCTTAAGTATAAAATCTATTCGAAGCAATATCAATTCAGTTGCAATATAACATAGCCAGTATGCTGTATAAGTCTATCAGAAATCTTGATGTAACATCACAAGCATGGAATATTAATCAATAAAACAATTTGGCAAATCTTGTAAAAAAATGCACTAAATTTACTATAACAACTTAATATCTTTCCAGAAAGTACGTAAAATATGAAAAATTTGGCAAAATTGGTATGTGACCTCACACTAATGGGGCATAGTGATTGGCTGTGGTTTAGAGTGTGATGCAGTGTTGGCATGAGATGTGGTATAGAGAATAGCCATATATGGTATGTGACATAGTATGAAAGTCTTATCAAGCATAACTAAGTAAAAGAAGAAGATTATAAGCTGTTAAACTCAACAAACGAAGAAGATTACAAGCTGTGTAAGTCAAAAAACAACTGTTACTCATAAACTGACTAATCTGAATGTTGCTTACTGTTGCTGTCACAGTGTCAGTGGCAGAGCTGGGGTGGCTCAAAACTGGGATAGGCAGTTGCACACTTTTTGTTGTACGGATTCACCCTTCAAGGGAGAGAGGATAGACTATATGATCAATATATTGGAATCATGAGCAAACCTTTTTGTGTGCCCTTGGTTCAGGGTTGAGGGGCATACCCCCTCAGGCCAAAGATTAACATGGAAGAGATAGGAAATGTTACAGAGCATTGTATTTTCACCACATGTTGTGCCCCCAGGCCATTTCTGGATATGCCCCTGCTGGCAAAGACTTAGTGTTTCATTTTTACACACATAACATTAATTCATGTGTGGTATACTACCTCACAGATTTGATATGACATCCTATGCAGAGTGAGCCATGATTGTCTGAACAACCTGTGACTTCACATGGAACACCTTAATTTCAACGCTAACCTATGGGAACTGCCATGTGATGTCGCACTTTCACATTTCAAGAAAAAAGTCACTTTCTACGTACTTTCTGAAAGGATAATAATCTCCCTGAAAACTTAACAATTATTGATCGGTTTCTAATAATTTGCAGATTAAAAGGTGAACCGTCTTCACTTCGGGAGAAAGAGAGGTAAGTTGCAGTCAAGTGAGTTGTGGAAATATGAACATAGTGAATTTTGTTGTCACTGAAGACAAAGATTGCGAAACTCTGTGTACTGTTTGCTTATGCCAAACAACATAATAAAGCAAAAACATCTTAAATTTTGAACAAGAAATCAAATTTATTGCAATATAACATGGCCAGTATACATGTACTACCGCTTTAATTAGAAATCTTGATGTAAACTCACAAGCATTATATATTAGCAAGCAAATATTTTATTAATTCTGGCAAAGTGCACTAAAATTTATTTAAACAGCCGAAGTCAGTCTTGGAAATATGGACATAGTGAAGTTTATGAAGTGATTTTACTATAATCAATGACAATGGTTGCCAAAGTCTGTGTCAGTGTGCTAGTTGCTCTGTACCAAATGACTTAATTAAGAGGTAAAATCTTTTCGATGCAATATCAATTCAGTTGCAATATAACATAGCGAATGTGCTGTATTAATCCATCAGAAATCTTGATGTGAAGTCAAGCATGAAATATTTATCTATGGAACGATTTGGCAATTCTTGTAAAAAAAATGCACTCAATTTACTGTAGCAACTTAATCTCCCTGAAAACTTAACTGTTATCAATTGATTTCTAATAATTTGCAGATTAGAAGATGAACTTTTATTCTTATCTGAAACAAAATTAGACAATTCTTTTCCAGATGCTCAATTTCATGTTGATAAATTTCTCATACACAGACTAGATAGAAATGCCCATGGTGGCGGACTTGTATGTTATGTCAAAGATACTATTCCTCATAAAAATAGATCCGATATTGCTATGAACAGCCATGGAATAGAGTCACTCGTTATTCAAATCAAAACCAGTCACAAAAACATGTTTTTCCTTCATTTGTATAAACCACCGAATGTCAATGTCACTCGTCTGAATAATACTCTAGAAATGATGCTAAATAAGTGTTTCTCTGAAAGTGACTGGGTGTACGTGATAGGAGACTTAAATGTAAACTTTATGCTAAATCCGAACCATTTAAGTGATATATGTGACAATTATGATTTAAAGCAAATAGTAAAAAATCCAACATGTTTCAAAAGTATTGATAACCCCACACTTCTTGATATAATTCTTACTAATAACCCTAAGTCAATTAGACAATCCTTAAATATTTCCTTAGGAATAAGTGACTTTCACAACTACATTAGTGCTGCAACAAAATTAACATGCCCATCCAATGAACCAACACTAGTACACTATAGATCGTTTAAAAAATTTCAATGAAGAGTATTATAAAAAAGATTTAGAAATTGCCCCATTTCATGTCTCCCAGGTATTTGAGGATGTTGATGATCAATTATGGTTTCACAACACTTTACTCTCAGATATAATAGATAAAAATGCACCAAGAAAAGAGAAAATTGTGAGGCATAGACAACTGCCTTATATGAATGACAATCTCAGAAAAGCTATAAATGTTAAAGCAGCTCTTAAAAGAAAATTTCAAAAATTCAAAAGTCGAGAATCATGGCTAAATTTTAAAAAACAAAGAAATCTTGTCTGTAAACTAAAAAGGACATCATTAAAGAAATATTTTGAAGATAAATGTAACACAGAAAAAAGCAAAGGAAAGCATTTTTGGGAAGTAATTAAGCCATTTATGACAAACAAAGTAAAACAAAACCATCATAAGATCACCTTATGTGAATCTGATTCTTTGATTAGCGATCCAATAGACGTTAGTAACGCTTTCAATGAATATTTCATCAATGTCACAAGTGATCTCTGTGAATCAAATGAAGTGAAGCAAATGTCAGCTGATGAGGTCATTGACCACTACAAAGACCATCCAAGTGTAAAGCTGATCAAAGAACATACAAACAATGAACAACAATTTAATTTCACACCAATCTATCAATCAACAGTACTCAACAAACTTAAACATCTTCAAACAAACAAAGCAACTGGATTTGATAAAATCTCCCCTTAATTCTTGAATATAGGCTCTCATTAAACTTCACCTATTACCATAGGTGAAGTTTCTTGTTTTCGTAATTATTTATTATTTATTATTTATTATTTATTATTTATTATTATTCTTTCACCCTAACCTACCCTCAAAAAATTCATGAAGGGAGCCTCATATGCCCTCATTACATTCCCCGAGTTTTTTTGACACCGGACCATTTTTCAAGGTCAGAGGTCACTTCAAAGTTCGACTTTGAAAAATTTCAAATGTGAATAACTTTTTCAATTATTGATGGATTTCATTTTCCTTTTAGGTACTTGGTTCCTAACCCTTTTTACATAATTTGACTTAATTTCGTGAATGTAGGTCAAGGTCAAGGTTCCCCATGGTCACTTTTAGTGTTTTATGGTTGGAGTGAATACAATTGTACATTTTTTACTGAAAGTGGCCCAAATTGTGGCAAAATGTTGCTTGACTAACGGGACATCTGCATGTGTATTGTGGTTGCATTTCTATGGCCGGATTATGAGTTACGTAATTTTAAACATTGGTAAGTCATCAAAGTTGGTGACCTTCGTCATTTCACCATGAAATATCAATTTTGGCTGATAACATGCTATAGTAAACTGCTATTCTTTTTTGCCATTCACCCCAAATTGACCTTCACATTTGACCTTGACCCAATTTTTCAAGGTCAATTGGCGAATTTTAGTGCAAAAATGTGCTATTTTCAGTGCCTTTGAACACCATGCAATTTTCATATAGTTATTTTGTTTGTGACCGATTCAAGTACTCATTCAGATGTTTTTTATACGAAGAATTCATATTTCAAGTTAAATCAAAATGGCTGTCATTTTTTGATTGCCTACTGCGACCTTAGTATTTCAAATACAGTTATGAAATTTGGTACAGGTATTGGCTTGTGGGTATTGTTCACGCACGTGTGGAGAAATTCAAAATGTCTGACACAAAATGGCGGCCATTTTGGAATTGCTCACTGTTACCTCAGTATTTCACCTAGAGTTATGAAATTATGTACAGGCTTGGTACAGGTTATGGTCTGCGGGTATTGGTCAGGTACATGTACTATATTCAAGTACTTGTCAATGTACTTGTCAATGTACTTGTCAATGTACTTGTCAATGTACTTGTCAATGTACTTGTCAATGTACTTGTCAATGTACTTGTCAATGTACTTGTCAATGTACTTGTCAAAGTACTTGTCAAAGTACTTGTCAATGCACTTGTCAATTTACTTGTCAATTTACTTGTCAATTTACTTGACATGTTACTTGACATGTTACTTTTGCAATGAAATTACTATTGAAATTACTTTCCAAGTACTTTTCAAATTACTTTGAAATTACTTTTCAAATTATGTTTCAAATTACTCTTCAAATTACTTTGGAATTGTTCAAATTACTTCTGTCATTTCGTTTTTCATTTCGACCAATATTTCTAGGTGAAGTTTTGTTACTGCTTGCAGTTACTCATTTCTAGTTACATTTGTAATTCTTTGACTCCGATAATAAATAAAAGCATCACAACCTGTAAATTTCCTGACTGCAATAAAAAGGCTGAAGTAACAACACTCTATAAAAAGTCGGATCAACTAGCAAAAGAAAACTATAGACCATTAAGTGTTCTCCCGTCAACTTCTAAAATTTTTGAAAAAGTTTTGTGCGATCAGTTACTCAATTTCATGTCAAACAATATGTCAGATGATTTATCTGCTTACCGTAAAATGTATAGCTGTAACAATGTACTTGTGAAATGTATTGAAAATTGGAGGAAAGCCCTTGATAATAATTGTCACGTCGGATGTATACTAATAGATCTCTCAAAAGCTTTTGATAGTTTACCTCATGGACTGTTAATAGCCAAATTACATGCCTATGGTGTCTCAATAGAAGCTTGCTCATTTATTATGGATTATTTACAAAATCGGAGACAAGCTGTCAAATTAGGAAATATAAGAAGTAGTTGGCTAAATCTAAAAACTGGTGTCCCACAGGGATCAATCATGGGTCCACTTTTGTTTAATATATTTATCAATGATTTCCTAGTGGAATTAAAGAAAACATGTGATGTGTACAATTATGCAGATGATAACACATTATCCTACTCTCACAAAAATGTATTAAATGTCAAGAACACGCTTGAAAAAGCTGCTAAAATTTCGATTGCATGGTTTGAAATTAATTACATGAAAGCTAACCCATCAAAATTTCAGGCTATACTTTTAAGTAAAGACAACACTACAATAGACTTTAAAATTAACAATAACACTGTTAAATCAGAATCAGTGGTCAAACTGTTAGGTATTCATATTGATGATAAATTGAACTTTAATCACCACTTGTCACTTATTTCCAAAAAGGCCGCTCGGCAAATAAATGCACTTCAGAGATTATGTAAGTACATTGATTATGAAGGCAGATTAAGGATCTACGAGGCATTTGTAGCTTCTAACTTTGTTTATTGCTCTGTTGTCTACCACACTTTCTCTCTCGGACATGATAGAAAAACTGAAAAACTAAATGAAAGGGCTTTGAGACTCATTTGCAATGATTATGAAAGTTCATATACTGACTTACTGATAAAAACTGACAAAAAGATGTTGCATGTAATAAGTAAGAATAATCTGGTAGAATTTGTTTTCAAGGTAATAAACGGCTTAGCACCACCTGTTAAAAGTACATTTTTTGACAAACAAATATCTCCATACAACATGCGGGACAATAACAAGTTAGTTCAACCACCTTTCAATACAGTTCGATATGGTAAGAAGTCAATAAGATATCAGGGTCCCTCGTTATGGAATGTTCTACCTTATAAAGTAAAATGCTCAGTTGATATAAGATCTTTCAAATTCGACTTACGAAAAAATGATTATCTGAGTAAGTGCGAATGTGGTACATGTATACTATGCCTAAGAAATTCTTTGTAATCACAGAATTATAACGAAAACACATAATATGATATGCAATGGTACAAAGTTATTTATTGAAAGAATGTAAAACCTAGACAATTCATTCATTTTTCATTTGTATATAACTTCACTATCTCATCTTGTTTCTGTTATTTTAAAATTTGTCGACCAAAAGCTTACAGCTTGTGTTAATTGTTTGTACTCTCATCACCGACGTTAAATAAAGTTTTATCTTATCTTATCTTATCTTAACTGGCCTCGCTTCGGGAGAAAGAGAGGTAAGTTGGGATCAGAGTCAAGTGAGTCACGGACATATGAAGATAGTGAATTTTGATGTAACTGAAATCTTGATGTGAAATCACAAGCATGAAATATTTATCAACCAAGCGATTTGGCAATTCTTGTAAAAAAAAAAAAGCAATTATTTTACTATATAACAACTTAATCTCCCTGTAAACTTAGCAGTTGTTGATTGATTTCAAATAATTTGCAGATTAGAAGATGAACTGGCTTTGCTGGAGAAAGAAAGGTAAGTTGGAATCAGATTCAAGTGAGTCATGGAAATATGAACATACAGTACAAATTTCTAAAAGTGGCTCGTCATTTAAAATCTAGCCTTAGCTATCTATCCATAGCATTCCAAGCTAAACTAAGCTACACTTATCCATAGCTAGCCATAGCTATCCACACTTACTATTGTTTAAACAAGGGGTAAAGAGATTCCAGTGTATACAAAAGAATAGAAATGGATAGTTATGGATAGATATGGCTAAGACTAGTAATGAATAGCTATAGACAGCTAAGTTGAGCCACATTTAGAAATTTGTACTGTAGTAAATTTTGTTGTCACTGAAGAAAAAGATTGCTAAACTCTGTGTATCGTTCGCCTTATGCCAAACAACATAGTAATCCAAAAATATCTTAAATTTTTAACAAGAAATCAAATTGATTGCTAAATAGCATGGCCAGTATACTGCCACTCTAAAAAATTAGAAATCTTGATGTGAACTCATGAGCATTAGATATTTACCAAGCATATATTTTTATTAAATTCTGGCAAAGATGAAATACAATTTATTTAAACAGCCGAAGTCAGTCTTGGAAATATGGATATAGTGAAGTTTATGCAACGATTTTACTATAATTAAAGACAATGGTTGCCAAACTCTGTGTCAGTGTGCAAGTTGCTCTGTACCAAATGACTTAATTAAGGCCTGATGCACGTAAGAGGTGACATTTGGTATGAAAAAAAAAATCTTAGAAGTGGTTGATTTTAACATTGCTTTATAGAGGAAAACTTATATTTTAATGTGTCAAAGATTAAATTTTCATAATGATATCTTCATTCATCCCTTAGAAACTCAAGGTTTTATTCAAAATATAAGAACTTGAAAATTAGAACGGTTGTAACCTAAAAACCTACCATTGGCCCATCTATCAGTGTTAGAACTCCAAATTACCTTATTTTTGGTAAATGGATCATGACCAAATGTAAACACTGGCTTTGGGTCACATACAAGTTATTGGTATATTGAACAACAATTGATTTTAATAATTGATTAAAAAATTTGATTTACTTCAATTATAATTCTTGTAGCCGAAAAATAATTAAGTTTTATGTCACTTGAATCACTTAAATCTTTTGTTGAAATGTAACAGAATAATTCTGGAAAAAAAAAATTGTGTTAATTTGAAGAGAAAATTTAACATTGACTCAAAAATGCAGCATATTGCTCGACTGAAAATATCTGAAATTAGGTGAAAGTTTGTACAACCATAGCTTCCTACCATTCATTCAAAAGCAATTTTTCTGCTGATTTCAGATATTATATACTATTTACATGGATTAATAATTGACCGAAATATCGCAAACCGCGTGTTCTAACAATAATTGGTAATTAGATAGTTCAGAGTCTTTGAGGACCACATAAATTTCATTAGATCAAGTTAATATTCAAATTACTTTCTCAACTCATTATAATGAATGAATATTTCAAAAGTCCAAATTTATGTCCCATACAACCAGTAACCACGTCATTTGCATTTCCCAGACAAAGAGGTCCATAGGTATGCCTGGTATAGAAAGCTAATTAATTTCGAAAAAAAAAAAAATCAGCTTTTCATTTAAAACCGTTGAATGTATCATGTTTAAAAAAGATTTGAACAACATAATACATGGTCACAATACTCGACAGGCTTATGCATTTAGAGCTCCACAAAGTAAACATGACTTTGTTAGAAATAGTATACGTTTTAGAATACCGACAATCATGAATGAAGCCCCATCATATTTTACGAACAAAATTCACACTCATAGCATATCAGGTTTCACTAAATATATAAAACTTCACATGATTAGAAGCTACAGCAGTACTTGCGAAATTCCACAGTGCTATATTTGTAATCAAACAATGTGAAAACAAGTGAACTAAAAACAAAAAAATAATAATTACTAATGATTAATAAGTCTAAAAAAATTAAATAAAAAATGATATCTGTCATTTGAATACTTTAGGTATTCAATTTTGGATTTTGTTGCCTATGCTATGCAAACTGTTGTTGCTTCATTTCTGTAGTTTTAATATTGGTCAAAATGTTCGGAAATATGATGGAATTGTCAATGAGTAGCTTTTCTTGGGATTTGGTTCCATTCTTGGTCTTAGTTAAAATGATCATTGAAAAATGACATGTGACTTTCATCCAAAAGGTTCATTTCAAGGGCCAGTGGACTTTTACCTCCTTACCATTTTGTAATTTTTTTTTTTTTTTTTTTTTCTCGTTTGCTTTACTTTGCCTCCTCTCACACTCATGAATGACAACACTGGTTACCACAGATTCACATTGCTCAGATATATATATAGTTTGCAATTTAGAGGGAAAGTACATATTAAGCTCTTTACATCTAAACCTCATGGGCCTCTCTGGGATGACAACTAGTCTTTTTTTTTTTTTTAGGGGGGGCATCTCGCTAGCGACAAAAATCTTGTCTTAGAGATGTCCTCCCTCTTTACTGTAACAACCTGTATGTTTCAGGAAGAAATAAATGTCTTGAGTCTTGAGTCTTAATAAATAAAATTGTGTTTTATGCTAAAACAAAGTTCACCATCTCTCCCATGCAAAATTTCACAATTGTCATAGTCAACCTCTTTTCAGATCCTTTGATGGCATGATACCTATTTAAAATGCCTAATGAAAGTAATGCACCTGATTGGTATATTTAGTTTTGTGTCAAATAGTTAACAGACCTGTTAAAACCAGATCAACCTGGTAGCCACAGCCATTTAGGTGAGGCGTTATGGTTGGGACAAAAACGTTATGGTTGGGACACTTTTCTCTTTACAGTACTGTATGCCAAGTTTTCTGAGTATCTAAAAAAGCTGAAATGCAATGAATAGTGTATGGGTCAAGGAAACTCAGCTGGGGATTATGGCTTTCTATTGGGACATTGGTGGCAAAGAATTCACCTTATAGATTGAACCGTTATGGTTGGGACACTCAATTGTGGTGTTATAAAGTTGCATTTATCAGATATTAAGTAAGTTAGAGGTGGTGAACAAATATTTTATGATTAAAAGTAATGTCTAAGTAGCGTTCATACGCTGAAGTGTTAGAGTCATTTCTTCTTACTTATTAGCTAGGAATGACAACACTTCCAAAAAGTAGAAATTTGGCTTCACTTGTGTCATTCAGCAAAGTCATTATTTCTGTGCCTAAATTTGAGTATCAGATGACCAAAATACCTCTGCCCTAAAGAGATTTATTGGTTGATTGATATAACATTCAACATTGATGAAAATGTGGGCATTACTTTTGCTTTCTTCGTTAGAAAGAATTGTTTTTGAGTCTGTCACGCTAAAATCGTGCATTTTCAGCACATTTTCATGAACGTTTTGTGTAATAACTTAAGTTAAAATCATCCGATTTGGCTGAAATTTGAAACATACGCAGATTATAATATCATAAAAAGATATCCATACTTAACTGCTCTCAAAAAGATATTGGGAAACCATAGAAACCTACGTTTTTTCGGCTTCAAAAACAAAAGTCACAAGATGCACCAGGCCTTAAGTATAAAATCTATTCGAAGCAATATCAATTCAGTTGCAATATAACATAGCCAGTATGCTGTATAAGTCTATCAGAAATCTTGATGTAACATCACAAGCATGGAATATTAATCAATGAAACAATTTGGCAAATCTTGTAAAAAAATGCACTAAATTTACTATAACAACTTAATATCTTTCCAGAAAGTACGTAAATTATGAAAAATTTGGCAAAATTGGTATGTGACCTCACACTAATGGGGCATAGTGATTGGCTGTGGTGTGGAGTATGATGTAGTGTTGGCATGTGATGTAGTATAGAGAATAGCCATATATGGTATGTGACATAGTATGAAAGTCTTATCAAGCATAACTAAGTAAAAGAAGAAGATTATAAGCTGTTAAACTCAACAAACGAAGAAGATTACAAGCTGTGTAAGTCAAAAAACAACTGTTACTCATAAACTTTGCTGATCTGAATGTTGCTTACTGTTGCTGTCACGGTGTCAGTGGCAGAGCTAGGGTGGCTCAAGAATGGGGATAGGCAGTTGAACACTTTTTGTTCTATGGATTCACCCTTCAAAGGAGGGAGGATAGACTATATGATCAATATATTGGAATCATGAGCAAACTCATTTGTGTGCCCTTGGTTCAGGGTTGAGGGGCATACCCCCTCAGGCCAAAGATTAACATGGAAGAGATAGGAAATGTTACAGAGCATTGTATTTTCACCACATGTTGTGCCCCCAGGCCATTTCTGGATATGCCCCTGCTGGCAAAGACTTAGTGTTTCATTTTTACACACATAACATTAATTCATGTGTGGTATACTACCTCACAGATTTGATATGACATCCTATGCAGAGTGAGCCATGATTGTCTGAACAACCTGTGACATCACATGGAACACCTTAATTTCAATGCTAACCTATGGGAACTGCCATGTGATGTCGCACTTTCACATTTCAAGAAAAAAGTCACTTTCTACGTACTTTCTGAAAGGATAATAATCTCCCTGAAAACTTAACAGTTATTGATCGGTTTCTAATAATTTGCAGATTAAAAGGTGAACCGTCTTCACTTCGGGAGAAAGAGAGGTAAGTTGCAGTCAAGTGAGTTGTGGAAATATGAACATAGTGAATTTTGTTGTCACTGAAGACAAAGATTGCGAAACTCTGTGTACTGTTTGCTTATGCCAAACAACATAATAAAGCAAAAACATCTTAAATTTTGAACAAGAAATCAAATTTATTGCAATATAACATGGCCAGTATACACGTACTACCGCTTTAATTAGAAATCTTGATGTAAACTCACAAGCATTATATATATTAGCAAGCAAATATTTTATTAAATTCTGGCAAGTGTACTAAAATTTATTTAAACAGTCGAAGTCAGTCTTGGAAATATGGACGTAGTGAAGTTTATGCAGTGATTTTACTATAATTAAAGACAATGGTTGCCAAACTCTGTGTCAGTGTGCAAGTTGCTCTGTGCCAAATTACTTAATTAAGAGGTAAAATCTTTTCGATGCAATATCAATTCAGTTGCAATATAACATAGCGAATGTGCTGTATTAATCCATCAGAAATCTTGATGTGAAGTCAAGCATGAAATATTTATCTATGGAACGATTTGGCAATTCTTGTAAAAAAAATGCACTCAATTTCCTATAGCAACTTAATCTCCCTGAAATCTTACCAATTATTGATTGATTTCTAATAATTTGCAGATTAGAAGATGAACTGGCTTCGCTTCGGGAGAAAGAGAGGTAAGTTGGGATCAGGGTCAAGTGAGTTGTGGAAATATGAACATAGTGAATTTTGTTGTCACTGAAGACAAAGATTGCTAAACTTCTGTGTACCATTTGCCTTATGCCAAACAACATAATAAAGCAAAAATATCTTAAATTTTTGAACTAGAAATTAAATTTATTGTGCAATATAACATAGCCAGTATACTGTCGCTTTAATTAGAAATCTTGATGTGAACCAACAAGCATTAGGTATGTAGCAAGCAAATATTTTTATTAAATTAAATTTCAATTTCAACTAATTGACCACTAAAACCTTAAAAAAAACAACAACGAAGAAATACATTGTCAATTTGTCATGGTATATAAAAACATTGTGGTAGGCTGACATCTCTTAGAGATGTATGTATATTACCCATGAAAGAATAAAACAGCGATATATTGAAAAATTAGTTGTAAAAACAATAATTAAAAAATTGCAAACTTATAAATAACAATATCTACACAATGTCTATTTACAACACTACTTTACATCATCCCATTCCAAGCACACACAAAACTGTAAGTTATAGTAATAAAATATACAGTCATAATGAAATACATATTATTAACTAATTGAAAGTCAAAATTAAAGTTAAGGTACTGGCAAAAATGCACTAAAATTTACTTTCAAAAACAGCCTAAATCAGTCTTGGAAACATGGACAGAGTGAATTTTGCTGTCACTTAAGGCTGCTAAACACTCTGTATGCAGTTGCTCTGTGTCAAACAACCCTATTAAGCAAAAATATCTTACGTTTGGACCAGAAATAGAATTGATTGCTATACACTAGCAATTGTGCAGCGTTTGAATTACGTACGTAAATTCTCCGTACGAAACTCACAATAAAGAGCCGATCCGTAGTATATATGTACATTTTCGTACAAATTTTGTACGAATTAATAAAAAATTTCACACAGGTACTTTTCAGTTACTTTGGCCATTTTAGTCCAGTATGGTTATCACAAATGGTTTAAGTTTAGACCATGCATTGGCCTATCTAAAAAAAAATCAGCAAATACGCAAGGAAATAGCCCAAATACTAACTTAACAAATGCGAAATCCGTACGAAAATGTACGTATGTTTTACGTAAATAAACTTTGGTACGTATTTCATATGTGAAAACAACCAATTTACGTACTAAATTCACAAGAAAGAGCTACGTGCGTTTTATGTACGCTGCACAATTGGCCATGTATAACATAGCCAGAATACATGCTGCTTTATGTATAACTCAACTATAAGGCATCGCTATTTGCCTGACCATTTTGCAAGACTATTGTCACCAAGGGGCATATTTGCATGGGGACTTATAAATCTGTTCAGTTTCTGGACATTCACAAATCTATGAAGGCAGTAAATCAGAGACCTGCAAGTTTACTGGTCAGTTAAAAAAATTGTCATGCAATGGATTTGAACCCCAGACCTAAAAAATACTTGGCCGGCTTGCATGCCACTCAGCCATGGAGGCACTTGAATCTATAGTAAAAATCTTGAGACTAAAAGTCAAGACATTTTATTTTGGCAGTAAGTTTTTATCCAATAAAAGAATACATGATTAAGTCTGAGGTTTAATTTTTGGTTTATGAGGGTGAGTACACCATGACCAAGCATTAATTATTTGGACTAAATTTATGTCCTCTGACCCCCCAGTTCCATTGTGCAGGCACTCACAATGCTAAATTACTGCTGTTCTTCAGCACTTTTAGAGCTATTTTTAGCCTTCTGTTGTGACATCATCAGCATTGTTGGCTCTATGACATCACTGAAACAATGGTGACGTCACAACAGCAGCAATAGAAGCAGTAGAAGAAAATGGCTTCTTGAGCTGTGTTGACAGCAATGTTATTCTAATGGAACTACCTCAAAACCAGGACTACAACATGCCAATACTTCAAAATGTTTATGAAACTGTTTGGTCAAGGTGTCAGGAACAGGAGGAGACAAGTATTTTTGTCAAGAGTAAGGTATGTTTTTAATTATCAGACAAAAACTTACTGCGAAAGTAAAATGTCTTGACTTTTTTTTGTTTTTAATATATGGGCAAGAGCACAGAGCTGAAACCCTTTTGTGGAAATCCATGTCACACTTTTTCTAGGGCCTATATCCTACCCTTGGAAGAATGATTTTTTTTTCTTTTATTCACAAGTTATCAAATATATACATGGGTATCAGTAACTGTGAGCTTTTGAAAATTCTGTCAATTATTATAGAAATACTGGCATTTTACGCTCAGAAAACAGGCAAATTTCTAGGAAATTTGACTCATTTTTCCAACATTTAAACTTCTACCCTCCATATAATTTCATAAGCAAATAATGTCTAAACTAACTTTTATATAATGTTTTAAGAACTTTTAAGACATTTAAAATATCAGTATTTCAAAGTTCTGTTAGATTTAGTAAAGTGCCCAGAACATGGCTAAGACTGTGTAACATTTAACCTTCGAAATGTTAAACGTACATCAACAACATTTCAACACCTTAAAATTTTGAATATTCTTCACAAAAAATGTTATTTTGTTGCATCTTTATGAATGAAATTGTGTAGTATGCCTTAGGGTGCATCGTCTGCCCCTATATCTTCAGAATTTAATGCACTTTTGCCGTATTGTTCCTTTATGTCATAAAAGAAGCCCTGCAAAATTTTAGGAAAAAATTCCAATGTCTAAGGGTGGCACTACAGCCTTGAAATTTTAGCATTAGGTATTATTTTGCCGTTTCGCGGTTGTTAATAATATTTTCAGTTTTTATTTTATTGAATTATAAATAGTGTAGTTAGATTTCTCAGAAAAAGAGCTTTAAATTGAGTACCAACATCGATGGTTTCGAGTCAGGAGAAGTTGTTTTTGCATGGTGATATTTTCTTTTTGAATTTGTGAAATGTGATAAATTGAAAAAACAATGTTAATATGACTTTCTGAACCCATAGAAGTCTCTAAACTAAGGAAGTGATCCACCATATCACCTGTTAAAACCTTGATCGAATTACAATGTAGTCAAAGGAAAAAGACATGGCAGAATGCCATTTCATTGAAGTGATTAATTTCACATATTTACATGTACTCAATGCAAATCTGTACATTTGGATTTTTTGAATAGATATCTGAAAAATAAGATGAAATTCTACTTTCTTCACCAAAGTTTGCCTTGTACTAATTCCAATGAAGGTGTGACAGTCGTGCAAAAGTTGACCTTTTAAGCAGTTCATTTCAAACATTTTGTCACAATAGTCTGAAAGTTTATATTTTCCAGAGTTCCTCAAAGCGAAAAATTGTCAGAAAATGTCTTTCTACCATTCAAGTTAAAGCTTATTTTCTTCTGAGAACAATGGTGTCTGATTTAAATTCCTATATCAAACAATAGGCTAGATATTTCTAACCGCGATTATGTGAAACATCACTTTCTGTCATTTTTGGACCAAACTTCAATGCAAAAGTGCCACCCTAAGGCCACAACCGATCTTACTGAAATTTTGTAGAATTACATTCTTCAGGCAATGGAACACTGTGGTAGAAGTGCAAATGAATACGACAATTTTTTCATTTTTAGGGGGCAGACGATGCACCCTAGTATGCCTCATGATATCAAGGTGTACATTTTAGCTTTTAAAAAAGTGAGTTACATGAATCGATCACACTTTTGCCTGTTACACGGTAAATTTTCAACCCCATGTCACACATAGGTTATATTTCATTAAATTTAATTATACTTCACCAAGCATTAATATGGGTTACCAACTTCAAGCATTCAAAAATTCATCAACTTTGCATGAATACAATAGGAACTGGAGACCCTTAAATGTAACAAGTCACAGTTAGTCACACTGTTACACTTAGCCATTATTATAAACCATACCTAATGTTATTATTTCTACATATATACATTTGTAATAATGAAGCATCAGACCAAAATTAAATTGGTTAACCTAAATATTTGGCCTATTTGAAAGCCTGAGGTGTGACATGTTACACAACCAACTTCTGTTTTTAAGTTTAATAAATTTAATATTCTGCTTAATTGCCGTACATTTGTTTCAAGATGAACGTTTTAAAAGCATAATCCAATGTTACTTTTCATTCTGGGCATTAGAATAATGCTGCTGTGGCTATCCTGGCCAGCGTGTAACAGTGACATTGTCACTGTTACAAAGAAAGTAACAGTGACAATGAGTAATATGTTTATGAATTCCTGCACAGGTGATTTATATTTGCTCAAAAATAAACTAAAAGAGTAATATTTCTAAGATTCATGACCATTGATTCAGATTAATCTAGTATGGCAGGAAAAGATCACGTGTAACTGTGACATGTAAAAGGGACATTTTTGCTACTTTGAACAAGAAAAAGTTTGATTTTCCATTCAGTTTGAAAAATAACTGCAAATTTGGCCAGCTATTGGTTTTTAACACTACAAACTATAGATTTACTGTCCTTTATGATATTGCATAATGTTAAATAGGCTTCTTTGTACCTCATTCGGTCACTGTTACACGAAAAAAATTAAAATAGTCACACTGAATACACAAAGAAAAAAAAAAGAAATATCTGGAATCATCATAAATTGCAGTTTATGTACCATGTGCATAATTGTTTTTAACTTTTATGTTGAAAGAAGGCTTTTTCACTTCCAGAAAATCTTTTGAACAGATGTCACAAACAAGCTCAACATGTAAAGTGACATACTTTGGTCACAGTTACCAAGAGAAATTTTCAAAATTTAAATCAACTCCCAAATTTTTACAAAAAGTGATACACCATGGCTTCCTTGTAGCCATTTTTTGAACCATAAGAAAGGTAACGGTACTTTCCAGTTGTTCAGAGTGCTGCACTCTAGTCACAGTTACTCACAAAATATCTGAATTTCGATTTTGTGACTGATATATTTTCATTTCTTTTGAATTGTATTTACAGTACTTTATATGAATTACAATAAGAATCAAACTAAACCATATTCCAGAAAAAACTATTTTCAAGGAGTTCAAAATGCACCTTTAAAGTCTGATAAATCATAACATGTCACTGTTACACATTGAGGAAGTGCCTTAGATCAAGTAAATATTATTGGAAATGTTTGAAAACCTCAAAATATTTTCTTTTTACTCCAAGGAAACCACCAGCTTGATGAAAAATATAATATAAAAACATTTATAGCAGACTTTTTAAACATAAATGCCTTGTGGTCGCAGTTACACGTCAATTTCCACATTTTCCACTGGAATGGAAAATTCCTAGACACAAGTGCTTATTATTCAAATACCTGGATTTTGATGTCGAAATATCTAAATATCCCCCCAAAAAAGTTTCATTAACTAAAAAAAAAAAATTGAAACGTCACTTTTCTCCATCCCGTCACCATATCCGTAGTGGGGGACATCGGAGCTCTGGTACACATCTGGTACGCGGCTGCGTGACGTTTGTTGTCTGGGCCTAGGTGCACCCAAACGCTCGGCGAGCAATGGTGCACGTTGATCATGGTACCTGGGCTCGCCTGCACCCATTGTGTCAAGGTATCTGGGTTCATAAAAATTTACATCTTGGTTCACTCTCACCCCACAGGTCACTGTGCCTTGGGGCACTTTACTCATTGTAACGGAGTGCGGAAGCACTGGTAAGGTTTCTGGTAACATTTGTCATGCCTCTCCTGGGCCTGGAGAACTCCCTGACTGGTAGCTGCCCCATGGGAGGCTTGGTGGTGGCGCTGCTTGCTATTGTGGAGTCCGTACTGGTGGCGACCCCTGGCGTAACATTGCGGTGACTACTGGCGACCTCTTTCGGGCGGGCGCCTGAGCCATGCTCTTTCAGTAATGCTGGAAGGCAAGACGTTCTAGCTACATCGGCCACGGATTGTACGTTGTGTGACTCATTACGGACTGTAATACTGGACTGTGGGTCTCGGTGAGGCCACCCTGCACTATAGGGACCAGGTTGCGACTCGAAACAAGGATTATAAGCGTCGTTTGGGACTGAGAGAACGCGACTTGCGTAATTCCCTGAGGGCTCTACACGTGGCCTACTGACTCGGGTGCCGCCGCTAGGTGGCGTGCCCATGGCAACTGCCTGACGCTCCATGTTGTCAACAGTGTCGGCCCGGCCACCCTCATCAATATAATGACATCTGTATTCACAGAAACTGCTTCGTCTGTCAGAGATAAGTGCTTCAATTTCTTAGTATCATCTTACATTCATGTCCAGTAAACATATTTCTTCTTGCCGCTTCTTGCCCCTGATACCCTGTTTTTTGTTCTGTCGGTTCCCTGGGATTCTTCTTTTAATTCTACCAATTAAGTATCCACCAACTTGGATGCACTATCCTCTTCTCAAGCACCCTCTTTGGTTCGTATAATTAAAATTGAAAAATAAGACTATTTTTGACTGAATATATACTAATAAAAAGACCCTGGGGATTCCAGTAGACAGATTCAAATTTTTGTTCTGGGGTGGCCTCTCGATAGCGGCTTCTTTGCCTTATAGAGGGCTCCCCATAGTGAGGAGTCAATATATGAATCTTAAAATTGTATATACAGGGTGAGGAAGAAAAAATTTTTCAAAATGTGGAATATTTCAAACTTCAGAAAGGTTTTGCTAAGTCATAACAAATTCATTTTTTCAGGCCTTTGAAACAAGACAAAAAGGATCCTTTTTGTGAAGTTTGACTTTTATTATCTCCAATCAAAAATTCAATATGGCCGTCTAAACTTGGTGATGTTTTGAAAAAAAGCGCCTTCATATTTTGAGGCCATGAGCCATGAAGACACTAAGGAGGACAACAACATCGTGGTGACAGGTCTTGTTGACCAACTATTCTAAGATGCCCCACACGGAAAAGTAAGGGGAATTAAGGTCCGAGCTGGAGAAGGGCCAGAAATTGGCCGCCCAGAATTCTCCGAAATTTCTTTAAGTGGAAATCCTGATTTTTCTTGGACTTAAGGCACGGGGAACCATCCTTAGACTGTCTATAGTTGCCATTGGGGTAATTCACATCCGGTCATGACATGATATCACTGGACCTTGTACATGTAGTATGCATCAGGCTCGTCCCCCTTTTACTTGCATGAAAAAGAAATAAAGCATAATTTTTCTATCTGAAGTTATGACTCCCGAAACCATTGCCTGAGCTGGATACATTGCCCTGAATGTCACATCGACATCTTCTATTGATTTTATATAAAATTTGGAGGTATATATTTTTCACTATTTTGCATGTGGACGAATTTGTAAACCTGCAAAAACGAACATATACACGAATTTTGCATTCGTGTAAGTGCCAAATATTGCATTTCACGAATTTGTACAGGTGTAATTACGAACATACTAACCCTGAAATTGCCTAAAACTAACTCTAACCCTAATTCTAAGCCTAAACCCTAATTATCTAGCACTTCCACGAATGTTAGTTTTGGCAGGTCCACGAATGAATAATAAAGCACATCCACGAGTGTTAGTTATTACATATACACGAGCACTTATGGTCGTTTTTACACATCCACGAACTCGTACATGCTCGTTTTTACACCTCCACGAATTCGTGAACATGCCAAATAATGAAAAATATATACATGAAAATTTGTCATTTCTTTTGTTGACAATAGAATCCACAACCAAACGTTTATAGTTTGAAAAAAAAATTGAATATCGAGCCATGCTTCCTAATGTAGCCCATCATTTTTAAGCATCAGCTACAACAGTAGCTGATCGCTTCTTACAATCGTCCGTTTCCATGCCGGCAGGCAGTTTTTACCTATCGCCGATGATTTCTCTGTCAATCTACCAAGTATACCTACTAAACTCCTCCCGAGTTTTTATTAGCCCCTAACAACAAGACAGGGTTATATTTCAGACATACGGAGTGCCTATTTCTTCTGATTCAAGACATTTTATTTCACTCCTCATCGCGCACAACCTTCTCCGTCCGCCATTTTTTCCTGACTGGATGCGGACGATGTCGGGCAACTTCGGCATCTGACGAAAACACTCGAAGTATCAAATGCTCCTTTTTTGCGGTTCTCATTTGCCAATTTTAAATATTTTCTCTTTGACACATTAACTATACACCTACTACAAGCCATTTACACTACTGTTTTCGTAATTTGTCATCATTTATTGAAAAAAAAAAAAAAAGTGATCAGCCAATCAGGTCGCGTCATTTCTCTGGATTCCAATATGGCGGACGAGAGGAACAACAATTCATGTTTGCTGACAAGTTTCGGCTGGATTGACAATATATGGCCTTACACGTGACTGTCAGGTATTTAAACTTATGAAGTTAGGCGTAATTGACATTGTACCACAGAAAAATATTTTTTCAAAGCAACTTTGGGTCTATTCAGCCTTGATTTGACATTGTTCTATAATATCGCTCAAGCGTAGATCGCGAAAATACACGTTAGCGGTCGCGGTAAAAAGTGCGTAAATCATCTGCAAACTCAATCAATGCGGTTAAATTACGACATTGATACAGCTTTTGGGTGTACAGAAAGGACAGACCCCATTTTCGAAAGCTCAGGTGAATATCTGTTTTCTGGGGACTATTTAGTTGTTGTTTTCCTTCTTCTTCTTCTTGTTTGCAACACCAAAGAAGACCCACTCGGACACAAGCCATCTCATTTTTAGGTCCTTCACTTCTCCAGCCTATATATGTCAATATACTTAGAAAATTTGGTGACAGTGCATAAATTTGAAATACCTGAGTATCCTGCCACAATGGATAGTGATACTCCTATCATTTTATTTAACAAATTAACATATCAGATCATTTACATTTTAAGCAATGTTTATTTCTACAGCTGATGCTTTACATGCTTTGCATGGTATTTTTTCACCATTTCTTTCTTCTGGCCTTCTTGGAATAGGCCGAATGGTGTCTTTGGGGTCCTGACAAATGATTTCAGGCCAAAATCCTTTTGCATAGCCGCTCTGGCAGGCTTGAGGTCCACCTCACTGGGGGAAACCTGATGGTGTAACTGCAGTTACCCCATCATTCAATATGGATGCCAGTGACAAAACATTAGTGATTTCCTTGCAATAAACCGGTTAGGAGTGTTGAATTGTTGCTAGAATGATCCTATATCTGACAAAGAACAAATAGTAAGTGGGGCCCCAATGGCATTAAGTGCTAATACCAATGATTTTTGAGGTTTCAATTTTCGGCAAGATGGGGTAACTGAGAATTCAAATAAAACAAGAATGGGGTAATTGAGAATTGCTGATGGGGTAACTGTGCAAACTGCAGTGAGTTTGGACTATGTTTGGCCAAAAAGCAAAAATCAGAGAATAATGCAAATTGATATGGATTTACAGGATGTTATCAGTTATCATGTCCCTCAGTATCACACAATTTTAACAGAATTTGGTACCACAATGATCAAAAATCAATTGCACAGCCAGTTTGAAAGCTTTAAAAATCACGGAAATTTACCACACGAACCAACAGTAATTAATCTTGTAAATCGCATTGTAAATCGCATTTGTTCCATGATATATACATGTAGATATCCAGGCATTTACTATAGCCAGAGAGATAGGCAAATGGCTCGGACATTACCTAGGCTACATGGGTAGGCCCATATACCCATGGACAGAGGTGGCGAAACGCTTCGAAAAGTGGAGGGGGGGGCACCGGGCTCCGGGGCAGCTCATCTGCGGTGATTTCAAGTCAGCCGAAAAGTTGTTATAAAATTGTGGTCATCCTCTGGACCGGATTCCTACATTGTGGATCATCATCATGATCTCACTAAACTAACGCTAATAACTCTGACTAAAACAATGGTTTTGAATCCTTGACAATGGCTTACATTATCCAATTTTTCTTGGAAACCATGACAAAAAGTCATTTGGCAAAAATATGTACTTTTACTGGCTAGAAACCAAACATTCAGGATATGAGATGAGACGAACTAGATCAAAAATTAAGATTCAATGTTTTATATATATATACAGTACAACCCAATAAATTTTCCGAGCTGATGCTCTCATTTGCACTCACTTAGACACCCCAGCACATCCACTACTTTGCTCTCACTTGCATGCTCTTGCCCTCCTGAGCAAACAAACAAGCATGCAACTGGCTGGTGTCTCCATCTATTGAAATATGATGCAATTACCTGATTCAACAGCAGTTCTATAATGTCTGTTTGGTTAATTGGAAGGGATTTTGGTGAGCATTGGACTGTGAAAGTGTGAATGCATTCAATTGTCTTTCAACAAAAGAACTGGATTATGTTACCTGAATTACAAAAAAAGACTAATAAGCTGAATTAGATATAGCCCATGATATGAATGATCAATATCAATTATATATTCTAAAAATAAACGTTTGTGGCCTATCAATATAGTGTTGAGGTAAGAAATTTTTCAAAGTGGCACAAAATACAAATTAGCTTACAGACCTTAATACATCTCCGATTTTCAAAATTTAAAAACCTGCATATATCAAATAAACTCCTCCGAATTCATTTCACTTATTAATTTTGACCTACATGCAGTATTAAGTTCGCAAATAAGCACGTCGGCGCATTACGCTGTGAGGATATAAATTCAATTGCTAAAATCCAGTGGCCAAAATGGACTAGTGGCATTTCTGGGATTTTTTTGTATGGGGGGATGCTTTTTGCAAATTAAGGACTATCTATCTATATATCTATCTATCTATCTATCTATCTATCTATCTATCTATCTATCTATCTATACATCTATCTATACATCTATCTATACATCTATCCATCTCTCTATCTATCTATCTATCTGTCTGTCTATCTATCTATCTTTATCTATATCTATATAGATATATTCAATCATCTGTATGCAGCCAATTCTTCTAGCTGCATGTATATATCTTTTTTCTTTTCACATTTCTTACATTGTTCAAAAATTACTGTGTGGGTTATTTAGGCCTATTATAATTTGTTTTGATAATATTCTTTCATTTTATGGAACATGTTGAAAATCAACTTTGTTTTTTAACTTCAAGCCCAACATTACACACTTAATTTATTTAATTAGGTGTGAAGTAATATTAAACATGTTAAATGACACAATTCCTTAGAGAAATACAAAACATAATAAAAGCAAACAAGTGACAATTAATTCAATTGAACAAACAAATTAGCATATTTCTACATAGCAATTAACAAAATAACAAAATGCACCATTTTAATTCAAATAACTTATGTTTAATTTTATTTGCAACATTCCTGGTTGAGTAAGATATGCATGAAACAAGAGGGCAGTCTCAGACATTAATTTCATAAAAATGATTTCTCAGTTTAGATATTAAAACTTTTAGAGCATTGAGTTGTTTTTAGAGATGCTTGCTTGCTTGCAAGCGCATCTCTGTTGTGGGAGGGAGGCTCACTAAACTTATGACAACTGCCTTGGACTTGCTGTCTCACCTCTGTCATTTAAACTTTGCATACAGCCTCAATAGAATTTTCACTTGCGGTGAAAAACTTCTGGTGCCTTTCTGAGATGAAAACAATAATAAAGAAAACAAACAGGCCGTGTTTCTACAGGTCAAAGGTGAATCACGGCAATGCTACTAACTGGGTCATGCTGACCTACTTTGAGGCAGTGTCAAAAGTTAGGGGGTCCACTCCAGCAATATCTGAGTGGGGGGGGGGCAATATCAGAGCTCTATATTCAGCCAGTCAATTGATGCTTACTGTGTCAATTCATTATATCTAGGCCCTTTCCAGTAGTTAGCAGGGGGTTTTCTCTAATAAATGCACAATTATTGCAGTATGTCAACATCATACTTTTCTTAGTACAATTTATATATGTAGGACAATGGAAGGGAAAAAGGAATGGAGTAAGAAATGGTAGAAAGGAAGGGAGAGAGGAAGGGAGACAATTTAAGGGAGCAAATTAAAGCGAAGGGAGAAAGGAAAGAAAGAAAAAATATGCCTATATCGAGTCAGAGAGATCCTTGTAGATGTACATAGACAAACAGGCAAAGGGGTAGAAAGGCAGTCTGTCTAGTGCAAGCATCTCTTAAAGTGCTTGCACGTTATTATTTTTTTTCAATTCTTTTAAAAGACCCGGTTTTAAAAGAGCTGTAATATTTTCTGATCTATCTATCAATATAATTCTAGGATATTTTAATTTGTTTAACCAGTAGAACAAGATTCTAAACAGCAGCACTCACTGCTGTTGTGTGTTGTGTTTAATTAGCACCAGAGGACAGGAGTGTAGGGTGTTTCCCCAGAAGGGCATGGAAGTGAGCGCAAGTGAGTGCCTCAGCAGAGATGTGAGTGGTTGGAAGTGAGGGAATCTTCCTGAGGGCATGGGATTTAGGAAATTTTTTTGGGTTGTACTGTATATACGAGGGGTGTCCCAAAAGTTCTGACCAATTTTTTTGGCAGACTTTTCTTTTTGAAGTAGCTGTATAAAATTTTCACAGAATCAATTTTAGGTATTTCACGATCCATTTCGAAAATATGGTACCTGTTCGAACATTTTAAATAACTTTTCTGTTGCCCTGGAAACAGAAGGTCAGTGCACCCAGTGCAGCTCAATTATTTAGGCCAAATCGGAGTGTCTAGGCTTGTAAATAACCAAGGAATTTACTGTAAATATGCAATGGATGATCATGAAAAGTATTATTTGGACACCTAAACGTATCTCAAAGTTTTTCATTAACATTTAAAGTCACTGTGAATCAGTTTAACCCATGTGCTGAGGCGATCACCTGGGTCCTCCAAACTGGGCTGTTCCTAAATTGTGGAATTTCAGTGTATGTGGCGACTGCTTCATTTCTCGTTATGACTATTATTTCTTTAATTTTTGAACTGGTATATATATTTAAGTATCACGCAAAGTTACAGAAGGCCAAATCTGGTAATTAAAGCAGATGAGATTGGGTTTTGAACCTAAGGTTTTTGAGCACTGCCTCTTGACAGCAGATTGTTTCAGCCAAATCGTCTCAAGCGCTGTTAGGCAACTGCTGGAAAAATCCTTTGGTAATATCCTCAGCTGATCAGGTTGAAATATAAATAAATGTTTATAATCTAATTGAAGATATCTTGAAAGACTGCAAGCTTATCAGGCAATACCTTTTCTTGCAATCATTTGCTTTTTTACTATAAATTCTCTGACTTTTTACACAACTAATTTGCCTAATTTCATCTGAGAAATTGAGCTGCGCTGGGTGCACTGACCTCTCGTAACCATGGTAACAGAACAGTAACTTAAACACTTCTTACAGTCTTGATGTTTTCAAAATAGATGGTCAAATACCAGAAACTTATTCTGTGAAAATTTCATTTAGCCATTTCAAGTAGAAAGGTCTGCCAAAAAAATTGGTCAGAACTTTTGGGACACCCCTCGTATAATACAAATTACAATATACCCTGGTATTGATGTTTATATTTTTGCTGTTCCATATTTTTCTATATTTTTTATCAAATTGCAATGGAATTTATATGTTCTCACGCAATAAAAGAATTTGAATTTGAATTTTTGGATATAGATCAGTCTTTTACTTAGGCCTACTTACTTTTTGTACCTTTTTGTACTATAAAGAGGGTTGTTCTGTAAACAGTACCAGTCAGACATTTTAAAAGGGCTTTGTCTCACTGTGCCTGCCATCTCACTGTGCCCTGCTCTCCCCTATAGGCCTATCTCATGAACTTCGATCTGCTCTGAGGGTAACGCACATCACTGCCTTGAAAAATGGTTTTTGGTTGTTCCTTTTGTCTCAGTCAATAGTCCTTAAAAAATGCTCAGGCAAAAGAAGTAGCATGTAGTGATGGTCTCAACGTCAAACTTGTGTCCAAAGCAAGAAATAATATCATGAGCCTATTTCTAGAATTGTGCAAATAATAGGAGGAGAGACAGGAGTTCCATTCATGAATGTCTTCAGGGGCGTATCTAGAAGTGGCCTGAGGGGGGGGGGGCATAACATGGAGCAAATAGACGGCGCTCTGCGGCACTTCCTATCTGTTCCATGTTAATTGTGGTGTGCCGTGGGGGGGGGGGGCATGGCATCATGCCCCCCCCTAAATACGCAATTTTAACAATATGATTTTTTCCTTGATCGTGATTAAAAATTCTTCCTGAGATCTACCTACCATGGTTCTTGGAATTTAGCAGTCAATCTGGAACTACTAAATAGTTTTAAGACTTCTTGATGACAATAAATTGGTAAATAGGCCTAAACCTGCATTAAAGCTGAAGATAAAAGCATATTTGGGCCTCTGTTTTCGCTGTTAACTTCACAGTTACCCCATCACTCCAGCTCAGCCCATCACAGTTACCCCATCTGCAAAATTCAGTTACCCCATCTTGCCGAAAATTTTATGAAATCACAAACTTCCTTGACCACATGCTTTTGCAAAATTTGATTCCCAAAATTACAAGGCCAACAAGAATCACCCAGCATTCAGCAACATTGAACGATCACGTTTTTACTGACATTGACAATGAAAATTGTATTGCTGGGACTCTAGTAACTGACATCAGTGATCATCTGTCAAACTTTATTTTTGTCAAATCTTATTCATCCAAAAAATCTTCACTCCATACTGTAACTTATCGAGTTATGAATGACAAAGCTATTGCTGATCTCAACCAGAGTCTCATCAACCATAATCGGACTGAACTACTTAATATGACAGACGCCAATAAGGCATATGACCTTTTCTTACAAACCTTTTCACAACACGTAAATACAGTAGTGGAAAAAAGTTTAGGCCACGTTTAGGGAAAATAGGTGCTCAGCTGAAAAATTTCTGTATGGATTTTCTTGCCTATGTGTCAGGGAAGTTCTACAAGAGAGAAAACTTGATCGATTTTTATCACTTCCTAGAATATGTGTGATAAACAAAAATTTCTGGTGGTCTAAACTTACATCTGATGCTTGCTTGCTTCCACAAAGGCCCTTAATGGCATTGTGCATTAGCAGAAAGGTGGCTAAATTATTCAATGTTATTTTAGACATGTTATTCAAACATGTTTCATATGATTTAAAGGCAATTAGTCATGAAACAGGAAAAAACACATTATTTAATAATTTTTTAGAATTTCAATTTAGGGGGTAATAATGATGATTCAATGGGCCAAAATTGTTAATAAATAAAAGGTCAACTAAAACAACTAAGAAAATATGTGTCTGACATATTTTCATCCTTCTAATGGAGTATGAATACACTTGACACCCAGTCATACTGCAAAAATGGTGTTTTTGCCTGGTTTTGTCTAAGAGACTCCTATTTGAAGAATCATAAAACAGTGAAAGGAGAGTTTTCATTCACCTGAGTATGTGTCCTGATAAAATCAAACAACTTTTGTTTGTTCGCTTTACTTATGATGAAACTACAGCCACTTTTATGGAAGGCGTAAAACTGGTCCATTCATTAACATTACGTTTCAGTACACTTTCCAGAGTGGTGTCTGTAATTTTTTCTGTACTGTGGGAAAAGAACAAAAGTTGGTTGATTTTATCAGGACACATACTCAGGTGAATGAAAACTCTCCTTTCACTGTTTTATGATGCTTCAAATAGGAGTCTCTTAGACAAAACCAGGCAAAAACACCATTTTTGCAGTATGAATGGGTGTCAAGTGTATTCATACTCCATTAGAAGGATGAAAATATGTCAGACACATATTTTCTTAGTTGTTTTTAGTTGACCTTTTATTTATTAACAATTTTGGCTCATTGAATCACCATTATTACTTCCTAAGTTGAAATTTTTAAAAATTATTAAAAAATGTGTTTTTTTCCTGTTTCATGACTAATTGCCTTTAAATCACAAGAAACATGTTTGAATAACCTGTCTAAAATGACATTGAATAATTTAGCCACCTTTCCGCTAATGCACAATGCCATTAAGGGCCTTTGTGGATGTAAGCAAGCATCAGATGTAAGTTTATACCACCTGAAATTTTTGTTTATCACACATATTCAAGGAAGAGATAAAAATAGATCAAGTTTTCTCTCTTGTAGAACTTCCCTGACACATAGGCAAGAAAATCCATGCAGAAATTTTTCAGCTGAGCACCTATTTTCCCTAATATTGCCAAAAAATTGACGTGGCCTAAACTTTTGTCCACTACTGTAGATATCTCCCGACAAAAACTTCAAAATTTAGCAAATACAAACACAAAAATGAACCATGGATAACCAGAGGGATATTAACATCACTAAAAACCAAAGAAAAATTATACATCAGAATGCTCAAATCACGAAACATGCCAAGCTACTCTAACATACATGCAAAATACAAGAATTACAACCAGGTATACACAAAATGCATAAGAAAGGCAAAGGCCCTATACTGGAACAACACCTTTCGAGACACAGAGAAAGACATTAAAAAGACTTGGGATAACATAAACATACTCCTTAATAGAAAGACCAGTAAGCCTGAATATCCCAATGTATTTAAAGATGCCAACTCTACCTTTGAAACCGAGGCTGAAATTGCAGATCAAGATGGCTTTAATAAGAATTTCACAAATTTAGGTCCCTCTCTTGCTGCCAATATCCCACCAACACAAGTGACTGCTGCTGAACTATTCCCGACCTATCACAACCAAACAGTCTATTTTTTACCCCTGCAACGCCCTTTGAAGTCCATAAAATACTGAACAAAATGAAACCAAAAACTAGCACTGGTCATGACGATCTTAGTCCTAAGCTGATAAAAAAATGTAGTGACTCAATAGTTCTGCCTTTAACTCATATTGCTAATCTATCAATGTCAACTGGTGTATTCCCCTCAGAGATGAAAATCGCAAAAGTCATCACAATATACAAAAAAGACAATCCATCATCGTTCTCGAATTACAGACCTATCTCTCTATTACCGGCATTCTCCAAAATTCTTGAACGTCTCGTATAATCGTCTTTATCAATTCCTAATCTCACACAACTTGTTAACGTCAGCTCAATATGGTTTTAGGAAAAGACTTTCAACTGAATATGCAATAGTAGAACTTCAAGACAGGATAGTAAAACATATAGCCAACAAAGAATGGTGCATTGGAATATTTTTAGACCTCAGTAAAGCCTTTGACTCCTTAGACCATAGTATTCTTTTAACCAAATTAAAACATACTGGCATCAGGGGGGTCCCACTAAACTGGTTCAATAGCTATCTCAAAAACAGGTACCAATACACTAGACATCAGGACAGTTCATCTAAATTACTGAAAATAACATATGGCGTGCCCCAGGGATCCATTCTTGGACCGCTGCTTTTCCTAATCTACATGAATGACATAGTAAGCAATATAAACCATAGCACAGCAATTTTATTTGCAGATGACACAAACCTGATACTCCATGACAAAAGTCTCAACAAAATAATAGAACATGCAAATAGTGAACTGACCTTAATTCAAAACTGGTTTGCCGCTAACAAATTATCACTGAACATATCAAAAACCTCATACATAATTTTCCATGTTCCACAAAAAATCTTTCAACAACATTGCAATCAAACTAGGCAACATAAACATAAAACGCACAGATAGTACAAAATTCTTGGGAGCACATATAGATGAACACCTAAACTGGAAAGTCCACCTGTCAAAGGTAAAAGTATAGTTAAAATAGAATCACTCTTCACACGACTACAATATACACTTTCCTCAAATATTCTAAAGATAATATATAATGCTTTGATCCTCCCCCACCTGTCTTATGCAATACTAGCTTGGGGAAATATAAGTAATAGAGAAATGACTAGACTGAAAACTCTGCAGAAGAAATCAATAAGAACAATACACAAGTCAAGGTACAATAGCCACACAGACCCACTGTTTAAAAAGTCCAACCTCTTAAAAATTGATGACATATACTTGATAGAGTGCACGAAACTGAAACTGAAAAGCAATCAGAGACAACTGCCACAATATTTTGAAGACCGACTTAGAATAAGCTCAAAAGTACATGACCATTTCACCAGACAAGCCCATGCCATTTATAACCTCCCTATTAGAACCAAGCTGGAAGAGCAACTACTAAACACCAAAATATCCAAAGCCTGGAACCACCTACCTGACATTATTATGACCGGCCGCCAGGGGCGCCGCCGGTCATTTTGCAATTGGCACAGATTGTCCGATTTAACGCACATTTTTGCGGCAGGATAGAACAACTTCCACTCAATACACAGACATGAAAGTTGCTGTATACACGTAACTTTACACCCTTCACTCGCGCTTCACAAGACAAAGTGGCATCAGGCAGTCTTTCATATAGTTCTCACATTCACCATTTTATAGTCAAAACCTCCACCTTATTGTTTTTCGTGATCTCTACGTGTTTTCAAAGCCGCTCGAGATCTCTTCGTGTTTAGCGACATCTTATATCAACAGACGTCTGTTCATCAATCGACAATAGAGGGCCAAGCTCTGCTGATCAACCTATCTCAACTTTAAACCAGTTGAGCAGAAAGTGCCAGCAAAGTGCATAAAATCTAAGTACCCAAACTTTTAGTTTATATAGTTTTAAACAATCTCCAGTGAGTTAATGTAAAAAATTAGGGTAAATTATCATAAATCTGAATTACTCAATTTTCTGTGGAGTTTAAAGGCACAAAACAATAATTTCCTTTAAATATTCATGAAAAATAAAAAAAATTTTGTCTCAGGCTGGAAATATTTGTGCTTTCATGCAATTTCAGTCAATTATAGGCCTATAAATAGCCTATAATAGCCATATTTGGCACCCACCCCTGGAGCCACGCTATGGCAACAGCTAAAACAAAACTAATTTTTAATATCGTTTTCTGAGGCCTCCAAAAACAATTATCTGCAGGGACAATTTTGAGATAGCCCTTTTTTTGGCTAAAAACAGGCAAAATGTGGTTTTCCCGCCAAAAATGAGGCTGAAATTTTGGCGGGAAAACCAGTTTTTGGCTATTTTTATCCCAATAAGGGGCTATCTCAAAATTGTCCCTCCACAAAATTGATTTTTTAGGCCTTAGAAAGCAATATTAAAAATTAGTTTTGTTATAGCTGTTGCCATAGGGTGGCGCCAGGTGTAGGTGCCAAATATGGCTATTTATAGGCTATTTATAGGCCTATAATGCCCTTAAATGGCATGAAAACAAAAATATTTCCAGCATGAGTCAAAAAATATTAATTTTCATGACCATTTTTAAGAAATAATCGTTCTCTGGCTTAAAACATCACAGGGAATTAAATAATTTGGAATTTTGGCAATTTTTGCCTTAATTTTTACATTAAGTCACTGGAGATCTGACCTGAGCAAAATGAAATCCTACTCGGCTTTTAAAAGTAATCCACGCTTGAAGTGAGTGAAGTCCAGCTCCTGTTTGTGTCTGCCATTTCTGTTTGATTCACCAATATTCTCAGCAGAGGGCAGGCAAGTATAGACTTTCCACTCCTGATTGACTGGTGCTGCCACCCCCAATTTATTAATTTGACTCACAACTCATTCTTGAGCATAATTTGCATTAATTATTGAATAGAATTTTATTATTAGAAATATACATAATTACAATAAACAAAGGTGTGTATAATATGCCTGTTTCTTTCCCCTTAAAAAAAGAAGAATGAATAATAATCAGCATTACATTCAATGTACCGATGCCAAATAAAAAAATGATTAACAGTGTTTTACAGTAAAGTGTATCCAGAATGATCTAAAGTTAAAAATTACAGATAAATGCAAATGCTACACAATGTCATGTAACAAATTATCTATGAATCAACATGCTTTGATATCTTTTCTTTTTATTCTCTTTTTCCTAATATTTACAGAAACAATACAGAAACAATCTTGATATTTTCAGGATTATTAAAGGCTTTCCAATTTCCTGACAAATACCAGACAATTCTAATAAATATTCTAGTTTTAGTCGATTATCAAATAATGGAAAAGGAGTTTATCAAGACCTCTGCTGTTATACATTTTAAAATGCAATATTTGGCATTTAAAACTAATGATTTAAATTTACATAATCATTTTCAAACTTACAGGTTTTTAAAAACTAAAAATCAGCCTTAAATAATCCACATTCAGTTTTGTGAATTTCCTTATAAATATCAAAATTTTTATATAAATACTTCAACCTGGAAAAGCAAACCCATGAGATAAAATACACAAAATATCGGAGGCCCCACACCAACTTTGATGCTCTGTCTTTGAACACAAATTTACTGACAATTTTTACCTGCACATGTAATCTTTCCTTTGGGGAAAGGAATCAGATGCAGTTTTGATTTTAAGTATGCCATGTGTATGGCCAGCGTAAATTACAGCTGACCAAAAATAGGCACGAATGGTCCACAGGGGCCCATTTCTTCCATGTTAGCCTCTTAATATTTCTTATCACTGATATTCTCTCAAAATATTCCTTAGGACTTATAAAAAATAGATTTGTGAATAAATTCAGTTTAATAAAGTGTCAAACAAAATTAGTAGCAATCTAGAAATATCCATGTGCATGAGACCATGTGAAATCTGAGCAAAACTGGAAACGGAGGAAATTATACAATAATGTTGAAGGACATAAATCTTTATACTACTGTTCCCCAATGGTCTGAAATAATGAGGCTGGGTTGTCACAAATAAAAAACAATTTTTTAATCTGGAATCTAAATTTATAGTGTTTCTGGGCATAGATAGAGGGGGGCCTCAGAGGCCCCTGTGGACTGTTCGTGTCACAAAATGTGGTGAACCATAGGAGGGTTAAAAAATCACATATATATGTTAATTTTAATGAGTGGACAATTATAACAGCATTTTAATTCCCAAATATTGCAATTTTTAACAGTCTGGGACAATACTGTCATATATATAAGGACAATTGGAATTCCAGCTAATTGCTAATTTGGTCCTGGCCCTGACAGGATGATTAGGTGAGTGGAGTTGATCAGTTAGGTCTGATCAGTCTGGTCTCTGTGCAGCCATCCTAATCAGTGTAATCACACAGCAGCATGATAGCGGGACTTATTCTATCCGATTTCGCAAAATACTGCAAAGTCATAAGTAGCTGATGACAGTTCCTTAATTTCTTTGGAGACTTCGGGTTCTTTTCCTCATTTTGTAATGGATAGATCAGCCCACGAGCACTTGAATCTATTCTTAGATCATGACGTTATAAGTAGTAAACGTTAATCATAGCAACACGATCTGATAGATCCAAGTGCTCGTGGCTCGTCTTGACCAGACGGTAATTTCCTTGACTGTTTAACAAGAACCCAGAGGTCCAAAATGGAGGTGGTGTAGTGACTGTGTCTAAGTTCACATCCTCTGAATCCAGCAGATCCTTGGTCCAGTGCAGCAGCTATATAATAACTATTCAGATAGATATACAGTTAGACATGTGCAGATACGCCTATAGCTTATCATATAGATATAGTATCCAATTGCTCTTAAAAGTCTGCACTTGTATGTCTGGGTTGGTAAAGCTGTGTAGTTGAGGGTCACAATCTGATTAGCATAGAGTATAGTGGTCATAGAAGTCATTAATCTAGAATTGAGGCCTCTTGCAACTCCAGATGGCTGTCTGATTTAAGCTTTGGGCCTGATGGCCCAACTCTACGCATCCATGTTTCACCCAAATTTGCATTTTCTTCGTTCTAAAATTTGTAACCAGCAAATTAGCCAAGTATGCTACATCCATTGAAAGATATTTATTTTTTGTTGAACTCAAGTAGCTGTTCCTCACAGTACATTTAAATTTCTTCCTGCACCTGCACAAAATTCTGCAGTTCTGCTGGAAGCTGCAGAATTCTGCAGTTCTGCAGTTTTAGTCCTCTGTCACTGCAGCATTTCTGAAAGGTTTCTGCAGCAAAATCTGTAATTCTGTAGGAGTTATGCAGTTTGGAAGGTTTTATGCAATTCTACAGCTAGCTGCAGAATTCTGTAGGACGCTGCAGAATTCCGTAGTTTCTCCCTGCAGAATTCTGCAGTTTCTTTAAAAAATTCTACAGGAAGCTGCAGAATTCTGCAGTTCTGCAGCACCCTGCAGGATTTTTGAAGCCCTGTTACTTCATTCAGCAATGCATCTGCAAAGTTCAGACCTCTTTGAACTGGGGTGTCAATCTGTCATAGGGCACTTGCTTGCACTTCAGAACCAAAAGACGTACAGCACTGCCGGCCGGTCATATTATCATCGCTAGCGATTCTAGTTAAAACACAACTTACATCAATATCGTCCATACACAAGCTGAAAACTTTCTTTCTGTCTAAGTATAATGTTTCTTGCTACATTTCAAATTGTTATTCTTGCAGAGAAGAATTTGTCAGCTCACAACATTTCTCATCATCACATCATACTCATTTACCATAAATCACCCATTGAAATAACTAATGTCACATAGTAACATAAATCATTATATTAATATCTTTCTTTAAAACATTTATTCTCTATATATATGTATTAATGTTAATATTTCTCTAGAAAACGGGCACACAATCACAGTCATTCTTTTGTACTCTCGTGTGACCCCCCAAATTGTACTTTACTGTCTATATACATGTATGACATTGCTGAAATGTGAAAATTTGGAAAATAAAATCTATCTATCTATCTAACCTCAAATATCTTTGTTATTAGCATATTATGCCATGGGGGCCCCACTCAGTTTTTGTTCCTTGTCATATATAACATCACACTAACAACTATTCAACACTTCAAATTAGTTTATTTCTTAGAAATCACACAAACTTCGATTATCTGTTTCACTGGCATCCACGTTGAATGATGGGGTAACTGCAGTTACCCCATCAGGTTTCCCCCAGTGCACCTGAAACTATCAACCACCTCTCTCATGGAGGTTGCAGGTACCTTGTCAGTTTTGTCGTCAGTGACCTCAGGAATGGTCCATTCCTCTCTTAATTCTCTCCACAAACTCCAAGACTTCCTCTTATTCCTTTTCCAATCATTGATTGCCTTTGTGATATTGTATTCCAGTTGTGAGGTCACTCTGACTATGTCAGGGATTGTTTTTTAGTCCATTTGGCACTGAAGCAAATCTGACCACCTCTTCCCTTTTGTCTCCTGTGAGTCATTTTTAATCACAGCTCACTCTTATCTTCCACAGGTATGGCTGATACCTTAATGATTATGCTGTATCGTTTTCACAATTTTCCTGTAGATGTGAGATACTTTTTCAGCGCAAGGAAGTTCATGGACAATTTTGGTTCCCCACCTTGTATATATATAAATTATTGTATATTGTAAAATAGTCTTTTCATGTACGGCTTTTTCACTATGAATAAATTTTTTGTCTGTCTGTCTATCTGTCTTTTAAAAATCGGTTACACTTTTGGGGTAAAATGTTTAATGGCCGTTCTTATACACAAATCCTTAAAAAACAACAACAAATCCTTCACTGTGTAAGGGCCCCAAGGACTCACTTTTCAAAATTTATTGAAGAGAACAATTTTAAATCAACTTGAAATTTTAGTCCTCCAGGATCAAAACTGGTGCGAGCTCTGTGCTCACGCCCATATATCTTAAACAATTATGAAATATTATATTGAGATTTGTGAGCATGACCGGAATTGGAGGCATAGGGCAAGATAAGACTGGTTTAGGATCATTGACCATTAGCAGTAAGCAATGGAATATCGTCCAGAGACCTCCATTTCCTGTCTTGGAAGATAATAGCCTTTTAAAGAACTCCTGACATTCAAAACCAGTCAGGGTTGCAGGGTCGTTTAACAACACATCACTCACCTTAAAGAACTCATGGCTTAAATCAATGGCTGTACGTGTATAATGTAATTTTCCACCAGGGGACCTATTTTTTGCACCATTGCTAGTTTTGTGTGGTACGTAATTATTTTTCAACACAAAGATTATGTGAAAAAATCTGTTAGACTTGGAATAGGGGAGAGCGGGGCACAGTGAGACACTTTTTTTATTTTCAAGTGCAGCAAAATGTTGGCAGTCAACAGTAAAACCAATTTAGACCCACATTGTAGATGATGAAGTTGGGTATATTGTCCAGTAGTTTTGGGTTCCCAACTATTACAGGTTTGGAGATACATCATGTTAAGTCCATGCCGGATAAGTGTCTCACTGTGCCCCATAGGCGGGGCACAGTGAGACAGGAGGCGGGGCACAGTGAGACAGGGAAGTTTGCTACCACAATTGCAAACCCTCTAGGCACGCAGAATACCTTTGTAAATGGATATTATGAAAACTGATATAGTTCATCATGAAAAGTTGGTGAGGTGAGTTTCTAGTTCCTTTTTGTGCAAGTATGACAAATTCATGTCGGTGGACATGTGCGTAACATATTTAACCAGCCACACCTGTTACTTTCTTATACCTTACTAATCAAAATTCTTCCCTAGGTAAATGACAGGCATCTCTTTGAAGATTATGAATTATGAGTTATACCCTGAATTCAAGGGGTTTCTACTCTATTCTGTGGTGTCTCACTGTGCCCCGACTCACTGTGCCCCGTACAGCATTCTTTATTAAATTTGAAAATTCCGTGGAGACACATGCCAAAGTTGGAGATCGCCAGCATATTAGGTGATTGATTTGCATTAAACTCCTAATGCGTAGGCATCAGAACAAAAAGTCATTAGGCAAAATTATTTACTTGTCGAGGCTAAAAACCAAAAAATTGAAATTTCACCAACCCTATGCTTCGAAACTTTTCTAGATTTAGGTTTACCTTTCACTCATATATTTTTTGTTCAACATAAGAGATGGTAGTTCTGTAAACAGTACCAATTTGAAGCTAGGGGCACTGTCTCACTGTGCCTGCCGTCTCACTGTGCCCCGCTCTCCCCTAATACTTTAATAGTTATGTTTCATGCCAAATTAAGTTTCAAAGGCGCAAATTTACGAACTTCCATCGCAGTGATTTTTGGCACATTTTGACAGTCAGTGCACTTGATAAATCAAACATTGTTGTTTGGCTGTTTTGGAAAAATGTCCTTTGAATAAGGGTTGAAGTCCACTGCACTTAAATGGGGTTGAAGTCCAACTCCACTTCAAAGAGAAATGCTTTCTTATCAGATAGCTTACAGAGGATTTCATATTGCTAAAGATAAAACCATAAACAATTATGGAAAGGACCTCATTGAACTTTGTAAAACTAGCAATATCAGAATGATGAATGGTTATTTTGATCCAAATGAAACTGAACACTTTACCTGTCATACTCCTTTAGGTCAAAGTGTCATTGATTATTTATTATGCAGTGAAAGTATGTTTAACGTCTTGGAAAGTTTTAACATTGTATGTAAACTTGTTGAATCGGATCATACGCCTCTTACATTCTGCTTTAGTATTCCATGTTGCAAAAATCATTACATCATGGATGTCCCCGATAAAACTAGAAATTCCGAGAACAGTCTTCAAAAATTTGTTTTTGACTCTGAAAAACTTACGGAATATCTTTTAAATTTTGAGACCGATATCTCCCAAAATAATCTCTTTAATTTGGGATGCGATATTGCCAGGAATGCTGGTGTTGATGCTGTAATTGATACAGTCTATGAATATGTGACAGGAAATATTCAGTCTACTTTCAAACTGAGGAAGTCCAGGTCCTCAAAGAATACTTTTCCAACTAATAATTGGTTTGATCAAGAATGTAAATATTATCGTAAAGTCACTAACGATTTTGCAAAACAAAATGATTTGTCAGTTGTATGTAACAAGGTTAAATATAAACTCCTAAATAAAAAATACAAGCAAGTAATACAGAGAAAAAAGAGAGAGTTTCAAGATAATAATAGGCAAACCATGCTAAATTTTCTCAGCAAAAATCAGTCAGAATGTTGGAAGCAATGGAAAAAGTTGAAAAGATCAAACAACATTCAAACTTCTGGTCCAGATCTAGAAACTTTTCACACATATTTTGAACAGCAGTCATATCCTCCGGAACGTGATTTCTTCGACACTGAACATATGAAACATATTGTTGACTCATTGCAGTCTAAATCATACATATGTAACAATTCCGTTTCTCAACAAATTTGTGATAGTAAAATAACTACAGAAGAAGTCTCATTACATTTCCGGAAGTTAAAAAACAACAAAGCTTCAGGTGTAGATGGAATTCCGGCAGAGTTTTATAAATATGCAAATGAAAAGCTGATAACACCTTTTTGCTCTGTATTCAATTATATATTTCAAAGAGGTGAATACCCAAGCCAATGGTCTGAAGGATTAATCAAAGCATTGCATAAAAAGGGAGATAAAGATAATCCTGATAATTATAGGAAAATTACAATAAATGTTGTCATGGCCAAACTTTTTGATTCTATTCTTAACAGTAGACTATATTTTAAAAATGAAGCCTTAGGAATAGATGATCCTTTTCAATTTGGATTTACACCAAATGCCAGCACTACTGATTCTGTATTTGTTCTAGACACTGTTATCAAATCTCAACAATTTAAGCGTAAACCTATTTATCTTTGTTTTGTAGATTTTACTAAGGCTTTCGATTATATTAATCGAAGTGCTCTCTATTATAAATTGATTAATCAAAATATTGGTGAAAAGATGCTTAAAATGATAATGAGTATGTATGATAAAGCTAAAGCTAGGGTTTGTCAGTCAGGAATTATGGGTGATACATTTGACAGTAAATGTGGTGTATTGCAGGGCGGTATCTTGAGCCCTAAATTATTTAAAGAATATCTTTCAGATCTGCCTGGATACTTAAAGAAAAAAGATGGTATTACCATTGACATTTCAATATAACTCATATTGCTTATGCAGATGATATAGTGTTACTGGCCAATTCAGCTGAACAGTTGCAGTCATGTGTAAATAATTTCCATAATTTTTGCAGTAAATGGCATCTTATTGTAAATGTAAATAAAACTAAAGTAATGAAGATTGGAAATTGATCTGCTGATTTTTCCGTTTACTATAATGGACAGTAAATTGAAGAGGTTGTAAATTTTAAATATCTTGGTCATGTGCTTACAAATAATTACAATATTCACAATGAAATGACAGACTATCTTGTGACACAGGCTCACAAAGCTATTTTTGCACTGCAAGGTGACACTAAACAATCTCTTGGTTGCATTACTCCGCAATTGTCTATGAAAATGTTCGATACTTATATTTTGCCAATACTGGAATACAATTATGAATTATGGACAAAATCAAAACCTATAAATGAAATAGAGAAAGTACAACTCGGTTACCTAAAACATATGTTAGGTGTAAGAAAGCAAACTTCCACACTTGCAGTTTATGGCGAGACAGGGAAGTTTCCTATGCATCTTAGACAACAAATGAGAATGATCAATTATTGGCTTAAACTTGAGAAAAGACCAGATGATAATGTTCTTAAAAAATGTTTGAATTTTCAGAAAAATATACCTTCACGAACATGCTGGTTCAGCAAAATAAAACAGGTACTAGAGAACAACAATATACAGTTTGGAGAAATTAATGAGACAGACCTAATAAATGAAACGTTCTCTAACATGTTTAAAGAGAAACTATACCAAAAGTATCAAAATGATTTTTTCCAAGAAATGAATGACTCGACTAAACAACCAAAACTTAGAACTTATAAATTAATGAAGACTGATTTCAGAATAGAACCTTATTTACTACATAATATTAACAGGAAATTATACACTAAAATTGCGAGATTTCGCACTAGCTCTCACAACCTTCGAATTGAAACTGGAAGACATGAAAGCCCAAAGTTGCCTGTAGAAAACAGAATTTGTAATAAATGCGATTTAAATGAAGTTGAAAATGAAATACATTGTTTATTGTTATGTCCTAGTCATGGATTAGACAGGGAAAATCTTATTACTATATCATCTAATATAATATGCAACTTTGATCAACTCCATAATTTTGAAAATTTTTTAGCCATTATGACATAATGAAAACCCGAATTATTTAAAGCTATAGGTAAATTTCTTGTTAGTATTGATGTTTAGTGATATAGTCTGTCGTTTTGAATTTCATTTTAAATGTATATATATATATAGCCCATTGTGATTTAATTTACTGATTTGTCATGTCTTAGAATTAACATTTATTTAATTGGCTGGAACCTTGAATTGTATAGATATTTTGTAAGATTGAAATTGATTATGTCTTTTTAAACTTGAACCATTTATTGTATGTTTGTATTACTATTTTGTTATTTTCTGTTTTGACAAATGTGTCATTTGTGACATTTTCGTTGTCGTAAAACTGAGACTGAATATGATTTTTTTCTAGGACATGCATTCTATCCGGAAAAATGACATAATAGGTTGCTTGATGTTTTTTTTCCCTGCACAAAACATGTCCTAGAAAAAAATTCACATTCAGTCTCGGTGACTTCAAATATAAAATCATCATCCCTCTTTGATTTACATTTACATAACTTTTGACATGTAAAAACTTTCCCAAATTTTATAAAACTATGTGAAGCACCATCCATAATTTTGCTCATTGTACACTGGACAAATCCTGAACATTCCACCGAAATCGGTCAAATTTAATTTTTTATTAGAGATGATTTCTGATTTGTAGACACTAAGACTGCATTTGGATCGATTTCTATGACATGTACGTATTTTATTGGGAAAAGTGACATTAACAAATTTATTACATCACATTTTGCTATAGAATAATATGTGCTAGAAAAAAAATCATATTCAGTGTCAGTTTCTACAAATATAAACTCATCTTTAAAAAAAGTTTGAATTTAAAAAAGTCTTTTTATAAAAAAATGTTATTTTTTAATTTGTTCTGCATTGATAGCTGCCCAAATTAATACAAAGTCGATACTTCCAAAAGTCATAATTGACTCAAATAAACTTAGTATTTATCTTCAAAGGAGTAGACCTATGTGTCACAACGACTGACAATGTTCAGTGAGTAACAAAATAAATTTAGGAAAATGATTTGAACTGTGAAGACCAGTGTCGTGTGAGAAAAAAAAAATACAATAGATTTTGTTCAGGAATAATATATGAATGGATCCATTGATAATTGGGGGCTTTACATACTCTATTTATGCACTTGGAAAGCTAATTAGGACATAAGGAGGACACAGCAATGAGGCGAAGAATACACAATGATGGAACGGAAAAGCCAAAAATAATTTACTGATTGGGGATTTACAAACACACAAAAAGAAGGCAGCGCACATTTTCAACTAGATTGGATGGATGATCGTTGCTTTACCTCTTGTATCCATGTACTTGGCAGCATAGGCGTATTGGAGGGGGGGGGGGGCAGGGGGGGCGGTCGCCCCCCCCAAAAGTTTGGGAAACAGTAAGATTCGGGCAAAAATGCTGAAAAATTTGGGCAGATGACTAAATGGATCCCCGGGAGGCAAAGTGAACCAACCCTGAAATTCAAAATTTCGGGAAATGGCAAAAACAGTTTTGACCATTTTTGTAATGCTCATGACTTTGAAGCTTTTTCAGTTACATGTTTTACAATGATAACAACCTGAATGTTGCTTTCGAAATTAACTAATTTTTAAAACAGATTGATGATTTGAATTTTTTCCACATGGTAAATGGCGATTTTAATGAAAAACATCCATCGCAAGGCAAAGTGAACCAACCCATATTTTGCATGAAACTGCTGATGATTTAAGGTCAAATTGGCCAAATAAATAGATAATTGCACTTAGTTTAAGATCTTATATGAACGTTGCAACTTCAGGATGGCAAATGAATTAATTAGCCTCACTCTGGAAAGCGTCTTCTCCAGAGAGAGTTCAAAATACGGGTTGGTTCACTTTGCCGCAAAATGATGGTCGCTTGGGTTGGTTCACTTTACCTAAATACTGTATGTTCACCACTATGTATGGCAATGCTGGTCAGCCCCATGGTTGAAAATGACCTAATACCAACCAGGGAGGGTACATGAAGTCTTTGGTTGAAAATTAATTAATCAGCCTCATTCTGAAGAATGGAATTGCTGCAATAATGATCAAAACTTGGGTTGGTTCACTTTGCCTTGAAATGCATGGGTTGGTTCACTTTGCTTTGAGATGTGTGGTTTGGTTCACTTTGCCTTGCGACTAAACTGAGTTTTGGCCACACTGGGATGGTTCACTCCCCTATAAAAATAGCCTTGCTATTAAAAATTCAGGTAGGTCACCTAACCATCAGATACAGGACACAGTTTCATGCCCAAAACCATTGAAACATGGAAATGCAAAAATTCAGGGTTGGTTCACTTTGCCTCCCGGGGATCCAAATAAACACTATTGAAATTTAATGATATCTAGCCAATTTCATTTGAAATGTTACTAAAACTAGATCTTGAAATTCGGGCAAATGTTGCTCACCCCCCCAAAAATCGCGCGCGCTGTACGCCTATGCTTGACAGGCTAATTGTGACAGAAGGAGGACACGAAAATGAGGCAAAAGATAATTGTCCATTATGTCCAACATAGACCAACCTGGCAAGAGCTGGATTCGGTTGATTTTCCGCCTCCAGTGATTGCCAGCCTAACATGCTACCACTAGGCCAACTCTAACTCATTTCCTTTCCAATAATCTGTACCTGATGATTTCATGGTTCAAGTAGGAAAACAAAGTTTAAAGAAAAACACACAGTTTATTGGCAGCTATAAACACACAGTTATGAAAACGATAAATGAAAAATGATAAATAATAACAATGTAGTATGATTTTATATAGTGACCATTCCAGATCAATCTGCTCACTGGCGCTCACCATTCTGAAAGGCAATCAGTTGCCTCCAGTGGCGTAGCTAGTGGGGGGGCAGGGGGGGCAAGTTGCCCCCCCGACAACTTTTTGGGGAAAAATAGGGAAATGGACAAAGAAAATGGGGAAATGGACAAAAAATGTGAAAATGGGCCAAAAAGGGGAAATTGAGAAAAAATTGCGAAATGTGGGGAAATGTGGGGAAATAGGGAAGAAAGGAGGAAAACAGAGAGGGAAAAAAAAAAGAAAGGGCAAAAGACGTCTTCGGGGAAATCCTGCTGAAATTCTTGTGGAGACTATATTTGAAACTTCGAAGTATGACTATACGTGACAAAGACACAGGAACCGATAGGAGAGACTTGTATTGCGAGTATCAGTGTGAACATATGGGTATTTATTCTCTATCTGAATAAGACTAGTAATGTATATCCAGTTAGTCTTTATGGTCCGCATGATTTCACACCTAACATACGAGCTTACAAAGTCTTAATAATATTTTGGCCAACAGCAACAATCAAGAATGAAGATTTTAGTAAAACATTTGAAATCAATAGTCCAAAATAAAGATCAATTTGAAGAATGACTCTAGAGAGAAAATGCTGATGATAAACTGGAACATGTAAAATTATGTGGAATTGGAATTCAAAAACAAAATTCACTGCTTATTGCTGACGCTCACAACACCTTGGCAAACCTTTTCTTCTTAAATGGCCAATGGCTTTTTCAAAGAAGTCTCTCTGCCTGTTTTGGTTTTTTATCTGAATGCAGGTCTACAGATCATGTTTGATGAATGACACAAAGGATCGAGTCTTTGTCATAACAGAAAGCTCCAGTTTATTAAATTTGCTCCTTTTTTAAAAGAAGTTTTAGCTTGAGCTCAGCAACATTAAAAACGCACATCCTTTCAAAGTTTCACAACTTTTATTTTAACTGCTGAGGTTTATCTTTTAAGTGACTAACCAAACTTGTGTGTAAAACCGCTGAACTAAATTTTGTGGAAAATGTGACAGACATGCACTCTAAAAAATGTCCTGCGGTGGATGCTAGCAACTTTTTTTATTATTTTACAAATTGCTATAACTGGCATTATCATAATCAAACTGTTTTCAATGTTTTGTATGCCTTATTTGAGATTTCAGTGAAGTTTGCCAAAGTTCTGAACCATGTTGAACGTACCCCATGTTGTCGATAACATTTTGGGGAAATCCAGGTCATTTGCCCCCCCAGAGAAAAATCCTAGCTACGCCACTGGTTGCCTCTAAAGGGCCCATACTAGTACTGATGGGGAATTTGGGATAAATACAAACTCACTAACTTTTTCACTGAATGTCAAAAATTACAGTGATAACCTCTAGATCTGGCCTGAGTGGGGTTCTAACCCACATCCACAGGCATGCTAACCACTGTACAATTATTTAAATCCATTGTGATCTGTTCATGGCCATCAGTGGTGTCAGTTCTAAAATTGGTCATTGAATGTGTGGAATTGCGAAGATTTTTTCCTCAGACATTAGATTTATGCATAAATGATATCATTTTATGTCTGTGTTATTGAGCCACTATGTGATTTTTTACTAAAAATTATCAATTTTTCCGGGTCACCCAAAGACAGTTTTCAAATAATTCTCAGCAACTAAAAAAGGTGTATGATACAATTTATACATAAATCTAATATATCAGGAAAAAATCCTTGCAATTCTACACATTCAATGACCAATTTTAGAACTTTGAAATCCTGATTCGTGAAGTTCCAAATTATTCCAGCATTTTGATCAAGAGTGTATAAGGAGTAAACAATTTTCCCAAATTTTGTCCTCCCAAATTGTATTTTATCATAATATTTTTCCCCCAACATTTTGTTAACCAAAACTTTTTGTTTTCATCTCCCCCCAATTTTTTGCTGTTTATACAGACTTTATTTTTCACAGAAATTCCTGTCAAATTTTTATTGAACAAACTTGAATAGAATGTAATGTTTGCATGTAAACAAGAATTTTGAGTGATATTACAGTTTTTACAATTTATTTATTTTTAATATTATTAATATCTGTAAATTTCTGGCATTTAAACCTACAAATCAACTGAGATGAGCATCACTGACATGATAATATGCAAAAATATATGATGGAAATCAAATTAAGTAATAATTAAAAAAAATGTTGTGCCTTAATAAGCTTATAAAACACAGGCTTGGTTGATGTAAGTTGTTTGATTTAAATCAGGAAAAAAGGCAACAGATTAATCTGATTAAAAATTTTAAAAAATCGCATTCAAATCAAATACATGTAAATCCAATTCAAAAATTCTTAAAAATCAAAATTACAATTTTTTGCAACCCTTCGATGTACATACATTTCTGATCAGGTGATTGAAGAACACAGTTACCAGCAGAAAATCTTTAGGCAAAAGAAAAACATTGCTTCACAGAATATGCATATTGTTGGAGGGCCAAGCGAGACTGTCATCAATCACATCCAAAACAAACTGGGATGTCTTATGCCTTTCATGATATATTTTTCTGTTTGCAGGGAAAGAGATCTCAAAGAACAGCTGGATACCTTGATGAGATTCCCTCATCGTATTCCTCTTGAACTGATCAGCAAAAAGCCACTCAAAGAGATACTTGCAGAAGTTGAAAGGAAAGTGCAAAGAGATCTGGAGAAGTTCAAAGTCTTGATCGCTGCAGTCGGTGGAAAATGCTTGTTTTATCCTTGTCAGTCGAGAGCCTTTAAGATATTCATGTTGTTTGTCATTAACATCAGGATTGAAAAATTGCACAAAAGTTTTCTGGATATACTAGAGACCATCATAAATGAAGGGAATGCTCAGCAAAGTTTTCTTTATATCTATGAGGATGTCATATCTACAGGAACTCATCTGAGACCTGGCGAAATAATAACTGATCTTAATGTGAACTACCCTGCTTTGTACGATGTGCTCAAACATTGCATTTCTAAGGGTGCTGTTCCAAGTCAAGATAACATTAAATATATGCTGACTTTAAAAACATTCTCCACCAGTGAAGCCCTGTTATCCACTCTTCAACTTGTGGAACAACTCATTGAAGCATACAGAAAATGTGGTATCACTAAAACTATTGATATATACTTGAATCCAATGCAAAATCTGTACAACATTGATGAAGACTTGAGATTGACTGCCGGTCGAGTGATTAGAGCAGCTTATCGCTCACTTACTAATTGCATGAAGTCAAGGAGTGTTGTCAACACTCTCCTCTTCTTAGGCTGTGGGATAGAATACTTTGACAATGTGGAAATCGAGAATTGTTTGAAGACTGTGGATAGGCTCCAACAGGAAGATGTGAAAGAATGCTCATCTATGGATTGGCTTGAAAAAATTGAGAAAGAAAGACATTATGACATAACTCAGAAATATTTGCACCGAAATGATAATTGCTTTCAAAGAAGTTTGTTGCACTTGCTTGCCATCTTCATGCATGATACACAAATACGTGATCATATTCCAGATGAATTCATCAAAGAAAGGAAAGATAGAAAGGACCTAAATGGTTTTACACCCTTGCACATTGCATATCTTCATGGCAACCAATCACTGATATCACTTTTGGAACCTCATCAAGCAAATGCGGCAACAGATCACTTTGGAAGAATTCCAAAGTCAATAGCAGGGCCCTATGAATATTGTGAGAGCGATTATAAAGAATATTGCAGGAGAATTATTAATACCAAGTCTTCTGTATTTGAAGCCATGAAGGAAAGGCTTGTCTTGCCGGATGAAGAATGTCAAGCTATAGAAGACAATTTCCAAATACTTTTTGAAATGATGGTTGCAGAAGATGGCGTCCTGAATGCTCGAGTAAGAATCGCAGGATCAGTACGGGAAAAACTGAAGGTGGGCAGATTTAATGAGGTCGATTTGCAGATATGCATGGACAAAGAGCCTTTTGATGGGAAATCTTTTCAAACTGTCAGATTCCATGAGCACCTTGTCAAGAGATTGGCTGAAGTCAAGTGGGACCATATCTCCTTAAGACCTGTGTCAGTTGCTATTCCTTGGAAGTTTATATGGGAAAGGAAAGGCTGCTTTTATGGCCTTGTGATATCTGTTGATATTGTTCCCATCTTTAATGGCCATGGGATGATGCCAACAGAAATGCTGAAAACCATTATAAACAATGCTCCTGCTCACCAGATTCTCAAACTCCTGAAGTATGCAGATTTCACTGAGAGAACCGTTGTGGATACTGTTTGTGATCAAGAGTGGGTCATTCTTGATAACTTCCCCCCTGGCTGCCGTCTCGGAATTCTCATTGCCAAGGCTTCGTTGGAGGTGATTATGATTTATTCATTTACCCAGTATTTCCAGAAAAAAAACAACAACGTTATAAATGTCTCTTAGCAATTTTTTTTTTTACAAAATTACAACTAAAACATGAATATTCTCATTCGAAGTTTGAGAAACCCGTCAAAAAGGAACTGAGTGCCACCAAGTCCCTTCTTGCATTATAATATTGTTTGAAAGTTCAAGACCTTAGGAATATAAAATCTTTAAAAATCAGAACAAAGTGTGCTCAACTGAAGGAGAAAGTGCAGGTCAAAATACAGGATCACACTATTTTGGAGATAATATGACATTTTCAAGTCTCTGTAGTACCCTTCTGTGGATGTCATTGGAAAATTGAACCAATGAAATAAGTGACTTAGGGAGAAACAATAGCCCCCACTTATCCCTGCCTTGCCTCCGCTTACCCACGCTTGCCCTGCTTACCCCCCCTGCTTACCCCCTGCTTCCCCCACTTGCCCCCTCCGGCCCCCGCTTGCCCCACTTACCCCTGCTTGCCCCAACTTACCCCCTCTTGCCAACGCTTCCCCCACTTCCCTCACATAACCTGTTCCTTTCCCCCAATTGCCCTACCTTTCCCCCTAATTACATTTTCTAATGCTAGTCTTACCCTATAGGGTGGGGGTGTATCCTGTCATGAGGCCTTACAAATTAAAATAGAGGTTGTTTTTCTGACATGTAAGCCTAATTTATTAGCACAGAGCAACTTGCAGAGTCTTTCCAGAATGTCATTTAAAGCTTTGGACATGATGTTGATGTTTCTATCCAAATTGTAGAATGCAGTGTCATCTGCATATATATTAACTATGCTTTTCTACATGTATGTGCGTCTGGTGACATTTAGTGGAAATTGCTTATAAAAACAATGGTGGAACGAGCTATGATAAGTAACAGAGTAGGCCTAGACAAAAAGAGACATAAATTAATAACATCTTATGAATCAATTAAATCAAAGAAATATTACCATAAAACAATTAAATATGAACTAGATTTTAATTCAAGTCTATATTCTCGTGAATTTTTCAAAGAAATATTAAAATTATTGGTATTTCAGCAGAAAACTATACACTTGATTTTATAATATCAGGCTCAGTGACTCTGAAATACCATTTATTTGACATAGGTGACTGGAAATTATGCACCAAAAAAAGGGGTGTAATAATTGAATTTTTATTTCAGATACAGTGGATCTAAATAAAGAAATGAATGAAAGATGTATAGTGTCAATTCAGATATTAATTGCATTCAAATTTACTTCATGGCACTGGAGTGACGTAAATATTCCTGAAATTTGAGATTGACCCTGATAGGCAGTCAATGTCACTCTCGTCTTAATACTATTTTTGTTGAAGGTGCTGGACCAAGCGAGTGACACTGACCATGGCTTCCTGAAGCATCCAATCACCTCTTATCTCATAAAGAACACTGTGTTCTGGATTCTTGCTGGGCGAACGGTATGACATTTATTTACTTTACTAAGTAAAAAAAATAAACTAATTATAAATTGTATACCTTTAGTCTTATTGGCCCCCATCTGCTCGTCAACTTGGTAGGAGAACATTGGGACAAGGGGTACGATAGGACGGGGGGTTTTCTTGGTTATTAATAATGTATATGATATGTTGATGCCATCAAATCTTGTACATTCCCATCCCGATGTTTCTATCATTTTATCGGCAAATTACTGCCACAATGTGCCACATGCAGAAGTTCGGTGTGCAAAAGTTTGTTTTCCTAAGTACTACTAAACTAAATTCAAAGGGGTTCAATTTGAACCATTCTCCGGACAAATCAGGTACAATCAGGCTTTGTCAATGCCTGTACGAGTTTGATACACTAATAACAGGGACATTGGGCACAATACAAGTGTCCAAGTTGACTGAATGACCTATCACAGTTCTCACACAATAGGTGAACAGGCCACAGTGAATTGAGGCAGGGGTGCCGGAACAGGGGGGGGGGGGCTGGGTGGACAATTGCCCCTCCTGCGACACTTCTTATATTTAATATCTAGTGCTCATAGAGTGTTGAAATTGTTTTTAACTGCTGTCCAAATGTGCTTCAGGGATGGCGCACATTGGGCCAGTTATGATTATGTCACATTTGCTATCTGGCAGTAAAAAAGTACATGCAGTCCAATCTCATATACCTTACATTTAAGATCAATGGTATTGGAAATATTCATGCAAACTTCTGAATTTCTATGTGTTTTCACAATTTTGTAACATAAAATATATATATGAAGGTTTACTTTGTCTGAGGTGCAACCGTAATAAGGTTGTTTTGTTTTTGGGTCATTCCACACCAAATCAACCAAATTTCCGAAAATCTCCAGCATGACCGTCTCCGATTCCATTCAAACTTTCCACATTTCAAGAACATTATCAGGAAAGAGCAAATCCAAAATTGCAGGACGATAGCTCAAATATTTTTGGATTTATGATCAAATGAATCGTGAAAAATTGAAAAAAATACATCAAAAATCGTCTATTTTTAGAATAGCTATCAAACTTTCAATATGGTCCTAAACTTTTTACCCTCGGCAATGTATACATTGCCGACGGGTATTGTAGTTACTTTGGGAAAATTTGTCCGGCGGGCGGGCGGGCGGGCCTCCGGATAACGGGCGTCCCACTTGTGTATTGGGAGTAATGCCAAAACTATGGAATTTATACTTTTTATTTTTGGGACATTATTATATCTTTTATCCTAGTTGTGCTTTTTATGGGTTTAATCCACATGAGATTAATACTTTTCTCACAATTATTGAAAAATGTGAAAAAATAATTTTTTGTGTAGAGTAGGTCGGGGCAAGAAGCCCGGGTTAGGTGAAAGGCCCCCCCGGGCTTATATCCAAAGTTACATTTTTGGAGCGTTTATCTATTGATAGGATTGAAGCTAGAGGCGTTTTAGGCGACGTCACAAATTTTCAGGGCAAACAGCACCAAACTATAGTAGAAATTAAAGAAAGAAAAAAATGTGCATGGTTTTTGTAACTTTGACAAATTCTTTGAAAGGGGTTGTCAGAAATAACTTTGGAAACTTTTTAAAGTATAATGGATATCTGCATTGCTTCACTTTATGACTATCACATCGATATGATTTGGATCATGTTTTTTGCATTTTAGTTCAAAATATAGAGGTCAAATTAAAATATGTGGGTTCGGGCTGAGAGGCCCCACATGATAAGGGGCATGAGGCCCCCTTCACTGGGGGGTCGAAGCTGCTTCAGGAACCATCAATAATGTGTACTTTACATTTAAACTTGATAGAATAGCTAATTAAAATAGAAAAAAATTGGGTCCAAAATTGAAACAGGGCAAAAAATATTAAAAAATAAAAGTATGAACAAAAAAATTCTGAAATTCAGAAAAAGTGAATAGAATGCCTTAAAAAGGATAGAAGAACCCTGAGAAATAACTTTTAGGCTGAATGCGCTCGCAAAAAAAATTGCCATAGGATTATAATAGGGGGGCTTCTTGCCCGATGGGTGGGGTAAGAAGGCAATTTTAATTTTTTTACAAAAATGGCCGTAACTCATTTATTAAAATTGGTAGACATCTGTTTCTCTAGTTATTAGTAGAGTCAAGTGATCCCTTCCTGACAGCATAAGCATTCAAATAATCGCCCATAAAAAGTAGGTCAAATCGCACCTCGAAGTTAAGGGGGGCCGCATGCCCTGACCTACTCTATTGGGTGTCAAGCCAAAACGATGGCATGCATATTCATCATTTTTGGGTAAATATGGTATCTTTTATCCCAGTTGAGCCTTTCATAGGTCTAATCCCCATGACATTAATACTTTTCTCACAATCATTGAAAAATGTGACAAATTGTTTTTTATTGTTTCTGGGACAGAACTAAAAAACTGCAGTACTTTTGGCACTGAAATTTGCGTATTGTATGTATTAAATACCCAAGATGTGTTTTTTGTGGGTCTAAATGCTCTGAGAAAGTTGAACGGATGACAATTTACCAAAAATATGAAAAAATACTATTATTTTAAACTTGTATGATTCAGTCAATTTTGAAGTTAAATCGATGAAATTTTCAAATTAGGTGTCTCTAATCAGTTGGAATGTTGGTCCTATATATTTTTATAAAAACCCAAAAATTCGAAAACATCGTAATTTTCCAACATTTCTGCGTGAAAAGCCAAATGGTAAATGGATCGTTTTAAAATTAACTTTAGGTCTTATTATAGTTAGACACACTATTGACTAATATTCATAGCCATTGCATGAGTTGTTGCAATTTTTTCCATTGAAATGTGCGATTGAAAAAATGCAAAAAATCATTAAAATGTATTTTACTCTCCATTTCCTTCTGATGTCATACCAGTCGTTGACATTTTTTTTGTCAAAATAAACCTGACATGTTTCACATCATCATCATGCTGATTTTGAACAATATGAAAATTTTTATTCACAGCAGAGGTCAATATTAACAAAATTAGATAAATATTAAGGATTTTCAGATAATCATATATATATATCAGTAAATATTGGCCCTGGTCAATCAAATTTGCCACAATGATGTCTAAATTTGACTTTTTCTACCTCTCCTCATGAAATATTATCGATAGGAAATATATAAATTTCATATATAATTATGTGGACTTTCAAAGCATTAATTAAGTATATTCAAAAACATGCATTTGAGTGTTAATATTTTAAAATGTTGACACTAAATCTTTAACTCCCAATTATTATAACTTCATGTTTAATATCTAAACTCAGTGATGTAAATTTTAGAAGAAAAATTAATGTCAGCCCCCTTTATTTAGTTGTTTGCATGAAAATTAAATGTGAATGAATTAGACAGATTGGCTTTTGTTGGAGAACTTGAGAAGTCTTGATTATGTAACTAGAACGCCCGTTGGAGAGATGGGTGCCTTGAAGTGACTGAACAACGTAAAATTATTTGATGGACATTAGGATTAGGAGTGGTTCATGCGCTTGAGGTAGTGCATAACCATCTTAGTTGAAAGAACAATTAGTTGCGGATGATTGAAATATAGCTTAAAAGTGAAGAATAACTAAAGAGTGGGGGCTGCCAACTTGTCGCGCAAGCCTACCTGAAATGTGAAGTGTTGTTGGGAATTAGGCCTAAGTCATGTTTTGGGTGCCAAGGATAGTAATATGATTGTTAAAATCCACATATGCATTGGTAGTCCGTGGGTTGTAGATTTGGCATGAAACAAATTGAGAACTGACAAAGAATGAGGAATGGTGCAGTGATGATTTTGTTTCTATGTAGGCGTAGTATGTATGTATGTATGTATGTATGTATGTATGTATGTATACATGTGTGTATCTATCTATCTGTGTATCTATCTATCTATTTTTATTTATCTATTTTAAGATCTATCGTATACTCTCAGCAGCTGGGGGTATTGTATACTGATGAGATAGAAATTGATAGTTTGTTCATACATGAATATCTATCAATATTGAGAAAATTTGACTGTCATTGCATTCGAAATATTGATTGATTGACTGTTTATTTTATTTCTGCTGTGGGTTACGTTCAGAAAACAAATAGCATGGGGGGGGATTCCCATGATATTCTATGAATGTAATGATTTATGTTGTCATACGTGAAAGACACTTAAATTTAGACAGTCCTATAGGTTTCAGTATTCAGGTCATAGTAACTTCGTGGGCCAAGGCCCGCGAAATTGGTTGAAGGCAACTGAGGCTGTTGATTTAGTGGCTGTGCCTCCCTCGCAAATACATTGGCTCACTGATAACAGCAGGGGGAGCACTCACTCCCCCTGCTCCTCTCACTGCGCCAATGTCTTTCGGAGGGAGGCACAGCCACTAAATAAACAGCCTCAGTAGCCCTCAACCATTTTTGCGCCGTTTTTGCCCTATGAAGTAAATACACTGAGGTCCCAACCTATCACATCAGTCTATGACCTGAATAGCATCCTTTGACAAGAAATCTTAAACTCACAATTCTAACTTTTAATGGTTTAAATCTAACCTCAGTTATGTAATGTGCATTTTAACATATGAAGTACTGTCAGCTTACTTTCATTTTGGTCTTTAATGAAAATTAAATATGAACATGTCAGACAGACTGGCAAAAAGACCACTGTACCCTTTAGAGGGTCACTAAGGAAAATTACTTGGCATGCAAACCCCATTTCTTCAAATTTCAGTGAGTAATTTTACATTTTAATACATTATTGGATAAATCTGTCTTTTAATTCATTTTAAAACTCACTCCAATTGTATTTTTAGCATTTTAAAGAAATATTGTTTAGGGGGTAAAAGTGTCATCATTGGAAGGGGTCCAGTCTTTTACCCCGCTGGCTATGTAATAGCCTACGGGGTACTGCAGTCCTCAACGTGACTGGTAGCTGGGGATTTCGTCAAGCATAACTCACTTTGTGTTGCTCATATTTCATTCAAATTTTGCCTATTATCTTATTTTGTCATGCAGATGGGAATGACAAGTTTCCAGGCATTTCTAGCAATTAGATGTGTGTAATTCCAAGTTAGTTCAATAAATCCACACGAAACGATGCTTTGAAATAAATGTTTTTAACATGTGTTCTCCAAGTTATTGCTACCAAGAATCTCATGTACACTGTCAAAAATTACTGGAATTATATATTTCTTCTACATGCTCCAAAATAGTGATGTCAGTGTCAATAATATCTTCAGACCTGTCAGAATCTGAAGAAGACGGACACACGGGACGGACGGACACACGGACGGACGGACGGACGGACACATGGACGCACTGACACGGACGCACCGACGCGGACGCACGGACAGAAGGATGGACGCACCGACGGACGCACCGACACGGACGCACCGACACGGATGCACCGACACGGATGCACCGACGCACGGACAGAAGGATGGACACACGGACAGACACGGACGGACGGACGTAAGGACACACGGACGGACGGACACACGGACGTACGGACACACAGACGTACGGACACACGGACGGCCGGACGGACGGCCACACAGACGGCCGGACGGACGGAAAGACACACGGACGGACGGACACACGGACGGACGGACGGACACACGGACAGAAGGATGGACGCACGGACGGACACATGGACGGACGGACGCACGGACGGACGGACGGACGGACACACGGACGGACACACGGACGGACACATGGACGGACGGACACACGGACGGACGCACGGACGGACGGACAGGATACACGGAGATACACGGACAGGATAAACGATTGATAGGATACACGGACAGGATAAGCAGACATGATGAACGGACAGGATAAACAGACAGGATAAATGGACATGATAAACAGCCAGGATAAAGCCATGATGAACAGACAGGATAAACAGACATGATAAACGGACAGTAAGCAGACAGGATAAACAGACATAAATGGACAGGATAAACAGACATGATAAACGGACATGATAAACGGACATGATAAACAGACAGGATAAACAGACAGGATAAACTGCCAGGATAAATGGACATGATAAATGGACAGGATTAATGGACAGGATAAACGGACAGGATAAACAGACAGGATAAACCCACAGGATAAACGAACAGGATAAACGGACAGGATAAACGGACAGGACAAACGGACACGACAAACGGACACGATAAACGGACAGGATAAACGGACAGGATAAACGGACATGATAAACGGACAGGATAAACAGACATGATAAACTGACATGATAAACGGACATGATAAATGGACCGGATAAACGGACAGGATAAACGGACAGGATAAACGGACAGGATAAACGGACAGGATAAATGGACAGGATAAACGGACAGGATAAACGGACGTGATAAACGGACGTGATAAACGGATGTGATAAACGGCCATGATAAACGGCCATGATAAATGGACAGGATAAACGGATCAACAGGCGATCATTTCGTCCCTGTGGGACAGCATAAGGCGATCGATCCAATCTCTGCACTGTCTCTAGTTTAGAATTTATTGTAGGAGGGCCCAATATCCAGTTACCGACAAAATGATCAGCTGAGTGATCTGCAAGTACAAAATAGCTTAAACATGCTCCTGCAGGCCTATCAGTCAACATGTTTCCAGTTTAATCTCAAGACAGACTGTATAAGCTGTCAGTTCAGAAAGACTACAGAAATGTGGATCTCCACCTTAGGCAATGTGAACTGTCACAGTAAACAAGAACAAGTAAGTTGCAATGTGAACTGTCACAGTAAACAAGAACAAGTAAGTTTTTACAGCAAATCCTTCTCAGTGTGCATGACCTGTCAACACTGAGATAAGAGGGTGCATGGTGCAGTGTGTTTTGTTGAAGGCCCCATTGTTTAAACAAGTCAGGAAAAAGAATTACCGCAGACAATAAAAAAGAGCAGTGCATTGTTATTGATTGCAAAAACACTTTTAACAGTTCAAATGGGAAGTATTCAGCCTCCTTTGAAGTAACAGAGCAGAGGTGATGCATAGATCTGCAATTCTGCATCCATGGACCTATGTACCAAATGAATCATTCAATGAGTTGTCGGGATTTTTAAAATCCCCTGGTAGAAGGCATATATATATATGTTTACCACAGTCTACAAAACCTTCATACTTTCTCCACTCCATTCATGGTCCCAAGTGAACACAATTCTTGGCCGTCATGAAAAACAACTGCTAGCACATTTTATAATGGTTTCAGGGTAAATCAACCAAATTAAAGTGCATTCTGGGACTTTTGGTGATGTCTTTACTTCATGTGTATTGCACTCCCAGCCATGCCATGATACTGGAGTTGTCTGTCGCACTTTGCAACCGAGTTGTTTACGTGCTTGCACGGTATTTTTAATCTACTGTAGTAGTAAACATAGTATGGTAAGGACTGGTCATATGAATTAATAGTTCTGGTAACAAAGTCCATCAAATTTGGGAAGAAAATGCTATTTCACAGATTATCAAGATAAAACGCCAAAATATGATGCTATTTACCAATGTGAAACCAATGCTCTTTTCAAGTGTTTATTAATGCTCATTTTTCTTTGCAAACAATACTGGAATTTATTACTTTTGTATGCATGTAACAGTATCCGAATGGTCTCAATGGCTTCACATAGAGCCAGCGGGGTTTACGTGCTTGCACGGTATTTTTTTTAATGGGCCTGGAGACACTGTGCCTGTGCTTCATTGTACCCCTCCCCTCCAGCCATTCATGTTATGTAACATTGTGTCACTAATCCTCTCCAGTGACCAAAGCTTGGAACAAAGGAGCACAAAAGCAGTGCACAGCACCCTCAACTTTTTAAAAAAATTTATTTTTTCTTAGAAATATGTCCAAACTGCATTGACACCAACTTTGTAGTTTTATATTGAACAAACAAAGAAATTTCCAATTTGAATAAAAAATTTAGGCAAAGTAGAAGCTGAGATATGACTTTTTGTAGCCCATACAGGCTGTACACAGAGTTGGGACATTTTTCTTTTGTTTTGCTTTTCTTTACAGCTATTGCTATTCTTCAAAGTTTGACCAGCATTTAACCTTTGTATCAACTAGCAACTTGCTTAGTCTTAAAAGATATATATATACTGGCATTATTCTTACTATTTACAATGGTTTTAGTTGGAGACATCTTATCTATAATTTATGTTTTTAGACCCATATTCCATATTTGTAATTTATGATAAGAATAGCTAAGACTAGATAGACTAGATAGATAGATGGATAGATGGATAGATGGATAGATAGATAGATAGATAGATAGATAGATAGAAAGATAGATAGATAGATAGATAGATAGATAGATAGATAGATAGATAGATAGATAGATAGATAAAGAGAGAGATAGATAGATAGATAGATAGATCTATTTGTAAATGTGGTCAGCGATGTTGTTCCAGCGTTTGATTGGAAGCTGCTTAATTAGAATTATTCTTCTAGTTTACACGTAGGCCTATTGGAGCTAATATTTGAAATGAAACTAAATAAAGATAGCTAAAATTATATAATTTAGTGCACAGTAAGCTTTGGAGCAAATTCTCTGTATTTTTCCATGATTGTTCCTGCTTCACCAGACATATTTTCCCCGACATCAATTGCATTTGTTGCTGCGTTAATGGAATCCTTAAACAGACTTTAACAGATTTTTTAAATAAAAAAAGGTCTCTTTCCATGTGTTATCACTTATCACAGATTCAACCAAATTTCTCGTTTTTATCAAAAGTTAAAGGGTGGCAACCTGGTATAAAACCAGGGTGGTTTGATTGACTGATCTGCTGATTGAATGATTGCTTAATTAATTGTTTGACTGACTGATCAAATAATTAATTTCCTTGTGCAAATGGATTTTTATATTGCATTAATAACATACAGTACTGGTATATTACTATTAGATCTGTAGATTTCATAGAATGGGTGTAGACAAATTTCGCTCATATCCAATAAATTCTAATTTTAAAATTTATAATAAACTTCTGCATGCAATAAAAGAACAGTATTTCTTAAGATGGATGGATGTTTGGGGCTTTACATCCTGTATTTACGCACTTGGTAGGCTAATTAATTAGGACAGGCAGAGGACACTGCAATGAGGCAAAGGATGATTGAAACAGCCATCCAACATAGGCCCAGGTGACCCGGCAAGAGCTGGATTCGAACCCTGGACCGAGCGATTGGCAGTCCAGTACGCTACCACTAGACGAACCCTCCCCCCTCAAAACCCTGTCTTTGCTTACAAATCAAGTATTGCTTAAGTTTTTTTTAACTTTATTTAAGTGTCTGCTCTGCAGTTACGGAAAGTCAGGGAAAATCATGAAAAACATTGTGGTGATGGAAATTCAACAAATTCCACCTGGTGGAAACGGACATCAATCTAAAGTTTTAGGGACCTTGCCCCCTCAAAGCCCGCGCCTCCTGAGGGCCACTTGATTTCACTGCCTCCAGAATGCCCACTGATTAGCCGAGGGTATGCTGCCGCGCAGCCTATGTTTAAAATATTTTTTCTATGTATATAAGACACCCAAAAGTAATAAACAGAAGCAGAGAAATGGCTTTCGATGAAATTGCCTGTCTCACAGAAATTTTCAAAGCTGACTGATTTATCACATCAAAATCCAATATTCATGATTTTTTTTTGATAACTTTAATTACATCCCAAAACGTTCACGCTTTGTATGGTATTACTTTGCTATATAGAGCATAAGTACAATAAGTATTAATGTTCCAAAACCTGTGGTTGATATACAGTGCGTTTAATTTATGAATTTCACAAAACAACCCATTTTAAAGCAATAAAACGACCATGTGGCGTAGGTGATACAGAAAAGACAACTACATGGCATAAAAGTACTTGGAATGACCTTTAAAATGATGTATAGAAATATGTGTGTATTTAAGTTCTTCATTCTGAAAATCAGCACTCAATTTGAGTTTTTTTCAACTTTGAGAATTTGTTTATTTTTTTGCAAATGGAGAAAACATTTTGTAAGTGGATTGTAGTAGTCATGTAACAAGACAAATGTCATTTCCAGTCATGTAAATTGTAATAAAATAAATAGTAAGAATTTGTTGTGTAAAATAACACTATCTGAACTTTTTAACTACTTGTCACCTGGGATGAAGCAAATACAGTGGGGTGCGAAAGTTTGGGCACCCTTGGAGTAGGGTCACATTTTTTCAAATTTCAGACAAGCCATTTGCAGAATCTTTCCAATGTGAATTGTGTGAGTGAAGGATACCCATGCACTCAATTTTAGCCAGAAAGAACAATGGAAATATAAAAATATAAAAAAACATGGGTCTTTTTGTCGTATTTTACATGTGCAAAAGTTTGGGCATCCCTACAGATTCTGATCTTGATTTTTGTATAACTTCACATTAAAGCAATATAAAGCTCTGAAACACATTGCATAATAATGTAAGCATCCCACGACTTCATTTCCTGTGCATTGTTTATTGTTCTCCCCAACAGAGAGACTCCAAACGTTGCATCTTTGTGGTACCTATGGCATCAATTGCACATGTCCAGTTATACTGAGAGTTTTGAAAAATTCTTGGCCAGGAGACCTTGTTAGCCTCTCCTTTACCTAAAATTAACATTTTATCTAAAATAACCAGAAATATTTAAGATTTCCATAATTATTTAGGTTAAATATCCAGCAAAATTAAAAATATTAGTGGGCAATTCAACTTTGTGTTGCCAGCCAGGGACTATTTTTGCTGCAACAATTTCAATTTGGGGTTAATTTTGTTTCTATTAAGTCAATTTTGCTATTTGGTAACGATTAAATCTTATATGTCAACCTCAGAGACCCCCACAGTTGTGACACTGAATGTGATCGACAGGTGCATCATTCCACCGTTAGCATGCAGATGTGAAAAGCCAAGCTATAATAGGTATCACATTTACAAGGCTTAATATGACTGTCTGAGTCATGCCAAAGGACCCATCTAGCTATTTGGAAGCATTTTAGATCAGTTATTATGGTGTTTGAGACAAGGGAGTAAAAAAATGCATTGAAATGGAATCGCTCCAATACACCAGAATGTGATAAACAAGTTTGACTCCCCAAGGGCAAGAATAGGCAGGCCAAAAATTATGGATGACAGCTGTATTAATTCCGAAATTGTCATTTATACACAACACAACTCAAAAACAGCAGCTTTCAGAAATATTTTAACAAGTAAAGTCAATGTACTCTGACATAAATGCATAGAAAGTTTAACTCTTGTGGCATTTTAGGTATTTCATTTGGATATAGATCTGAGTTGCTCCAAAATTTCACCACAGAATAATCTGTCATGTTTAGGTTATGAAAAATAAACACGATTTAATCAACTTTTTCAGCTCCTGGACTCAAAATAATAGAAATTTTATTAAATAATCTGACGTACCCAGGCTACCTCCAATCTGGAGTCATTCTGTTGGGGAATAAAAATTCACACAAAATGAAGTCCTGGGATATTTACATTATTATCCAAAGCATTTTAATGCTTTTATATTGCTTTGATGTAGAGTTATACAAAAATCTAGATCAGTATCTCTAGGGGTGCCCAAACTTTCGCAAATGTAAATCTAACAAAAATACCCACATCGTTTTACATTTTTACATTTCCATTGTTCTTTCTGGCAAAAATTTAGTGCATGGGTATCCTTCACTCACAAAATTCATGTGGGAAAGATTCTGCAAATGGTTTGTCTGAAATTTGAAAAAATGTGACCCCACTCCAAGGGTGCCCAAACTTTCGCACCCCACTGTATGTTCGCAACTTCTTCTGAGTACTTCAATCATCATACAATGATAAAAATTGAATTGATAATAGATGCCCAATTTAAAACAATATCTAGTTAATATAGGTGAACTAGGGCTTCAGTGGGGTAGCTACCAAACATATTACATATGAAACTGTTTTTAATTTGCTAAAATTGTATTTTTTGCCGGCAGCTAATGATAAGTCACTGATTTCAACAATTATACGGTCAACAGGCTACCAACATTGATGTCTGTACCTTTTGACATCAGGAAACATCCACACAATGCCATGAGATGTCTATAAAATTACTAAGATACAAATCACCATCTTAACAAAATGCCAGCTCTGGGTTTTTCTATTAGGTTGTTTAGGTGTGGTAGCACTTACAGCAAACTTTTTTAGCTACCTGAAAAACTTCTGTGATGAAGTGTAATCCATTCGAAATACGATTAAAAAATAAATAAATAAATCATATTATATGTATTTTTCCCTGTTGTAAAGTCTCATGTGGTAGTTCTTGCTGCTAAATATATAATTGCAGTAGCCAATGGATAGGTCTCATTTACATGAGATGAATACGGTTGTCAGACGCCTTTCATCAATATGACCTCTGCCAAACAATGAATTCATCTTTTATAATTTAGGCCCAATAAAACCTTTTGAGAATATTGATTTTTTATACAATTTTAGTTCATTTATTTCCAAAAATTGTCATCTAGAACAAGGAAAACTCATTTATAATGATTAAGAGGCTGTGCCTGTAAAAATCATGCAGAAGCCCTATGCAGCTGAAACGTGGTCCCTTGCGGATCAAAATGATATTGGCATGGATCATAGTATCAACAAAGTTGGAAAACCTAGTGGCGAAATTTCGGGTCAAAAACGTTTATTTTTAGATTGACAGGCCTTCAAAGTTTTACCCCCCTCGGCCTCAGAAGGAGTATTTTACATTAAAATGATGTTAACACCCCTTGTTTGGACCCCCGCAACTCTGGTTCGCCGGGGAGTGGCACAATAGCGATAACAAATTTTGTTTTCTTATAACTTGAAATTTGCAAAAATATGAAATTAACTCTGGGACCTCGTCACCCCATATATATATGAGCTTATTCGTATATGTATAAAATGCCACTTTTTGGGTCACTTGTGGGGCTTATTTTAAAAAAGACGTTATCTTCCGGAAACTTTCCAAACATACTATTTCTGCCTTTTTTCTGTTTAAATTCAAGTCAATCTTGTTAAATGGAGTGCCAACTTAACTTTGGAATTCAATTCATACGCAAAATGCTTTCCAAGGTGGCCACCAAGGTCAATATTGTGATGCCGAGTAGGCAGTAAATCAGCGAAAATAGCCAATTTTTCTCCGAAAATGGCCAAAGTGCCACTCATTTTAAATCTTCTTCTTCTTCTTCTTCTGGAAGTTCCTCCTTTTCATTCAGGAGCACCCTGTATAGGTTGTTGTAGATGTCATATCAGAAACATGGTTATATGTTTTATGTCAGCTACGACGATATTGACTACAGCTACTCTACGACTAGATTTTTACAATGTCAAGCAAGCATATTAGCTTCCAACACTCGCTTCCTGTGTAGGTGCACATGGTAGCACAGTTCGTTAATCGTCATATTTATCTCCAGGCACTTGGCTGTTGTGGGCGGGGGGCCGTTCAGTAACTTCCTGAGCCCGTGTTCCCCGCTTGTGTCGAAGTCTAGTTCCGCCAGTCTTGCTTAGGCTCCCGGATTTTCTTGGTAGCTTGGCAGTTAAGTAGGAGATGTTCTCTGTCTTCGTCTGCTAGCTTACAGAGCGGGCAACATTTGTCTGCTCCTTTCGTGAATTTGGCCAACCTCACTCGCGTTAGGTAGGTGTTGGTCAGAAATTGTGCCCGTACTGTAGCTGCTGGGACCAGTCTTGGATGGCTCTGACACGTTTTCCACATTGGGTGAGGGGCATTCTTGTTGCCGTAGGTGTCCAGGAATTTGACTGACGACTTGGTTGTTTCTCTCAATGCTAACGTCCAGTGGTCTGTAATTGTGGCTTTGACATAGGTTTTCCAGGACGCCTTTCTCCATGGTGCAGTCACTGCGGCCTCGATATTGATGTTGTACTTGGTGCATAATTGGATCACCCTCTGAAACCAGCTGTTGCTGTTGTCTAGTGCCACCTGACGTTTGGCTAAGTGTTTGAGGGTACTATTCTCTTCTGCTCCCCTACAGATGGCACCGAAGAGTGACAGTGTACGAGTGTCCAGCTCCGCTTTGAAAGGCAAGGCTCCTATTACAGGAATTCGCGTTGAATTAGACTTTCTTAATCTCAGAGCCTATCAATGTGTCTCTACGTGACGTATGGTAGAAATCTACTGATGTGTGACAGAATTCCACTCAGTTTTGTGCACACATAGAAGCTGTTAACTCCAAATCTATTTCGTCAGTTTTTCTGTTTATTTCAGTTGATTGCAAAACAAAATAAACTAACAGAGTGGGGAATTATGATTCCATGCATGTCAACCATCCGAAGAAGTGTTAATATGATTGGTCAAGAATCATTGGTGGGCATTCACACCTTATGCCCCATGAACACTGATGACTTGGCCCACATTTGACCATACCAGACCGCAGTCAAAGATAAATTTGAATTTCCTTGAACTTTATTGGGCTTTTCTGTGCATTTCTAATTTAGGCCTAGTAGAGAGATTGATCTAATATATTTGCGAGCAGACACACAGGCAGGCAAGCAGATAGATAGAAAGATAGATAGAAAGATTGATAGAAAGATAGAGAAAGAATGCATGTGATAATTTCTATCTTGCCAGAAAGGAAATTTAGATTGTGCTCAAAAAATTCAAAAAATTATAGAAAATACAATATATCTCTACAGCTATCCATATGAATCAATCAATCAATCAGGCCATCAAGCAATCAAGCAATCTATCTATCTATCTATCTATCTATCTATCTATCTATCTATCTATCTATCTATCTATCTATCTATCTATCCATCTGTCTACCTATCTATCTATCTATCTATCTATCTGTCTATCTATCTATCTATCTATCTATCTATCTATCTATCTATCTATCTATCTGTCTATATGTCTATCTATCCATCTATCTATCTATCTATTTGTCTATCTATCTATCTCTCTGTCTATCTATCTGCCTGTCTCTCTGTCTATCTATCTGCCTGTCTCTCTGTCTATCTATATCCTTCTATCTTAAATTTCTCTATCTACACATGGATCAGGAGGCTTGTCAGAATGCGGTCTGAGATGGTCATATATGGAAAAAATAGACCCACGTGTCTCTGTCAGTCAAGCTCATAATTAAAACTGACATGACAACCAATCATAATTTCGGTGTTATAAATTCAGAAGACTGAATGATTAGCAACAAGAAACAAAAACTTTATTTCACATTGTTCGTTTTAGATACTTGGTTTGTCAGTTTGCTTGACGGCTTGGTATGTTGATTTCTGTGTACATCAGCTTAGATTAATGATTGGAATGAACTGTGTTTCTTCCACACGTCATGTAGGCCTCCATACGTCACGTACATGTATTTTTAATTTGCAATTACTCATTTACTTTCTAGTCTTGAACCCAGTGTATGGTGGGTATTGTTTCTAAAGAAATGTGCCCTAGTACCAGTGCTAAAATAATGAGATTTATCTTGATAGTTTTAGCTCACTATTGAAAATACACATATTACTGAAGATTGCATCAATCAAAATCAACAAGTCAACTTCAACGCGAATTCCTGTAACAGGTAGATGGCCTCACTCGCTGTTGTCTTAGGAAGACCCTGAATTTGTCTCAGAAGGTTCTTGTGGTAATTTCCCAGCTCTTCTGTCTCTTTTCTCGATAGGACGGTTGCATCGAGCCCGTACAGTAGTCGAGGGGTTACATATGTGTTTATGATTTTGATTGCAACGGCCGGACTCATGCCGTTGGAGCCGTGCAGGCCGGTCCCCATGAGTGCGTACGCCGTTCTTCTGCCGGTCTTTATCCTACTTTGTACGTTTGGCGTTAATTTGCTGCATGACCATTCTAGTCCAAGATGATTGAAGCTGTTGGTAGTAGGCAAGTCATTGGGTCCTAATGACCAAGTCGGTTCTTCTGACTTCTGCGACAGGAGTGTCGTGATGCTACTTTTGCCTGGATGGATGACATATTTCTGGATGGTCGAGTATTTGTGGCATGCGTTTAGCATTGCTTGCATATCGCTGGGACTGTCAGCAAGAAGCAATTGGTCGTCCGCACATGTAGGTGCCCCCAGGTAGATACATCCGACATGCAAACCATTCCCTGCTGATTCCAATTCCTGCAAGAGGTCGTTGATATATAGCTTATACAAGCTGGTCGACGTGACAGCTCCTTGTCACACTCCTTTCTCGACCATGTAGTCCCAGCTGAAACCATTGTGCCATCTTGTTTTTTCGTTGATGTCTGTATAGAGCTCGTCGAAGATTTGCCACGTTCTTCCTCTAACGCCTGATGAGTGAAACTTTTGTCATCTGGTCGATGATTCTGTTAAAACAAGGTTTAATAGTCAGCTTGGCTGTGGTAATTGAGGCCGGAACCGCACTCTGGCCGGTCTGATGTCATTGAACTTCAATACACAACTATGACTCTGATTTAACAGTTAAAACAATGATTTATTAAATTACATGACATTTGTAAAATCTGCGAGTTGTTATGACATTCAGCAGTTTGATATCAATTAATCACATATCTGAACCCAGGAGCTGTAACTCAGACTCCTTCAGTAAATTTAATTGAAACATCACAATATCTTATTTGAGAAAACAAGCTCTCAATTATCCCTTCTATTCAAACAATTCACTCAATTCACCCAAACAATTATGAATTTTAGAATTGGATCAAATTGGTGCCATACTTGTTAGGGCACCAATTTGATCCTTTAATTTTAGCTCCTAAGACAAAACCGCGATGATGACTGTCTAATTGATGGAATATAAACCATGATACTTATCTGATGTTTAAGAAATAGACAGAGCTCAGGAACTGTTTCCTCTGCTGGATCCCTCAGTTCATCTCAGTCATCTCTCTGCCAGCTTGCTGATACACTCTGCCCAGCTATTGGATAACAGCTCTTAATAAGCTGAGCTAGGAATTGAAGCCAGAGGCCCCTCAGGGTTTTATCTCTGAGGCATCAGTCAATATAGCATGGCTCTGATGAGCTTGGCAACAGTGTAATTCTTTAGATTGCCTCTTGGCTTGCTGCCCTCTGAGATATCCTTGAAACTCGCACTGCTAGATATTGGAGCATGCCCTTTGATTTATAGCAGCACTTAGACGGCATGCTCGCCTTGAGTCCATTTCATATAATGCAAGAGTTTTCCCAACTAATTAATTATAAAAATGAAGTAACGTGACAGCACTTGTCACAACCCCCCCTGTTTTAAAATAACTCTTGCATTAATGACTCTTCAAGTTCCATCCTCTGTCTCCCCCCGTCTAACTTATCTCTAAAACCTTCTTCCTCAAATAAACCGTCCATCGCAATTCCTGAATCAGGAAACCAAACATCAATAAACCTTCAAGAAATCCAAATAAGTAAATTCAAACAAACATCAACCTAACACAGGTAAAATTTAACAGCATCAATCAGAATAAGTTCAAGATTCAACAATAACAGCTTAATAAGTTAAAAATTCAACAATCATATAATTAATCAGCATAAAAGCATAACATATCACTTTAATAATTTAATTAATTGAATTTTAAATTACAGTTCTTGTTCAACAATCATCAACGAAGTCCACCGAGCAATGGAGGCGCAATTCTAGAGTTCGAGCAAATAAACCTTCTATTAACACACACACACGAATCTTCTTGTCATTGTCCAAGCGATCACACATTCGAGGCTGAAGTCGACCTTCAACGAGAGTTCGTTTTACTTGAGAGTTCGTTCTTCTTGCGATTCTACAAGACCAGATTCAACGTCCGACTTGGTCTTATAGATGAGAGTATCTTTCGCGAGCTTGCTCGTGCGATTCCAGTTCTCGGTTTACTTCAATTGATGACCAATTAAGACTTCCAAGGCAAGCCTTAATTCGGGTGAGGCAACAAGCTGAGCGTAACGAGTGGAGGATGAGCTGAACGAGAGAGAGCGAGAGGAAGACGAGAACCTGGCCTGCAATCAAAATAAAAGAAATTTGATTTTAGAATTAATTCTGAACTTCCATCAATCATTCAGTCCTCAACAACATCATTAGCCCAACTCATAAATATAATATTCATAATTATTCATAAGACGAGTAAATGTAATTCACAACCCACTGCAATTCTCAAATTCACTCTAAGTAGTAGAATCAATGAATATAATCAAATAAATGTTTTAAGTGAATTTTCAGACATGCGTCTTCTATGATCACTTATGTTGCTATCACAATCATATACTATCATCCGCAATGAAATACAATAAGTGCAGGAGGTTTCCCTGCGGATGACACTGAATTTTAAATTCACAAAGGCTGCTAGAACAGCGCAGTCTCTCACTTGACAATTCGGTTGTTTAATGACAAATTGCCAAGATCATCACTTAATCCACTCACCTCTAATCTGCAAACAACTTATACATAGATTAAGTAACCGATAAAATCAAGAACTCAAACAAGAGTTCAAACAAGAATTCAAACAAGAGTACAAGTTTGATTAAAACACAGCACAACACTTCACTCGATTCAAACCAAATAATAATATTAAATGTGATATAATTAATGATTATTATAAGAAGGCAATTTAAATCAAGTACAATTACTTCAGTTAAATATCTTAAGAAATCAATAAACTTTGCTTAAATAGACACAACTCAGATTAAATTTCAACATTCGCGTGCAATTCTAGTTATTAGTCTCATGCCAATAGACTCTTAAATAATTAAATCAATAACTCAAGCGGCTTAATAACTCTATAGAATAGTAGTCTCCACAACTCCCTTCCCACAAGCAACTCCACAATTCGGAGCTGTAGGTTGTACAATATCCATTTGTACATCAGATTGACAGTTATAACCAGGCAGCTCAAGATTTCCCAGACATCTTTGCCTAGCCTGCAATTCGTCTATCAAACTCTGATAAGGCCCTTTATTATCAATCAATCTTGGGCTATCAGTTAATTTATACAAGTAATTATTATCGCTGACCAAAATTCCAATCACACAATCTCCCTCCAGTAACTTCTGAACCTGATTTCTCTTCATCCTTCGTACTGGAATTAGAGCAGGTAAATCCAGTTCCAACTCTCCTACAAGTAATTTACAATCTCCTTGCTTCCATGAAACCCTTAAAATAGAATACAAGGTGTGATGATCCATCTTGATAAGACTAGATGTGATCTTCCCCTGAAAATGTAATTGTTCAGCAGCAGCTCGAACATTCATAACCTCAAGTATAATCCTATCCTTTAAATCTGAAAGCTCTAGATAAATCCTAGCCCTAGGGTGTTCTTTTAGCTCAGGGTGTACCATATACAAGCTTGCTTGTTGGCAACAATAATTAAACATTCTCTTAATGCAGTAGATTAACGCCATCATAATCAAGAACACCGTAAAGTTCATAGCTATCATCCTAATCATCGACTCAGAGCTGAGAACAACTTCCTGAGTCGATGGAGTCGGAGATGCTGTAGTTGATAAAGGATTTGCCCTCGCCAAATGCGGAGCTCCCATAAACATTAGAGATCTCAAAACTCCATTACTCCGAGCTTGTCTAAAACATAAAAATGTTGCCATAACAAATCCTATAACGCCAAAAAGGGCTCCCACAGCAAATACTCCCTTTGTCCACCCCTTGGGCGTAAACCAGTTTGTAATATCACCATTAATTCCCAGAAGATCCCAATCTCTATCGAATTTCTCGCCCTTTTCTCTTAATTCTTCAGTTAATTCTTGTAGCCTCATAATGGCTGAAGTAGTATTATGTAACCTAAAGCTTCGTAATTTCTCTAAAGTGTCGGATTGAGGAGCTTCCCACTCTTTATACTCGTCCATAATATCTAGGTTATTTAAAAGAGGTTGCATAGTCAAATTAGGAAATGCTTCCCTGGCAATCTCATTAGACACATATTGAATAATAAGCCTAGGTTGTTCGTTGTCTGGACAATTTGTAATTCTACGACCAACATGACCGTTCACCGAGCTTATGCTGCAACGACAAAGAATATCTTTGGATAATAAGGCAATAGGAGCTCCCTGCATCTCTCTAGGAGTCCTAGACTCATCGCATTGCATCCTCCAAGGAGTCTGCAAGCCACTCAAGAGAAGATGTGCTCCAGCATCTATAACTTCTGCCTTAAACTTTACAGGAGCAAACATATACTCAACTTCACATAAGTCAAGAATAACTTCAGCGGATTTATTTAAATATAAAGCTGACATACAATTCACCCGATGATTATCCTTCTCTAAGAAATTCTGGTAACAGTGGTAGGCGTTACCAATCTGCTCACAGTCTTCCAGATCAAGGCTATTAACTTCAACAAAATTATACTCATTGGAAACAGCTAAATACTCACTCTCTAACTTAATTCGAATATAATCATGATTAGACTCTGGCTTATTAAAACTACTATCAGTTATCAATGGTAGGCTGATGGAACGTGTTCTGTAAAGCCAATATTGTGCACTATCTTTAGCTAAGATAGGCCAAGATAATTGGAGAACCAATCCATGATGATTTGCAATAAAACTGAACTTCGCCCCATAGAACTCACTAAAACTCTTAAAAAGCAATTTGTGAGTTGGGTGCCAATCCCTTAGCAATTGACTTGCTCTAATAATCAAATCTTGCATATCAGTCGGTGCTAGAAGTCTATAACTGAGGTGTCCTCGATCAAGCTGCTGGACTGCAGTCAAAACAGCCTCGACTTCTTTCAAAAGATGCTTGAATTGCTCTACCCTCTCATTGCTTAAACTTAAATACCTAGATCCAAGCAGACTCAAAACACGGATAGTTCGTGTTCTCTTCTGTAGAACATTCATTCGCTGATAAACCCCTCTTAAAGCCGACTGCATTTCAATGTTCGTTGAATTGAGTAACTCATATAACTCCTCAATGTTTCTAGTCGTGTTTTCAAACAACTTAGTTTTTAGTTCAACTATTTCGATTAAGTCCTGCCTCATGGTTTGATGGGAATCTTTCAACAAGGACTGCCGCCCTGCCAAAAGTCTAATGGCTTTAACAAAAGCTTTGGCCCTGGTTTGGGTTAATGACGAATGCATAACACCACTGAAGGATGCAGTGGCCCATTGCCATATCTGAATCCTATCATGTTCAGATTCCCAATAGTCAGTGTCTAAAATGTCCTCGATTATCGGTTCATCCGTGGGTTTCAATTCTGGTTGTTCGGATCTGCGAAGTCTAGTCCGTCTACCAGGCAAAATTGGATCTTGGAAAATAGTTACCAATTCCTGGAATCTCTTAAGCACTTGCTCCCTCAACTCAACTGTCTGTCTATCTGCATATGTTAGGAGCGGCTGGTGGTCTTCACAGATTCTTCGTAACATCTCTTCCTCTCCACTACAAATCTCTTTTAGAATCTCCTTTGATTGTTCAGGAATCTCAGGAAGTGCCAGATTTAGCCAATTCAATTTTACATGTATCTTAAGATCCTCAAGTCCTATTATAAACCGTTTGTTCGCTGAGAAGGTGACACCATATGGGGCACTCACAAAACCCCTTGTCTCCTCATTCCTAATCCTCCTAGAAAAGCTGTTCAAACTATCTCTCATATCTTCTGCAGGTAAGGCTATACCTTGTAAATCAAACAAATCTGCAGGAGGAGTTACCAACTGCTGCAAATCTACGTCTCTTTGCTGTCGATTTGGTATTAAATAATCTGGACAGATAGAGACTTCCAAATCACCTAATGGTATAGAATCATTACAACGTCCCACAATTCGCACTCCTTCCTGGAAAGCCATGGAAAATGATTTCCAAGGACAGCTACATTCCAAATCATTACCTGTTAAATTAATAACCTGCAATGATCGAGATACCCTCTCAGGAGTATAAGGAATACCCAGTTCCAATACCTCAAGTGAGTTATAGCTAAGATTAATCGTTCTCATTTTGGGGTAATACAGCAAATCTTCAGGTAAAATCATTAACTGGTTATTACTCATATCTATTTCAGTCAATTTAACTAACCCTGGGTTCAAATTCAATGACTTGAACCGATTAAAAGTCAGATTAATAAATCTCAAGTTTAGAAATCCTTCCCAGAATGATGGTCTAATAGTCTTAATCTTGCAGTTAACTATTTCAATTTTCTGCAGATTAGACTTTACAATAAGGTCATGCCTAGTCAATACTTCTTTCTCACCTAGGTCATTCAAAGTCAACTTCATAAGATTCTCAGGGAATCGTCTTACTTTCCCAAAAAACGTGTAAGGTTTATTGATAATAAGCTCTCTTAAATTCATCAAGGGAGTGAAATCTGTTTCTTCCATTAATTCAATTCCTGATAGTTCCAACACATTCAGCTTATCAAAAACCTTGCCTCCTAGAAAATTAGTCAAGTTAAGCTCAAAACGTTTTCCACGAATCCTAAGAGTTCTCAAATTTGTATACGGAAAATCCTGTATATTGGCATATAATCTAGCAAGACCCTGAACAGTTAGAACCTCAAGCGTAGAGTGATTTGCAAGCTTGGGCCAATTGAATCTATATGCTCCTGGAGCATTTATCCTTAATTCAGTTAAATGTAGATTACCTAGTTGATAATCCTCCACTGCGCTTTCTAGTCTTAATCCCAACTTTCTCAATTTAGGCAAATTCAAACTGGATATTGGTTTCTCGAATATTGAGTACTTTAGACCTTCTAGCTGTTCGATTTGTGTCTCCATCTCAACAGGTCTGTGAGTATTAAACTCAGCTCTCTGAAAACGAACTTTCTTCACTGCTGGAAATAATTCCAATAAATCTGCCAAGTCTATCTTAACTGTCCAAAATCTCAGTTCTAGCTCCTGTATTCCTGCTATAGACGCGAATGGCCTCAATTGTATCACCTCAGTATTCCAATTCTGAAAAATGATAGTTCGTATTCCTGTCATATTGACCATTCGACATACTTCATTGAATCCAGTCTTAGGTACACACTTAAATGTTCCTGGCTCAATCAATCGACAGTGAGTATTAAATACTCTTTGTGAGCATTCAGGTCTAACCTCTGCATTGTCCTGAAGACTGATGCATATCATAGAAAAAACTATGAGCCCCACATAATTAAAACATACAGCCATACTTCTATCTTGTCAGCCTGCAGCACAACAAACAGAAAATAACCAATACAGCTAATATCCCAATCAAAATTGCTATTAACTTCCAATAAGAAATCCCAAATAAGTTCAGAATCACCTTTAGCATGCCTTGTTCCCTTTTCTCCCTTCACTCTGTAAATTTCAAAGTTTCTCAATCAATTACACATTCTAAGTATATAATGAATTCATATGATCAGCGATATAGATTATTAAATGCCTTACCTCTCTCAACATCAGCATGTGGTAGTAAGTAGTCTCAGAATCTATTGTATAATCGATTCTTTGCCCCTCGCTCCTGAGGTTGAGTCGAGACTGAAGAACAGACTCGCTCAAGCTCAACTATATACTAAAACTCAAGGACTCACCATCATTCTAAGCCAATCAAGTGATTGCACTCAATATCCAAAATAACACATTATCGATCAGTAATCACCCAAAGGTCAGGGTTTCTTGGCTTATGAAATGTCAAACAAAGGATGTTATTTATGGCCACAAGATGATATAAGCAATTTTATCCTTGGGCAAGTACTAGTACTAAAACAAATAAGTTAATCATTCTGATCTTATTCAGTACACCCACCAAGGTTGTCATAAACATTCAGACATGAAATGAGGAGCGTTCAATCAAATATATATATATTTAGAATAGATGCAAGTATCATGCATCCACAGCCATTCATAAATATATATATTGTTTTTATGAGTCAATGCAATTTCATGCCGATCTTCAAAGGCAAGTAATAAAGACTGAACATTGCACTTTTACTTGCACTAATTACATAAGTTCCCTCAGGTAAGAACTGGTGCATATTGAAGGATTGGGTCATATTTCGGCTAATTTTGATGGTCTAGGTGCTGAAGGAGGTCAGGAAATAGTGAATATGGTTAAGGACTGGAGTGGGTCATAAATCATAAGCAGTTAGTAGATGGTGCATCATGTACTATAAAGAGGGGACTATGGTTGATGGGTTTTGTGGATCCGTGTAAGCGGGACAGAGTTTTTAAAGAGCTCCACAAATGAGGCACATTGACCTGCTTCAGGGAGTTTGCAATAGATTGGTATAATTGGGTGGAAATGAGAGTGAAGTCGGGATTGCATAAGCAACACAAGGTATCGATAGCACATAATCCCGATTAGCTTATCAATTATGAGGCAACATCTAGAGATTCTTAACCCAACCCAAACATCCATCTGTTCTAACGAGGTTTATTTCTTTTTTTGTTCTTTTCTCATAGCATCGACAAGATCTCCAGGTAACAATCAGCAACCACTTCATGCTGTCTTGTCCAAACAATGCATGTGCTATTAGCGGCTTAAGCATAGACTGAAGACTTGTGGAAGGTCTTGTTTTCTAGCTTCTAAAACCTCATGCATTCTGCGAATGCTACCACTGCTCTATATTGTATATGATTAAGTCAAAGGTAAAGAACCAATTTGATTTATAATAATTGTCAGTCTACTAAAATAACGATATACCATGTTAAATTGATGCTATGTTGAAAACAAGAATCAATAGCAATATCTGAATGCATAAGGCATAGTTTGTATCGTTTGTTCAAAACCCAACATGGATGTTACTAAAAAAAAATCAGGCATGTACATACAGAAGAATTTGTTCTCAACTGAACGAAGAACCTCAACACGCAATCAGAGCATCTCAAGTGCCGGTATTCGCAAAACGTGAATGGTTAAACACGAACTTCAGTTGCCAACAATAATAACATTGCACCAAAAATTTTTTTGCAACACTGAACAGAGCATGATGCTTAGACAGAAAAGAGCATCTGATGCAGAAAAATGAATGGCAGACCCAATGCATAGGGAACGTTCAACTTCTTACAGGAGTCACAGCTGGTTCTTAATGTTAGTAGCAGGGTTTGGCTGGTGATTTTGATGCTAGTTCACATTCAATTTCTTGCAAGAATCGCAAATTATCGCTAGCACACAACTCGGCAATGTGTGGCTCACTGCAATAGTAAGTAGGCTCACCCACCTGTACTACAAATGACCAGGATTGTGTTGATTGTATGAATTTTATTTATAATAATCTTGCATTTTTCCTTATGGATCTTTCTGGTTTCTCATTGCAAAAATGTTAACTGTCTGTTTTAACACCAGATGTCGGTGCAAAGAAAAGGGTATTATCCTCATGTGGAGCCTTCAACTGCATCGTGTCGACCTCTGGTGTAACTGCAATAGTCGACCTAGCCTCCACACGTGACATCCAAGCTCTCCATTCTATAAATAGACTGCTCATTCTATAAATAGAACGAAACACCCCCTGCAAGTCAAAACTCCTCCCATTTCCTAGAAGAAGTCGGGGGTGGCACAAACGACCCCCTCTTCGTCCAAATTCCTCTGCGTCTTAGACCGAAGTCTCGGCTGTCCCACTCTTATTTCTATTCAAAACGAAACGAATTATCTTAAATGTAGTGAACTAACTTACTCTAATTGCAAGGTTATACATGTTTTTGTACATTTTCTTTGCGCTTGTAGCTGGTACTCTGGCAATCATGCTGATTAAGTTCTTTGTGTATCGAATGTTCTCAAACGAACTGCATTTTCTGCATTTTTATGGGAATCCTGTTGCTGTTATTCACAGCCCCCAAACTGCTGTGAATTCGGCTGCTTTCAAAGTTGTGTATCCCACCTTTGAGAAGCACTGAATTATACTATACTCTATTTTAGGAATATACCAGACGCAGTGCTTGCTTTGGTCATGCGCGCATTTATCACCCCAAGAGCTATGAAAACCATCAATATGGCCCTATTTCAGGAACAATTATAACAGAGTTATTGGACAAGCAAATGATTGCTATATTATTGAATACCTATTTTGTCACCTCATTAACTCAGCCAGATTGAAGAAGAGCTCAATCCAATAAGAACTCAAACCTCAATTTCAGTTCATTATTTTATTAATTTTGCCATTCATTCTATAACAATAGTTCACCTTACCTTACATGCTTATAACTTTTGATCTAATGAAGTCGGCAGCACCATTTTCCCTCTGTACATACTTCACTTAGTTGTCTATTCAATCATATCATTCCCTATCCTTCGCAACTTAGCGTAATCACACAATTCAGCTTTCAACTCAGCTCCCCAAGAACTGAACTTTTTAGCGACCAATGTTTACATTCTGAAATTTTTTTGCTGAGTCATGCGTAGGCGTGGGAATCTTACGTAATCAACCATACTGTATTACATAACACCCAATCAACCTCGCTGGGGTCACGGTGTCTTTTGAGTGCAAAAGATCCAAAACTAGGTCATCTTTGTTTACATTTTGTACACAGAATATATTAAAAGATATAAGAAGATACTTCTTATGGCCCTAACGTCGTAAATAATGACCCTAGATTACTGAAATTTATAGAACTCACTCTTCTTTAACCACTCTATAAACGACCCAACTCTCATTTTCTTGACACCAATTGCATAAGAGCCACTAATTTATCAAATCTTCTCTCACAGAAATTCAAATTTCACGCAACCAGACTGCTCTTTTGAAGTGTTTGGCATAGATAAAATTACCCAGCTGGACTTCATTAATATTTCGACATTCTCTTGATCTGTCAGTTACCTGCCCTTACCATTATGAGCAACACATCCTGTATAATAGGATCGCAACCCAGATCAAGATTTCACAGTTCAATTCATCAATGATAATATACTTCGTAGATCACTGTTATGTAGACAAACTCAACTTTTCAATATCAACCATTTAATTACTCATACCGGACTTATTCCCGATATTTTAGCATGTATGCAAATGACAATCTGTATCCTGTCAATTTAAGCAAACCATCGTTATCTCAGATATTTAACACATACATCAAGGCGATAATTCAATTATAAAAGGCAACATGCCTTCTGACCTCAATAAAACGATGTATTTACAGTTCAACCTTCAGTTCAATCCATTCACTCACAATGATTTTTCTTTCTTCATATTAAAAACTGTTCGATTACATTAAACTATACTATCATGTCCTCGTCATTATGTATGCGAGACATGCATGAAGCATTACGTTCGTCTGATTTTCTTTAATGTTTGCCAAAAAGAACTCCCAATTGACAATCCTACTAGAAATATGGTATTCACAATGATGACAGCAATACCAATACTTGATATGAACAACCTGTGTTCAAATTACTTGTAGTTTAACGACTTACCTGGTCGATGACAGATCTAATTACAGACGTAATCGGAAATAACTGCAGTTTAACGACATACCTGGTCGATGACATGTGTATTACAAATCTTAAAACAGTTTTCATCAAATGATGGTATAAAATAACAATCCTCGATATATATAGAGGAAAATTCGATAGATCGAATTAGAATTATTGTACCAGTTGTATCAATAATAGCTAAACATTTTGCAACCATCTGCTAACCACTTCCCTGACTTAAACATCAGCAAGTATAAAAAAATAGCACCATTAACTTGCATCTTACTCACTATATCGAACATATACATTCAAACATTCAGTGTCCTTCACTTATCCCAATCATCTCTGTTATTTCATAAATCATTTCCACTCTTGTTAATATCTTCTAATTATACAATTTCCCAATATTTACACAATTGCATTGTAATCAACAAATTATCCTTTAAATGTCTCAAAACTTACATATACTACTAATACCCATAAATCCTATCCCCTTAATCCCAATTTAACAACGTTCCCACCTCTTAAATCGCCCAATTACCCAAGGTCTCCTGTCTTCCGCCTTCTCTTCAAACCGCCTAGCCATTACATGAAATACCGCCCTTAGATTCTCCCTTCCCTTACCCACGTAAATTCCCGACAATTCATCCATCTTCGCAAGAAAGGCATCCTCCGATACATCCCCACAGGCTATTAGTTCCTCAATATGGATGTCATTAACTAGTCCGTGATGGAAGAAAAATGGCGTTTTCTGTTGAAAATGTTGCGAACTCCTAAGTTGCTGCAAGTAGTGCTCGTTAACAGTTCTTAAAACACGCGTCTTCTCACCATTGTAGTGGTCACAACGTACGTTCGTTCCGATTGATTTTGTGTCTCGCATGTTGACATATTTTCCTTTAGTCTGGGTGACCGCGTCCTTCGGAAGATGACATTCTCGGCCTCCCTCCGTTTGACTTCCGGAGTCTGTCGTCCACTCTGCCTTCGCTTTCTCGAAACGTGCCAATCGTTCATAAAGGTCCTTCTGAGGAGTGTACGGCTTGCATCTCTGGCTGACAGTTCTTTTCCCTCTTCCTTCTTTCGAGACTGTAAGTCCAATTCGAACTCGACGTTCGTCATCGACTTCTCGGAAGCGTACTCGTCGACCGCTCGTCACTGTCGGTTCTTCAGTGGGGACTGTCTCGTCATTTTCACTGGTACTGATTGTAGTCGATGATGTGAGGTCCTTCGATTCATCCTTCAATTCTTCCTTGAAATACTCGTTCTCTTCGGGAGCGTAGCTTATCTTAAGCTTTAGGCCTCTGCCTAACGATGTAATAACTGTCCTTCTCGTAGGTTCAACTGGTACTACGAGAGGAGCTCCAGGCCCTTGGCTCTTTGGGTCTAGCTCCGAAGAGTTGATACCCTCTGCCGACTCCAGGCAACTTATCCATCTTGTTTTTCAACCTTCTAAGTTTAACCTTCTCCAATGACAATCAGTAGTGATGTGAAGATTTTTGTCGATGCACTGTATCTTGTAGCATAGCCTCTTGGTGCGCACGGCCTACAAAATTTTGGACCCCTCTTTTTTCTTGACCCCCTCCTTTCTATGGCTTGTGATTGGTAGTTTTTTCTATTTTTCTCCATTTTGGCCCTCGCTCACACTGCCCTCTGTACGGTCGATTGCTAACTTCTTAATCAATTTATTATTATTTTTTTAATATTGAAAAGTTATTAAATTCCCCTTTTTATTAATTAGAAATATCATTGGCAATTATACAGCATTCCGTGACAATCGTTAGATCCAATGACACTAACCAAAGTTAGCTCAACCGAGACTGGGAATACAACAACTCTATGAACGCTTAAAATTGTATAGCAAAGACTTGGCAAATCCGATTGAAGATTTACCTAACTGAACGATATCCTTCGAATATTCGATATGACTAGACTGATCATGAATTAATTTACAACAAAATGGCTGAATACTGAAGTCAATATGGGTGCTATATGTTTCCATTCAACAAATGGCTGAAAAGGATATGGAGATTGATAAGAGGCTTCATAGTGATATATTCTCGTATCCTGTGTACTGTAAGTCATCATATGTCCTTTTATTAGTAATATGGAATATTATGGAACATGCATACTGGGATATGCATTCCAGTTTTCTTAGTCATGTTGACTTTTACAGAAGAAAATGTATTAAGTCAGTAAAACAATTACTCGTGGTGATAATTTTCTAGAATTATATCACCTTATGTTTGCCTTTTTGCAAACAGTACTCATCCTCGTCAGGATTTAAGTACTTCAAGCACCTTACTCATTCCAAATGGCTGTCAAGAAAACTTAATAAACCCGTGCACTGGTTCATAAGAACTTTTAAGCCCTCGCTCTAAGGTCACTTCTCAAACATTTAAGTTTATACTTATTGTAATGATAATACAATAAAGGTGCTTATATTCGTCGGCCGACTCAATGAACTAAGTCCTGTTAGTCATTCCAATTTATCTCTCTATAATTACTCTTCGAGCTCACCTAGCTCTCTCTATTCTCTTAACTCTGTATTTGAGCTCACCTAGCTCCCCTTTTTTTTTTTAATCTCTTTAGCTCACATGGCTATCTTATAAATCCCAATTGTACTTATTATGTATCCCTTCCAATATTCTATCTTCTCATATTACTACCCTGGAGACCACAAGATACTTATAATCCATATCCTATAACCTTTATGTAACAATTAACTACAATTTTTCAGCTTAACACAATTGGTTATGAGATATTTATTTTCCTATATTTATTTTTCTATACCTGTTAACTGAGTGCAACAAACTTGTTGTTTTGCACTTGTGACTTATTGTATCCAGGGTGCTGTATCTGTTTGCCTGCTCAGAATGCATGTTGCACTCACATAATGCTCATAAATTGATTACTGAGTCTGCCTTTCAACTAACCCTTGCCCCCGACTCATCTTTATGAGGCTTCTCCTATTACCCCTGAAGTGCAACAAACTGTACACGTGCCCGACTCAAGGACAAAATGAGAGCCTGCCACAACTTAGTTTGGACCGCATGTTGGATGGATGAGTTTTACGTCCTGTATTTACACGCTATATTTCACATAATAATACAAAATTATGATCATACTATCAATAGTACTCAATATATTTCAATGCACACACAATAATCAATAATATAACAAATACATAACTTATAATATATCAATTTAGACTATATTTAATGCAGCTCACTGCATTATCTCGTTTAATTGAGATTCCTTGAGTAATGGATTTGCCATTAACTCTGATTGGAACCTATTAAATGAGCCTTTCACTCTAATCATTGAGCCACTGCTCACTGGTTCCATCATAGTTGACAATCCTGTTTCCTTGGCTATAGTGTACCATTGGTTTAATCTTTCCAGTCCTGTTTTGATATGCAACTGGAGATATCCCCCATGGAACCTAGCCTTGGTCACACGACCCAAGGTGACCTCGTCTGCCCTCAGGTCCCTTCTCTGGTCCTTGGTCCCATCGCAGGGTACCATCACATGGTCCTCAATGTCATTTGGAATTTTCTCGTTTCCAGACTGAACCTCATAAACCTGTAACCTTTGGCCTTCCAGGGACTTCATTTCCTCGTCCAGGTTCAACATCGTGAGAAGCAATGATGCATCCTGCATTTCTAACCTACTTGTTTTCTGCAACTGCTTTGCCATTTCTAAAACATCATTATAATTCTTTCTAACTTCCTCAATTGTTGTCATTTGTTCCCCTTTGCTTCCCCTGACAGTCACATGGATCAGTCGACTTTGATGATAACTTCCTGGCAAAATTTGGTTCAAAATATTTGCTATTATGAAAGAGTTTACATCAAATCTTTTGTAGATCCAAAGTGGTCCAATGAGACTCATTGCTACCTTCAAACTTTTTCTCAACCCTGTATGTTCTGGCGCAAACAACAAAATCAACTGCCCTGGAATAAATTCTCTGATTTTCTACCTTCTGCTTAAATGTTGGGCAGCTTGTCGCACCTTCTTCCCATTATTAATTTTAATGGTAGTTTGCATCAAGGTATCAAGTTTTTCTAGCATTTTTGTAACATGCTCTGTGTATGTAGCTGTCAGTTTGTTAATTGGCAACAACTCAAAATCACCAATTGACTTCTCTTCTCTCAAAAACACTAGGAATGTCGGACTGAACCCAGTTTGATCATTTACTGAACAATTGTAAGCCTTAACTACTGACTCGACCTTCCCTGGCCATTCATCGTAGTTGTACTCTAAATTAGCAGTAAGCCAACTTCTCAGTGTCTTCGCACTCCTTTCCACGGGTAACGAAGAATGCCCATGGACCTTACATGCCCTAGCGACTATTTTCAGGCTTTCCTGTATGGCTTTCATGATATGACCTTGAAACGAGGTCTCCCTATCACATGTAAGACGCGAAGGTATGAAATATGGCATAAATACCCTTTCCCACAAAACCTTCACGATTGTCTCTGCCCTTTTGTCTTTCAACGGATGAGCAATCAGGAACCTTGTTAGGACATCCTGGACCATAATTACATATTGGTACCCATTCGCTGACGGCATACACAACAAGTCCATACTTATATGATCGAAAGCCCTGTCGTTGGCCTCTATCAATCTGGGTTGCAATTCTCTGTCTTTATCTGATGTGAGATTTCGAACGAGTCTCTGACATTGCAAACAAATCTGTATGTACGTTATGACGTGCTTATACAGATTTCGGACATAAAAGTGCATTCCGATTACACTCATAAGCTTATCAGCTTTCATATGAGTTTCACCGGAAGTTTCATGATAGAACTCCAGGACACTTCCAACGTATTTCTCAGGTAGCGCTACTTGCAATCTCAGATTATCCAATTTAGCTGACACCTTCAAATGGTACAATAAATCGTCCAATATCACAAATTCTTCCGAGAGCCGAATTACCGTTTTTAAACTTCCTGTTTCACCAGTCAGCTTACCATACTGTATGTATTGGATCAATGGTCCCAAAAAAGAGTCAGTTTTCTGTGCTGCTATTAGAGCTTGTCTCGTCGTTGGGATCCTCACTTTAGTCAATACGTCGGCAATGTATTTCTTAATTAAGGGGTCCAAATCTGCCTGCCTAGGTATCCTACTAAGTACTACAGGATTTGGATTAACCTCACTAAGGAACTTGATTCCACTCAGTCCATCTGGTATTGGCTCAAAATTCAGTCTCTCTCCTTCCAAATCTAGATAACTGTCATCCCTATGATGCATTTCACCATTAATTTCTATGTCTTCTATGTCCGGGGGCTCTCCCTCGGGGCCATGCTCCGATGGGGCCTCTCTCGCCAGGCATTCTGTTGGCGCTCCAGCGGTCTCAGACCCCCCGGTCTTTTGACTTACTGCTTTAGCTCTCTGTCTGTTAATTGATTTTGGTTTTGGGCTTTCGTAAGCCTTATCTAAGCCGTGCTCAGCGACTCTTCTCATAGCTGCTCTAGTCAATACTGGATATAATGTGTATCCATCATTTTTCGACCATCTCAAGGTGTCCTCGAATTCACTTTCCTTCTGTTCATTCTGTACACTAAAATGAGTGTTTTCAGCTAAATCCTTCTCTGACAAAGCTTGTGGTATTATGTATGGGTCCTCCCTTTTCCATGAAGCATTTGGATGCCTGCTCAACAAGTCAGCTAACTGTATAGTTGGGTCACTTGAAGGACTATAGACTATGCTAGTCTGGAAATTCTGTATCTTCCAATATAGACGTTCAATTCGTCTATTTGCGAATTCTGACCCACTCTCCATAATATGCTGTATGGCCTTGTGGTCTGTCAGGCACAGGAAGTGCCCTGTTCCCAATAGATTGCGGAAGCTATTCATGGCTATATACAAGCCCATCATTTCAATTTCGGTCGCACTATATGCTGTCGCTGCTATTCGGCTTAATGCCTTGCTCATGTAAGCTATTAAAGCTAATTTTGGCTTCCCTTCTGGACCTTCCTGTAACTGAAAAAGACTGGCGCCGACCGCCTCTCTACTCGAGTCACACGCAATTACAAACTTACCCTGCTCTGTGGGGAACGCCAGAACAGGTGGCGTAGTCAGAAGTTCTTTCAACTTCTTCCAAGCCACTTCCTGTTCCTCATTCCACTCAAATTCCACATTTTTGCACAGCAGTTTTGTCAGCGGACGCATCACCTTTTGAAAACCTTCAAGAAACATTGCTACATATTGAGTTGCACCTAGGATCTTTTTAACCTGCTTTTTGCTAGTCGGTCTCTCCATTTTAAGCAAGGCCTCTATCCTACTCTCCTTAATTTTCAATTTGGGATCTTCGCTATCAGAAATGAGGATATCGTAGCCTAAGAAAGTTACCTTGTCTTTTATTGCAAAGAAGCACTTCTTCGGTGACACCATCAGCCCGTGCTTCGCGAATAACTGAAATATCTCTTCAAGCAGTCGCAGATGTTCTTCTGCTGTTTGTGAACACAACAAAATGTCATCGAAGTATTGGAAAACTTGCTTCCGATACTCTTCATCAAGCTCTCCCAATATTCTATCAATTATTTCATTGAATATGCTGCAGCTTATCCCGAGACCCATCGGTAACGCCTTGTATTTGTATATGGGTCCATTTCTACTTGTACATACGCCCAAGAATCGTTGAGATTCTGTCGTTAGTTTCACACTATGATAAGCTTGTATCAAATCAATGGAACTTAGGAATTTTCCGGGCCTTCGGCCGAACTCCCTGATTAAAGATACTGCTGTCGTACCAGGTCTATTTGCGGGACGTAAAGCCCTGTTGACGGCCCGTAGGTCGGTCACGATACGAGGTTTTGATGTCGGCGTTCGTCTGACCAAAAACATACTGCTCGTCACTTCCGCTAGGCCCTTCGTAAACACCCCAAGTGCACACAACTTCTCCATTTCCTTTTTCACGAAGGATTCGTCTTCTGCACTGGCAATGTACGGTACACCATTGTGTTTAAGTTTTCCCACTATTTCTGGCTCTAAATACAAAATATATCTCTTTACTAATCCAATCTCAGAGAAGAGAGATACTGCCTCTCGATGTTGACATAAAATGTCAATCAATCTTTGGTTCTCATCGTCACTGAATCGATTATCTTCCGAACTTACTTCATTCTCTATCAATTGTCGTGTCGGTAAGAGCAGTCGTGGGTCGTCCTTGTCATTCCAAGGGAATTTCTTTAGTCGATAATCTCTTAATTCCTCTGGCGACATCTCTACATTGTTGCTATCCAGTCGTTCTCGGTCTAATTTTTCAGTCGTTTCTGATCCCAAGTCAATAATTGCATTGTATATCTTGTCTGTCATATTTGCTTCTGCAAATATCATTCTTAATTTATTTCCCTCTTGTTCAACTGTATTGCAATGTAAAAACGACTGCACGTTATTTTCCAACTGCAAATAGCCTATTAAAGTATGCTTAGCCAGTCGTCTCGGTCTAACACTATCATTGGCAATGGGCAATCTTGCCTTGCCTCTGTCGAATCGCAATAAACATCTACTCGAGGTTAACTCAGCAATTTCACAATCAACATTCAATTCAAAATCACCAGTCAGATATGGCCTATCTTCAGCTGCCGATATTTCTAAAAATGCTGAGTCTCCTGCTTGTAGATCAACATTTAAATCAGACAATACTGCAATAGTCGGGGCCTGAATCAATAAAGTATGATTTGCTGAATCATATATAGCTTTAGCTTGTTCTTGTAAATCTGCTCCTATAACCATTTCAAAACTTGCAGAAACTGAATAAACATGGCCCTTCATGATTAATTGAGTTCCCCCTATATCAACCAAGAATTCTATCAATTCAGTAACCCGAATGGATTCTCCATTCCCAACCAGCAAGTTAAATGGATCCTCAAGTTTCTTTGTCCCTAATTTCTGTAAGTAAGAACTTCGATTGATCAAGGACTGATTTACAATGCTAATAGACGAACCAGTGTCATACAATGCTAATGCTTTTGTCTTATCTGGTAGCGTACATTTCAATAGATTCTTTGAATCTGTATGGACTATAGGCATGAAATCCACATCTCTTTGAGCTGGATTTGAACCTGTGACCATGTGAGCTATTTTAGGAGCTTCTACCTCTTGCATTATTGGCCGACTACTGTACTCTTTCAAAGCTTCACTGTAGTCAATGCCACAATCTGCATATCTGGGACGCTCTACTAATTGTCTTTTTGATTCATTCTCTGTTACTTCTTCTAAGAAACTAATTTTTCTGGCAGTAATTGCTTTATAAAATTCCACAGGTGGCTGTTCGCTCTCAACCACTGTATAGAACTCATTTAACAATTCACAACTAGACCACTCAATGTTTAAATTCAATACTTCAGCTTCGATTAGCTTTCCTTCGTAATTTTCACTTATTTCTTCGTGTATCTCAATATTGTCAGACATGTTACTGAATTGGCACATTTTGTCACCTTCCAATTTAAATTCTGGAGCCAATGGATCCAGATTGCTAGTTACAATATCAGTTTCATCTATACTGTAATATTCACAGCTCAAGTCTGACTCATACAAGTTATCACTGCTTGTATTTAAACTAACAATTTTGTCAGCTAATTTGCTATTTCGATCACTTGAATTGTAATTAATATCTTGTCCCTGATTTTTATTAGAATGAAGGTCAGTATCAGATCCAGAGGAAGTGCTATCACTTATATTGGCTCTGGATTCTTCTGGGATCAGTCATTTTGGTGCATTTTGTCTTTTCTGACCATTTCCTTCATATTTCCTGCCATTATTCTGGTCCCTCCTTCGATTTTGCTGGCCACCTTGTTGTCTAGAACTGTTTCTAGGGCCGTCGTTCCTGTAAGATCTACCTGATCTCTCATTTTGATGATAATTCATTGGGAATCTATCATTTTGTGCCGAGTTACCTTGATAAGATTGATAAGGCTGATTGTACCCTTGGTAATTCTGCAATGACTGACTATAGGTCATTGGAGGTGGCATCGAAGGTGGCAATGAAGGTGGCATTGTTGGAGGCATTAGCATTCTTTGCTGATCATATTGCGGTTGATAATTTTCAAATGGACCCTGATTTGGAGGCAATTGATTTCTCCACCTACCAGATCTACACTCATTTGCTCTATGACCAACTATTCCACACAAAAAACAACGGCCCCTAAATTGACCAGTGAAAGGAGTAGATTGTCTAGATCTTTCCATAATTCTAGGATTTGGTTCTGACCTTTCCTCACTATATCTGAAATCTATCGGTTTTCTGCTATCCGATCTATTTCTGTCAATATCATTCAAATTTTGAGCACTGCTTTTCTGATACTGTTGCTCCTCACTAAGCTTACTCAATTGGGTAGCAACTCTATCCAATTTGGTCTCAAAATTCATAAGCATTGGGAAAAAAGTTGAATCATTCAGTCCTTCCTCGTCATATTGATTTAGGGTTTCTAGATACCCCTGTGTTTTGTTAAAAAGGTCCTTAAAGTCCTTGGGAGGTGCTAAACTCAATGCTCTTCTAATTTTTGCTGGCAAACCACGACGAAAGTGATCCTGTACACTCATTTCACCCAATTCTAACGATTTTACAAGATCTTTTATTTCTGCTAAATATGAGGTCAGTGGTTGATTCTTGAGTAATTTTTTTGTTTCTAAAGCCTGTAATTTCGATTCTCTGCAATGGAATTCCCCGAAATCCGATTCGAACTTCTTCTGAAGGTCGGAAATTGATTCAAATGATTCAGCATGAATGGAAAGCCAAGACCTAGCAGCTGATCTACAGAATAAACGAAGACGTCTTAAAGAAGCAGGAAAATCTCCTGCTAATCCTTGATACTCTAGATAATCAAGGAAAGATTTGAACCAATCCCGAGGGTCTTCCCCTCCTGTCCCACTAAAGTGTTTTGGTGCAAAGTCTGAAGGACGTACCACTGGGTTACTAGAAGCCATCGTAATTATTTCCGATTGCTTTTCCTGTCTTGATTCCCCAATTGGGTTTTTTGCTTGCCCCTCCTTACTTTTGGATGCTACTGTATCCTTCGATCTAGCCCCTCCACTGACTTGCGTATTTTGGGTATTTATTCTATGTACTATACTAGAAACTGAAGGTGTACTAATACTAGTAGTTGCGACTGTATCAGTAGTCGTTGTTGTCGTTTTTGTCGGTCTAATATTTTGTCTTTTTGTAGACAAACTGTAATCAAATGTGTTACCCTTGGGGTCTGTACCTAATGTTTTACGTATTGGTTGTTGTCTGGATAGTCGTGTAGTCACTGTATCATTAGTGTTTGTAGCATTTGTGGTTGTTGTATCAGTCACTGTATCCTTAGTGTTTGTCGCATTTGTGGTTGTTGTATCAGTCACTGTATCATTAGTGTTTGTCGCATATGTGGTTGCTGTATCAGTCACTGTATCATAAGTGTTTGTCGCATTTGTAGGATTATCTAATACTTCATCCTGCGTGACAGTATCATCTCTGACATCAATATTATCTACAGCCAATTTATCATTATTTGCATGCACTTCGGCTTGTACCTCTTCTTTTGGTCCTATGTTATGCTTATCTGCTTCTTCCGAAGAGTCACTCTCAGTGTCTCTATCTTCAGAAGTCCCTCTATCTGCTTCTCTTTCCTCAGAAGCTTCTCTATCCCCTAGATCACCTCTATCTTCCTCTCTTTCCTCAGTAGCTTCTTCTTCCCTTTCCTCCTGTCTCTCTTTCCCAATATTATCAGTGTTCTCAGTTATCAATTTCTCTTGACCATCATTCACAACTTCATGCCCACCAACTGCACCTGCCTCTATTTCTGGTCCTCTTTCTAAATTCTTTATAGCATCATTTTGGCCTTCTGGTGTTATTTCATCATTATTTTCCATAATACTTGCTCCATCTAATAATTTGAAAGGATCTTCACCTTTGTTAGGTGACCACACTGTGGATGTATCTCCCAAACTATCTTTACTTCCTTTACGTGTATTTTTACTTTCTGTACTCCACCTCCTGTTATGCTTTTGCAAATGTAATGGTACCAATACACCTATTATTCTTTCTAGTGGTACTTTTATTGCAAACGGATCTATAATCTTAATTAAAACCAATATTGGCAGGTCTAACTGGCCAGGACCTCCTAAACTTAGCCAGGAAGAATAATGTAATGTTTCGTCTCTCTTAACCAATTTTGTTGTATTTTTTGTAATCCAGCCTTCTAAATAAGCTGCTGTACTTTCACGAGCTAATCTACCAGAAAACTCACCAAAAGTTAACATAACTAGCCATAATAATAACTCACTGCATTTGAAATAGGCATAGCAAGGTCATTGTCATGCCCATAAACACCCAGGATAAATGCTAAGGAAAAAGTACAAAAATGCTTTCTAACTTATTACAATGCATGCTTTTCATTTTTCTTTTTTTTTCTTAACTTTTATTTATTGGTGCTGGTGCTCCCACGTTGTTTTAGAGATGTTTTATGGCAATGTTGTGTCTCGTCCTTTCGTCCTTCAGATGATCCATCCGTCCTTGGACGCTCAAGGTCGCCAGAGTCGATTTTCTGGGTAGTTTTTTCAAAGACATCCCAGCGGTTCGGTTGTCCACCATGTCATCTGGTTGATGATTCTGTTAAAACAAGGTTTAATAGTCAGCTTGGCTGTGGTAATTGAGGCCGGAACCGCACTCTGGCCGGTCTGATGTCATTGAACTTCAATACACAACTATGACTCTGATTTAACAGTTAAAACAATGATTTATTTAATTACATGACATTTGTAAAATCTGCGAGTTGTTATGACATTCAGCAGTTTGATATCAATTGATCACATATCTGAACCCAGGAGCTGTAACTCAGACTCCTTCAGTAAATTTAATTGAAACATCACAATATCTTATTTGAGAAAACAAGCTCTCAATTATCCCTTCTATTCAAACAATTCACTCAATTCACCCAAACAATTATGAATTTTAGAATTGGATCAAATTGGTGCCATACTTGTTAGGGCACCAATTTGATCCTTTAATTTTAGCTCCTAAGACAAAACCGCGATGATGACTGTCTAATTGATGGAATATAAACCATGATACTTATCTGATGTTTAAGAAATAGACAGAGCTCAGGAACTGTTTCCTCTGCTGGATCCCTCAGTTCATCTCAGTCATCTCTCTGCCAGCTTGCTGATACACTCTGCCCAGCTATTGGATAACAGCTCTTAATAAGCTGAGCTAGGAATTGAAGCCAGAGGCCCCTCAGGGTTTTATCTCTGAGGCATCAGTCAATATAGCATGGCTCTGATGAGCTTGGCAACAGTGTAATTCTTTAGATTGCCTCTTGGCTTGCTGCCCTCTGAGATATCCTTGAAACTCGCACTGCTAGATATTGGAGCATGCCCTTTGATTTATAGCAGGATTGTTTGGTTCAAAAACAATAGCAAATTTTATGAGTTCCATAATATTTCTGCACATTCAAGATGGCTGCCATATGCCATATTACTTTACAGAGCTGATTCAAGAATTTTTGTGCATTTTTACTATGTTTCAGGGATAATGACTTCAATGTTGCATCATGTCTAGTAATTTTGGGAAGCAGATTTATTTCTTTACATATATTTTTGATTTTGAATGATCCTTGGGTAGAAAAACGAAGATGGCCAAATGGCGGACATATTGGATAGTCTCGCCATTTTCTCGTTATTCCATTTTTGGGTCACAAAGTTGTGTGATGCATCAATTCATGGTGATTTATGGGTGCTAAGTTCATTTTTGTTAAGTATTTTAGCATCCAGTCGCATCTAAAGTCAAAAAGGAAGACAACAAATTGTAGTCATGTTGGATACACTTGTCCTTGAGTCATTATACATCACTTATAAGTCAGAAACTTTCCAGAAACATTGATTTATGCACTCTAGAAGAGTGTGGTGATTTTAGGATGGACTTTATTCAGTTGCACTTACACCCCAGAAAGAAAGTAGGCTATGATAGCTGGTAGCCATATTTCATGGTGTGGTCATCAGGTCACAGGGGCTGATCCAGGAATTTTGAAAAGGGGGAGGTCCAACGGTGTGGGCCGAAAGGCCTAAGCCAGTTCAAAAGGAGTCTTCATCTCGGGATTGAATGACCATGCCTGCCTAACCCAATCTTGGTTTGAAGGGGAGGGGGGAGAGATCCCTGCTTACCCCAATCATGACTTGAAAGGGGGGGGCTACAAATAGATGCCACTGGCTGTTGTATACCTATCTATCTATCTATATATTATCTTTAATGCTTATTCAATGTACGGAGCACTATTGACTTGGAAGATTTATAATGCTTTGTCCGACTTTCAGTGAATACTATGCATTCATTGTTAATTCAACCCCAGACTGAGAGTACAAAATTGAATAGGTTGACACTAAAAGCAAGGACCCAGCTCATCCGGATTACTTGGATGAGACATTAAATTGGCAGCGCTTACATCAGTGTCTACACTGGTCAAGTAAAAGATCCCTGAAAAGTGATAAATGTGTTACATGCATGTTGAGAACTCTCTTATCTCAACAAGCAACCGTCGCAGATGTCAAAAACTGCAATTATAGATGGCTGTATGTACTATGCTATCCATCTATCTATGTATTAACTAAGGAAAATCATAAATTTATACAAGATTAATATCAGTGAAACATCAATCAATTTATCACCCCGCAATGTACTGATCTCATGTCACTAAATCTTGAGGAGAGAAACATGCATGACACTAATGCTAAGTTCTCACGGCAGTGGTTTTGTATCAATGAAGCTCCAGGTACCAGGAAGTAACATTACAGCATAAGCAATTCTTGGACCCTTAAAGGTTACAGATTGTTGGAACCTTAAAGGTTACAGATTTTAGTGGGTGATTCCATTTATTCAATGTTAAAGTAGCATCGTCTATAGCCTGTGGCATCACCAAGGTAGTCTCAAGCATCGCCCAGGCAGCCTCGTGTATTGCCCACGGACTTAAGATGCTTTTGTAGGCTGGAATCATGGAAAGTTCATCACGTACATTCAATAGTTTGAAAATTGACGAAGTAAGATTTTGCTGCTTTGCCTCCTGTCAGGTGATTTCTACGAACTATGATGATATATTTTAGAGTGCACTGTTGAATGTTGACGAGATTTTCTGTGGCGATCTGTTAAATCTTCTGCTCTCTCCTAGAAAACGCTAAATCATTGAGGCAAAAGCCCTCTGAATAGTTGGGTTTACGCCACCTTGTCATTGAGGCATGCACTTTTCTCTACATAGTATAGTTGTGCATACACTCTTCTGTAACAGGTTGAGACGGGGCGGGTTTGACCAGCATGGCCAGGGCATTTTGGACCTTTGTAAACTAGATTGACTGACAATTAATAATCCACAAAAAATAAAAAAAATTCACGTCCCCACACTGTACTCTCTCCAAATCTTTTCGAATTTCCCATTTCAGAAAGGCCATATATTATATTACACATTTTATCACCTGGTTGGCTGTGAATATCACTGTTTACAGTCGAAATATCAGGGCCTATGATATTGTAAAAAATACCACCCTTCAAGGGCGATATTTTTTAACAATGGTTATGACATCACCAGCATTTTGGCTGCCTGATGACGTCACAAACCAAACAAAGGCAAAAACAATAGGATTGTGACGTCATATCCATTGTTGCTCCATGGTGACATCACATTTTTGTAATGGCAGAAAATAGTCTCTCTTTATAACTCAAAATTTAAGGTAAAATCATGTGATAAAAACAAATTTTCACGCGTCAGGGCACTTCGTACAATATCCCGAGCTGTTGTGTGAATTAATATCACTTTCGCCCTTCGGGCTCCAGTGATATTAATTCACACAACAGCTCGTGATATTGTTACTCAGTGACCCTGACTTGGGTTGTTTTGTTATATTATCTTCGCTACAGTTAATTCATTATATTCTCCACTCGGATTGTGTCAGCCAATCACAAGCGAGTATTCTTGGATAATATCCTTGCTATATTATGCAGAGAAAAAGTTATATTGGACAGTGAAAAGTTATATTGGGCAGTGATAAGTTATATGGCTCAGTGAGGAGTTTTATTGTCATATTATAGGGCACCGAGAGAGGACCTTAGAGGAAACTCCTTTTGCTGTGCACTGCTGAAGCTAATGAAAGGAAAAATTTTGTGTTTTTCAATTTTAGTAAAAAATTAATTGCACGTCTATGGGAAGACACAGAAAAACACAAATGATGTCAAAAGTTGCGTATTGATCAGGACAACAACATTAAGTAAATGTAACATTGCTTACATAGGTTATGAGATCATAGTATGACATTGAGTGACAAAAAATGTACTTTTTCACCCACTTTTGGTGTAAATGCCTATGTTTAAAGAAAAGCATTGTGCTATGAAATTGAAATAAAAAATACCGAATATATCTAAGCTTCTTGGTTATAGAATACAGATTCAGAATATGTAAATTTTATATTTTTGTGGCTACCCATTGCTGAAATATGACGAGATACGTTTTGAAGAGAATTATGAAGTTTATCCAAAAGAAACACAAACTGGCTTTCTAGCACAGTCAAAGTAATTAAACCTTTTGCTTTAAAAGTGGGTTCATTTATGGAGAATATAACCTCATGCAATATAGCTTTTCTTCGTCCAATTATACTCTATATTGGACTCCTCACCATCAAATATTTATATAAAATAACACATTTTATCTTGGCTATTATTACACGATTTTAAAAATGATGCCCATGGTTAGTCAATACAAATACACACAAAAAGGAGAAACTAATTATGTTTGAATTACAGGTTAAAGAATAGGCCTATAATCAATTTGGCCTACTATTGCGCTAAAATCAAATCGAATCAAAATTTATTTATCCTCGATACGGTTTGAACAATAAAAATTAGCTGTGAAGCTATTTAAACCAAATAAAGATGCAGAATAACAAGACAGCTCTTTTAACCAAAAATGGCCGCCATTGACACCACAGAGTCGTAGATCAAATTCCTGAAAAAAGGAATAGGTCTCTTTGTGGCCTACAAAACCGCAATTATAGAAAAGATAAATCAACTATCCAAATTTAGCAGAGAGCTGTTACCTTTTTTTGGCACTATGCAACTTAATGATAAATTTAATTGCAGAAATTAACTCTGATTCCTAAAATTACCACTGAAGCAAGGTGTGTATTACACAACATTCTGTCCTATGTAGCTGTATAAAGATTCAAGTATAAGCCTTATCAATATTACTACAGTGTTTTAGGGCTTTAAATGCCACTAGATATTAAAATAAATTGAAAAAATTTGCTATTGTTTGAACCAAACAATTCCATAGTTTAGGGAGGGAGGAGTTGGATTGTCCAGCTATTGTTTGACCACCCACTTTAGTAGTATATAAGATTCAATAAATGTTATTTGTTTGGTAATTTTCAATGATCACGCTGTATGCTGTAAGACAACCAGACAATAAACAATTTTGCCATGGCAACCTGTAATACACAATATTAAATTTCATTGTTTTCAACACTCTTGAGAATTACCATTGTGGTACATCCGCCATGGCCAGATAATTTACACCTTGTTGACTTGTGCCATTTAAAATGAGTGGCATTTTTGGCAATTTTCGGAGAAAAATTGGCTTTTTTCGCTAATTAACTGCCTACTCAGCATTACAATATTGACCATGGCGGCCATCTTGGAAGGCATTTTGCATATGAATTGAATTTCAAAGTTAAGTTGGCACTTCATTTAACAAGATTGACTTGAATTTAAACAGAAAAAAGGCAGAATATAGTATGTTTGGGAAGTTTCCGGAAGATAACGTCTTTTTTAAAATAAGCCCCAAAAGAGACCCAAAAAGTGGCATTTTATAAATATACGAATAAGCTCATATATACGAGGTGATGAGGTCCCAGAGTTAATTTCATATTTTTGCAAATTTCAAGTTATAAGAAAACAAAATGTGTTATCGCTATTGTGCCACTCCCCGGCGAACCAGAGCTGTGGGGGTCCAAACAAGGGGTGTTTTTACTATCATTTTAATGTAAAAAACTTTGAAGGCCTGTCAATCCAAAAATAAACATTTGTAACCCAAAATTTCGCCACTAGGTTTTCCAACTTTGTTGATACTATGATCCATGCCATAATCATTTTGATCCATCACGGACCACGTTGCCATCCCCGCATCATTTTTAGAGGCACAGAGTACAATATGTAATGTGTGATAAAATACGCATCCGTCTATTTTTAAAATTTTTGTTAAATCCAAAAATGACTCAACTTGAATGTGGATATTCAGTATGAAGATCTCAAATACACACACATTTCTATACATCATTTTAAAGCTCTTTCCGAGTTCTTTCATGCTGGGTACTTGTTTTCTTTCCATATCACCTACGCCACATGGCTATTTTGTGGCTTGAAAATGAGTTATTTTGTGAAATTTTAAAATTCAGAGTACAATATATTAATAACCAGTGGTTTTTGGACAATGATACTTATTTCACTCATGCACTATATGGCAAAGAACTGCCATGTGAAATACGACGGTTTTCTGATCTGTTTAAGACAGGCAAAAAAAACCCTGAATATTGGATTTAGTGTGATAAATCAATCAACTTTGAAAATTTCTGTTCGTCAGGCATTCTTGTGGAAAACCACTCTACTGCTTCTATTAATTAGTTTAGGGTATTACTGGCATTGTATAAAAAATTGATAAGTTCAGGTCCAAATTTGAAGTGCAATGACAATTTTACAAATGGACGTTTTTCAGTATTTTTTCCAATTTTTCAAACTTCTTTTTGTCATAACTCTGAAAATAATTGAGCTATTGCCCTGTAATTTTGGATTTGCTCTTTCCTAATAATGTACTTGAAATGAAGAAAGTATGAAAGAAATCAGAGGTGGTCATGCTTGGACCATTCGTTGATTTTGCATGGAATGACCCTTTTGTCTTGTAATTGATAGCAGGTCTAGAAAAAGTCTATGATTTTGATACCATTGGAATTGACTTGTAAAGACGATTCTAATGATACCAAATGTGTTGGGGTTGCATAAACGGGAACGAAGTTTATCAGATTTTTAAAAACTTTTTTCTTTCTTTTTTTGTCAATCGGCCCACCATAGCATCGGCCCACTGGGAATTCTCCCGGTATCCCAGTGGGCCAGTCCAGCCCTGACCATTACTAAATATAATTGCATTTGGTTCACATTACTTTTATAATGTAATTTTGTCCCTTAATGGTGCTTTTTCGCTGAAGGTTAGCTGCTATGCAGCCTATGTTTTTATATTCACACTTCAAAATGGATTCAATATAGCCCTTCTGCGACAATAATCTAATATATTAATACACAACTAAGGCCTACTGGGATGCCATGACGTCACATCACTGTTTTCTTTAATTTATTAATTCATACCATAATATGGGGTGAATTGGGACAGAATTGGGAGTTTTTCTGTCATGGCATGGACACAAATCATCTTAGAAATACAAATATCTTGCCAAATTATGTCCAAAGTCAAGGTCCCACTATCCCTACGAGCATTGAAAGATAACTTTAATCTCCAATGATTTATACATGAAAAACCACTGTCCCAATTCACCCCACAGTTTGGGGTGAATCGGGACACTCCCCTATTTCTATAAAACAACAGTTGCTACCTTGTGTAAGGGATTGTTCCTTGTGGATAGGCATTAGAAAATATGTTTGACATGCCAAAATGTTTATTTGAGAAAAATCTGAACTTAATTTAATGTAAAATATGAAGATTTTTAAAAATATGATAAATGACAGAAAAGTATCCAAAACTGTGGTTTTCTACTGATTATGCTAATGATAGATAATTCTGGACTAAATCCACTATAGATGATGCCAAGTTTAACATTCTTTATCAAAAAGCCACGCCAGTACACTCAAATGAAAATAAGTAGGGTTATTTTGGTAAATCTCAAAACTTTGCCATGGACCTTGTTCTGAACCCAGGACCAAACATAAACCTAATCCCATATCCACCCTATAATTACGGTTCCCTAGAACCATTTAAACCAATTTTAAAGTTTGCTGCGTGTTTGGTGGCTGCAATGTTAATACTTTATATGGTACATGCAAAGTTTTGACCACCTGTGAAAATTTAATTTCTGCAGGGCCAAGTTTCAGGTGCTGCAGCTCCTCACTGCCAGCAGTCAGAAGTACAGAATTCTATCACAATATGCGCTGGTATGTGTACTATAAATGTGCCAAAAATCAAAATCCTGAGGCCAGGAAAAGTTGCCAATTCTTAGCAAATAAAATGTTTTCCTGTTCTGTCCCGATTCACCCCAGTGTCCCTATTCACCCCATATTACGGTACTCCTCTTTGTAACATTTAGACGTGCCTTTCCAGACGCACAACACTTTTTTCTATCAATTACCACCAAATGTTGCCCTATTCCCCTGTATCTTAAGAGTTTACCCATTTTCCCGTTTTCTATCGAGAGATATTGCCGCCATTTTATTTGTTTCGATCCAGCTACAGGCAGGCCATTTCGCGCCCTACCACCATCAAATAGCTGTTGCAGGGCATTGCATTGAGTCAAACTGGCTGATTGGCTTTGGAAGTGTCAAGTTTGAAGTGTCATGCTGAAGTGCAATCGAGCTTACAAATAGACCTGTGAATAGAAGTAGATTTCCTTTGATAGGTCTAAACTTCTCAACTTCCCAAAATAGGCCTATTCATATCCGTAATATGGGGTGAATCGGGACACTGGGGTGAATCGGGACAGAATAGGAAAACGTTGTATTTGCTTTAAAAAAAGCTATTTCTAATTGCCTCATGAATTTGATTTTTGGCAGATTTATAGTACACATACCAGCACATATTGTGATGGAATTTTGTATTTCTAACTACAGGCACTGAGGAGCTGCAGCACCTAAAACTCGGCCCCTCCGAAATGACATTTTTACAAGCTGGTCAGAACTTTGCCTGTACCAAAAAAAGTACTAATACTACAGAACCAAACTTGCAGTAAACTTTAAAATCTGTTTAAAATGGTTGTCGGGGACCATAATTACAGATTGGATGTGGGATGACGTAGGTTTGGTCCTGGGTTCAGATCCAGGTCAATGGCAAAGTTTCAAGATTTACTCAAAAAACCCTGCTAAGTTTCACTTGAGTGTACTAGCGTGGCTTTTTATTTGATATTATTGAACTTGGCATCATTTACAGTGGATTTAGTCAAGAATTACCAATTACTAGAATTTTTTTTATAGAACCGATTTTTTAATTTGTTTTCTGGCATTTATTGTAATTTTAAAATATGCATATTATCAATGAAATTAATTTCAAATTTTCCTCAAAAAAAATTTTTTGGCTTGCAGAATATGTTTTCTAATATTTATTCACAACTAGCAGTCACTAAAACAAGGTAGAGAGTATTGATTGTGGAGATAATGGACTGTCCCGATTCACCCCAAAGTAAGGGGTGAATTAGGACAGGGTTTTCTGGGCCTTGAGCATTGAGATTTTAGGATATCATATCAAGCTCCAAGGGGTACTTAAACCTTGTACTCAGACACAATTTGACACCAAATTTTGATTTTTAGATTGATTTTTGACCATGCTATGACAGAAAAACTGCCAATTCTGTCCCAATTCACCCCATATTACGGTAATTCTTAATTTTCAAATCAATTTTCTTTATAAAGATATCAATTATGTCAAATAAAATGTAAAATTGTAGGTCATTCAAAAGAACTTTAATAGAAAGGTCAACTCTTTATCAACCCTCATTGTTATCTGGGCTGCACACGAATGGCAGAATTGTAGGAAATTAATGTCAGCTCAAATCAGATATCTATATGACACCCACACTCCCACAGATTGCCACTTACATGAAAGTCGCTGATTTATATTATTTCCTACATATAGCGGGGCAGGTATGTAAAAAACAATGCATTTATACATAGAAGCATGAAACTTGGTGCACACTTAAAAAAAAAACATCTATGCAAACATATTTGGATAGGGAGCCACTTCAGATTTAGCTTAGGTGACTACTGGCAGCCATTTTCAAAAATGGCGGTCAATTCTTCCGTTTTTCTGCTTTCTCTGTAGTTCCTACAAAAGGAATACACATAAATATTGTTTTTATTGCTTCTCTAAGTATTCAGTACATTACCATAACATTTTTTGGTAGCCTTGGTCTATTTTCAGGCTTGTTGGAATCCTTTTTGTTAGAAATATTGAGTCAAACACTGGATTTCGCGGTTACGGATGGTTACACCAATTCTCTATAAATCTAAAAATAAGTTGCATATATTTGAATTTCTTGTCAGAAGAGCTTTCAAATGAGTACCCGCATCAATGGGTTTCATAAACTTGGTACTAAAATGGAAAAAAATAAAATAAAATGATTTTTCAAGATTTAGTTTTTTCTTTAATTTTGACGAAAAACTATTGATGCGACCATTCATTTGAAAGCTCTTCTTACAAGGAATTCAAATATGTAGTCAGTTTTAAAATCAATTGAGATTCCATGAAACTATGGGAAACCGCAAAAATGATACATTTTCTTCAATAGTTCTAACAAAATGGGCCCTGACAGCCCTAAAATTCCTCAGTTCAGTCTAGAGATCAATTGATAATGTTTCTTAGATCAGTAGAAGGAATAATGAGCACTGTTTTCATACTTTCAAACTATAGGCACTTCACAGAAAGCAGGAAAATAAGATAATTAGCCGCCATTTTGGAAAATGGCTGCCATGGGTCAACCAGGTCAAATCTGAAGTGGCTCCCTATCTAAATATTTTCTTTAAGACATTTTTGAAATGTGTGCCAAGTTTCAGGGTTCTATGTATAAATGCACTATTACTCCCCTATTCATGACAAATCTGCCCCGCTAATATACAGACCACCCCAAATGCTGTACCTCATTTCAAAGCTCAAATAATTATCTACTGTCATGTCACCCAATTTCAGAATTTTTTCTTCACCAGCATTTGTTTTTTTAAATCTCTAAAGCATATTTCCTCCGAAGTCATGCATGTGTGTGGGGTCCGAATCTACTAGTTGCATGTGTCCAAAGTGTTACATGGGCAAAAATATTAGATCTAACACCAAAGCTATTAATCTCTTGTTTACTATTTTTAAAATTTTATAACAAATTTTTTATTTCCTCTTCCTTTAAATTGACTTTTTCTCTAACAAAGTCAGGTTTCTCAAGTATTTGATGAAATTCGGATGGACATGGGAATTACTCTCTTATAGCATAGATTATTTTCATATTTTATCACAAAAAAACGATAAATTAAGAAAAAACTACATTCTGTAAGCAAAAAACTGACGTGTATGGTAATCATACTAAGTGCAGCTTAATTGACGCTGCAGCAAAGATGGGCATTTTCGAGAGAATTTTATACATTTTTTGTCAGGAATATGATTTACATAGGCTAAATTATTAATTTATTAATATTAACCTACAGTGTTTCTCTAAATATTGCTAAAATATTTTAACACTCATTATCACCTGATGCTATACAATTCCGCATCTTTGTTAACGTATGTGATGTTGACATTTGACTTCCATTTAACGTATGTGACTTTCTAACGTATGTGATGTTTGACCTAAGCTTAAGCTCATTTAATTAGTTTTCAGCATGTCTCCATGATAATGAGGTGTCATTGAATCAAAATGCATTGAATAGACTGACTGTCATTCCAGTGTTGGGGATCCGTTCATTTGTGCAATTTCCCTTTCTTAAGCTGCGTTCAAGGCTTATCCATGTTGCATATAGTTTAACCTAAAATTGCTGTTTTCGATAATTGATATAGCAGATTTAATTGCCCTTGAATAAAATAATTTTGATTGCATGTTTATCAAAGGATAATGTTATTTAACTATTGACACTTATAACCAGTGTTGGTTAATATCTTATGCACAACTTTTCATATTAATTAAATTTTATGTCAATCTTGCCGTTCCTGTCAAATCATCACATACAAACTGATTCAAGTATTCATGTGTGATAATGAAAAAAGAATATTATATGGATTTTCAAAGGAATGCATCACAAAATCACATTTGGAGGCGGCGGTTGAAATTTGGTTATCTGCACTAATTTCAAATAACAAAAAAGTGACAAATATTCTTACAAAATGTATGTGATTATTTGACATCCTTTGAAAATTGTCAAACATCACATACATGTCAATCATTAACATTTTAAGTTTCCTGTTGGTATCATTGAATCTTTTTACTGTTTCAAATAACAGTTAACATCTTTAAACTATATAAAATCAATTTAGCTGCTTAACTTGGATGTGTTGTCCAGAGAATGTGCACCTCAGAAGTATGTGACAGTTGGACAATCGCCGGTCAACCATCACATACAACACATAAGTGTCAGTAAAAGGCATCCATTGGCCTATAGCAAGTGCAATATGCAGTTAACACAATACGTTTTACCCACTTAGTTCACCTGGTGTTTACTGTAGTGAATTTAAATCAGTTCAGAAGGACAGGAACTCACCATGTTGTGTCAACCATCACATACATCACATTCGTGATTTTGACCACATGGCTGGAAATCACCCTATTTCATATCTGTTCTGACATGAAAGTTGGAGAAAGAACACAAAATTGTTAAATTTAAAATATTTTCCTTTACTTTCCCTTCCAATTTCATTAAAATGGCTCAAAACCTACCTATTATCTCACGTATGTGATGCATCTCACGTATGTGATGCACCACTTTTTTGCAGAAGAAAACTATTCAAGCGCCCCCTAGCTGTTAGGGTGTTGTAATAAACTCTCCAAAAAGGGCTAACAATGTAGTTCTCCTGGATATCTCCAGATGACACCATCAACCAGGCTATCTTTCCTGTAGCCTCATTTTTCTGAAATACGTATGTGATGCTTTGATTATTTCATACACCGTCCTAGTTTTTAAGGTTTTGATCATCAAATGTCACTCCAGCAAACTATTTTTGATTATAAATAGCAAACTTACTAAATTATCAATAACTTAGAACTCATACTTGTGTTGTATAGCCATTTTAAGGATTATTTATCTTATCTAGAAATTAGGGAGAAATGTTTGACCAAAACATACAGAAATGGACCCTTTTTGAATGGGGTAAAAAATCAATTCCAAATGTTTATAGACTAAAAATTAAATTTTTGTGGCAAAGAAGAGTATCTGTACTTCAGGTTACCACTTTGTTTTTGGTGGTTACACCATTTTGGTGCGACGATTTTATGGATTAAAGTAAGGCAAATGAGAAATGTAACGCTTTGACATGCCAAAAACTGCCGTTTTTTGGGCTGAAATCATCAATAAAATAAAGACAAATTAATTTACAAACACAATTTTTTCACAAAAACGTAGCAAAAATGGTCTTTTTTGTGCTGCTAAAATTTCAGGAAAATTGATTGTATACCCAGCCAGCTATAGCCTATAGGCAGCAATGCGTTAAAATAATGGTTGGACACAACTAGTAGATTTTTACTCTGCACCCAGGCACCAGACCAGTCAACATGATGCCTATTGTAGGCACCTCTCTGACTGCCATTTATCACGGGTAAATGCTAGTTATTATGATACTGGCACATCGCATCTTCAGTGAATACAAATATAATCAATAGCAGGTTTATATTAATGGATAAGCGAGAAAGGCTGAGTATACATACTGGGTACCATTGATTTGTGTCATGTTCATGCAAACATTCATGGTCATCACCAGTCCTGGTTGCAGGGGCGTATCTAGAAATGGCCTAAGGGGGGGGCCATTACATGGGGTGAATACGGGGCGCTCCGCTGCGTTTCCTATCTCTTCCATGTTAATTTTGGGCCTGAGGGGGGGGCCATGGCACCATGGCCCCCCCCCCTAAATACGCCACTGCCTGGTTGATCTTGTTCAGTTGTTTTAACGTCTGTAGTAGTTTATCATTATTTTGGTATCTATCAAGATTGCAACATTGCATACTATTCAATAACTTCAAAGTGATATTCAAATAGTTCAGGACTCCAATTGTCTGTGTGTTGTATTTGCAGCCTAGAAGACTTGAAATGGGCCATGGAAATGTCATAAGAGAGAGATATGGACACCTGCAGCAGCAGTTGGACTTCAAGGAAACCAGTCCAACATGGACGACTGAGGAGGATTTGGAGAGATACGGAGAGGAAGGGAGACTCTGGGCTGAGACAATATTTGATGCAATGAATTTCATGGCAAGGAATTACAGGCAGAGATTTGGTAGCTTCGTGGAAGATAAATGTAATTTCCTAAGAGTCAATCAGGTATATGATGTGTCAGTAATCTGCGAGAGATGCCTGGAGCTGCTGAGCCCATCTGTCTTCTTCAAAAGAGAAGAGAATGCTTGACACACTATGATCTTGGGCATTAATTTTCTGTATGTTATACAATAAAAGGATTTAAAAAAGTGAATTTTCACTACTGGTGGGAACTCGAGTTGAATTTTTTTTTCACACAATGCAGAAACCTAATTTATAATGATATTTTACAGGCAAAAGGAAATAAAACGCAACATGGAGTAGGATTTCAACAAATTTTCAGAGGAAGGGAGATTCTGGGCTGAAAATATATTTGATGCCATCCATATGCTGGCAAGGAATTACGGAAGAATATTTGGTAGCTTCTTAGACTATACCTGAAAAAACTTGCTGGCTCATAAAGTATAATATGATGTGTTAGATACTTGTGAAAAATGCATGGAGCGACTGGGACCGTGTGTCTTTTTCAGTAAAAAAGAGACTCTTTGATGATCAGCTATCATCAAGAATAACTTGTAAAGCATTTACTAAAACCGCCTTTCGAAAATAAAATTAATCCTAGTGATTTAAAACTTTATTGTAAAGCTTGAAAGCTGTGTTAGCGCAGCATCATGAACAGTCTTAATGCTGCTAAATTAATAAGTCATTTTGGGCTATTCAGCCGTTGGGGTAATGTTGACTTTTCCAAATTGAATAATGTATTATTGGCTTCATGATATACATCAAGTGACAATTTTTTTGACAGTTTTTGGTGATGTTGTTGTAGGGTAAGGTTCCTTGAGTCGGACACTTATACAAGGGGCGTCCCAAAAGTTCTGACCAATTGTTTTGGCAGACCTTTCTATTTTTAAAAAGTATCTGTATGAAATTTTCACAGAATTAATTTCAGATGTGTCACTAGAGTCAAGGATGGTAAATCCGTCCAGGATGGTAAATCCGCCCACACTGTAATATGGGCATAAAAATATATCTGTTGAAGTTTTGTGAGTTTCAAAAGCAAGGGAAATTCGTTTTTAAAAGATTTTTCCTTTTTCAGCATTTTTAATCATTTTTTTGGGTCCATTTAAAAACTTAAGATAAAAGACAATCAAACTCTGTGACGTCATCAACCATTTTGTGAATTTTAGTTGGTTGGCCTTGTAGGCCTATTTCAATCAACAGACAAATTAAATCTGTTTCATGTCAAAAGATCACTGAATAAAATAGAAAATGTATTATTTTTATTTGATTTTTAAAGAATTACTCAGTTGTGACACATTTGAAGGAAATACATTGGAAATAGAAGTGGACGGAATTGCCATCCTCATAGTCCGCAAGCTAATTCTCAAAAGAGGCTTAGAAAAAGTTTCAGTAAACACCCCTGAGTAGATTTAGTTTGACACTTGATGATGTTAGGGTACCCAAGCCTGCATATGGCCAGGGTGGGTTTACTCATCAACTGTGGCGCATAACCCGGTAATGCGGCCATATGTCCGGTTACGGACAAAATTTATTGAAAATTCCAAATATTGAGTTTTGGGGGCCTAATAGTTACTGGATCAAACTGAAATTGGATCAAATATGTGCAGAATAATTGGTTGCATGTTACTAAACTGAAAAATGTTACATTGTTTCTTTATTTTGTGATTTATAAGGAATTTATAGTAATTTTTCATGGAAAATTCACTTCATTTTCAGCCGGGCCTAATTACAAATCTCTTCAGAACTTCAGTTCTAATTCAGATATCAACATGATTGAATTTGCAAAAACTGCTCCTTATTCCCAGCGTGCCAGTGGTATCACAGTCATGACCCTGTGATAGATAGTTATTCTGCTATTAGACTTTAAAGTGACAAAATTTACCCTACCCCTCCTTATTTTCTAAATTATCAAATATTCATGGATAGCAGAAATTTGATCCTCAGGTTCTTTGCAACGAATGAATTGCTTAGCTATGCAAATGCCCCATTTAGGGAGACTGCAGGTGAATACAGAGACCATGTATATACTGTTAATTAATTAGATATTATGTTTTTATGGCCATTTTTATACCAATTTCCTTCGTTTCCTTCGAAATGAGTAAAATGTAAGCTATCACCACAATTTTAACATTAGATTGGTCCACAAGTGTAAAAAAATATATGCCCACATTTACATATATATGGTATGTGATGAAGTTCAACAAGTCACTATTTAAATTTTGAAACTTCAAAACTCTTATATCTGAGAAATGAACGACTTGCGATGTCAAAGCATTTTTCATGATAAAGAAGTTCAAGAACGAACATAATTTTGCAAATAGTTCTTCAAGCTGAAAAAAGAAATCAATGGATAACCTTTAATAATCAGCTTAAATCCCTAGTTCAAACTCAAGGGAACCACAGGCCTACAGTGTTCATGAAACCATATTAAATAACATATACACCGCATCTGACGAAATTATGCAAGTAGGTTATTTCGATGTAGCACAAAAACTTTTGGGCCCAACAGTGTATCCTTTTCACATAATCATTGGATTGGGCTGAGAAATATTTCATGTGACTTTCATCAAGTTTCGTTCAGGCAAAGTTGAGTTATGCCATATATTCAAATATTTTGGTGTCTGACGAAATTATGCAAAAGCAACACAGCAAGCGGAAGGACAGTACAAATGTTTAATTATCAAACAATTGTGCTCAAAACATTAGCATTACATCATTTGGCTACTATCCACATCAAAAAATTTTGCTTACTTGCTGTCCCTGCTGAGTAATATGCATAAATTGTCTCCATTGGAATAACATTGCATTATTTTGTCAGACACCGAAATATTTGAATATATAGCATAACATAACTTTGCCTAAACGAAACTTGATGAAAGTCACATGAAATATTTCTCAACCCAATCCAATGATTATGTGAAAAGGATACACTGTTGGGCCCAAAAGTTTTTGTGCTACATCGAAATAACCTACTTGCATAATTTCGTCAGATGCGGTGTAATTCTTATGACCAGCCATACTAAAACAAGCAGTGACACTAGTTTTGAAAAGACAGAACCATGACATTACAGTGGTCATCCTTCCTGGCTTGCTTTTGTCTGAAGAAAAATTGGTTGATGTCTGTTGAGGATTTACTGCCTTGAAGTACTGCCATAGAAGTTTCAATGGCATCAGTCGTACTTAGCATTAGTTCCTGATTGTCTTCAAGGTAGGCTGGTTCTCTGGGCCAGTGTGGATCATTAGCTATCATACTCTTTGATTTCTCCTGCCCCATTCACTTAAACAGCAGACACTGTTACATCCTGTAGTTTATGAACTTGAGTGTTGCCCAGTTTTTGTGAAATATTTATGGGGCTGATATTTTTGCATCTACCTCTGCCTATGACTTTACTTCAGCCACAATTCTGATTTTGTGCTGCAGCAGATATTGAAGTGTCTGGTGATCACTGATCAGCTAATAAACTTGGCTATTGTCCTTCTTGCATAATGAGCATGCAATAAAAAGCAGGGATCAGCCTCTTGATGGGCCGACCGAAGATCTTCTAGGTCTTCAACAGTTTGGTGACCTGACATTCTACAATCTGATGCATTATTGAACTCACAACTCCATGTAGTCACTAAATGAATACCACTGTGATCCGATTTGTACTTTGACACGATTTTTTCCTGCTGTTTGGGCAAAATCTGTGGTCAAAGACTCTTAAACTTGATGTTCTGGCAATGGTAGATGCATAAATATCAGCACCATAGTACAAAATGTGGGCTGCACTGAAGCTAAGCCGATACTACCATGCAGTAAATGCACTCAAATCAGTGGCATAATTTTCAAAATAAAGTGGTGGGGCACTGACAACTTTTTAAAATTTATTGCATGGGCACAGCAGAGTTACGGAAGCTCCGAATTTTTTCACCTTTTTTTGGCGAAAAAGTGGTGGGTCATCTGCCCCACCAGTCCCATAGGAACTGACGCCACTGACTAAAATGATTCAAGAGTGACAGCAGTTTGAATTTAAAGCGGCTCATGAATCTAAAGAGTATGGTAGTAATAATAACGTCTGCCTCTGACAGAGGTTAATATCAGCTAAAATAGCTGCAGAGCCAGTAACATTGAGTTATTATTGACATAGCTGGTTATCCTAACAGGCAAAGTCAAAGTCAAAAATCTTTTATTTAACCAGGATGGCCCATTCAGTTTACACTGGTTTCCAATGAGGTCCTGACACATAATTAGACACACAAAATTTACAGAGGACGCACAAAAACACAGGATTAGACAAGATATATACAAAAGAAAATACATGTAAAAATACATAAACAGGGTAAAAAATAAATTGGTAGAAAGATTTTTAAGAGCAAATAGAAATATTAAAATATAAATTAAAATTGGAATATATAGATAAAAATGATCAATAAGGACCTCTATTGGATAAAATCTCATGCTTTAGCCTATTTTTAAAAACATGTACTGAGGTAGAATTTCTGACGGCCATGCTAAGTCCATTCCATGCTTTCACCCCTTGGTAGATAAATGCCCTTTGGCCAGTGGTAGTTCTGCATTTGGGGATCAGCAAGTCTTTTCTGTGAGATCTTCGTGTGTTATGGCCATGACTAGAAAATGTGAACATCCTGGATAAATACGGTGGAGAGGGTCCATTAATGCATTTATGCATAAAAACACATCGGTGATAAAACACTCTCTCAGACAAATAAAACCATTTGAGTGTGTTAAGAACATCATGGGTACATGTATCATATGGAACTTGTAATATTATTTTTCCTGCTATGTTTTGGAGTCGCTGCAATTTAATCAATTCAGTTATATTACAATTTGCATATACAGTGTCACAATAGTCAAACAGGGGTAATATCAGAGCATTGTAGAGCATCATCGCAAGATTTTCGTCCAGGAAAGCTCGGACTCGTCGTAATATTCCAATTCTCTGCTTTATTTTATTTCGTGCTTTTTCCAAGTGGTGTTTCCAAGATAATGTAGCATCCATCCATAGGCCCAGATATTTGTAATTTTCGACATGTTCTAACCTGTCATTTCCAATATTAATTTCAGGAGGTTGAGTTTGTTGCAGCTTACGTGATGTGCCGAACAGCATAAATTTGCACTTTGTGACATTCAGATGGAGCTTGTTAGCACTGAACCACAAAGAAGCTTGTTGCAGATCGTATTCGAGCTTCTGTTTTATAATGTCAGGATCCGTTGAATCAAATAATAAAATTGTGTCATCTGCGTACATATGGAGTTTGCAGTATGACATTTGCTTTTTAAAATCATTAATAAAAAATATAAAAAGCAGGGGCCCTAAAATGGATCCCTGCGGCACTCCACACATGACGGGTAAACTAGATGAAAGAGACTCTTGAAATCTTACGCAGGCATTGCGATGTCGCTCACTTGTGGGACAATGCAGAAACAACTCCTGACTGAGCACAGTCTGCTAGAAGCAGGCGAGCTAGCGAGGCTGCAGACTGACGAAATTCAAGTCGAATTGGGTATCAAATTGGCTTCTAGGTCACTGGGACTGCTGCCCCTAAGGTCCGTGCTGCTGCCTATCAGGTCCGCGCTCAGCAGAACTCAGCAGAACTTTGCTGGGCTGCTTCAAAAATGCATGTGAGTGAGGACGTGAAATACAGCACCACTAGTGAAATGCTGTAGCCTGCTCGCTTACGCTCACAATAAAGCAGGCTGCTGTAGCCCGTAAATAACCCTACACATGATTGAACATTTATCATCTCTTCAGTCAAGAGCAAGCCAGAAATGACATGCTTAAAGGTGCGGTTTACATAGAATACATATTTCCATTCCTATTTGCAGAAAAATGTTTGGCAACCTTTGCATGCGAAGTTGCGAACTCAATAGTCATGTGCTGATGTTCCATGTTTGTCCCTCTGAAGTTGATTTTAAAAATATGATTTTATTTGACTCCAGTCCAGTTGTCAAAGGATGTGGACTTTTGACACCCTTGTTCCTCGGCTTATAACTAGCTGCTGAAGTTGCACCGAGTGAATTGCTTGCTCTGGTAGGAGGTGGTTGCTCCACCAACTGAACTGAAGAATTGAACTTCAGAAAACATGACATTTCTTGCATTGAAGCATAAAACTGCTTAAACAATGACGACTGCCCATACATTTTTTGAGGCTGAGCGATAACAGTAACAGCCACTGTTACTCTGAGGAATATTAATTAATGATGTTCACTCTTGAATAGGTTTTTAAAAAATTATTTTTGCATTTCTGCATTTTCCAGAGCCAATTGCAATTGAACCTCATCATTTGCGCTTATTTGTGTTGTCTTCTGAAAAATGTATTTTCGGCTGTCACTATCATCATGAAGTCATTTTCTAGTAAGGTTTAATATCTGGCCAAATGTAATGTTAACGTCATGTTTGTTTTGTGCAAGTTATCATCAGAATAATTAGACAATGTACTGATTTTTCATGATAAACCATAGGCCTGTATGTCTCCCTGAGATATGGTTTTCAATTTAAGAGACATGTACAATGTATGATATATCTACTTTGTCTATTTCATTTTCTAGTCTTGAAATATGCATTTTAACATTGTGTTATCTTTGGTAATACTAGACATTTTATAATTGATGTCCTGCTGGGCCATGGCTCATAGATTAATTAACATGGCATTGAATTAGATATTTAAAACTAAAAGAGTGGCGTAACTTAAGTAGCAATCCGGTGAGCAGATTTATCTGGAATGGGCGCTATATAAAATCATACTATATTATTATATTATTTGACAAATATTGGGCCATTGGGTTGGACAGTAATCTACCAAAACACAGTTTCAAAGTTCAGCTGCTTAAGAACCTTCCAGTACATTGATGTGTACCAAATTATATATACATATAAAATGACTCATATTCAAAGAAAAATTGAAGTCAAACCTATACCACAGGTTTGGACTTTGGAAGATATATCTTCTACTTATACGGAAATTTAAAAAATAGAGAAAACATATTATGTCACATCTTTGAGCTATGAAAAACACTACAGGCCAACTTGGTTTTTATGACTACTGAAGATCTTGGGGAGGTAAAGGTAATGTTGAACTGAAGATTACCAAATGCACAGGTAGAAAAACTCTCAGAAAGCCAACTGGGCCCAACTAAATGTGCCCGTCTCACCTGGTTGCATGAGACATTTGCCAACTTTCAAAAGTTACCTGTGATTTGTGTAGAAATTAATACCTTAATGCCATATAAATGTGTGTATATATTTTGTAACAGTTGTGGACCAATCTGATATTGAAATTGTGGTGATATCTTACATTTTACTCATTTTGCTGACATAATACTCAAATCCATCCGTAAAATAAAGGAAATTGGTATAAAAATGGCCATAAAAACATGATATCTAATTAATTAACAGTATATACATGGTCTCTGTGTTCACCAGTAGTCTCTCTAACTGGGGCATTTACATAGCTAAGCAATTCATTTGTTACAAAGAACCTGAGGATCAAATTTTCAGCTAATCTATGAATATGTGAGAAATTCGAAAATAAGGGGGGGTAGGGTAACTTTTATCACTTTAAAGTCTAATAACAGAAAAAGTATCCATCACAGGGTCATGACTGTGATACTACTGGCAAGCTGAGAATAAGGGGCAGTTTTTGCAGTTTAGACCATGATGATATCTGAATTAGAACTGAAGTTCTGAAGAGATTTGTAATTAGGCCCGGCTGAAAATGAAGTGAATTTTCCATGAAAAATTACTATAAATTCCTTATAAATCACAAAATAAAGAAACAATGTAACATTTTTCAGTTTAGTAACATGCAACCAATTATTCTGCACATATCTGAGCCAATTTCAGTTTGATCCAGTCACTACTAGGCCCTCAAAACTCAATATTTGGAATTTTCAATAAATTTTGTCCGTAACCGGACATATGGCCGCGTTACCGAATTATGCGCCACAGTTGATGAGTAAACCCACCCTGGCCATATGCAGGCTGGGGTACCCTAACATCATCAAGTGTCAAACTAAATCTACTCAGGGGTGTTTACTGGATGTCACATTTCTGGGTTTGGCTTCTGGACTATCATATTAAAACTGGCTTGATTCGGTGTTTTGTGAATCCGTCCACCTACATCAGAGTACTTTAATGACTTGCAATGTTTATAATTGGCAAACAATTGATTACAGAAATTAGATTGGAGCAATTGATACCACTTTGATTGGGTTAAATAAATTTCTTATTGTAATTAAGGCAATCAATCCAAATCATTGTATAAAACTTGATATCTATTATTCAATTCTTCTGTTTTTCGTGCAATCATTGTCCAATTATTCTTAAATTACACAAAATCCTTGGTTAATGTTGATAAATTGCAACATTTAAAAAATTAATAAGATATTATGATAGGTTGGGGCTGTATTATGCCCTGTGGATGGATTTACCATCCTTGCTGGATGGATTTACCAGCAACCTGGACGGATTTAGGAGCCCCAACCTGCATTTTTGGTTGCCATAGTTTCAGCAAAAATTATTTGAATTGTTTTACCTTTTTGGATGTTGATGGTAGCACGGAATATGCTCCTTTCACTGGACAAATTTAAATTTATTTTAACTATTCCCATTGTTTGGGAAATAGGGTTTTAGCCAAAAGTGGACTGCATACATCTTGAAACTACGGTACTGTAGCCTGATTTCATCTTTACATATAGACGGCAGTGTCTAATCATTATTATTCGACTACACTGAGCAAAGATTCTTGGAATTTGAGGGTACGGCTATTAACATATAATTTGTGTTATTACTTCTAATTACCAGATTAAAATTGTGTCTTTGGGGAGGAATTTCTAGCAATTTGAGGCGTTGAATTTTATCTCGGATAAGTTATCTTCTGTCAGATTATGAAATCGCCTATGTTGCATATGTTTAGCGAATAGCCATAACGTAATTGCATAATTCTGCTTCCTTATTTTATTCTATAAACAAAAAGCCAAATATCAAAATGTTGGCCTTCTTCATTCTAGGGCAAAGAAGAACCGACTGCCTTGTCGGAAAATTCTCTCTAGAAACCATTTAATTGTGCAGCCATTTGTTCTCCAGACAGCCCATTACAAACACTTGTCAATATCCAATAGTCCTCCATTTTCTTGTTCCTCTCTGGTTTTATGTCTCCAACTCTGAGCTAATCAAGGATAAGACATAAATCAGAATTAATTGATGCAAAATTGATATCCTGCGTAAATAGTTCAACCCTGGTAATCTGAGCAAAATCAATATTCATCAAGTGTTTGGGTAATATTAACTTTGTTGAACATTACTTGCATGAGTATAATATTAAAACCAAACTAAACACAATGGCGGGGCTGGTGATAACAGAAAGTGCATGTGCATGTGCAATGTACAGTTGGATGATCTGAATCCATGCAATGATTGACTTTAAGTAGGGCCAGGAAAGAGGTCTAAGCTCAGCTGGTTGGCAGCACTACAGGCTTGCAATAGCTGGGCCCAGGGTTTGATTTTAGCTTTGGCCGGGTCATATGCACTTGCAATAGGCCAATTAGGACAGCAGTTTCAATCATCCTTCATCTCTTTGATGTATCTTCCCTGTTATATCCCTACTTAGTTATTACAAGTGCTCAAATACAGGACATAAGGCCCCGTCAGGCATCGACATATAAGTGTATAATTTTCCCGATATTTTTGTTACGATGAGACAACTGAAATCAGAAGGTAGAATGCTAGATGTCTGGTGTGGATATATTTGAAGAAAAAGAAAAAAGATATAGGTATAGTATTGAGTTTTGGCCTGATGTACACCCACACATGTCAAGAAATGGCAGTTTTTGCTAAACAGAAATTCAATTGTTAAATTCCTTGTGCCTTGAAATTTCCTTAATTCCATTTCAGGAAAATGAGCTTTGAAATATTGCACTGTGGAAGTTGATGGAAGCAGCCTGAATCGTATTGCCAGTCATTAGAGACACAAAAGGTAATTCTAAAGAAAATCCATTTATTTAAAATGACAAAATGTTATGAGCATGGGTTTTGATGCATTAAGGAAGAAATTAGATCAAAGAATTTTCAATTGCCAGGGTAACTAAGGAATTAAAAGGCGTAGAAAGGAATTTGTCAAATAAATGGACATAACGCCCGCCGGCAATAATAAAGTCATAAGTGCAAAATCATAGTTTTGAGATAAACGCAAAAAACCATTTATGGGTTCTCCTGAAGTAGCCAAAGTGCAAAACTGCAATCTCAAGGCATGAATCTTTTGCTTAATCACAAAATAGAAATTTGGATGTGAATATGTCATAAATTTATCAATATCCACGCAGCTATGGCAAAATAATCACTTATGACCTTTTAACACAAGGCCAAAATTATTGTACTTCAAAATTAAAAAGTCATAAGTGAATTTTCACTTGCAGTTTTAGGCAGTTTATTCATTGAGATTGCATTTGATTTAGATCTAGATGAGTTCCTGTGTGAACTGGCTTCAAAATGATATGCCTTGCAACAATCTAGCTTGCTTCCTTGAGTTATGACTTTTTACCGCTAATGAAATTCTGCATTAAAACAGCAAAATGAAGCAAAAAGGTCATATTAAGTGCCAAAATTGTAAAAGGTCATAAGTGAACTTTTCCCCCTGTTACGGTGTCAAAAACAGGATTTTATAGGTTTTGGTTATCCAACTAAGTTTTATTTATTGTTTTTATAAACCTTGAAAGATTTTGATGAACAAACTGCCCGAATTAGAGGTCTAGAATATACTTACAACTTACTTCATGGTTTGGTCCGTATTTCAATGATATTTTCACCAGAAACCCCGTATTTTGCAAGACCCGTTTGAATATAAGGGAAATGCAGGTCCAAGGCATGACAAAACCTTTTTAGGGTCTCCTAGATAAAGTGTTCTTCATTGTCATTGTCATTATCCCATGTCAGCTTGATGAGCAACGCCCAGTAAGCAACAGTTCATTGTTGACGCGTTTTCGGGCCGACTGAACATACATAAATGCACCGGATGGCGGAAATACAGCTCTGTGGACAAAATCTGATCATCAAGTAATGTCCAGATAAGATTGACCTATCTGGAAGACTTTACAAAATTTCAATTGGATGATTATTATCAACCGAGTAGTGCCCGAAAGCATCCTGGAAAAATATTTTACTTATTTTTTCAAATTTCTGCTAAAGCGTTGACAGTGTCACGTGTATTCTGATGTTATCAGTTTCATTGTAAAATTTCTGTATCTTATCCCATTAACTACATTTATGGTTGGCACAAAAGACATGACTGTTAGGTTTAGCCCTCTAACAAGCCCTTTGCGGGAAGTTTTACAATAAAGGCCACTCAGAGTGTAGGTCAGTTCGATGGTCTGGTTTGGTCTGCTTGGTAAAGGAACTCGCTCGTGGTGAATATCCCACATTTTTTGGTATTTTCACATCTAGTATGGGCATTTAAATGCTCATATGTATGCATAATTAAATTAAATAGTGACCTTATAATTTTGGTGAAGGACAGTTCCCAAACCAATCAGATTTCTCTGTAATTACAAACAAACAACAAAATTGTTTCTGATTTGATGCTTCAGGTCAATTTTACGGAAATGATGAAATCTGTACCATTTTTGGTGATCTTTAATATGACACAGATTTTCAAATTTTTCTCCATACTATTTTTTTCCAAATTCTCTGATTTGAAGTGGACAAAATATGACTTGTGAGAAAAGACTGAGAAACATGAAAATACCATATATGCTATATTCTCTAGACGTCGATGTCCGTTCACAATTGTGAAAACTGATCAATTCTCTGGACGTATGACAACTTATTTCAACATGTGTCATCGTGTTTATAACATAGGCCTTTCGATAACTTATTCAACTTTTACACAGAAATTATACCAACACGTTAAGCGCTGTTAAAACACAAATTCCAAAATAGCTACATGTGACAAGGCCTAAATTTAACATGATGTTGCCTGATTTACGGATGAATCATCGGCAACTTTGCATATTGGAAATAATATATAATTACTGTTGCTGTTATCGTGAAATAAAAATTCCCTGCCGAGGATAACTTCAAGCCCCCCTGGAAATTAAATGGTCGCCCCCTTATAGGGTCATAATTATATATTGTATGATATTTCTCTTTGATTTGAGATAATCTATGTAGTTTTCAAAATGTTTGTCCCTGTAAGAAAAGGTCACAACCTAAAGACTGTGTTCCTATAAAATTGCAATATTAACACTTAGGCGGTGACAATTAGATGATCATGGGGGAGACCAGTAGATGATCGTGGGGGAGCTAGGGCAAAGAGTTTTCCACAATGGCAAATTATTTCCTTCACTTTGCTGTCAAAGCAAGAATTTTCGAGCATCAGAAAAAAAATATTGTATCAGGTCAAATATGATGGTCGGACATAATCTGATCTTTTCATAGGCTCATATTAGTTCTGGCCTACCCATAAAGAATATAGAATTTGGTAATCAAATTGGATGTATTTCCCTCTTACTATGTATTTCCCTGCCAGTAATGTATTGACCAGGGATCAATATTTTATCAAGAAGTAACTTTAATGTAGCAGAGATGGGATAACTGATTAAACAATAGAAGTTTGAGAACATTTAATTAAGGTGAGAAGTGACATGTGCCACTTAGCACGTGTTGCTTTGACAAGTGTCTTAGATTTAAAATAGCACATTATTTAAAAAAAAAAAAAGATTCTATTATAAAATCAATAGTCTGTGGCAGTGGCGTAACTAGGGGATATCGAGCGGGGGGCAGGCAACCTGGAGGGGGCGTGCGATTCTCTGGGGGGGGGGGGGCAACCATAATACTAATTTTATATTTTAGCCAAGGATGAAAAGCTCATATGGGGGGGCCACCTCGGGGGTACAGGTCCAATATGGGGGTGGGGGGTACGTGCCTCTAAAAATCTTCGCTTCAGCGTGCGTCTGGTGGCCCGGGGTTGGCCCGGGGTTGGCCCGGGGTTGGCCCGGTTAAAAAGGGCTTCAACCATTCGGACCCTGCAACTGAGAGACCCCCTTAAATAACAGGGTCTATTTCGACCACTGGTGAATACGATGTCACGATGTTGTGAATGTCACTTCATTACTGTTTTATCTGATGTAGTTCTATTAAATAATTAAATAGGCCTTATAAGCATATTAAGGACAGAGGATAGTGGTTCACAAAATTTAGCCGTTTTTTATGAGAACTTCGTTGCTGTGTCACAATATCCCTGTGAGCTCCTTCCATATCAACTGAGACAAGAAAGCACTTGTCCCAGATATTAAGACCTGTTGTCAATGGACTTCCTTCTTAACTGATGTTATGATTTTTATTTATGTGTAGTGTTTCCATTTATTTCTGGATAAAAGTCATAACCGCATCATTTATGACTATCCAGGCAAGTGAAACACTGTGATTAAGTACACTGTAAGTGGCACTTATGACTTTTTGGGTTCAGGTGGAAACACAAGGTCCAAGGGAAAAAAGTCATAAGTGGCACTTATGACTTTTTTGTGTTCAGGTGGTAATATCGGGTCACATGAAGAAAAGGTCATAAGTGGCACTTATGACTTTTTTGCTCAGATTGACTTAAATATCCCCATAATTAAAAAGTCATAAGTGCTCACTTATGACTTTACAAAACTGAAAAGTTGTCATAAGCCACTTATGACCTTTTAATTCAAATGAAAACTGACAGATGCACAAAAGTCATAACTGAAAATTTAAAATATCTCAGAAACCAATTATCAGATTTTTATGAAATCTTCAGGAAACCTGCGTAAAACGTTTTTCTTTCCAAAAATGAATCAGTGGTAAAAGGTCATAAGTGCCACTTATGACCTTATTATTGCCGGCGGGCGATAAGAAACATATTTCAAGTTCATATAAGGTGGAGTTCTCCAGAAAAGGAGCATAGTAATTAGTGAGAGAATGAAGGTTATGAAATAATATAGGCTCTGAGCAAGTGTGAGATATTAGTACCTGATTGTATCAACACTTAACACGGGTTACCCATAAGTGGTTAAGTCATTTTACGGATATTGTTTCAATGCTGAACATGAGTTAGATCACCAGTTTCAATCAACTCATGCTACAAAATGTTTTACCAGTAACCTGGTTGAAAGATAAGTTATAGGAGTTAATCATTATAATAACCTGTGTCAAGTGCTCATACAATCTGGTACAGACAGCAGACAATTTATATTTTTTTGGGAAAGTCCAGAGTTACGCAATATTATGTCAAGACCAATGAGATTGAAAATCACTATTGCAGATGAAACAATGCACAAAAAGACAGATGAAAATTGTCTGTGAAAGAAGATTAAAAGATCTAACTCTGGTCTGTGACAAGATTAAATGCAGTGGCATGAATTGAGAGGTCTGTTTTCCATCAAATCTGAGAAAACAGTTAGTTTGAAAACTCCTGGGAAAATATACAAAGAAAATGGAAATCTAAAGGGATAGAAGTGAGACTGAATCAAACTAAAACAAGGTATGTGGGTGTTTAAGAACATTTTATCTTGTGTTTTGTCTCATTTGTCACTGAAGTACATGTTACAGATGTTCGCATTGTAACTGTACATGCACATGTACATCAATGACCTCTTATATTCAGTTATCTAACTAAGACATACAAATAAATACCATTATACTCTTTCTTAAACTCAAGGTGGCAGCCGCAAGTATGTAAGTCCTGGCCTTGTCTCCTTGTTCGAATGTTCGTTCCTTTAGCTGATAATCTTCTGATTGTAGAAATTCCCTACCTCCTCTCACCCTCATGTTGATTGATTGATGTTTCCTGGAAAGCCGAACCTTGTTGAATTAATCAGGAGGTTGATACTGATCAGAATTGGGCAATACAAGAGATGATCTTGATCTGTGGAGATGCAGCCAATCTCCAGACAACCTGAGCTTGCAAAAACCACCCATGAGTTACGTAAGTCTTCAGTGCTCTGCAGTGTGAAGAAGGTGATAGTGCTGAGATTATGAAGTGGTAGTTCGGCAGTGACTATGAGGGCTTAACATCTATAAATCCTGTGTGAAGAAACGTATACATTAAGTTCCAACCCAAATAATGTGCTTGACTGTAAATGTGATTTTATTTGCCAAACTGAAATTCTGCTGAGTTGTGAAAAGACTCCTTGCATAAAACTCAACTAGATTGATAAACTCCACAGTAAGCGATATCTGTGTAATAAATAGAATTTGTAAGTTCTTCAATCACACGTCAAATGCAATGAGGAATTTTCTTGCAGAATATCTATTGTGATGACTCAAGCCAGTTTGCTGTAGAAACAGCTGAAAAGGATGCTTCTCATTTTAATCAAGACTCTCCAATCGTAAATGTCTCCTTTCCATCTTAGGAAGTACCTGCGAAAATGAAATTTCATCGAGCAGAATTCATGTAATGCAAAGTATAAGTCCACCATTTAATAAATACGAACACCCATGGGATCTTTATTTACAAGGTTAACGAGACAACCCTCTCTTAAGAAGAGTTGAAATACCAACATCAACGAGGATTACTTTTTTGCTTTATCAACCCGGCCAAGCTTAAGATCTTATAAATAACTGTCTGCTTTGAAAAGGTATTGTTTTGTTCCAGGAAGTATGTGGCGAAGATTTGGGTCACCAGTCCCTTCTAACTCCCCACCATTGACATCAAATGTGCCCCACCAACAAGTGGCCTTCCATTATAAATTTCATTTAATTATGCCAAAATGTTGCACTTTGCTGTATCAATGGAGGTAAATCTGTAGAATTTAGATTTTAAATTCAGTTTCAGTTATTTCTTTGTGAGAATAGCCTCAGTTTGAATATTTGCAGCCACACATGTCCATATATGTGATGGGACAAAGTCTCCACCACTGAAATTTGCTTAAAAATGCACAGCTAGGAACTGCTTTACATTTCAGATGTAATGAGATTTGACACTAGTTATAGTTAATATTTCCTGCTTGTGTTGTGACAACTTACTGAAGAGTAGCACCGAAATCCTTGGATGAAGAAGAAACCACCAAAAAGAAAGGGATTATGAAAAACAAAGGTAAAATATTGAAATCCGTCATCTCATGGTGATATCAGATTTCTCGCTGTTGAATGCTTCTTTTCTGTTGTTTTTCCTGCATTCATATCTCTCCTTCTTGTGTTTTGCCACTGTTAGTGGCTCTGAATGTTTCTTTTCTGTAGTTTTTCCGCATCCGTATCTCTCTCCTCTTGTTTTGCCACTGCTAATGGCTGTGAGAACAAAGTACTGAATGAAGATTACTCAAGCAAAGCAATTCATAGCAATCCACAGTGTCCGCACCCTGCCATTGTTGTTTTAAAATTTGCTTTCAGGGCCGTTGGATGTTGAAGGTGTATTTCATGTCGGCTACATACTAGTAAACTATAAATGTGTTAAAAATATCACTTTAAAAGCATGTTTGCATTTGATTATTAATGAAATTTTGTAATCAATCCACATTGGCAGTTTTGAATATTATGAAGACAAAACACACAATAGAAGCAATGCATTAAAAAAAATGAGATATACCACAGTATAAAAAAACCAAAATGTGTCTTTAGGATATATATAACCAGCCAATATATATATTGAAACATATTTACTTCAGATAATGGAGTAATCAAAATCAGGACGTCGAGCACATCTGGAATCAACAATCCTGTGCCCAATTGACCTTTATCTGTCTGTTGTGGTCATGAGCACCAAAGAACGTTGGCTAGTGCAAGAGTGTTGTGAACAATTGTAATGCATGTGGTCATGATAAAATTGAAAGTTTCGATAATGTAAATGTATCCCGATTTTAACACAAAACTAACTAAGCAAGTATTCATTTACAAAATCCGAGAAAAACTTTGTTGAATTATTTTTTACATTACTACTTCACAAAAGTTAACAAAAGCCTCAACTGTAAGTCTGTAACTCATTCTACAGCAGGAAACCTTCACTTCTGCTTGTCACAGCAGGAAACGACGACAGGTCAATGACCTTTTGCTAAGTTCTACAAAGTCTGTGATCCTTGAGGTGACCTAAAATGTAAACAATTCCCCAATCTATATAGTAAACCAGAGCAGCTGCTGAATAACTTCTGGAAGGGGTAGAGGAAGTAAAGGGTCTATAAGAAAGCAATGATTGAATGTCATTCCAAAGTATGAGCTCAAATGACAGGTAATTATTTTTTTGCTTTAAAAGAGTAGTAGCAATGGCCTAACCAGAGTGTCCCCCTTTTGGTCCTTCCTATGAGGATAAAAATATATAGAGTATAACATACAGCCACATCTCAATACAGGCTTTCACCAACAAATTCCTTCCTTCCTTGTCAATTTCTTTGTGTCTTGATATTCTTCTAATTCCGTTCCCGGAAAAAGTCCAAAATATTGGATTGATTGCAAGTCTTTGAAGACACACAGGGCAGGTCGGTGGAAAATGTCATTCATCACAATATCCCACAATAGGCAGTGTAGTTCTGGCAAAAAACCATGTGATTCAAACCATGTGGTTCAAACCATGTGGTTCATCGTTGTGAACCACATGAAAGAAGACGTTGCTATGTAAACAATGGACAGTAAAGTGATGACGTCACAATGCTTTGAGGCTCTGATTGGTCGGTGTGGTTGCTAGAGATATTTTTGGCGCCATTCAAACAAAATAGTGCCATATGAAATCACTCTATTTTCTTTACTGGAGGTTTATTTTTATTGTGGGATATAAATAAAACTTAATGGGAGTGTGGTTCACAGCAATGAACCTCACTCATGTCAGGTCTGCTGCAGAATAAACACTCGTCCTTCGGACTCGTGTTGTATTCTTACGCGACCTGACATTCATGAGGTTCATTGCTGTGAACCACGCTCCCATTAGGTTTTATCATAAATCTATTGCAAATACGACAATGTTCTTGCCTGGGTTTTGATTCATGAAAGGACAAATTAACTTCGGAGTGAAAATGCCAAGGAAAGGAATGTGGCATTAAATGAGGAAATGAATGAATGTTCAATATGGTGGTGTTTTCCAAAAGAAAAAAAACTTCAGGATAATGAGTTATGAAAAATGGAAGATTAGGCCCTGGTAAGGTTATCTTATACAGTACAAGATGTCAGACGGAAGACATCTTTGTGTGAAAGTTTAGTGTCATGCAATATTAAGAAACAAAATATCATTGAAAATTGCTGTTGCACATGAAACGATGCAGAAAAAGATAGATGAAAATGTTCTGTCAATTTTTGAAAGTCATGACTCAGTTCTGCAGCAAGATTAAATGCAGTGGCATGAAGTGAGAGGTCTGTTTCCCTTCAAATCAAAGAAAACCAGAACCTGTAAGCCTCACATATGGACTCCTAGGAAATCTGCCAGACAATGGAAGTCATACAGCTATGGTTTATATGGGACCTGCTGTTGGTAACTGAAGTGCACATGCATGTACAATGTGCAGTTGGATGATCTATATCCATGCAATGATAGACTTCAAGGGAGGAGGTTAGATCAAATATTATTGGTAGCTTCCAACACTTGCTACCCTGTTTGATCCCAGCTCTGACCAGGGCACCTGGACCTATGTTGGACAGTAGTTTCAGGGGTTAGCTTATTTGATCTTTAACATCAATCTGACTTCAAATGAGACATTTTTAACCAGTCTATAATGTTATATTGTCATCAGACCATAGTACAACAAAGTCATCGAAACAAAAACCCTCATTTGCTTAAGATGAATAGAATCTGACAATGGTGCTCATTTCTCAGTCTGTTTGTGTACATTGTTTGATAGCTCTTGGGAAAATGTACAAAGTAAACTGGAAATCTAAGGGGATACATACAAGACTGAATTAAACAATTAAGCCACGTGGCAGAGAAAGACGAGATACATGTGGGTGTTTATACATTTTTATCCTGTTTTGTTCCATTTGTCACTGAAGTACTTGTGACACACAGTAAAAAAATCTGACAATGTTGCTTAATCCTCAGTCTTTTTGTGCTTTTAGTCTGAAAGCTCCTGGGAAAATGTATAAAGCAAATGTAAATCTAAAGGGGTACATGTATGTAAGACCGAATTAAACGATTAAGCCACATGGAGGAGAAAGACAAGGAATGTGGGTGTTTTTAGACATACCATTTTATGTCATGTGTTTTGTTCCATTTTGTCACTGAAGACCATCAGACACACTGTAAAACCAGCTGCCTTACTGTCATAACAGTTACTGTAACGACAGTGATACCTGATGCAAAAACAATGTTTTCCGCTGTAAAATCTTTTGCATGCATTAAGGTAGCTGCCATAAAAGTAATGCAGCTTGCTTTACAGTGCATATCGATGGTGAAAGTGCAAAACCTCGTAAGTCAAAAAAAGCTGTTTTTCAGAAATTGAAAAAAACTGTCAGGTGTCTTTTTTTTAAGGTAATGTTTATTAATAAGTGAGTTATGGCCAACTAGATACATAGAAAGTGACACCCTGTTGTAGCAAATTTTTTGTCAGAGGTCGTTTACGCCTTGCATTGATGTTACCATCAGATGTGATTGAAAATGTCGACTTACGAGGTTTTGCACTTTCACTTTCTACCCGTGCAAAACCTTGTAACTCGATCATTTATCACACTTTAAAGCTACATGCAGCATTGAATATACTTTCAATCTATGTATATACAGTGAAAATTATAATTTGCCTATGACAGATTGCAATAACAAATTTTATTGAGTGGCTACAATGGCAAGAATGAGGAAAATGACATTTTTTTCAAATGTTCGTGCACTCTCTTTTTCAATAGCCTACATCACCAAAACAAATATAGGGAGTTAAATTTTTTTAATCAGGAAACTTACTGGGAGTCATAAAAAGGCAACACAGTAATTTTTTTTCAAAAAAGTTGAAATATCCCACAATATGTGCTTCAAAGTTCTGATTTGAGTTACGAGGTTTTGCACTTTCACTTTTTGAAACATATCGACATACAAGGTTTGGTGAAATCATTCTGTTACCAGTGTGTTACAGCTTCCAAAAATAGCAAACTGGCAAGGTAATCAACTGACAACGTGTATTGGATATTAAAATAGTCATTCCACCAAAAATCTAAAAATAGCAAAATTTTGACATACGAGGTTTTGCACTTTCACCATCGATATGTATGTATTGCCCTTATGTATGAACAATGCACGCTGATACCTTCTTTTTTGTTACCCAAGGACAAGGTGGCAGCTACAAACACATAATTTTGTATCCTTGCTTTTTCTCAAAGGTCATTCCTGTAGTTGATGATCTTCTGATTATAGATATTTCCTCCTCTGAACCTCGTTTCAGATCAATTGATGTTTCTTGGAAAGCCCAACCTTGTTGAATTTAATCAGGAGGTTGATACCGGTAAAAAATAGCCGATACATGAGATGATCTTGATCTATGGTGGTTTATGGGTTGTTTTTCAATCGGGGTACGCTCTGAAAAGTAACACGAGATCCAAAATACCAGAATTACCATGCATATATGTGGAAAAAACGTTACAGATTATGATTAAACATACTGAGAGGGACCTACAGTAGCGAAAAAATTATTCAAATCGGTTGATAAATGCCCGAAAAAAATTTATAAGTGTCATTTTGACCAAAATTGACTGTCTCATTTGCAAATTACGCAAATACCGCTTCAGATTTTTCAGTCCTGACCTAACAGTAAGTTTTAACCAATGTGAATATGCTTTCCACATGGTCCCGAGAGTTCAACATTAGAATTACATGCAACAACTGTGATTAGTCTCTTCAGAATCCTGCATTGAATACTTAAAGGTCAATTCCGTCAAATATTGTCCTCTCCGAAATTGGGTCGGCTAAAACAGTGATAACATCAAATTAAGAGTATTTTTATTTTACAGAAATACTTCTTCAATAGTTTAGCCAACATTTTTTTAAGTTTTTCACTTCAGTTGTACCAACTGCGCGATACTCGTAGCACCGAAAACGCCGAAAACAGCTTTCCGTCAAATCTTGTCCTCTCCGAATAATGAGGAAAATTGGCTGTTATTTCCTTACAAAAGGATACCTGACTTTTAAGACTTTGAAATTGTAGCGCTAATAGGGTTTGAGACACTGACAAAGCACATCTCACTAACATTAATGCTTATGCTGAATTGAGCCTGTCAAATGTCATTGTCCTCTCCGAACCAAAAGTTGGGTTTTTTGGTGGTATCATATCCAAGGGCATAATCTTGCTAATTGCTGTCCCTAGCCATTGATATTTAGTATGTGCACAATATGCAATGTAATTTGTCATTTTGAGTTCTTTTTAACTGCTCAAATGCTCAAGTGCCACCTCATGTGGACTCCTCAGAACATGGTTGATATACATCTTTCTTTTTCAATTGCTTAAAGAGAGATTTAAATACCCCACTACTTGCGATGTTCTCATGGTTGTTTTGCCTTGTTATTTCCTTTATAGTTAGGTCATTCAAATTAATTTAATCATTACACCCTAACATATGAATGAAGCCTTTCTACTCTTTAAGGGGGGAGAGGACAAATGTTTGACAAGAAAAGCAATTGTAGTTTTCTGCTTGCCTTTGCCTTAAACGATATTGCTCGGTTAGCTGGATAGACACTAATGAGTAATATAATAAGTGCCATTACTGTGTCTGAATGAACAAGCAATGCATATATATGTAGTATGCCTCTCACGAATTTCTGCAGAAATGACAACTCGATAGTGCCAATAAGAACTATTGTATTTGCAAACATATATAGCTTTAATTACAATTTTAAAGAAAACAAAAAGGTATCCTTAGTCACCTCATTCTATGACGAATATTGTGTTTAAAGGTCTGATTCATCCACAACTGCAAGAAGTATGCCACAGAGACTTTATATTATAAACATTGTCATGTCAAAATAAGTGTCCTCTCCGAATGAATTTATGTTGTCGTATTTGTTAAATTCAGCGGGTCATACCATGACTATCAGTACGAATAAACTGTTGAAATTTGGTGGAGTTGTTCTATTTTTTCTTGCAGACCAGTCAGTCTGTGAAAATGTGGGGTCAATGGCAGATAGGAGTTGCTCTGTAGAAGATATAGTATTGTTATCGGAAAAATGGTTCCCAAAATGTTTGTTTTTCTTGGTATAGACAAAGTGCTTGGCCAAAATTAAGCAAGTAAGATAATTTTTCATTGCCATATGTCTATCTACCAACTCAGCATAAGCCGATACAACGAGGAACGCTATAAACCAGTAATAGAGGGATGGGCATGATAGTTGTTTTTGGTCAAATTTATCAATACCACAACACAAAATGTCAAATAAACAAAAATTCAGAATACTTGTAGCCCTAAAATTTTCAGAAATTCAAGGCAAGATATATTGCAATAGAAAAAAGTTAATTTGGTGAAAAATAAAAGACCCTTATTTTTGACCCCCTTGAGACAAAACCATGTACCCCGATTGAAAAACAACCCTTATGCAGCCAATCTCCAGACAATCTGAGCTTGCAAAAGCCACCCATGAGTTAAATAGGTCCGCAGTGCTCTGCAGTGTAAAGAAGGTGATAGTGTACAGATGATGAAGTGGTAGTTTGGCAGTGACTATGAGTGCTCTTACATCTAAAAATCCTGTGTGATGAAACCCATACATGAAGTTCCAACCAAAATAATGCGCTTCCCAGAAAATTTCATTTCATTTGTCAACTGAAATTCTGCTGAGTTGCAAAAAGACTCCTTGCATAATACTCAATTTGATTAAGGGTTGTTTTTCAATCGGGGTACATGTATGAGTACTTGGGGGGAATGTACAACGCAAAAAGGATATCTAAAGGGACATATGAGAATGGAATTAAACTATCAAATGGGATTTGAAATAGGAAAAGAGACAAAACAATTATGTGGGTGGTTGAGTACATTTCTTATATTTCTTATCTTGCATTTCTGTTCCAGTGTGGTACACATGAATGTATGACAAAGATAAAGTCATGAGCTAGATTAAAGGCTAATGTATATCTGAAAATTTTCCAACGTGGAAGCAGGATGCACATTTCTGCTGAAGATCCCAAGAAAGACGAAGCAGCGAAGGATGTATAATTGAACCACTCTGCCACACTCTATCTTATATTGTAGCCTCTAGTCAACAGAACCACTCTGCCACACTCTATCTTATATTGTAGCCTCTAGTCAACAGAACCACTCTGCCACACTCTATCTTATATTGTAGCCTCTAGTCAACAGAAATACAAGATATATTTACAAGAGAGCACTAGGGACAGATATTTGGCTCTACCCTGCAGTTTTAATTTTTTTTTCATATCTGTAGTGGTTTCATCCTACAACTTACTTGCAAGATAAAGAATTATTAAAGATTTGTTTCTCTCAGTCATTCTGAAGACTATGGCAGTGCCCTTATGATGTCATGATCCTCACTCCCTCTATCAACATTCCAGTGTAATTGGACCACTGATCTACAAGTCTAAGATACTCTTAGATTGATCAATGTTTTTCCTAGAGCTAGATACTGATCAAAAAGAGCCAATACAACCGGTGAACCTGATTTATTGTGGTTTTATGCAGCCAATCTCCAGACGACCTGAGCCTTCTAAATCCACCTACACAGTCTTGCACTTTGCAGCATCAAGCAAGAGATAGGCCTAATAGTCAGGGGAGTCTTGAACAGTTTCAGTGCAACTTTCTTGAAAGTTTTCCTTGCTATGTAAGAATCCTAAATTATCTAAATTATTGTGAGTTTTAAAAATTAAAGTGCTGTTGGAACTGGTGGTTAGCAAATGACACAATGTAACCATCACAATGAACAAAACACTTATCTAATTTTAACATTTATTTTACAAAACACTAATCTAATTTTAACATTTATTTTACAAAACACTAATCTAATTTTAACATCTATTTTACCAGCAAAATACTCATCTGCATTACTGCCCAGTACTTTAGTGTAAACAACAAGAGAGTGTCAAGTAGATAACATTTTCTTTCAATGCAGCAATTATGTAAGTGTATAATTGTCAATGCAACCGAGTGGCAACATTCTGCAGACTTCCAAATTCTTCACATTATTGTAAGTCAACAAAAGAGGATTCTGGAACAATGAAGATAGCCTTGCTCCTCAACCATTCTTGCTATTTCTATTGTATCATCTCTTGCCATTGTCTTATTTTTAGCAGCACAGCTGCTCTTACCCCAAGAATTTCCTGCAATCTCATTAGCACTCTGGAGGTCACTGTCTTTCACCAATTTACGTTCTCTGTAGGTTTTTAACTTTCTACCAGTCACTTTTGGTGTCCTTCTGTGATGGAAAAGGGAGTTCTACTGTTGTGTAGCATAGAGAATAGGTGCATATAATTCCTATACAACTCAATCCCAACCACTACAATGCAGTTCATGAATCACTTTACATAATGTTCACGATTATTCTGTATAATATGAAACATATTTGCCAGTAAACTGCTCCCTGACTACAATTTGCAAGTTCTTGACACCCATGTGGCCTTCTCTGCAACATTAGTAATGCTTTAGTCAACTTGACAAGGCAATTTATTCGTCAAAAACAAAATCATATGCATCAATGGCAAATGTTTTGCCAACTTTTCATTTTGAACTTTCAATTTTCATTGTGAACTGAAGAAAGTAGAATGTGAAATAAGTTGACGAATTCAGCAGAAACCATCAATGAACTTTTTCAAATTATTTCTATTCTAGTTAATAATGCTGTTGCTCAATCTGAAGGGTTTCAAAAGGAAAGAACTGGCTGCATAGATTTCACACTTTACAGAAATGGAGAACATTCTCTCTGGATTGAACTTTGTGTGATCTTTTCCACCGTTGTATGCCTCTAACCCATTTTTAATTAATTACATAATCGTTGTGAGTTGCCGAGTTAATGCCTAGTTCTCACGGCACATTACAGAGGTCTTTCGGCGGTGGTCAACAGGTATTTCCTGGCAATTTGGATGATTTTTTGATAATTTGTGACATCCCGCCAACATATTTTTTGCATATCGGCGGGTTCCTAGAAATGGGGAGAACTCTGCCATGGATGTCAAAAAAGATTCAGCAGCCAACCGTTCTCCGGCTCTTGCCATGAGAATGGGCCATTATTAAGAAATTGGTTTACATGGTGACTTGAGTCACATGCCTATGTTATACAACGGGAATTGATTTTTTCCTTAATTTATTGACGGATGAGATAACACAGGGGCAACATCTGATTTAATAAAGTTGAGAAGATCAAGCAATCTTGTTAGATTGATGCTGAAGAAAAAATGGAGGGGGGTAGAGAAAATTTGCATTGTTTGGATTAGGGTTTGCTAATTTCCCGGTTTTCCCAGAAACCAGGAAACCGGGAAATGAAGTGCCCAGAACCGGGAGTCCCTGGAATCCCAGTTTTTGTTTTGGTCATAATCAAATCTTGAAATACATGGGACGTTTTGTCAAATTAATCTTTTTTTTTTCATCAAAAATTAACAATTCATGGAAATTCTGGATGGACAATTGCAAAAATAGTGTGTTAATAGGTATTCATACATGCTTATGTGTGTGATTCATCACTCCAGTAGAAATATATTTTGATTCATAGCAAACTGTTGTCTTGTAGATATATTTTCCCATAAAACATCTTCAGATACTTTACAAAGTATCATCTATTACTTTAAGACCTTTAAGGAAATTAATATGATGCAAATTGAAATGCTTTATTGAGCAATAATACCAATAAATTATTACATTTGTGTGTTCCAAATGATTATTCTTGAAAGAAGGACCTGTAATTAAATATAAATTTCTGGCCAAAATAGAGTAAACTAGAAAATTTCTTGAAATAAGATTTTTTTCGCAGAAAAAGAGCATGGCATCAGATATTATGACAATTTAATGACTTTATTATGTTGAAAATTACAAGACCAGTCCAAAACTTTGTCCGCAAATGGAGTGACTGTTCATGGACAACAAAGTTCTATGTCAATATGAAATGCTCCACTGTTGCCTGATGCAATAAGTTATAATTTTTTCATCACTCTACATCACTGATAATCTAATTTTTTAAGAAATAAGGAATCAATTTTTCTTGAAATAAAAAAAATTGCTGAAAAAAATCATGCCGTCAGATGTTGTTGGCATATTTAGAAATCCTTATGACAATTTAATGACTTTTCATGTTGAAAATTACAAGGCCAGCCCAAAATTTTGTCTCCAACAGTTACTGTAGTGATTGGTCATGGACAATAAAGTTCTATGTCCATATAAAATACTCCTGAAGTTTAACCACTGTTGCCTGACAATAAATTATAACATTTTTGCCACTCTATATCACTGATAATCAAAATATTTTAATTAATAAAGAATGAATTTCTTCCATTTCTTCAAAAACGCTGTATCCAGTCCCGGTTTGTATTTCCCAGTTCTCCAAGTTTCAGTTTTTTGCCCATTTCCCGGGAATTTCCCGTTCTCAGGAGTCCCGGGAACAAACCCTAGTTTGGATTATATACACAGTTGAAAGTTGCGACAACCTTTGTTGAACAATTTGCTCTGAACCATACCAGTAGGGGGGATGATAATCCTGAAAATTTGCGGGGACGCCATTAAAAGTTGGTCATTGCCTCCAGAATCAAGTAACTTTTACCAAATTGAATTTCATTGCTTATTCAGCCTGCTACTGGCCAAAATGTCAAACCGCATCTTTTCAAATGTCGAAAATAGTATTTTCCATCAGAACTTGAAAAATATTGATTTTAAGTCATATAAATGTATTGACATTGAATAGGAAATGGGGCATTCCGAACATTTTGGTGTATATTTCTTGAGATATGGCCGTTTATGGTCTATTTTCAAAGAAATTCCATGAAAATTACAAAACATCAAATGTTGTTTATTATCGTTTTCATAGATACGTGTTTTTCCAGTTTGTACTTTGCTTCATCTCAAAACTATGATGTCAAAGAAACAGTTGCATAACTTTGTATATAACAAGCACACATTTCAAGAAACTGCCGAAATGCATTGACACATGGATAAGGCATGTTTACCTGGTTTAGCCTTAATACCCACAGTGGTCGATAGATGCTTCAATAGAATGTAACTAAAGCAAACAAACCACTTAGGCATATATTATTCTCAAAGGAGAGTTACACTGCTGGCCAAAAAGGAGAGTTACACTGCTGGCCAAAACTTTGGAAATGATAAGCTGCTCACCACCACCTTGAACTTGAAAGCCATTGCTGTTAGAAACATTTCCATTTACTTTCCAAATAAATACCTGCAAATATAGTGCCACAGCACCGATTTATATGAAACCAGGCAATCATTGGACATGCCATTTTCCCGGTTTTTGGCCATTCAACATGCAATTTACCCCAGTTACAATCACAAATTATATGAAGATTTTATATGACTATATTTCCATACAGGTGTTCTAAATAACTGCCAAATTTCAAATTGTAAAATGATTCTGCTAGAAATGACAGCCAACAATCTTCAAATATTTTTTCTTTTAGGAATTTGCTCATTTAACTGGGATTGCAATGTTCTGTTTCCAAACTTTTGGCCTGCAGTGTACAATGACTAACAACAAATGTAACAAAGTGATTTGAAATTGTGATGACGAGTGTCTTGTGACAAACAATAAAACAGGCTTTGTTTGGGAAACATTGAAACAGCCACTCTTCTGGCAAGGTGTGACAATCAGCTAAGACATAAGTTGTTTGTTGTGGTTGTACACAAACGATAACATTGCCTTGCAGTTTTAATTTCCTTTGTCATAAACCGTGATGTCAAACTCTGAACTGATATGTCACAGATTGAAGATTAGACCAATCACATTCACAGATACCCTGATGATGTCATGGTTTAACTGCAGAACGAAGTTTTCAAAAAACATGTAGCTATGAAAACGATAATAAGTCTTACATAGTTACAATGACAAGAATTTAGATTGCTAATCATGTGGACCTGGATCTTGAAAATATGTATGACTTCATCAAGAAATAGAAAAATACTCTGGATATTGAGTTGCAAGTCAGTATCACTATCACTTCATTCCCTTGTATCAGCTAGTTCAGCTAACTGCACATTCGGGGATTGCCAGTACTGACTGCTTGAAGTAAAGGGAAAGGAGAAGACATTGGTGATGGCTCCTTCAGAGGTTGTGTGTGTGGAATGCGCAGTGTCTCTGTCACTTCTTTGCTGAGCTTTCATAAACAGAATGTAGAATTATATTCCGAAAGCACGAGTTAGTATAGTGGCAGTTGCAAATTCCAAAATAAGCAGTCAATCACTTGGAGGTTCCCCCCCCCCAGAATTGCATGGCTCTGAATGGTAGATGCATATAAAATGCAATAATTTTGTTAAGACTACTTATACTGCAAATCAATGAAAGCCATAATGAATGCTTTGCCAATATTCATGGCATTCATTGTAAACCACTACACGGGTTTCACAGTGGCAAGTATTAGGTCTGGGAATGGATGTAGTGATGGTTGATTTTGCTCTGGCTTGAATAATCTGTCATTAGATATGTCAGAGTTAAATTATTTTCAACATTATAGGCCAAATAGTGTCACTATTACTGCTAACATTTACTATACCCCCCCCCCCAAAAAGTTGTCAGAACCTATAAATGAATGATTCTGATGGTTTTGTTCACTTCTACACATACAAGTCTTAATATTATGATTGTGATTGCCATTTGGGAAATAGTTACAAAAGTATTGTGGCAGACCTTCACTTGCCATATCTCACACCTATAACATACATTTGTTAATGTTACATTATACCAGTCCAGTTGGCCTATTTACACAGTGAAAAAAAAAAGGATTGTCTGATATCAAACAATAGAAATTTGTACAATATAATATGTCTGATCTTTGGATTGCCTCAACCAGACAATAATTTCAAGAGTTGTTCAAATCCTTTTTTTTTTTTGGTAACATAAGGGATTTGGGCACTTCCTTGAATAAATACCATTTCCAAATGGACATGGATTAATTTTCAATATTGAAAGTTATGATTTTTATTTAATTATTTTGTTGCACTTCTACTTCAGAATCTACGGGTTCATCCCCATGCACAATCCAAATTTTCTGCTCCATAACTTATGATTTTGCTGCAAATTTGCAGTTTGTTCTAGTATATGTGATCATGAAGCTGATCCTTTAGAAATTCCAATGCCAATTGGTCAATGTCAGTACACTTTGTGCTTTTCTTTACTTCTCAGAAGCGCAAACTAGTAATAGAATTTAATATAAATGTACACACAGTTATCAGGACTACCACCTCGCCATGCATGCAGGCTACAAGAGAAGTTTAACTTCAGGGTTTAGTCATTTATTTGCAGAACTTTTGTAATTCATTATTTACCAATTAAAAATATTTAAGTGCACATTATTCCAAAGTAACAGATATTCATTTAAATACAAGGTTTACCATTAAGTATCTTATCCTGATTTAGCTCGATTAGTTCACTTGACTTGGACCCTTACTGATTGGCAAAAACATTCATGTGACTGGGGACACTGCATTTTCAAGCAAAGGGTTTATTTAACATGATTATACAGTCCACAGTGTCATTGATTTCCTAAAAATGACTAGTCATAATTTAAGCCATTATTTTCGCACTATGTCTTTGATAATTTCCTAATCATATAATTTAAAAGAATATTTATCTGATCTTTGTGTTTGTCACAGACTATAAGTGTTGGTATGCAAATGAAAGTTCTCTTTACACTCTGTTTAATGGTGTTATTTTCAACTTCCTGTCACTAAAAGTGTTAAAATTAACAAATATCGCAAATAGGCGAATTTTTAAAAAAAAGTCACTTTTCCTGTCATACAAAAGTGCCAGTAGCAGCTAGAAGCAGGTCCGAAAACCAGAAATTTCAGTATGAATGAACTTTTAAAACAATAAAGATTGATTTGAAGGCGTCCCCGCATTTGCCCAGCGAAAAAGCCATTTTATCATCCCGCCCTAATACCAGCCTGAGTAGTCTGAAGCGATTGTGATAAAAAGGAAATATTTGATTTTCTGCTCAAAAGAAATTTAAACCTAATGGATGTGGAAGAGAGACACATTCTTCTAAACAGATTCTACATTTTCAGCGATCAATAACTGTCAGTTGATTGATAGCTTCACTGTTCAGTGTCTTCTCACTTTTAGAGCTTTCCTTTGTCACTTCCAGTACCATCTTTCAGAAATAATGTCTGTGGTTGAAATCACTCAAAAGCCCAGGATATGAAGGAATTGTTCCTGCTTTTTGAACTAACAACTTGAAGAAAACCTTTTGTTCATTATTATTCGGCTTAGAATACTCAAGACAGAGCATCATCTTGTGGTTATACATCATCCACATTTTGTGTTTGACGCAAAACGGTGGGACTGTTCAGAATTTATGACTGGGCACAGTGGGTTTTAACCACCTTTAAGTTAGAAAAAATTCTAATGGCATGATATCAGCTGGATTTGGTCCACAAGGACATACAGATTACATAACTGAAAACGAGAAAAAAATCTGTTGGGAATTTATTGAGAAAATCACATTTTTATGTGGCAGCCATTTTGCAATGTGATAAACTCCATAAAAGTGTTCTGGAGATCGTCAAAAATTATGTCAATTGCATGAACCCTGTAAAATATAATAAACAAGGACATGCAAATTACATATCTATTAACAGAAAAAAATATTTATTGTAAATTTTGAAGAAAAACACATCTTTATGTGAAAAACATTTTTCGATGTGATAAACTCCATGAAAAGGTCAACCTGCAATTATGTTATTTGCATCAGAGAGGTGTTTGCATACAGTCAGAATCATACTGCATTAGTGTGCTATGATTGCGGGTACAGTAGCCCATCACAAACATGTACTGTACTGGGCAGTAATTATAAGCGCGAAGAAACATGTTTGTGATGGGCACATTTCCAGTTATCAGCACTTGGATAGTGTCTACAATGATTATTATGTGGTCTGTCCAGGATTGCGTGGCCTCCATCCCAAAAACAGAGGACACACACACACCTTTGTGAAAGATGTTATTATGTTCATTAACTGTGCATTTGATTATTTTTAAGTAAAATACAACACTCATAATTATAACATCAAATGGAACCCAAATTATAATTTTGATATGTGAACCAATTTTCATTTATTAAAGGCCTGGCAGGGCATCCAAATGGGCCAAGGCTATGCCAGGAAGTGTTCGGGGAGCAGATTTAATTTCAGCATACTCTGAGCATCTGAGACAGGATTCGGAATTTTTTTTCAAAGCCAGGAACTTCGGCATTTTGTTTGAAATCAGACAGAGAGTTGGATACCTATGAATCCATGATCTTGTTGGGTCAATGCAAATATGCTTAGAAACGCTCCAGGAGGGATAAAAGAATAGTCAAGGACAATCAGGAAGAGGCTCAGGCATTATGCCGACAAAATGAGAAAATATTGCTTCTTGATAGACTGTGTGCAAAGATTAGATTTTTCTTGAGATATCTTGTACTAAGCTGTTTTACACACTTCGAAATATATTTTAGTTCTTTCTTTGAACCTTCTGCATGGTGTCTGTGCTATCTGGAGAACATCTGCATGCTGTGTTTTTGGATTCCCTTTGTTCCTAATCATTCCTGTAGCATCTTGGCCTTTCTGCATTGGTTTTCCAATGTTATGTCCTTAGTCCAGCATATTCTGGAAGATGTCTGCATCGTTGTTGCTTTCGAGACATCTTCTCGATGATAATGAAACTGAGCTGGCTCGAGGACATCCTCAAGAAAATTTAGACACACGTTACTGAAGGTACAAGTAACTAAGTCAATAAAGTTTATCACATGGCAAAATAGCTGCAAGTAAAATATTTTTATGTTTTTCTGAGAAAATTCCGCACAGATTTTCTCATTTTCAGATATGTAATCTGCATGCCCATTCAGGCTATTTCCTGCAGAATTCATGACATCACTATATTTTTTAATGCATTTCTGACCTTTTTATGGAGTTTATTCCATTATAAAATGTTTTTAACATGAAAATGTGTTTTTCTTCAAAAATATCTTTCTGATATTTTTCTGTTGAAAGATTAGTAATCTGCACATCCTTATGGATTATATTGATCTGGTTTAATGCCATGAAAACAAATTTTGATGCTTTCCATAACCCTTTTATGGAGTTTATCACATTGCAAAATGGCTGCCACATAAAAATGTGATTTTCTCAAAAAATTCCCAACAGATTTTTTTCTCGTTTTCAGTTATGCAATCTGCATGTCCTTGTGGACCATATCCAGCAGGCGTCATGCCATTAGAATTTTTTCGAACTTAATGGTGGTTAAAACCCACTGTGTGGGGGGAGGTTGGGAGTTTTGCTTGAAATTCCCGTGAAAAACTGATACCCCCTTAAGTTTCATGCGTATTTTTAGTACCCGCCTCCCTCGACATACAGAGCAATACATACATATGTACTGTTATACAAGGTCCCATATACAGACTAACATCAATAAAGTGAGTTTATTTAGTGAGTGAATTTCCTAGAATGGCATTGAAGGACTGTTGCTAAACTGTTCAGTATATCAGAATTGCATTGATATCAGGAAAAACATATTTTCATGCACAAAGATGGCAAGCATGTGTAACAAATTCCTTTGAAAGCAATTATAATTTCTTTGAAAAAATGTCACATTCACTCCATAATATAGTTTGTTTTTTATCCAATCCATAGATAAGTACTTTTTCACATCCTGCTGCATGAGGCCATCAGCATTCTCCAAACATTTCTTGATTACCACATTGTCACCATCGTTCGTTCCTGAGCCTATAAAGAGGAGAGTTTTAATGACTACCCTAAGCCCTAGGCAATTACTAAGTGTGTAATAAGCAGCTCTAATGACTCGACTAGTAGTTAATCTCAATTCTTCATTAACATCGCAGAGATTTTGCATTGAATTCAAGTATATATCAATAATGTCAGAGTTACCATGGTTTCTGTATGCTTCAATGAGTTTTTCCACCAGTTGAAGATTGGATAACAGGGCTGCGCAGGTGGAGAATGTTTTCAAAGTGAGAAGGGATTGAATAGCATTTTTGGTTTGAATAGCACCCTTATCAATGCAATGTCTAAGCACATTATACAAAGCATGATAGTTCATATCACGACCAGTAATCATTTGCCCAAGTCTTACATCAGCTCCTGCAGAGATGACATCCTCATAGATGAAAAGAAAAATCTGCTAAGCATTGCCTTCATTCATCAAGATCTTCAGTATGTCCAGAGTGATTTTTTAAATTTCATTTTTCCTGCTGTAAATCAAAACTTCCATAAAATTCCTGAAGACTTCCATCCCTATTGCTGAAACGTCATCAACTTACTCAGTAGTGCTTGGAGTTGTCTTTTCCTGTCAACAGGGAATGTTAATATAATAAGAACTATAAGATATTCAAGTTTTGGATTTGGCTTGATTTTTAAAAATCTAATTTGATTCATTCCGTGTCAAATCATCAGATTTTCCAGAAATTTTCCACCACCCCATCAGCGAATTGACTGAAAAAATATATATGTGGTTGTATGTCCCAACGAATGAACTTCCTGAAAATTTCAGCTTAATTGATAGTAACTGTTTTTTGAGAATTTGGCAGAGGAAAAAAAACACTGATTTTACAAGCTTTTTAGATGTCGTTTCTGAGCAACTGCATTTGTTTCTAAATAAAACGATTGATACTAAACCTAAAATTTGGTTTCTAGGCTAACAGGACAATGGGAAAGCTGCAAGAGTAGCTATTTTTTGTCTAGCAAGGTATTGATGAAGCTACGGCCTTGTTGAATCCACCCCTTAAAAATCAATTTTCACTACAAAAATGGTCATAGCTCAAGGGTAGTATCTGGAATAAACAGGAAACTTCCAGGATATATTCTTCATATGTGTGGTCAAATGATATTAAAAAAAATTAGGTGTGTTCAGCCTCGTTTTTTTAATATTAATTTTTGAAAATTAGTGTGTATCTGAGGCTTGTTCAACATCAAAAATAGCTATATCTTCATCATAATAAATGACACATCCCTGAAATTTTCCGATTATCTCTCACATCAATAGGATAAAATGCAGTAAACAATTCAGGAATTTGGTCATCATACTTTACAGGTTCTGCGGAATATTAAATATTTTCCCTTCTTGATTGGCCGTACAATGACTAAGTGGCTATTCCACAAAAGGTATAATTGGCACAGTCTTCAAAATTCTTGTGCTTATTCTATATATGTATGACACATTTGTATTAGAAAATAGAACTTGTGTTCTGCCTCATGTTTGTTATATTAATTTTTCAAATTTTGTTGGTATCTTCCCTCCCGAGCAGCTACGTAAATCAAACCTTTCCCTACGTAATTATTTTGGTTAGAATCAAACGTTTGGCCAAACAATGTATGACAAAGGTAGGGCAAAGGTAATTTCTAAACGTTACACTCAGATTAAAAACCAAACGTAGGTCGCAACCTTAGTAAGAGGTTGGCAGATAGTTTGTTTCATAGTTTGGCCTAACGTTCGAGTCGCACGTAAGTCATACCTTTGGTTGACAGGTTGGAAGAATGTTTGGTCATAACTTTTGGCTAAACGTGTCAGTCATACGTAAGTCATACCTTTGGTTGAGAGGTTTGAAGAACGTTTGACTATTATGTATGACCATACCTTTGATTCAAAGGTTTGTCGAACATTCATTTGAGAGGTTTTTACAACCTTAGACTATTACGTAAGCTATACCTTTGGTTGAGAGGTTTGAAGGAAGTTTGACAACTACGTATGACCGTACCTTTGATTAATAGGTTTGTCGAACATTCATTTGAGAGGTTTTTACAACCTTAGACTGTTTCGTATGACCATACCTTTGATTCATAGGTTTATCAAAGGTATGGTCGCACATTTGGCAATACGTAAGTTCCAAGGTTTCTCCAACGTGTTTTTGATATGTATGGACAACGTTCGAAAGTAATGTTCAGGGCAAACGTCTGATCATACGTATCTGCCAATGGTTTGTTGAAGGTTTGCACAAAGTTGCAGAACCTGGGATCCTGAGTGTCAGAGAGCCTTGTAGCGCCATCTATTCCATACCTAATTCAATATATCTCGTAACTTTGAGATAATAAAACCTGGTGATAATTGGATGAAGCCATAAAGAAATAGTAGCTAAACCAGTACAAAAATTACCAAATAAATATCTTTTAAACTATGTAAGATCAGATTGGGCAAAAAAAAATCCCAAGTACTGCTCAACCACAAATGACCAAGAGAGAATCACTTAAGACCGGAGTTGAAGTGAGCTTACTTGCAGCTCTCCTGAATGCCACCTATCCAAGACCAATTTGGATTGGGATTTTTCCAACTCTTCAGAGTTGAAGTATTAATCCCTCACAAGGTAAGTGAATTTTGTTATTTATATTTATACATTGTAGTCCTTAAATGGACTGCAGACTGCTTGGTAAAACAAGGAAGAAAAGTCTGCCTATTTTGGAGCCACCTTCAGTGCTTGCTGCCTGGCTCTGCTCTCTCTATCTCTCTCTGTTTTTCTCTTCTCTTCACTGTTTTAATATCTTTTTTCCCTTTGCAGGTGTTCAACAAAAAATCTGAACCATGCATCCCAACCCCTGACCTCAAATAAAAAATATTCTTGAAAACCCCTCCCCTTCCAAAAACCAAGAAATCCGTGCATCAAAATCAAATGAGAACATTCTTTATATCATAAGGGCATGGTGTAAGGGTTTTATTTAATTAAATTTTTTTTCCACGGGGGCAGCAGCCTGGAAGGTTGGCTGGACCGCCAGAAGCAATGCGGCAGCCCCCCGGTGTATGCGAGCGCTCCGCCCCTGGCCGCATGAATCCACAAATTTCACATCGCCGATTTGACTCGCTCGCCGTGAAGCCTACACAACCTCCCCAGTCCATCCGAAGGAGTCATTTAACTAAGAAGCATCCTAGAATCAATCGGCCATGGTTAAATAAATTGTTACGGTGGTATAAATGGTGTTCTAGACCGAAATAAATCCAATCCACACGAGCGTGTGCCCAGCCATGGCCGCCTCATCCGAGTTCTGCGCATGCGCAAGACACAGCGCGCTGGGCTGGCTTGCTACGCCTGACGCCCCAGAGGCGTATAACGACCGATCCTTCAACGTGGGGGGTACGTAGTCAATGGAGGTTGGAGAAAAACGCAATATTTACGATATATACGTACGTAATAATCTCGTAACCAATTGTCGACAAAATACGTAGTTTTGGAACGTTTTGTCCGATGTGGATGGGAGGTTTAATGCTACCTTAGACCAACATTGGATCGACGTCATTGTCCAGAAGGGTTGGGATTTTTCAATATCAAAAACAGCTGGATTTCCTTGGTAGTAGATGCCACATCCCGAAAATTTCCTGTTTTCTTTCATGTTTATGGGGTGGGACAAGTCACTCACTGCTATGCAGGCAACAAGGAAATTGTAAATAAGATTTAAAAAAAAGAAAGATTCAGAACAAATTGTGTGTGTATGTAATTTGTCTTGTCGAGTTCTATATTGCTACTGTGAGGTGCCACATAATCATAAACTATTGTACCAGCTAGCTTTAAAATTGGATAGTGATTTAACAAATATATTTTGTTAGCGAAAATTAGAAAATGACTTATAATATTATTTGCAACATGATATATCAACTTATGACTTTTAAACAAATGTTTTGAAAGATATAATGAGTGAAATCTTTATATATTTGTATATATTTATTTATTATTATTTTTTTTAAATTATATATATATATATATATTGTTCATTTTGCACTTATTTTTCTTCTTATAAATTTACTTCTCAGTTCTTCCCTTTCTAAAATTATATTTATTACTCAGCTTGCTAATTGATCTTTGTTTGTCTAATTTTTATTGTATCTATTTAAAAGAGTGTGCTTATTCTATGTATGGTAATGGCAGATACGCCATGAGGCGTCAGCCAACCAATCTGTGTGAATCATTGTATATTGTTTTAAACTGTTGAGATGGTCAATAAAATTGAAATTGAAATTGAAATTGTATGATGCAGAGAATAGCTCAGGCATGTGTTGGGCTAACTTTACGTTCCGTGGAATTTTAAATATTATTATTTTATTATGTGTCATTTATTATGATGAAAATATAGCTATTTTTGATGTTGAACAAGCCTCATTTACACAATAATTTTCAAAAATTATTATTAAAAAAACAAGGCTGAACATACCTCTAATTTTTTCATATTATTTGACTACACATATGAAGAATATATCCTTGGAGTTTCAAGTTTATTCCAGATACTACCCTTGAGCTATGACCATTTTTGTAGTGAACATTGATTTTTAAGGGGTGGATTCAACAAGAACGTAGCTTCATCAATACTTTTGCTAGACAAAAAATAGCTACTATCGATGCTTTCCCTTTGTCCTTCAACCTAGAAACCAAATTTCAAAACCTTTGGTTGAGTATTATTGGTTTTATTGAACGAAAAGGCTTGTAGCACCTAAACGGATGCCTGAAAAACTTGTAATATCAGCAATCTTAAAACCTCGGTCAAATCATGGAAAATTGACCAATTAAGCTGAAATGTTCAGAAAGCTTGTCCTTCGAGGTATAGAAAAAAAAAAATTCAGCCAATTCGCAGGTGGGGTGGTGGAAGCCACTTGTTGATCTGACATGGAATGACCCATTTTGTAAATTTATTGGGATTTGAATCACCCTGTCAGATTAAAAAAAAAAGTGTAACTCTTTCAAAGAAGCTGGAGTCATGATAATGGTAACTTGTCTTGGCTGCTTCTTCTGTAATATTTTCTTTCCGCGTAATTCATGTAACTAAATTTAAATTCACTGCTGTAGATGTCAATTTTTTTTTCAGCTGCAACAAATTCTCACAGAATTTTAATTTTATGTGAACAAGTGTGGAAATTTTTAAATACAGTAACTTAACTTTGTTAAGGCTCACTGTTTTTTAACTGATCATGCCATTTTCTTTCCACAAAAAAAACGAATCTTGGGATTTGAGTCCTACTATTCATATCAGGGGGCCTCAATTTGTTCACAATCACAAGGGGAGGGGGGAGTGTGACAACTCGGATAAGTGCTCAGGGCCCAATGTTTTTCCTTGCATGATGCAAAACCTAGAATTCTGCCACTTGAATGTGAAAGGGCTTGCAAACCTGTTCTTATTCGGCCTCTCATGGATGCCTATCATAATACAAACTAAGGCAATCAGGTGAGGAACACACAACATAAGTTCATCTATGTTCAAAACGTTTGACTTCGCAAGGAATGGCATCAGGTACAGATTTCCTAAAATTTTTAACACTATGCCAGTTTCTTTCAAGCAAAAAATATTCACACATAGTCAATTTGGTTTTAAGATTCATATAAGGAAAAAAATGATAAAGAGTCATTCTACTATTTGTTCCATTTCCAACTGCTATATTTGCATTTAAATGAAATCGTTTTTTCCCATACACTTTCACACTACATCTCCCAGGTACGGCTGGACTCCTCTTTTGGGTCAGTCAGCAGAAACATAAATGCAGAATTCCTATTCAACCTTTATGACATATGTATCTGTTTGATGCTTTTTTATGTCAATAAAATTCTATATATATATATTAATAATCTTTTCTCCTTGATCAGCTTCTGTACCCCTGCTTATTTGAACGTATTTATTACAGGATCTCCTCAATAACGCACTTCTTGCCTTAGAGGGGCCTATAGCTCATTGTGTGATTCTTCTATTGTGCAAAATACTCATGAAAATTATGTTATCAGAGCTACAAAAAAAAAAATCTGAATCAGCATAATGAAAAGCATCGTGTCAGATAATTTGATACAATTTGGAATTTCATTTCATGTCTTATCAGTAATAATATAGATCTCTAAATACTACAATCTTAATTATTCAATGATTATCTACATGATCTTAAAATTAAGACTCTTTTGCTTGACTCTTATTTGAAAGTTTAATTATTTTCTGGTGCCTGCCACAGTATCTTCAGTAATTTCATACACATCAAGCGCAATTACGGAACTTTTTTGTGTCCATTCTACCCATTCCCCTGCACAGAGCAAACAACAAACTTTGTCACATAGCCAGTATGCTGTCTAGTCGTATTTAACTGATACACATAAGATGAGGGATTAGACTGTTTTAGAAAATTTTACAGAATTAACGAATATTTTGATTGCTCGTTTACAACCTGTGAATTCACATCAAGATTTCTAATATTCGCGAAGCGAATTGAGCACAAGAGAGGACTCAAAAATCAGTGCAGTGATGCTCTGAACATCAACAGTCCACAACTTGAAATTAGGTCAAGTGGGACCAGCTTCTTATCAATGATTTGGTTTCGCATTAAAAAAAACAAAAACATAAGTATTCATCTTCAAAAGTGTCTTAAAAATTCAATTTATATGGTAATATTCCATGTTACTATAATTTTTATGGAATAGATAATTATTAGCCTTGACAAGCTAAATTAAATTATTAAAAATTAAGTGATTAATTTCATTTCAAAATAGACAACAAGAAAACATAACAAAATTAAAATTAAAAAATCTTGCAATGTTGTTTTTTATTACTATTATGCTATTATGTAATATCAACAATCTTACCTAGACAGTGCTTTCAGTATTGTCTGCCTTTTTACCATTAGGATGATTATCAATCAATCTATAAATCTTAGGCCTATCTATCTGTCAATCTGTCTATTTATCTACATTGTATCTATTATTATATATTTTATCTTTATATGTTCTATATTTCTCTTGTCTTTCTTCTGTCTTTCTAAATTTTTGAAACAGTTACATAACTGACTTTCATACATTGAATATGAAATAAAAATAAAAGTTATGGTAACACCGTAAGTCCTAAAACTTTTAATTGCTGCGCGAATTTCATGGCAGTGCCATTTACATATTACGTAAATACAGCACACTGGACATATTATGCTGTACTATAGGTGATTTCTAGTCTAACATTTAAGATTTTATACTTTGTTGGGTCATTTGGCATGGAGAAAATAGTACACAGTTTTAAGCAACCATTGTTTTCGGTGACAGCAAAAATCACTGTGTTCATATTTCCATGATCATTTGACTCTAATCCCAACTTACCTGTCTGTCTCTGCAAGGGAAGTTGCGGTGTCTTGATATCTGGAAATTTTATTTGAAATCAATCAGTAATTGTCAAATTACAGGATGAATTTATATTTTTTTATCGTTAAATGTTTTCTACTTACGATTTCTCTTCGAGACTTCTTTTACACAAATACAGTATACCAGCTATGTTACATGTTATCAATGTATTGTTTGGCATGAAGCAGTGGCGGATCCAGAAACGATAGTCTAGGGGGGGCCCGGACGTGTTTCGGCATTCGCGGGCCCGCATTATCGCAATTTTTCTTCAAAATGCTACTATTAATCTTGGTGGTCTAGGGGGGCCCGGGCCCCCTAGGCCCCCACCTGTATCCGCCACTGTGGAGCAAACAGTACACAGTAAATAGCAACCTTTGTCTCCAGTGACTGAAAAATTCACCAACTTCAGGTATCAATGACTCTCTTGACTAGTAGGTGGTGGAATTCCAACTTACATATTTGCTTCCAGACGAGAAGCCATGGCAAGTGTCTTCTTGAAATGTGGAACTCATACAGCCAACAAGAACCAACACTCAGATAGTGCGTACGTAGGACTGCTAGCCTGCCTTGTAACATATGCCTAGGCCTATCTAGTCAGCTATCTATGTCCGTATATATATATGTGTCCATTGATCTATCCATCTATCTATCTATCTATCTATCTATCTATCTATCTATTTATCTATTTATCTATCTATCTTTAGAGTTAGAATATCTATCCATGTTCTGTCCCATATCTTCTGTCCTATATTTCTGTGTATCTTCTGTTCTTCCTTCATGCGTTTCTACTGCGTCCTTTCTTCCGTCCTTTCTTCCTTCCTTCCTTTCTTCCTTCCTTCCTTTCTTTTCCTTTCTTCATTTCTTCTCCTTCCATGCCTGATGTCTCCTTCCTTTCTTCTCCTTCCTTCTTTCTTTCCTTTCTTTACTTATTTCTTGCTTTCCAGGGGTGGACTGGCACCATTTTGGGCCCGCGGCAGAATAATTCAAGGGCCCTTACGTTCAGCATTATTTCAAAATACTAGGCCTAGTACACATAATTTGGTAAATAGTTATTCGAGTGGGGGCCCCATGTGAAAGGGCCTTGTCCTGTTCAGTTAATTTCATTGCATAAACTTGTTTGGCTCTTTCTTGGGTCATTCCATGCAAAATCAACAAATGGTCCCAGCATGACCACCTCCGATTTCTTTCAAATTTTCCGTGTTTCAAAAACATAATTAGGAAAGATCAAATCCAAAATTACAGGGCGATAGCTCAATTATTTTCAGAGTTATGCTGAAAATAATTTTGAAAACTTGGAAAAAATGCTGAAAAACGTCTATTTGTAAAATTGTCATTTCACTTCAAATTTGGACCTGAACTGTTTGATTTTTTTATACAATGCCAGTGATACCCTAAACTAATAAATAGAAGCAGTAAAGTGGTTTTCCACAAGAATGCCTGTCAAACAGAAGTTTTTATAGTTGACTTATTTATCACACTAAAATCCAATATTCATGAATTTTTTTTGCCTACCTTAAACACATCCCAAAATCTTCATATTTTGCATGGTAGTCCTTTGCCATATAGTGCATGAGTAAAATAAGTATATTTAAGGTTACCAAAAAAAAATCATGAAAATTGGATTTTAGTGCGATAAATCAGTCAACTTTGAAAATTTATGTGGGACAAGCAATTTTGTGGAAAGCCACTTCTCTGCTTCTGTTTATGACTTTTTGGTATCTTATGCATTGCAAAAAAATATCAAAAAGTTTAGGGCAATATTGAAAGTTTGATAGCCATTTTAAAAATGGACAATTTTGACATTTTTTTTCGTATTTTCACAATTCATTTGATAATAACACCTAAAATATTTAAGCTATCGTCCTGCAATTTTGGATTTGCTCTTTCCTGATAATGTTCTGGAAACGTAGAAAGTTTGAATGGAATCGGAGACGGCCATGCTGGGGATTTTTGGAAAATTGTTTGATTTGGTGTGGAATGACCCTCTTTTAATTTTAATTTGTTGCCACCTTGAATGGGCCCCCCTGAGTGGATGGGCCCGTGGCAGCTGCCACTCTGCCACATAGGCCAGTCTGCCCTTTTTGCTTTCTTCCTTTCTTTAATAAATCTGTAAACACTCGCTCTATGTGGCTGGCACTGCTATCACAGCAGTTAGAAAAGCATAGTAGAAGTATATTTTTAATAAAATCACCAAGAAGTTGTGAAGACCTGGCAAAATTGAAAAGAGCTTTCAATGAGCCACAAGTAAACATACCGTACTTGAGGGCATTATCAGCGGGGGGGGGGTATTATCAACACCCCTGGAAGTGTTTGCCTGTTTGCAGCTTAGTCAAGCGCACATGTCTTGGTGCCAAAAATCCTTAATGTTCATGAGGCAATTCTTAAAGGATTTTGGTAGTCATTACAACCTAACTAAGGGCCTAACTGGCCTCAGGTCACATGTTTCTGCACAAGAAATAACACCTCACTTTTTAAATCGTCACTTTTAACTCCCGAGATAAAAGGACGTTATGTTGTGTTGACCGTCCCAATCAGCTGAAACATGAAGTACATGTAGGGCTCTGGAAATGGGTCCCAAACATTAGGTCCTATCCCTTTCAAGGCATTAGGCCCGTTTTTGAGTCCTTACACATTGCACTGTCCAAATGGGGGAGGGGGGTTGAAGAGTAAACCCGTAAAAGTAGAATGGGGGGTATTATCAGCACCTACCCAGGCCTCTATTCAAGGGGGGCCTCTATTCGAGGGGGGTCCTTTATTTGAGTATATATGGCAAATGCATTGGAACAGTATTAGCATTTTAGTATCTTACACCTTACCACTGCATTAGATTCCCACAAGTACATTACACCATATATTCAGTTTTTCTTGAATTAATTCCACATTTCTATCTTATTAGCAGCACAATCAGACCTATAGCCTGAGTTGTTCTGTTACAAGGAATGGGTGACAGAGGGCCCCAATAGGTGAGAAAATTATTCTATCCAAAATGGGTCCATTAAGTGCACTATCTGGCACTTTTAACAATGCTACTCAGCACCAAACTGTTTAAAATGCCATACATGTGCTGATAATACCCTCACTATGCTGATAATACCCTCCAATAACTGCATCTACATTTTGGTCCCCACCGGTACTGGAACTAGACTGACTGGGACTGTTGTCTGGTGGGATTTTGCAAAATGGTTATGCTGGTTCCCAGAATACTTGTATGGTGGCATTTGACCTAGTTTTGGTACTTCCATGACCTCCTTTTGCTTAAGGTGCTGATAATACCCTCAAGTACGGTACTACAAAAAATAAGATTCATACAATACATAGTTTTAAGAGGAGGTGATGCACAGAGTCAAAATTATAGAATTTGGCTCGTCATAAGGCCTGCTTCTGGCAGTCCTAATAAAGAAGATATTTATATTTCTCAGTTAAAGCAACACGAGTCTAGCACAGACTGACGCTTCTTGGAAAATGAAACTACACTGTTCTCAAACACTTGAATGTATGTGTAAGCACTAAGCAAGTTAAGTACTCTGTTATCTGGTGAAGACTCAATATAGTTCCTTATCAGCAATATAAGGAGGTGGTCATGTGATATATTCATGATAATAGGTAAAAAGTGTGTTTATGTCTTTATGGTACATACACTACTGGCCTAAAGTTTGGTAACATTGTCTGGTTTTTACCCTAAGAAAATAAAGTCTATCTATCTATCTATCTATCTATCTATCTATCTATCTATCTATCTATCTATCTATCTATGCCAGGATCATTTGTGGCAATTTTGATATTATAAATGTAAGAGGTGAAGATCTTGTCAAGCAACTGAACTGGCAAAGTGTTTCTCAGCGAAAAAAATATTTTCTAGCAAAACAGATGTATAACTGTATTTGGTAATGCACCTGATAACTTATTGTCTTGGCATGTGAAACTAATAACTTAAACACACAAAGTAATGACACAATGAATGTTCAAATTCCATTTTGTAGAACTAATGTTTTCAAGAAATCTTTTATATATAGGGGTTCTACTGTGTGGAATGATTTACCTGGTCAAATACAAGAGTCACTATCCGTCAGACTCTCAACAGGCATAACTAGGCCATACAGGCTATAGGGTAAGTTTCCATGAGTCCGACAGCAAGATTGTGGACATTTTAGAAAATGTCATCTTGCTTGGCCTATATTGATTATCAACCAGTATCTCAAATTAAACATTTTCACCATCTCATGCAGAAATTTGTCAATTGACAAAACAAGGATTGAATGCTGGGTCCTAAACTTTCTAGAATAAAATATGGAGAGGGGTAACCTTGAGTCGGACAGTTATCTCTCTAAACAAGACATTAAAGATACTGATGTTTAAGGAGGTTTTAATCTATTGATAAGTTCCATATTAGATCACAAAACAGACCAAGCTAAGTTCTAACGAATTGTTGAAACGAATTGTTAAATGTACAGAAGACTTATCAATGCCTTAGGGCAGATATCATAAAATTCTGCAAAATTACTTACCACAACATGGTCCACAAGTTACATTAGCACAATGGCGACAATGCTGATCTTGCAGTTACATTAGCAGTTACATTAGCAATGAAAAAAAACAGCTACCACTCCAAGTTGTTTATTTTGTCTGTGATCTATATAGGTAAATAATGCATATTTTTCAATAAAATTTCAGAATTTCATATCTTAGATTAGCAAGAACACTGAGAAATTACGATGCAAAAGTTGCTAATGTAACATCAGAGTCCAGTGAGACGGAATGGAGTTACATAAGCAGTCTCTCTTATTTTTCCTATTCAAAAATAGTTTATAGTTATGAAGGTAATTACAAATGGTGCCAAACAAGTATTTTAAGTGAATTTTATGAATCACATATCATTATGTTTGCTAAAGTGTTTTCTGTTGATTCTACAGTATGCATGGTCAGATGACCAGTAAGTTTTTCCTTCCATTATTGTCCTTATGAGAGATTAAAAATATTTTTTAAGAGCAAAAAGTGGCATATTGGTGGATTCTTTTATTGATAGTTATTTTTTAGCTCACTGATTTACTTGATGATGGGTTCACGTGCTTCAAGAAGCAACAGTTAGATAATAAAAAAGGTGGGACAGTTTAAGATACTCTGAGCACATTTTCGTGAAATCTGCCTTAGGCCTGTGAAAGATCCTTCAATATGACTAAATTTGACGAAAATAACAGTTCACAATAAAAAAAGTTAAGAAAAAAAGGGGTTTTTACCCCTTCTGCAGGGCTATGAAAAGCACCCTATGTAAATTGATATATATGCTGAAGCGTGCACTTTCAACAAAGATGGCCTTATGCTAAAGATAGATACCAAATACAGGGTTAAGAGAGCTCTTAATTGTCTACTTCACAGCAATTTAAAATGTCCGACTAAAGGAGACATTTCTAAAATGTCAGACTGAAAGAACATTACCCTATGTGTACGAAATTCCATCAATGTACATTCAACAGAGGATGATATTGACTTTGCAACACAAAAACTGATTGCAAGTCATTGGAAGAGACCAACAACAAATGATATCAGTGGATGATATAGACTTGTAACACAAAAACTGATTGCAAGCTATTGGACGAGACCAACAAAAAATGATATAGGTGGATGATATTGACTTGCAACACAAAAACTGATTGACAGCTATTTGAAGAGACCAAAAACAAATGATATCAGTGGATGATATTGACTTGCAACACAAAAACTGATTGCAAGCTATTCAAAGAGACCAACAACAAATGATATCAGTGGATGATATTGACTTGTAACACAAAAATTGATTGCAAGCTATTGGAAGAGATCAACAAGAAATGGTAACAGTGGATGATACTGACTTGCAACACAAAAACTGATTGCAAGCTATTTGAAGAGACCAACAACAAATGATATCAGTGGATGATATTTACTTGAAACACAAAAACTGATTGCAAGCTATTGGACGAAACCAACAACAAATGACATCAGTGGATGATATAGACTTGTAACACAAAACCAGATTGCAAGCTATTGGATGAGACCAACAAAAATGATATCAGTGGATGATATTGACTTGCAACACAAAAACTGATTGCAAGCTATTTGAAGAGACCAACAACAAATGATATCTGTGGATGATATTTACTTGAAACACAAAAACTGATTGCAAGCTATTGGAAGAGATCAACAAGAAATGGTAACAGTGGATGATACTGACTTGCAACACAAAAACTGATTGCAAGCTATTTGAAGAGACCAACAACAAATGATATCAGTGGATGATATTTACTTGAAACACAAAAACTGATTGCAAGCTATTGGACGAAACCAACAACAAATGACATCAGTGGATGATATAGACTTGTAACACAAAACCAGATTGCAAGCTATTGGATGAGACCAACAAAAATGATATCAGTGGATGATATTGACTTGCAACACAAAAACTGATTGCAAGCTATTTGAAGAGACCAACAACAAATGATATCTGTGGATGCTATTGACTTGTAAAACAAAACCAGATTGCAAGCTATTGGAAGAGACCAACAACAAAATGATATCAGTGGATGATATTGACTTGCAACACAAAAACTGATTGCAAGCTATTTGAAGAGACCAACAACAAATGATATCTGTGGATGCTATTGACTTGTAAAACAAAAACTGATTGCAAGCTATTTGAAGAGACCAACAACAAATGATATCTATGGATGATATTGACTTGCAAAACAAGAACTGATTGCAAGCTATTTGAAGAGACCAACAACAAATGATATCAGTGTATGATATTGATTTCAACACAATAACTGATTGCAAGCTATTGGAAGAGACCAACAACAAATGATATCGGTGGATGATATTGACTTGCAACACAAAAACCGATTGCAAGCTATTTGAAGAGACCAACAACAAATGATATCATTGGATGAAATAGACTTGTAACACAAAAACTGATTGCATGCTATTGGACGAGACCAACAAAAAATGATATCAGCGGATGACATTGAGTTGCAACACAAAATCTGATTGCAAGCTATTTGAAGAGACCAACTACAAATGATATCGGTGGATGATTTTGACTTGCAACATAAAACTGATTGCAGGCTATTTGAATAGACCAACAACAAATGATATCAGTGGATGATATTGACTTGCATCAACAAAATTGATTGCAAGCTATTTGAAGAGACCAACAACAAATGATAATAGCGGATGACATTGACTTGCAACACAAAATCTGATTGCAAGCTATTTGAAGAGACCAACAACAAATGATATCAGTGGATGATATTGACTTGCATCAACAAAATTGATTGCAAGCTATTTGAGGATACCAACAACAAATGATATCATTGGATGATATTGACTTGCAACACAAAATCTGATTGCAAGCTATTTGAAGAGACCAACAACAAATGATATCAGTGGATGATATTGACTTGCAACACAAAAACTGATTGCAAGCTATTTGAAGAGATGAACAACAAATGATATCAGTGGATGATACTGACTTGCAACACAAAAACTGATTGCAAGCTATTGGAAGAGGCCAACAACAAATGATATCAGTGGATGAAATTGACTTGCAACACAAAATAGTGGACGGGTTAAGTGCATGGTGACTTCAAGTCATGATGCAAAGGTCCCCTTTGGCAGAGATGTTCATTGGGTCAAAACAAAAGATTTAATCCTGAGACACACGCTGTATCTCAGATTCAAGATGGCTGCCGGCGGCCATTTTGAATTTTGACGCAAATCTCACAAGTTCACTAATTTTGATCACAAATTAAAGTATGACACATCAATTTCAGCCAGAATAAGGGGATCATGGTCTTTAAAATAGTCATAACTATGATATAATGAATTTCAAGATGGCCGCCGTCTGCCATTTTGAATTTGTGTGGCCAAGATCAGCAGTGGGCGAGTAAAGTGTAGGATGACTTCAGGTAATTGCAAAATAACTCTTTTAAAGATGGATAACAAAAGGTAGGAGCTACCTGTTAAATTGTTAAATACTCAGTTGGGGTATTTTTTAATATAATATATGTTCACTGGATTTTGCTCAGAAATTTTTTTTGGGCAAAAGCAATTTTTTCAGATTATAATTATAATGTTAAAGGCTGGCTGCTTATTAGGGCGTACCAAAAAACAGCAATGTTCTTTGATTTTTGCACCTGTCGGGGGAATTGTGCCTTTTGGTGAGTGAATCAGTTGGAAAAAAAAATTTTTGAAATCGGTCAACTCCTTACGCCGGTTTACCCCCTTTGAACAATAAGGGGTCTGAAAACACCAAAAATCGCCGTTTTTATGCATTTTTTGTCAGTAAAGAGAATCACAGATGAAATATTTCACCCAAAATGCTGTCCATTTCCATCAGGCAAGGTTATGACATCTATATAAAACAAACTTGACAATTTTGGTGATGAAATTTATCTGTTTTGCCCTTTTTTTTTGACAAAAATGCCAAAAATCACAATTTTTCACTTCGTTTTAGCATGTTTTTCTTAGATACAGTGCCACTGCACATACTTTTCTTGTCAAATGAATAGATGTTTTCCTTATGAAGCCATTTTATCCCATTGGTGACATCCTTGTCATCCCTGAAGTCTTTAAAATTAAGCCATCTATTGCAAATATAAAGTTGTTTGTCTTGTTACTTACGACTAACGTAGATATAAAATATACAGTTTTACACTGCAGTTTGTGCTTCAATTCCATAATGGTTTTTTAGTTTTATGTATAATTTTGTAGGTAGTATTATCGATTACTATATTTGTTTGCAGTTGAGAAGCCTATATTCTCAATTGCGATGATCCTACGATGAAAATGGATTATAAAAACTGATTTATGTGCACTTTGCTTATTATTCTGATATTGGAATTCTAAAGATACTCAATGCCACAAAATTGATAAATATAGTTTTACTGATCAACCTCCAACAGCAAATCTTTATCAACCATCAATCATTAGAAACAATTCTGCTTATCATTGTCTCAGTTTGGTAAAATAATTGATACTGACTCTATACCATCTTGAGATGCAGATCATGTTTTTTTTCATAGACAGAGTAGTAGTAGGGTTGGAACTTACAGCAGTTTTCAAGCGAGCTTGGTCGGTTCGCTGACTAGACCCCACAGCCCAGACTATCAAGCAATTGACAAACACATTACAATCACATTAAAATATCAGTCAAGATACTGCAGCTGGTTGACCTTGGAGACATTTCTTTGTTTTTATATAGCAAATGGTCAACTTTTAAGGTCAGCACAGCAGTTTATTGGTCTACCCAGATGTCAGGGTGGACATCAGCACACTTTCATTTTCAGGGATCTTGTCAGCGAACTGACCAAGCTCCCTCGAAAACTGCTGTAGAAAATTCACTGCACACGGGGTAGATAAGATAGAAGACACCACACTGTCACCACAGAGAAAAAACCATAAGTTCCTATTGTGCATTTCTTAGATCAGTTATGTCATTTATGAAAGCGAGAACTTTTACACCATCCCCGCCTTAGTGCTGTAGTACTGGGCAAGAAGTTGGAAACAGGAAATTACATGCAGCAGGAATTATTTGCCCTCACTTGGAATGCCTACATTTGAGGCTTGAATGAATATTTCAAGTTGTAAATTTATCTATTTTTCTTATTTGATTTGAATTGTGATAGCCCTTTCCACCTTTTATACTTTTACAGAATCAGTGTTGTGTTTGTATTGTGGGAACAATCTAATTTCATGATGTCTAACTCATTCAGAAATCATTGTTATCTAGGTATAGTAACAAGTCTGCATACAATTGACTTATTATGAAGAGTCTAAAACCTGGTCTGAATCTCAAGCTGGCATAGAGTCAGTATCAATTACTGAGACAATGATGAGCAGAATTGTTTCTAATGATTGATGGTTGATAAAGATTTGCTGTGAGAGGTTGACCAGTAAAACTATATTTATCAATTTTGTAGCATTGAGTATATTTAGGGCTCCAATATCATAACAATTAGCAAAGTACACATAAATCAGTTTTTATAATCCATTTTTCATAGTAGGATCATCACAATTGAGAATATAGGCTTCTCAACTGTAAACAAACATATTGATCGATAATACTACCTACAAAATTATACATAAAACTAAAAAACAATTATGGAATTGAAGCACAAACTGCAGTGTAAAACTGTAAATTTTATATCTACGTTAGTCATAAGTAACAAGACAAACGACAAGATTAATAATTTCATAGCATCAACTTGAGTAAAAAAAAGAATTATTTGTAATGGATGGCTTAATTTTAAATACTTCAGGATTGACACCAATGGGATAAAATGGCTTCATAAGGAAAACATCTATTCATTTGACAAGAAAAGTATGTGCAGTGGCACTGTATCTAAGAAAAACATGCTAAAACGAAATGAAAAATTGTAATTTTTGGCATTTTTGCCTAAAAAAAGGGCAAAACAGATAAATTTCATCACCAAAATTGTCAAGTTTGTTTTATATAGATGTCATAACTTTGCTTGATGGGTATGGACAGCGTTTTGGGTGAAATATTTCATCTGTGACTCTCTTTACTGACAAAAACTGCATAAAAACGTCAATTTTTGGTGTTTTCGGACCCCTTATTGTTCAAAGGGGGTAAACCGGCGTAAGGAGTTGACCGATTTCAAAAATTTTTTTTTCCAACTGATTCACTCACCAAAAGGCACAATTCCCCCGACAGGTGCAAAAATCAAAGAACATTGTTGTTTTTTGGTACGCCCTACTGCTTATCTGACGTTTCTCCCATACTAAGAAAACATTGGATATGAATTATGCACTGAATATAATAAGGCATGTGTAGTAGATGAAGTAAAATAGTGGCTTTTGATGTGCTAGGTTTTATTTGCCAACAAAACCGAAGAGGTAAATTTGACCCATTGAACTCTTAATACCACATCACATGTATACATACAGTCAGATATGAATGAATATGGTTCTCTGCCTATGCCTCCCCTTCCTTGCCACTAAGCTCTTACATTCTCCATCAATGCCTCCTTCCTCTCTGTATTCACCCTGTCTAGCTCGTGGGCCTCCCTAGTAATATCTTCTACTCTACCTCTTCGTAGAATATGTATCTTCCCTCTCTCATTTTCCTTTCTGCCTCTTCCCAAGCTCTGCCCTCCATCTCCCCTCCCTCTCTGCCCAGCATATACCTTCTCCATCTTCTCATGATCTAGTCATCTCTCTCACTCAAGACTGCATTCTGCCTTCCTGTACATTGTATCTGTCTTGCTGTTGCCTTCAATGGCTCTTCCCTCCTCCGCAGCTCCTGCCTCCTCTTTGCCCAGGGCTCCACTTCCTGCTTCCTCCGGATAGTTCTGTCTTCCATCTCTGCTCCTCCCATACATTTGCCTTCTCCATCTCTGCCTCCTCATAACCCCTCCATTTGTTTGCCTCTGACCCAATTGTCTTTCTCTCCTCCTTTATACCCCTCGATTTCCCAACAGTTCTTTTATCCTCCCTCTCCGCTCCTCCGCCAATACACTTTAGTTCTTCTCTCCTCCAGCTCTGCTCCTCCCTAGCACCTGCTTTTTCCATCTCTGCCTCCTCTTGGCCCCTCCATTCGTTTGCCACCTCCCCAATTGTCTTTTTCTCCTCCACCTCTGCCTCCTCTATACCCCTCAATTTCTTGCCTCCTTCCCAACAGTTATTCTGTGCTCCTCCCTAGCATTTGCCTTCTCCATCTCTGCCTCCCCTTGGCCCCTCCTTGCATCCTCCCCAATACACTGTAGTTCTTCTCTGACCCAACTCTGCTCCCACTTGCCTTCTCCATTCTCCAAACTCCATCTCTTCCTCCCCTTTGCCCCTCCAGGTTTTGCATCCTCTCCAATAGTTCTTCTCTCCCCCATCTCTGCTCCTCCCCAGCATTTGCCTTCTCAATCTCTGCCTGCTCTCTTCCCCTCCATTTGTTTGCCTCCTTTGCAAAGGTTCTTCTCTCCTCCAACTATGCTCCTCCCTAGCATTTGCCTTCTCCATCTCGGCCTCCTCTTTTCCCCTTCATTTTTTGCCTCCTCCCCAATGGATCTTCACTCCTCCATCCCTGCAACCCCCTAGAATTTGCATTCTCCCTCTCCGTCTCCTTGCATCCTGTTTTCTACCATTCTGCTTTCCTTAAGCTATTTCCACCTCTCTGATATTGTTAATAGTTGTTCTGTGCTCCCTCACTGCCTCCTGCCAGGCTGGTGCCTCCCCCTATCATGCCTCATTGGTTTCTCCCTATTATTCTTGTATCATTCTTCATCTACTACACATGCCTTATTATATTCTGTTTAAAGTATCCTAACTGTCTCCTTGAATCTTACTTTACTGAGTATTTAATGTTCCCTATTCTGTCCATCCCTGTCCATGGTGTCCATCCCTGCTTCCTCAAAGAATCGCTACTATCCCCTCCATAGGAGTACAAGTCCAATCTCCCGGCAAATAATGAGTACTTCAATATTTATATTTGTATTAAATTCATATCTGTTGTGAAACTAGGAAATTTCAGCATTTGGGGCATTAACATTGTGACTTTGATAGTTAAAATGGTAGTGAGTTGAAGTTCTTTGGGACTGCTTTCATCAAATTTACACCCTGGAATGTTCAGACCACATCTGAGATTGTTTGAATTTAGTTGCCTCCTGGGGGCTTAAAGAGTCCCCACACTCCCTGCCATGAGTCTTAAGCTCTACGGACCTCAATTGTCCTCAGTAGCAACTGCACATCCCTTCTCCCAAAGAAAAGCCTGGCTGAGAAAGTATTTGCATGAAATCTACTGAAACCATTGATTACAAAATCCAAACAAATGTTCCTTAGATAGCCCATAGTCATTGGCTGCCTATTTGCAAAAAGGTGATTTTACTTGTTTAAGTTAAAAAGTGTACTTGTCATTCAAAATACATCAAAATGAGGTACTAGACTTAATTCTGGGACAAATAGTTCATGATTTATAAATTTACAGGAAAATATCAAGATGGCCGTCAGCCGCCATCTTGAAGTGAGTTCAATGCATCATTTACTATCATTTGTATATATATATATTGTAATGGACTATAAATCAATTCAGTTAGGTCAATCACATTACAGAGAGTCAATACTCGATAGTGATGCATTCGTTGTAGCAATAAATAACTTTTATAACACACAAATCTACGAAATCTCCGATGGCTGCTGGCAGCCATCTTGGGAAAAGGTGATCAAACATGTGTTTTGGGGTTAAACCTTTAAAATGAGTATTTATCCAATGAATTTCATTGCAAAGAGGACATTTGCATGATAACCAGAAGTCATCCTAAACTTTACCCATCTATTGTGGATCTTGACCACACAAATTCAAAATGGCAGCCGGCGGCCATCTTGAAATTCATTATATCGTAGTTATGACTATTTCAAAGGCCATGGTACCCTTATTTTGGCTGAAATGTATGTGTCACACTTTAATTTGTGATCAAAATTACCAAACTTGTGAGATTTGCGGCAAAATTAAAAATGGCCGCCGGCAGCCATCTTGAATTTGAGATATAGCGTGTGTCTCAGGATTAAATCTTTTGTTTTGACCCAAGGAACACTTCTGCCAAAGGGGACCTTTGCATCATGACTTGAAGTCAAAGGCCTATAGGGGAAGGTGGGGCATAACCACCCCCAGGGGCATAACCACCCACCCAGTGGCTCAAGGTGATTGGTTCCACATAGTGAAAATATTGTTAGTGCAGGTGATTTTACTTGTGAAAGACACATTTTTAAAAGAAGGGGTCGCTAGCGAAAGGCAGAACCATACTGACCAGCTCAGTTTGTTTAGTTGTTTAGCTTTTTTAAGCGGCTCCATCTTATTTTTACATTCTACATAAACGAGATGTAAGGTATCGGTAATAGCCATTGTCTTGGTTCATATTCTGATTAATTTTTAAAATGGATTTAACTGTCGTTAAATCATGTCATGAGTGATAATAGGGGTAGTGGCTGTTTTACCCCAATATGGGGCATAACCACCCGCCCCTGGAAAAAATACAGTAGGGGGGTGATAGAAACAGGAACGGGGTTTTCAAAAATTTACTGTAAATGTGTGAGGAACTTGGGAAGGGTTGGCATAGATTATGTCATTTGGGTTGTCTTGAAAAACCAAAAGATTGGTATTGGCGGGAGCCTCCCAGAGAGAAATATCTGATTAGTCACTACCATAGCAAAAGTGAGGACACTGATATGGTTTGTTACTTTCCAAGTCAAGAGCACCTGCATTTTCATCAGAAAGGGACATATTATCCTTCAACCAGATATGGAAATCCTCCAGTTATTTTTGTTGCTGGTACCTCGGGGGAGGGGTTATGCCCCAAGGGGTGGGTGGTTATGCCCCAAGCATGGGGCATAACCACCCACCTTGTACCAAAAACTATTTCGTATTCCTGTGCTATAAGGGAGAGTCATTTGATGCTGCAGGTAGGGGATATGAAAGTACTCTAAGAGTGTGCCATATTGCCAGTTGGAGTTCTTAATTGTGTTGGTCATTAACATCCTGTGACATATTTCGTCTTAGGGGGGTGGTTATGCCCCACTCTCCCCTATTTTGCACTTAACCCGTCCACTAAAAACTGATTGCAAGCTATTGGAAGAGACCAACAACAAATGATATCAGTGGATGATATTGACTTGTAACACAAAAACTGATTGCAAGCAATTGGAAGAGACCAACAACAAATGATATCAGTGTATGATATTGATTTGCAAAACGAAAACTGATTGCAAGCTATTGGACGAGACCAACAACAAATGATATAGCTGGATGATATTGACTTGCAACACAAAAACTGATTGCAGGCTATTTGAATAGACCAACAACAAATGATATCATTGGATGATATTGACTTGCAACACAAAATCTGATTGCAAGCTATTTTAAGAGACCAACAACAAATGATATCAGCGGATGATATTGACTTGCAACACAAAAACTGATTGCAAGCTATTGGAAGAGACCAACAACAAATGATATCAGTGGATGATTTTGACTTGCAACACAAAAACTGATTGCAAGCTATTTGAAGAGACCAACAACAAATGATATCAGCGGATGATTTTGACTTGCAACACAAAAACTGATTGCAAGCTATTGGAAGAGACCAACAACAAATGATATCTATGGATGATATTGACTTGCAAAACAAGAACTGATTGCAAGCTATTTGAAGAGACCAACAACAAATGATATCAGTGTATGATATTGATTTCAGAACAAAAACTGATTGCAAGCTATTGGAAGAGACCAACAACAAATGATATCAGTGGATGATATTGACTTGCAACACAAAAACAGATTGCAAGCTATTGGAAGAGACCAACAACAAATGATATCGGTCTATGATATTGACCTGCAACACAAAAACTGATTGCAAGCTATTGGAAGAGACCAACAACAAAATGATATCAGTGGATGATATTGACTTGCAACACAAAAACTGATTGCAAGCTATTTGAAGACACCAACAACAAATGATATCAGTGTATGATATTGATTTCAACACAAAAACTGATTGCAAGCTATTGGAAGAGACCAACAACAAATGATATCATTGGATGATATTGACTTGCAACACAAAAACTGATTGCAACCTATTGGAAGAGACCAACAACAAATGATATCGGTGGATGATATTGACTTGCAACACAAAAACTGATTGCAAGCTATTTGAAGAGACCAACAGCAAATGATATCAGTGGATGATATAGACTTGTAACACAAAAACTGATTGCAAGCTATTGGACGAGACCAACAAAAAATGATATCAGTGTATGATATTGATTTCAGAACAAAAACTGATTGCAAGCTATTGGAAGAGACCAACAACAAATGATATCAGTGGATGATATTGACTTGCAACACAAAAACAGATTGCAAGGTATTTGAAGAGATCAACAACAAATGATATCAGCGGATGATATTGACTTGCAACACAAAAACTGATTGCAAGCTATTTGAAGAGACGAACAACAAATGATATCAGTGGATGATATTGATTTGCAAAACGAAAACTGATTGCAAGCTATTGGACGAGACCAACAACAAATGATATCAGTGGATGATATTGACTTGTAACACAAAAAGTGATTGCAAGCTATTTGAAGAGACCAACAACAAATGATATCAGTGGATGATATTGACTTGCAACACAAAAAATGATTGCAAGCTATTTGAAGAGACCAACAACAAATGATATCAGTGGATGATATTGACTTGCAACACAAAAAGTGATTGCAAGCTATTGGAAGAGACCAACATTACACAACAACAAATGATATCAGTGGATGATATTGACTTGCAACACAAAAACTGATTGGCTAGACTTCCGCCCGACGTTGATATCTGCTATCCGCTGTTGTGCCACCTGATAGAATCAACATCCTGCCACCAATGGCCAGACATGGTGGCCCAATGTCGTACCCATTGGTTGAACTAACATTCTGTCACCCTCGGCCCCACGCATGACGCAACGTTGGTCTCAGCATAATGGTGGCCCGATGGTACCACCTATAAGCCCAACAGAATGCCACCATTGGACGGTCATCTGCCCGACGTTGATATCTGCCCGATGGTGGCCCGATGTTATACCACCGGTCAGAACCAGCACCCTGCCACCATTGGCTGGACATCCGCCCAACGTGCGACATGTGGCCCATGACCGGTATGCCAGCACTGGCCCGACATCAGTGCACCAACATTGGCCCGTCATCAGTAAACCAACATTGGCCCGATGTAATTTTGCTCATCGGCCCGACGCATGGCCCTATGTTGGCATCAGCCCAATGGTGGCCCAATGGTGGCCCAATGGTGGCCCAATGGTGGCCCAATGGTGGCCCAATGGTGGCCCAATGGTGGCCCAATGGTGGCCCAATGTTATAATATATAATGGCCCATCATCTGGCCAACCACTACCATATCAATCTTAAACTGATCATATAGAAGTGGCCCAATGTTGGCTCCACACTCTCCCAATATCAGTTATACGAGGAGTTGCAGATGTTGGCTCAACCACTACTATTACTATTTTAAACTGATAATATACAAGTGGTCCGATATCAATTCAATGCTTTCCCAATACTGGTTAGACGACAAGTTGCTGATGATGGCCCAACCTTTCTGCCCAACATCTGGCCAACCATTAACATAGCCATCCGAAATTGAACATGTAAAGTGGCCCAATGTTGGTTCAATGCTCCTCCGATATCAGCTATGCGATGCGCTGCCGATGTTGGCCCAACCTATTGGCCCAACATCTGGCCAACCGCTACTTTTATTATCTTAAACTGAGAATATAAAAGTGGTCCGATGTCGGTTCAATGCTTTCCCAATACTGGTTACACGACGAGTTGCCGATGTTGGCCCACCCTATTGGCCCAACATCTGGCCAACCATTACTAGAGCCATCACAAATTGAACATATAAAAGAGGCCCAATGTTGGTTCAACGCACTTCTGATATCAGCTATGCAACAAGCTGCTGATGTTGGCCCAACCTATTGGCCCAACATCTGGCCAACCGTTACTTTTATTATCTTAAACTGAGAATATAAAAGTGGTCCGATGTCGGTTCAATGCTTTCCCATTACTGGTTACACGATAATTGCCGATGTTGGCCCAACAGGTTGGCCCACCCTATTGGCCCAACATCTGGCCAACCATTACTAGAGCCATCACAAATTGAACATATAAAAGAGGCCCAATGTTGGTTCAACGCTCTTCCGATATCAGCTATGCGACGAGCTGCCGATGTTGGCCCAACCTATTGGCCCAACATCTGGCCAACCGTTACTTTTATTATCTTAAACTGATAATATAAAAGTGGTCCGATGTCGGTTCAATGCTTTCCCAATACTGGTTACACGACGAGTTGCCAATGTTGGCCCAACCTTTTGGCCCAACATCTGGCCAACCATTAACATAGCCATCTGAAATTGAACATATAAAAGAGGCCCAATGTTGGTACAATGCTCTTCCGATATCAGTTGTGCAGGGAGCTGCCGATGTTGGCTCACCCTATTGGCCCAACATCTGGCCAACCATTACGAGAGCCATCTCAAATTGAACATATAACAGTGGCCCAATGTTGGTTCAACGCTCTTCCGATATCAGCTATGCGACAAGCTGCCAATGTTGGCCCAACCTATTGGCCCAACATCTGGCCAACTGCTACTTTTACTATCTCAAACTGGGAATATAAAAGTGGCCCAATGTTGGTACAACGCTCTTCCGATATCAGTTATGCGAGAAGGTGCCGATGTTTAAAAGTGGTCCAATGTTGGTTGAACACTCTCCCGATATCTGTTACACAAGCACTCCAGAGGAGTTGCCGATCTTGGCCCAAGCCCTTGGCCCAACATATGGCCAACCATTACTATAACCACCTTAAACAGAATAAGTAAAAGTGGCCCAATGTTGGTTCAACGCTCTATCGATATCAGTTATGTTAGGAGTTGCTGATGTTGGCCCAACCTATTGGTCCAACGTCTGGCCAACCACTACTCTTACTATCTTAAATTGAGAATATCAAAGTGTCCCAGTATTGGTTATACTCTCCCAATATTGGTAATTTGAATAATTTGAGCGCTTCAAATGTACTCTTTTTTCCTCTTTGCCGTTTGTCATAGCCATTTTGGCCAATGCAGAAAATCTAAAAAGAGGGTCTAATTTTGATAATCCAATGAGTTACCAATATTGGCCCATTTTCTTGGTTCTATGCTCAGCCAAACACTGGTTTAACTATCTCGGTCTATGCATGAAATATTTGGCAGTAGACACGCATCGGATAAATGCTGGGCCGCTATCGATGTTGGTCCACTCCTGTGGCCCGGCCCTACTTTGAACCAACTACGGTCATAATCATATTCGATGCAGAAGCACACAATTTTTATAAAAATGGCCCTAGGCTGGCTCAGTGTTGGCCTGATGTCAGAAACCCAAAAGCTGCTGATACATTGATAGACATGGCCTAACATCGGCCCACCCCTGTGTTACCAACGTTGGACCAACATGGAACCATCATTGGCCCACAATAGAATTTAGTCTCGCACTCGAAGGTTAATTCTTTTATGACATTTCATGCAGTGTGGAATTAGTGCACAAGTGCACCAAGCTCCAATGAAGGAAACTTATCTTTCTTTAGAACATCATATATGACTTTTCATAGCAATCTGATGCTATTACAATTGAAGAAAATAATTGCTGAAGATCTTGCTGCGGGATGATTCCCCATTTTGGAAAGCAGCAACTTGAAAGCTGCTCCATGAAGAATGAAGATTTGCTGGATTCTCAGTGGTAGATGGAGTTTTATATTTCCTACATTTATGAGTTATGTCAATGGGTTTCAGAGATTCAGACAGCCACAAATGTATATATTTATTAAAAGGAATTTAAACCATTTTGGACAACTGATTGCTGCATGTAAACAATTTGCGTTCATATGGTGGGCCGACATTTAGCCGATGTGGCATTTTTCTGGCATGCTGCTGCTGTTTGGTCTTTTGAAATAATTAATGTTAGCGCAGAAATTGGTGTCAAAATCATTTTATGATTTAGAATGTGTGTGATAATTTTCTTTTATGAACATAAAAATTAATAATTTACTTGTTAATTAGGTAATGCCGGACCAACACCAGACTGTCATTTGACTAATGCTGGACCTAAAGCTGGACCTTAAGCAGGACCTAAAGCCGCACAAAGCTTGGATGAAGTTCGTACAACAGTGTGACAAAGCTGGCGAGGTGGGAAACAATAGGGATACCGGGGTAAGTTGTACCACGGGGTAAATTGTGCCGCCCACTGTTGGGGTGAAATGAAGAGCTTGGCAAAGAAGGCTGTGGTAAACAGCCTCTGTTCACTAGCAGACAGAGCTTTTGATCTATTAATAGCCAAGCTGTGTGAACTTATTAATGCCCTGCTGGTCAAGCCTCTTTGAGCATGAGCAGTTCCTATTAGCAATCAACTAATTTCAAATCAGTGGGCTTTCAACAGCCTAAGGGATAACTGCTCAAGCTTTAACTATTTGAAATGGTATGTAGAATTTTTCATATGGATTGGGAGTTTGTATGTATGTTTATCGAAACCTTTAATTGTTTGTTTATTGTTGTTTTACCTACTAACTTTATAATCTCTCTGTTTGACATGTACAGTCCATTGATCAGCTGACTGTCTGAAATTTCAATTTGATAGTAGCTATATGCTAAACAACATATTTATTGTTTATAGGGTAAAATTTGAAGACTACCACAACACCAATTCTGGATCTGATGCAAGGGTTGCTACAGTTCGTAAGTAAATTATTGTGTTTGGATAACTTTGATATTTAGACGATTAATGATTGATATTTGATGTAACATTATGTCTTGTTTTATTTGATAAGATTTTAATGTTGTTAACTCTCTAGTAATTCATACATTTAAGTCATTATGATACTTAAAAGCTAATTCTACATTTAAGCAAATTCATAATTTATTGTGTATTGCTAAGAGTTTACTTTTATACCCAGCACTTATCTATGATTGATTTGCAAAGACTGTGCGGCAGCAAACCCTCATAAATGTCCATTCATAATACATTAATGTTAAGATAGTTGATTTTCATTAATGATAAGATAATTGACTTAAATGTTTGTTTTAACATAGTATTTGAGGTGTTTCTTTGTATCAATTTTAGATTCACCGATCGTGATTGTGATGTGATTCTTTATGATGACGATTACAATGATCTCGTCAAATGAAGTGGCGGCGGAATTCTATGAAGGCAATGCCTCCCATATGTACCCACTTGGTCAACATCATTAGGCATCAAGAAAAAAATACCAAGTATGCAGGTATGAAAAACTACACTCATAAATTCAATTTCCTTGCTGAATACTTAAAGTGTCGAGGACCAAAATTCTTGTTTCTCAGTCATTTGGTATTTGCAATAAGGTTATGTCCCTCTGGTAAGACGGGGTTAGGGGGGAAATCCAGATATTTGTTAGATTTCATCTTGCATTCTTTGTTTATTTTTTACAACTAGTTTTATCCAGAAAATCAATTTGGCGTAAGTTGTGCCGTTTGGACTGCGGTGAGTTGTGCCAATGGTATGACATAAAATTATTTATCTTTTTTTGTCTTCATTTTACGCAAGGGCTTCATGTGTTGTGAAATAAATTACACTGAAAGGAACATGTGTCAAAAGTGCTATACCGCCCTCTAAACAATACATAATTCTCTGTCTCTGTTCGGGACTGTCAAGTAGCAGCAGAATGCTGATAGTCCCTGGAAAATCGAATTGGGTCAACAATAATTTGATCTGTTTTGGACAGATCACCAGATCAAGTCGAACAATAGCTGTCCATATTACTACGCCAAACTACTTTCTCAATGCATGGTTGCTGGCAAATATCCAGTCCAGTGCTTTGAATGAAAATGTTTGGAAATCATGAGACAAATAGAAAGTTTTGAAACTTTAGCATACACTTTGCCTGTGAAAGGGATGATTTTACTCATCAGAAGTTTGATGGTATTCAATCTACTTATGCCATTTACTACATAATAAATTGTGGTCAGAAAAGGGTCCAAAAAGAATGCATTCTCACTTATTCACTTGTCCATACAAAGCCGATGTTTTTGTTTTGTGATATCAAAAATGCTCAATTGTATTTATTCTGTTACTTTATGGAGATTTATGAACTAGAACAATAATATAATTCACAATTTCATAAAAGCTGTGTTACACTCAGCAAAATGTCTTGTCCATGCCACAAGTGGCCCCCTCTAAACTGGCAATATATGTGAACTACAATGTATACATCCTCCATGAGAAAAAATAGTTCCAACTTGTTTTGGTATTTACAAGCTGTCTGCTTAAAATTGAAGCCAACAAAATTCAGATTAGACACTTGCAGCGTTTTTGGAAATAAACTAGACCGTCACTTCATGATGGAACTGTCCTGGTCTCTTCCACACTGTCCTGGTTTCTTCCAGAGGTCGAAATTCTGTTGACCGCTCACAGGAGCTCGCGAATTTTGCACCCTAGGTGGCAGCAAATAGCGGTCAACTTGTAGACAGCATAATTCTAGTTTTTGCAGCATTTTAAATTTTTGCATAAAATGGCTCATAAATGTTTCATTAGTTTCATGTAACATGTCAGCCATAAGTTAAAAACATGGTACAAATGATCTATCAGAAGAAACACGTGAACTACAAGGTGTTTTTGAATAAATTAAGCAGAACAACTTACCCCAGCATGCGGCACAACTTACAAGGCACCTGGCCAAGTTGTGCTAATTGACCTACTTTTTTCCAATGCCTACCACGATCTTTCCAATAGTCAGACTGCCCTGAAACTTCGGTCGATTCTGACAAATGTATTATATTGTGATACCGGATTTTCAGATTGCATGATTTTAAGCTTTGGTTTTTCAGAAAATAGGCCAAAGTGAGCTTGAACAAACTTTGGTGTTAAAAAAATTGACAAAGAAAACGGCTAGCGCAGTGCTGTAGAGGAAGGTCAGATGAACATTTTGATGTATCAAACAAAAAAATCAGTTTGGACCTTTTTGAGATGCTGGAGCTTTAATTTTATTATTCATCATACCCAATTCTTAACATGAAATATCCATCAAAAAATGCTCGGAGTTACCTATTTTTCCTGTTAAGTAATATCTAAGATGAAAGTCATTATCCAAAAGTAAAAATATGCAGTCATTGTCTCTGCAGAAAGTATGTTTGTGGAAGACGCTCCGAAGAGAAGTGATGGAGTTAAAATGTTTATTTAATAATTGACATGAAATGAATTTGGTAAATATTAATTGACATGAAATGAATTTGCTATGTAAATCGAATAAATATATACATTGAAATTATTTGTAAATGGAACACATTGAGTATACAAATGAGTAACAAACATAAGAGTTCAATATAGACATGAGATTAGAAGTCCGAAAATCCTCACTTCTTGGGGAAGAACGTAGTGACAGGCCTCACTCTGTAATATTCAAATATTAGAGAATGGCGGCAGGAATAGTCCGAAGGCACTAGGGGGCAGCGTGATGATCGAGTAAAACGCTGATCAGAGGACTGACCGCTCAACGGGATGGATGGATGGATGAGTGGGGCTTTACGTCCTGCATGTATGACTGCTCGATGGGGTGAAAGCTTCTCCACTGTTCGACAAAAGCGTTCCACTGCGTTGAAACGTGTTTATCACTTCATCCAGTCTGATGGGGTGTGATAAACCTATAACAGCTAACATTTCTGGCTAAAGGGCTGAGAAAATGTTTCAAATACCAAGTTGTGTTAGTTATATTATTCATCATCTCTTTGTAACAGGCTTTGTTGAGATTTTTGTGCACTTTATCACAAATTTTGCCACAGTGAAACAAACATTTCATAACTATGTGAAAGGATAGACACATTTGAGTTTAGAAAATGCATGCAGAGACTGTTTGTAAGTATCTGCTTCATTACGAAGTTGAATCCCCTGATATTACAAGAACAGTCTTCGCAATTGGCTAATATACAAAAGCAACATTAAAGCTATAAATAAATAACACTATTTGTGCTTAATGAATTTCGAGTACTTAAATGGATGTTGGTTGTTTAATGTTGATGCAGGTTATCTGGCATCCAAAATCAATCAGTCTTTAATCAAATACAACAACAAAAATAGAATACATTCAGTAAATTATGTGAAAATGTAGTTAATATAAACATGTGCAACTTTTGCATATCAAGACTGTTTTGTCAAAGTGTTTTACTTCATAGTTAACTAAATGCTTACAAACATTCTATCCATGCATGTGTTTTCTGGTGATTCACACAACTTTTGGCTCCACTTTACATGGTTGCAAAAGTATATATTTCACAGTGGTGAAATTCCATTATAAAACACACAAAAAGACAATATCACACAATAGGTTAAAAAGTGTGGTAGATTATACTACAATTATTCACCAGAATGATGAGACTATAAAGGAAAAGTTGACAAACATATTTTATAAATTTTCTGAGAAATGTTTACTGTTATAGGTTTATCACACTCTGTCAGTCTGGATGAAGTAGTATGTACTTTCTTTTGTGGTGATGATTGCATATTTCTTCTTCTGAATAATTTCTTTTATCTTAGATATTAGGGGGAAACGGGGCACATTGGGACGTCTTTGAACGTCTACTAATTTTGCTCAATGCTGAAAGCACTGAAGAACTCAGAAGTTTGCATGAATATCACCAATACTATTGAGCTGAAATGCAAGGCATAATAAACTAGACTGCACCTACCCTTTTGCAGCCAGAGAGTCGTAAAAATGACTGTCCCAATGTGCCCCACGTGGCACAGCCGGGGCACATTGGGACATCAATTAAAAAAATCATTTTAACACTCCATGTGCAATAGATATCACACGTAAGTAGTGCATAAGACAATATAATAGTTCATAACTTTAAACAGTTTTAAACATTTAACATAAACTATCCTGGGTGCGGACATCTATGTAAGTAACACACAGTGCTTTGCGACAAATTTGTTCACAGAGCATGGTAATCCACTATACCTCTATTCACTTTGGCCTGAATACCTGTTGTGTGCTGTCCCAGGTCTTTCAGTTGCCTTGGACACTTAAATGCTGCCATACTAAGTGCGTCCCAATGTGCCCCGAATTCGCTGTCCCAATGAGCCCAATATGACTTTTACACCAAAATGCAAATTTATCGGACACCAGTGAGTGTGTTTATCACGATAGCAATTCATAACTGTGCGTTACGATATATAAAATTCATACAAGAACTGAGGAAGCCTCATTGTTCATGGTTTGTCCACAGAATGGTTCGAATTGAACCCGTCCATATTTACTTTAGTAGTAGGAATACAAACTTTTGCTTGCCATACTTCTGCATGTGGCTGTAATTTGTCTATAAAACCATGGAAACATCAGGATGTGAAATTACAAGATACGATGGCACTACCATATCATATACCTTGCCAGGATCCAAGAAAACCCCACCGTCCCACAGTGCCCCGCGTGCCCCGGTTCCCCCTACCTACCAGGAAAAATGGGCAATTTTGATTACTTTTTGATGGAGATTCCGTGCTAAGAATAGGGTGTGATAAATAAAAAAAACTTACACACAAATATCTCAAAAAATTCCCTGCAGATTTTTTTGTTTGACACATCAAAACCTCTACATCACTGCACTAATCTTTTTTTTTTTGGTCAATTTTTTTAATCCCAAAGTTTGTTCAATCTCACTGTGAGGCCCAACGTAAAAAATGGCACAACTTACCTTGTGTCCCCCTGTATTAACAATAACATGAACACAATGATGACTGGGTGGCTGAGTGGTGCCTGCTTGCGCCGCTAAAGGTCTTGGGGAACCCGAAATCCCAGCTGGATGTCATTTTTATGTTAAATTGGTGGCCCCTTGTATCAGTGTCTGTGCTGGGCAAGTAAAAGATAACTTACATGGGGTAAAAGCAAGTTAAGGACTCCATCTCATTAATCAACCCTGGTGAGCGCTCAGAACTTGGCGTAGAGAGCTGCACTTACCATATATCTATCTATATAGATCTATCTACGACTGATAATAATATATATAAGTTTTAATATAACTGATTTCACTTAAAGGTGCTTGCAATGCCAACTTACTCCTGATATTTGATCTTCTTTCCTCTGCGCAGTCTAGATGTCAATTTTTTTGAGTACTTGGTCATGAGGCCTCGTGGCTGGATCCACCCCCCTCTCCGTCCCTCAACAACCATCAGCTCTCTCCAACTATATTTGGCTTTCTTCAGCTACTTTGGTTTCCATCAACTACCTTCAGCTCCCCTCAGCTACCCTCTCTTCCCTTAACTACCCCAAGCTCCCTTCAACAGCTTAAGCTTTCCCTATGCTTCCCTCAATTACCCCATGCATAATAAAACAGTGGTCACCCGTGAGTGTGAGGGTGTATCCTGCCATGAAGCCTGTCATACTTTGGTGCAAGTAAACATTCTGCAACAAACTTTATGTTTACATTTTATCATTGTGTTACTCATTAAGAATTGAACCGTGTACTTTAATTGCAGAGTCAACAAACTTGAAGTTAGATAGGATATTGGATTATGTGAACCCACACACCCTTGTCTCTCTGAGCTGACCGGATGGATGGACGCCATTGGATGGGTGATCAGGGCTTAACGTCCTTTATTTATGCACTTGGTACGCTAATTAGGAAAGGAGGGCGACACAGTAATGAGGTGAAGAATGATTAAAACTGCATCCAACATAGGCCCAGGTGACCCTTCAAGAGCTGGATTCGAACCCTGGACCCAGCGATTGGCAGCCCAGCAAGCTACCACTGAGCTAACCCTCCCTCTCAGGCTGACTGGATCTTAGTTATTAGAGGAAAGACGAAATTAAATCAAGAAAACGGACAAGGCTGAAGATAAAACTAGCTGACTGGAATTATCACAAATGGTAGCCTTTCATCATTGAGAAATACACATGGCAATGATCAAGACTGACAAATGCTCTGTTATTTTACACAAGATTTTGCATGATGTACTGATATTGTCTACCAGCTGATATTCACACTGTCTTTTTTGTACAAACTGTATTTTGACTGTAAATTCTAATGATTAAACATAATTTATAATTTTCATAGCATTGTAATAGAAAGACTAAGTGATTTTAACATTGTGACATACGTATGGTTAAAATACTATTTGAATCCAAGCAAGGTGCACTTCTACGAAATTGTTTACCCGTGTTTTTTGAGCTTCATGATTTTTGTGGTTAACTCATGCTCTACTTCTTATGAATTCTTTGTTCGTTGTGCTTTTAAACATAATTTTCATTTCTGTCTTATTACTGTGGGTGCAGAACAACCTTCTATTATTGGATTTCTTTTGCTACTGATCCGTAAATAAAATTTGACTCACTTTCTTACTAACTTGTAAAGTAACATTGGTGTCCTCTTTGTAACACAACTGTCACTGTAAGCATGTATAGATGTCCAATGTGTAGCAGATGCTGACGTTGAGCAATTAAGAGAACGTCGGGCTGACATTGTTGTACTGATTTCTGGCCAATGCTGGCTTACCGACCAAGTGGTTTTGAAGTAGGATCAGTAGCGGCAGCATGTTGGCCTGATAGGTGGTGTAACATTGGGCCAGCATTTGGCCACCTTTGGGCTGATACCAATGTCGGGCCACGCGTCGGGCCGATGAGCAAAATTACATCGGGCCAATGTTGGTTTACTGATGTTGGGCCAATATTGGTGTACTGATGTTGGGCCAGTGCTGGCATACCGACCATGGGCCAAAGGTAACACGTTGGCCGGATGTCCAACCAATGGTGGCAGAATTCTGGTTCTGATCGGTGGTACAACATCGGGCACCCTTCAGGCAGATATCAACATCGGGTGGAGGTCTGGCCATTGGTGGCAGGATGTTGGTTCTAACAGGTGGCACAAAAATGGGCCGCCATCGGCAGATATCAATGTCGGGAAGAAGTCCGGCCAATGGTGGCAGGATGTTGGTTCAAACAGGTGGCACAAGAGTGGGCCACCATCGGGCAGATATCAACGTCGGGAGGAAGTCCGGCCAATGGTGGCACGATGTTGGTTCTAAAGGTGGCACAAGAGTGGGCCACCATCGGGCAGATATCAATGTTGGGAAGAAGTCCGGCCAATGGTGGCTGGATGTTGGTTCTAACAGGTGGCACAAGAGTGGGCCACCATCGGGCAGATATCAACGTCGGGAGGAAGTCCGGCCAATGGTGGCAGGATGTTGGTTCTAACAGGTGGCACAAGAGTGGGCCACCATCGGGCAGATATCAACGTCGGGAAGAAGTCCGGCCAATGGTGGCAGGATGTTGGTTCTAACAGGTGGCACAAGAGTGGGCCACCATCGGGCAGATATCAACGTCGGGAAGAAGTCCGGCCAATGGTGGCTGGATGTTGGTTCTAACAGGTGGCACAAGAGTGGGCCACCATCGGGCAGATATCAACGTCGGGAAGAAGTCCGGCCAATGGTGGCAGGATGTTGGTTCTAACAGGTGGCACAAGAGTGGGCCACCATCGGGCAGATGTCAACATTGGGCGGATGTCCGGCCAATGGTGGCAGGATGTTGGTTCTAACAGGTGGCACAACATCGGGCCACCATCGGGCAGATATCAACATTGGGCGGATGTCCGGCCAATGGTGGCAGGATGTTGGTTCTAATAAGTGGCACAACATCGGGCCACCATCGGGCAGATATCAACATTGGGCGGATGTCCGGCCAATGGTGGCAGGATGTTGGTTCTAACAGGTGGCACAACATTGGGCCACCATCGGGCAGATATCAACGTTGGGCGGATGTCTGGCCAATGGTGGCAGGATGTTGGTTCCAACCGGTGGTATGACATCGGGCCACCATCGGGTAGATATGAATGATGGGCCGATGGCAGATCAATGGTGGCTGAATGCTGGGCTAATAGGTGGTGCGACTTCGCAACACCATTGGGCCGATGCCATCATCGGCCCATGTGTCGGGCCGATGAGCAAAATTACATCGGGCCAATTTCGGCCGCCGATATTGGGCCGATGAAAACACGGACGTTAGGCCATCATCCAGCCACCGTCACAATGTTGACTGGGTATGGATGATATTGACTTGCAAAACAAGAACTGATTGCAAGCTATTTGAAGAGACCAACAACAAATGATATCAGTGTATGATATTGATTTCAGAACAAAAACTGATTGCAAGCTATTGGAAGAGACCAACAACAAATGATATCAGTGGATGATATTGACTTGCAACACAAAAACTGATTGCAAGCTATTGGAAGAGACCAACAACAATTGATATCGGTGGATGATATTGACTTGCAACACAAAAACTGATTGCAAGCTATTTGAAGAGACCAACAACAAATGATATCATTGGATGATATAGACTTGTAACACAAAAACTGATTGCAAGCTATCGGACGAGACCAACGAAAAATGATATCAGCGGATGACATTGACTTGCAACACAAAATCTGATTGCAAGCTATTTGAAGAGACCAACAACAAATGATATCGGTGGATGATATTGACTTGCAACATAAAACTGATTGCAAGGTATTTGAATAGACCAACAACAAATGATATCAGTGGATGATATTGACTTGCATCAACAAAATTGATTACAAGCTATTTGAAGAGACCAACAACAAATGATATCAGCGGATGACATTGACTTGCAACACAAAATCTAATTGCAAGCTATTTGAAGAGACCAACAACAAATGATATCATTGGATGATATTGACTTGCAACACAAAATCTGATTGCAAGCTATTTGAAGAGACCAACAACAAATGATATCAGTGGATGATATTGACTTGCATCCTCAAAAATGATTGCAAGCTATTTGAAGAGACCAACAACAAATGATATCAGTGGATGATATTGACTTGCAACACAAAAACTGATTGCAAGCTATTGGAAGAGACCAACAACAAATGATATCGGTGGATGATATTGACTGGCAACACAAAAACTGATTGCAAGCTATTTGAAGAGACCAACAGCAAATGATATCAGTGGATGATATAGACTTGTAACACAAAAACTGATTGCAAGCTATTGGACGAGACCAACAAAAAATGATATAGGTGGATGATTTTGACTTGCAACACAAAAACTGATTGCTGGCTATTTGAATAGACCAACAACAAATGATATCATTGGATGATATTGACTTGCAACACAAAATCTGATTGCAAGGTATTTGAATAGATCAACAACAAATGATATCAGCGGATGATATTGACTTGCAACACAAAAACTGATTGCAAGCTATTTGAAGAGACCAATAACACATGATATCAGTGGATGATATTGACTTGCAACACAAAAACTGATTGCAAGCTATTTGAAGAGACCAACAACAAATGATATCAGTGTATGATATTGACTTGCATCCCCAAAACTGATTGTAAGCTATTTGAAGAGACCAACAACAAATGATATCAGTGGATGATATTGACTTTGCAACACAAAAACTGATTGCAAGTCATTGGAAGAGACCAACAACAAATGATATCAGTGGATGATATTGACTTGCAACACAGAAACTGATTGCAAGCTATTTGAAGAGACCAACATTCCAACAACAAATGATATCAGTGGATGATATAGACTTGTAACACAAAAACTGATTGCAAGCTATTGGATGAGACCAACAAAAAATTATATAGGTGGATGATATTGACTTGCAACACAAAAACTGATTGCAGGCTATTTGAATAGACCAACAACAAATGATATCATTGGATGATATTGACTTGCAACACAAAATCTGATTGACAGCTATTTGAAGAGACCAACAACAGATGATATCATTGGATGATATTGACTTGCAACACAAAATCTGATTGCAAGCTATTTGAAGAGACCAACAACAAATGATATCAGTGTATGATATTGATTTCAACACAAAAACTGATTGCAAGCTATTGGAAGAGACCAACAACAAATGATATCAGTGGATGATATTGACTTGCATCCTCATAAATGATTGCAAGCTATTTGAAGAGACCAACAACAAATGATATCAGTGGTTGATATTGACTTGCAACACAAAAACTGATTGCAAGCTATTGGAAGAGACCAAAAACAAATGATATCGGTGGATGATATTGACTTGCAACACAAAAACTGATTGCAAGCTATTTGAAGAGACCAACAGCAAATGATATCAGTGGATGATATAGACTTTTAACACAAAAACTGATTGCAAGCTATAGGACGAGACCAACAAAAAATGATATAGGTGGATGATTTTGACTTGCAACACAAAAACTGATTGCAAGCTATTTGAATAGACCAACAACAAATGATATCATTGGATGATATTGACTTGCAACACAAAATCTGATTGCAAGCTATTTGAGGATACCAACAACAAATGATATCAGTGGATGATATTGACTTACATCACACAAACTGATTGCAAGCTATTTGAAGAGACCAACAACAAATGATATCAGTGGATGATATTGACTTGCAACACAAAAACTGATTGCAAGCTATTGGAAGAGACCAACAACAAATGATATCAGTGGATTATATTGACTTGCAACACAGAAACTGATTGCAAGCTATTTGAAGAGACCAACAAAAGATGATATAGGTGGATGATATTGACTTGCCACACAAGAACTGATTGCAGGCTATTTGAATAGACCAACAACAAATGATATCATTGGATGATATTGACTTGCAACACAAAATCTGATTGACAGCTATTTGAAGAGACCAACAACAGATGATATCATTGGATGATATTGACTTGCAACACTAAATCTGATTGTAAGCTATTTGAAGAGACCAACAATAAATGATATCAGCGGATGATACTGACTTGCAACACAAAAACTGATTGTAAGCTATTGGAAGATACGAACAACAAATGATATAAGTGGATGATATTGACTTGCAACCCCAATGTTCATTGCAAGCTATTGGAAGAGGCCAACAACAAATGATATCAGTGGATGATATTGACTTGTAACACAAAAACTGATTGCAAGCTATTTGAAGAGACCAACAACAAATGATATCAGTGGATGATATTGACTTGCAACACAAAAACTGATTGCAAGCTATTGGAAGAGACCAACAACAAATGATATCAGTGGATGATATTCACTTGCAACAAAAAACTGATTGCATTCTATTTGAAGAGACCAACAACAAATGATATCAGTGGATGATATTGACTTGCAACACAAAAACTGATTGTAAGCTATTTGAAGAGACCAACAACAAATGATATCAGTGGATGATATTGACTTTGCAACACAAAAACTGATTGCAAGTCATTGGAAGAGACCAACAACAAATGATATCAGTGGATGATATTCACTTGCAACAAAAAACTGATTGCATTCTATTTGAAGAGACCAACAACAAATGATATCAGTGGATGATATTGACTTGCAACACAAAAACTGATAGCAAGGTATTGGAAGAGACCAACAACAAATGATATCGGCGGATGATATTGACTTGCAACACAAAAACTGATTGCAAGCTATTTGAAGAGACCAAGAACAAATGATATCGGTGGATGATATTGACTTGCAACACAGAAACTGTTTGCAAGCTGTTTGAAGAGACCAACAACAAATGATATCAGTGGATGATATAAACTTGTAACACAAAAACTGATTGCAAGCTATTGGACGAGACCAACAAAAAATGATATAGGTGGATGATATTGACTTGCAACACAAAAACTGATTGCAGGCTATTTGAATAGACCAACAACAAATGATATCATTGGATGATATTGACTTGCAACACAAAATCTGATTGACAGCTATTTGAATAGACCAACAACAGATGATATCATTGGATGATATTGACTTGCAACACTAAATCTGATTGCAAGCTATTTGAAGAGACCAACAACAAATGATATCAGCGGATGATACTGACTTGCAACACAAAAACTGATTGTAAGCTATTGGAAGAGACGAACAACAAATGATATAAGTGGATGATATTGACTTGCAACCCCAATTTTGATTGCAAGCTATTGGAAGAGGCCAACAACAAACGATATCAGTGGATGATATTGACTTGCAACACAAAAACTGATTGCAAGCTATTTGAAGAGACCAACAACAAATGATATCAGTGGATGATACTGACTTGCAACACAAAAACTGATTGCAGGCTATTGGAAGAGACCAACAACAAATGATATCAGTGGATGATACTGACTTGCAACACAAAAACTGATTGCAATCTATGTGAAGAGACCAACAACAAATGATATCAGTGGATGATATTGACTTGCAACACAAAAACTGATAGCAAGGTATTGGAAGAGGCCAACAACAAATGATATCGGTGGATGATATTGACTTGCAACACAAAAACTGATTGCAAGCTATTTGAAGAGACCAACAACAAATGATATCGGTGGATGATATTGACTTGCAACACAGAAACTGTTTGCAAGCTTTTTGAAGAGACCAACAACAAATGATATCAGTGGATGATATAAACTTGTAACACAAAAACTGATTGAAAGCTATTGGACGAGACCAACAAAAAATGATATAGGAGGATGATATTGACTTGCAACACAAAAACTGATTGCAGGCTATTTGAATAGACCAACAACAAATGATATAATTGGATGATATTGACTTGCAACACAAAATCTGATTGACAGCTATTTGAATAGACCAACAACAGATGATATCATTGGATGATATTGACTTGCAACACAAAATCTGATTGCAAGCTATTTGAAGAGACCAACAACAAATGATATCAGTGGATGATACTGACTTGCAACACAAAAACTGATTACAAGCTATTGGAAGAGACCAACAACAAATGATATCAGTGGATGATACTGACTTGCAACACAAAAACTGATTGCAAGCTATTGGAAGAGACCAACAACAAATGATATCAGTGGATGATATTGACTTGCAACACAAAAACTGATTGCAAAAGCTATTTGAAGAGACCAACAACAAATGATATCAGTGTATGATATTAACTTGCAACCCCAAAAACTGATTGCAAGCTATTGAAAGAGACCAACAACGAATGATATCAGTGGATGATATTGACTTGCAACACAAAAACTGATTGCAAGCTATTTGAAGAGACCCAAAACAAATGATATCAGTGGATGATATTGACTTGCAACCCCAAAATTGATTGCAAGCTATTTGAACAGACCAACAACAAATGATATCTGTGGATGATATTGACTTGCAACACAAAAACTGATTGCAAGCTATTTGAAGAGACCAACAACAAATGATATCTGTGGATGCTATTGACTTGTAAAACAAAACCAGATTGCAAGCTATTTGAAGAGACCAACAACAAATGATATCAGTGGATGATATTGACTTGCAACACACTTCTGGGTGACTTCAAACACCACATTGTGATAGAATGTGCAGAGACAATTGAACTGCTGAGTTTTGGTCTCCTTGAAGTTAATGCATTAAGCGACTCAATTGTCCGTACAAAAGACCATTTCCATAGTCCAGGCGAGGCGTGACAAGGGCATTGAATAGTGTTTTGCAAGTTTCCTTGTCCAGGGACTTCCTAATTTTTTAAATATTTCTTATATTGAAGTAGGCATTCCGACACATCCTGTTTTCATGTTTTTCCATCGTCATATTTTTGTCAAAGATTTTACCTAGTTTTCGTGATCGGCTGCATTAATTTTGACATTGTCATCATGGATTGATGACACATGGAGTTTATTTAGTTGGGTTGGACTGCCAATGAGCAGTAACTCAGTTTTTTTCTCCATTGTTGCAAAGCTTGTTTTGATTGAGAAGTTTCCTGATTTCACTTATGCACTTTTCCATCTTTACTAGCGCTTTTCTCTGATCTAAAAAAGTTGGCTTGTAAGACAGATTTTAATGAAAACATCCATCGCAATTTTCAATAAGGAAAACATTTCATATCATTAATCAATTTTTTAAAACCATATAGTTAACTTCAAAAGTCCCAATCAGGTTGAAATCATTGCAAAATATGTAGCTGAAATGGTTCCAAAACCATGAGCATTACCAATTTTGCCGAAACTGTTTCTGCCATTTCCCAAAATTTTGAATTTCAGGGTTGGTTAACTTTGCCCCCAGAAGATCCAAATTTGGCACAACGGGCGTCTTTTGAAATTTAATTTAGGTGTTGTCCTTTGTCCAATGGATTCAATGACAGTTTATAGGACAAAAAATAAAATAAAAACTAGAACAGCATAGTTCAAAGATTACAAGGTGGAGGTTCTTATGCATATATTTGCATAAATAAGTGAGTTAATTACTTCAGCTTAAGGGCATTTTTCAGTGATAAGTAGGCCCATTTCTAAGTGGATGGTACGAGACTGATAACTATTTCAAAATAACTTTCTGGAGAAGTGATTACCTCATTTCAAAAGATATTTAAAGGTGATTTATTGTAACAATCTTAACTGAAAAATAAAACATGGGCAGCATAGCAGCAAGCCTTCAGGGAAAAAATACCATTAAATGACACAATTATACCATAGAAATGATGTGACCCAAATTGCATGTAAGTATTTGCAATAGTGGCCCGATCTTGGTCTGAAATTATCTTATATATGCCCTGCCATATGCCCGCCTGCCTGCCAGGGTATGTTGAACCATGGAAAGGCCTTACTAGACCAATTTACACATATTATGGTCCAGTTTCATGCATAAACAAGGTTGTGAGCTATGGGTCAGAAACCAAAAAACATATCATTGTCCAGTTTCATGCATAAACAAGGTTGTGAGCTATGGGTCAGAAACCAAAAAACATATTTAATTGTATTTTTCTTAGTTTTTCTGAATATTTCAAAAACAATTATAAATAACATCAAGCAGACCACCTAAAGGCACTATAATAATATATATGTAGGGCTGTGTACGTCAAACTTCAACTATGGACATGCAATGTAGACCAAGTTATGGCCGTGAAACCAAAAAAATAATGTTTTTATTTATTTTTCAATATTTAAAAATGAATATCATATCCATGAATCACAGTCAAAAAAGGCACAAATTTATGATATAGGTGACATGTGTAACAAATTTCATCCATGTACATGCAAAAGTGAATATGTTTTGGGCCAGAAATGAAAAAAATTAATACATTTTTACGTTTTACTCAATATTTCAAAAGGTATAGAATATCTATCAATCAGGCCATTAAAAGGCACAACAACAAACATACTCAAGCAGTCAAGAATATTTTTTTAGCCTCGAACAAAGATGGATGGATGATTAGGGCTCCACATCCTGTAATTGTCCTGTAGTGGTCTGACTGGGACAGGAGTGAGGTACAGCAAGGACGGGAGGAATAACTGAAACTGCTGTCAAACATAGGTCCCCAAGTGACCAGAAAAACGGACTCAGTGGCTGAAATCCCAGTGCCTTACCAACTGAACAAACAAAAGTAACCACCATCAGATTCTAAAAGAAAACATTTGATTGTATGCCCTAGCGAGCGCCCAGAAATGAGCTTAGAGGGCTGCACTTACCATAATTTATCTATCTATTTCTATTTGATTTCACCTGCCATTGAAACTTCTGCAGAGTTGAAAGGAAAGTGTTAGATAGTAATCACTATAATTTTGCTCCACGGTAAGTGATATCTGAGTAGGCTAAATAATTAATATTCATATTGAATGATGCAATATAACGAATATGAGACCAAAATTTATTTTTTTATACATAAAAGCCGGCTAAATTTTGCCAAATATGATTGATCAAATACTTTGGATTTTCAAGGTTTCGGGACTTCAAAGTGCTAAAATTGGTGATTGAATATTTGGAATTGCAAAGAATTTTTCCTCAGACATTTGATTTATGTATACATGTAAATGATGTTATCAACCATTTTTAGTTGCTGAGAATTATTTGAAGATTGTCTTTGGCTGACCTGGAAAAATGTATCACTTTTAGTAAAAAATTTTCAAAAATTGCATCATGGCCCAACAACACAGACATACAATTTCAACAATATATATGCAATAAATGCCAACTTAATCTTGATATGTACAACCAAAAAACATAACAATATCATGTTGAATGCCACATGCATTGACCTCAGCCTTCACTTGACCTGACATGGATTCCACCAACCTGTTTTTTGCTTCTTTTTGACCGATATGGCCATTCTTCGATGAAAGTCATTTTCACCTGAGTCAGATCAGTTGGCTGAACTCCATGTTGTCCCTAGTTTGCCAATAGTGAGAATAGCAAATTTCTCCTTCGGGTAAAGTTGCGTGACTTTGCCTAAAGGGGATATAGTTTGCCAATAGTTGAAATATTTTGCCAATAGGGGAAATATCCATGCCCAATTGTAAGATTGGGCACGATTTAGAGATTATCTGCAACATGTGGCTTTACACTAATCACTCAGAGAATCTACCCTAGACATATCATTCTGTGGTCGCACATTATCATCAAATTTACGTCAGAGCATCAGAGCCAATTAGCATGTAGTATTTCTATCCATTCCAAATGTTCAACGGCAATTTCAGTAAGAACTAGTAGGTTCTAGGAGACTTGACACATACCCCTTGGAGGGATCTAGCTAGTGCAATTTGAATCTTACAGTGCCGCCTGTAAGTAAGTGAAACGCATGACATTGTGCCATTGCATCAATGCTAAACATCCTCAGCCAAACTGCTTGTGGAGGCATGAATTCTCATCGGATGAAAGGGAAACAAAGTGGGTCATAAAGGCCGATATGTGAGGCATGTGGGATAAAAATAGCAGCCAATTTTCTTCGCTGTAGTCGGAGTTAGGTATGGGTCAAAGTCTTTGATAAGTAAGTGAACCACCCTTCCCTATCTTTTAACATTGGGCCTGCGTTTCACTTACTTATCAAAGACTTTGACCCATACCTAACTCCAACTACAGCAATGAAAATTGGCTGCTATTTTTATCCCACATGCCTCACATATCGGCCTTTATGACCCAAAATGTTTTCCTCTCATCGGATGAGAATTTGTCCTTCCAGAAGCATTTTGGTTAAGTATGTTTAACATTTATGCAATGGCACAATATCATGCGTTTCACTTACTTACAGGCGGCACTGTATCTGTAGGCCTAAGACTTAAGGAATGCATAATAGACGTAGTGGCTTTATTTGCATAACATGTGTGAAGGCCTGTTCATTGGCCATCTTTGGGGGTGTGTCCGATTTATTCACTGAAGGCTTTGCTGAAGTGACACTAATTTGATCGCAAAACAAGGGAATGTTTTCCAAACTTTAGGCCAGCAGTGTACCCTTAGAGACACAAGCATACATTTTACCTTCTGTAATTATCACATGACCTCATTACATTTGTGATCAGCTAAGGAATAAAAAAAAGATAAGAGGCCAGATAACAGATTTATCTTGAACCTATGTTCAAGTATTTTGTGTACAACACAGTGTCATTTGTCAGGCAAGAAAGACTTAAAGATGTCAGCACACGTTCTTTAAAGTGGGAAATAGTAAGCTTTTCTACATTTGCTGTTTGAGTTCCACTTTTCAAGAAGACACCTGCCAAAGTTGCCATGGCTTCCCCTTCAGAGGATAAGAGGTGAGTTGATTGGGATCATATTCTAGTTAGTCAGGGAAATGTGAAGGCAATGTGTTTACCATTATAATTGAAGACAATGGTAGCTAAACTCCGTGTCAGTGTGCAAGTTGCTCTGTACCAAATGACTTAATTAAGAGTAAAATCTTTTTGATGCTATACCAATTCAGTTGCAATATATATATAACATAGCCAGTGTGCTGTATGAATCTATCAGAAATCTTGATGTGAAATCACAAGCATGACATATTTATCAATCAAAAGATTTTTTACTAAATTTACTATAACAGCTTTATCTCCCTGAAAACTTAACAGTTATGGATTAATTTCTAATAATTTGCAGATTAGAAGATGAACTGGCTTTGCTCCGTCTGAAGAACGAGATAGCTGAACTGGAGGAAGAGAGAGTTCTTCTGGAGAAAGTGAGAGTTGTGATCAGGGCCAAGTGAGTTGTGGAAATATGAACATAGCGAATTTTGTTGTCACTGCAGACAAAGATTGCAAACCTCTGTACCATTTTCCTCATGCTAAACAACATAATAAAGCAAAAATATTTTAAATTTTGAAATAGAAATCAAATTTATTGCAGTATAACATGACCAGTATACTGCCGCTTTAACTACAAATCTTGACGTGAACTTACAAGCATTAGATATTAAGCAAGCAATATATACTTAATTGTGGCAAAAATGGACTAAAATTTACATAAACAGCCTAAGTCAGTATTGAAAATATGGACATAGTGAAGTTTATGCCGTCATTTTGCTATAATTATAGACAATGGTTGCCAAACTCTGTGTCTGTGCGCAAGTTGCTCTGTACCAAATGACTTAATTAAGAGTATAACCTTTTCCATGCAATATCAATTTAGTTGCAATATAACATAGCCAGTGTGCTGTATTAATGTATCAGAAATTTTGAAATCACTAGCATGAAATATTTGTCAATCAAAAGATTGTTCAATTCTTGTAAAAATAGCACTACATTTACTATAACAACTTAATCACCCCGAAAACTTAACAGTTATTGATTGATTACTAATAATTTGCAGATTAGATGATGAACTGGCTTCGATTCGGGAGAAAGAGAGGTAACTTGGGATCAGAGTTAAGTGAGTCACGGAAATATGAACAAAGTGAATTGTGTTGTCACTGAAGACAAAGATTGATAAACTCGCTGTAGCATTTGTCTTAGGCCAAACAACATAATCAATCAAATTAACTATCTTACATGTTGAACAGGAAATCAAATTTATTGCAATATAACATTGCCGCTTAAATTAGAAATCTTGATGTGAACTCATGAGCATTAGATATTAAGCAAGCAAATATTTTATTCAATTCTGGTATAAATACACTAGATTTACTTAAACAGCCTAAATCAGTCTTTGAAATATGGACATAGTGAAGTTCATGCAGTGATTTTACTATAGTTGAAGACAATGCCTTGTTAATTTTTAAACTCAACCATTTTTTTTTTTCTGCCATTTTGTTTTTTTTCTCTTTTCTCAAATCAAAACAATCATTGTTATACTGTATTGTAACAATAACTATTTGTATAGAAGCCATTATCCAAATCTGTATTTTGATATTTCTAGTAAATTTGAGATCGATTTGTTATTAATATTAGAAACCCCCTTACCCTCCCCTTGCCAACCGTGAGTTAATAACAACTTACACTAACAAGATGGTCAAAACACTAACTCCAAACCGTTGTATTCTGTTTTATTGTTGTTCAAATATAATGCACTGTTTTGTTTGTTATAATGTAATTAATCCTCACACTTTTTGTGTTTGTGTGAGACAACGTCTCATCTTGCTCATAAAATCATCAACTCCAATATTATCTTGGCATTTAGAAAAACAATACTTTCTCCAATTGAAAATTTATGTCCTTAGATGATGAAATCCTGCAAAATATTACAAACAGTAACAAAAACTCTCTTGTTGAAATTTATGAACAAACTTTAACAGAAACCGATGAAGAACCCCAGTTGCTACAAAATTCACCATATATATCAAGCTCAAAGCTCAAAGAAACCCTACTGTCTAAAAAGAAAGTGTTTAAATGCTTAAGTTTAAATGTGCAGTCTCTAAATGCCAAGATGGACCAACTTAGAATTCAACTAGAAAATATTCACGAAAATGATGTAACTTTTGATGCTATCTTATTGCAAGAAACATGGATAGGAAATGAAAATGATTTGTCTCTGCTCCAATTGGAGGGTTGTCAATTGATTTCTCAGCCATATAGGATCACAACACATGGTGGTTTAGCCATTTATCTTAAAGAAAATTTTCAATATGAAGTACTACAATTAGATAATAATCTTAGTGAAATTTATGAAAACCAGTTTATAAAAGTAAAACTAGGTTCTACTTCTGCAATAACATAAGGAAATTTATATCGACCTCCAAGAGACAATTCTGATAACTATACCCAATTTAAAGAACAGCTGAACAAATATTATTGCAATTAAGAGGTGAAGTCGTTATTGGAGGAGATTTTAATATTGATCTACTTAAAATACCTGAAAAATCTTTGTTCAATGAGTATTTTGAAATGTTGTTAAGCAATGGCTATATTAGGGCGTACCAAAAAACAGCAATGTTCTTTGATTTTTGCACCTGTCGGGGGAATTGTGCCTTTTGGTGAGTGAATAAGTTGGAAAAAAAAATTTTTGAAATCGGTCAACTCCTTACGCCGGTTTACCCCCTTTGAACAATAAGGGGTCTGAAAACACCAAAAATCGCCGTTTTTATGCATTTTTTGTCAGTAAAGAGAATCACAGATGAAAAATTTCACCCAAAATGCTGTCCATTTCCATCAGGCAAGGTTATGACATCTATATAAAACAAACTTGACAATTTTGGTGATGAAATTTATCTGTTTTGCCCTTTTTTTTAGACAAAAATGCCAAAATCACAATTTTTCACTTCGTTTTAGCATGTTTTTCTTAGATACAGTGCCACTGCACATACGTTTCTTGTCAAATGAATAGATGTTTTCCTTATGAAGCCATTTTATCCCATTGGTGACATCCTTGTCAACCCTGAAGTCTTTAAAATTAAGCCATCTATTGCAAATATAAAGTTGTTTGTCTTGTTACTTACGACTAACGTAGATATAAAATATACAGTTTTACACTGCAGTTTGTGCTTCAATTCCATAATGGTTTTTTAGTTTTATGTATAATTTTGTAGGTAGTATTATCGATTACTATATTTGTTTGCAGTTGAGAAGCCTATATTCTCAATTGCGATGATCCTACGATGAAAATGGATTATAAAAACTGATTTATGTGCACTTTGCTTATCATTATGATATTGGAACCCTAAACATACTCAATGCTACAAAATTGATAAATATAGTTTTACTGATCAACCTCCAACAGCAAATCTTTATCAACCATCAATCATTAGAAACAATTCTGCTTATCATTGTCTCAGTTTGGTAAAATAATTGATACTGACTCTATACCATCTTGAGATGCAGATCATGTTTTTTTTCATAGACAGAGTAGTAGTAGGGTTGGAACTTACAGCAGTTTTCAAACGAGCTTGGTCGGTTCGCTGACAAGACCCCACAGACCATAAACTCAGATAGCCCAGACTATCAAGCAATTGACAAACACATTACAATCACATTAAAATATCAGTCAAGATACTGCAGCTGGTTGACCTTGGAGACATTTCTTTGTTTTTATATAGCAAATGGTCAACTTTTAAGGTCAGCACAGCAGTTTATTGGTCTAACCAGATGTCAGGGTGGACATCAGCACACTTTCATTTTCAGGGATCTTGTCAGCGAACTGACCAAGCTCCCTCGAAAACTGCTGTAGAAAATTCACTGCACACGGGGTAGATATGCAGACCACATTATGCGATGGTGCCACTTGGTCCAGATAGAAGACACCACACTGTCACCACAGAGAAAAAACCATAAGTTCCTATTGTGCATTTCTTAGATCAGTTATGTCATTTATGAAAGCGAGAACTTTTACACCATCCCCACCTTAGTGCTGTAGTACTGGGCAAGAAGTTGGAAACAGGAAATTACATGCAGCAGGAATTATTTGCCCTCACTTGGAATGCCTACATTTGAGGCTTGAATGAATATTTCAAGTTGTAAATTTATCTATTTTTCTTATTTGATTTGAATTGTGATAGCCCTTTCCACCTTTTATACTTTTACAGAATCAGTGTTGTGTTTGTATTGTGGGAACAATCTAATTTCATGATGTCTAACTCATTCAGAAATCATTGTTATCTAGGTATAGTAACAAGTCTGCATAAAATTGACTTATTGTGAAGAGTCTAAAACCTGATCTGCAACTCAAGCTGGCATAGAGTCAGTATCAATTACTTTACCAAACTGAGACAATGATAAGCAGAATTGTTTCTAATGATTGATGGTTGATAAAGATTTGCTGTGAGAGGTTGACCAGTAAAACTATATTTATCAATTTTGTAGCATTGAGTATATTTAGGGTTCCAATATCATAACAACTAGCAAAGTACACATAAATCAGTTTTTATAATCCATTTTTCATTGTAGGATCATCACAATTGAGAATATAGGCTTCTCAACTGTAAACAAACATATTGATCGATAATACTACCTACAAAATTATACATAAAACTAAAAAACAATTATGGAATTGAAGCACAAACTGCAGTGTAAAACTGTACATTTTATATCTACGTTAGTCATAAGTAACAAGACAAACGACAAGATTAATAATTTCATAGCATCAACTTGAGTAAAAAAAAGAATTATTTGTAATAGATGGCTTAATTTTAAAGACTTTAGGGATGACAAGGATGTCACCAATGGGATAAAATGGCTTCATAAGGAAGACATCTATTCATTTGACAAGAAAAGTATGTGCAGTGGCACTGTATCTAAGAAAAACATGCTAAAACGAAGTGGAAAATTGTAATTTTTGGCATTTTTGCCTAAAAAAAGGGCAAAACAGATAAATTTCATCACCAAAATTGTCAAGTTTGTTTTATATAGATGTCATAACTTTGCCTGATGGGTATGGACAGCGTTTTGGGTGAAATATTTCATCTGTGACTCTCTTTACTGACAAAAACTGCATAAAAACGTCAATTTTTGGTGTTTTTGGACCCCTTATTGTTCAAAGGGGGTAAACCGGCGTAAGGAGTTGACCGATTTCAAAAATAATTTTTTCCAACTGATTCACTCACCAAAAGGCACAATTCCCCCGACAGGTGCAAAAATCAAAGAACATTGTTGTTTTTTGGTACGCCCTAGGCTATATCCCACAAATAGTACTGCCGACTAGACTGACTAGAACAACTGGAACTCTTATAGACAATTTTCTATGCAAAATCTCTGGAGAATTCTCTCATGTAACTTCAGGAATACTAATAGATAAAATATCAGACCACAAGCCATATTTTATTTGCCTTGACTACATATTACTAAGTAAACCCACTTCTCACTACGTCTGGATAAAAAAAGAGAATGATAAAACAATAGCTAATTTTAAGAAATATATTGCAGGTGAAAAGATTATGGATAACTTGAACCGTGATCCTAATATGGATCCTAATATAAATTATAATAAATTAAACAACATTCTTAAAAATGGTCTCAATATCTGCATTCCCCGAAAAAAAGTTAAATTTGATAGACATAAGCATAAAAAGACAAAATGGATTACACTTGGTATAATTCGGTCCATCAGATTCCGTGACAAATTGTACTACAAACTGAAAACAACTAATGTAAACAATCGTATATATTACAACTTAGAAGTAAACTTGAAAACTTACAACAAAATTCTTAGAAAGCATATACGTGATGCAAAGAAATCCTACTATAATGATATTCTGAAAAAATATAAGAATGATATTAAGAATACTTGGATAGTAATAAAAGAACTCATGCATAAGAATAAGAAAATTGACAACTTCCCAGAATATTTAATGATTAATGACAAAAAGATATATGACAAACAGGAAATAGTCAATGCCTTTAATAACTTTTTCACTAACATTGCTACTACAATTGCATCAGAAAGAACTTCTCACCCAGACAATTCATACATGGACTACATGGAAAATCCTTGTGAAATGAATTTACAATTCAAACCAATCACTACTAGTGATACCATAAAAATAATAAATGACCTGAAGTCAAAGACAAGTGTAGGTGTCGATAATTTATCAACTAATCTACTAAAAAAGATCAAAGATGAAATTGTACAACCCCTAACTGTAATAATAAATCAATCTCTTTCAACAGGCATCTTTCCAGATTTACTTAAGATAGCTAAAGGGCAATTCCGTAAAGTCCAATTTGTAGATTTGACACTTTAGCAGCTTGTGTAGCCCTACCATTACACTAGTTCATTGTTATCTAGGCATGAGGCCAGGTAATAGGGGTATCAGGCAAGCCACGAACCAGAGCTCCAAGTGCAACAGGAGCTGACCTACTAGCTAAATGGCATGGTGTCGGACGTACTCACACGGTGTACGTCCGACACCATGACATTTTGCCATAGCTCAACTCCTGTTACACTTGGAGCTCTGGTTGGTGGCTTGTCTGATACCCCTATTGCCTGGCCTCATCCCTGTTTAACAATGAAATAGCTGAGGTGTAATGGTAGGGCTACACTTGCTGCTAAAGTGTCAAATCTGTGAATCAGACTTTACGGAATTGCCCTAAAGTTTCCCCAATTTTTAAGAAAGATGATAAAGCACAATTGAATAATTACAGACCCATATCCTTACTCCCCGCAATCTCCAAAGTTTTTGAAAAAGTAATAGCCAAGCATATACATGAGCACTTTAAATCACAAAATCTTTATTATGACTATCAGTATGGGTTTAGACAAAATCATTCCACCGAATATGCAACTCTTGAATTAGTAGACAGACTTATTTCTGATATGGATGCAGGAAAAATACCTCTTAATGTTTATATAGACCTAAGTAAGGCTTTTGATTGTGTAGATCACAAGAATCTGCTAGCTAAACTAGAACATTATGGACTAAGAAATACTTCCCTATCTCTTCTTAAAAGTTATCTAAGCAATAGACAGCAATATGTTGAAATAGATTCCTTCAAGTCTGACTACCAAGCTCTAAACATAGGTGTTCCACAAGGCTCTGTTCTTGGACCCCTTCTCTTTATTATCTATATTAATGATATTCCAAAATCCAGTAATTTATTTCATTTTGTGACATATGCAGATGATACAACCTTATTTGTCTCCCTTAACTCCGATAATGGCCCTTCTGAACAAATCTTAAACTCTGAACTGGAATCAGTCTGTAAATGGTTGAATCTCAATAGACTCTCTTTGAATGTATCCAAAACTAAGTGCATGATTTTCAATAAATCTAACCGAAATCATTCTAGACCAAATTTGAAAATTTATGAATGTCCTATTGAATTTGTAGACAGATTTAGTTTCCTTGGTATTATTTTAGACAACAAACTTAACTGGAGACACCACACTGACAGCATAGCAAAAAAGATAACTAAAGCTGTATGTATACTAAGTAGACTGAAATATTACTTACCAGAAAGCTGTTTGAAAACAATACATGTATACATATGACTCCCTAATATGTTCACATCTGAACTATGGATTATTATGTTGGGGATTTGAATCAAAGCGTTTAATTAAGCTACAGAAAAAGGCTGTTCGAAATGTTACTCTTAGTAAATATAACGCACATTCAAAACCTATATTTAAAAAACTTCACTTACTAAGCTTGGAAGACATGTTTAAAAGAAAGGTCCTTAACTTCTACTACAAATTAGTCAATAGTGACACCCCCATATATTTTAGTAAAACTTTTAATATTATTAGACAGCAAGATACTCATGAACATTTTACTCGTAACCAGAAATTTATGATTCCAAGAATCTATCATACCTTTGCTGCATGTAACCTTCGACACTATCTGCCGAAACTATTAAATGAAAGTGATAATTGCATACTATCAAAAGTAGCAACTCATTCTTTTAAAGGCTATTCTCTCTATGTAAAACAGTATTTTATTAGAAATTACAATGAGAATTGTCAACTAGTGGACGTAACCGCGAGCGGTAACAAAACTTCACCTACTGTGGTAACAGTAACTCGGAACAGACACAAGTAGATGAGCAAGTAAAAGGTACATGGAAAACTACACAGAAATCATACATAATTATGTAACATGCATACAGACAAGAATACAAGAATGTTTCCTGTACATTGAGTACATTACATGCAAGTATGCACAGAAAAACGAGTACATAAACCAGTACATGAACCAGTGCATGAACCATACATGAACTGGTATATGAACCAGTACATGAACCAGTACATGAACCAGTACATGAACCAATACATGAACCAGTACATCCACCAGTACATCCACCAGTACATCTTCTGCTATTTCTGAGAACATCGATTTTTCAGGGTCATGTGATCTCTTTGACCATAAGAAATACATGAAATTTTCAGGGTCCGGCGATCTTTTAAACCGTCATAGCTACGACAAAATGTTCAGAAGATGAAAACTAGAGGAGAATTTTGCCTTTTCAAATCTGTTTACAGATTCTCTGTATCTTAATTAGAACCGGAGTTATTACATTGAAATTATGGTACAATTCAGGAATATGAACTTCAGAAATACCTGAAAAACTGTAGTTTTTAACTTAAAATCACTGTATAACCAAAACGGTTCAATGAAAACATATATAATTTGCCAGGATTATGTAAACAGATGTTACAAAGAGGTCCAGGCAGGTTGATCAAAAAAGGATGTTTCCTTCCTTGTCAAAATAATGATATATTGTGAAAATTCGAAAAAAAACATGAAATTTTCAGGGTCCGGCGATCTTTTTAACCGTCGGAGCTACGACAAAATGTTCAGAAAATGAAAACTAGAGGAGGATATGGGCTTTCCAAATCTGTTTTCAGATTTTCTCTATCTTAATTAGGACCGGAGCTACAGCCGTTTGAAATGACGCTATCTTTGAGAAATGTGAAAAAAAATCATAAATTTTTCGCTCGTTTTTTTACCTTTTGACCTTTACAATGCAATGTAGGTCAATCCGAGGACCTTGTAAATTTGAAAGAAGACTCTAAAGTAATGTAGCAAATGTGTCTACCATTTTTTTAACTATATCTTGATTCCTTCTTTGTTAAAAAATATGAAATGTCAAAAATGTAAAATTTTTTGTCATGTTTGACCTTGAGTTTGACCTTGAAAAACATTTTGTAGGTCAAAATAAACATGATTTTTATAATGGCATTGTATGAAAAAGGGGGGGTCAGCCATGCATTGTAACCCTGTACAAGCTATATTTCCTTGTCCAAAATGCGGAAATGTGTCATTTTTTAACCTTTGTCGGTTAGCAATATTAAAAAATTTTTCATAAATCCGGCGACGGAGGTACAAAAAATATGATTAAATATTATGAATAAGCAGGCCAATGTTCATCTGTCACCTGTGAGTCACGCTGATATCTTAAAAATAACATGGTAAAAAAAATTGAATGAGGTCAAGGTCAAATTTAAAGGTCAGTTTGGGCTTATTAGGTCTATGTTTGGGGGGGTTTACTATGACATGTTATCAGCTAAAATCAATATTTCAAGGTAAAATTCTCAAGGTCACTGGTTTTGGTGACACAGTATAACTTTAAGAGTACGGAACTCAAGAACCGGTACTGCCGATGGAAAATAAAGGGTCGGGCAGATGTCCCGTGAGTTTGGGCACGTTTTGGCACCATCGGTATGACTCTACGACTTACGGATTCTGAGATCCCGCGATAGACCTCAAACCATAAAAATGGACTTAGTACAATATGACCTTGACCTACTTTCATGAAAGTAGGTCAAACTGTGAAGAAAGTGTCTGGGACCTTTCCATGAACAGGAAAATGAAAACCGGTAATAACCGGATGAGGTACATGCATTTCAAATATTGCGAAATCCGACTTCGAAAGACTCTGTGACCTTGAAAAATAGGTCAAGGTCACTCATATTCAGAATTTGTAATAAGGTCATTGTAGGCTATGTATGTGAATTTTTTTGAAAATTCTCCGATGAGTTTCAATAAATAAAAATAATACCGATTACAAGAAACTTCACCTATGTGTAGGTGAAGTTTGATTAGAAAGTTGTTATGTTTGTAATAGATAATATTACTAACATAATGAATAGAGTATTTATAGTCAATTAACTAAAACTTCATCTTATTGGAATTTCATTTACATCTGTACATAACTCGCTTTGAAAGTACTGTCATGACATATTTGTTTAAAATCATTATAGGCATTATGTAAATACTTGTTACTCATGCATTATACTTTGTCAGCTTAGACCTGTGCTTTTCTGAATTTTTTTTTTTTTTTTTTTTTCTCTCTTTTTCTTCCTCCTTCCATACCCTTGTAACCACGGACTTATTACTAACACTGTGTTGCTCTTGCTACTGCCATGTGAATTATAAAATGAATGTATTTGAATTGCTTTAAATGGTAGCAGAATGTTAGCGTTCTTTCTTTGAACTTAGTTCTGTTACCATGATCCATGTTAAATTAATTTGAATTATGCAATTGTATTTTATATCTGGGTCTAATAAATATCTTCTTCCTTCCTTTCCTTCCTTCCTTCATGTTTCTGGACTCAGGTTGGCTTAATAAATACTGTTCGATCAAAGTAATTAATATTTTTTGATTTATCAACACATTTTCAGTCGGTATTCAAACTATAACCTTCATAAACAATTTGAGAGAAATTATTTTTACTAAATTATATCAAGAAATATACTAAGATCGAAAAACCATTTTGTGGACACAGCAGACAGCCAATGTTTGTTCAAGGACTAGCAGTACTATCACAGATGTCTGGAGGACATCAGAATCTTGTTTTAGCAGACGCTAAAAATATTGGAGATCCAGACGTCTGTATTATAAATATTCTGTACAGTAACAGACGTCGGTGTATCAATTTCTGTAATACACCTGTTACAGACGTCTGGATACTGTTGAAATGGACGTCTGGTTGCCACAAATATACATCAGTTACAGACGTCTTGATATTCTTGAAGTGTCTAATTACAGACGTGTGGTCGCTTTAAAAATACACCAGTTACAGACATCAGGATACCATTGAAATGTACCAGTTTCAGACATCTGGTTACTAAAAAAAGACATCAGTTACAGACATTTGGATACGATTGTTATGTTCCAGTTAAAGACGTCTGGTCGCCTTAGAAATACAATAGTTATAGACGTCTGGTCACTCTTAAAACATACGTTTACATGTAATTCTGCAAAAAATAAAATATTGAAAAAAATACGTCTGGTAACAGGGCAAAATATGCAATGGCAAGACGTCTGCATTCCCTACTGCAGACAGTCTGCAACAAGTGCAGACGGTCTGTTATGGTCAAATTATCAGTAGGGTTTGTTCCCGGGACTCCAGGGAACGGGAAATTCCCGGGAAATGGGCAAAAAACTGAAACCGGGAGAACCGGGAAATACAAACCGGGACTGGATACAGCATTTTTGAAGAAATGGAAAAAATTAATTCCTTATTTATTAAAATAATTTGATTATCAGTGATGTAGAGTGGCAAAAAAGTTATAATTTATTGTGTCAGGCAACAGTGGAGTATTTTATATGGACATAGAACTTTATTGTCCATGACCAATCACTACAGTAACTGTTGGAGACAAAATTTCGGGCTGGCCATGTCATTTTCAACATGAAAAGTCATTTTAAAATTGTCATAAGGATTTCTAAATATGCCCACAACATCTGATGGCATGATTTATTTTTATTTCAAGAAAAATTGATTCCTTATTTCTTAAAAAATTAGATTATTAGAGATGTGGAGAGATGAAAAAATTATAACTTATTGCATCAGGCAACAGCGGAGCATTTCTTATTGACATAGAACTAACTTTATTGTCCATGAACAGTCATTCCATTTGCGGACAAAATTTTGGACTGGTCTTGTAATTTTCAACATAATAAAGTCATTAAATTGTCATAATATCTGATGCCATGCTCTTTTTCTGCGAAAAAAATCTTATTTTAAGAAATTTTCTAGTTTGCTCTATTTTAGAAATATTATATTTTGTCGTGCCTAAGCAAAATTTTCTGTTTAATGGCCAGAAATTTATATTTAATTACAAGTCCTTCTTTCAAGAATAATCATTTGTAACGCACAAATGTAATAATCTATTGGCATTATTGCTCAATAAATAATTTCAATTTGCATCATATTAATTTTCTTAAAGGTCTAAACGTAATAGATGATACTTTGTGAAGTATCTGAAGATGTTTGTGGGAAAATATACATACAAGACAACAGTTTGTAATGAATCAAAATATATTCTGGGCACTTCATTTCCCGGTTTCTCGGTTTCTAGGAAAACCGGGAAATTAGCAAACCCTCATTATCAGTGAATGAAGACGTCTGCTTTAGAAGACCTAAATATACAAAATACAGACGTCTGCACGTCTGCTAAACCTATGTTTGAGGCTGTTTTTTGCACTTCAAATATCACCCTGGGAACTCACTTTGGTTTGAGCCCATGGGACATTAAATGGAGGCGGGTTGTATCTAGCCCTGGACCCCTGTGGGACAGGGGTCATGAATCGTCGCACTGAAAAATCATGAGATTTTACCGAAAGGGTCTGGGAGAATTTAGATTGCTCTGTTAGTTTTATAGTCATGGCAAAACCAAAAACATTATTTGATAATAGACAACATTTCCTACTGACGGCACCTATTTCTATATTTCTACATGTTGAAATAAATGAACACTCACCCTGTGAAGTTAAAGAAATGATTTTTTTTCTTTAAACATTGAAGAAATGGCGTCTCCTCATTGGGTGAGAGAGAGTGATGTCACAACAAACGTTTATGATGTCATAGGTTTTTTTAGTGACGTCACGATAGTGACATCAAACATAAAAGTGAGGCTAATGGCTGTTTCTCTCATTTAAAATCAATTTTTACAGTACAAACTTTTGTGAAAATGCTTTCAAAAGTGGTGCCGTCAGCAGTAAAATATGTAGGCTACCCAGATCCAAAATTTCATTAAATTTGGAGAAAAACTGTTTAATATAGACCAATTCTCCTGATGCCATGTCGAAATCTCAAGATTTTGAATGGGACGACCCATTACCCATGCTACGCATGGGTCCCAGGGCTAGGTTGTATCCAGTATTCTATGCTGGGGCAACTGAAAGACCCTGAGTATCCCTGAATTAATAGGGTATTGGCCACTTTCATGCTATAATTTCTGATGGGATTTGTGGTATCTGTCACTTATTTATGTGTTATAAGTCTTGCTAATATACCATTCTATGACAAATGACAATTAAAAATCCTGCAGTAAATATTTTCCTGTCTACATGAATCAATGCTAAACGCCAGAGACAACAATTTCAGAGTCACCAAATTTTGACCCTTACAGGGTTTTTCACAATGAATAAATAAGCAGATAAACTGACTTCACCCAAGCTGTAACCTAGTAACCTCCTTATCCCATGTCTCCCATATTTGTCTTGTCAACTTTTTCTGTACTCAGTATTTTGCAACAAATTGTGAACATTATGCGTGTAACCATCTTACTACAGCACCAACTAAAGCAAAGTGTTGAATTTTAAAATACTTTTTCTCATCATCCCAAGTCATACCATGACAAAATGGCCCATAACCTTTGCTAATTCATGAATACTTAATTAACTGACCCAGTTTTGGCTCAGCTACATCACAGTTTGAAATTGTTGCTTCTGTTTCACACTGTTACAAATGGAGAAATTGAGTATTGTTGAAAGGTGCTACCACAGTTCCGAAAATTCCATTGAATCATGTATTTTCACAGTTCTGAAATGAAACTGTTTGAAAGTTTGCTTGTTTTACACTGTTTTTCTCAGTTGCCAGTAATCCTCTAGGTGTCCATAATCGGACTAAATCTGCATGCAAAATGCTTATGACCTAAATAAGCAGCCAATCACAGAAGAAGTTGGAAATAGCAGAAAGCCCTGTCCATTTTAGCAGGGCTTGCGTGGGGAGGATGACTTTTTCTAAGCTATTCGCTGCTCAGGAATGACTGTAGTTTGGAAGATTATTTTAATGCCAAACGAAGAACATTATGCAGGATTACAATGACTATTTTGGTGCTAAAGATATCGTCTTCAGGAAAAGCATCAAATAACTAAAAAAAAAACCTTTTGTCATATTTATAGCACTGTTTTGTTTGGAGGTCTGAAGTCCAACAATGATCTTTAAAAAAGTGTTTTATATATATATATCATAAGGCTAGCGGAAATACTCGCTTCTCATTGGCCTACAGCCGTGCAATATTCTACGATATTGCACGCATTATATTGCACGCTCATTTTAACATGTGAAAGATTGGACGGACCTGAGAGGAAGCACCATATTTCAGTCCTGCTGCAACCACAAGCAGAGAAAAAGATTGTGTTTTTTCATTTTACTAAAAAATGCAATGCAGAGCAACGGAGGCAGTTAGAAAGCTGGTTTTTGCGACAAAAGATGCGTCTATTAAAGGGCTATTAGGATATATTTTGTACTGATTATATTATTTGTTTTATCAGAATAGAGCAATAAGTGACCGAAAAATAGCGTTTTTGCCGATTTTTCAGTGATTTTTTTGTGTATTGAGGTCAAAAGTCTGCTATAAAGTTTCAGAAAAAAATCGAAAATAATATCTATCATCAAGTATATAATTTTTGGATTCCAAAAGTGTGAAAAATTTTTTTGTGAGTGAAATAGTTATTGATTTCTGATGAGATACATTTTAAATATGTAGTTCAAAAGAAACACAGACTTGCGGCAGCACAAGATTGTTTCTTGGTTTTGGTAAAAAATGAATCACCGCCCAGTAATGGAAATAGATAGGAATGTGATCTTGGTGACAAAAGATGTATTTTAAAGGGCTAAGTGGATATCGACTTTTTGTAATGTTTATGTTATTATTTTTAGTCAGTAGGCCTATAAAGGATTAAGAGGCCGAAAAACCTTTTCCCTCCAGTTTCAGTGACTTTGTTGTGTTAAGAGATCTAAAGTCTGCCAAAAAAAAAGTAAAATGAATTTAAAGAAGACCCATCATCAAGTATATCATTCCACAAGAGAGAAGCCTTTTTTGTGTGAAATATTTATTGAATTTTGATGAGATACATTTAAAAACGTGGGTCAAACGAAACAAAAAAAAAGAGTCTAGACATCAGAATTCCAGCCCTTTTGTTTGCATTTAACACAAAAAACATATGATATAACAGTTATTGCACATCACCTCGTGCAATATCAGTTTTTATGGCACCTCGGTGACTAATATTGCACTCGGGCTGCGCCCTCGTGCAATATTAGTCACCTCGGTGCCTTAAAAACTGATATTGCACTCGGTGCTGTGCGATAACTGTATAATATATTTATAAAGAAACAAAGTTTGCTGATAAGTCAGGAGGAACATTAGATAGACAGATAGATAGATAGGTAGATGGACAGATGGGTAGATAGGTAGGTAGGTTTTTAGATGCATGGATAGATAGATAGATAGATAGATAGATAGATAGATAGATAGATAGATAGATAGATAGATAGATAGAGAGATAGATAGATAGATAGATAGATAGATAGATAGATAGATATATAGATAGATAGATAGATAGATAGATATATAGATAGAATGATTGATTCATTGTATGATTGATTTATAAAATCATAACTAGATAATCTTTATTTATAAGGGTTAAACATATAAAGTTTAAACTTTTCTTCCACTGGGTCCACCTATTAGTAAATGCTCAAATAAAACAAGTAGAAAACAAAGTCTTCACCTAAAGGAAGGGCTGGTCGGGGTGTTATGAGTAAATCATAGCTGTTATAAAACTAACTTTGATAAAAAGGAGGCGTTTCAAAGGTGTGCATATGATAAGAATGAGATGAAGGAAAGAAGGGAAAGGAAATGGAAGAAAGGGAAGGAAGGAAAGGATGCAAATGATGAAAAGAAAGTAACGGAAAGGAAGAAAAGGCTAAAGAAAGGAAAGGAAGGGAGTGAAGGAAAAGAAAGGGAGAAGGAAAGTTCTTCCTTTTCTACCCAAAAGAGTATTGGGTTATCAAGGAAGGCAATACACTTTTAAAATACATTCCATGGATATCTATTACAAAAATTTGTGTCACAATGAAATTTAAGAATTTTAAAACTTTTCGAGACTTTTTGTAAGCTGCCACTAGCACGTGGTCAATGTAGGCCTAAACATGCGGAAAATCACGCATGACCATCGGCTGACATCTTGAGGATGTATGGTTGGTGACCTCGTGTAACTTTTGTGAAAAGTCCCCTTCTGTGAAATGACTTAGGCAGTGTGCTCCCATGGCAACAGCTGTTCCAGAAAGCCTATTTTTAGCCATTACCCTACGTATTTTGCTTCATTGACCCTAAGCCGACATTGACGCATATGTTGGGAGATGCTAAGCCTGTCTGGCCCAGACAGAACAGGATCATCAGTGAGGCAAGATCTTATAAATACTATATATATAGGTAAGCAACTTACTTGTAATTATTTAGTTTGTGCAATACTCTGTTTGAAAAGCTGATGTGGGTTGTGTGTGTTGTCTTTTCAATTAGTTCTTAGCACTTACACTGTTGGACAAAAGTTTGAAACAGCTTGTTGTATTGCTATTAGATCTGTATTGAACTTCATTCACAAAACTACCCCTGGGTGGGTGGATCATTAATTTGACCAAAAGAAAATGTGTCTTGGTAAGAAGAATGATATTGTATATATGATTTTGTACAAATAGCACAGTATGTTATGTAATGAAGAGTTTTATTGACATTTAAAAATTTAGACGTTTTCCCCAACTAATACCCTGCAACAACAGTTATCTACCCAAAGTTACAAGGGGTTGCCAATGTAATGTCTCATCCGAATGACACCCAGCTGGGATTTTGCTCATGAAGGGCCTCTGATAGGAAAAAAAGCAAATGGCGGCTATGTGATCAAATCAAAATAGTGTATCATTGAAGTGCTTCAAGTATGATCAAAATATATATGTTTTATTGAATTTATAACTATTTGAGACTTGATTACAAAAAATAGACATTGTACTTATATAAATGACAGTATGTAGCAGACTACTGCACTGGCTGGGTCACTAGGACCTGTGTTTGACAGCAGTTTCAATCCTTCCTCGTCCACTGTGTCTGCCTTTTGTTCTATATTCCTTATCATATTGCCTAAATACAGGATATAAAGCCCCAATCATCCATCCATCTATCCCTGAGACCACAAAATAATCATTCAGTGGCTGGATAAGTCTGTTTAGACAAGACAGCTCCACCCAGATAAGTTGAAAACTCAGAAGGAGTTTTTATATCAAGTAGACCTGATACCTTGCACGGTGGCTGAATCATGACATTGTGGATTAAGAACCAGTCTGTCTTATGTGGGAGCAGCTGCTCAGCTGAGACAGTTCTTTATGATATTGCTCACTGTAGGTATATCGAGCTTTTGTGTAGTTTAGTGTTGGGGAGAGGGGGGCACAGGGGCAGGTTGGCACACTATTTTTTGTGGGAAGCTGAAATGGAGTACAGAAATGTGATGTCACGACATTTTGTGTTAATGTTGAGACGCTTCAGGGAAATCAACAATCTTGGATGTCATGAGAGGGTGACCATTTCTTTTCCTAGGGCGGGGGTTTGGAGTTTTCCTCGGTGGGTATTTATTTATTTCACAGTAACGGCAGCAGTAATTATTCAATTTGAGTGCAAAAAATTCATTCCTAAATCAAACATCATTTTGTTAAGAAATACCCCAACCAGAAATTATTTATTTCAAGACTGGCCAAAAAATTCCAAGACCCCGTCCCTTGATATCAAATGGTTGCCCCCTAATATACAATGTTATATCTACTGTGTAGCACTTTCTAATGTTTGAGCGTTATGTAGCCGAAAAGCTGTTTTTCGATAAAATTAATAAATGTGTGCATCAGTAATTGATGGTCTCACGTGGTTCATAAATAATCGACAAGCTTTATAAATATGTTAACTTTAAGGCGCTGTGTGTCTCACAGATGATTTTCTTAGTTTTCCTTGAAATCATAAAAAAAAGACAAGCTGGGGCAGCTTGGCACCGGCATTGTGGCAGGTTTGCACACTGTGTGAATGCGACTTAAACTAAGCCAACATCATTAAATAATTCAATTGAATGATACTGTATGCTGTAGGGACTGTACAATTGTAGATGTTACACTGTATATGTGGCATAGAGATGAGAAAGTGGTATTTTGAGTAGGGTTAAATGGGGACCGATGGGCCACCCTCTCAACTCCACATCAAAAACGTTTTGCAACATCTAATTTGCATTTTTACCCCCGGCAATGTATACATTGCCGACGGGTATTGTAGTTACTTTGGGAAAATTTGTCATGGTGTCAGGTTAAATATCCTGCTGTTATTGTGATTGTCAAGTTTCTGTGATGGATACAATTGAGAAGCCTAAACCCCTGAGCCTGGAAGGAAATTTGAGCGAGAATTGGCGTCGATTTTACCAGGCCTGGCAGGTTTACTATTCCTTGAAGACTCATGGCCAATCGGTGGATGACCAGTACAAAACTTCCCTGTTTCTACATGTCGTTGGTGAGGATGCTGCAGAGTTGTACCATGCCTTTTCCTGGAATTCTGAAGGAGATGAGTGGAAACTTGACGTAGTCATAGAAAAATACAAGCTTTACTGCGCTGATAGAGACAGTGACGCCATGCACGTGCAGCGATTTTTTAACTGCAGACAGAGCCCCGACCAATCTACTGATGGTTACATTGTTGAAGTGAAGGCACTGGCGAAGAAATGCCCATTTGAGCCGATCTCAGACAAAATGGGGAAGTTCAGACTCATGTGTGGCATTCATAGTGAGTCGCTCAGGGAACGGCTCTTTCGTGAAAAGAACGACGTGACCCTCGATAAGATTATACAGATATGTCGAGTAGCCGAGGCTGCTTCCAAGCAAGCAAGAGAGCTAAAGGAATCTGATCCTCTCAATGTCCACAGTCTGCGCCTGCGAAACAGCTCTCCAAAACGACGTGACAATGCAGCCACTCCTAAGTCCACTAATGGTCAAGACAGACGCAACTGTTCGTATTGTGGATATCAGCACAACCCCGGTAGATGCCCTGCTTTTGGCAAAACATGTCATCGATGCAATGGTGCGAATCATTTTTCTAGGATGTGCCCGAGGCGATCCCGTACAGTCCGCCTTGTTAACTTGGATGAATCTCAGGATGTGGATGATCCTGATCCTGCTACCTTCTTTGTGGCTGCTGTTTCAACCGACAATGCCTGTACTATGGACACATGGAAGGTTACCTTGTATTTCAAAGACACACCTTTAACAGTGAAACTGGACACTGCTGCCGACGTCAATGTAATGAGCGAACATGACTATAAAATAGTTGCCAAGTCACCTCTTCAGGAACACTCCAAAGTCCGATTAACAGCGTATGGTGGAAGTCATATTCCCCTTCTTGGTCAATCTTCGCTTGATGTCACTGTTTCAGGGAAGACTTATTCTACAATGTGGTATGTCACAACTGCTAAAGTCCTGCCCTTGCTTGGTGGAGTTGACTGTGCCAGACTTGGCCTTGTGACACGAGCTTTCGCCATGGAATCTACAGCGCCAAGTGAACCTCATGGCTTGCGGCAACGTCTTCTGACTGAATTCAACGAGGTTTTTGAAGGTCTTGGGTGTCTTCCTGGCGCTTATAAAGTAAGACTTGACCCTACTGTTGACTCAGTTATTGAGCCCTGCAGACGTATACCTTTTGCTTTACACAATCGTGTGAAAGCTGAGCTGGACCGCATGGAGCAACTTGAAGTTATTGCTAAAGTGACTGAGCCCACTGATTGGGTTAGTGGTATGGTAGTTGCAACGAAGAAGAATGGTGAACTCCGGCTGTGCATCGATCCAAGAAATTTGAACAAAGCTGTCAAAAGAGAACATTTTCCCCAAATTACTCGTGAGGAGTTAATGGCCAAATTTGCTGGAAATAGAGTATTCAGTAAATTGGATGCTCGACATGGTTTTTGGCAGGTTAAACTTGACTACTCCTCGTCATTGCTATGCACTATTGCAACTCCCTTCGGTCGATATCGCTTCAAGCGTTTGCCTTTTGGTATCAAGTCGGCTCCTGAAGTTTTTGACAGAATAGTGAAATCTATCTTTGAAAATATGCCCAATATTCACACTACCTTGGACGATATTGTTGTTGCTAGTGCTGACTTAGTGAGTCATGAGAAGACACTCCGAGAGGTGTTACAAAGATGCAAAGACACAGGTCTAACTCTTGGCCTCAACAAATGTCAGTTTGGGGTTGAGAAACTTGTGTTTATTGGCGAGTTGATAACAAGTTCAGGAGTGAAACCGGACCCTGAAAAGGTGAAGGCCATTCAGGCCATGGAGCGGCCAAAAGATGTGAAAGCAGTTGAGAGATTCCTTGGAATGGTCAATTATTTGGCACGTTTTATCCCTGACATGTCCACTAAGGCATCCCCTTTGAATCAGTTGCGTGACAAAAGAATCGAATGGATGTGGTCCCCTGCCCAGGAACAAGCTTGGCAGGAATTAAAGAAGATAATTGTCTCAGCACCTGTTCTGCAGTTCTTCGATCCAAAACGACCTGTCAAAATATCAAGTGATGCTTCGCAATCAGGCCTCGGAGCAGTGTTGATGCAGTTGCATGGTGATACCTGGAGAGTAGTGGCATATGCTTCCCGGTCAATGACAGATGCTGAAACCCGTTATGCACAAATTGAGAAAGAAGCGTTGGCCATGACATATGCGTGTGAAAGGTTTGATCAGTATGTTTATGGAAGTAAATTCCAGGTCGAAACTGATCATAAGCCTTTAGTGACAATTTTCCAAAAAGCTCTCAATGATTGTCCAGCAAGGCTTCAGAGATTCCGCCTACGTCTTCAGAAATACGACTTTGTGCTGACATTTACACCTGGTAACAAAATGTATGTTGCTGATACACTGTCCAGATGTATTCCAAACGGTGGTGAGTGTCCTGTCAGCGAAACAGCGGAGGAAATGGAAGCCGTCGTAGCAAGTGTTATTGCTTCACTCCAGGTTGAAAAAGGTCGTCTTGTCGAGATACAGAAGGCAACTGAGCTGGATAGCGATCTCCAACAGCTTAGTGAAACCATCTTGAAAGGTTGGCCTGCTGTCAGAGGCCATTGTCCATCAGTTGTCCGACCATATTGGAATCACCGTGATGCGCTCGTGATACAAGAAGGTGTGATTTTCAAGGGCGACCGCATTGTTATTCCACGACAACTGCGTTCTTCGATGCTGAAAAAGATTCATGTTGGACATCTTGGAAGAGAGAAATGCAAACGTAGAGCACGGCAAGTATTATTCTGGCCCAACATGAACCAGGATATCGAGAACATGGTTGATACATGTGATGTTTGCCTGTCTCATCGTCCAATGCAATCTTCTGAACCATTGTTGTCCCATCCTGTTGAAGATTGTAAAGCTCCATGGGACAAAGTAGCAACAGATTTAATGCAATTAGGTCAACGATTATTTCTCATTGCTGTGGACTACTACTCAAACTATCCAGAAGTAGCTGAGATTTCAGCAGCTTCCAGCAAACATGTTGTACAAGCATTAAAAGGTATTTTTGCTAGGCATGGCATTCCTAACATTTTGATGAGTGACAACGGCTCATGCTATGTCAGCCAGGAATTCTCTGCCTTCACCAAATCTTGGGATTTCAAGCACATCACTTCGAGTCCACGATTTCCGAAGTCTAATGGTATGGCCGAATCTGGTGTGAAGGTGGTGAAGACCTTGCTCAAGAAGGCCTGGGATAGTCGGGAAGATCCTTTCATGGCTCTAATGATTTTCCGCAGCTCTCCGCTGGAATGTGGTAAATCGCCTAGTGAGTTACTCATGGGTCGTTTAATCCGGACTAATTTGCCCTTCATCGCCGTGGAATCTGCAGATTCCTCAATAGAATGGAAAATAAAGTCACAAAGACAACAAGCCAGATATCATAATGCTAACGCAAGACCGCTGCCCGAGCTCCGCCCAGGAGATGTTGTCCATATCCGGACCCCGGACCAGAAAAATTGGGCTGAAAAAGGAAGAGTACTTCAGTTGGTAGCTCCCAGATCGTATCGTGTTCAATCTGAGGATGGCAGTATATACCGCAGGAACCGCAAACATCTATTGCTCGATAAATCTACTACACCTCTGTTAAAAGTGAAAGAAATGGATGATATTGAAGACTCAGATGAAGATGAAGATGATAAGGAAATTGTGCAGGTCAATGAGGGTGATGCTGGACAAAGCGAACCGCTGCGACGTTCTGCCAGAATAACAAGAAGACCTGTCAGATTAATTGAAACTATGTAACTCAGATTAATTGAAATGTAACATCATGTATAGCCATACTGTTCAATACTTCAAATACCTAATATTTATTTTGAATGATGATTGTCAAATTTGTATCATAATTTTATTGAATAAGTTTTTGAATTTCATTGTATTTCTGGAAGAGGGAAGATGTTGTGATAATGGTTATGTTCAATAGAGGGCAGCAATGTCAGAGGTTGCCCATAGCAACCAGACATGACGTCACCTGGTTACCACAAGACAGTTAAAATATAAATAGCTAAATGGCAGCATCTTGTTTGTTCTACTTATAATCATAACACGGGCGGGCGGGCGGACGGGCGGGCGGGCGTCCGGATAACGGGCGTCCCACTTGTGTATTGGGAGTAATGCCAAAACTATGGAATATATACTTTTTATTTTTGGGACATTATTATATCTTTCATCCTAGTTGTGCCTTTTAGGGGTTTAATCCACATGAGAGTAACACTTTTCTCACAATTATTGAAAAATGTGAAAAAATATTATTTTGTGTATTGGGTGTCAAGCCAAAACTATGGCATGCATATTCATCATTTTTGGGTAAATATGGTATCTTTTATCCCAGTTGAGCCTTTCATAGGTCTAATCCCCATGACATTAATACTTTTCTCACAATCATTGAAAAATGTTAAAAATCGTTTTTTGTTTGTTTCTGGGACAGAACTAAAAACTGCAGTACTTTTGACACTGAAATTTACATATTGTATGTATTAAATACCTAAGATGTGTTTTTTGTGGGTCTAAATGCTCTGAGAAAGTTGAACGGACGACAATTTACCAAAAATATGAAAAAATACTATTATTTTAAACTAGTATGATTCAGTCAATTTTGAAGTTAAATCTATGAAATTTTCCAATTAGGTGTCTAACTTATGCCTCTTTAAACATCTCTAATCAGTGGGAATGTTGGTCCTATATATTTTTATAAAAACCCAAAAATTCGAAAAAATCACAATTTTCCAACATTTCTGCGTGAAAAGCCAAATGGTAATGGGTAAGTTAGTTAACTTTAGGTTTTATTGTAGTTAGACACACTATTGACTAATATTCACAGCCATAGCATGAGTTGTTGCAATTTTTTCCATTGAAATGTATGATTGAAAAAAATGAAAAAAATCATTAAGATGTCTATACTCTCCATTTCCTTCTGATGTCATAACAGTTGTTGACATTTTTTTGTCAAAATAAACCTGACATGTTTCACATCATCATCATGCTGATTTTGAGCAATATGAAATTTTTTATTCTCAGCAGAGGTCAATATTAACAAAATTAGATAAATATTAAGGATTTTCATATAATCATATGTCAGTAAATATTGGCCCTGGTCAATCAAATTTGCCACAATAATGTCTAAATTTGACTTTTTCTACCTCTCCTCATGAAATATTATCAAGAGGAAATATCTAAATTTTATATATAATTATGTGGATTTTCAAAGCAGTAGTTAAATCTATTCAAAAACATGCATTTGTGTGTTAATATTTTAAAATTTTGACACTAAATCTTTAACTCGCAATTATTATAACTTTATTGTTAATATCTAAACTCAGTGATGTAGATTTTTAGAAGATAAATTAATGTCAGCCCCTTTTATTTAGTTGTTTGCATGAAAATTAAATGTGAATGAATCAGACAGATTGGCTTTTGTTGAATGGAGCACTGGAGAAGTCTTGATTATGTAATGTTATGTCACAGGGTAATTGTCTTCCCTGCTTATCCTTTGACAAGAAATCTTAAACTCTCAATTCTAACTTAATGGTTTAAATCTAACCTCAGTTATGTACATTTTAACATATGAAGTACTGTCAGCTTACTTTTATTTTGGTATTTAATGAAAATTAAATATTAACATATAAGACAGAATGGCAATAAGACCACTATGTATATATTGAGGGTTATTAAAGAAAATTACTTGGCATGCAAACCCCATTGCTGCAAATTTCAGTGTGTTATTTTACATCTTAAGACATTATTGGATAAATCTGTCTTTTAATTCATTTTAAAATTCACTCCAATTGTATTTTTAGCATTTTAAAGAAATATTGTTTAGGGGGTAAAAGTGGAGACACTGTGTCTGTGCTGCATTGTACCCCTCCCCTCCAGCCATTCATGTTATGTAACATTGTGTCACTAATCCTCTCCAGTGACCAAAGCTAGGAACAAAGGAGCACAAAAGCAGTGCACAGCACCCTCAGCTTTTTTACAAATTTTCTTTTTTCTTAGAAATATGTCCAGACTGCATTGACACTAAAGTCAGGGGGACTAGCTCAGTCGGTTAGCATGTCAGGCTCCGCTGGATGGGCTCTGCCTGCGTGGGTTCGAGCCCCACAGTGGGCAGCTGCAGCATCCAAGAGCCTCTATGTCTATAAATAGCTCCTGACTAAGGTCCATCCCATAGGACCTACCAAAAAGTGGAGAGGGTTGTATCCAGTGTTCTATGCTGGGGCAACTGAAAGACCCTGCACATCCCTGAACTAATAGGGTATGTGGCAGACTCCCAGCCTCATCATTACTCATCCATCATACGGCGGTCGCCACGCTCGATAATACACCAACAAGGTGGTCTGAGCGTTAATGGAAGAAGAAGAAGAAGAAGACACCAATTTGAATAAAAAATTTAGGCCAAGTAGAAGCTGAGATATATGACTTTTTGTAACCCATACAGGCTGTACACAGAGTTGGGACATGTCTCTTTTGTTTTGTTTTCTTTACAGCTATTGTTATTCAAAGTTTGACCAGCATTTAACCTTTGTATTAACTAGCAACTTGCTTAGTCTTAAAAGATATATATACTGGCATAAACCTTGTTTTAGTCTTACTATTTACAATGGTTTTGGTTGGAGACATCTTATCTATAATTTATGTTTTAGACCCATATTCCATATTTGTAATTTATGATAAGAATAGCTAAGACTAGATAGACTAGATAGATGGATAGATAGATAGATAGATAAATAGATAGATAGATAGATAGATAGATAGATAAATAGACACATGTAGATAGATAGATAGATAGATATAGATAGATAGATTGATAGATGCATACATAGATGGATAGATAGATAGATAGATAGATAAATCAACATGTCATCCAAGATTCAGACATATTGTCTTAGTATCAAAAACACCTAAATTCAGCAAATGGGACTGAATGTGCCACTTTACGGAGCTTTTGGTCGTTTTTATTGTTATTCGGACCTATAATCTGACTGTCGCCTGGCCCTGGTTGTTTGTATTATCTATTTGCAAGGTTGTTCCAGTGTTTGATTGGAAGCTGCTTTATTAGAATTATTCTTCTAGTTTACATGTAGGCCTATTGGAGCTAATATTTGAAATGAAACTAAATAAAGATAGCTAATATTATATAATTTAGTGTACAATAAGCTTTGGAGCAAATTCTCTGTGTTTTTCCGTGATTGTTCCTGCTTCATCAGTCATATTTTCCCCGACATCAATTGCATTTATTGCTGCGTTAATGGAATCCTTAAACTGACTTTAACAGATTTTTTAATAAAAAAAGGTCGCTTTCCATGTGTTATCACTTATCACAGATTCAACCAAATTTCTCGTTTTTATCCGAAGTTAAAGGGTGGCAACCTGGTATAAAACCAGGGTGGTTTGATTGACTGATCTGCTGATTGAATGATCACTTAATTGATTGTTTGACTGACTGATCAAACAATTAATTTCCTTGTGGAACTGGATTTTAATATTGCATTAATAACATACAGTATTTGTACATTACTATTAGATCTGTAGATTTCATAGAATGGGTGTAGACAAATTTCAGTCATATCCAATAAATTCTAATTTTAAAATTAATGAAATTTTAAAAAGGAACTTCTGTATGCAATAAAAGAACAGTATTCTTAAGATGGATGGATGTTTGGGGCTTTACATCCTGTATTTACCCACTTGGTACGCTAATTAATTAGGACAGGAAGAGGGCACGGCAATGAGGCAAAGGATGATTGAAACAGCCATCCAACATACTAGGCCCAGGTGACCCGGCAAGAGCTGGATTAGAACCCTGGACCCAGCGATTGGCAGTCCAGCACGCTACCACTAGACCAACCTTCCCCCCTCAAAACCCTGTCTTTGTTTACAAATCAAGTATTGCTTAAGTTTTTTTGAACTGTATTTAAGTGTCTGCTCTGCAGTTACGGAGAGTCAGGGAAACTCATGAAAAACATTGTGGTGATGGAAATTCAACAAATTACCAAAACAAATTTTGGCCTTGATTCTCGCATAAATTTTTACAGATTTTCATTATGGCACTTGCTGTGACCTGGTGGAAACGGACATCAATTTAAAGTTTTTAGGGACCTTGCCCCCTCAAAGCCCGCACCTCCTGAGGGCCACTTGATTTCACTGCCTCCAGAATACCCACTGATTAGCCGAGGGTATGCTGCCGCGCAGCCTATGTTTAGTATTATTTATCACATCTATGAATACCATATTGATGACTAATCGATAAGTTATAGCACAAGTTTGTGCAAAATTAAATTTTCAACATCTAAGGTAATTTTTTAGTGACTCAGAAAAAGTTTAATATCTCAAATGTGTGTAGACTCCAGGCACTTTATTTCCTCTGACGATTTTCCCTAAATGTTGGTGGCAATTGAAACACTGAATTCTAGGAACAAGAACAATATTTCACTAAAAAAGGGGTTTAACTGAAAGCTTTTGGGGACCGATAGGCCACTCAAACATGGGGACTGATAGGCCACTATTTCTACAGATTTTCCATAGGTGGCGTATTGGTATGGGGCTGGATATTAAAGTCAATTAGGGGACAATAGCAAGACAGAACTTTAGTTTGCATCTTTAAATGTTACGTTTCGACTTGAAGGAATGCCCTAAAATTTACAGTGATGGGTTTGCCTTAGTAACATTTGGCTTGAAACATAAATGGTGAAAATTAAAAATATTCACAGAAATCTCAAATTTTCAATCTAGTTAGTATTTGGGAATAATAAACATAATGACCCTGCTAGACATCGATGAAATCTTGAGTTTAAATTAATTTTTTACCAAAATATAACCTGAATGAAGGGTTATTGATGAAATTTATTGTTTGATTCCAGATTTCTCCTGCAGGTGGCATCCAGTACAGTGATCAATCGAAAAATTCACTTTTAAAAAATCTAAATGGACAGAAATGATCTATTGATGGAGAAAAAATTAATGATGTACTAATGTTTTGATGTTCATAAACAAATTTGAGGTATTTGGCAAGATTTTTATGGTCACGGTGGTAGCCAAACTTCTGTGTAGACCAAATATCAAATAATTGTTTTCTGCTAAGTGAACCAATCATTTTGGAATTCCCCAATACAGTTTCTAATACATCTGTTCATGTTCTGCTAAAATATCATATCAGGAGATTTATTATAACTACAAAAAAGTAACTTGTTGGTGAAAATTTAGCTTTTTTTCAAAGTGTGAAATCTGGGCATATCTATATTTTTTCAATCAATCTCCTATTATCCTACACACTCAGATGGAACAACAAAAACATCTTGGAACCAAATTTCGAATTCTTCACCCACCCTTTGGCAAGTTATTAACATGGTCCATCAGCTAAAAAGGTGCACAGTATGAATCCTGTATCTGATGCAGATTTGCCTCCGTGGTCAATAATTCGTCAAGCGGCCCATTGGTCTCCACTCTCCCCTAACAGTGTTCACACTTCCACTCAAATAATATGCAGGGTTAACCCTGGACTCAAATACTGAGCATTGTTTTCAAGAATAAAAACATGTGTACCTTCCAAACAACTTAAGCTAGTAAAAACAGGTTAACACAAATCAAATAAATCTTTACATTGCTCTGATGTGAGGTTTTGTTCTTACACAACATTTGAGGTCAAACTTTCAAAAGTATTTATTTCAGGACTATTTCAGGACATTTATCTTCAGACAAAGCAACATAAATCTTCAGACAAAGTAACATGATCCCTGTATAAAACTTTTATCAGTTTGTAATGGTGTAAGTCTAACACCCATGCTTATGCTGTGTATCTGACATGTACTATAACTTGTTGCCAGCATATTACACACAATTGGATCCTGGATAATATTATACTTGTACCCTGGATTTCCACAAATCCTGTTCAATGTATGTAATGTTTCATTAGGTCAATTCCACCTTGACTTTGGGACATTTAATGTATTTTCCACCTTAATTGGGGTCAAGATTTATTATAAGGAAGAAGAGGAAGGTTTTGTTGTTGTAAGATTTTGTTGTTGTGACCATAAAGTTGCAAAAACATATAAAAACATTCCCAGAATTTGATTCAAGATTATCTTTGATATTAGGCCAAACATGCTCTTGTGACTGATGGGACTTTTTTGACCACCGTTTTTTGTGTGTTTACTGAACTATCTCAGTTCACATGGCATACCTTATTGTCATAGTGCATTGTAATTGTATTGAGACAAGCTTTCAAATCAGACCCACATCTAGACTGGTGGCTCAATGGTTCTCCAGCAGCACCTCATTCATTTTGTGACTGATGGGACACCTCTTTGTGACAGATGGGACAGTATCTCAAAAGTATTTAATAAAAGTCTTTTGATTCAAATTATTGATGAAAAATAAGGTTAAGGTAGCAGTGCGTAGCACTATGATCCATCAGAAAAGTGTATATTGTCACTGTAATACATTTTACTGGTTTAATAAAGCAAATTTTGTCATACACAGGCATGAGATATTGTTATATTTGCAGTAATATATAAAACAAATTTGACCTTAACTTCCTAAAACATGAAGGTATTTTACATTTAAAAGCATATAATAGTGATTGTTCTTACACAGGAATATAAGGTCGTTATATTGGCCTATTCATACCTTTCACTCAGTTGCATTTATCAATTGAGCATCTCCAGCTGATGATACACTTTAGCACCGTATGTGGTAAAGGTGGATGACCGAATCTCATCCTGTATGTATGTATTATGTAATGGGTAGACTAATTAGGACATGAGACATGGCCCATGGGTCAAATTGAATTGGCTAGAACTGAGTTTGGATCTGGGTCCCATGCAGTGATCGGCAGCTCAGGGTGCTTCCAACTGAGCAGACTAAGGGGCCGACCAGATGATCTTTGGGGGGGGGGGGGCTATGGATATTTGGTGAAAAAAAAAGATTGTTTCCCACTTGACACTGAAAAAAAAAGTTTGTACAGCACATGGAAATAAAAAAAAAAGTTTGTTTCCACCTGTAGCTAGGGTACCGTAATGTTAAAATTCCGATAAAAAAGTTTGTCGCGAGTGCGCATGCGAAAAAAATTGTTTGTCGACGCGTCGCGAACGAAAAAAAAAGTTCGTCCCGGGGGTAAAGTCCATAGCCCCCCCCCCAACTATCGTCTGGTCGGCCCCTAACCAACTTACAATATAAAAATCTACACCGAAATAATTATTACTCCGGCATGAAAACTTGATTTATTCTACTGGTATCTTTGATCGATTCGAGTCTGTACAATTCTTTCAGACATTATGAAACACTTGGTTGTTTTCATTATTAACTAGCATGTACCCGTGATAAATTGCAGTCACAGAGGTGCACGAATTTGGAGCAAAGATGGTTTTAAAATTAAGAGATAAAAAAAGATATATGCTGGTGAAGAAAACATTTTGAAATTAGGCTGTGTATAAATGAAGAAAGTTATTAAATCAGTGACTGTCACGTAAGTGGCAATCTGTGGATGACATACGGATTTGACCCTACATTATTAATTGGGGTATTTATGCAGCCATGGACAGGGATGACCCTTGTGGACAATTTCCTTTGAGGAACGTTGGCCTAAGGAAGCATTAAACCTCCCATTCACATTGGACCCAACGTTACAAAACTACGCATTTTGTCGACACCTGATTACGAGATTATTACGTACGTATATATCGTAAATAACGCGTATTTCTCCAACCCCCCATGTTGAAGAAATGGTCAGTATACAACGTCAACAAATATTGTTTAATTAGGCCTATATCAAAATGTGATAGATACTTACATACAAAATGCAAAAAAGAACTAAAAGTTTATTTTTACTAGTTATATCCCACGTTTGAGGGAATATGTGATATATCCGAGGCGTCAGCCGAGGATTATCACATATTCACGAAAACAAGGGATATAACTAACTTATACCTTAAACAGAACAAAATAAAACATAACTAAGAGATTTAAAAATGAAATACAAGTACTTCACCTAAAGGAGAAGGGTGGTCTGGTAGGGACAGGCAAGGGGTTGGAACTTGTAGAGATGAATGAGACATGACAAAATGTATTTGCTTGAAGTATTCTTTTGATTAGAAACCATAAACAATCGTGGATATATTGAGAACATGAACAGGTATATATAATATGATATGATTAATATCTAGTAAAGATACTTGCATTTCTGTGAAAGTGATGCAAAGGGTAGCTAAGAAAATGTAGAGCAATGTCAAGCAGAAACTTATGTATTTTGAAGAAACACTTGAATATATATATATATGTAAAATGCTGATATAGGCCAAAGGCAGTGACAGAGTAGGTTAAATATACGTACAGGCAAGACTACTCCTAATTGTACACAAGCTATGTTTATACATCAAATGCACTAATTATACTTTCACAAAGTGGCACTTACTAAATAAATTTTGAGGAAAAAAAAAAGTCCACATTTCCTAATTAAAGAGAAATATTATATTTCATCAAAATGAATTTATTTTAAATATTTAATTCTAAGATAGATCACACTTTTTTTTTTAATGACTTGGTCTTTATTTCCATAAAACAAATAATTTGAATTTGACAATATAAATTGGCAGCCATCGAACTCTGTGGAGTTATTTGAAGACTCACCAAAATGGAGTGGGATGAAAATGAAAAACAAGGAACATTTTAAATTAAAACAAGCTCTCCATTGTCACATCACCAGACATATAGACATAGTAAAAAGAAGAGATGCACTTTAGGAAACAGGTTTGATGAAAATCACAGGGTACTGGAATATGAATCCCTAACCGTCTTTCTTTTTTTTTTCCAAATGATAGTCAAAAACTCAAAAAACCAAAAACTCTTCAAAATCAAATTTGATGAGAATCACAGGGTTAGGAATATAAAATTCCAGTCCATATTTCAGGTCAGTGTAACAATCAGAATAAATCCATGACCAGAAACAAAATATCTTCAAAAACCAAGCCTTAGAAGAAACTCCATTAACCCGATTGCTCTACCCATTCCATGCTGGAGGGAGTTTCTTCATTAAATCTTTCCTACAAATTAAAATTTATTTTAATTTCAAACTTATATTTTTAACAGTTAAATGTGTAAGCTGTCGATTATCTTGATCATAGAACATCAAAAGTCCAACTACAAAGGCATTTTAAAATGTCTATTATAAAAGTGCCATTCCGGAATTGGCATTGGACTTTAATTGGGTTTAATTGCACTTCCAAGTGTCAGAACTCACAAACTATGAGACTATACCTTTAGTTGAACTGTACTATTTTGAGATTCATGTATTTGAAATCTCATAACTCAACTTTCAAAATAAAATTATTTTGATCACTTATACAAAGGTAAATTCAACTTATTCATGGAAGATGCATCTGAGATGCCAGTAAATGCAACAATATGCACAAAAAAATTAATTTTTGATAAAGAAGTTATTAAAATTACATCCATAAAGCAATTGGCATCATAACACTTGCAGGCTGAAGAACTATAGGTCTGCAGTGTTATTGATTGTGGCATTATCTCCTCCAACATGGTACTGCTCGAGAAATATGGAGAGCCGTAAACTGGAATGGTACCTTTCAGGAACCTCCAGATGTCACAAGTAGACCACCGGATCGGGAATTCTGTGAGCACTACCAACGTCTGCTCAATAACCCTGAAAGCCAGCCACTGGACTTTGAGCCATCCACTGAAAGGTACATACCAGTTCTCGATGATGATATCCAGCCTTGTGAGGTTTTACGTGCTACACAATTGTTGAAGTCGAATAAGGCCGCCGGATCAGATGGTGTTCCGCCAGGTTTACTGAAACATCTGAGTGACAATTGGATTGCGCTATTGACGTTTTTCTTCAATGTCATCTTCAACGGGCAGTACCCCTCTCCTTGGACTGTTGCAAAAATGTTCAACATTTTCAAGAAAGGTGACAGGTTAAACCCAGGGAACTATAGGGGAATAAGTATCATGCAATGTGTGGCCAAATTGTATGACATGACACTGAGTGCTCGCTTCAACTTGTGGTACCGACCAAAACACCCCCAAGCCGGGTCACAAAAGAAACGTGGGTGTGAAGAACAAGTACTTGTTCTCCGACTGCTTGTGGACATTGCAAGGAAATGCAGGAAAACCCTGTATTTAATGTTTATTGACTACGAGAAGGCGTATGATCGCATCGATAGAAACAAACTTCTTCTACACTTAGACTCTATGGGATGTGGAACAAAATCCCTTTGCGCCATCAAAGCCTGTCTCCAAGAATCTTTCTGCCAAATTGGTAACGAGAAGTTTGCGTCAACTACGGGAGTGCTTCAGGGAGCAACTACAAGCTGCAACTTGTTCACTTGCTACATTGATCCCACTATAGAAGCAGTGGAATCATATGGCGCTGATGGGTGGCTCGAGTACCTGCATATTCTTCTTCTGATGGACGACACAGTGGTTGTTGCCACTTCCAGAGAGGCCATGCAAACCAAGCTGCAACTACTCAAAGAATGCAGCGACTCCCTTGGGATGAAAATTAACTCCTCCAAGTCACAATTCATGTGTGTGAATGGGCAAACATCTCTATTTGATCTGGGTGACAGAACTATTGAACATACCGACAGCTATACATACCTTGGGGCTCTGATCAGTGACGACTCAATAGCGAGTCAAGTGAAGGCACACTTCCTACAAAAGAATGCACATTTGCACAAGTTCTCGTCATTCCTAATGAGACATGCAGATATGCCCGTCTACATGAAAATGGAAGTTTGGAAGAGTGCATTTCAAAGTGCCATATTCTACTGCTGCGAGACCTGGTTCACTAAAAACTTAAAACCAGCTGAGTCTGCCTACATGTCCACTCTGAAACACTTGCTTGGAGTCCGTCAGACTACGTGCAATGACATTGTTTGTGCCGAGTTATAAATTGGATCTGCAAAGAGCTTTATTCTGCAAAGGCAACATCAGTTTCTGAACGGTCTGATATCGAGGTCAGACTACAATGGATCTTACATTGAAAGGATAGTAAGAATGGCCGTGGAAGTGAAATGCCCAGCTGGGAAGATGATAGAAAGCTTTCTTAGTGCCCCACGTGAGAGAAAGTATGTGGAAGAATCGAATCTGCAAATCGTTGCAAAAATAAATAAATCGGAAACATACAGGAGGGAAGTTTATAGATCACTGAATCCCACATTCACAAAACATCGCATGTATGAGAAGACTGCTATATCTCTGAAGTGCACCGTATTGCAGCAACCAGGATACGTATGGGATCCCACAGGTTAAAGATTGAGACTGGAAGGTGGTCCAGGATTGCCAAAGAAGACCGTCTATGTCCATGTGGTCAAATACAAACTGAAGCACATGTGCTATGCTCGTGTGTTCTAGCCGCTGATACTCGCTCAAAATTCAAGTTAAATTTCCAATCAATTTTGCACTTAATGAACAGTGACTGTAAAAATCTGTGCAAGTATATTTATGAAATTATTAAGCTATATGAAGCAATGTAAATCTCATATGTAGCTCAGAATTGAAAACCTCGATTTCATGATGTAAACTATCATAATTGGTCTCCGGACAATAAATCTACTACTACTACTAATTAGGTCTGACACTTGGTCAGGAATATTGTAACCTGTCAAAAAAATTGCAATTAGGTCAATTGAGGGTCAACATGGTCAAAGAAGCTGAACACTGCAATTTAATTACCTGCAATTTGGCTCACTTGAAACAACTCCAAATTGCCATCTACACTGCCATTGAAAAACTTCCTGATTGTCCATCAGTGCCCTTGTACTGCTCACAACTGTCACTGTCGGATTTTTTGTCTCACATGGGTAATCAGTCAAAACGCCTACAAACAATAACGGCAACAGACAATAACGCCTACGATTGTTTTTCCATTATCAAAAACGGCTACAGCTAATTTTCCGTTTGCATGACAGTGTAAAAACGGCAATTGGCCTTTACAAAAACGGCAATTGCACCTACAGAGGTTCAGAAGTGTGATTAAAAATGATAATTGCTATTTTAGTATTTAGCCCTTCAAAGGCCATCTGATGTTGAAGCTAATTGGTTTTTCAATCACACCTACTAATGAACCGCTTAATTTTTGACACTTGTTCTTGTATAAACAGTAGGCGTTTTTGTAAAGTGGTGTAGCCGTTTTTGACATCTATTGGTAGGCGTTTTTGTATTGCCGTTCTTGCATTGTCAGAAATCACAGTAGGCGTGTTGTCTGCAGGAGTTTTGACTGCTAATCCTGACATGGACATGGGACAGGTTGGACATTCGTAAAAATAGTCAGCAAAAGCTGATTGTCCGACAGTTTTTGCGCGCACTGCGTTCTATAGGCCTACTTGATAAATCATTGTTTGTAATAAATAGATTTAATGCTAAATAAGTTAAATTAATGTCTGAAACTGCGAATGGAGGAGCGTCACATTTTCGCCATAGCAAGCAATGGCGAAAATGTGACGCTCCATAAACTTTGGCTCAGCAGTCGACCAGACACAACAAGATGGCTGGGCAAATTACTTCGAAAAGCTGGCTTCCCCGTGCCAAAGTGACCTGTTTAACAAAGCTATTAAATACAGCAACGCAGAATGTACCACAGATTCCCAGGAGCGTCGTCACAAAATAAGTGAAAGAAATGAAGAATAACAAGGCCCCAGATTACTATGGCGTAACCTCCGAACATCTAAAGAACGGACTTGAGGCCCTTATAGACATTCTCTGTACGATTTGCAATTCTGTTGTGTCCACAGGCAAAATCCCTTCTCCCTTCCGGCTAGGCCTGGTGAACCCCTGCCTCAAGAAAGGAAAATCCCATAAAGAACCTAATAACTACAGAAGAATTACAATATCGTCCCTGATTGGCAAAGTGGTCGAGAAACACATCCTAACTCTGACAAATGACGTCCTCAGCGGCTCACAGAGCTACAGTTCGGCTTCACGGAAGGCTGCTCCCCGATGTACGCATCACTGATTATTACCGAGGTGATGGCAGAAGCCAAGGACAACAAGAAACCACTGATGCTGACATTCATGGATTCGTCCAAGGCATTCGACATCGTGGACCATCGTGCCATGCTGCATGCTCTACATGAACAGGGAGTAAACGAGAATCTATGGCTGACATACAACAGCATGTACGAGGGCATCACCTCAACAGTGAAGTGGGAGGGAAAGTTATCGAGACTTCTGGTGGAACGCCAAGGAATACGGCAAGGGGCTGTTACATCACCAACTCTATACAAGGCGGAGTACTCCAATTGGCCAAAACCTCCAACACAGGTGTCTTCATCGGGACTGTAAATGTCGGAGCAGTGATGGTTGCAGATGACCTGGCCCTAATAGCAAGCTCAACAACAGCCATGCAAACCGCACTCCTCATCGGAGAAAACGATGCTGCCCGCGAACGCTATATCTACAATGAAGAAAAAACCAAGATCGTTAACATCAACGCAACCGCAGAGGTCGACTTCACTCTAAACAATAAGCCGCTAGGAACATCAATAGCAGAAAAACATCTGGGCATCAAAAGAAATAGCGCTAATACAAATACTGACACCATCAACTCTCGCATTTCTGAAGCTAGAAGGACAGCCTACAGCCTGCTTGGTGCGGGACTATGCGGCTTGAATGGAGCTGGTCCGGAGGTCGCTACACGTCTATACCAGACGTACGTCATCCCAGTCCTCCTATATGGCTTGGAGACCCTTGTCCTGCAGGAGAAAGAGATCAATGCACTGGAACTCTTCCACAGACGTAACCTGAGACACATCCTACACCTGCCTTCATCGACTGCATCACCAGCTGTATACCTGTTAACCGGATGCCCACCAATAGAAGCGCTCATCCATATAAGAGTCCTAACAATGTTCAGGAACATAGCAGACTGCGATAGTAACTCCGCCCCCTCCCGCTATATATACGCCCTCGTGAGCAGACAAGTGGCTATGAAGGAAGCAACATCGTCCAGCTGGGCCGCACTAGTAAGGAGACTCCTACATCAATATAGACTGCCATCAGCCTATGCCATCCTTCAAGACCCCCCGGCGAAAAAGAAATGGAAAGCTATCTCACGAGACATGGTATATGACCATTGGACGGCATCACTGAAAGACAACACGCTGGATTACCCTTCACTGTCCCTGATGACCCTGGACAACTTGAAGTTAGGCAGGCTCCACCCATCGTTCCATGGAAAATACAATACACACGATATCGCGAAGACAACGGTCGCCACAAAATTCATGGTCCAGCGTTACCCCCTCTTCAACAACCGAACATCTGGGAAAATGTTTGGTCACCTATGCCCCTTGTGTAAAAAAGACTCTGAAGACGAAATTCATTTCCTCCTACATTGTGAAAGACTCAGGGAAGCTAGAAGACCGTACCTGAACAGACTATTGTCCTACTGTCGGGAGACTAAACATAGTGTGGACCCGGAAGACATCCTCAAAGTGATTACAGAATACAGACCCCCATCGCGCGTCAGCTCCACCACCGGTTATTGAACTCTCAACATCCCTAATCTTTAAGTGCCATCTTGAACGTTCCATTGCACCAGGCAGGCAGGCAGGCAAAAGGCACAATTAACTCTACACTGCACCTTGGCAGTGGTTCGCCTATAAGAAGCGGAATATACGGATAAGAAGAAGAAGAAGAAGCAAAACTGAAATCACAAAAATGCTTCTCCTGCCTTCAATTTTAAAGATACAGAAATAATATTTTGTAAACCTCTAAACCGCTATCAAAGGCATCTTATTTTATCAAATTTGTAATTTTAAATGCAAGTTAATTTTTAATAAATGTACTAGGCCTACCTACCAATCAGCAACGTCCTCTCATACCAAATTCACGGAAATGAACGAATTACGTCGGCAATCTTCGTGGACCAATCAGCAAGCTTGTCTTATGGCAAAATCTCTTGAGTTTGGTGAAACAAAAAGGTGGGGCTGCAGCCCCACCAAAAACAAGAAGGATTTGAGAGAGAAAAAGAAAACAGCTACAAACAATTTGTCATATGGGATTAATTTAATTACATGATGATATGAAATTCTTTGAATAAAAGAAACTAGAAAAATAAGTAAAATGTGGTAAAAAGGTAAGGAAAAAAATATTGTAGAAAAAAAAAGAAAATAAAGTGAATAAAAAATGGCTAAAAATTTAGGGGGAAAATGTTTGTGGAAAAAAAAAATTATTTGGAAAAAAAATAGTTAGGGAAGTGGAAGCTTTAAAAAAACTTGCTTATAAAAAAAATTGGAACAAATAATTTGATAAAAAATTAGGGGGAGGGGAAATGGAAAAAAAATGTATTAAGGGAAAAATGTGGAAAAACAATCAGAAGAATATTTTGCATTCAGATAGTTAGGTGGCAGCCATCAGATTAGGGGTTGGGGCTTGGCGTTTCAATAGACAGGTACTTATTTATTTCATCGTAACTGCAGCAGTAATTGGGCCTATTTATTTTAAGTGTATGACGTCCTAGAATATTTGATTCTAAATCAAACAAAACCCTGTAAAGAAATACCTCCCCCACTGATTTGTAGACTACGCAAAAGGAATTAATTTTTCTCAACAAAACTAGACAAAGAATTATTTATTTTCAAATAAAAACTTCCAAGCTTCCTCCCCCTCCCTGAGATCTAATATGGTTGACCCCTCAGTCGTGTTGTTGACATTAAAATCTAATCAACTAAATTGGGGTCAAATTAAAGGATTTAAAGATTTGTCGCAGGCATTCAGTTTTTATAATACTTTTGTTTTATTTTTGTTGTTTAACTTTGTCGGTAATTCACTGTTTGGTACAGTTTCACTGTTTGTGTTATGAGCTTTGTTAAGTTATGAGGCTTATATATATCCTATATACTCCCATGGGCGTATAAGTGAACAACAAAGAATACATGATATAGATATACCAGCCAAATACAGGCTTCTGATTGGCTGATGGGTCATAGGTATGGTATAAATTTCATTATTTTGGGTCGGGTTCGCTCCGGTTTGCCCAGAGTAGTACCGTAAAAATCAGACAATAGGGCAGAAATAATTCTTTGTTTCTTAAAGGAACTTTCTTCTGTCTGTTTCCTGTCAGGTGATACATACAGCGAGGCTATAAACTGAAACTCAGAGGAGTTCCTCCCGCTTCAGGAAGGTCAATATGGAAGGTCAATAAGGAAGGTCAATAAGGAAGGTCAAGATGGCTTCATCTCAGGAGGAAGGAAAGAAAAAGGAAGATTTCAAGAAAAAGTGAGTAGTAAACATGTGTGTGAAAGATTATGCCAATATGTACGAATTTATTTCATTTGCTCAAAATACAGGATTTCTCACCATAGTGATAAAATTTAATAACAATGAATAATACAATAATATGAGAGCAACAGTGCCAACCATATTAGTCATAGCATTGGATATGTATGGAGCGGGTTTAGAACCCCATAATCCAATGGTACATTGATGATGTGCCATTAATTGTGCCAACCACTAAGCTATGGAATCTGTCCATTGTCATAACTTAAAACAACAATCTATGTTAGCTCATTTAGGAATATTTGCAACCTTTGACTGAAATTTCAAATTTTATTGTTCAGCAAAAAGGTCATTTAACATCTGTAGAGGGTAGCTGAAGGAGGCTGAAGACAAAGATTAAACTCTGTGTACAGTTTGCCGTATGCCAAACAACATAATAAAGAAAAGATATCTTAAATATTGAACAGGAAATCAAATTTATTGCAATATAACATGGCAGGTATTCTGCCGCTTTAATTAGAAATCTTGACTTGAACTCACAAGCATTAGATATTTAGCAAGGAAATATTTACTGATTCTGGCAAAAATGCAATAATTTGCAGATTAAAAGCTCATCTGGCTTCACCTTATCTGGAGAAAAAGAGGTAAGTTGGGATCAGGGAGAAGTGAGTAGTGGAAATATGAACATAGTGTAGATCTATTGTTGTCACTGAAGACATGATTTCTAAACTCTCTGTACCATTTGCCTTATTCCAGAAAGCATAATAAAGAAAAAATATCTTAAATTTTGAACAAGAAATCAAATTTATTGGAATATAACATGGCCAGTATATTGCCGCTTTAATTAGAAATCTTGACTTGAACTCACAAGCATTAGATATTTAGCAAGGAAATATTTACTGATTCTGGCAAAAATGCAATAATTTGCAGATTAAAAGCTCATCTGGCTTCACCTTATCTGGAGAAAAAGAGGTAAGTTGGGATCAGGGAGAAGTGAGTAGTGGAAATATGAACATAGTGTAGATCTATTGTTGTCACTGAAGACATGATTTCTAAACTCTTTGTACCATTTGCCTTATTCCAGAAAGCATAATAAAGCAAAAATATCTTAAATTTTGAACAAGAAATCAAATTTATTGCAATATAACATGGCCAGTATACTGCCGCTTTAATTAGAAATCTTGATGTGAACTCACAAGCATTTGATATTTAGTACGCAAATATTTTATTAACTTCTGGCAAAAATGCTCTAAAATTTACTTAAGCAGCCTTAGTCAGTCTTGGAAATATGGACATAGTGAAGTTTATGCAGTGATTTTACTATAGTTAAAGACAATGGTTGCCAAACTCTGTGTCAGTGTGCAAGTTGCTCTGTACCAAATGACTTAATTTTAAGTGTAAAATCTTTTTGATGCAATTTAATTCAGTTGCAATATAACATAGCCAATGTGCTGTATTAGTCTACCAGAAATCTTGATGTAAAATCACAAGCATAGAATATTAATCAATCAAACAATTTGGCAATTCTTGTAAAAAAATGCACTAAATTTAATAGGGTCATTCCATGTCAATTCAACAAATGCCTCCCACTCGACCCCCTCAGATTTGTCTGAAAAAATTCTAAAATAAACCTATAATAGTTTAAAGGATGTGTGCTCAATTTTAGCTCATTATCTTAAATAGTTTTTCTTAGAAAAAATATTACAGGAGACAAGGTTGAGGCCGTTTTAGCACTTATTTTAGGAGCATCAAATGAAAACCATTTTTCTAATATAAATATCTTGAGATTCAGGAAAGATACAATCTTTATTTTAACCAGAAATCATATCCATGCTCATTGAAGTGGATTAAAGCTATTTTTAGGAATATCCTACATCTGACATTCTTTCTAAAGGCATTCTAAAAGGCCGACCCATTTGGCGCAAAATTTTGTGGAAGCATTTTCTGATCATTCGTTCTCCTAAACTATAGTGCCTAGAAACTTCAAGTCTTGGGTTCGCAATGTACAACAGTACTGTAAGAGAGAATGGACATCAGAGGTCACCCCAATCCCATAGTTCCCTAGAAAAATGGCCTCAAATCTAGATGAAAATGCAACTATCTTGATTTTTAAAGCTCAATTGCCAAAATATGACACCAGTTACCAATATCAAACCAGTGTCATTTCAAGGCTATATAGATAGCCACTATTGCCATTGATTTCTTTGTGGCATTCTTATTCGTTTAGGTTGTGTGAATTTTTTATCATAACTATGATTTTAATACTTTTTTTTATTTGTAAAGTAATTAGTGCCCGTGACAATACTTGAAAGAAGGGGAGTGTAACCTACTAACCTTATGGGCCTATGTATGGGATTATGACTTGTTAGAATGAATTGTTATGTGTGAAAATGGTTGTAGCTTTATAGGAATGACTCTGATGTAGAAGGGCCCCAGAAATATAAACTGATGCTCAAAGGCAGGGAGCAACTGGTAGAGAGCTTGCAAGTGCTGCGCTCTTGTGTATAGTATATGAATTAGCTTAGAAGTAATCATCATTAATTAGGACATTTGGAGGTATCCAATCTGGATGAAAATGTGTCTGTGGTGCCCTGTGGGTATGAAGAAGACATGGGGAAAGTTAGAAGGCAAGGCATTGAGTAGAAACCGACATAAATGCTGGACACTGTTATTTTAATATTAGTAAGAAGATACTTCTTTTCTTGTGAAAGTGTCAGTAGAAATGCATCCTACCCCAAATATGACGTCCAATCTATATTTAAATACACTGTAAGAAATGGCCGTGTTTTTCTGGCTAAAAGTACCGTAAATTTATTGTTATTTTACTGGTATTTTTTTTAAACAGACTTTGTCTGGAAATTTACAGTTCTTTGTCAGTTACAAAGTTTGCTCCAAGATAAATTTACTGCAACATGTCATTTAACATTCAGTTCACATTGATGAACAATTACTTAAACCGTTAATATACTGGCAACTTGTAATATGCAGACAAAACATTTGAATTGGCCAAACAATCAATACACCTTGTCAGATTAGGAACTATAAACAAGAGATTGCATGGACTTCAACCACGGAACATGTGGTGCCATCTATAACATATGCTTTTCACAGCTGTTAATCAAACTTAATTTATAACTTATCTGAAGGTAAGGGAACATCCTCATTCATATGATCTTAAAGATGCTGTCATTATGCAAAAGTTGTTATATTTATATATGACATTGACATTTGCGTGAGTCTTATGATGTGATCTAAAGAATGACACTATTAAAACCAAAATAACCCAGGCGCAGTCTGCATCAATACAACATACTTCGATAAACTTGACACCTGGTTCTCTTGGAAAATATCCATCAATTTTATGGTTTGTGAGCAAACGTGTGCAAATTAATTGCTGGGTATAATTGATGGACTTACTTCCCTGCTGTCAAGCAAGAGATGAGCAAGGCTGAGCCTGGAATCAGTGGCTCTCTCACTCTCTCAGCTGATTCCAGCTTCGGTACATCCCTACAGCTATGCGACAGTTAAATCACATGCTTAGTCTGTTGTTTCACACTTGTGCAATAAGTAAGAATAACACATACTATCCGTATTTTTACAGTAGATTATACTGCTCCTTGCATTCTTTACATTCTATTATTGACAGTTGATATAACTGTAAAATATACTTTAAATAAACTGTTTTATATATGTACATTATACCGTAATATCACTTTGTTGAATCTGTGAAATTACAGTTCAATGTACAATCTGCATTTTACGGTTCATTGTCCTGTTCAGGTTTATTAGTACTTTTACAGTTCTTAGACCTGGAACAAAGTTGCCAGTTAATTTAACTGTAAAATTTAACGGGAATTTTTTGCAGTGTAAATCTCTAATTTAAAAAAGAATTAACTTCACTTATAGGCTGATTTGGTAGGCCTGCCCCAGTTGATGCAGCAGTAATGCTTTTAAAAGAAAGCTGGCCCACTCTTAAAAATAGTAAAAATAACATGAAAGCACTTTAAGAGGTGCTTGTGAATTATCCATCTAGTAGGAATTTGTGGGGCTGCATAGTGTTCTATGATCTACCAACCTATCTGTCTGTCTATCTACCTATATATCTAATTAAACATATACCTCTCTGTCTGTTTGTCTATTTATATGGATATACACCATCACACTAGATCTGCTTATCTATTTTCATAAATGTTTAATTGGTTATCTATATAAATATGTCTATCCATCTATCTATCTATCTATCTATCTATCTATCTATCTATCTATCTATCTATCTATCTATCTATCTATCTATCTATCTATCTATCTATCTATCTATCTATCTATCTAACTGTTCCTGCCTTCCTTCGTTCCTTTCTTCCTCCTACATATGGTGTTTTTAAGAGTTCTTCTTAATGAGGTATATAATGAATTTGCCGACTCTCCCTCTGGTTGGACAGCGTTGCTGCTGTTGGCTGCTTCTATAACTGCAGCAGGAAATTTAAATTTTACGGAAACACATATTACATTTGACTTGAGTGCATAAAAATGTTTTGTCATGGAATTACATGGATGGGCACCGAAAATTGTTTGAAGCGAGTATATTAAAGTTGGCACTGTGTGCTAAGTTTAATGTGATGTGACTTCAAAAGTAGGGGAGACCACGGCCTGTTGGTCCCCTTTTTTTATTTTTTGCTCTCAATCGAAAAACTTTTCTAAATATCAAGAAAAATCAATTTACTGGCTGACTTTTAACATTTACTCTACCTTTATGCCAAACCAAGTGGATCTGCCTTGTACAGATGTGAAGAAAAATAATTCATTCTTTTTAAGGTTCGGGGCACGTTGGATCGCCATGTGGGGCATGTTGGACCATAATATAAAACACAGTTGTGTGTTATTGCAGAATGATTATATCCGAATACTTTTTTGATTTGTCCGGATAATAATTACATCAAGTCTAATTTCAGCCAGAAGGGCTTAATTGATAAGACTGGTTTGACTAGATCCCTCATACTTAAGGAGGGGTGACATTAGCAATTGAGACATGCAAAAATCACTTTTTGTGGTGAAAGTCAGAAGTGCCACTCACATGTACTTTTCCTTCAATGCTCATGTAACTTTGCAGCTGGAAGAATACTACAATTTGGATAACATGTTCTATAAAAAAAATATTGTGGATGGTCCTACGTGCCCCGGTCTCTCCTACTAGCTGTTTTATCACCCTTTTACGTCTAACGAACATAGTCGGCTAATAATAATATATATATATTATTGATATTATGTCATCAAGAGTGAGTCTTCTTCAAAATCTGCATATTTCAGTGTTATAAAAATGCCTGATGACGGTATTGTACAACTTTTAATTAGTTTATAAATTTGCCTGGATATAAAAAAAATTAATGAATGAGACAAATTAATTAGTTATTTATCTAAATATAGATTGGAGGTCATATTTGGGGGTAGGATGCATTTCTACTGACACCTTCACAAGAAAAGAAGTATTAAAAATGAAAAAAAAGTATTAAAATCATAGTTATGATAAAAAATTCACACAACCTAAACGAATAAGAATGCCACAAAGAAATCAATGTCAATAGTGGCTATCTAAATAGCCTTGAAAATGACCCTGGTTTGACATTGGTAACTGGTGTCATATTTTGGTAATTGAGCTTTGAAAATCAAGATAATTGCATTTTCATCCAGATTTGAGGCCATTTTTCTAGGGAACTATGGGATTGGGGTGACCTCTGATGTCCATTCTCTCTTACAGTACTGTTGTACATTGCGAACCCAAGATTTGAAGTTTCTATGTACTATAGTTTAGGAGAACAGATGATTAGAAAATGCTTCCACAAAAATTTTGCGCCAAATGGGTCGGCCATTTTGAATGCCTTTAAAAAGAATGTCAAATATAGGATATTCCTAAAAATAGCTTTAATCCACTTTTATGACCCTAGATAAGATGTTGGGTTAAAATAAAGATTGTAACTTTCTTGAATCCCAAGATATTCACATTTGAAAAGTGGTTTTCATTTGACGCTCCTAAAATTAGTGCAAAAACAGCCTCAACCTTGTCTCCTTTAATATTTTTTTTAAGAAAAACGATTGAAGATAATGAGCTAAAATTGAGCACACATCCTTAAAAATATTATAGGTTTATTTTTGAATTTTTGCAGACAAATCTGAGGGGGTCGAGTGGGAAGATTTTTGGAAATTTGTTGAATTGACATGGAATGACCCTATAACAAGTTAGTCTCTCGGAAAACTTAACAGTCATTGATTGACTTCTAATAATTTCCAGATTGGAAGATGAACTGGCTTCGCTTCGTCTGGAGAAAGAGAGGTTAGTTGCGATCAGTGTCAAATGAGTTGTGTCAATATGAACATTGTGAATATTGTTGTCACTGAAGACAAAGATTGCTAAACTCTGTGTACCATTTGCCTTATGCCAAACAACATAATAAAGAAAAGATATCTTAAATATTGAACAGGTAATCTAATTTATTGCAATATAACATGGCAAGTATACTGCCTCTTTAATTAGAAATCTTGACTTGAACTCACAAGCATTAGATATGTAGCAAGGAGATATTTTATTAATTCTGGCAAAAATGCACTAAAATTTACTTAAACAGCCCAAGTCAGTCTTGGAAATAAGGACATACATGTAGTGAAGTTCATACTGTGATTTTACTATAGTTAAAGACAATGGTTGCCAAACTCTGTGTCAGTGTGCAAGTTGCTCTGTACCAAATGACTTAATTAAGTATAAAATCTTATCAATGATATTTAATTCAGTTGCAATGTAACATAGCCAGTGTGCTGTATTAATCTATCAGAAATCTTGATGTGAAATCACAAGCATGAAATATTTATCAATCCAACAATTTGGCAATACTTGTAAACAAGAAAAGTACCCTTAAAAAGGGTACTGTTTCGATCTTACCATGAACCTGAGGGTATGTGGCATGTAATAAAAGGTTTTAATATCTTAAAGTAGGCAATTCTATGAAATAAATACCCTTAGAAAAAATCCAGAGCCCCTTATATATATCCCCTTGTTACATGAAAATATATACATAACCAAGGATTTGTAAAAAAAAAAAACTTCTGATAAACATTTAAAATCACCTGTTTGGATATTAGTTTGTTAATTGTTCACACATGCACAGTGTACATGTTTTTCAGTACTATTTAATAGTGTGTGATGTCAGGCCTGAAAAATACCCCCCCCCCCCAAAAAAAAAAATCATGAATCTGCCCCTGGTTTGCAGTGGTCAATGGAACTTTGCATCATTGCCGCGTAATGCGCCGAAAAGGTTTTTGCGAGGTTAATATTGCAAATAGAGCAAAATTAATAAGTGTATTGAATTCGGAGGAGTTTACTTGATATGTGCAGGTTTTTAAATTGTTTAAATCGGATTTTTATCAAGGTTTTTAAGGCCAAGTTTTGCATTCAAGATGATGTACACAATCTTTAGTGACGTTTCACACGGAAAAAATATCGCCAGAGAAATTCCTAATCTTGTTGAATCGATGTACTGTTAAGAATACTTACATATAAGTTTTTTTATAGGTTAAGACATCGATACAAAAAAAGATGCACTAAGTTTACTATACTAGTATAGCAACTTAATCATCCTGAAAACTTATTGATTGATTTCTAATAATTTGCAGAAAAGAAGATGAACAGGCTTCGCTTCGTCTGGATGTAGAGAGGTAAGTTGGGATCAGGGTCAAGTGAGTTGTGGAAATATGAACATAGTGAATTTTGTTGCCACTGAAGACAAAGATTTCTAAATTCTATGTACCATTTGCCTTATGCCAAACAACATAATAAAGCAAAAATATCTTAGATTTGGAACAAGAGATCAAATTTATTGCAATATAACATGGCCAGTATTCTGCTTCTTTAATTAGAAATCTTAACGTGAACTTACAAGCATTAGGTATTTAGCAATCAAATATTTTGTTAAATTCTGGAAGAAATGCGCTAAAATTTACTTAAACAGCCGAAGGCAGTCTTGGAAATATTGACGTAGTGAAGTTTATGCAATGATTTTACTATAATTAAAGACAATGGTTGCCAAACTCAGTGCCAGTGTGCAAGTTGCTCTGTACCAAATGACTTATAAATGTCTTATGATTCATGCCAAATTAAGTTTCAAAGGTCAAAATTACGAATTTCCATTGCAGTGATTTTTGGCACATTTTACAGCAAGTCATAAATACAGTCTACTATAAGTCTGTGCACTTGATAAATCAAACCTTGTTGTTTGGGAAGCTGTTTTGGAAAAATGTCCTTTGAATAAGTATTGAAGTCCACTACACTTAAATAGGGATGAAGTCCAACTCCACTTCAAAGAGATATGCTTACAGAGGATTTCATATTTGTAGACACTGAGAATGAATATGATTTTTTTCTAGGACATGCATTCTATCAGGAAAAATGACATAATAGGTTGCTTGATGTCATTTTTCCCTGCACAAAACATGTCCTAGAAAAAAATTCACATTCAGTCTCGGAAACTTCAAATATGAAATCATCAGTAATCACCCTTCTTTGAAGGTCTAAATTAGAATTTGTTTATATTTTACACCTTTTTGACATTCAAAAAACTTTCCCAAATTTTATAAAACTCTATGTAACACCATCCATAATTTTGCTCATTGCACACTGGACAAATCCTGAACATTCCTCAGAAATCGGTCAAATTTAATTTTTTATTAGAGATGATTTCTTACTTGTAGACACTGAGACTGAATTTGGATTGATTTCTCTGACATGTAGGTATTCTATTGGGAAAAGTGACATAAACAAATTTATTACATCACATTTTGCTATAGAATAACATTTGCAAGAAAAAAAATCATATTCAGTGTCAGTTTCTACAAATATAAAATCATCTGTAAAAAAAGTTTGAATTTAAAAAAAAAGTCTTTTTATAATAATTTATTGTTTTTTAATTTGTTTGGCATTGATAGCTGGCCAAGTTAATACAGCATCGATACTTCCAAAAGTCATAATTGACTCAAATAAACTTAGTATTTATCTTCAAAGGAGTAGACCTATGTGTCACAACGACTGACAACATTGAGCAACAAAATTAATTTAAGAAAATGATTTGAACTGTGAAGACCAGTGTCTTGTGAGAATAAACAATACAATAGATTTTTATATGGATATGGGTCAATTGATAATTGGGGCTTTATACTGTATTTATGCACTTTGAAAGCTAATTAGGACATGAGGAGGACACGGCAATGAGGCGAAGAATACACAATGATGGAAGAGAAAAGCCAAAAATAATTTACTTAATGGGGATTTACACACACACAAAAAGAAGGCAGGGCACATTTGCACCTAGATTGGATGGATGATTGTTGCTTTACCTCTTGTATCCATGTACTTGGCAGGCTAATTGTGACTGAAGGAGGACACGGCAATGAGGCCAAGGATGATTGTCCATTATGTCCAACATAGACCCAGGTAACCCAGCAAGAGCTGGATTGAAACCCTAACATGCTGCCGCTAGGCCAACATTATCCCGTCATTTCCCTCCCATTATTTTTGTACCTGATGATTTCAGGGTTCAAGTTAGAAAACAAATTTTTCAAAAAAAGGTCAGTTATAATATAATAATAATATAGTATGATTTTATACAACGCCCATTCCAGATTAATCTGCTCAATGGCGCTCGCCATTCTGAAAGGCAATCAGTTGCCTCTAAAAGGACAGCTGGGGATAAACACAAACTCACTAGCTCTTTCACTGAACAGCAATCATATCAAATATTATATTGATAACCTCTAGACATGGCCTGAGTGGGGTCCGAACCCACATGCTCATGTGCAGGCATGCTAACCACTGTACATGTTTTTGGATTCATTTTATTGTCAATATTCTAAGATGTGCAAACAATTATGTAAATCCATTGTTATCTGTCCATGACCATCAGTGGCCACCAGAGGCGGACAGATGGCCCTGGATTAGTAGGTCAGTGGAAAAGGATGCATATATATATATGAATCAGGCAGAGCACTGCAACTCATTTAAGTGGTAATAATAATATAAGGAGGAAAAGATTTTCCCAAATTTCGTCCTCCCAAATTGTATTTTACCATAATATTTTTCCCCCATTTTGATAAAAGCTAAACTTTTTGTTTTCATTTCCCCTCAATTTTTTTACTGTTTATACAGATTTTTTTTTTCACTTAAATTTCTGTCAAATTTTTGTTGAACAAACTTGAATAGAATGTAATGTATGCATGTATACAAGAATGAATTTTGAGTGATTTTATATTTTTTACAATTTATTTTCTTTGAATATTATAATTATTGATATCTGTAAACTTTTGGCATTTAAACCCACAATCAACTGAGATGAGCGTCACTGACATGATATGCAAAAACATATGATGGAAATGAAATATCAATAAATATAAAAGCAATAATTTTTGAAAACATTGTGCCTTAATAAGTTTCGAAAACACAGACATGGTTGATGAAAGTTGTTTGATTGAAATCAGGAAAAAAAGCAACAAGTTGATCTAAATCCGATTTTAAAATTTAAAAGAACATATTCAAATCAAATAAATCCAATTCAAACATTCTTTAAAATCAAAATTAGATTTTTTTGGAAACCATTCCATATACATAAATTTGTAATTAGGTGATTGAAGAACACAGTTACCAGCAGAAAATCTTAAGGAGAAAGAAAAACATCGCTTCACAGAATATGCATATTGTTGGAGGGCCAAGCGAGACTGTCATCAGTCACATCCAAAACAAAACGGGGATGTATGCCTTTCATGATATATTTTTCTGTTTGCAGGGAAAGAGAAGACAAAAGACAGCGGGATAAATTGATTAAATTCTGGTATGGTATTGATCCTAAATTGACGAGCAAAAAGCCACTCAAGGAGATACTTGCAGAAGTTGAAAGGAAAGTGCAAACAGATCTGGAGAAGGTCAAAGTCTTGATCGCTGCAGTCGGCGGAAAATGCTATATATATCCTTGGTGGTCATATGCCTTTAAGAAGTTCATGAATGATTTAATGAACACAAGTCATGAACAAATTCGCAAAAGTTGTCTGGATATACTAGAGACCATCATACATGAAGGGAATGCTCAGCAAATGTTTCAACGTATCTGTAAGGATTTCTTAGGTGCAGGACATCCTTTTGGGCAAAGTAATGTGAACTACCTTGCTTTTTATGATGTACTCAAACATTGCATTTCTAAGGGTGCTGTTCCAAGTCAAGATAACATTAAATATATTCTGACTTTAAAAACATTCTCCACCAGTGAAGCCCTGTTATCCACTCTTCAACTTGTGGAACAACTCATTGAAGCGTACAGAAATTGTGGTATCACTAAAACTATTGCTATATACTTGAATCCAATGCAAAATCTCTACAACATTGATGAAGACTTGAGATTGACTGCCGGTCGAGTGATTAGAGCAGCTTATCTCACACTTACTAACAGCCTGGAGTCAAGGAGTGTTGTCAACACTCTCCTCTTCTTAGGCTCTGGGACGGATGACATTGACAATGTGGCAATCAAGAATTGTTTGATGATTGTGGATAGGTTTCAACCGAAAGATGTGAAAGAATTCTCATCTATGGATTGGCTTGAAAAAATTGAGGAAGAAAGACGAAATGAAATAACTCTCAAATATTTGCGCCGGAATGATAATTGCTTTCAAAGAAGTCTGTGGCATTTGCTTGCCATCTTCGTGCATGATACACAAATACTTGATCATATTCCAGATGGATTCATCAAAGAAAGGAAAGATGGAAAGGACCTACATGGCTGTACTCCCTTGCACATTGCATATCTCCATAGTAACAAGTCATTGATATCACTTTTGGAATCTCATCATGCAAATGCGGCACCAGATCACTTTGGAAGAACTCCAAAGTCAATTGCAGATCCCTGTAGGTATAAGGAGGGTGATTACAGAGAATATTGTAGGAGAATTGTGACGACCAGTTCTTCTGTATTTGACACAATGAAGGAAATGCTTGTCTTACCAGTTGAAGAATGTCAAGCTATAAAAGAGAATTTTCAACTACTTTTTGAAAGGATAGTTGCAAAAGATGGCGTCCTGAATGCTCAAGTAAGAATCGCAGGATCAGTACGGGAAAAACTGAAGGTGGGCAGATTTAATGAGGTTGATTTGCAGATATGCATGGACCAAGAGCCTTTTGATGGGAAATCTTTTCAAACTATCAGATTCCATGAGCACCTTGTCAAGAGATTGGCTGAGGTCAAGTGGGACCATATTTCCTTAAGACCTGTGTCAGTTGCTATTCCTTGGAAGTTTATATGGGAAAGGAAAGGCTGCTTTTATGGCCTTGTGATATCTGTTGATATTGTGCCCATCTTTACTGGCTATAGGATGATGCCAACACATATGCTGAAATCCATTATAAACAATGCTCCTGCTCACCAGAGTCTCAAACTCCTGAAGTATTCAGATTTCACTGAGAGAACCGTTGTGGATACTGTTTGTGATCAAGAGTGGGACATTCTTGATAACCTCCCCCCTGGCTGCCGTCTCGGAATTCTCATTGCCAAGGCTTTGTTGGAGGTGATTATGATTTATTCATTTACCCAGTATTTCCAGAAAAAAAAGAAGAAAATTTTAAATGTCTCTTTGCAATTTTTTTTGCTTAGAAAATTACAACTAAAACACGATGACTCTCATTCGAAGTTAGAAAAACGCGTCAAAAAGGAACTGAGTGCTACCAAGTCCCTTTTTGCATTATAATATTGTTTGAAAGTTCAAGATCATAGGAATATAAAATCTTTAAATATCAGAACAAAGTGTGCTCAACTGAAGGAGAAAATGCAGGTCAAAATACAGGATCACACTATTTTGGAGATAATATGTAGTACCCTTTTGTGGATGCCATTGGAAAATTGAACCAATGAAATAAGTGACTTACAGGGAGACCATTTAATATTGGCGAGGGGGGATTGTTTTTAAAAAAAAATCAATAATTTCATGCTCAGTTTATGTGAAATAAATCATTTCTGATCACGGGTTTTCTTATGAAGGTATTGCTTTATGTAGGAATGAATATTCTGTGACTTTGTGGCCTTTAAATAAATAATCCCAGCTGCCGTTACCATGAAATAAATAGTTTCCTGTCGAGGAAAATTCCAAGCCCCCCTGATTATTAAATGGTCGCCCCATTAGTTCTCAACAGAGATACCTGTACTGTTGTACTCCTATATTTTGTAGCGATGTCTTAACCTATAAAAACATAGGCTGCAAACCTTCAGCGAATAGCACCTCTAGAAGATTACAATTAGAGTGGGTCGGGGCAAGAAGCCCGGGTTAGGTGAGAAGCCCCCCCAGGGTTATTTCTAAACTTACATTTTTGGTGCTTTTTCTTATTGATAGGATTGAAGCTAGAGGCTTTTTAGGTGACGTAACAAATTTTCAAGGCATTCAGCACCAAACCATAGTCGTAATTAAAGAAACAAAAAAAGGTGCATGGTTTTTGTAAATTTGATTAATTCTTTGAAAGTGGTTGTCAGAAATAACTTTGGAAATTTTTAAAAGTTTAATGGATATCTGCATTGCTTCACTTTATGACCATCACATAAATATGATTTGGATCATGTTTGTTGCATTTTAGCTCAAAATATAGCGGTAAAATTAAAATATGTCGGTTTGGGGCGAGAGGCCCCACATGGTATGGGGCATGGGGCCCCCTTCACTGAGGCCTCGAAGCTGCTTCAGGAACCATTTAATAATGTGTACTTTACCTTATATCTTGATAGAATAGCTCATTGAAATAGAAAAAAATTTTGGCCGAAATTGAAAAAGGGCAAAAAATATTAAAAAAATAAAAGTATGAACAGAAAAATTCTGAAATTCAGAAAAAGTGAACAGAATGCCTTAAAAATGATAGAAGAACCCCAAGAAATAACTTTCAAGCTGAATGCGCTCGCAAAAAAAAATTTCCATAGGATTATAATAGGGGGGCTTCTTGCCCGATGGGTGGGGTAAGAAGGCCATTTTAATTTTTTTACAAAAAGGGCCGTAACTCCTTTATTAAAATTGGTAGACATTCGTTTCACTAGTTATAAGTAGAGTTAAGTGATCCCTTCCAGACAGCATAAGCATTCAAATAATCGACCACAAAAAGTAGGTCAAATTGCTCCTCGAAGTTAAGGGGGGCTGCATGCCCCGCGCTACTCTACACCATAAAATGTATGTGTATACTAAATTGCATATTGGCATTGGGTAATAGTAGCCAAGTCTTTTACTTATGTTGCACTTTTTTCATTAATTGTCTTGTTATCATAAAATGCTGGGTTGTTGTTTTGCTAAGTTCTGTACATTCATGAGAGAGGCACACATAATATAGAGTTGGTATTCATGAACCAGAGCGAGCTACACCTATACTAACCATACCAAACAGGCCTGGATCATCGTGTTATTTATTTCAATATAGCATAGTACCTGTGATAAAAAAATTATAAGTTTATGGGAGCAAGCCAGATAAAGATCTTGTAGGAAGTGAAAGAAAGCAACTGGCAAGTTTTCATGGCTGAGGAATGAGTAGTTTGGCTGTAGTAGCGTAAAACATCCGTGAATTTATAATAGGAAATAGGATTGCAATAGGGTAAGATTCTTTGAGTCAGACACTTAGGGAAGGTAACCTTGAGTCGGACACTTTTTGTGGGGCTGGACAGGCTAATTGAGAGCTTCTACACTAGTAAATTTGGTACCGATGTGTAGCCCAAGATTCCTTTGTCTATGCCAAAAGTATCAGCATGCTATAGAAAACATAAGTATGGTTTTAACGGCCGCAAAAATGGGGCAAAAACCCCGTTTTTCAGTTAATTTTTTTGCCATAAAATTGTGTATTTTAGTGAAATTTTGTCCGATTTAAAGGAGTTTTTTCTGGCCTAAGGTATTTGTTTAACAACAACTTGCAAAACACATAGTTTGGAAGGGGTCAAGCTTATTTGTGCTCTATTATGGGCTCTTTTAAGGGACTGAAAAGTTATTTTACAGCTACATTCAATGTATACATTCAATGTATTGTTTTGGGAGCACAACTGTCCGACTCAAGGATACCCCCTTCCTTTTTCTGTTTCACAGAATTCACTGAACTTTCAGTGTTCTTCCCATACCAAATGACAATTTTCTATTATCCTTAATGAAAACGCTCAATTTGAGGCCCCGTTTGATGATCTGCAACCCATAGGCCACGCAAGATATCACATAAATTTTAAAATGTCAGGAATATAGTCGTCCGACTAAAAGAACATTACCCTATGAGTATGTTCAGGAAGGGTTGTTTGTATAGATTGACTCGAGATTATAATATATATTCAATATTCATATATATATATAACTTCGGGATGGCTGGATGGATGTTGGCGGCTTTACGTCCTGTATTTATGAACTTGGTAGGCTAATTAGAACAGGATGAGGACACAGCAATGAGGCGAAGGATGATTTAACAGCCATCCAACATGGGCCCAGGTGATCCAGCAAGAGCTGGATTCGAACCCTGGATGCAGTAATTGGCAGTCCAGCACGCTACCACTAGACCAACCCTCCCCCTATGACCAGTTTAAGATTTGAGTCAGATATTTGTGACATTTTGGCCAAAATTTTATTTTTGAGTTTCGGTCTGAAAAATAGCCAATCTTATATAAAAGTTTACCAGGAATTTGAATCTGAAGACAGAAATACAAAATCTTTCACCATTTTCATTCTAGAAATGATTTTATAACTTGTCAATCGGAACCTAGAATTTTTCGGAATATTTCTTACTTTCACTGCATATATCTCAATAGTACTCAATTTTATGTCAACAAATAAGCTTAATACAGTACCAAAGCACTAGATAACTCCTTATTTTTATCCTGTAACAACCAGGCACATACCTTACATTTTGTCTTGAAGAAGTGATTTTTAGCATGACTGTCCAAGACACCAACTCTGAAATATAGAATTGAGGTAAGAGCAGGCAGCAATAATGATCTGTCACTGTCAAAAGTGATTGTCGTGACTTACGAATATATTTTAGGTCAATCATGCATAGATCTATGTTGTAATGCCGTTGCATTACCGACTGAACCATAAATGGCTAAAAATCCTTGAAAATTTGGTCGCAAAAAAACTTGAGCTATCCTCTGGCATCATATTGAACTTTCTAAACATAAGCTTATTGTAGCCAATACATATGGGCATATCAAGTTCAATTTTGGTGACTTTCCACCAAAAATTGCAAGAGACTGAGTTTTATTGTGCGACCCCATGTATTTTTTTAAGCTTTTCAAAATTTAGCAAAAATAAGTCAGAAAATTCATTATTGAGACTCAATAGATATTAGCAGGGACCCAATTCTTGGTACTATGGTGTTCTATATTAAATTTCTATCGCAAAAATTGACTACATGATGCGCTATCGAAGTCAGCAGCTTTACCTCAATCTGCAAAATTCTCCAAAAAGTTGTCACCTGACGTTTAGTAGAATATCCTGTTAGTTTGAGTATATGTTTCGCTGAAATATCTCAAATTTACATGCAATTATAAGAAAACAATATAGGGAATTATGACAAAGTGAAATGAATATCATAAAAGTGTTACTTTCCAAGCTATAGCCCCTTACATGTGACACTTTGAAAATTTTTGTCACCACAAAATATACATTTTTGCCTGTTTTCGGACGTATTTTGCCCAAAAACATTACAAAGAAATGACATCTCATGATTTCTGAGGCCTTTATTGGAAAGTACACAATTTTTGCCAGAAGGTAAGTTTCAAACCTTGTAAAATGAAGGAAAAATGAGCCTTCAGGATTTTTTTCAGTCAAATGTCAAAAAAGTCTGACTCAAAGCTTGAACCTTGTCCTATATAATTCGGGAAGATGTGAAAACAAATGAGTTATAGGTCCCAAATTTGAGGCAAATGTGAGACAGTGATATTTGAATTGAATATTAGTATTGAAGGCATAATTGCAAAATATATATGGAACATCGCCTAGATGGACTATACAGACTGTCTATACTATGAGGAGAAATTGTCCTTGGTTGAATGATATTAACTGTAAAGAAATCATTTGACACACTCTGAGAATAACAATTTGTTTATATTTAGCGCATTTCATGATTCTCGTAGGAAGTTGGTAACAAATAAAGTGTATGTGGGACAGCATCCTAAATTAAACATTTCATGCATTGTTTTGGGAACATACCTGTCTAGTCAAAGTCTTTTCCTGTTTCATAGAATTCAGCAAATGTTCAGTGTTCTTCTCATACCAACATACAATTTTCCAATAGAGTTAATGGAAACGTTCAATTTGAGGCCCTGATTGATGGTCTACAACCCATAGGCCTAGCAAGATATTAGCTTTTTAAAATGTCAAGACTATAACTGTCCGACTCAAAGAACATGTATTACCCTATATAGACAGCATGATAGAGGTAAAGAGTCTAGAACTTTCGTTTTTTTATACTTGTTATATATATCTGTGGATTTGTGTGATTAAGATGTGAGTTTTTTCGTAAGAGAACGGGTCCAAACGATTTTGTGTCAAAAGTTGTGGAATTGAACAATGAACTCATCCCGACCCTAAAAATACAAACAAAGCTAAGCAAAGATTTCATGAACCCTTGTTACTCAAAATATGTGAACATGAACTTTTCATGCCAATAATGAAATGTACATCAGTTGAATAATATGTCGAGTGAATTGCAGTATATGTTTCATGATTACATTGTAGAGGCCAGATGGGCTATCTGTCTATCTACTATGATAAAACTTAACGGGAGTGTGGTTCACAGCAACGAACCTCATGAATGTCAAGTCGCAGAAGAATACAACACGAGTCCGAAGGACGAGTGTTTATTCTGCAGCAGACCTGACATGAGTGAGGTTCATTGTTGTGAACCACACTCCCATTAAGTTTTATTTATATCTCACAATAAAAATAAACCTCCAGAGAAAAAATAGAGTGATTTCATGTGGCACTATTTTGTTTGAATGGCGCCAAAAATATCCCTAGCAACCACATGGACTTCTTTCATGTGGTTCACAACGATGAACCACATGGTGTGAATCATATGGTTTTTTACCAGAACTACACTGCCTATTTAATTGTGGGATATACCAGTAAATGGCATACTTATAGTAACTGTTGAAATGACAATTGAGAAAGATATGCAAGAGAAACTTGGTAAAGGTAAAGGTAAAGGTAGACGTTATTTAACAAGGCACAGCGAGCCTGGAAAAACTTTGGGGTTAAAAAAATTAACCAAGAAAACGGTTAGCGCAATGATGTAGAGATGTAGAGGAAGGTCAGACTAACATTTTGATGTATGAAACGAAAAAGTCTATAGGGAATTTTTTTAGATATTGGAGTTTACATTTTTTTATTATCACACCCTATTCTTAGCATGGAATTTCCATCAAAAAATGCTCAGAGTTACCTATTTTTCCTGTTAAGTTATATGTAAGATTAAAGTCATTATTCAAAAGTAAAAATATGGACTCATTGCCTCTGCAGAAAGTATGTACCACTTCATCCAAAATGATGGGGTGTGATAAACCAATAACAGCTAACATTTCTGGCTAAAGGTCTGAGAAAATGTTTGCAATACCAAGTTGTGTTAGTCACATAATTCTGGAAAATAATTTTAGCAAATTTGGTCTCATCATCTCACTGTGACAGGCTTTGTTGAGTTTTTTGTGCATTTTATCACAAATTTTGCCACTGTGAAACAAGCATTTCATAACTATGTAAAAGGATAGATAATGTTGAGTAAATTATCAGACAACGCTTGCATAGAATGTTTGTAAGTATCTGCTTCACTATGAAGTTGAATCCCCTGAAACAATTTTATTAATTGGCCTATGTACAAAAACAACATTAACAAGAAAAGTACCCTTTAAAAAGGATACTATAGCAACTTTAGTCTTATCTTCTTTTACAAACTGTACTTTATCAATTCCTACTTTCTTTGAATTCCACCTTCATTTTTAACACCTTCTGCATCAACATTTCATCAATGTGCATAAATAGGTCTAAGGCTTTCAGCCAGGCTACCCAGGTGGCAACATAGGCCAGCCATTAGTGACAACACATGCAGGTGCTGCCACCACACCAAGCCTCATGAATAAAAAGCGTATTAGTTCTCCACACACTCTTTGCGTGAACAGAATGGACTGTCTTTTCTAATTTATAAATCTTTTGAAAGTTACTCAAAGACCTCAATTGCTTCTACAACTTGCCTGGTACCTGTGAAGTGGGTAAATAAAGATGAGAAATTACATTTAGATTGTCATTGAAGCATGGGACATGTTATGCAGGGGTGACAGGTGGAGATAAAAGATGAAATGGAAATGATAGAAGTTGAAGTAAAAGATAATGATTGGACAATCATGATGTTCAGTGATGTTCACTGTTCAGCTAAAAATGACTTTAAAAAATTTGCGTTTAAGGCCTGGTGCACGTAAGATGTGACATTTGGTATACACATTTTTTTTTAGAAGTGGTTGATTTTAACATTGCTTTGTGGAGAAAAACTCATATTTTAATGTGCTGAAGATTTCGTGATGATATCTTCATTCATCCTTTAGAAACTCAAGGTTTTGTTCAAAAGATTAGAACTTGAAAATTAGAACGGCTGTAACCAAAATACCTACCATTGGCCCATATGTATTAGTGTTAGAACTCCAAACTAACTTACTTTTGGTAAAAGGATCATGGCCAAATGTGAAATCTGGTTTTGGGTCACACACAAGTTATTGGTATATTGAACAACAATTTATTTTAACAATTGATTAAAAAATTTAATTTATTTCAATTAAAATTCTTGTAGCCGAAAAATGCTTAAGTTTTAAGTCACTTGAATCACTTGAATCGTTTGTTGAAATGTAACAGAAAAATTCTGGAAAATAAATTTTGTTCACTTGAAGAGAAAATTGAACATTGACACAAAAATGCAGCAAATTGCTCAACTGAAAATACCTAAAATTAAGTGAAAGAATGTACAACCATAGCTTCCTACCATTCCTGCTGATTTCAGAGGGTATATATTATTTATTTAAGTGGATTAACAATTGATGGAAATATCGCAAACCGCGTGTTCTAACAATAATTGGTAATTAGATAGTTCAGAGTCTTTGAGGACTAGATAAATATCATTAGATCAAGCTAATATTCATCAAAATTATTTCTCAACTGATTATAGAGAAAAAAATTCTTTATTTACGTGAAATGGGCTCACATTCTAGCCCCCAGCCCTCTTGGGCTTACAATTCACTTCAAAAACAATAATACATCAAAATAACAGAATTTTCGTTGAATAATACAAATTTGAATTAAATTTGAAATGATTTGTTGATATACATATATACATTAGTCCAATATGTAATAGCAATCCCAAAAAATATAAACTTTGTTCGAGTTATACTATTAGATATATAATTCAAACTCTTGAAATGTTAATTTTCATTAGGCCTATTTACATATTAACAAATATCATATTGCTAATTTGATGTCGACATATATAATTACAAGTATTGTATTGTTATTGGCAAGTATCGACAATTACGTAAATTAAACTATGTATACAAAGCACTTTGTCTTTTTTCAAAAGCGTTAAATATAAAATTAGCTGTTTCTTTAATACAATCATCCTTCATCAGGAATTCAATTTTTCTGTCATCATTTAATAAGTCAAAAAAGAAATTAATTTGTCTTATCCTGTTGAAGAACTCAAATCTAATATCATTATAAAAGGGACAATGAAAGATAAAGTGCATTTCAGATTCAATGTAGTTGAAGTTACAAAAAAGACAATATCTGTATTCTATTGGAGTGTCTTGAAAACGTCCAGTTTCTATTCTTAATGGTAGAATACCGTACCTAAATTGTGATAAAAGGGCACGCTTTCTCCTATTTTGAATATTAATTACAAAATTTTCTACATTATAGCTCTTTTTAAAAATACTATAAAAGCGTAATTTTGGTACAACAGTGATTTCATTTTGCCATCTCTCACAATAATTTCTGTGTAGAATTTCTTTGGCATTCTGTACATTGATAAAAGTGTTATTTTCAAAATTTGTCAACATACTGATTTCTTCACAAATTAATTTGATTTCTTTACTCCAATTTTTGCATATTGACTTATCCCATACAAATATTTTCTTAACTATTCTATCATTCTCAATGTTCAATAATCTGTTCCATAATCGCAACATTTCTAACTTATGACGTGTAATACAAGAAATCCATCCCATGTCCCCATTAATAGCTAAATTTGATGCAAATCTGTGAACTCCTAAAAAGAATCTTATGGCTCTGTTCTGTACAATTTCACTTCTTTTAGAAACATTAAAACCCCAAACTCCAGCTGCATAATCTAAAATTGGAACAATTCCTGAATCATATTTAGTATAAGTCTTATATCCAAAACCATTGTTTGCTTTGAATTTTGTACATAAACTTCCTAGTGCTCTGTTAGCTGAATTTGCCAGTGAATCAGCTGTTAATTCGAAGTTTAGATGGGTATCTAGAATTGTGCCTAAATACTTGTATTTTTCCACGTAACAAACTTCATCATTACCATAAACAAATTTGTAGTCTGATTTAGTTTGAGTCTTATTTCTGAAATGCATTATTTTTGATTTATCAATGTTAACTTTCATTTTCCATTTGCAACACCAGTTTTCAAGTTTACATATCATATTCTGTAAATCAGTCTCAGTCTCACTTATTAACACTATATCATCAGCATATAACAAACATTTCAAATTTGTGTCTCCAATTTTAACACCAATGCAATCATTGAACTCGTCCACAATATCATTTATAAATAAACCAAACAGAGTTGCTGACAAAGAATCACCTTGTCTTACTCCTTGATTAACTTCAAACCAATTGCTAATATATCCATTAACACAAACACCTGCATTTGCATCAGTATAAATACATTTCAATATATCAAGAAATTTACCAGATACACCATAATTCAGTAATTTGTGAAATAGCAAATTTCTATTTACTCTGTCAAAAGCTTTTTCAAAATCAACAAAACAAACAAATGTAGGTAATTTTTTAATTTTCCTATTTCTAATAATGGATGTTATACTGAAAATATGTTCTAAACATGACCTTTTCCTTCTGAAACCATTTTGTTCGTCTTTATACACCTTTTCATTCTCTGCAACATTTATAAGTCGATTGTTCAATACACCAGTAAAAATCTTATAAATTGTTGATAAGAGTGTAATGCCACGGTATTGAAGGGGAATTCTAGGATCAGAAAGCGAAGACTTGGGTATAGGCATAATAATTCCAAATTTCCAATATTCGGGGATGATGCATAAATAAAAGATTTTATTAAATAAAGAGGTTAAAGTTTGAATGGATATCATATTTCTTAGAATTTCATATGGTATACTATCAAGACCGACAGCCTTATTATTTTTTGTATGCATGACAATTTTGTGAACCTCGTATTCAGAAAATTCATGATTCAAACCTTCTAAACCAATTGTAACATTTCTTAAATATGACAGATTATCAGTTACTTCTTGATAAAAGTTCTCATCAAAATTACAATTAACCAAATTATCATTATATAATCCATGATAATCATTTTTCCATTTGTTCATTACAGCATGATGTGAATTAACTACATTTCCATTTTCATCATAAATTTCAAAAGGAATACAAAATTTCTTTTTAGGACCAAGATTTTTGATTATAATGAATGAATATTCCAATAGTCCTAATGTATGTCCCATACCACCACGTCTTTTACATTTCCCAGACAAAAAAGGTCCATAGTTATGCCTGGTATAGAAAGCTAATTAATTTTGAAAAAAAAAATCAGCTTTTCATTTAAAAACGTTGAATGTATCATATTTACTAAAGATTTGAACAACATAATAAATAAAAGACTGTTTTATGCTAAAACAAGGGTCAACACCTCTCCCATGCAAAATTTCACAATCGTCATAGTCAACCTCTTGTCAGAGCCATTGATGGCATGATACCTATTTAAAATACCTAATGTAAGTAATGCACTTGATTGGTACATTTAGTTTTGTGTTTAAAAGTGACCGGACCTCTTAAAGCCAGATCAACCTGGCAGCAACAGCCATTTAGGTAAGGCGTTATGGTTGGGACAAAAACGTTATTGTTAGGACACTTTTCTTTTTACGGTACTGTGTGCCAAGTTTTCTGAGTATCTAAAAAAGCAGAAATGCAATAAACAGTGTATGGGTCAAGGAAACTCAGCTGGGGATTATGGCTTTCCAAAAAATTTATTGGCGAAGTCGTGGCTAACAATTGACATTATAGTTTGAACAGTTATGGTTGGGACACTCAAATGTGGTTTCATAAAGTTGCATTTATCAGATATTGAGTTAGTTAGAGGTGGTGAACAAATATCTTATGATTAAAAGTAATGCCTAAGCAGCATTCATAAGCCAAGATGGGTTTCTTCTTCACTTATTGGCTAGGAATGAAGACACTTCCAAAAGTTGAATTTTAGCTTCATTTGTGTCATTCAGCAAAGTCATTGTTTCTAGGCCAAATTTTGAGTATCAGATGACCAAAATTCCTCTGCCTTTAAGAGATTTACTGGTTGAATGATATAACATACAACATTGTTTAAAAAATAGGCATTATTTCTGTTTTCTTTGTTAGAAAAAAAATGTTTTTGAGTCTGTCACGCCAAAATCGTGCATTTTCATTTCATGAACGTTTTGTGTAATATCTTGAGTTAAAATCATCCGATTTGGCTGAAATTTGTAACATACGTAGATTATAATGTCAGAAAAAGATATCCATACTTTACTGCTTCAAAATGATATTGAGAAACCGTAAAAACCTACGTTTTTTCAGCTTCAAAAACAAAAGTCACAAGGTGCACCAGGCCTTAAGGGACCAATCCCAGATAAGGTTCTTCTAGGGAGTGAAAGAAAGCTGCCTTTCATGCCTGAGCTTGAGTACTCTTGATGGAGTACAGTAAAGCATCCATCAATATAAAGTATGATACCCTTTATGATTCTGAGCACCATGCCCTCATTTCGCTGACATTGCAACTTTCATAGCCACACAACCAAGCCTAAATGGCTCAAATACCCGCTTGCAACGGGTTTTCTAGTAGGGAAGTGTCACTAGGATCTTAGCACTTAACTTAAAGGGATCGATGTGAAAAGGTTATGATTGGCAAAATTATAAAAAGCAGTCACAGGAATGAGTTGGAATCTACATGCATAGGACAATATATTGTGCTTGCTCGTAGAGGTCATTATCAAAAATTTTCTTAAATTTCTCAAACTGCCGATTTTGCATTCTCGATTGGATCACCCAGTTGCCTTGATTGGACCATAACATGCGCTACAGAAAAAGGCAATTAGCCATGACATGATGCTGTTATACATCTATTATTGAGGCAACATAATAATTATTCTATTTTTGTGCACCACAATGGTAAATTGATAATTTATGGCGCCGTCCAATAAAGATGTTGTCCTTGGTAGCACTTGAAATTGGTAATGATTTTGGTCACCCATCAGAATCACTTTATCACATAAATAGTGCGGTGCCTGGCCATTAACGATATGCCACATGAGCACAATTTGGTTATACATAATGCATTGCCGCACACTCATCCATTTTAGCTTCTCTAGTAAGTTTTCAATGTGCAATCTCAGGGGAGCATTTAGAATAATGCTCATTGTGCTGTTTTGAATTCTTTGTAGCCTAGTAATATTAGCTTGTGATGTCCCACTCCACACTGTGGCTCAATAATCATAATGTGGGAGCACCAGCGAGTTGTAAAGCGATTTTCTGGTGTTGAGCAGTAAGTATGGAGCAGTTCGATTTAATATTCCAAAAGCTAGAGTTTTTTTACTAGACATTTTTTTATTGACATCAAAGTTATTTCTTGAGTCTACTTTCCATTCCCAGGTAGGGTAGGTGTTCAACCTACGCCACTAATGTAGAATTTAATGTTACAGCCAGGGATTTTGTTTCAGATGTGTTAGCTTTTGATGGTTACAAAAGGCCTCATGACAGGATACACCCCCCGCTCCCTTTTGTTATTCCTGTACTATTGGCTAACCCCCATTTTACCCCCGTTTTGCTCCCTGCTTCCCCCTCTTCCCCCCCCTGCTAACCCTTGCTTGCCCCCGTTTACCTCCCACTTGCCCCTGCCTATCCCCCACTTGCCCCCACTTATCCCACACTTGTCTTCGCTTACCCACGCTTGCCCTGCTTACCCCCCCTGCTTCCCCCACTTCCCCCCTCTTGCCTTCCGCTAGCCCCCGCTTACCCCACTTGCCTTCTGCTGGCCCCCACTTGCCCCCTCCGGCCCCCGCTTGCCCCACTTACCCCTGCTGCCCCAACTTAACCCCTCTTGCCACGCTTCCCCCACTTCCCTCACATAACCTGTTCCTTTCCCCCAATTGCCCTACCTTTCCCCCTAATTATATTTTCTAATGCTCGTCTTACCCTATAGGGTGGGGGGTGTATCCTGTCATGAGGCCTTACAAATTAAAATAGAGTTTGTTTTTCTGACATGTAAGCCTAATTTATTTGCACAGAGCCACTTGTAGAGTCTTTCCAGAATGTCATTTAAAGCTTTGGACATGATGTTGATGTTTCTATCCAAATTGTAGAATGCAGTGTCATCTGCATATATATTAACTATGCTTTTCTACATGTATGTGCGTCTGGTGACATTTAGTGGAAATTGCTTATAAAAACAATGGTGGAACGAGCTATGATAAGTAACAGAATAGGCCTAGACAAAAAGAGACATAAATTAATAACATCTTATGAATCAATTAAATCAAAGAAATATTACCATAAAAAATTAAATGTGAACTAGATTTTAATTCAAGTCTATATTCTCGTGAATTGAAAGAAATTTTATAATTATTTGTATTTCAGCAGAAAAATATATACTTGATTTTGTAATATCAGGCTAAGTGACTCAGAAATACCATTTATTTGACACTGGTGACTGGACATTATGCACCAAAGAAAAAAGGTCTAATAATTGAATTTTTATTTCAGATACAGCGGATCGAAAAAAAAAAGATGTATATATACAATTCAGATATTTAATGCATTCAAATTTACTTCATGGCCCTGGAGTGATGTAAATTGTCCCGAAATTTGAGATTGACCCTGATAGGCAGTCAATGTCACTCTCGTCTTTATACTATTTTTGTTGAAGGTGCTGGACCAAGCGAGTGACACTGACCATGGCTTCCTGAAGCATCCAATCACCTCTTATCTCATAAAGAACACTGTGTTCTGGATTCTTGCTGGGCGAACGGTATGACATTTTTCTATGCAACTAAGTAAAAAAAGAAACTAATTATGAATTATATACCTTTATTCCCATTGGCACACATCTGTTTGTCAACTTGGTAGGGTAAACCGAGACACATTGGGACATGGGGCATAATGGGACGGGGGTTTTTTCTTGGTTATTGATAAGGTATATGATATGGTGATGCCATCAAATCTTGCACATTCCCATCCTGATGTTACTATCCTTTTATTGGCAAATTACTGCCACATGCAGCAGTTTGGTGAACAGAAGTTATTTTCCTAGTGGATAATTCCGTAAAGTCATCAACCAATTAATCAAAATTCAAAATTGACCTAAGTATGTGCCTCAGCGGAACTCGTTACTGTCAGTCTACCCCTTTTCAGTTCTGCAAACTTTATCAGCCCTTGCATACCTTTAGGTAGCCTCCTTTGCCCTCACTTAGCCTCCAATTCTCAACTACTCTCAGCTTACCTCAACTAAACTCAGCTTTTCTTAACCAAACACTGCTTCCCTGAAGTAAACTGGGCTCCCCTCCATTACCCACAGATTTATGCTCTGTTTTCCTCAACTGCTCTCTGTTATCTCAAAAATAATGAAGCCACAGGGCCCGATTTCATGGGGGGCAAAAAAATGTAGCAATGGATGTATGCAACAACTTTATATTGCACTGTTGCAATATTACAGATGGTTGTCGAGATAATCTTAAAAGTACATTGAAAAACGTGAATTTTTCACTATTTTAGCGTGACATCACATTTTTCTTAACTTGAATTATTTCAGGTGTATGACACATCTCATTGTCATTTTCTTAATTTTCCTTTTATCTCTATGTCCAAAGGCTTCATAAATTCATTGAAACAAGTATATTTATATGCTTGTTTTGGCATTATTGAATTCTTTGTGTTCAAAGTTTGACATCGGAAAATTGAGTCAAATTTGAAGCTTCCTGATCCGGGACGTAGTAATTTCCCTTTTGCACATGTCAGTTGAATATTTTTGCCATTAAGATCTAGTAAAATATCTACTTAGCTGTTTTGAAGCCTTTCATGCTTGTGAAAAATTCATTTCACGAAAAAATTCCAATGAATATGAGGGGAGGTGCATGTGTCGCGCACGTAACGCAAGGAGTACTTTCATGCGGCAAAAAGCTATGAAAGCTCTGATTTTAACCTGGATTGGCTTGAAACATAGTAAATCTGTGTAGCATCAATAAACAATGAACTAATACAATGAATTGATACCTGGTGGTGAAATACAAAAATTACTTTGTCGCACGCGTAACGCAAAAATATTAGACTGGTGGGATTTTTGAAAAATGGCTTTATTTAGAGAGGTACGAGCATTTTGGGGTAACCCATCTTTTTAGCATATTTAAGGTATGGCGATTCCGAAAAAACCGGTTCCCAAGCGATATTCCGGGTCCTTCACCTCCTAATTTGCATAACAAAATGGCCGCCAAATTAGCAATTTTTTTATCGTTTTAAAGCAGTAACCTTCAATATACTACTGTTTAGGAAAGCAAAAAAGGCAAAATTAGTGGCTCAATCCATGTTATGAAGATTAGGGAATAACACACACCATTTTAGAATTAATTATACAAGTTTGATGGTCATTGATATATGCTAATTAGTAGCCGCCATTATACAATTATGCCTTTTCTTCAATTACTTCCTTACTAATCAACCAAATTTGAACAAATTAAAGTTCTATACCAATGTTTTAAGGGTCAATGAAGATGATGAAACCATCTATTAAGTCATAACACTCATCCAATATTAATTATGCAAGAATAATGGTCATTAGTATGGTAATTGGCGACGAAATATTACAAAAAATACCAATCTTCTCAGTGTCTTCTCTGCTAATCCAGGAATCTTTACATATTTAAGGATAAAGGTCTATACCAATATTTCAAAGTCTATGAAGAAAATTAACTTATTCATAAAGTCATAACTCTCATCAAATATTAATTTTGGAAAAAGGATTGTCATTAGTATGCTAATTAGCATGACATATTTCAGAAGAACAGTTTTCGTTATAACGATGCTGCTAATTCTGCAAATTTTACAAATTAAAATGTATATACCAATATTTTAAGGGTCAATGAAGAAGTCATTGACAAAATCATTACATTCATCTGATATTAGTTATGCAAGACCTGTAGTCAGTATAATTAGCAGTGTCATATGACTGAAAATAAGAAAGCGTATTCTTATATCTTTCCTACGCATCAAGCAAACTTTAGCAAATGAAGTTCTCCAACAATTTTAGTTTTTTCAAAATTAGTCTGCAATACTTCAAGGGTCAATGCAGATCATGAACTCAATTCATAACATAATAATATCAGTGATATCTACCTAAATTTGTTTTGTTTGTTGCATGATGGCCCAAAAATGCCTTCTAAGCAATCTGAAGCACTAATTCCCCCATATTAGACAAGGAATCATATTGATTCTTGCCTCCTTCATCGCATTCTCCATCCTTTCCGGTGACTCCTATCTCTATAATCTCCCTTTCCACCTCCTTCCTAGCTCTTCCCTTCTGTCTGATAGCTCCTGTCTCCCACCTTACTGCCTGCTCCTAGCTCTTGCCTCCACAACAGCCATTCTCTCCTCATTCTGACCTCTGTCTACTCCCAATAAGCCCCATCCCAAGTTATTCCAACTGCTTTTGCTTTGTCAAATTGTGTTTCCTACCTCTCTGCTCATCTTTCTTTTTCCTCCGCCATCTATGCATGCTCCTCTGCCTCCTGTCTAGCTCCTGCCTTCTGCCTAACTCCTTCCTCCCTACTCAATAGCTCATCTGCCCCCCCTCCACTGTCTACTTAGCTCCTTCCTGATATTGGTTTCCTCCTCCCTGCATTGCCTCCTAACCATCAGCTCTCTCCTCTTTTGTCTGCTTCCACTAGCTCTTGCCTCCTCCTCCAAAGTGGTTCTTCAATCACTCTCTGGCTACTACTGGCTTATATAAATGCCTCCTCCTTCCCTGCCTGCTTCCAGTTTCTCTTGGTAGCCTCCTCCTCCCTTGTCGCTCAATTGTCTCCATCAAGTGGTCCTATTAGAATATCTCCTGACCATCCCTACCTTTCTCTCTCACTACCAGTGTTCCAAGCACACATAAAATTTTTTAATTAAAAGAATGAATACTCTGTGTGCTCTTCATGTAGGCTTTACTGCTATAAGGGGAAAGTAGCAGTTTTATTATAGTAGGAGTGTCAGTATTGCCTCAGAATATTTTTGCGTATAATGGGAGTGTTATTACAGATTTCGTATAAGTGTGCCATGTTCCATGTGAATATATGCCTAGATGATGTCAGTATTGCAATACTGACATCACTATTGGCACTCCAAGCTTGAGTGTTGACTCCAACTGCCACCAACAAGTCAGGCTTTTGGGCTGTCTAAGTGTGAATAACAATTGATTAATCTGCATTCATTGGTATGGTCGTTTGATTCAGTTGGAGCAGGTGAAACTGATATGTTTGAGCCACTTGCTTGATCATCATGGACATTCATGGTGTCCTGTTGTGAAATTTCTCATTGAGGGCAGCACCTTGTGGCTTTTCAGCCAATTAGGTGAGTCTGCGCCGAAGAAAGCGTTCAGAATTGATGACCTGAATGGGGATGATGGGGAGATTTTTCGGAAGTGAACATGGCGGTGTTGCATGGGCATAGCAGAGGACGAGAAATGGGGGGGGGGGGGGTAATTTCTCCCCAAAAATTGGGAAAAAGCAAGACAAGGAGGCTTAGAATTCGATCATCAAATAAACATTATTGGAAATCAGTGATAAGGATGCCCCCAAGCAAAACTCCCCCCCCCCCTTAGGTCTTAAATTCTGAATGGATCCTGAGTATATTATTTTTTCCAAGACAGAGCAGCACATGATAACCTCTCAGACCAACAAATGAATGTGGGAGTGAATGAATTTGTTTTGTTGTAAAAGTGCTAAAACTGATAGCAGTTACACACAAAATCCATGCATTATATATAGCTGGATATTGTAACTTTTGGATTTATTCAAAACATCAAACTGAATAATCAATGTTGAGCAACAATCTAACAGCTTATGTGTGAATTTTTAATGGTGTGATCAGTATGGGTTCCAAGTGACACAGCTGAAACTGCAAATATACCAACTGTGAAATCACTATGCTGATACTGACATCACAAGAGCACTGTGACAGTTGAAAAGAACATGGCACACTAACACGAAATCTGTAATAAGGTTACTTCATTTCTGAGTTGAGGGATCGTCCAATAATTCATATATCATCTTGATACACCTAGTCAGGAAGATATGATCAATGGGAACTTTGCTTAATTTCAAGAGTGGCATGTGCCATCATGCTTTGAGTGCCAGAAAATTCTGAAGGAACACCTTTTTCAGCAAATATGGCATCGATAATAATCACACAAATAACTATTGTTCTTGCATTATTAATATATTATGAGTTTTATGGCTTTATGAATGAGTTTTTTACCCTTAAGGCAGTGGTATAGAAGTTTTATTTGCAAAATTTGTTGGTTAGTAGGGCAGATATTAAGAAAAACATATTTTTCTGTTATAAAGCATTGCTAATTAGTATATATATATTATATATACAAACAAATGATGATTATTGCATAATTAGTGTTTTATGAATTTTGTGGTTTTATAAATAAATTCAATATCATTTGACTATTTAAGCTTTGGTGCTGAACCTTTACTTGTAAAGTAAGCTGTATTAGCAGAGAGGATATGAAAAACTTATTTTTTTCTGTAATATTTCATCGCTATTTAGCATACTAATGACTATTATTTTTCCATAATTAATATTTAATTAGTGTTATCACTTTTTAAATAAGTTTATTATCTTCATTGACTTTTAAAATATTGGTATAGAACTTTAATTTGTATTTGCTGGATCAGCAGAGAAGATACTAAGAAGATTGTTATTTTTTTAAATATTTTGTCGCCAATTAGCAAATTAATGACTGTTATTCTTGCATAATTAATATTGGATGAGTATCATGACTTAATAGATGGTTTCATCACCTTCATTGACCCTCAAAACATTGGTATAGAACCTTAATTTGTTAAATTTGGTTGATTAGTAAGGAAGTTATTGAAGAAAAGGCATTATTGTATAATGGCGGCTACTAATTAGCATATTAATGACCATCAAACTTGTATAATTAATTCTAAAATGGTGTGTGTTATTCCCAAGTCTTCATAACATGGATTGAGCCACTAAGTTTGCCTTTTTTGCCTTCCTAAACAGTAGTATATTGAAGGTTACTGCTTTAAAACGATCAAAAACTTGCTAATTTGGCGGCCATTTTGTTATGCAAATTAGGAGGTGAAGGACCCGGAATATCGCTTGGGAACCGGTTTTTTTGGATTCAGCATACCTGAAATATGCTTTAAAGATGGGTTCCCGACTTTTACCCCAAAATGCTCGTACCATTCACATATTTCAAAAATCCCGCCAGTCTATATTGATCATATTCAAATTCTTTTCCTGTAAATAATGGAGCCATGATACTAATATTACCTGTTGTGACAATTACCACAGTATTTTAGTAATTTCAACATGTTTCATGACCTAGCCAATAATATAATGGTATATTTGAAGTTTTTTGAAAATTTGGGGCCAAATTGGCTATAAAGGCAATATCAAATTTAAAAACATCCTTTTTCATTCGAAATGTTCGCCCTTTTCCATCAGTTATGACTAATATCATATAAAATCGATTGTAAGTAAAACCAGAACATTTTTTGCAATTTCAAGCGACATCATTATTCAAAATCAGGATTTTATCAGAAAAAAGGGTAAAAAATCATACTTCTTTCATATTTTGCTGAGTTAATATTCACTTCAGTGGCACTTATTTAGTATGAATTTACTCTAGGGCTGAATCATGCCTTGATGACTACTTTCTCATTAATTTATTATTTAAATACTAGCTGTTGACCCGTTACGGTTTGATGGTTTACAAAAATTCAACCAGTAGTCTATTACAGCTTCTGCCCAGCTTCGTGATGAGACACCAGGTCCCATTTCCAGCGTCAATTCAGCTTTATTTTGCTTCCTTAATTCATTTCTTCTTTTCGTTTTTTGGCATTATCCTACATTAGCCTCCTCAGGGGTCTAAACATTTAGGCCCTTTTTTCATGGGAAATAGTGGTGGTAATTTTTACTGTATAAGCGTCATTATGTTTATACACAAGATGACGCTTATACAGTCAATGTAACAAAGAAATAATTGTCTAACTATTTCTCAAAATAGTGTCTTATTATCTCATGTCTAGGCACATTTTCTCCCCGATACTGTGTTTTTCCCTGGCAAATACAGCAGGCATAAAGTCAGTATCTGACCAACTCAAGTTGAGCAACTTTTTGTTAAGAAATAATTAAAGATTATTCTCTGTCCGGTGTGATAAAATATAATGTCATTAATATAGATTACTGAAAAAAATTTTGAAGGCTTTGTCTTAAAACTCTAGCTATGTTGCTTTTAATAAATAATCTTAATTTATTAGTTAAGAAAAAAAGTTACATATTTGAGCCAACGTCTTTCAAAATTAAACAGATGTTAATTTTGATATCTCTGGATCCAATTATTACAGTACCGAAAAATGGCATTTAATAGATATTGAATAGATCACAAATTAAACATTTTAAGGCAATATCTTAAAAACTCTAGCCTCACAACTTTTTCTCTGAAACTATATATCTTTTGTTCCAGTTTAGAATCCAAAGTTTTGAGTCAACATCTTTCAAAATACAACGGCCGTTTTAATTCGTATTTCCAAACCCAATAACGCCAGTACCAATAAATTCAAGGACAATTTAATAGATAAAGCAAAGATTCCTAAAAAAAAAAATAATTCAAAGTTTTATCTTTAGAACATTAGTCACACAAATTGTGTTACTAAAAACAATGATTTTTTGTTCCAGCACTGATTTGAGTAAACATCCTTAACTCTATAGCTGTTTTATTTAATTTATTTCTTCAAACCCAATCATCCCAGGTATATGAAATTAGCAGATAAATGTAACTCAGGGTGTATTGTATAGATTACACATTACGAAACTCGGCTATATTCAGAAAAATCTAGCAATACAAATTGTTTTCGCAGCCTGCAAACACAACTTTTTTTTCACAGCTTCTTTTTCATTTTATATTTCATAGCGTTTTAATAAACGCATCAAAGTTATGAATTAGTCTGTAAATGTGCCTAGACATGGGATAAAAAGGTCATACCATGGGTAGGTGCAGTACATCCCCATATACTACCCTCGACCCCAGTATATTCCCTCGACCCTTCGGGTTTCGGGAATATACTGGGGTGTCGGGGAGTATACGGGGGATATACTGCACCTACCCATGATATAACCTCATAATAACTGTGAGTATTCTTGATAATGATTTCCCTTCACACTTTTACAGTATTTATTCTGTGATATACAGACTGGAAACATATTTGAGTTATTTTTCATTTTCAGTTTTTCTTGATCAATATCTATGGAAATACCTATAAAATGTTTAAACCCTCAAGGGGGCTAATGTAGGATAATGCCGGTTTTGTTTCTTCTGCTTTTTCCTTTCCCTTTCTTCCTTCATTCATTTCTACCCTCTTTCATTTGTCTTTTCTTCCTCCACCTTCCTTTCACTCATTCTTCCCATATATGCTCTATTTCACTCTCTCTTTCTCCAAACTGCCTTATTAATGATGCATTAAATTTATGTGTTCATGTTTCTGTAAATACATTATTTTTCTCAGAACATCGATTGACAGGCGTTTTAAAGCATTCATTGCATTTTACGCAGAATCAGCAGTCCTATAATTCCTGGACCACCCTTCTCCTTTAGGTGAAGAACTTGTTTCTTGATGCCGCTACAGAATATCTGGGATCTTGTAGTTATATTGGTCATAGAAGTTCAATATGCATTACTGGCCTTAATGTCCAAGATAAATATAGCTGCCAGATTTTGTATGTGGATAATGTGTTTTTTTTTTCAATATAGATCTAAGTATTTTATCATTATTTTGGTATCTATCAAGATTGCAACATTGCATACTATTCAATAACTTCAAAGTGATATTCAAATAGTTCAGGAATCCAATTGTCTGTGTGTTGTATTTGCAGCCTGGAACACTTGAAGAGCGCCATGGAAATTTCATAGGAGACAGATATAGACACCTGCAGAAGCAGTTGGACTTCAAGGGGACCAGACCAACATGGACGACTGAGGAGGATTTGGAGAGATACGGAGAGGAAGGGAGATTCTGGGCTGAGACCATATTCGATGCAATCAATTTCATTTCAAGGAATTGCATTGCACAACTTGGTAGCTTCTTAAAAAATGATTATACTATCTTACCATACGGCGGGGATTATGAATTGTCAGTAACCTGTGAGAGATGCTTGGAGCTGCTAAGACCATCTGTCTTCTTCAAAGATGAAATGACTGTTTGATGCTATGATCTTGAGCATAAATTAGCTGTATGTTGTACGCATTATAAATGTATTTAACAGTGCATTTTCACTTTTAAAATATGAGAACTTGACTTGTTTTTTCACACAATGAATGAAGGATCTCGGTTTATAATAATTTGGTATTTGAAGCCAACTTACAATGAAGCACAACAAAAAGGACATGGAGAGATTTTCAGAGGAAGAGAGATCATGAAAATATATTTGATGCAAGCCACATACTGGTGATGAAATATTATACAGTGCCATAATAACTGTTATATCATATGGTTTTTTGTGAATAAGGCAAAGAAATTTTGATGTCTAAACTTTGTGTTTCTTTTGACCCAAACAATTTCGTGGCAAGGAATTGCATTCTACAACTTGGTAGCTTCTTAGAAAATAAATATACTGTCTTATCATACAGCCAGCATTTTGATACATCAGTAACCTGTGAGAGATGCTTGGAGCTGCTGAGACCGTCTGGTCTTCTTCAAAAAGGAGAAATGACTGTTTGACACACTATGATCTTGGGCATTAATTAGATGTATGTTATACAATAAAGGGATTTTAAAAAGTGAATTTTCACTACTGGTGGGAACTCGAGTTGAATTTTTTTTTTCACACAATGCAGAAACCTAATTTATAATGATATTTTACAGGCAAAAGGCAATAAAACGCAACATGGAGTATGATTTCAACAAATTTTCAGAGGAAGGGAGATTCTCGCCTGAAAGTATATTTGATGCCATCCATATGCTGGCAAGAAATTATGGAAGAACATTTGGTAGCTTCTTAGACTGTAGGCCTACCTGAAAAAACTTGCTGGATCATAAAGTATATGATGTGTTAGATGCTTGAGAAAAATGCATGGAGCGACTGGGACCGTGCGTCTTTTTCAGTGAAAAAGAGACTCTTTGATGATCAGATATCATCCAGAATAACTTGTAAAGCATTTACTAAAACCACCTTTCGAAAATAAAAAAAATTAATCCAAGTGATTTAAAACTTTATTGTAAAGCTTGAAGGCAGTGTTAGAGCAGCATCATGAACAGTCTCAAAAATGCTAAATTAATAAGTTATTTTGGGCTATTCAGCCGTTGGGGTAATTTTGACTTTTCCAAATGAAATAATGTATTATTGGCTTCAAAATATACATCAAGTGACAATTGGGGTAATTTTGACTTTTCCAAATTGAATAATGTATTATTGGCTTCAAGATATACATAAAGTGACAATTGTTCTGACAGTTTTTTGGTGATGTTGTTGTAGGGTAAGGTTCCTTGAGTCGGACACTTATACAAGGGGTGTCCCAAAAGTTCTGACCAATTTTTTTGGCTGACCTTTCTATTTAAAGCAACTGTATGAAATTTTCACAGAATTAATTTCAGAAATATCACTAGAGTCAAGGATGGTAAATCCGTCCAGGATGGTAAATCCGTCCACCCTGTAATATGGGCAAAAGAATATATCTGTTGAAGTTTTGTTTTAAAAGCAAGGGAAATTCGTTTTTAATAGATTTTGGCGTTTTTCAGCATTTTCAATCATTTTTTTGGGTCGATTTAAAGACTTAAGATAAAAGACAATCAAACTCTGTGACGTCATCAACCATTTTGTGAATTTTAGTTGGTTGGCCTTGTAGGCCTATTTCAATAGTGTTTGATGTCAAAAGATCACTGAATAAAATAGAAAATATATTATTTTTATTGGATTTTTAAAAAATTACTCAGTTGTGACACTTTTGAAGGAAATACACTGGAAATAGAAGTGGACGGAATTGCCATCCTCATATTAAAACTGGCTTGATTGGGTGTTTTGTGAATCCGTCCACCTACATTAGAGTACTTTAATGACTTGCAATGTTTATAATTGGCAAACAATTGATTACAGAAATTAGATTGGAGCAATTGATACCACTTTGATTGGGTTAAATAAATTTCTTATTGTCTTCAAGGCAATCAATTCAAATCATTGTATAAAACTTGATATCTATTATTCAATTCTTCTGTTTTCATGCAATCATTGTCCAATCATTCTTAAATTACACAAAATCCTTGGTTAATGTTGATAAATTGCAACATTTAAAAAATTAATAAGATATATGATAGGTTGGGGCTGTATTATGCCCTGTGGATGGATTTACCATCCTTGCTAGATGGATTTACCAGCAACCTAAGAAATCAGTCGCCTCCACCTAAACTCACTATGGACAACATGGAGATAGAACAAGTGTTTGAGGCTAAACTAGAAGGGGTAATCATAAGAGCAGACCTTAAATGGAACTCCCATATCTCATCGACCATCAAAAAGGCAAGCAAACGCCAATATTTACTGAGATTGTGCAAAAGGGCAGGTCTTAAACAATCTGACCTCATCACGATGTATACCAGTCTAGTACGATCAGTGCTGGAATACTGCTGCACTGTATTCACCCTGCTTTACCCCAGTACCTACATAATGATCTTGAAAGAATACAGAAACGTGCCTTGGCCATCATTTTCCCGAGCCTGAATTACAAAGAAAGTCTTGAAAAGGCCAAGCTTACATCACTCTATGCCAGACGTTAAGCTCAGTGTAAGAAGATGTTTTTGTCCCTGACTAATGACTATCACAAGCTTCATAGCCTTTTACCTAAGAGTAGAACAATGGTGCATAACTTGCGGAATGCTGGGAGGTTACCCCAAATACGCACAAAGACTCAGAGATATTTTAATAGCTTTGTGCCTTATTGTATAAGACAATTCCAGTAGCTGTTCTGCTTGTATTTTATTGTATTTTACTTTATTTTTAAATTGTATGTACATAGTCCTCTCTTTATATATATATATATTTTTTTTTTTGTTTTATACACTATCTAAATCTACACATAACAAATTTTACATGTTATTAACTTTATCTTAATATAATTTTATTGTATTGTCTATTTCGTATATATTTACATATTTCAACAATGTATAAGCTTTGTTGCTAATAAACATATATCATATCATATATCAAACCTGGACGGATTTAGGAGCCCCAACCTGCATTTTTGGTTGCCATAGTTTCAGCAAAAATTATTTGAATTTTTTTTACCTTTTGGCAGTTGATGGTAGCACGGCTTATGCTCCTTTCACTGGAAAAATTTTAATTTTTTAAACTATTCCCATTGTTTGGGAAATAGGGTTTTAGCCAAAAGTGGACTGATTTACCCTCCTTGACTCTATCTAAAATTTGGCACCTCTTGGAAGAATTTAAATTACTTTTTTGTTGCCATGGAAACAAAAGGTAAGTGCACCCAGCGCATCTCAATTTTTTAGCTCAAATATAAGTGTTGTGGTGTCTAAATAATCGTAGGATTTACTGTAAATATGCAATTGATGATCATGAAGAATATTTTTTGGCAGCTTGGCATTATCTCAAAGTTTTCTCTGACATTTAAAGTCACTATGAACCAGTTTAACCCCTGTGCTGAAGCAATCTCCAAGGTCCTCATAACTTAGCTGTTCCTAAATTGTGGAATTTCAGTGAATTTGGCTGAGGCTTCATTTCCAATTGTGAGTATGATCTCTTTAATTTGTGAACTGGTATATATGTTTTAGAATCACCAAAAGCCACATAAGGCCAAATGTGGTAAATAAGGCAGATGAGGTTGGGTTTGGATCCAATGTTCTTGAGCACTGCCTCTTGGCAGTAGATTGTTTCGGCGAACCATTTCAAGAGATGTGAGGCAACTGATGGAGAAAGTCTTTGGCAATTGCCTCAGCTGGCCATGTTGAAATATAAATAAATGTTAACAAATAATTATACAATAATGTTTTTTTGGAGGGCATTACCAGGGATTAATGATTTGACTGCCCGAGGCTGCCAGTCATTAATCCCGGTAATGCACGACAAAAAAATATTATTTGCATTATTGTTACTATTAACATTTTGAGTGTGTTTTGCAGCTTTCGGCATCGCCAAAATAAGATCATAATCACTGTAACTGATATGGTCGTAAGACGACTGCTATTCTGATACCCAAGGTTGCGCTTTGGCCTATTCAGATAAATTTAGGCCTATTCAGTATTGCATTGATCAACAAAATAAGATTGTTGTCATCAGATTCTAGACCAGGTGATCTTTTCGAAGCTGTCACAATCCAATGACTTCACAAATAATAACGTTGCCATGACGTCACTATGATGTCACTGCCAGGTGACGTCACAACATGCACAATACACCAGGGGGCCTCTTTGCCTGGTCCATAATATCGTTATGGCCCTGCAAGCAGGGCATTAATGAGATTAATGTTTTTCTTTATGGTGGATTAATGTGGGGGGTCTGGAGCATTATCTGCCAGGTAAAGGGCATGCATAGTAATAATAATGGAGGATATCTTGAGACAATGCTAGCCTATCAAGAAATATATTTTCTTGCAATCACTTGTTTTATTACTGTGGATTCTCTCACTATAAACAAAGCCAATTTGTTGAATTCTTTAAAAAAATTGAGCTGCGCTGGTGCACTGACCTTCTGTATCCATGGTAACAGAAAAGTAACTTGAACACTTCCAACAGTTTCGGTTTTTCAACATAGATAGTTAAATAGCTGAAATTTATTCTGTGAAAATTTCATTCAGCTACTTCAAATAGAAAGGTCTGCCAAAAAAATTGGTCATAACTTTTGTTGTATTCAGTACATTTTAAAAAAGTGATATCTAGCTTGGCCTATTGGTTATTTTTTGTCAACCAAGGCCTCAAATTAAACTTTTTTTACTAAATCTAACAGAGAATTGAGAGAACTTGCACGACATAGAACTAAATTAGTAGTTAAATTTCTGAAATAAAAAATGACATAGGGCATCTTTGAGTCGGACACCTCTGTTCTAAAAATGTGACATCAAAGATACAGGTGCTTGAGAGTCTTCCTTTAAATTAAAAAAGCCCATATTAGAGCACAGAAGAGGTTAAGCTTACACCTTAGTGAATGACAAAAAATCTGAAGTCAGATCCATACCATAGGCCAACAAAAGATGCCTGAAACAAGACAAAATTCTACTAAAATTCACAAATTTCTGACATGAAATTGAGAGAAAAACGGGGTTTAAACCCCATTTATAGGTCTATGAAAACCCCACTTCATTTTTAAGTATCATGCTGATACTTTCTGAACAAATAAAGGAAGTCGTAAGCTAAGATTGGTTCTAAGTACATAGGTATAGGAGCTCTCAATTGGCCAATACAGCCCAACAAAAAGTGTCCGAATCAAGGTAACACCCTCTAAGTGTCCGACTCAAAGAACATTACCCTATGTACTAACACGAGAGATCTCAAATGTGAGACAATGATGCGGAAAGAATCTTTAAATTTATGTAAATATATTGTCACCAAGGTCACAATGTCTAGATTCTAAGAAATCTGAAAAAAAAAGGCAATAACAAACTTTCATTTTCAAACTGCGGCAAGATGCCACCTGGCTACAGAAATTGCAGAGATCACCCAGTTCCAAATGTCAATGACAGTGATGAACAATGATGATCATCGCAAAAGTATTAATTGTAAACTATGAAAATCACGTCTAGCACACGTGGAATCTTCTACGCCACTTAAGAAAGGAATTTATGTTTAGGGCTGCATTAACAGTGCCAATTTTCAAAAAACTGACCAAAAATTGGACTTTGAAGGCAGAAGTTGTAATGCTGATATGTGGTGCTGAAAGTTAGTTAACAATTTTGTTTTACATGTTTTTTTGTTTTTTTAATTATGTTTTTAGTTGTGTCACATTTTATTATGTTTTTTGTTGTGTCACACAATAGCCTAAGGCTAATGTCCCATGTTTTTTATGCGTGACGAAAAATAAAATTATGTTATTGTATTGAAAAATAAAATTTTGTTATTGTATTGAAATATTTACATACACTGTATTGAAATACATACATACAATTAATATTGAAGATATGTCACCCCTCAAAAAATTGTGTCTGTAAAATCAACTTGTTATTTGATTTACATGAATAGAATGTGATACAACTGATGTGGAAAGGGACATTTTGTGACAGTTTGACCTGATGACAGCCAAGCCAGTGACCTCAGCAGGTTGAAAGGAAGGGGATATGGATTCTCAAGCCAAGAGCACTCTAACAAGGTGCTGCAGACATGAAGAGTTTCGGAGCTATGGTTAGAATTGCGACTGTATGGGCTGTTCCTCGTGGGTTTTCCATGTGGATCACTGCCAAGTGTGGGATATTTGTACTTACAAAGCTGCAGAACTTTATGCAAGTATTTTTATAGAAAGACATATGTGGTCTGAATAAGTGAGCTCCAAGTATTTGGCCAGACTACAACTGGTCAACCAATGACTTTTTCAATTAATTAGTTGTGACATAGCACTGACCAATGGCTCACAAACTTGACAAGCAATCATTGCACTAGCCAGAATGACAGAACTTTGCCAATGCCAGGTCATAGACCGTCAACCTTGTTGGCCAGACCATCTACAATCCCTTCTTATTTTATGGTTTCAGTTCTTATCAGTTGTCAGGTACCAAATGGTGCAAAGAAGATTTTCCCTTCATATTTCACCAAAATGTCCAAGCAATGGCATCTCAATTATTGCAGCTGAAATTGGCAATATTGTAATATCGTAATATGTACAGCCAATCCTGGTTTTGCAACATTGATTGTTTGAGAAATATTGTGTGCCATGCTATTAATTCAAGGACCCCCTACACTACTCCAACCAAACCACTAATTGCCCAGTTATGAAAACTTGCAACCACCTTTTATACACTCTCTACAATGTCCTTAGCCACCTTTCACCTTCCAAATTACAGCCACAGAAAAAGAAGTGATGTTCTCTTAACATCTAACTTGTTAAATAGACAACGTCTTTACGGGTCTTATGCTAATATATTATACATGTTTATGATGAAATAAATAGGCATATGACATCATTCAAAGCAGTCCGTTATAAACTGCAATTTTTCACAGAGACACGTACAAGCAGTGAATACAACCTTTTGAAATTTAGTGAAGACAAAAACGTATTTCATAAATTAAAGTCAGGCAATGCAATTTGAAAAAACACAAAGAATTTATGATTTGGACCCCTAGTGGGCACCTTAACCCAGATATTTGGTATCCTTGCTCTTTTAGGGAAAGTCAAGAGATATCCAGGTTCTTGACTGAGCAAAGCTGACCAAGCAAACATTGGTTGTTAGACAAAAACACAGAACATGCCAAGTGCAGAGGAGAGTTGGTTATATTGGCTTTAGGGGGAAACCATTGAATTTCTGGGGTTTGCAGTTTTCCTTGACGGGAATTTTTTTTTTTACGATAACTGTGGCAGTAATTATTTTTTTCAAGTGCACAAAGTCTGCGAATATTCATTCTTAAATTAAGCGACACCTTACTCGGAAATACGTCCAGCAGAAATTATTTATTTTACAACTGTCAAAAAATCATTTATTTATTTAACCAAAACTGAGCAAGACATTATTCATCTAAAAAAAACTCCAATCGTCCCCCCCTTGATATCAAATGGTGCCCCCTTAGTACACGTACATGAATGTAAATATAGGAGTTGATGACAGGCAAATACAGCTGAAGTCCTCGGGAATTGGAATATAATTCTATACCTCGTCCTTTTCTCTCTTGATATAATGTATGTTTCTTTCGATGTTTTTATCAATCTGACAATCCATTTTTAAGATTTCTTAAATATGCTTCAAGGGCAGATGACAGCAAACTTTCGAGTTTTATGCTCTATATACTGACCAGAAACAGGCGCAGTTAATGTGTAGGTTGCCATGATAAGTCAAAGTAATCTGTCCGTACGTGTACACAGGATAATATTATACCTGTTCAAAAAAGACTTTCTATTTTATTTTAATGCAGGATGCAGTGATTCCCATTCTCCAAGCTATAGAATGACCAAATATGACATTTTTTCAATTTTGAACTTTGGGAATGCCTGCCTCATGAGCCCTGAAGTTTTAATGTTTAATTTCATTAAAAACGCCAAAAATATCAGAGGCGGGTGTTATATTTCTCCTCATATCTTTATCAGAATTCATTGTAGAGCAACATGGATGGTGTTATATGGAAGCTTGTTAAATTATCTTTCACATGAGACCAATAACTTGGTATTTGAGACACTTTCTGTTCTCTTCAAAGCAGAAATGTGTAAATTTTAGGGAAAATTTTGATGTCGATTATTGTATTCTGCCTCATATGCTAATCCAAATTGATCATAGAGCAGCATGAGTGGTATCATTCAAATGCCTATAAAGTTGTCTTTAAATGGACACCATTTTTAAAATTATTTAGATAGTTCTCATTGTGTCTGAAGCAAAAATGCCTGCATTTCAAGGAGCTCCCTGCCCGATCTAATTCATTGCAGCATTGCATTGACCAGAAAGTTTACAAAATCTTTTGTCTTATTAAATAATTTCATTGATATTGTTTCCAAGTGATTGGGACATTTTAGAAATTCTTTTCCATGTCCTTAAAATGACTTTCTATTGAGGAAATACATTTTTGGATTTGTGCTAAATATCAAATACACTCCGCCCTTTTCCTGTTTCTTTCAGTTTTATGCCTCCAACTCATTGGTAATCAAGGGTGAGCCATAAATCAGGATTTATTGGGGGCAAAAACTGGTATCTTGAGAAAATTAGTGGTTACTTCTTAGATGTTTCTGTATAGATATTGTATTTTCCGCCTGTGACATTGACAGGGTGAGGGGGATGACTAGCCCAGTCAGTGTGCCTGGCTGGGTCCAGTTTGATTGTTACTCTGGTTGTGTAACTTGGACTTACTTTATTGAATTTTGAACAGCAGTTTCAACCATCCTTTGCCTCATTGCTGTGTCACCTGGACTTACTTTATTGAATTTTGAACAGCAGTTTCACCCATCGTTTCCCTCATTGCTGTGTCACCTGGACTTACTTTATTGAATTTTGAACAGCAGTTTCCCCATCCTTTGCCTCATTGCTGTGTCATCTGGACCTACTTTAATGAATGTTGGACAGCAGTTTCAACCATCCTTTGCCTCATTGCTGGGTCGTCCTCCTGTCCTGATCAGATTCCTCCATCTATCTTCTAACAAGGTAAGTCTTTACATTTGCCTCGCTGCAACATTTTCCATGTCATCAGTTTTAAGAAGACCGAGTGTTTTGTCAGTCCTATTTTCCAACTTATTGTGTAACATTTTGAAGTAATCTGATTGGTCTGGCTGCTTTATGAGCCAATCTGATAATGTTAAAACACTTCGAAGCAAGCTGGAAAACAGAATCGCATGAGTCTTGAAACTACTGTACTGTAGCCTGCTTTTATCTTTACATATAGATGGCAGTGTCTAATAATCATTATTCAACTACACTGAGCAAAGATTCTAGGAATTTGAGGGAACGGCTGTTAATATATGATATGTATTATCACTTCAAATTTCTAGATTAAAATTGAGTCCTTGGGGAGGATATCATGTCAATTTGAGGCATTGAATTTGATCTCGGATAAGTTATCTTCTGTCAGATTATGAAATCGCCACTCTAATTTGCGCTTGTTTAGCAAATAGCCAATGGTAATTGCATAATTCTGCTTCCTTATTTTATTCTAACATCAAAAAGCCAAACATTTAAATTTCAGCCTTCTTCATTCTACGGCAAGAAGAATTGACTGCCTTGTCGGAAATTTCTCTCAAGAAACCATTAACTTAATTGTGCAGCCATTTGTTCTCCAGACAGCCCATTACGAACACTTGTCAATATCCAGTAGTCCTCCCTTTTCTTGTTCCTCTCTGGTTTTATTTCTCCAACTGAACTAATCAAGGATAAGACATAAATCTTAATTTATTGGTGCAAAATTGATATCCCACATAAATCGTCACAACCCTGGTAATCTCAGAAAAATTAATATTCATCAAGTATTTGGGTAATATTAACTTTGTTGAGCATTACTTGCATGAGTATAATGTTAACCAAACTAAACACATGAAATGGCGGTGCTGGTGATAACTGAAAGTGCATGTGCATGTGCAATGTACAGTTGGATGATCTGAATCCTTGCAATGATTGACTTTAAGTAGGGCAAGGAAAGGGGTCTAGCTCAGCTGGTTGGTAGCACTACAGGCTTGCGACTGCTGGGACCAGGGTTTAATTTTAGCTTTGGCCGGGTCATATGGATGTGCATTAGGCCTATTAGGACAGCAGTTTCAATCATCCTTCAACTATTTGGTGTATCTTCCCTGTTATGTCCCTACTTAGTTATTACAGGTGCATAAATACAAGACATATCGCCCATCATGCATCCCTCAATCAGTGTATAATTAACCCAATATGCCTGCTACAACGAGACAACTAGAATCAGAAGGCAGAATAAAAGATAGCTGGTATGGTACATACATTTGAAAAAAAGACAAGAAAGATGTTGAGCATCATGTACACCCACAGGTGTCATGAAATGTCAGTTTTCACCAATAAATACAATCATTCCTTTGCAAATTCTTTTTGTCTTGAAATTTCCTTAATTCCAATGCAGGAAAATGAGCTAAGAAATATTGCACTGAGGAAATTGATAGAAGCAGCTTGAATCATATTGGCAGTCATTTGGGACACAAAGGGTATTTCTGAAGAAAATCCATTTATTCCAAATTTATTGTGAATGACAAAATGTTATGAGCCTGGGTTTTGATACATTGAGGAAGAAATTAGTTCAAGGAATTTCTGATTGCCAGTTGAACTAAGATATGAAAAGGTGAAGAAAGGAATATGCCGAATAAATTGACATAGGAAACATATTTCAAGTTCATGTAAGGTGATGTTCTCCAGAAAAAGAGCATATTGATTTGTGAAAGAATGAAGGTTGAAAAATATAGGCACTTATACAGTGTAAGATGTCAGACAGAAGACAATTTGTCTTTTTGTGAGAAAGTCTAGTGTCAAGCAATATCATGTCAAGACAATGAGATTGAAAATCACTGTTGCAGATGAACCAATGCACAAAAAAAGACATGAAAATGGTCTGAGACAGAAGATTAAAAGATGTCACTCCGATCCAGAACAAGATTAAATGCAGTGCCATGAAGTGAGAGATCTGTTTTCCATCAAAAAAAAAAACCAGAACCTGTAAGCCTCATATATGGGCTCCAGGGAAATCTGCCAGACAATGGAAGTCATGCAACCATGGTTTATACGGGACATGCTGTTGGTAACTGAAGTGCATGTGCAAGTGCATGTGCATGTACAATGTGCAGTTGAATGATCTATATCCATGCAATGATAGACTTCAAGGGAGGAGGTTAGATCAAATATTATTGGTAGCTTCCAACACTTGCTACCCTGTTTGATCCCAGCTCTGACCAGGGCACCTGGACCTATGTTGGATAGTTAACATCAATCTGACTTCAAATGAGACATTTTTAACCAGTCTATAATGTTATATTGTCATCAGACCATAGTACAACAAAGTCAACGGAACAAAATCCTCATTTGCTCAAGATGAATAGAATCTGACAATGGTGCTCATTTCTCAGTCTTTTTGTGCTTTTAGTTTGAAAGCTCCTGGGAAAATGTATAAAGCAAAATGGAAATCTAATGGGATACATGTACGTAAGACCAAATTAAATGATTAAGCCACATGGCAGGGAAAGACGAGATAGATGTGGGTGTTTATACATTTTTATCCTGTTTTGTTCCATTTGTCACTGAAGTACTTGTGACACACAGTAATAAAATCTGACAATGGTGCTCATTCCTCTTTTTGTGCTTTTAGTCTGAAAGCTCCTGGGAATATGTATAAAGCAAATGTAAATCTAAAGGGGTACATGTATGTAAGACCGAATTAAACAATTAAGCCACATGGAAGAGAAAGACAAGGAATGTGGGTGTTTTTAGACATACAATTTTGTGTCATGTGTTTTGTTCCATTTGTCACTGAAGTACATGTGACACATTGTAGAACCAGCTGCCTTACTTTCATGACAGTTACTGTTAAGACAGTGATACCTGATGCAAAAACAATGTTTTCTGCTGTAAAATCTTTTGCATGCATTAAGATAGCTGCCATAAAAGTAATGCAGCTTGTTTTACAGTGCAGATGTATGCATTGCCCTTATGTATGAACAATGCATGCCAATTACCTTCTTTTTTGTTACCCAAGGACAAGGTGGCAGCTACAAATACATAATTTTGTATCCTTGCTTTGTCTCAAAGGTCATTCCTGTAGTTGATGATCTTCTGATTGTAAATATTTCCTCCTCTGACCCTCGTTTCAGATTGATTGATGTTTCTTGGAAAGCCCAACCTTGTTGAATTTAATCAGGAGGTTGATACTGGTAAAAAATAGCCGATACATGAGATGATCTTGATCTATGGTGGTTTTATGCAGCCAATCTCCGGACAACCTGAACTTGCAAAAGCTACCGTTGAGTTAAATAAGTGTGCAGTGCTCTGCAGTGTGAAGAAGGTGATAGTGCTGAGATTATGAAGTGGTAGTTCGGCAGTGACTATGAGGGCTTAACATCTATAAATCCTGCCAGAGGATAGCTGTATGGAGCTCCTGCCCAAATAATGTGCTTGGGAGTAAATTTCATTTAATTTGCCAATTGAAATTCTTATGAGTTCCAAGAAGACTCCTAACATAATACTCAATCTGATTTTCTCACCAGCAAGCAACATCTGTGTGATAAACAGAATTTGTTAGTTCTTCAATACACGTCAGAAGCAATGAGAAATTTTCTTGTTGAATATCGATTGTATTGACTTAAACCAGTTTGCTGCAGATACACCAGAAAATGAGATTACTTATTTCATTTAACCAAGAGGCTCCAATCATAAAAATTTGCAAAATAAACAGTACTGTGGAATATTTAACCTGAATGAGCAGATTTCATGTCATGTGTGAAGTGTTAGTCCACCATTTGATAAATACAAACATGCATGAGATCTATATTTACAACTCCGAAAAATTTGAAACTTTGAGCCAGCTTTAACGATGAGCGAGATTGTTACACATTTCTGTTGAGCAGGTATAGTTCGTTGTTTTCAGCTAGCAAAGATAAACTGTCAATTATTATAACATAAAACAACAAGCTATGCTAGCTCAAAGGAATTGTGCAACCATCTCACTCAATCATTTGAGCTGATTCAAAACTCAACTTTTCCAGTGAATGTCAACAAGAGCAGACCTCGTTTAAGAGCATAATTGAAACATGAATATCAATAATGATGACTTTCATGATTTACCACAACTCCATGCCTTGTAGGGTTTCTATTTTTTTTTGTCTGAAATGATAAATTATTCTAGGAACTACGTGTATGTACTTTATATTCAATAGGTTATGAGTTTTAACATTACCATTTTCTGCTGATTTTATGATAACTTGCTACTTTTTTGCACATAAATCTTTGCATGAAGAACCAGCAGTAACAAGAAAGGGAAGCTGACAAACATCTTGAAACAAGGGAGAAATATTGACACCCATCATCTCACTGTGATATCAGATCTCTCTCTGTTGACTGCTTCTTTTCTGTTGTTTTTCCTGCATCCATATCTCTCCTTCTCTCTCTCTTGCTTGCCATTGTTATTGGCTCTGCTTCTTTCCTGTTGTTTTTCCTGCATCCATATCTCTCCTTCTCTCTCTCTTGCTTGCCATTGTTATTGGCTCTGCTTCTTTCCTGTTGTTTTTCCTGCATCCATATCTCTCCTTCTCTCTCTCTTGCTTGCCATTGTTATTGGCTCTGCTTCTTTCCTATTGTTTTTCCTGCATCCATATCTCTCCTTCTCTCTCTCTCTTGCTTGCCATGGTTATTGGCTCTTCTTTTCCGTTTTTTTTCCTGCATCCGTATCTCTCCTTCTCTCTCTCTTGCTTGCCATTGTTATTGGCTCTGCTTCTTTTCTGTTGTTTTTCCTGCATCCATATCTCTCCTTCTCTCTCTCTTGCTTGCCATTGTTATTGGCTCTGCTTCTTTTCTGTTGTTTTTCCTGCATCCATATCTCTCCTTCTCTCTCTCTTGCTTGCCATTGTTATTGGCTCTGCTTCTTTTCTGTTGTTTTTCCTGCATCCATATCTCTCCTTCTCTCTCTCTTGCTTGCCATTGTTATTGGCTCTGCTTCTTTTCTGTTGTTTTTCCTGCATCCATATCTCTCCTTCTCTCTCTCTTGCTTGCCATTGTTATTGGCTCTGCTTCTTTTCTGTTGTTTTTCCTGCATCCATATCTCTCCTTCTCTCTCTCTTGCTTGCCATTGTTATTGGCTCTGCTTCTTTCCTGTTGTTTTTCTGCATCCATATCTCTCCTTCTCTCTCTCTTGCTTGCCATTTTTATTGGCTCTGCTTCTTTCCTGTTGTTTTTCTGCATCCATATCTCTCCTTCTCTCTCTCTTGCTTGCCATTGTTATTGGCTCTGCTTCTTTTCTGTTGCTTTTCCTGCATCCATATCTATCCTTCTCTCTCTCTTGCTTGCCATTGTTATTGGCTCTGCTTCTTTCCTGTTGTTTTTCCTGCATCCATATCTCTCCTTCTCTCTCTCTTGCTTGCCATTGTTATTGGCTCTGCTTCTTTCCTGTTGTTTTTCCTGCATCCATATCTCTTCTTCTCTCTCTCTTGCTTGCCATTGTTATTGGCTCTGCTTCTTTTCTGTTGTTTTTCCTGCATCCATATCTCTTCTTCTCTCTCTCTTGCTTGCCATTGTTATTGGCTCTGCTTCTTTCCTGTTGTTTTTCCTGCATCCATATCTCTCTCTCTCTCTTGCTTGCCTGCATCCATATCTCTCCTTCTCTCTCTCTTGCTTGCCATTGTTATTGGCTCTGAGAACAAAGTACTGCAGCCTTCTTTCTCCTTCTCTCTCTCTTGCTTGCCATTGTTATTGGCTCTGCTTCTTTCCTGTTGTTTTTCCTGCATCCATATCTCTCCTCTCTCTCTTGCTTGCCATTGTTATTGGCTCTGCTTCTTTCCTGTTGTTTTTCCTGCATCCATATCTCTCCTTCTCTCTCTCTTGCTTGCCATTGTTATTGCCTCTGCTTCTTTCCTTGCTTGCCATTGTTATTGGCTCTGCTTCTTTCCTGTTGTTTTTCCTGCATCCATATCTCTTCTTCTCTCTCTCTTGCTTACCATTGTTATTGGCTCTGCTTCTCTCCTATTATTTTTCCTGCATCCATATCTCTCCTGCTCTTTCTCTTGCTTGCCATTGTTATTGGCTCTGCTTCTCTCCTATTATTTTTCCTGCATCCATATCTCTCCTGCTCTTTCTCTTGCTTGCCATTGTTATTGGCTCTGCTTCTCTCCTGTTGTTTTTCCTGCATCCATATCTCTCCTTCTCTCTCTCTTGCTTGCCATTGTTATTGGCTCTGCTTCTTTCCTGTTGTTTTTCCTGCATCCATATCTCTCCTTCTCTCTCTCTTGCTTGCCATTGTTATTGGCTCTGCTTCTTTCCTGTTGTTTTTCCTGCATCCATATCTCTCCTTCTCTCTCTCTTGCTTGCCATTGTTATTGGCTCTGCTTCTTTTCTGTTGTTTTTCCTGCATCCATATCTCTCCTTCTCTCTCTCTTGCTTGCCATTGTTATTGGCTCTGAGAACAAAGTACCGCCTACAGATTACTGGAGCAATGCAATTCATAGCAATCCACAGTACCCACACTGTACCATTGATGTTCTGAAATTTGTTTGCAGGGCTGCTGAAGATACATTTTATGCGAACACATTACCAAATACTGTGACTTAATGACAATTACATTTTATTGATTTCAAAGACTTTTGCATTTTATTTGTACAAAGACTTTCAATTTTATCTCCATTTTAATTGTTATATTGCCATTTTATCAATTTTATGTAGTAATTGTAATTGTAATTTATTTTGTTCATGGCAATAACAAACAGTTACATAAAGAATATAATAATCATATATATATCAAAAAGACCTGCATCTGCATCTGCACAATTATAATTATTAATATTTGTTTTGCCATAGGGCTAACACAAAAGAATAAAATTCTGTAGGCGTGCGCCCTAATAGAATGATATGAGGATGATATGATGATGGGAAATAATGGTTGATGAGATGGGACGATAATTTTTCATGTTTAGCTAACGATTAAATTCAGAGAGTGCAATGTTGCTCACGAGTTCATACAAATGAAACAATTGTGAATGTTACAAATGGAGGGATACAGGGACAGGAAATAATCTTTAATTCCATGTTCAGTTCTATTGTTTTTTATGTGTGGGGGGAGATTATTCCATACTTGAGAAATCTTTACATTTATCAATTGCTTATTAAGTTCAGAACTAGTATTGAAAATATGGAGGTCGTTGCTATTTCTAGTGAAGTGGGAATGTAGGTTTCTGTTGTGAAGGAGGAGTTGCTGAAAGTATTGTGGGACTTTCTTCTGATTTATTTTAAGATAGAATTTTGAGCAGGCGAGATTGAATATGTCACTAATTTTAAGGAGGCCAAGTTCTTTGTAGAGTTTATTGGTGTGGCTATTGTACTTAACTCTACATATATTTCGGATGGATCGTTTCTGTAATACTTCTAATCTTTTGATTTCTCTATTGCTAACATTACCCCAAGACGTTACAGCATATGACAAATGAGGATAAATTAAACTGTTGTATATGGTTTTCAGTATGTGTTTGGGGATCGTATTCTTAAGGCGTGAAAGAACTGCATTTACTTTTACAATTTGATTAGCCTTTTTCGATATATGGTTTTTCCAAGATAGTGTGTTATCGATATATGCACCAAGGAATTTGATTTCTTTAACCTGTTGTATGGGAATATTATTTACTTTAATTTCTATGTTATTTTGAGTAATTTTCTTTCTGGGCTTGTGAAACAAAATATATTTGGTTTTTTGTATGTTTAGTGAAAGCTTGTTTGCTTGGAACCATCGAGATATTGTCAAAAGTTTTTCATTGGCAGAATTGATTAAAGCTTGAATGTCATTGCTATAGAAAATAAGGTTAGTGTCATCCGCGAAAAGTATAATATTGCTATCTGAAGGTTGGGGAATATCATTAATGTAGAGAAGAAAAAGTAGTGGGCCTAATATTGAGCCTTGGGGTACTCCGCATTTTATCGAAAGTTTAGGTGATGAATTGTCTGTAAATTGTACATATTGATTTCTATTGTTAAGGTAGTTAGCAAACCAAAGTTGTGGAAGTCCTCTTATCCCTAATTTTGAAAGTTTTTTTAGGAGGATATTATGGTCTAGAGTGTCAAAGGCTTTTGATAGGTCGAGGAATACCCCAAGGCTTATTTTGTCATTTATGAGTTGCTTGGCTATTCTATCTTGTAGTTCTAATATTGCCATTTCTGTTGAAAGATTTTGTTGGAAGCCATATTGGGCAGGGGTGATGAGCTTATTGGTTTTTAGGTAACAATTAAGTCTATTGTGTACTAAGCGTTCTAAAATTTTTGAGAAGGTGGGCAAGAGAGATATAGGTCGGTAGTTTTTAAATTGGTGGGGGTCATCTGCTTTATAGAAAGGTAATACTTTGGCTATTTTACAATTATGGGGAACAATACCTGTGGAGAATGAAATGTTCATTATGTGGCAGAGCGGATCAACTATTGGCAGAATAGTTTGTTTCAAAAGTTTGGGACTTATTTCATCAAAACCAAAGCTAGTTTTTGCTTTCATCTTTTGGACAATGTTTAGAATTTCAATTGGAGTAACTGGAGTAAGAAAAAAGCTTTGAGGAGTAATATTGGAGTAAGCATTATCTGGAGTTGTTGTTTGATGTTGTGGGATACTCTGTGCTAGTTGAGGTCCTATATTTACATAAAATTCATTAAATTCTGCAGCTATGTTTTGTGGGTTCGAGATCTGTTCATTATTGTTGTTTGTAAAGAAATCGGGGAAGCTTGATTTGTCATTTTTACGGTTTAGAAGTGTATTAATGTTGTTCCAAGTGGTTTTCATATTGCTTTTGCATAAATTAAATTGCTCAGTCCAGTAATGGTGTTTTGCTGCTCTAAGTAGTTTGCTGTAAATTGCTTTGTAATTAAGGTATTTTTCCTTGTGTGTCTCATAGTATGTGCTTTTTGTATTCTTTATCTTTATCATATTTTTGAAAAGCTGATCTTTTGTTTTCAGTGATTTCAGAATTCCTTTGGTTATCCAGGCATGAAGTTTATGTTTATACTTATTAAATTTAGCAGTCACTAGAGGCAGATAGATATTTTTAATGGAATTATACATATCTAGGAATTTATCATAAGCACTATCAACTTGTGTGTCATTTAGTATGCTTGTCCAGTTTGTATTATATAGAGCATTGATGAAATTTTGCACAGCGTTTTCACTATAATTTCTAAATGTTATCAGCTTAGGATTTTCTTTGGAAGGTGTACATTTTAGGAAGATAAAATTTGAAAAATGATCAGATATGTCTGTTTTCAAGGTTCCAGCTATTGTGGAGGTGTTTTTATTGTTAGTGTAAATGTGGTCTATTAATGTAGCTGATCTGTGTGTAACTCTTGTGGGAACTGTGATTTTTGGAAAAAGGTCGTTTGACATCATGTTATCTAGAAAGTCTGCCGATTCTTTATGGGTGCTGCTTTTGATCAGGTCGATATTAAGGTCTCCTACAATGACTATTTCTTTGTTTTCCTTATTTAACTTTTCTATTATAGATGACATGTGTTGGCTAAAATCATTAATGCTATTAAAACTAGGGGATCGGTATACATTTCCTATCACAAGGGGGCGAGTGTGTTTGCTATCTGATTCTATTTCTATAAAGATTCCATCAAACTGATTTTGTTTCTCAACAGGGAATGATAAGTCATTTCTTACTCTAAATTTGATATCAGTCTTCACAAATGTTGCTAGTCCACCGCCTTCTTTGTTAGGGAATTTGTGCTTCATTATGGGGGTGTAATTTTCAAAATTAACACAATTTTCTAAAGATTTATCAAGCCAGGTTTCGGAAAAAGTTAATATTTCAAAGCTATAATTCATAGACAAGAGATCTGATAATAGGGTTTCAAAATGTACAAAGTTTTTCATGAGACTTCTTGCATTTGTATTGAAAATTTTCATAGCATGAGAACGATTTTGAATAAGGAATGAGTTTTCATAGTAATAGGATTGAGAGATCAAAGGGGATGCATGAACGAACTGTTCATCATTAATTAATTCTTCAAGTGATACCATATTGGTGTGGAATGGTTATTTTTACAGAAAATACGTTAAGTGAAAGTAAAATATACAGCCATTGTTTTGTCAAAAGAAGGTGACATGAGGGGATTTGATGAATACTGGTGAGGTGAATTGAGTGAACAAGGTGAATAAATGCGAACATGGTGATATGAGTAAGTAAGAACATGGGTGAATACAGTCAGCTGTTCAGAGACAGCTGTTGGATAATGCCTTTCAATAAACAATCAAACATATTTGTCAAAACAATTGATATTAGGAGTGTATCACACATTAACAGTTTCTTGTTGTTACATTAATGTTTTGTGTTAAGCAATTAATTGTTCAGTTTCATTCAGGTTTTCACAGTTTATAGAGTCTTTTCAACATAAAAATTGTCATATAAGATCATTTGTCACAAAGAGAAATATAAATTCATAATTTGATGCATATTAAAGGAGTAAATGCACAGTCAGAGAAAAAAAAAAAAGATATATATAGTACACAATTTATGTGTCAAAAATCAAATAAAGATAGTAATAATGTACAAAACCGATATTAATATATGCATGGACATATACGTTAAGGTTATTGACGTATTTCACAAGCTGCCTTTTATAGCTAATAAAGAGTTTGTTTTTTGGAAGTTTCAAATACATGAACAATTGGTGGATATTAAATATACATACAGCGAAGTATATGTTATTCATAGCTATGTGGATCATAGGGACAGATAGTTGGACAGTGAGATTTGCATAATCTAGAATTCGAATTTGTTTGCTAGAGCACAAGATCACTTTACTATAACTGTAACTTGTACAAAAAAGCAGATGCAGTCAGTGGTCTTGTGAAAATGAAACTAATAATGGTAAATATGGATTTATAACATTCAGAATACAATTATTTATATGAATGACTGTCTTTGAGTTGATGAGCTTGAGTGTTAAAATGTCATTAGCTATTAATAGAACCAAGTGCTTCATTAGCACATTCTCTGAACAGTTCAAATCGACGTGGGCCAATATGCTTACCCCCAAACCATCTGGTTACGACAACTATGACGTTTGAACGTTTGTCTTCTTGTAGGAGTTTGAGAAGTTCTAAGCCTGCTCCGTGTTCTTTGTCGTCGCAGAATCCTTCTTTTAGTTTGCTGTGCGGCCTATTCGGAAGGCATACATGTTGTGATCTGCGGATGCGACTAATCTGTCTTGGTACAGTTGTCTCGGACTAAATAGCTCTCCAGCTAATGTTACTTGTTGTACCTCTCCGAGAATAAACAAAATTTGTATCTTGTATCTTGAACTGCTAGGACTGGATACAATAAATATTACTACTACAATATCAGAACTTTGATGCCACTCTGTTTTGAAACATCTAGAAGGGGCTTTTTACAGCTTCAATAAGTCCTCTAGACAATCAATAAGAACATCATCAAAGTTATACAACCAGACCAAAGAAATGCATTAGAAAAAGCAAATAATATGCCACAGAATAAACAGTAAAGTTTGTCTGTGATATGTAAGAAGTTGCCTGGGATGCATGTAACAAGTGCCTGGGACAAATGTAGGGGAGAGCGGGGCATGATGGGCCCAGGGGCATGATGGGTTTGGGCTTTAACTCCAAAGTTTAACACTGGAGGAAGCTGATTTTTGTTGTTTAGAATACCTTTTGCTAACCTTTATTGAAGAAAAAATTGCATGGTTCAGATACCAATACTTTAGCAGATAGGCCTATTGCCCTTTCTAGGATTTTGAAGCCCTAACAACATTTTTTCCTGATTTTCCAAGTGCGTTGTGATTATGCGTAAGTGAGGGCATTTATGAAAAATGAAGTTTGGGGCATGATGGGTCTCTTGATTGGGGCATGATGGGCCCAGGCCCATCATGCCCCATTTGAACTAAGCATATGTATTTCTTGCAATATGATAGTTGAAGATTGGCGAGAATGGACAATACTGCCTATTTCAATATCTATTGGTATTATCTTATTTACTACATCAGATATAGAATTAAGAACATAATTTGTGTACCAATCACCTTTTATGATGTTAAATTTTCGTTTTTGGATTGTTACCTGCATTTTCTAGATGAAAAAGTGATTATGATTTGCTGAGTTGGTTCAATAACTACCATTTATCATGTAATGCAAGTTTTTAATTAAGAATATTGGAATTATTTCAGTTTTACAACTATAATGCCGTAAGTATTGACCAAAATTTGAAGCTGCCCATCATGCCCCAACAAGGTGTCCATCATGCCCCAACCTTGCGGGCCATGATGGGCACCTGCCAAAAATTAAAAGTGCTTATAACTCAAATGCTATTTCAATGAGCATAACAAGATTTTCAATGCTTAAAGTAGAACCTAATGCAAAACCAGTGAGTGTGAGAGTGTAAATTTAGGGCCGAAGGCCCAAGCTTGATTGGCAATTTTTCGCCCTACAAGCAAAACCAGTCAGCAACAAATAGTAATTTTTTTTTGCATAGTGATGACATTGTGGACCTTCAAAGTTAAGGTGCCCATCATGCCCCGCTCTCCCCTAACAAGTTGCCTGTGATATATGTAACAAGTTAATACTTCTTATTATCTTGAAATAATGGAGTAATTATGCAGGATCAAGGGCTTAAACCACCAACAATATCTCTACTTCCATTTTATATCACTATGTCAATTGTTTAGAAGCTGTTTAAATGCAATGGCTCACTGTAAATTTATGTAAATTTCTGTTGGGAAAGAAAAAGTGTCTATAATGTTATGCTCATTCAAAAATGTCAATAATCATGTCAGGTATATTGGTAATTACAAAAGCAGATTAAACAGATTTGTGGTTTCAGCTACATTTATCATTCTGTAGAACGTGGCACAACTATATTGCATGATTTCCAATTTTAAAGGAAGGCAAGGACTGTTTGCACTTTTTAAGTTATGATGCCAATGACTTGTCATAAATACAGGTATTTCAATTGTGCATTTGCCAGTACAGTTCCATGGACTGGCGTTCTGCGTGGTGATGGGGGAGGGGGGGGTAGAATGAAAGAGTGGGTACATGTGAACTGAGGACTTCTTCGGATAAAATGCTCTGGGTTATACTGCATGTGGTCATGATTTAACAATAATTATTTTAAATAATACTATAATTGATAGATAGACATATAGATCTACATACATCATAAGTGGAGCCCTCTAAGCCAGGTTTTGGTAACTCACCATGGCTAGATAGATGAGACGGGAGAGAAAGAGATTGATTCCTCAACATATTGAACATTTTATCCCATGGAGGGATCTTTTACTTGCCCAGCATAGACACTGATACAACGGTCTGCCAATTTAACGTCTCATCAAACAACATCCAGCTGGGATTTTGATGATGAACGTCCACTGAAATTTGCGGGTCCCCAACCAGGATTCAAACCCATGCAGGAAAAAACCTTTAATTGAGCATTCGTCTTCACCACTCTGTAACCCAGCTGCCTAGTTAAATTAGATTGGTTTTAAGACAGAAAAGCTTGCCTTGTTAAAAAAGATTGGCTATAAGACAGAAAAGCTTGCAATCTTACTGACTCCCTCTTTTCATTTTAGAATTACATGCTGTTTATAATTAACTGCATTGGTCACATAACAATAATATTATTACTGCTTGTCTTCATGCTACAAGAATTCACATGCCCTAATGTTATCACAATGTCTCTTTGAGGATGGCAATAAGGGCTTGTAATCCTGCTTTGTTCTCTTCAATTGGATAGAAGAATGACTCAATTATTTTTGTGGCGGACAGTGTCAGGACAATAAGAGAACTCCCATCTGATTTTTCTGTCAAATTGAGAGCTACCTAATTAAGAAGGGCAAAATATTACTCTTAAAGATGAAAGATTTCTCTTCATAAAGAATGAAAGGTTTCTCCGCATGGATTCAATGAGGAAATTATTCATCTGCATAAAGCAAGATTCGGGGGTAAATTTTACAATAGCATTTAAATCACATTAATTCTGCAGGCAACCCCAATTTGTTGTTACTTTTTGCCTCATTAACCCATGTAATGTCACAAAGTTTGAAAGCATTCACATTTCTAAAATTATAATTGGTTATCTATACTTCAAACATGGTCATTTATTAAAGGGGACACAACGGAAGACATTAATGAGGGCATCGCAGGCCCTGTCTTTCACATTGAAGCAAATTGTCAATTTATTATTGGGTGCTTCATTACCTCACAGGCATGTGGTGCAATTCAGTCAATGGCTGCCTGATGACAATTAACACGTAGAGTGGGTCGGGGCAAGAAGCCCGGGTTAGGTGAGAAGCCCCCCCAGCGTTATTTCTAATCTTACATTTTTGGTGCTTTTTCTTATTGATAGGATTGAAGCTAGAGGCTTTTAAGGTGACATCACCAATTTTCAGGGCAAACAGCACCAAACCATAGTCGTAATTAAAGAAACAAAAAAAGGTGCATGGTTTTTGTAACTTTGATTAATTCTTTGAAAGTGGTTGTCAGAAATAACTTTGGAAATTTTTAAAAGTATGATGGATATCTGCATTGCTTCACTTTATGACCATCACATAAATATGATTTGGATCATGTTTTTTGCATTTTAGCTCAAAATATAGAGGTCAAATTAAAATATGTGGGTTTGGGGCGAGAGGCCCCACATGGTATGGGGCGTGGGGCCCCCTTCACTGAGGCCTCGAAGCTGCTTCAGGAACCATTCAATAATGTGTACTTTACCTTAAAGCTTGATAGAATAGCTAATTGAAATAGAAAAAATTTTGGCCAAAATTGAAAAAGGGCAAAAAATATTAAAAAATAAATGTATGAACAGAAAAATTCTGAAATTCAGAAAAAGTGAATAGAATGACTTAAAAATGATAGAAGAACCCCAAGAAATAACTTTCAAGCTGAATGCACTCGCAAAAAAATTTTCCATAGGATTATAATAGGGGGGCTTCTTGCCCGATGGGTGGGGTAAGAAGGCAATTTTAATTTTTTTACAAAAAGGGCCGTAACTCCTTTATTAAAATTGGTAGACATTTGTTTCACTAGTTATAAGTAGAGTTAAGTGATCCCTTCCTGACAGCATAAGCATTCAAATAATCGACCACAAAAAGTAGGTCAAATCGCTCCTCGAAGTTAAGGGGGGCTGCATGCCCCGCGCTACTCTATAGTATGGCATGCTCAGGATAATTATCACATTAACTTGATAGCCAATGATAGGAGTCATTCAAAAAGTAGAATATCTTTTCAATGTATCTGTAAGCACTCCCAACTCCTCAATGAAAATGAAACCTAACTGGTCCTTCATTTTATGGATAAAATTTATTTTCAAACCTTTTGATATAAAAACATTGCAAACATTACAGGTGGTTGCTAAAATGTCTCACTTTTTCCAGAAATATCTTGGCTGACAGGTCCTCAAGGATGGTGTGATGGGACTTAACCAATTAGTGAAGTGACATGTCAGAGACCTGACACACAAGGACAACCCTTGAGCTGCAGAATCTAAGGAATCTTTGAAAATGTCAATCTGTGACCTCCATGTTTCAATCCAACCATTTCAACATCTGACATCATTCTAGGACATCTCATCACAAATGACTTCAAAGATATAAGAAGGGTGTGATTGAGGGTGATGAGAAATCTAAATTACATGACAAAAGTGAAGCAACAGAAGCTTCTTAGATCCATACCAGAAGGTCTTTGGGCAAAATTATGCATTGTGCCTGGCAATTTGTCTGTTGAGACAGGGAAGCTTATTCAGTTGGTTCAAGTCCAATATACAGACCAAATATTTCCAGGGTGTAATTATTAGTGTGCTGTTGGGTTGGTGACGTCATCATAACAAACATCCCAGCCAATCAGCGGGGGTGTGGGGGCGACAGCCAACATGTGACACAATTACAACAGTTGTGACGCAATAATTTTAAAGGGTAAGAGTCTCACTGGAGCTTCTTATCCATGTACATTGGACTTGACCCATTCAGTTTACAGCACTTACTGTACACTGATGTCTTTCTTTCTTTTTTGAGTGTTTGGAAAAGACATTGAAAAGCCGTTTTGAACAAAATGTCTGTTGAGCTCCGCAGAACAACTAAGTCTATAATATACTCAAGGGTGGTCTGGCTGGTGAGATATAGCATTTTTACCTTAAAGTGACAAAAACGTAAAAAAGAAAAATCAAACATGTATGGGTAATGATGCTTATGTCCACAGCCTTTTTGTGTACCATGTTTGAATGTTCTTCCAAAAGATATGAATCTCTTGGGGAAACGTGCAAAAGCAAAAATGATATCTAAACGGACATATGAGAATGGAATTAAATGATCAAATGGGATTTGAAATAGGAAAAGAGACAAAAATGCTATGTGGGCGGTTGAGTACATTTCTTATATTTCCTATCTTGAATTTCTGTTCCACTGTGGTACACGTTAGTGTGCTACATCTATGTCATGAGCTAGATTAAATCCTAATGTATGTCAGAACATTTTCCACGCAGAAGCAGGAAGCACATTTCTTTCCTGAAGAACCCAAATAGCGAAGTAGCAAGGGATAAATAGTTGAACCATAGTGACTCTACAACACTCTATCTTATATTGTAGCCTGCAGTCAACAGCAATATATGATATTGTTTCCAAGAGAACCCCATCTAGGGACAGAAGTTTGGCTCTACCCTGCGGTCGAAATTTTATATTTTTCGTATATCTAGTGGTTTCATCTTGCTATTTACTTGCAAAATAAAAATGTGTCATTTCTATCAGCACAGCGAGCCCGAATCATCTTTGGGGTTAAAAATGGTGTGATAAGTCAGAAATTGAAAAAAAATCATATCTCAAAAAATTCCCAACAAATTTTTTTATTCTTTACATCTGCTTGTTCGTTTGACCTTAAGCCATGTAATGGCACCAATAGTTATGCTGGGCCATCTTTGTAACCCCAAAAATGGTTTGAGGTATATATTTTTCATTATTTGGCTTGTCGACAAATTTGTGAACCTGTAAAATAGAACATATACACGACCAGGGCATTTGTGTACATGCCAAATACTGCTTTTCATGAATTTGTGTTTGTGTGATTACGAACATTGGCCAAAACCAACTCTAAACCTAATTTTAACACTAAACCGAGGTATATATTTTTCACTATTTGGCATGTTCATGAATTGGTGGTTGTGTAAAAACGAGCATGTACGCGACCAAGGCATTTGAGTACATGTCAAATATTGCCATTCACGAATTTGTGTAGGTGTAATTACGAACATTGCAACCTTAAACTTGGCTGAAACCTACTCTAAACCTAATTTTAACACTAAACCCTAATGATACAGCACTTCCACGAATGTTAGTGTTGCAGATACACAAATGAATAATAAAGCACATTCACAAGTGTTAGTTATTACATGTACACGAGCACCTGTGCTCGTTTTTTCATGTCCACAAATTCGTACATGCTTGTTTTTACACCTCCATGACTTTGTGAACATGCCAAATAATGAAAAATATATACATGCTAAACCCCTATGATATAGCACCTGTGCTCGTTTTTTCATGTCCACAAATTCGTACATGCTCGTTTTTACACCTCCACAAATTCGTGAACATGCCAAATAGTGAAAAATATATACATGATGGTTTGGGCTCACTGTGTCAGACATTCTGAAGACTATAGCAGTGCCCTTATGATGCAATGATCCTCACTCCCTCTATCAACCCTCCAGTATAATCGGACCACTGATCTACAAGTCTGAGATACTCTTAGATTGATCAATGTTTTTCCTAAAACTCTACCTTGTTGAATTAATCAAGAGCTAGATACTGATCAAAAAGAGCCAATACAAGCGGTGAACCTGATTTATTGTGGTTTTATGCAGCCAATCTCCAGACGACCTGGGCCTGTTAAATCCACCTACACAGTCTTGCACTTTGCAGCATCAAGCAAGAGATAGGCCTAACAGTCAGCGGAGTCTTGAACAGTTTCAGTGCAACTTTCTTGAAAGTTTTCCTTGCTATGTAAGAATCTTAAATTATCTAAATTATTGTGAGTTATTAGTCTCATTTTAAAAATCAAAGTGCTGTTGGAACTGGTGGTTAGCAAATGACACAATGTAACCATCACAATGAACAAAACACTAATCTAATTTTAACATTTATTGACAAAACATTGTACACTCAAGAACTTATTCAAGCCAAACCTCAACAAAACCACAATCTGAGCAGCAAGCATAGACACCTGTTAGCTGAACCAATCCCATGCAAAAAAATAAGCTGGAGGACAGGGCTTTCTCATTTGCAGCCCCAAAATTCTGGAACAGTCTGCCTGAAAAATTGAGAACAATAAAGACTTTGGAAAATTTTAAAAAGAATCTTAAAACTCACTTGTTCGAACAATTCTACCCCTGAGCTAATTTGAGCAGCACTAATGAACAGTTAAGTGGAATTAGCACTATATTAAGTTATTATTGTTATTATTATTAAAACACTTATCTAATTTTAACATTTATTTTACCAGCAACATACCAATCTGCAATACTACCCAGGACTTTAGTGTAAACAACAAGAGAGTGTCAAGTACATAAAATTTTCTTTCAATGCAGCAATTATATCAGTGTGCATAATTGTCAATGCAACCGAGTGGCAACATTCTGCAGACTTCCAAATTCTTCACATTATTGTAAGTCAACAAAAGAGGAATCTGGAACAATGAAGTTAGCCTTGCTCCTCAACCATTCTTGCTATTTCTATTGTATCATCTCTTGCCATTGTCTTATTTTTCTCGTTTTCTCTTGGCAAGGACAAGAGGGAGCTCTACAGTTGTGTAGCATAAAGAACAAGAACGAACACTCAGAGAGTGCATATGTAGGACTGCCAGCCTGCAAAAATATAATCCTAGGCCTATCTATAGTCACTTATCTATGTTCGTATACACCTGTCCCTTGATCTATCAATCTATCTATCCATCTGTCTGTCTATCTATGTATCGAGTCAGAATATCTATGTTGTGTCCTATATCTTCTGTCCTATATCTGTATCTTTTGTTCTTCCTTCCTGCTCTCCTTCCTTTCTTCCTGCCTTTCTTCCTTCCTTTCTGCTTTCCTTCCTTTCATTCTTCCTTCCTTTCTTTCTTCCTTCCTTTCTGCTTTCCTTCCTTTATTCTTCCTTCCTCCTTCCTTTCTTCCTCCCTCCCTTCCTTTGCCTTTCTTCCTGTCTTGTCCTTCTTTCCTTCCTGCCTTCTCCTTCCTTCCTTTCTTCCCCTTCCTTCCTTTCTTCTCCTTTCTTCCTTTCTTCACCTTCCTTCCTTTCTTCTCCTTTCTTCCTTTCTTCTCCTTCCTTCCTTTCTTCTCCTTTCTTCCTTTCTTCTCCTTCCTTCCTTTCTTGTCCTTCCTTTCTTGTCCTTCCTTTCTTGTCCTTCCTTTCTTGTCCTTCCTTCTTTCTTTTCTTTCTTTCCTTTAATATTCGCGCAGCGAATCGGCCGAAGTCCGTTTCGCAAAGCGAAACTTAGCACAAGAAAGGTTTCAAAATCTGTGCAGTGATGGTCTCAACATCAATGGTCGACATCAGCAAATTAGGTCAAGTGGGACCAGCTTCTTATCAATGATTTAGTTTCGAATTTAACAAAACATGACATATTCATATTCAAAAGTGTCTTAAAAATTCAATTTTCTCCATTAATATTCCCTGTTTCTATTATTTTTATGGAATAGTTCATTATAAGCCTTAACAAGCTAAATTAAATTATTTTAAAACATGTGATTCATTTCATTTCAAAACAGACAACAAGAAAACATAACAAAATTAAGGTTACATAATCTTTGTCAATTGATGATTATGTAACAGTGAGCAATTAATCTACATGCAGATCGTGTTATTGTTTTTGTTATCACTATTATGTAATATCAACAATCTAGCATAGACTTTAATTTGGCAGCTTTCAGTGTAGTCTCCCTTTTTACTATTTAGCTGATTATCTATCAATTCTATTGATTCTTAATCCTATTTATTTGCTATCCTATCTATCTATCTATCTATCTATCTATCTATCTATCTATATTCTATTTTTGATCTATTTTATTTTTCTTATAGTTTCTAGTCTAAATTTCTCTCTATTTTTCTATATATATCCGTCTTTAAATTTCTTTGAAACAGTAACATAACTGCCTTTCATACATTGAATATGAAATAAATTTAATGAAAGTTATGGTAAAACCATAAGTGCTAAAAAAAACTTTTTAAGAGCTGCGCGAATTTCATGGCTGTGCCATTTACATATTAAATCTGTAAACACTCGCTCCATATGATGGCACTGCTATCACAGCAGCTAGAAAAGCATGGTAGAAGTAAAATTCAGTAGTTGCATAAGAGTGTGGTATTGGGAATTATATCTGCATCTTGCCAATATTGACATGGCCATAACTCAAAATCTAGATGTTCTGGAGAAATTCTGATTTCAGATTTGGAATCAGCATGCTCGAATTAGGTTTATAGAGGTATTTTTCCTCAGGTAGCATTCGGAATTTTTTTTTTGTTGACTAGTTTTTTCAATGAAATCACCAAAAAGTCACTGAGACCAGCCAAAATCGAAAAGAGCTTTCAATGGACCACAAGTAAAGATACTGCAAAAAATCAGATTAATACAATGCATAGTTTTAACAGGATCCTGTGCACAGAGTCACAACCTGACTCGTCACATAAGGCCTGCTGGCAGTCCTAATAATTGCATATAATTCCTACACCTCAAACCAAACTACTACAAGGCAGTTCAAGAATCACTTCGTATAATATTCATGATGATTCTGTATAATATGAAACATATTTGCCATTAAACTGCTCCCTGATTACAATTTGCAAGTTTTTCACACCCATAATGGCCTTCTCTGCAACATTAGTGATGCTTTAGTCAACCTTACAAAGTTACAAGGCAATTTATTCGTCAAAAACAAGGTCATATGCATCAATGGCAAATGTTATGCCAACTTTTCATTCTGAACTTTCAATTTTCATTGTGAACTGAAGAAAGTCGAATGTGAAAGAAGTTGCAGAATTGAGTAGAAACCATCAATGAACTTTTTATAATTATTTTATTCTAGTTAATAACGCTGTTGCTCAATCTGAAGGGTTTCAAAAGGAAAGAACTGGCTGCATAGTTTTCACACTTTACAGAAATGGAGAATATTCTCTCTGGATTGAACTTTGTGTGATCTTTTCCACCGTTGTATGCCTCTAACCCATTTTTAATTAATTACATAATCGTTGTGAGTTGCCGAGTTAATGCCTAGTTCTCACGGCACATTACAGAGGTCTGGCCGACAGGTATTTCCTGGCAATTTGGATGATTTTTTGATAATTTGTGACATCTCGCCAACGTATTTTTTGCATATCGGCGGGTTCCTAGAAATTGGGAGAACTCCGCCATGGATGTCAAAAAAGATTCAGCAGCCAACCGTTCTCTGGTTCTTGCCATGAGAATGGGCCATTATTAAGAAATTGGTTTACATGGTGACTTGAGTCACTTGCCTATGTTGTACAACGAGAATTGATTTTTCCTTAATTTATTGACGGATGAGATAACACAGGGGCAACATCTGATTTAACAAAGTTGCGAAGATCAAGCAATCTTGTTAGATTGATGCTGAAAGAAAAGGTGGAGGGGGTGGGGTGGGGAGAAAATTTTCAGTGTTTGGATTATATACACAGTTGAAAGTTGCGACAACCTTTGTTGAACAATTGGCTCTGAACCATGCCAGCCTGAGTAGTCTGAAGCGATTGTGATAAAAAGGAAATATTTGATTTTTGCTCAAAAGAAATTTAAACCTAATGGATGTGGAAGTGAGACACATTCTTCTAAACAGATTCTACATTTTCAGCGATCAATAACTGTCAGTTGATTGATAGCTTCACTGTTCAGTGTCTTCTCAATTTTAGAGCTTTCCTTTGTCACTTCTAGTACCATATTTCAGAAATTATTTCTGTGGTTGAAATCACTTAAAAGCCCAGGAAATGAAGGAATTGTTCATCCTTTTTGAACTAACATCTTGAAGAAAAGCTTTGGTTCATTATTATCTGACTTAGAGAATGCTCAATACAGAGCATCATCTTTTGGTTATACATCATCCACATTTTGTGTTTGACTCCAGACTAAAGTTATTCTTTGTCAGTGATTGAATTTCCTAGATTGGCATTGAAGGACTGTTGTTGAACTGTTCAGTGTATCAGAATTGCATTGATATCAGGAAAAACACCTGTGAATTTATTTATTACTAGTATCAGAAGTGAAAAAGTGGTATTCGTGCATCCTAAGTTTGAAGTGAAGATCTTGTGATAGAGCTGACTGGTGTTAAATCTTACAAATTGGCTCTTCTCAGCCTGACATGAGAGTGATTTTACGACACCCAGTAAGAACCAATTTACACGGAATGTGCCATAAATCACAATTTATCATGGCAAGAGAGACAGTAACTGATCTGATGGATCCAATTTTTGTTACCGAGGTGTTAAATTTCATCTATGTGCTTGCTGGTTGATCTACCATTGACATGAATGTCAGTGGGAATGTTTTATTAAGTGATATTGTGGTTGTTGAATGATCAGTGATTGATTGAATGAACTGGACCATCATTCTAAACAAGACTACTTCAGATTTGGTGAGTATGGGAGGAGAAGGATGGTTATCGTGGTTGTGTACGTGTATGCTGCAAAAAGGCTTAGTTTAATTTGAGAAAAAACCACAACTTTATCATTTCATTGCTTGTTGTCAAGGCAATAAGAGAACTCCCATCTCACTGTCCTCTCAAACTGAGAGCCACCTAATTAAGAAAGACAAAACATTACTCTTAACAGAATCTGATGAGATATTTCTCACAAAAGATAACCGTTTTTCCACTGGAAATTTATGATGATCAACCTAATGTGTACACAACATCCACTCCAAAGTCTTGATTCTGCTCACTACTCCTTAGTGTCCGGTAGCCGTTATTCTGCCTCTTTGAACCGTGTAATGTCAAGTTTGAAAGCATCCAAATTTAGTTCATTAAAACTGCTGGTTATCTATGTAGGCCTATAATGTTTGTAAATATTCCAACAAAGACATTGATGTAAAGCCATATTACAAAAATATACATCAGGGATTGCTTTAAGACGGATTTCATATAGCATGGGGTAGCCACAACTATTCACCAGTGAAAACTATTAAATGTGCTTTTCCTGTATTCTGCTCCTTCAGCTGCTCTCCAACAATAGTAAAACTTAATGAAGTACCTTGTCGTAAGGTAGGCCTATTTAAACAGAGAGACATGATTATATATTATAGTACCAACTTGTCGCACGTAAGTTTAATGAAGCCGTACAATCGGCGTGCGTGTCCTTTTATTTGAAGGATGAAATTAACGTTTGAAAAGTTTTAAAACATTGCAAACCTGACACTTGTCTGCTGAAATGTCTTAATTTGGAGCAATAATATCTGGACTGATAGGTGCTCAAGGATGATTTGATGAGAATTAAGCAATTAGGGAAGTTACATGTCAGAGACCTGACACACAAGGATAAACCTGGAGCCACAGAATCCTGAGAATCTTTAAAGTGTCAGTTTGTGACCTCCCTGCGTCCTTAAAATCATTTCACTTGCTGACATAATTTCTGAATATGCCATCCGAATATCAATGCATTTCCAGGTCTTCGAAGCTGTCAGAAGGGTAATTTTGGCGATACCGATGGCCGGGGCAGTGGAACGAGAAAGCTTTAATATAGCATCAATAGTGATTTTTAATAAATACAAATGCTTGCCTAAATTAAAACCTATCAGTATTTGTTCTCTTTTAAAAAGATCATACCTTGCCACGTCGCTGTAATGTCACTGTACTGTGATGGCTCTATCGTCATTATGAAGATGTCAGTCCAAGCTGCTCTTTTAGTTTACTGCAGTACACTTTTGTCTTTCTTTTCTAATTGGGTACATGGTTTTAAATGACAAGTAAGACCGTTTTGAATAATTTATCCATTTAGCTCCACAGAACAACAGCATCAATATTTTTGTCTTGAGGCGACACAAAATATTTCAAAAAAAAAAACAAAAAACTCAAAGACGAAAACTCAAAGACAAATGAGTAGTGATGCTTATTTCCACGGCCTTTTTGTGTACAAACCTTGAAAGTTCTTCCAAAAAGATCTCTCGGGGGGGGGGGGGGTTATGCAAAGAAAAATGGATATCTTAAGGGACGCGCGCAAATGGATTTCAATGATCAAATGCGATTTTAAAAGGAAAGAAAAAGTGACAAAAAAGGGATACGGGTGGTTGAGTACATTTCTCATATTTCATATCCTGAATTGCTTTTACATTGTAGAACATATAGATGTACAAAAGTGTAATGTAGCCTTTCTTTCAAAGCAGCAATGCCCTTGTGTGATTGTCCATGTAAAGTAGTGGCAAATTTCTGCTGACTTCCAAATTCTGCACATTATTGTAAGTCAGCAAAAGAGGAATCTGAAACAATGAAGGTGGCCTTGCATCGTCATCCATTATTGCTATTCTATTGTTTCATATCTTGCTATTGTTTTATATTTTGTTATTGTTTCATCTACAGAATTGTCTTATTGAAGCGGCTGTCGTTTTCTGTTGGCAAAGACAGGAGAGCTTTACTATTGTGTGCGCATAGAGAGAATATAAAATTTTAAATCTCACATCAACCTACTACAAGGCAGTGCAATGTAATGCAAAATCAAGTACACATAGAAATACTACTCACATAATATGAACAGTTCAACAAAAATAAGTCCCCTTTAAATAAACCTGAATATCCCAAAGATTCCTTCTCGCTGGATTGAATTATAGACCTGCATGTTGACCCTGAATGTGTGTATTTGTAGTTCAGTGGCATTATTCCTGGCGGAGCCAGCAGCCTTCACGTGAGCCTACCCCTCTTTTCAAAAATCTGTGGCTTTTCTAACGCATATGAACCAAGCGGGGGAGCCATCAGCTAGGGCATACTTCATCATGATACTGGAGAAAATTTGTTTCTCAATCATATTTAGTGGACAATTGAGGACTTCTTTTAGACATTTTCACAGTTTAGGTTCCTTAGGTGACATTAGAAGTAATTTGGGCTGAGTTTGAGCTCCTTTTGGAATTTTTTTTTTTTTGAAAAGTCAAAAGTTCAAATTTTTGAAAAAAGTTCAAATTTTTGAAAAGAGGGGCATGTACACTCAAGCTGGGTTGGCTCCGACAAAAATGAAGCAATCAAGCTACAATTACACAGGCATAATATCAATACAAAGGCCTGCAAATGCGATCACTTTAACATAAATCAGAAAAGAGTCTTTGGTATATTTAAGTTTTCGTAAAGGGGGACATATTTTTGGCACCCAGCTGATTAGCATTATCTTTTTATGAAACTTGACTCCAGGCAATTATTCGACAAGGAAACAAATTACAACATTTTTTGCTGACTGAATGAAAATGGAACGTGACTCAAATCAGCAAAAGTGACAAATTTCTTATCTAATATCACTCATCAATAACTCCAACACTAACTTTAAGATATACCCTCTGTTACAGCAGACCATACCATCCTCACCTCTCAGTGCAGCCTCGGGTAAGCCTACCCTGGCAGCATGGGCTGTGTTTCATTCACTCATTCTCAATCTGTTATTATCATTGTCACAGCTTCTTGTACAATTCATACATATTATTAATAATTTTTAATGTGCAATGGGTGACTGTGAACCTGAATAATATTGTTCTCTTTCAAAATTGATGCTTTGTGATCGGTATCAGCAACTCTATAGCACATCGATTTACATGCCGACTAGAATCACTTGACTGTGTTATACAAGCAGCATTGATTTATCTTCAGTTTATGGAGGGATGAGATAACACAGCCCTGGCAAAGTTTTGTTGGACCTGAGCTAACCAAGTTGGGAAGATGAAGCATAAAAAAAGGTATAATTCTCCTGAAAAATTATTCTGAGCCTTGAGAGATTGTTACAAAAAGAGGAAATGTTTACTTTTAAATTTTAAGTTAGGATGATCTCATGTAATTTTGTATAAGCAAGTCGACAAGTAGAGAAGCATTATTAAATAAAAAAATGAGTGATTGCTTTCTGAGTTTCTCCAGTCAATTTAGAATGTCATCCATTCTTATCACAATTACTATGCCAATTTGCCGAATTGATAAATTTATGTTCGATGATGATTATGTTCATAAAAAAATCCTACCCTTACCCAAGTTGTTCTGATGATATTTATTTATTTGATGAAATATCTGATTTCCAAGATTCATGTTGGTTTTGGCAAAGCTACACATTAATTTTGTCTTACTCAGCTTTGTTTAAGAGATATTCAAACTAATGCCATATTGAACATTAATAACATCTATTGTGATTTTAGCTCAAAAGAAATTTAACCTAGTGGATATGAAAGGGAGAAACAATCCTTTGAAACAAGCTCTACATCTTCACACATCAATAACTCTCAGTTGAAGGACAGCCTCAGTGCTGTCTCACTACTTTCACTGTTCAGTGTCTTCCCAATTTCAAAGGAATAGATGCTTTCCTGCTTCTGCTGCCATAAAGTAGAAATTATTTCTTCGGTTGAGGGGACTTGAAAGCCCGGGAAATGAGAGAATTATTTGTGCTCTCTGGACTGAAAAAACAAAAACTTGAAGAGAAGCTTTGGTTAACTATTATCTGGCTATATTTAAGACAGAATACATGATCTTCTGGCGACACTTCATTCGCATTTTGTGTTTGACTTGAGAGTTAACTCATTGTTTGTCAGTGATGAAATGTCCTAGATTGGTACTGTAGGACTGTTTTTAAAGAGTTCAGTGTATCAGAACTACACTGATATCAGACAGGAAGAACAGCAGCATATATATTGGTATCAGAACTGTTTTACCACTTAGCCAACTGCAGACTACACAACTTTAAAACCTCTCCTCTCAAGCTCATCAAATCTGTTGTAGTCTTGTTTAGAATAATGGTCCAATTCGATCAAGCACTGATCTTTCAATGACAAAAATATCAATTGCTAAAACATTCCCGTTCTCATTCATGTCACCGATGGATTGGCTAGCAAGCACATAGATGCAATAGATCACCTCAGCAACAGAAATGGATCCATCAGATCAGTAACTGTCTCTCTTGCTGTGATAAATTGTGATTTATGGCACATTCCGTGTAAATTGGTTCTTACTGGGTGTCGTAAAATCACTCTAATGTCAGGCAGGGGAGGGCAAATTTGTCAGGCATAACAACGGTCACCTCTTCCAAAAAAAGTATCTGGACCAAATGGTTCCAGGATGTTGTTTGGTTGGTGATGTCAATAAAACAAACATTTCGACCAATGAGCGGGGTGTGGGCTTCTTCCTCTTCTTCTTCTTAAGTAGTGCACCGTCCCGGGTCGCAGGGTTAGCTCTACCTGTTTCCAGGGAGCAGCACATGTAAGTATCGGGCGTTTATTTTGTATCTAGGCGTTTATTTGTCTACTTACTCTGTTCTATACTTATTTCTTTAAGTGTTATAATTTCTTTTATTGCCCTGACCTTCCAAAAAAGCCCAAAAAAGCTATGTCAACAATAAAAGAAATCAAAAAGAAGCAGCATCCGAACGGTGTTATTGGATGAGGATTCCATTGTGATGGATAAAGATTGAGCATGAATTGAATTTTTTCTTGATCTCCATATAGGCCTCAATGTCCTTGGTTGTAAAATCTGTATTTTAAAACAATGACAAATGATACTTCAATTCTTCTGCCTTGAAACAACACCAGAGACAAAAATGGTTGTGAAAGAAAAATATTATGTGACTACAGCACAAACATTAAAAAAAAAATGGAGTGAAGAAATCAATATGTTTCATTAGCTGGAATTTATTGACCCTCTTGCTGCAAATGTGAAAAGAGAAAATGGCAAAAATTGACCAACTATATATTGACAACATAAACTGGCTGTATAATTCTGAATCAAAAGTAGCATGAAACATGTGCCATACGTGGGAGCACTAATTGGCATTGTTAAGGTCACACTGACCTTTCAAACTAACTATTTTATTCACAACATAGTATATACAATCACACATTTACAGAACTGGACAAAGTGAATAAACAGGTACAGACATGTTAATATTCTGCTTCTGCTTGTCTCTGAAAGAGAAAAAAACACAAAAATGGCATTGATCTTACGCAAAGTTGGTAACCCTTGCAGTGACATTCAAATGCTCAAGTAATCTCCCAATTTAGAAAAGTCATTGTGAACATTGTTTAAACAACATTCTTCCAGTTACCTACATATAGCATATATATCAGTTCTCTTTCTTTTCTCAAGTGAATTTATTTACCGTTTATCAAATAGATATTTTTCTATCATTCTGCTTTTACTGTGTGGAGAGTTTGCTGATTCAGTGGAAACTTGAGATAATAGATATACGATCTTGAATGGGGCTGAGCTCTAAATCAGGCCAAAAGTGGAGTAGATCATTTATTCTCGGTCTTGATTTTGTCGCGAAAGAGGATTACACCATAAATTGTCTTTTGATGTATGCCCAGATGTAGACACAACTATCGAACCTTCCTCCTGCTACATAAAAATTATATAGGATTGCAATCTTTCTTTTTCTATAGAACCAATGTAGTCAAGTCTTAGTCACATATTTGGTTGCAGTCACAGATATGTTTGAAGTGAATGAAAAATTGCAACACCGTAAAGACCTGATGGGTTAGTAACTTTCAATTTAAATATTTAATTAACCATGGAGGCTGACATTTGGCAGGTTGTTCTATACACCTCAACAGAAACTGAAACTTTGAGTGGCGAAGAAAGGGGATTTCTTAGTTACACTTTCAGTAAGCCATCTATTGATTCGGAGATTACATGTATCCCCATCTCATCAAAATTTATTTGAGATCTCATTTGCCAAAGAATCTAATGTTAAATCTAAAATGTTTATGCCCAGAAATGATATCATCATTAAGACATATGAAATTTGATAAAATCGCCTTTCACTATTTGCCACCTTAATTCATTCATCTCGATGTCATAGTAACATCCCAGAAAGAAACTTGGTCATTCTCGAGGAATTTGTGAAGAGCAGATTAATATTGCAGGCTGTTGTCAGACATGATATTAGCCTACTTGCATGAGACCACCAGAGACTGAAATTGAGCTCTACCATGTTTTAGTTTGTTTTTTTCTTCCACAACAAATTGGTTATTTGGTGTTTGACAATGATTTATATTCATGTAAAAAATTCCTAATCTCATCCAAGTTGTTCAGATGATTATATATATTTGATGAAATATCTGATTTCCAAGATGCACCTTGGTTTTGCCATGCTACATATTAGCCTTACTCACCTTTTTAATGAAATATTAGGGGAAGCTTGGGAGAGTTGGGCCACTTTTTCATTCTTGCACCTCCTGCTAACAGTAATGATTATATAAACTTGCTTAATGCACGTTATGTATCTTGAAATATTTCAGAAAAATATCTATAGGTTTGTATTGATATTTGTCCAAGAACATATGAGCTACAGCCCCATGAAAAGTCAAAAAAAATTAGCCCAACTCTCCCCATCAAGTGGGAGACTTGGGCCATTCATGAGGGAGACTTGGGCCAGTGCAATATATCAGGTTCGGTTAAGCTGCACTTGAGGCCATAATATTTTTAACCTGAAGTGTGGTGGTCATAGAAGTCGCTAATCCTGAATTGAGGCCTCTTGCAACTCTAGTTTGCTGTCAGACTTAAACCTCGGCCTGATGGCCCAACTCTCCCCATATAGATTTCCTGATATCTAATTTTATTAGACTATGAATAATTATTAAGGCCTAAAAATATTCAATCGCTGTTGAAAATATTGCTCTAGACAAGTTCTTCCGTCTTAATAAAAATAGATCTGGGTAAATGCAACACATGTGGGGAGAGTATTAGCACTGTCCCAACTCTCCCCCATTCCACCATTTTTCTCTAAATTCCAATTATGACAAAACCGGTTGTCTGATAATTTTCCAAAATATGTTAATAACAGCTGAATAGTCAAGCCTACCAAGCATGCCATAAAAAATTTTCTGAGTCCTTGTTGTCTGACAGACAATTAAAAACTCGTAACATGGCTCAGTTTTTCCTTTTTTCATACAAATTTGAATTTTCTTGTCTCTAAAGATCGTGACAAGCAAATTAGCCAGAAATGTTACAACCATTGAAAGATTTTTATTTTTATAAAATTTTGGTTGCTGCAGCTTTCTCAAAAATTGTTTAGGTTCCTCAAAAATCAGGGTGGCCCAACCCTCCCTGCGGCCCAACTCTCCCAAGCTTCCCCTACCACAAATGCCATATTGAACAAAAATAACATTTAGTGTGATTTGAGCTCAAAAGAAATTTATACCCAGTGGATTTGAAAGGAAGAAACAATCCTTGCAAACAAGCTCTGCATCTTCACCCGTCAATAACAGTTACTCTCTGAGAAAGGATAGCCTCAATGCTGTTTCACTATCCTCGCTGTTCAGTGTCTTCTCAATTGCAAGGAAATAGATGCTTTGCCGCTTGCGCTGCCATAAATCAGCAATTATTCCCACAGTTGAGAAGACTTGGAAGCCCAGGAAATGAGAAAGTTGTTCATGCTGTTTGAACTAACGACATGAAGAAGGGTTTTGGTTTTCTAGTTTCCAGCTAAGCGAATATTCAAACCAGAAAAACTCTCTCATCCCTCCAATAAATCATCCGCATTTTGTGTTTGACTCAAGACTAAACTTATTGTTTGTCGGCGATAGAATTTCTCAGATTGGCATTGAAGGACTGTTGAGAAACAGTTCAGTTTATCATTGATATCAGGATAAATGAATATGTGATTTTATAATATTAGTATCAGAAGTGAAAAAATAGTATTAGAGCTTCCGTGGTTTGAAGTGAAGACTTTAAGACTTGTGGAATAGGTGACTGGTGTTATGTCTAGCAAATTTGATATGAACGTGATTGTATGACACTGATCAATAAGAACCCATTTACACTGGATGTGCCATAAATCACAATTCATCATGACAAGAGAGACAATAGCTGATCTGATGGATCCACTTTTTGTTACTGAGGCGATCTATTTCACCTTTGTGCTTGCTGATTGATCTATCAGTGACATGCATGTGAGTGGGAATGTTTTATCAATTGTTGCTACTGTTGTTGAAAGATCAGTGATGATTGAATTTGACCATCATTCTAAACAAGGTTTCAGCAAATACACTGTACATGCAAAGTGAGAAAGGAAAAGGTTTCGAAGTATTGTACTCTACAGTTGTCTTTGTGGTAAAAACTTTTTGCATTCATGTGTCACTGTTCTGTCCTCTGTTTCTCTTCAGGTATTATTTGTGGTCAAGCGGGCCAACAAAGGCATATTACTGCAGATTAATTTATTATGAGTTTCTCTGGGTTGTTTTCTCAGTTTCTATGTGGTATTTTCAGATTGTCTGATTGGTCCATAGGCAACAAAACGTCCTCCAAATATCTGTGCTGAACGTAGGAAACTGTGAAAAATGTTACATTCTGCTTCACTGAGCAGCTGAGTTTGGTTTGTAGATAAGACTAGCCAAACACGTCCACTGGAATTTATATACGTTTTTGTGGTATTCAAATTAATTTATAGTATGAAATTCAGTGTCGCAGCAAATCACATTAAGTAAATTTGCCACGTTTTATTGGCCTAATGCAGGAACTCATACTTATTGAAATTGCAGTAATAATAGCCTTGCCAGACCTTCCAAAAAACCAAAGGAAAATAAACCAACCACAACAACAAATAATACCAAAGGAAAGCAGCATCTGAATATACAATGTGTACACGTATTCATCCATCTGTGTTATTGGATGAGGTTTCCATTGTGATGGATAATATTGATCATCAAATGATTCCTTTAAATCTCAATTTAGGCCGAGAGGTCCTTGGCTGTACAATCTGTATTTGAACCATGGCAAATGACAAAAGATATTTAAAATCCTCTCTGCCTTGAAATGGCATTATGAAACAACACCAGAGACAAAATAGTTGTCAGAAAAAAAAACGTGATTTCAGCTAACACTTTTAAAGAAATTTATTAAAAAATCAATATTTCGCATTAGTTGGATTTACTGACCTTCTTGGAAGTCAGAAAAGTTCCCAGTGCCTCAGTATGTCATGCTTTCAAGGTATTCATTTAGCCTAAAAAGCACGATATTTTCAGTCACTTCTGAGTGTCTAGGTTTTTAAAAACTTTTGCTGTAATATTTGCTATGCTTCAGTAATATCCTGAACTGTTTCTAATTTCTTTTTCAATTCCTTGTTGTTTCCTCTTCAATTTTGCTAAGAAACACATCAAAATGTGTCATAAGACATAACGGTGTGAAAAACAAAGCTGCAAGCATCCACGGCTCAAGTATAGATTCCAACTGCAAACAGTCCACCAGTGACAGCTTTTAATCGTAAAAATTTTGTTGTTCGTGCCTTAGAGCTCTTTGCAGATTAGCAGTCCATTGGAAAGATAAATTTTCTTCTTTGCCATATCATTCACAGTTACCTGTTGGTTTCCTAATCTTCTTTTTCGATACTAAAGTAGCTATAGTTATTTAATCAGTTAGTTTATTGACACCTATGCTGCAAGATACGATGCACACTGAATCAACTGATTAAACTATTAACTGACACAAACAAATTGTAAAAACATTTTCAGGCCAGTGACATCACAAGTCGAAGTTGCAAGTTAATTTTGAAACTGTTAGCGCCGCTAATCCGCACAGATCTACAACATCCAATAATATAGCGCATTCTTTCATCGCATTTGGAATCAATACTTGAGCCGAAAAAAAAAACCATTAAAAAATGTCCATGCATTGATAAGTGTTATTCAATCAAACATTTTCAAAACTTCATTTAATTTTTTGCTTCTGCTTGTCCCAAGAGAAAAAACACAAAATGTCATTGACCCTCCACAAAGTTGGTGACCCTTGCAGCGACATACAAGTGCTCAAGTAATCTCCCAATTTAGAAAACTAATTGAGAACTTTTAAAGATTCCTTTAAATGACCTACATGCACAACTGTCAGAAAGTGAAGGCTTCAATAATTCTAGGTTGAACAGAAGCAAATACCGTACTTGAGGGTATTATCAGCACCTTAAGCAAAAGGAGGTCATGGAAATACCAAAACTTGGTCAAATGCCACCATACAAGCATTCTGGGAACTAGCATAACCATTTTGCAAAATCCCACCAGACAACAGTCCCAGTCAGTCTTGTTCCAGTACCGGTGGGGACCTAAATGTAGATGCAGTTATTGGAGGGTATTATCAGCATAGTGAGGGTATTATCAGCACATGGATGGTATTTTAAACAGTTTTGTGCTTAGTAGCATTGTTAAAAGTGTCAGATAGTGCAGCCAATGAACCCATTTTGGATAGAATAATTTTCTCACCTAGTGGGGCCCTCTGTCACCCATTCCTTGTAACAGCACAACTCAGGCCATAGGTCTGATTGTGCTGCTAATAAGATAGAAATGTGGAATTAATTCAAGTAAAACTGAATATTATGGTGTAATGTACTTGTGGGAATCTAATGCAGTTGTAAGGTGTAAGATATCAAAATGCTACAGCTATTCCAATGCATTTGCCATATATACTCAAATAAAGGCCCCCCCTCGAATAGAGGCCCCCCTTGAATAGAGGCCCGGGTAGGTGCTGATAATACCCTCCATTCTACTTTATGGGTTACCTCTTCAACCCCCCTCCTCCATTTGGACAGTGCATTGCGTAATTTCTCAAAAATGGGCCTAACGCCTTGGAAGGGATAGGACCTAATGTTTGGGACCCATTTCCAGAGCCCTACTTCCTGTTTCAGCTGATTGGGACGGTAACACAACATAACGTCCTTTTATCTCGGGAGTTAAAAATGACGATTTTAAAAGTGAGGCGTTATTTCTTGTGCAGGAACATGTGACATGGAGCCAGTCAGGCGCTAGGTTAGGTTGTAATGACTACCAAAATCCTGTAAGAATTGCCTCATGAAAATTAAGGAGTTTTGGCACCAAGACATGTGCGCTTGACTAAGCTGCAGACAAGCAAAAACATCCAGGGGTGCTGATAATACCCCCCTGCTGATAATACCCTCAAGTACGGTAATGTGCTTTATTGGGGTTGTATGTTGTTAGAAACAACATCCAATTTCCATTTTTTTCTATTTCTCAATTAAATTGATTTAATATTTATCAAATAGATGTTTTATACCAATTTCTTTACATTTCTGTGAAAATATATGGAGAGCAATATTATACCTATTTCACTTGTCTTAAGACTTCCGTAGAAAATGTATGTAAATGTACTTCCTTTGTTCTGTGTTGTCCAATGAGGAATTTGTGACATTATTTTCACCCAGAGATTAAGTGGAGTGTTTCACTGACTCAGCGGAAACTAGACTGAATCAATATAATCTTGAACAGAGCTGAGCTCTAAATCAGGCCGAAAGTGGAGTGGATCATTTATTCCCAATCTTGGTTTTGTCGCGAAAGAGGATTGCACCATAAATTGTCATTTGTTCTATCTCCAGGTGTAGATGCAGCTATCAAACCTTAATCCTTCTACATATATAGAATTGCAATCTTTCTTTTTCTATGGAACCGCTGTTGTCAAGTTGTAGTCACAGATATGATTGTAGTATCAGATATGGTTGAAGTGAATGAAAAATTCCAACACCATAAAAGTCCATATGGGTTAGTAACCTTTAAATTTCAATATTTAATGAATCATTGAGGCTGACATTTGGCAGGTTGTTCTAGATGCCTCACTAGAAACCGAAACTTTGAGTGGCCCAGAATGGGGACTTCTTAGTCGAACTTTCATCAAGCCATAAATACATATTCAGGTATCACATAACCCCTAGGGTGCATCTAACCCCCTTACATAGTTGGGGGGTGAGGCTTGGTGTTCTGGATAAAACCCTAAAATTTCATTGAAATCCATTAAGGACTAGGGGTGGCTGATTGCAATTGAAAATTATGCAATATTTATGTTTTTCGATCATTAAATAATCCGCGGCTCTCTGTGACTCAGTCAATACTAGAGATGCATCAAAGATAATGATTTCTCTGGAAAGCCCTGATCAAGAGCTTCAAAATGAATACCAACAATCTATGTTTGCATGCATTTTAAGCAGTGTTAGTCATCGGTTTCAAACAAGAAATGAGGCTTTTTCTAATGACTCTATGCTAGGCCATACCAAATTTCGACAAAGTTAGCCGATCAGAGCCCAACCTTCCCAAAAGTTGTGGATGGAGTCTAGAAGACTTCCTGTGAAATTCAGGTCAGTTGAAGATGTCCTTATGCCGGTTTACCCCCTACTTTTGATTTTACATAAAAAATTGCCAATTTTGGGATTTTTGGGCTGTATCTCGACAACCTTTCCACATACAGAGCTGCAAGTACACTCAAAATTTGCAGAATGGTCATATTTGGTATGGTCCATGTAGCCTTTTACCTTTCAGGTGCCATCTCTGTTGTTAAACTTTGACAAATGGTTCAAGGAACTTGAATTTGTCCTTTGGTAATATATTTGGTATTCATAAAGTCATTGAAGTCATCCAGTAAATAAAAGATGACAGAGCATTATTTGATAATAGCCTACATTGTGTATTCTTCTGCTAGAAAAGTATCAACAGGTTTCACATGACCTGCTGCGGCTGGACACATGTGACAGCTGTGAATCTTGCAGAATCAGTGGCATGTGTAATTAGGGGACCACCAGATTATGTTTCCATCTCCCTTTCATTGAATTCCATAGTGTCTTCATAAATGTATCATTATGAATCAGGCACATCATTATCATTATAATCAATTTCTTGCACATATGCCCAGTGGCATTGCCCACTTGTGGCTGAACATGGCTTTACCACAGCAGTTTCTCAGCAATGGCATGTCTATATTTGCAAGCTGTTGTTGAGGAAAGATGGTCTGGTGCACATTCAGATAGAATCGTCCTGAGAGTTAGATGGATCATCATTTTCACAATGGCATTATTATTTTGATGGATTCCCAATGTGGAATTTGACCATTTCAATCACCTCTTTCTCAGTTGATAGCTTTTCTTTAATAAACAATTTCAAACTTGGATACATTTCCTGGAAATTAAGCTCTCCACATTTTCTGTACATCTCAGTGACCACTTGCCCCTTTTTGAATTCATGATTACATTACAAGATTTAACTGCCATTGACTTGCAGCCTTCACCAAAGATTTCAATTTCTACTTCTAACAGCAAAAAAGTGGTAGTGACACTGACAGTCTTATCCATATGCAACCTCCAGTGCAGAATAGCACTATTTTTCTCTCTCTGATCGACAATGTCTTCACCCTTGTATTTGCTCCAATTTGCCAAGTCCAAGTCCTCAGCCCTTGCAGTCTTTAAACGTACCAGTTGCTGAATGAAGTGAGACTGACTTACAAATCAATAGAACATCTTTCCACTAGGATCTTTCCACTTCTTTAAAGTTATGCCTATGTATCTTCAAAACTGTCCCAGATTATTGACTGTCATAATATAACATTTTTTCAAATCTCAGTCTCAAGAGATGAGTTTATTTTGTAATTTTTCAATGAATATTCGGTGATTATTCGCCCAAAAGGCCATATCTCAATAACCATTGAACCTACAAAATTGGAATTGATCCTAAAATGTTCAGAATATCCATTTTTGTATTCAATGTCAATACATTTGTATGACCTAAAGTCAATAGTTTCCACAGTTTGATGGAAAATACGATTTTTGACATCCAAATAGACGAGGTTTGACATTTAAGCCAGTAGCAGCTGGAATAAGCCTTGAAACTCGGTTTGGTAATATTTTCCTTGTTTTTGGAGATAATGAGCATGCTTTAAGAGGGTCCCCACAAATTTCCATGATAATAATCCCTCTACTTGTTCACAAAATATAAGGATTTTCGGCGTTTTCCTAGCTTTTTAGAGTTGGAAGAGAGAATGTGGAAAAATGTAAAAAGGCAACCTGGTGGTCTCTTGTGAAATTTGAAAATGTCACCTTTCGCTAATTGCCACCTTAATTCATTCATCCCTGTGTCATTCCAGTCTGCTCTAGAGGCAGTTTAACGCAGTGAGGCTGCAGATTGACGAAATTCAAATCGAATTGGGTATCGAATTGGCTTCTAGGGCAGTAGGACTGCTGCCTATCAGGTCCGCGCTGGTGCCTGTCAGGTCCGCGCTCTGCAGAACACAGCAGGAATGAGCTGGGCTGCATCAGAAATTCATGTGAGGACGTGAAATAGATCACCAGTTGTCGCCTGGTGTCATTCAACATCCCAGAAAGACATTTGGATATTCTCGAGGAACAGCAGATTATATTGCAGACTGTAGTCATACATGATGTTATTCACAAGAGACCACCAGGTTGCCTTTTTACATTTTTCTCACAATCAAGTTCATTTATAAGTTTCATCTTATAAGTAACTTTGCAAGATACGAATTTGCAAGTTGTACACGTCTTTCTGAATGCTGTAGCAGTGCCCTTACACCAGTGCAATTCTGACATTCTCTCTTCCAACCCTCTACTATTGTGTTGCGCAACAAATTTATAAGTATAAGCTGAATTTATATCCTTCAAAAAATTCAACCTTGTTGAATTAATCATGAGGCTGATTCTGATCAAAAACATCCTATACAAGAGATGAACCTGATTTATTGAGGTTTTATACATCCGATCTCCAGACAACCTGCACTTGATAAATCCACCTACAGAGTCTTGCACTTGGCTGCATCAAGCAAGCGAAAGGCAGAACAGTTAACCTGAGACTTTTATAGCTTTCTGACAGATTTTCCTTAGTTTGAGTAGCCTTATAGTTTGTAAGAATCACGTAAATAATTTGTGATTTTGTTCAGTTATTAGTCTCATGAAATCAGAATACGTACTATGTACTTTACACCCAGCTGCATTCTCAATATTAGTTCCTTTTTGTCAGTGTGATTGGGCAATAACTCGTCCTTAGAAAAAGAAAATTCTTTTTTTTTGTTGCTGATTTTCCTTTGTCTATACTTCATAATGAATCTATGAAAGAGGAATGTGAAATGAGTAGCAAAATATCCAGAATAGATTCATAAACTTGTCATAATTTCTTTATTCAAGTTAATCAGCTGGGCCTTTGATTCTTTTGCTTAATTTGAAATGTTTCTTGAGGAAAGATCTGGCCGCATGGATTTCTCCACCTTACAAAATGAAGGATATTCTCTCAGGATGAAACTTCTTCAATTCCAATAAACACTGATTTTTATGGATTCTAAAAGGTTCTATATTGGAAATCAGAATCATGCACAATTACAAGTATTACATTAGAAGGACGAGTCTTCGAGGATATACAGTGACTGACTGTGTTGAGCCAAAACATTGGCTCTTTGTGATCAGAGCAGACCATCAACAACTCTGGGACATTGATTTACAAGGTGACTTGAGCCACTTGACTGTGTTATACAAGGGGCATTGATTTATCTGTCATGGAGCAATGAGATTACACTGGCAAAATTTTGTTGGACCTGATCTAACAAAGTTGTGAAGATGAGGCCATCATGTTAGTTCGATGCTATAGAAAAGTAAAAATTGGCAATGTCTAAATTATACACACAGTCTTTGTCAAGGTAGCTGGGTGGCCGAGTGATTAAGGTTTCCGCCTGTTCCCCTGATATGAAGGAGAACCTGAAATTTTCAGTGAACCTTCATAAGCAAAATCCCAGCTGGATGTTGTTCGGATGAGATGTTAAATTGGTGGCCCCTTGTATCAGTGTCTGTGCTGGGCATGTAAAAGATCCCTCACATAAAGTAAATGTGTAGGCCTAAGATGTTGAGGACTCCAAGCTCATCAATCAGCCCTTGTGAGTGCCCAGAAATGAGCTTAGAGGGCTGCACTTATATCTATCTAATAATTTAAATTTGTTAAAATAATTTATTATTCGCCGGAACTAAATTACTGAGCTTTAATTGCCACTATTCTCTTAAGGGGGAAAGTTGTGCTTAATGCTTGTTTGGAAAATAACAAGAAGGTACGATTGAGCAAGTTGCAAAATAGAGACGGCTTTCTCCAGTCATCTACTTTCCCCACATTTGCCATGGAGAAACCAAAATTAGTATTCCGATTGTTTTTAGAGTAATACTTACTTTTATTGAAGTTGTTCCGATACTATTTATAAATAAAAAATTAATTTGAGTGATTTTTGGCTCTAAGGAAATTTACAACTAGCGAGTGTAAAAGGGAGAAACAATGCTCCTACACAGATTCCTCATTTTCACCGATCAATAACTCTCAGTTGCAGGATAGCTCCACTGTTCAGACTCTTCCCAATTTTAAAAGAAACAATTCTTTGCCACTTCCACTGCCAAAAATTTGAAATTATTTCTCTGGTTGAGGTGACTTGAAAGCCCAGGAATTATTCATGCTGTTTGAACTAACGACATGAAGAGAGGCTTTGGTTTTCTATTTTCTGACTTAGAAAATACTCATGGCAGACAGCATGTCATATTCCAGTTATAAATCATACCTATATATATAGATGATTAGTTATGTGCAATATTACTATAAATTTGGCGCTAGCTAAATTACTGTTATTATTAATTTTATTATCATACACATGACTATGTACATGTGGGCCTACTCTAAACTAATGGTTTCCAAGTTACAGAAATTGGATGATTGGCAGAGACTGACTTTCGTTCATTAGCTCCCTCACAGGTTTTGTAGCGGGGCAGGTATGTAAAAAAATAGTGCATTTATACATAGAAGCATGAAACTTGGTACACACTTTAAAAAAAACATATATACAAACATATTTGGATCGGGAGTCACTTCAGATTTAGCTTAGGCGGCTACTGGCAGCCATCTTCCAAAATGGCAGTCAATTCTTCCATTTTGCTGCGTTATGTGTAGTTCGTACAAAAAGAGAATGCGTAAATATTGTTTTTTATTGCTTCTCTAAGTATTCAGTACATTACTATAACATTTTTTGGTAGCCTTGGTCTGTTTTCAGGCTTGTTGGAATCCTTTTTGTCAGAAATATTGAGTGAAACACTAGATTTCGCGGTTACTGATGGTTACGCCTATTCTCCATGAATCACAAAATAAATTACATATTTGAATTCCTTGCAAGAAGAGCTTTCAAATGAGTAGCCGCATCAATGGGTTTCGTAAACTTGGTACGAAAATGGAAAAAATGAAAATAAAATGATTTTTTAAGATTTTGTTTTTTCTTTAATTTTGACAAAAAACTCACGGAAACTATTGATGCGACATTCATTTGAAAGCTCTTCTTACAAGGAATTCAAATATGTAGTCAGTTTTAAAATCAATTGAGATTCCATGAAACTATGGGAAACCGCGAAAATGATACATTTTCTTCAACAGTTCTAACAAAAAGGACCCTGACTACCCTAAAATTCCTCAGTTTAATCTAGAAATCAATTGATAATGTTTCTTAGATCAGTAGAAGTATAGGATACGAGAATATAGATATAACGAGCGCAAGAAATGTACGTCGGTCTCACCATAGACTGTCTTCAAAAGCGCCGGTTGCTTGGGCGGAAGTCCCACGGCGCATGGCCGTGACGTCACTGCGGCAGCGCCTCTGGCGGCGGATCCCACACTCTTCCCCTTGATCTTTCGAGGGCCGAGCCACCGGTGAAGCTTGGGGGATTCACCAATTGGCATCAACTTCCCATCCCGGGCTGGCAGGCTGCGACGTTATCCGTCATCTTCAGACCCAGAACTTGAATGGTTTGCCCAACAACATCATCTTCATATTCCGGCCTGATTGAGCAACCGAAGGTCAGCACCTTCATCTTCCTATCCAGGCTTGGATGGTTCTCCATTAGACATCATCTTCCTATCCAGGCTTGGATGGTTCCCCACTAGACATCATCTTCATGCCCAGGCTTGAATGGTTCTCCATTAGACATCATCTTCCTATCCAGGCTTGGATGGTTCTCCATTAGACATCATCTTCATGCCCAGGCTTGAATGGTTCTCCATTAGACATCATCTTCCTATCCAGGCTTGGAGGGTTCCCCGCTAGACATCATCTTCATGCCCAGGCTTGGATGGTTCTCCATTAGACATCATCTTCCTATCCAGGCTTGGATGGTTCTCCATTAGACATCATCTTCATACCCAGGCTTGGATGGTTCTCCATTAGACATCATCTTCCTATCCAGGCTTGGATGGTTCTCCATTAGACATCATCTTCATACACAGGCTTGGATGGGTCTCCAGTAGACATCATTCCCCCATTCAGGTGCACAGACTCTGTGTGCCAGACCATCCTACCAGAATTCCCACAGGAACAACGACATGGCCTTGACAGCCGGACGAGGGGAGATCTCGGGGTTGTGCAAGGTATCCCCGAGATAATATTCCATAGGAGTACCCGGCTCAGTCTATTGAGATCCTATAATGGCAAGAAGCCCTGGAGGCCTCGCCGTGAATGGACATGATATTTGGACTGATAGATTTGCATATTTCCAGTGGATATATTCTTCAGAATATATATGCTTTATTGGTAAAGAAGCAATGAAGATCTTGAACTGAACTGACTGGATATTTGGACTCTTGTATTTTGGTAATTCTGTATTGCATTTGACTGTTGAATTTACTTCTGTTCCATTTATCGATTTGTTGGTGCCCGTTGTGTCTCCGCTTCTCATATACCACGGTAGGATATATTTGTCATTTAGTTGACAATTGATCAGTTTTTGTGGCGTTTATGTTTTGGGCTGATAGACTTGTATATTTCCAGTGTATATATTCTTCAGAATATCTGCTTTATTGGTAAGGAAGCAAAGATGACACGGACATGAACAGATTGTATATTTGGAAGCTCTAGATTTGTATATATTTCGGGTCTATTAAAATCCTATAATTGATGGGAGTTTCCTGGAAGAGTGAGAATACCACACTGGGCACATCCCGCCATTCGGCCATACCCTCCCAGCATCTCCGGTCCATGCCGGATGGAGCTCCCCAGAAACCCAAATCGGAAGATGATTATATTGGTGAATCGAGTCACCAATTCCTCAGAAACATGGTGCTATTTTCGTCGAAGTAATTGACTTGGACAAGGTTTTCCTAGATTTGCGTCGCATTGACGATCTTTGACGGACGTTGTTAGTGGTTTCGACGTAATATAGACGTCGAAGTGACGGACTTTGAGGGGCTATATTAGTTGTTTCTCATAGATGACACTGGACTTGATAAGATGGTATCTGGGCTCTCTGTGGATTTGGTATCCTAGCTACTACATCTATACACCGTTGTATTCTGATATTGTAGATTGGTATATAATTATATTTACCGGCCGTGTCGTCATTGGCAGACGAAGTCTTTAAGACAATCGAATAACTTGGTGCTGGACTGGAAGGGATAAATCCCTATAGGGCTACCCGCAATGGCTCCAGCTAGGTTGCCATGATTCATGAGAGTATTAAATCAAGTAGTCGAGGTCCGTGAAAGACTAGTGGACGGCCCAGCGGGGAATGACTAAGTTGACACAGGTGGGAGCTTCCTGGAAGAGCGAGAATACCATGCTTATTCACCCGCCGGAAGAGGGAGGCCAAACGCACGGACCAGATTGGCCAGAGCTTGCAAAAGCACCAACACAGGAAACTCCTTTCGTACCGTCGCGAGCCACCCGGAGACATCGATGATATCCCCCAGCGCGTTCCGACGACGCGGGTTTAAATAGGGGGCATCGGACTCAATCAGGATTCGTGTCGCTGGTACGCGCCGGGCGGCCAACTCGTGCGCATGCCGATCCTCTCGCCTGAGTCAGTGAGCGACACCCGAAACTGAAATAACAATTTGGGAATCGCTCGCTCCACTGCTCCATTTCAGTAGCCGATCCCAGGAAGCAGTGGAGCTGTATCGGGTGAGGGGGTCAACCCATCGAGACATCAACGCCAGCCCATCTCTCAGGGCCCCCTCCCCACAACAGTGTAATACCACTGGCTTATGACGAGAGGCAGACATCAACATCCTTCTCAACCCTTCCTGTTGACACGCACGGTTCGCCTGAGGGTGGTAGTCAAGGCCCACCTCCCCCAAAGCATAACACTCGGGAGAGGTCAGCCGCTCGGCTAGCAACCCGGCCCATTGCTGAAAGACACCTGGCCGATCCGCGACCCGGGGATGTATCCCGAAGGCGCAGGTCGCATGCGGATTCGCCCGACGCTCCTCGTCTCACCGATGCCATCTGGTGGGGAACGCGTACACAGAGAGGCGGGCTTCATATTCAAACACTATACTGCCCACACGTAGGGTCTCGGCCCTGTTCCCTTGAATCGCCTCCCAGTGTATATGGGCATCGGCCACCGGCAACCGGATGGAAACCGGAAGAGGCTCCATGGGTGGATGTTGGACATCGGTGGCGCGCCTAACCACGGCCGGTGAGACGTGGGCAAAGATATGCGCGAGCGGCCAGGGTCTTAAGAGGGCCGCGACACTGTTCGGGGGGTCGTTATGGAGGGACGGAGTCTCCGCCAAGCCGTTATATCTCTCCCATGCCCTCAGAAAGGAGTAACAGGACAGTGCCCCTCCTGCCCCAGCCTGCCCCGCACCCGCCCACGGATACCATGGGGCTTCCGCAACAAAGGCTAGCAGTTCGTGGAATGACTGGCAGCCAAGGGCATTTTGCAACAACACCAACAGCCCTCGGCCCCAGCTAGCCCAGTCACTGAAGGCGCCCTCTCTGAATTCCCGTTGACACAGGGTGTGGGATGCATAATCATCCCCCACGGGATCTCTGCACGGCCAACAGACATAGAGGGGATCTAGCCACCATGGTATATCAACCTGCCTCATATGGGCAGGTAATCTGACCCCAATGGAGACTGACACTTCGTCTGAAATCCGGCAGCTGTCTCATCATCTAGAACGCCTGCGGGCGGAGGCCCGACCTCCATGGCCTCCATCTCCGCCAAGCCGAGAGTGGCAGAGGCAGCGGTGGACGAGCCATCCCTCCCTGCGTCCAACGCCCGGTCACCAACAGACGAGGACGGCGACAGAACATCCCCTGCCCTTTCATCCGCCAACCCGAGAGTGGCCGAAGGTCGGACGGGAGAAGAGTCGTCATCCAGGTCGTCGGAGAAGTCCGGAAACAATGCAATACGTGGCTCAGGGCCCAAAGATGAAATGGTTGACTCACACTGGTCGTCATCTAGGAGGGTCCCGGCTGCGGCTCCCTGGTCGGTGGTCCTAGGTTCTTCTGGGGAGGCCTCCATCGCAGCCCGCTGGGCAGCCTGCCTCTTCTTTCGGGCCCTATCCTTCTGACTTGGCTTCTGCTTCTTCGTCCGCTCCTTCTTCCCAGCCGTCGCCACACTGGAGGTCCCTGGCGTGGCCTGTCGACCCGGGGCAGTCCGGGTCTCCGGGACGACAGTAGCATGAGGTGTCTGAGGAGCCCGTCTCGGCTGGACCAACGTGGCCCTACCAGCCTTGGCCGCCTGCCGCCGCTTCCACTGCCTGTCCTCCTTCCTCCGCCACCTTCGCCTCTGTGTCTCGGTCCTCTGAGCAGGTGCAGGCGGGCCGACGGTCACCGTCAAAGGCGACGCAACCCCACCCCGACCACCCTGCGCTGGTCGCTGCTACCCGGCGGCACGGTCAGCTCCGATGTTGCCACCGGAGGCTGAGTCGCCCCAGCCAGTCGCAAGCCGGCCACACTGGACGCCGGGGGAGCGCCAATCCGGCCAGCGGCCATCGGACCCACAGGGCCAGGCAACCCAACAGCCGCGACATCGATGGGAGTTGGGTCACGGTACTAGACCGCACTCGTCCAAGTTCGGGACTCCTCGTCCCACCAGGTCGTGGTTACCGAGACCACATTCGTGCGCTCACAGAACTGGGTCACGGTAGTTCGGTGACGATAACCATAACTGTAACTCCGTGGATCCTCATGTTAGACTGGCGGGATTTTTGAAAAATGGCTTTATTTAGAGAGGTACGAGCATTTTGGGGTAAAAGTCGGGAACCCATCTTTTTAACATATTTCAGGTATGCCGATTCCGAAAATACCGGTTCCCAAGCGATATTCCGGGTCCTTCACCTCCTAATTTGCATAACAAAATGGCTTCCAAATTAGCAATTTTTTGATCGTTTTAAAGCAGTAACCTTCAATATACTACTGTTTATGAAAGCAAAAAAGGCAAACTAAATGGCTCAATCCATGTTATGAAGACCAAGGAATACTCACACCATGTTAGAATCAATTATACAAGTTTGATGGTCATTGATATGCAAATTAGTAGCCGCCATTATACAAAAATGCCTTTTCTTCAATAACTTCCTTACTAATCAAGCAAATTTAACAAATTAAAGTTCTATACCAATGTTTTAAGGGTCGATGAAGATGATGAAACCATCTATTAAGTCATAACACTCATCCAATATTAATTATGCAAGAATAATGGTCATTAGTATGTTAATTAGCGATGAAATATTACAGAAAATACCAATCTTCACAGTGTTGTCTCTGCTAATCCAGGAATCTTTACAAATTAAAGGTCTATACCAATGTTTTTCCTGCAAACTTTGCAAAATAAAATGTATATGCCAATATTTTAAGGGTCAATGAAGAAGTCATTGACAAAGTCCTTACATTCATCTGATATTAGTTATGCAAGACCTGCAGTCAGTAGTAAATTAGCAGTGTCATATAACTGCAAAAAAAGTGTATTCTTATACCTTTCCAGCGCATCAAGCAAACTTAAGCAAATGAAGTCCTCCAACAATTTTAGTTTTTTCAAAGTTAGTCTGCAATACTTCAAAGGTCAATGCAGGTCATGAACTCATTCAAAACAAATTTAAGTTTGCTGGATTAGCGAGGAAGATCAGGGCTGTAGCTGGAATTCTGTTTCGGGGCAGGCGAAGTTAAGCAGGAGCTCCAATTATTCAGCAGTGTCTCATGGCCCGAAATGCCTTCTAAGCAATCTGAAGCACCAATTCCCCCATAAAAGACATGGAATCACTGTATTATCATTTTATGTAGTGTCCAAATTAGTAAAGTTTGAATGTCACACAAATATTAAATGCTTCGAATTAAACAGTCATCATGAAAGTTTATGAGTAAAATAAAGAAGGGCATAACAATTCAAATTGTTATTATCTGGTACTCTGTGTGGGATCAGATGCAGCAATTAATTTGAAAACTCAATTATATTACGCCTTCTTCATGGCACTTCCCTCTCAATAACTCTTGCCTCCTCTGAAAAGATCTTGCCTCATCTCTAGCTCTTGCCTCCTCTCAAAAGATCTTGCCTCATCTCTAGCTCTTGCCTCCTTCATCGCATTCTCCATCCTTTCCAGGGACCCCAATCTCCATAATCTCCCTTTCCGCCTCCTTCCCAGCTCTTCCCTTCTGTCTGATAGCTCCTTTCTCCTACCTGACTGTCTCCTCCTAGCTCCTGCCTCCACAACAGCCATTCTCTCCTCTCTCTGACTTCTGTGTTCTCCCACTCAGCCCGATCCCAAGTTTTTCCAACAGCTTTTGCTTTGTCAAATTGTGTTTCCTACCTCTCTGCTCATCTTTCTTTTTCCTCCACGATATCTGCATTCTCTTCTGCCTCCTGCCTAACTCCTGCCTAACTCCTGCCTAACTCCTGCCTAACTCCTGCCTAACTCCTGCCTAACTCCTGCCTAACTCCTGCCTAACTCCTGCCTAACTCCTGCCTAACTCCTGCTCATCTGTTCCCCTTTCACTGTCCACTTCTTAGCTCCTTCCTGATATTGGTTTCTTCCTCCCTGCATTGCCCCATCGGCTCTCCCCTCTTTTGTCTGCTTCAACTAGCTCTTGCCTCCTCCCCCAGAGTGGTTCTTCAATAACTATCTGGCTACTCCTAACTAAATGACTCCTCCTTCCCTGTTTGCTCCCAGTTTCTCTTGGTACTCTCCTCCTCCCTTGTCGCGCAATTGTCTCCATCTAGTGGTCCTATTAGAATATCTCCTGACCATCCCTACCTTTCTCTCTCACTACCAGTGTTCCATGCACACATCAAATTTTTTATTTAAAAAATGAATACACTGTCTGTTCTTCGTGTAAGCTTCATTGTTATGCGGGGAAAGTAGCAGTTTTATTATAATAGGAGTGTTAGTATTGCCTCAGAATATTTTTGCGTATTGGGAGTAGCAAGGTGACTTCATTTCTGAGTTGAGCTATCTTCCAATAATGCATATGATATCATCTTGATACACCCTGTCCGGAGGATATGATGGGACCTTTGCTGAATTTCAAGGCCGGCATGTGCCATCATGTATTGAGTCCCTGAAAATTCTGAAGAGACGCCTTTTTCCGCAAATATGGCATCGCTAATAATCACACAAATAACAATTATTCTTGCATTATATATATATTATGAGTTTATGGCTTTATGAATGAGTTTTTTACCCTTGAGCCAGTGGTATGGAAGTTTTATTTGCAAAATTTGTTGGATTAGTAAGGCAGATATTAAGAAAAACATTTTGCTTATTAGTATATATATATATATGTACAAACGACGATTATTCTTGTATAATTAATATTTTATGAATGTCATGACTTTATAAATAAATTCAATATCCTTTGACTCTTTTAGCTTTGGTACTGAAGTTTTAAATGTAAAGTAGGCTGGATTAGCAGAGAGGATATGAAAAACTTTTCTCTGTAATATTTCATCACTATTTAGCATACTAAAGACTATTATTTTTCCATAATTAATATTTTATTAGTGTTATCATTTTATAAATAAGTTCATTATCTTCATTGACTCTCAAAATATTGGTAAAGCACTTTAATTTTAAAGTTTACTGGATTAGCAGAGAAGATATACTAAGAAGATTGTTATTTTCTGTAATATTTCATCACGAATTGGCAAATTAATGACCATTATTCTTGCATAATTAATAATGGATGAGTGTTATGACTTAATAGATGGTTTCATCATCTTCATTGACCCTTAAAACATTGGTATAGAACTTAAATTTGTTAAATTTGCTTGATTAGTAAGGAAGTTATTGGAGAAAAGGCATTTTTGTATAATGGCGGTTACTAATTTGCATATCAATGACCATCAAACTTGTATAATTGATTCTAAGATGGTGTGAGTATTCTTTGGTCTTCATAACATGGATTGAGCCACTTAGTTTGCCTTTTTTGCTTTCCTAAACAGTAGCATATTGAAGGTTACTGCTTTAAAACGATAAAAAAATTGCTAATTTGGTAGCCATTTTGTTATGCAAATTAGGAGGTGAAGGACCCGGAATATCGCTTGGGAACCGGTTTTTTCGGAATCGGCATACCTGAAATATGTTAAAATGATGGGTTCCCGACTTTTACCCCAAAATGCTCGTACCTTCCACATATTTCAAAAATCCCGCCAGTCTATGTTGCTTGTCCATCTTGTGAAAACTCTTGATTAATGCAACCATAAAAACTATCTATAGTACCTCCCCCCGTGTAAAAATTTGAAGCCCTTCTAGTGGTGGCATGACTATGAAACACCCACGGATTCCCCCGGGGACAATTTGCTGGCAATATCGCGGCCCTGGTTAGGCAAGGCATCTTATCTATGAATTCTACAACATGGCCGCAATTAGCACCCTGAGCTGAAGCACGCACAGACCTGCCGGCTCCCGTCTCAATGAAGAGGAAAGAGTGATTAAGCTCGTGTTTTACGCCCCATCAGCACCAATGTGGGCTATCTAGAGGAAGTGGAACAAGAGATACAGGAGTAAACGCAAACCTGCTAGGGTCAAAGATCTCACCGTGCAGTTGCGACCTTTAAGTGTTATCTCATATAGGTGCTAATGCACTTGTCTCATTACTATTGGAAATACTGTTTTCACATAAATTCACGTGAATATTAATTTTAATGACAAGAAAGAGAAAGTATACAGCTACGAATATGGTGAGGACCAATATCTGGACAACAGGAATTAGTTGGAGGATAGTACCCAGCGTAGATTTGTCGTACTATTAATTTCAATGATAAGAAAGAGAAAGTGTACAGTTATGAATATGATGAGGAATAATACCCTGACAATATGAATTCGCTGAGTGCTGTCAACCCGGTGGAAACTTATCCAAAATATGGCGGGCCACCAGGTTGCAAAAACGGAGGTCCCAATTGAAAAAGAAGGCCGCCGGGAGAACCCTCAATGTGTCCCACAGTCATGCATCACCATTTACCAAATTGACAGGTATCTATCCGGAAAACATAACCACAACGTATACCAAACTCGGGTCCGACCAATTCACCTTTTCATATATACATGATGACCAATAAGAATTCTATTCCCCCTGAGTCAATCGACGGAAAAGCCTCCAGGAACCGAGGCGGGCGATAAATAAATCGCCGCAGCCTTGGAAAAGGAATCCAACGTCAATCACCCCATAACGGTGAACCATAACCCTGTATCCCAATGACATATGTACAACCCGAATACCGTGTGCAACCCCCATTTGTATTTACAATTCCCATACGGCTTCATTATCAATTTGGCCGTAATCGGGCCAGGACAATTCGTCCGCTTGCCTCCATTGATTCAAAACATAATCACGTAAATGTGAGGGAAGTCTTCGACGTCTCCCTCGGCTACTAGAAGGGAGAGAGAGAGACTCATTAACTTCACTAGAGGCCTCGTCGGAATCGATCTCATCCACAGACATCTCCGCATTCGCGTCGGGACCAGCCGGACCGATACCTGTAGGCGGTGACACCGGGAGGTCTGTAGGATTCTCAAACAGGCTACTGACATCTTCGATAGCCTCGTCCTCCATGGGAACAACGTCTTCATCTCCCACGGTCTCCAAGCGTCGTCGTTCCCGCCGCGCCCACAAGGGAACGTTACTATCCGGACAACGCCGTAGGCGGTCATGATGCACCACTTGGCGGCGCCGTCGGGAATTAATGACTACGAAGAGAGAATCCGATACTTTGCGAAGTATCACCAACGGTCCAACATAAATCGGCTGTAACTTGCGGGTCTGGCCCTTTTTCGAGACGGCATTCAACAGGTACACTAAATCCCCCACGGCATACTCTGTCAGATGAGTCCGGCGGTCGTAAAATCTTTTACGCTCCTGCAATGCGGACTGTAACTTGTCACGAGCGCAGGTATGCACTTCAACCAAGCGATCCCGTAGTTGCGACACATAGCTTGCGGAATCCATTTCAGGTTGAATTTCGTTACCGGGAATGTTGGCAAACAGGTCCACTGGTAAGGTGATCTCACGGTCCAACATCATCATGTTGGCTGTAAACCCAGTAGACCGGTTAACGGTGGCACGCAGAGCCATCGCAACAAAAGGGAGATACGTATCCCACATGGATTGTTTACCTTCTAGATGAATACGCAGCTTTGCCAGAATTTCCCGATTGACGCGTTCCACTTGTTCATTTGATCTGGGCCTATAAGGAGTGGTTCGCTGCTTGGCCATTTGGAGTAACTGGCAAACCTCATGGAACATTTGACTTTCGAAGTTGCGACCCTGGTCACTGAACACTTCAAGGGTGCAACCCATTCTACAAACAAATTCTTCAATGAAGGCCTTGGCCACACGGTCGGCAGTTTGATCTGGTAATGCTTTAAGCTCCACCCATTTGGTGTATTGATCAATCATGACCAATATATATTTGTTACCATGAGCCGTTTCGATCAATGGCCCCAGGATATCAATATGTACGCGCTCCATTGGCTCCCCAGCCAGGTATGGAGTGAGCGGGAATCTCGGATGCCTATTTCCCTTTTATGCCGTACGCACTTGTCACACGATCCTACATACAATCGTATATCTAATCTCATCCCCACCCAAAAGTAGCGGCGTAGCAAAGCTCGGTACGTCTTCTCAGGTCCGGGGTTGGCCGGCGCAAACATTATTGTGCCCTTCTCGCATAATAGACTGTCGGAGGCTCCGTGGTACCACTAATAGAGGATGACTGGTGGACGGCACAGGCCCTACCCAATTGTATAGCAATACCCCCTGGTCCGTTATTTGCAGCTGCTCCTTCATTCGCCACAGATGTTTAACGGCCGCATTTTGCCGGAACAATGCGGCCTCGTCAGGAGGTTCACCCTTGAGCCAGTTCATCACGACTGACAGGTCCGGATCGCCGGCCTGGGCCTCAGCCCACGGAACGGGAGTTGGCGTGATCCCCAGCACTTCGGGGCCAGCCGATGCTGGAAGATTTCCTCCCGCCTCCACGACTCCCATTGCTTGCACCGCCAGTGTTAATGGGACTACATCATCCACCCGGTCCTCAAACCGAGCCCATTTTTCATGCATCTTGCGACAATAGTCGCACCCTCCGCTCCTGTCTGATAATGTGGACACTCTAGGTTCATAGACCGGCTCAACCCGTCGGCATTGCCGTGCTGTTTGCCCGGCCGATGCATAAGCTGAAAGTCGAATTGTGCAATTGCTTCGAGCCACCGGCCCAATTGGCCTTCTAGATTCTTAAACCTCATTAGCCACACTAAACTGTTGTGGTCTGTCCGACAGATGAAGGACCGGCCCAGCAAATAGAACCTGAACTGGTTCAAGAACGTAACTAATGCTAACAACTCCTTTCGCGTGGTACAATAGCGACGTTGGGCCGCTGACAGAGCTTGGCTTCTATAGGCAATGGTGCGTTCTTTTCCATTCTGTACCTGCGATAACTCGGCCCCAATGGCCGCATGGCTAGCGTCCACATCTAAGATGAACCTCCCCGTGGGGGTAGGATAAGCCAACACGGGAGCCTCGACCATGGCTGCCCGAAGAGCATCCATAGCATCCTGATGCTCCATTCTCCAATCGACCCGTTCCCCGGTAGGCGTATTTTTTACCAATTGATACAAGGGGCCGCAAATGCCGGCCATCTGTGGGATAAATTCCCGATGATAGTTAACGAAACCCAAAAACGCCTCCAAATCAGTACGAGTCACCGGTGTTGGCCAATCTACCACACTTTTGACTTTGGCCTCTGCTATACTAATGCCCTGGCGGCCCACCTTACGTCCCAAGAAATCTACTTCGGTGGTGAACAAATCACACTTCCGAGGTTTGAACTTCAGATTGTGTATCTGAAAGCGTTGGAACACCTCCTCCAAGGTTCGGAGGTGCGCCTCATAAGATCGTCCCAGAATGATCAGATCATCCAAATAAACTAACACTTCTTGCCACAGCAGATTTTTGAGCACATACGTCATGATGCGTTGGTACGTGGCGGGAGAATTACATAAACCCATGGCCAGACGTACATGCTCAAACAGGCCGTACTTAGTAATGAAGGCCGTTTTATGACGGTCTTCGGGATGGATGAGCACCTGCCAGTAACCACTGGCCATATCAAGCGTGCTAAAGTACATGTTGTCGGCCAGCGCATCTAGACATTCTTCAATTAACGGTAACGGGAACCCGTCCCGCCGCGTGACCTTGTTCAGACTGCGATAATCCACGCAATAGCGATACTTGCCGTCTTTCTTTTTCACTATCACCGGGGCTGCGGCCCAGGCCGAGGAGGACGGCTGAATGATTCCGTTATCCAACATGCATTGCAAATGGCGTTCCTCCTCGTCCTGGAATCCCAACGGCGTGCGCCGTAGCCCATGCCGCACGGGAGAGGCATCACCCGTATCTATACGATGCATAATTCCGGCGAACTCGCCTAAGTCGAAATCATGTTCCGCGAACACTGACCGATATCGATACAATAATTCCCACAATTGCTCTCTCTCTCCCCCCTCCGCCAAATTTTCAAGGCTCTTGCTGTACAACTTCTGCAGAGCCTCCGGGAGTCCGGATGTCAATGCGTCCGCCTCCCCGGAGGAGGGTTTGCTGTCACCCGCCAACCCAGCGCTCCCAATGAGTATATCAGATTTCATGTCAACGCGACGTTTCCGAAACTCAGTCAGAGTCGCGACAGATTCCGGCTCCACAGCTTGGACCGTGCCTACCAAAGTACCAACCTGCAAATGCTTAACCTGCTCAGACAAATTGGCTACCTGCATAAGAGGATGCGGGGTGTTATCGATGATTGCCGGTGGGAAGGCAATCCCTTGCGCTATGGGCAGGGGTTCAAGGATGAGATGTGGGACATTTCCAAAATCCTCAGGGACTTGACAGGCAATCGGAGTTTCAAACAATCCGGGTATAGTTATCTTTTCATATACCAGTACCGGAACCACTGTCCTTCGGCTTCCGGTATTGGTAGTGATAAAGTTGGCTACAATGATCGAATCTGCAATCTGCAGATAGCCCTGTTGGAAGTCTAAACTCGCCCCCAGTTCTCTAAGTAAATCAAGACCGATAATCATTGGATCCCGGAAGTCTCCTACTATAACGGTCCAAGCATATTGAGCGTTTCCCAAGGTGATTGGTACTCCTACTGCAACATGTGCTGTCATGCCCATATCACTACCTACTCCTTGAATGTTAATACAATTGGACTGAGTTAATGATATTTCTGCCTGCAAACACAGATCATTGCTAATGACCGTTGCTTGAGACCCCGTATCAATCACGGCAGCTACCTGGATCCCACTTACAGCTGCCGGTACTGTCATGGTCCAACCACGAGACATATTCTCACCAGATGCCGATCTTAACTGGAAAGCATTCGGATCATCCGTAGAAGGTGTCTCGTTGGCGGATGAATAGGAGAGGTCAGGTTTAAATGGTGGTTTGCGGTCAGGGCGTTGCGGGCTAGCAGGATGACCGCCTACTGCTGCCCGCTCGCATTTGGGGATTTCTGTCGGTCGGGACAATCAGCCTTAAAGTGACCGGTTTGGTCACAGGCGTAACATCGATCATGCAACGGTGGCCGCTGTTGCGGGGACCGATTCGGCGAGCGACTGGGTGATCGATTTGGGGATCCCGATCGTCCCCACGAATGTGGTCTGGAATCCCGTAATGAACAATGAACGGCAACGGATGTTGTCATTGGAGACTTGGTGGGTGGTACGGGAGACCCGGTCGGTCGGAGGGCACCAACCCACACTCCTACATCATTATCAGCAAATCCCACGTGTCTACCCCGTACTGGAGCCCGACCAATTATTTTATTAAGAGCCGTTTCCTCCTGCACTGCATTTAGCGCATCGGCAACCGTGGCCGGATGAGTGCGGGCTGCCTCCCGTGCAACAGCACTATCCCTGGTCCCCCGCAGGAACGCCTCCGTTGCCACCTTATCTCGGAAAGGTGGATCAACTTCCTCATACGCAATGGCGGCTGCCTTTTGTACCCAATCCGCAAAATCTTCGATCCGCTCATCGGTGCGTTGTCGCATATCGTTCATTTCCCCCCTAGCTACATTAGCCCGATCCGGTGTGCCAAAGCGATTGCGCAACCGGTCCCGTAACCGGACATAATTCTGAGTTACATCATTTGGTAGGGTCATCATGTGATCCACTACCTTTCCACACAAACAGTTCTTAAACTGGTTCAGCTTTTCTGCTTCATCCCACCCAAACCTAGTTGCCAATGATTCAAATTGGTATACAAATGCCTCATAACGGCCTTCCTGCCCGGAATATTCCGGCATGTTAGGTTTGGGCAAGTCGGGACCCCGCGGCCGATGAGGTTCCAGCGGATCTAGGGATTTCCGCCTGTCTTCAATACCTGTATTCCGGGGCGGGCACAATTGGCCTCCTCTCATCTGCACGGCCCTTCCAGGAGCTACAGGCATTGTCTTCGGGTGCGGTAAATTATGGCCCGATCGCCGACCGTCTTGCGATGACAGCATCTCCCCCTGGGCATAATTACCACGTTGATCCCCCGACCCCGTTGAATAAGTAAAGTTACCACCCCCAGCCGGACTAACATGATTACCTGACTGTCCGTACCCGGCAGAACTCACATTAGGGGGTGCACCCCATCTTCCCTCGCCAGACCCCGGGTATCCACCCGAGTTGGGTGCAGATGTCCCAAACTGACCGGGAACTGTCTCATCCGGGGCATAGCCACCTGGTGCATGGCCCCGGCCAACATAACTCTGCCTCCAGTCCGCCGGATTTGGAGGAGGATAATATCCGAAGCCCCTCGTCGGTTGACCATCTCCCGGAGAGGGATCATTATAATCGGAGCACTCATGGCTAAGGGCCCCGTTATGTAGATGTCTATCTTCCACTCGCACATTCCGACCATGATGAGCACTTGCGGCGGTGTCATACAAGAACACGGCCGGGTTATGAATGGATCCAGATGGACCGCGGGTTCGACCCGATGGATCATGAAATGACCCCGATGGATTAAGAGCAGATCCGGGTGGACCGCGGATGCGGCCCGATGGATCATAAAGCAAACCCGCTGGGTTATGAGTAGATCCTGATGAACCATAAGTGTGGCCCGATGGATCATGAACTGAACCCGGTGGGTTATGAGTGGATCCGGATGGACCGTGGGTGCGGCCCGATGGATCGCGAAGCGAACCCGCTGGGTTATGAGCGGATCCGGATGGACCGTGGGTGCGGCCCGATGGATCATGAAATAAACCCGGTGGGTTATGAGCGGATCCGGATGGACCGTAGGTGCGGCCCGATGGATCATGAAATGAACCCGGTGGGTTATGAGCGGATCCGGATGGACCGTGGGTCCGGCCCGATGGATCATGAAATGAACCCGCCGGGTTATGAGTGGATCCGGCTGGGGCATAATTCATCCCTTCCGCGGGTCCCCCCAACCCAACAACATTGACACAGGTGACCAGGAAATGGTCCTGCTGATTGTTACTACCCGATCTCCCAACTAACTGATCATCATGACATCGATTTCCACCATCCCCCCATCGACCCATGCTATTGGCCTCCCCCATGGCCCGCTGCTGTGATATCCCCCCTACACCCCTTGTTCCTTTCTCGGTATTGGGATCAGCCACCGGCCCCGCCGGAGTTTTCCGGGAATCAGGGCCACGTGACGGGCCGTACGGCCGTGGGATCTGATTAACTAGGAAAGATGATGGGCCGCCTGTTCGTCTACATTCTTCCGGCAATTCCTTAACCCCTGCGGGTGTAAATGCCCCACGTCTTTGATTAAAGCTAGCTTGCGTAGGCTGCCCGTTTCCCGATGCACCCCCAAAAATTTGACGACGTGACATATGCACCCCTGGTGCAGAGTTCGCAGATAAGGGGGCTAAACACTCCTGACCCCGCGAACCCATCCCTATCTCTGTTTTCACTGGAATAGGCGGAGCGTTAACTCGAGTACTTCTCTCCGCTTTAACAGTGGTGGATGTTAGTGGATAAGATTGTGGTTCTTCTATGCGGCTTGGCCGCAATAACTCAAAGTTGGAGACCCCGGTTAGTTCAGCCACCTTTGATTGGGCCTCAGTCATCCACGCAGGCCGATTACGTGAAGGACTGACCGGTCCGGGCAGGGTATAGCTAGAGTGCCCAGGATGTGGAGGTAATTTGTCCCTGCCGAGTTCGGAAATTGGAATGGTCTCACCCGTTTCAGATCGATGGTGTGATAATGACCGCGTACCAGGAGGTACTCCCCCAGTTACTGCAAAAGACTCCGCATAATGAGTGTCATCCGCGGGACCGATGGAGAAAGCGCCGGCATTAGGTGGAGTTACAGATCTTAAGCCACAGCCCCTCACTGGAGACGGACCCTTGGTTAAAATAGAGGACCCTCCGTCCACCGGAGTTGTTGGATTAAACGTTACCCAGGGGAGGATTTGATTCGCCCCCACCTCTGGCCATTCCTGGCTGCTCAGGAGGCCGGTCCATAACGAATGAACTATCAACCCTTTGTGAACTATCCACCCTTTGTGACCTAGCCATACCCGGACCCCCCATGGCCCCAGGGTGATTCCTGGTGGATGATTGTATCATCGGCTCTCCACTCGTACCGCCCTGGTCAACTCCTGTGGATGGCAACCTATCCACCCTTCGTGAACTACCCATCCCTTGTGACCTATCCATGCCGGGACCCCCCAGGGCCCCTGGGTGATTCCTGGCGGATGATTGCGGCACCGGGTCCCCACTCGTATCACCTTGGTAAACTCCTGTGGGTGGCAAACAATTCAAGATGGCACCAAAGAGAGCCTGCCGGTGGGCTTCTGCCCGATCCTTCCCAGGAATTAAATCCTCCCTCGGTCGGTCTCCCTTAACTTCCTCTGAAGCTTCTACAGCTTCCTCCGAAGCTTCTACAGCTTCCTCACCACCACGATGAGGCGAGTCCTTCCGATCGGACTGATTGGCATCAGGATCTGCAAAAGCCAAGCCCAAGTTACTGGCCCAATCATCAATATATTTCTCGTTATCAGATAAGGACTCCCCGGATACTCCTGCTACAGTTTGCAGGTCTACGGGAGTGGGCGGTAACGCTGAGGCATTCAGACCCTCCCCCGACCTAGCTCCAGCCTCGGACTGCTGTGATCGCGTGGACCGATGCGATCGAACTGACCCGGGGGTACCACTGTGACTTCTACTTAAGGACAAACGTTTTACCTGTTCTGACAGCTGACCGATGGCATGATCAACTTTTCTCAGTTCTCCTTTTACCGCGCCTATCTCTTGACGCATCGCGTTATGTGCCCCATTTACAAAAAGCTCCAATTGAGTCTTTTGATATAAGACAAATTGTTCCGTCTCGTTTGCCTTCTCTAGCGCCCGCTGGGCCATATGCGTACGCGAGACCCCTCCCGAACTAACGAGGGAATGTCCATAGTGTTCATCGGATGAGTCTCCAACATTAGATCTTTCCATAACCAAAGACTCTCTATATTCCGATGCAGACAAGTGATTGGATTCATTTTCCTGCGTGTAACTATCTCGCAACCCCTGGATGCTTTTATCTCCTGAACTCGAAATAGCCTCCATAGGCGAGGATGGCATCGCGGAAGAATCCACAACCCCCCTTGCAAGGGTGGACCCCCCCAGGGTGAACCGTCCAAATCCTGCGTCGGAAGAGGATGTCGATTGGACCGTATGGTCCCTGGTCGCCCCAAACGATAAGGACCCACTCCCCTCAACCTCCCTTTCCGGAGACCCGAAGCTAATGATCCCTTGGACATGCAAAGAATTCCAATGTCCTCCCTGGGGAATGTACCGATTCAAAAGCTCCAATGTCAACACCCCATGCGCTTCACGGGTCTGGATTATCAACTCGGCGCGCGTCGGACCAACTAGCGGTATCTCGCGCAGCTGATCCCGTGATGCCGTTTGCAAATTAGTTGGCGCCATGATAATTCAAGGATTAAGCCTCGCCCCGCAAACCACCACACAACTACAAATCAAGGGATGCCGTGCAGATATCGGAACACGTGTAATTACTGAGCACTGGGTTAGCGAACGACACGACCGCAGTTGTACCACAATGAACTTATGCCACCAGCAAGCCGAGGGAGCGTCAAGAGCAGCCACTCACTTGCAACAGTCGGACGAACTGCCTCAGTGCGTCCGGCCCTTGCAGGTATCCAATGACCACAGATGCGTCCCAATTGACCAGCCAGTAACCAAACCACGATACACTATCTGCCCCCTCCCTGACAAAAATTTTCCCAAGGAGTAACCTCGGTTACCACACAAACAATCCGAATAACCAAGTTAAATTCCGGACTTTAATCGATGTTGTCGGCCCTATTGGTTGCACCACCCTTTTTAAAGGAAAGTGGTGTTTAATATGAAGGCTGACATAACCTCAAACAGAATTGTCTGCGCAGCCCGGACCCACTACCGTTATGTAACGCCAGTAGGCTTCATCAAATGTTTCTTAGCCACTTCCGGTAATTATATTTATTTCTATTTAGTCCCTCGGGCCCTCCTGGCCGACCACAGGGTTGTCAATTAACTTCGGATTAATTCTATTATTCAACATGGAAAGAAACGCATGGATGTTTAATCTGCAAGTCCCAGGTAGGGATACCACAGGCATGAAACAAGGACTACAGATGCTTTATGGCGAAGAGTCCCAGGCAATTGCAGTCTTTTTAAATTATACACAATGACCGAATTTTATGTGACAGGTCGGATCACCGGCCAGCGAACGCCAGTGAAATCTTAACCAGTGAGCGATAGAACTTGAGAGACCTGTACATGCATTGACCGATAACAGCCAATGAAGTCTGTGCCGTGTTGTTAATTATCTTCAACGAAAACCCCCCGTTATCTAAATAATAATATTTTATTTCTATTTATAGACCGGTTATGACCTAAGTCCTTTTTAACCCAATTTATATTTATTCTTGTTTAAAAATCAGAAAATAGAAGCTTCAGATATTGGAGTTCACCCTCGCCACGGCTCACCAGAGCCACCAGGCGCAATGTTACAACTTAACGAGATACCAGAAAATTTCAGCTGACAGCCAGTTTCCCCAAGAACCTCAGAGCCCAACAGCGAGGGCTCAATATTAACTAAAGTCAATCAATAATATTACATAAAGTAAATCGATCAATCACTTCCACTTCCCTCCCTACCATAAACAAGAGAAGTGCGCGGATTATACAACCGGTAATATGACAAAACCAATGAGTAAATAGAACCACAACCAGTTCAATAGTGTTAGTAACGATCAATTAAATAGAATAAAGAACAAAATCAACCAATTTACAGAGCCCAGATAATTAATCAATACCCTAACCTACGATAACTACTTGAAGTGGCAAGATATAATTAGTAAGCTGTAAAGCCAGGTCAACAATCTAACGTCAACAAGCAACCTCAAATCATTGAAGCCAAGTTACCTAAGTCAAGTCGCTAAAGTCAAGGTGCTAAAGTCAAGGTGCTAAAGTCAAGGTGCTAAAGTCACGTCACTAAAGTCTAGCCGCTAAAGTCAAGTCGCTAAAGTCAAGTCGATAAAGCAAGTCACTAAAGTCAAGTCGCTAAAGTCAAGGTGCTAAAGGCAATACATTCGACGCACGTATACAATTCAAAGTCCTGCAATCCCAGTCATGTAACTCAAGTCATGTAACTCAAGTCATGTAACTCAAGTCATGTAACTCAAGTCATGTAACTCAAGTCTTATAACTCAAGTCTTGTAACTCAAGTCAGGAAATGCAAGTCATGAACTCAAGTCAGGAAACTCCAGTACTGAAGCTCATGCTTAATAATGCCCCGTGTCAAGGCACAACAATTTTAAATAACTTGACTAACCAGGTCGAATTAATCAAGAATTCACTTAAGGTACAACTTGAATGTCAGCTGTCTGACACTTCCACCAATGCAAAAATATCAGAAGTGAAAAATGAACTTGTCACACACCACTGACCATGTCACCAGAAATTAACAAAAAATACCTAACTCAATAGCATCAGCATACTGTACAGTACACAGTAATTAAACAGAAATTACGAAAAATTAAATATTTCAACGCGTGCGCTCACAGCTGCCTGGGCGCCATGATGAAAAAATTCAGCATGGCCAGATCTTGTCCAAAAACAAGTCTCAGAAAAACGACAGTTGAAGAAAACCTACGGATGGTACACACTTGTTACCTCTCACGCTCGTAGACAACTAACAAGCAAACACAATGACACCACAAATTACCAGTGTCAGTAATCAGAAAATACTAATAATCGTTCGCCAAACGAAATAATTCAGCGAAAATTGCTCATCCGCCATTACAGGCAGACAAGCCAAATTTTGACAAGCGAAAAAACGAGCAAGTTTCTCGCCAAAAAACGCCAGGAAAACGCCCGAAAAACCAGGCAAAAACGTTCAGGCAGTCCTATAGAACGTCCTGAACAGCTCCATAGGTTCTGACACCAAATATAGGATACAGTAATATAGATATAACGAGCGCAAGAAATGTACGTCGGTCTCACCGTAGATCGTCTTCAAAAGCGCCGGTTCCTTGGGCGGAAGTTCCACGGCGCATGGCCGTGACGTCACTGCGGCAGCGCCTCTGGCGGCGGATCCCGCAGAAGGAATAATGAACACTGTTTTCATACTTTCAAACTATAGGCACTTCACAGAAAGCAGGAAAATGAGATAATTAGCCGCCATTTTGGAAAATGGCTGCCATGGGTCAACCAGGTCAAATCTGAAGTGGCTCCCTATCTAAATATTTTATTTAAGACGTTTTTGAAATGTGTGCCAAGTTAAGACGTTTTTGAAATGTGTGCCAAGTTTCATGCTTCTATGTATAAATGCACTATTACTTCCCTATTCATGACAAATCTGCCCCGCTACTAGCCAATCAATCGTTGACATGAATGATAATGGAATGCTTTATCAATTGATGTTGGTGTGGTCGAAAGAACAGTGCTTGATTGAATTGGAACATCATTCGTAACAAGACTACTGCAAATTTGGTGAATATGAGTGGAGAATGATGGTTTTGTATTTGTGTATGCTGTTCACAGTAGTAAAAAAGCAGTAACTGATCCAAAAAAGCATGAGTGTGTCAAATGGGATTTTGCATTGAAATAGGAGGAAATATCAAATTTCCAAGCAGTAATTAGTGCCATCTATAAAATAGTGTAACACAATGAAACAAAACTAATAATACATTTTAGGCCTTTTTTTTTTTAAGTAATGAAAAAAAAACTGATGAAAACTATCGATGGTGAAAGTGCAAAACCATGTAAGTCAAAAAAAGCTGTTATTCAGAAATTGGAAAAAACTATCACAGATAATTTTTTATGGTAATGTTCATTTATATGCAAGTTAGGTTCTACGTGATTTATAGAAAGTGAGACCCTGTTTTAGCATAATTTTTTGTCATAGGTAATTGACCCCTGCATTGATGCTACCATCAGATATGAATGAAAAATTCGAGTTACAAGGTTTTGCACTTTCATTTTTTGCAAGTTAGTGAAAGTCAAAAACCTTGTAACTCGATCATTTATCACATTTCTAAGCAACTTGCAGCATTGAATGTACTTCCAATCTATAGCTATATAGTAAAAATTATGATTTGACCATAATAAATAACAACTGCTAATTTTAATTAGTGGCTACAATAGCAAGAATGAGGAAAATAGCAATTTTTCTAATTTTCATGCACAATTTTTTTCAATAGCCTACATCACTAAAACAAATATAGGGAGGTATAGATTTTTTAATAGGGAAATTTCCTGAGAGCCATAAAAAAGTGCCGCAATCATTGTTTTTCAAAAAAAGTTGAAATATCTGAAAATATGAGCTTCTAATTACTGATTTGAGTTACGAGGTTTTGCACTTTCACTTTTTGGAAGAAATCGACATACAAGGTTTGGTGAGACCATGGTAAAATCATTCTCTCACAGCTTCAAAAAACAGCAAACTGGCAAGGTGACCCATTGACAACATGTATTGGATATTGAAATAGTCATTCCACCCAAAATCTAAAAATGGCAAAATTTTGACATACGAGGTTTTGCACTTTCACCATCGCTATGTTGTTTTTAATAAATATAAATGCAAAAACTTATGTGTCAGTGTTATTTTGTCAAAAGATTTCAAAACCCCATCACTTTTTTTTTTACTTCTGCATGCTTGTCACAAGAGAAAAACCACAAAAATGTCATTGACCCCAAACCGGTTGATGACCTCTTCAGTCACATCAATGATGTACAAAATGCTCATTGAATCTCCCAATTTAGAAAACTAATTGATAACATTGTTTTAAACATTATTCTTTTAATGACCTAGATGCATAGGCATATGACGCACGATGCATGAGGTGCAAGCGACATTTGGCCGAATTTCAAGATCCAGATTTAGTACCATTTCAATGAAATTGCCTGGAAATCATTAATTCGCAATAGTTTTTATCAAATTATTTGCTCGAATTTTTTGCCTTTTTTTCCGAAACTTTTGGCCGTCACTCACCCCCCTGCCCCTTTCCAATACGATTATGCCTGCAAGCACAGCTGTTAGGAAGTGACGGTTTCAACAATTCCAGTGTAAACAGAAGCAAATAACATTTTATTGGGGATGTATGTTGTTAGAAATGGCATGCAAATTACCATTTTTTTTATTACTCTTGAAAGTGAATTACTGCAATGTTTCTTAAATATATATTTTCTACCAATTTCTTTTTATGTTTCTGTGAAATTAAATAGATATCAATGTTTCACCTATTTCACCTATCACAAGAATCCCTAGTTCTGCGCTGTCAGATGAAGAACTTGTGTAATATTTTGTTTCAGCTGCAGAATTAGTGGACAGTTTTGCTGACTCGACGGAAACGTATCTGATAATGTCACCTTTTGCTAATTGCAACCTTAATTCATTCATCTTGATGTTACCGATATCCCAGAAGACCTTGAATTATTCTCAAGGAATTTATGAACAGCTAAGATGATAAAATATCTTAGGCTAATAAGATTCGCAGAGAAAAGGAAGGTTTCTTTTGATGAGATCTGGCCAGCTAACCTTGTGAAATAAGCTTTTAGAAGAGGTTCAGAATTATTCTAACAGCACAAGGAATTTTGAAGGAAGCGATGTTTTTCCATTCCAGCGTCGAACGAAAAATCTAGTAAATCACATTTTGTAATTTCTGAGAAAACTGACATTTAGAGTCTAGCCCAAGCAATAAGACTCGCTGGGTTTACCATGGGAAATTCTATGGTGAATACCATATACGACTGATAAGTCTTCAATGCTTCTCAGAATAATTTAAAAATATTTATGCCACGTACTACGTTTTCACTTTGGATTTCTCAACGTCAAAACCTAGTCCCATCTTGGAAGTAAAACCTTTTCACCTGCTATATTCTATTTGCTTTCAAAAATTGTGCATGATTCTATATTTGATTTTTATATGAGGATACAACCTTTAACAATTTGATTCAAAGTCCAGCAAGAATGGTGCTCGCCAGTGGACTTACTCTGATTTGCGAGTGTCAATCCGAGGTTATGGGCCACATCTACAAAATCAAAACTCAGGAAATAAATAAAAAATGTCTCAAAAGCCTTTTTTATACCTCAGCTCAATTTGGCCCAGAATGTGACTTGCTAGGTTTTTCCATTGGACGCTAGCATTACAGTTTGTCTCACAAACTCGTTACTCGTAAGCAATACTACAACAGCTACAAAAGATGCTGTCCCTCCATCCTCATCTCTTTGGCTGCTGAGACAAATTCTGCATCTCATTGACCCCAGTGGAGATAGCATCATCCTCAGGGCTTGGTCCTGTCTGGTCATAATAGTATTTCTAATGGTATTTGCATTCATATTGAGGATTAACTCTGCATTACTTTAGTATTGCTTGTTGCATCCTTGGAATATCATCCTGAGAAGTGAGGAGGGGTGTGATTCACTTTAGCGGGCTGTGAAAATGACCATATTTGGAGAACAATGATTTTGTGTCGTCATTCATTTGTAACTATGGTGAAATATTTACATAACTTTACATAACGCAATCAACACATGATGACATACACTGCAACTTACTGGCTTTTCGACTAAACAGACAAGATTATTTGAGGTGAGCCTCTCACCAACTCGCCAAGTCTTTTCCAGCTTCAAAATTGCATATAATTAATTTTCTGTCTCTTTTTTACCCTTTTTGTTCTGTCTTCAAAAATGTTTATTTTGTCTTCAATGTTTTCTCTTGAGTTTACTCAAGGGCGCTCTTGTTTGTGATAATATGCAATAATCCTCAGGCTAAAACCCTCGGATATGTAATAGATAACGCCCTCGTTTGTGACGATATGCAATATATCCGAGGGCTTTAGTTATCTAACTTATACCACTAAGTACAAAACAAATTAATTTAACTCCCTTTGTTTGCGGTTAAATCCTTCTTGATTGACAACATTTCATTGTATTTGTTGCTCATTCATGTTCCTCAGTTCATTTGAAGGTTGGCAGGCCTAATGCCTAGTTCTCATGGAGACGTAACTGAGGGTTCCTGTTGCGGCGTTTCTTACTTTTCCAGGAAAGGGCAAAGATTTGAGCATGTACGCCGTCAATTTTGGCTTTACGGCGCGACTTGAACAGCATGCGCCGTTTTAAGAGGTCTTTCTACGCAATTCCTAGAAATTTGACGATGCAGGAAAAAAAGATTCAACCGGTTGAATCTTTGCGAGGGAAGAAGTGGTGATGCAAGAACAAGCGTAGAAAGAAATCATTGCGCGCCGCAGGTTTTTAAAGTTGCAGCGCACAAAGAAGAGCTTCGACGCAGAAACAGCAGTGTAGCAGAAAGCTCTTGCCTCATGTCACATGTTTCAGACACGCGTCGAGGGAAGTCACATGTGCGACGCACGTGTGAGGGTGCGCGCCGCGTCTTATGGACCCCCAACGCAGCAGACAGAGTGGCGCCTGAGTGCATGCGTTGTTCTATTTTTAGCATCAACCCTTTGTCTGCGTGTCACCCTCTTTCTGCGCTGCGGCTGGGGCAGCATCAGCGAAGAAGGGGGGGGCGAAGGAAGGGAAAAGAGGCGGTCCGCACCCTGCATATATATAGAGGGGGCCAGTTTAGAGCACCATACCCACTCAGACCTTCGACCAGAACACACCTAGAATCCACGACACTCAACTGCTACATTTGCTGCTACTTTTGTTGCTACAATTGTTAGTACTTTGTTGCTACTTTTTGCCAACATGGGACCAAAGAGGAAAAAGGGGACCGTCGTCACCAGGGCACCAACCAAGCTCAGCACGAGGTCTACACTGCACACTCCTGGAAGCACTCCTGCTGCAACTCCAGTGACAACTCCAGCTGCAACTCCTCTCCATGACCCTTCAGATGCTGCAGTGGAAGCCTTCTTCACCACAGCCATGGCAGACATCTCTCTACCTGGGCTCTACACCTCCACTACAGCCAAAGATGTCAGCCAGACGAAGACTACTTCAAGCAGCAAAGCCACTGTTGTCAGCGAGACCATCTACGAGGGCCACCAAGAAGACAGCACTGACGAAGATTCCTCATGTGATTTATTTGAAGCTGATGAAGGAGACAAGCCTGTTGACAAGCCTGCTCCCAAGCCTGCTGCCAAGTCTGCTGACAAGCCTGCTCCCAAGTCATCTAAAGCTGACAAGCCTGCTCCCAAGCCTGCTGACAAGTCTGCTGACAAGCCTGCTGCCAAGTCTGCTGACAAGCCTGCTCCCAAGCCTGCTGACAAGCCTGCTACCAAGTCTGCTGACAAGTCTGCTCCCAAGGGTCTTCCAGAGCCTACTGCCAAGTCTACTCCAAAGAAGACTCCGAAGAAGACTGCAAAGCCACAAGAAGAGAGCCAAGAGAGCCAGCGTGACCTGCAAGATGCCATGATGGACGACACCTTCGAGGAGGAAGACCACCATTCCTCTGGTGATGAGGCCCCTGCAGCTGCTGAAGCCAAGTCCAAGGGCAAGAAGGGCAAAGGGAAGGCCCCCAAGAAAAACATCAAAGACTACACGGGCATCACAGCGGAGCAAGAAGACGACCTCATCAACTGGTACAAAGAGCATCCTGTGCTGTACATGAAGGGCTCAAGAGGATACAAGGGCAACAAGAAGCTACTTCTGGACACCGAAAAAGCCAAGGAGCTGGGACCCAAGTTCACCTCCCAGGACATCTTCAACTGGAGGAAGACAGTCCGCACCCACTACTCCAGACTCGTCAGGCCTGAAGCTTCAGGATCCGGCAGGAAGGAGGCGCTCACAGAGAGGGACCAGTACATCCTAGCCAACTGTCGGTTCCTGAAGGACTCCATCGTCCACAAGCCAGGCAAGGAGCTGTCCGCCATATCCCAGCTGTCTGCCAACAGACCAGCCTCAGACTCCGGGGACAGCTACAACCCTGAAGATTCCCTGCCAGCTTCTTATGACCTGCAGGACCTGCCAAAGCCTGGAGCCGTGTCCAAGGGAACCAAGAGAAAGGCCACAACAGATGAAAGCATGAACTCCGCCATGAATGTCATCGCAGGCAGCATGCACGCTATGTCCTCCTCCAAGAAGATCCTCAAAGGCTCTGGCTGCAGGCTGTGCCCCGACTACCAGGAGTTGGACAACGACCAGGAGTACTGGAGGATCAAGTGCCAAGACCTCTACCACGTCGGATTTCGCGCCAGCCCTGAAATCAGACAGCGAATGGTGAGGGCGATTGCAGAGGCCGCCTTTTACTGGGACAAGCAGAGGGAGATGGATGAGGCCAGCCGCCAGTCAAGACCTCAGGAGGAAACCTTCCAGCCTCCTCATCCTCCTCAGCGCCTGCAGATGCCACCTCCTCCTCCTCCTCCTCCTGCGACGTATGTGCCATCTCAGCACCAGCAGCACCACCAGCAGCACCACCAGCAGCACCACCACGCTTCCAGCAGGCATCACTTCCACCACCAGCAGCAAATGGCAGGAGGATCCAGCCAGACTCCGAGCTACACCATGATGCAGCCCAGCCAAGGATCCCTGACACTGATGATGGATGCTCAGGAGAGCCCCGAGAAGTACGGCTACCCTGGACCCAGCTATGGTCAACCGATGGCCCAGCAGCAGCACCAGCCTTCCCCTTCACACAGTTGGAGTGAGAGTGTCCTTTCTCCACACAAGTAGAAGATGTGCAGCAAAGACAACAAGAAAACCTCGGCCCTTTTAAGGGCCAACAAATCCTCCCAAAAGGGCAGGCCACGTACACATCCTATGTTGACAAAAAAAAAGAGCTTGTGTTGACCGGAAAGAGCCAAAAAAGAGCAAAAAAAAACGTTGACAATCCCCCCAAAAAAAAGTCCGGTCCTGGCCTTCATTAAAAGTATTCACCTTCATAAAAGCAAGGTGCTAGTTCCCCCTTTCTTTGCCCAAAAACATACCAAGTGCTGCACTAGTACAAGTGCTGCATTCTTTGGTATAAACATATTTTTATTGCACTAGTACAAGTGCATGAATTTCTTAATTAAAATGTAATGCACTAGTACAAGTGCTTTGGTTTTAAAACTTGTGTTGGTTGCACTAGTACAAGTGCATCACTTTGTAATTTAACTTGTCTAGGACAAGTGCTTTTTATGGTTAGAAAAGGGATAGGCAGATAGATAGCTAGATAGATAGATAGATAGATAGATAGACAGATAGATAGATAGATAGATAGATAGATAGATAGATAGATAGATAGATAGATAGATAGATAGATAGATAGATAGACTGACAGATAGATAGAGAGATAGACAGATAGATAGACAGATAGATAGATAGACAGGCACATAGATAGCTCGATAGCTCGATAGATAGATAGATAGATAGATAGATAGATAGATAGATAGCTTGATAGATGGAACACAATGCTCGTTACATATGTACACTGCAGAAAAGAAAAGCAGTTGTCGTCACTTTGCAGGGATTGGACTTGGATAGATAGATAGATAGATAGATAGATAGATAGATAGATAGATAGATGGCTTGATAGATGGAACACAATGCTCGTTACATATATACACTGCAAAAAAGGAAAAGCAGTTGTCGTCACTTTGCAGGGATTGGACTTGGATAGATAGATAGATAGATAGATAGATAGATAGATAGATAGATAGATAGATGGATTGATTGATTGATTTTTGGGCTTGTTTTGTCAACATAGGATGTGTACATGGCCAGCTCAATTGGGAGGATTTGGTGGCCCTTAAAAGGGCCTGGGGTTTGTTGTTTTGAATAGATAGTCTGCATCTTCTTCAGATTTTCTCCAACTGCCAAGGGACACTTCCTGCCGGACTGTTGACCCAGTCACGTAGGTAGTCTCGAGCAGCCTTGGCATCTCTGGAGGCATTTCCGTGTCGAAGTGGTTCTCCTAGGTCATGCAATTGACGGTCTCCCCTCCAAACTCCTTCAGTGACGTCATGTGTCTGTGGATCTTCCCTGTCCATAACTTCATTGTCACGGGCATGGTGGATGCCTACTCTGTCTCGCAGAATGTTGTGTAGAACACAAGCAGCCATTGTGATGTACGTCATTCTTGTAGGTCGTTGGGGCATGGTGGTCAGGAAGCATCTGAACCTGTGTGACAGCAGACCGAAGGCATTCTCCACCACTCTCCTGGCTCTTGAAATCCTGTAATTGTACACTCTGGAAGCAATGTCAAGGTTCCTTCTTGGCACTGGTTTGAGCAGCCATGTCTTCAGGGGAAATGCCTCGTCACCCACGATGTAATATGGGAAAGGATTGTCTTCTGTGCCAGGTAGAGGTTCTGGAGGTGGTAGGACTAGATCTTCGTCGTCCAGGAGTTGTCGAAGTATTGTGTCCTTGAAGATGCCGCCATCAGATGCACTTCCTTGACAGCCAGCCTGCACATAGATGAACTTGTAGTCGGCATCAACGAGGGCCATCAGGACAATGGAATGAAATCCCTTGTAGTTGTAGAACAAGTAGCCTGCAGCCTTGGGACATCGGATTGCGACGTGCTTGCCATCCAGAGCTCCAATGCAGTTGGGCAAGTTCCATTTCGTCTCAAAGGCCTTGGCTATCTCCTTCCATCTTTCAGGCTGTGTGGGTAGTGCCAGCTGTCTTTCGAAGGCATGAACGATGGCAAGGCAGACCTCAGGGATGAAGTTGCAGATGGTGTTGGGTGCCACACGGAAAGCATAAGCTAGGGACTTGTAGCTGTTTCCTGTTGCCATGTACCGCAGGGTGATAGCCAACTTCCGACCAGGTTCCAAAGCCTTCCTCATGTTGGTGTCTTGCTTAGTGATGAGTGGTCCAACAGCTTCCAGGAGTTCAGCAAAGATGTCAGGGGGCATTCTAGTGTAGTTGTAGTAGCCAGACACATCATTGACTTGCAGTTCAGGCAGCAGTTGATGGTAGTGACCATGTTGTTCCCTCTGCAGCAACCAGTTGCGAATCCACCACCTTTTCTGTCTCCTGGCCCTCCGCCTCCTGTGTCTCAAATAGACAGCTCCCAAAGCAGCAGCAGCAGCACCAGCCACAACAATAATTTCTTCTTCATTCATCATGCATATGTTCAGTAGGCAGACTGTATTGTGTTCTCATTGAAGGGCAATCAGCAAATGAAGCAAGGAGGTCCTCTGTGTCCCTTTTTATAATGACCAAAAGTGACTTCTGCATCAGCGAAACACACTTTGCCGCAGCGCTGCAACAAGAGACCTTCGTCGATGCTTAAGAGACCTTCGTCGATGCTTAAGGCAAGGACGACGAAGAAGGTCAGCATCGACGCGCCTGTAATGCAGTGGCGTAACTAGGGTGTCTCGAGCGGGGGGGCACCTGGGGGGGCACGCGATTCTCTGGGGGGGCACCCGTAATACTAAATGTATATTTTAGCCAAGGTTGAAAAGTTCATATGGGGGGGCACCTGGGGGGGCACAGGTCCAATATGGGGGGGCACGTGCCCCCCCGTGCCCCCCCATAGGGACGCCACTGCTGTAATGTCCTCGTCGCTGTATGAATGCATGTGCGACGATGAACCGTCCAGGTACGCAGTAACAAGTACCTTAATGCGGCGTTGCATCGTTACAGTCGTCTGCGAGGCTGTCCTTTTCAGCGGCGCATCTTACCTCGGGTGTACGCTGAAGGTTTCTTGATGCGTCGCAGGTCGCCAATTTCAGACGTAGCTGCCTCACAACCATCAGCGGCGTAACAGGAAACAACATTGGGCGAAGTAAAAGCAGCCTCGCCGAATTCCAAAACAAAGTGCGACGAGTCTGTTTGGAACTGCGGTGAGGCAAGAGAGGCGGAACGCGGCGAAGAAAGCTTATGCAGCGCCGCGGACACTTCAAGACTCACCGAGGCTACAAACTTTAAGCGCCGCACATGACACTAATTGATTACGTAACGTGCCTCATCCAACGTTCTACACCACAACTTTGCAAGAAATGACTTCTCTTGACGCGCCGCTCTCAAATCGCCGTCGTGAGAACCAGGCATAAAGGCAACAGGTCAGAATTCTTTGTCCTCAGAAAATAATACAATAAATAAATTTTGTAGATAGAAAGATAGATGGAAAGTTAGAGAGAAAGATAGATAGAAAGATCGATAGATAGATAGATATAACACAATACATTAATTTCACAGATTAATTTTATAGATAGACAGATAGATAGATAGACAGATAGATTGATAGACGGATAGATACATAGGTAGTTCGATAGTGCAGCCCTCTCAGCCAAGGTCTCTTTGGTTAGGCTGATTATTACAGTCGCTGAGCAAATTTTATTTTGAAGTTACGAAATAATTTTGAAAAATAATAGACAGCAAGGAGCAGGGGTTCGGGGCCGGCAGCCCTCGAAATAAGAAGAAAAATAATTCTTTGAGCCTGCCAAATAGGGCCAAAACTGTTAGTCTGCTGCTCCGCTATTTTTTTTTTTGCAGCTTGCCTATCTTATATGAACTATTTTATCCGGCTCGACCAATAGTAATGCCTCAGCCTATAAAATTCAATATTGGTCTCCTCACCATCCACTATCTATATAATGTTAAGCCTGGGAAGTCCCCGGATTTCATTTACAAAATCAACAAAACTTTGCATTTAAAAGGAATTTATTTATCTCACAAAAACCAAGCCCACCCTGGATATTAAAAATGGTCTCCACCTGACCAGCACATCATTTGTTCATTTATAATCAATCTTTTATTTTTTCAATCATCTATCTGTCTATCCATCTATCTATCTATATCCATCTATATATCTATATATAATATCTATTATAATATCTATTCATCATATTTATTGTATCTATTGCAGATAGATAGATAGATAGATAGGTAGGTAGGTAGGTAGGTAGATAGATAGATAGATAGATAGATAGATAGATAGATAGATAGATAGATAGATAGATGTGGTAACTGCAGTCCTCTAAGAAGGTTTTTGCTGCATGGATTCGAACCCTGAACCAAAAATTTTCAGTAGGCCTATACCTTCATGACCAAAATCCCAGCAAGATGTCGTTCGGATGAGACATTAAATTGGTGGCCCCTTGTATCAGTGTCTATGCTTGGCAAGTAAAATATCCCTTACATGGGGTAACTGCGTAACATGTTGAGGACTCGAACTCTCTCCCATCTTATCAATCAACCCTCATGCGCACCCAGATGTGGGCTTAGAGGACTGCAGTTACCACATTAACCTTCTGAAGCACTCAGCCACCCAGCCGCCTTTTATATCTATCTATCTATCTATCTATCTATCTATCTATCTATCTATCTATCTATCTATCTGTCTATCTATCTATCTATCTATCTATCTATCTGTCGATCTTTTCTTTTTTCATTTATACATAATATTAAACACCCATCTTCTTTAAAATGTTACTTTATATTCTTGCTGGCTTTCACATAAATGAATAAAGTATACCTCAGTTGATCCTATTTTGATTATCTGACAAAACTGTCAGAATTGGTGTGATACACCAAGTAACGCTTACAAGACAATATAATTGTTTGGAGTTTTGCTCCATTGCACATCCAATCCAAACAATGTTATCAGAATTTAAAATGCATGTAAGTTGTCTTTTTAATTGGCCTTTTTTCTTCTTTCTTATTTCATAAATATGCGCTTTGAATTAGTTGTAACTGTACATACATTTTCCATGCCTTTTTGAGCTCGTAATTCTGCGTTAATACGAATGCCAAAAGGGACCATATCTCCCTGAATAGGATTGCCTTTGACCACTTGCTGGTGAGTGAGGTGTCTGAGTCGGAAGTGGTCAAATACAAAAGAAGAGAATTCATGTGGGGGAGTGATTAGGCTGTCGTCAACACCTGAAGGTGTTAATCTGTGCTTTTGACCATATGGTCAATCGTGAATAAATCTCATTGCATATCGTCACAAACGAGGGCGTTATCTATTACTTATGCTAGTTCCATCCACTAAGAGCGCAAGCAGTCTACTCGCAATGTCCCCTTAGAAGGATTACAGAAGGAAGAATGCCTAAGGTGAAAATCCTTTGTTTGATAAACTTTGCAGATTTCATCTCGCATTAGTTTATCATGCAGATACTGAGGAAAACAGACCAGTTAACAGACTTGCATTGTGTTTCCAACACATACATAATCTTGAAATAACTGACAAATAAAGAAGCACACCAGCAAACTCAGGACTGCAATGTTCTGTTGCGTGAATAATGTGATCGAGGATGTGCCATCAATTTTTTCTGAAAGAAAACACCAAGATATATATGCCACAGTTTCAGATATGCACAATCAAACTGTTTCTTGGAAAGATGTGGGATGAGAGGTAGCCCTGGGACCCATGCGTAGCATGGGTCATGGGTCGTCCCATGCAAAATCTTGAGATGTTGACATGGTATTGGGAGAATTGGTCTAGATTAAACAATTCTTATCTAAATTTGATGAAATTTTGGATCTGGGTAGCCTGGATATTTTACTGCTGACGGCACTACTTTTGAAAGCAATTTAACAAATATTACCAAGGTAAAAATTACTTTTAAATCACAGAAAGGTATAAAAATTGTGAGAGACAGTCACCAGCCTCACTTTGATGTGTGATGTCACTATTGTGACGTCACTACAATTGCCTATGACATCATAAACGTTTGTTATGACATCACTCGCTCTCAACCAATGAGAAGAGGCCATTTGTTCAATGTATAAGGATAAAAACCACTTCTTTAGTTTCAGAAGAAGATTAAACATTTATTCCATTGTCTATTTGAGACAAAATAAGGTGCAGTCAGCAGCAAAAAAAGTATACTTTTAGAATATGTAAAGAAATCAGCATAAAACACATGGAAAAAGAGTGAAAATTTAGTTCTCCCAGAACAAATCCGTCAAATCTCATGATTTTCCAATGGGAGGATTCATGACCCCTGTCCCAGGGGTCCAGGGCTAGATGAGAGGGGGGGGGGGGTTTCCAGGCTTAAACATATTGTACTTGATTTTCAGTGCCTCAAAATCGATTAATTTTGGTTAATAAAATTACCAATGAGATAGATGATCTTGCCAAACTGAAAAAATATAGGGTACTGTAAATGATGCATGCATTCCAAAATTTATTCAAATTCTCACTGGGGGAGACTGGGGCTAGTTGTAATTTTTACTAACCATTGCCGATTCTCCGGTTGGTTAATGTACTTATGTGCTTTTTGAGGGCAACAATGCTATTCCTTCGAATGCTTCTGTATTAAAAGCCATTCTGTATATTTCATCCAAATTTTCGGCATGAGGCTTCCAAGAAAATATGTTAAGGAAAAAAGAAATTTTCAGGGGGGTCACTATATTTTTTAGGCCGAGAGATGAATTTTATTGGTAGAAATGCAAATAAGGTGTCAAATGAAAGTAGAGAGGAACACTATATGATCCTTGAGGCGCTTTTTTTAATTTCGAATTTAAATCCCTGTTCCATGGGGTTTTAGTTGAAACTGAGCCATTTTTGGCATCTTTATTGGGCAAAAAAAGTACATAGACCAAAATTCCAAAACGAGGCTCTAAGATCATATAGTGCTATTTCTCTGCTTTCATTTTACACCTTATTTGCATTTCTACTATTAAAATTCATCCCTCGGCCTCTATTTTAGTGTTTTTATCAGATTTTAAGCTAAAAATAGCATTTTTTCCTATTAAAAGATGCATTGACCCCCCCCCCCCGAACATTTTTTATTTTTCCTTTGACCTGTTTTAATAGACTCCTGATGCCGAAAAGTGGGAGTAAAACTGCACAACTGCCTTTAATTTAGCATCATTTAAGGACATGTCAGTTCTGTCCAAAAAAGGTGAAAAGTACATTAACCAACCAGAGTTTGAAATTAAGTCGGGCAGATGATTCCCTAATTTGGTACATGAAGCTAGTGTTGGATGTCTCGAGACCTGCCTCCATTGATGGCCATATTCTGATGGGCTGCAGGGCTGGCCCTTGGCTCAGTCTTAGGTGCACGTGACAAAAATGTCATTTTTAATTGTGAAAATTCTATTCTCAAATGTCTTGATAAACTTGACTTACAATTGATCAAGTTGAATTAGCAACATGAATGTTTCACTGCCCTATGTAACTCATAATTCAACATTTGAAACAGATACGTTGTTAGAATTAATCTACAAGTGCGCGTTACACTTCAGAGCTCTGTAATTTGGATGACATTATCCCAGAACCAATTTTGGGGTAAGCTGTGGCATGATATAACGCATTTAGGCAATAAAGTGTGTGGATAATAATAGATAATATGACAAACCAGCAATTTGCTGCAAATATTATATGAACAATTAAAATGTGAGAAAAAAAGGTAAAATACAAGGTTTTCTAAAATAATGGATTAACCAATTTGACTAATCCAGTGATAGACCTTACACCAACACAGGGATCAGATGTGCTACCTGGAACTCTTTGTGAATGTCTGCCATGATCTCCCTAGTTGTTGTGCCCATTGTTTAATTCCTTCAGAAGTATGGTTTTTTAGTAAATCAGCCCAAGGCAAAAAAATGACACAACTTACCCGAGTCTCCCCTACTTTTTTCAAAGTACAATCTAAATAATACCCAACTGCGCATGTACCAGTCCCCACTGACAAACGTCAGAATCTCCATTCTACAATATTTATGTCAATGTAAATGTTTGAAGAAAGATAATGCAGGCGCCAAATGTATGGTGTTAACAGAAGGCCTTGGTTTAACGATGCATATTTTATGGCTTTATATGGATTTTGAAATTAATTTTAACTTTATATGTAATTTAAAAGTTTTGCCCAAGATTAAAATGCTCATATTTGCTGTAATGCATGTCAACCTTGTCATATTGCATTGCGAATTTATTTCACACATTAGGATATCAAAAATTAATCTCAATACTATGACAATCAGAAACTTAGCAATAAAATTATGCAAAACTGAGTAAAACAACTCTGTAATCCCCTCTAAGGAACCTCCATCAAGCCTAAGGATCCTTAGTTCTTAGTAGCCCCTTATCCTGAAAAACTTCAATAGAGTTCTTATTATAGGATAAGGTTGTGGTGAGGAGTCAAAGGTACTTGAAAGGAGATTTCGGATGGATAGGAGAAAGGAGGGCAAAATAGGCAAACATAGGACTATGCTAGCCTTGCTAGGCCTCCATATTATTATTACTGCAATATAAGACACCTTTTTACCTTAATTTTCAAATTAGTTCCTGCTAATGCACATTAATCTCTCCTAGACCTGGCATACTTACCTTGTGAAAATGCAACATTATTCTAAGGAGTTCTGATGTTTCGAGGACCACATTTTCCTTTGTTAAGCTTCTTTACATACCTGTCAACAGATATAAAGCAGTTTTTTGTATCTTAGACCACTCATATTGACATTTTTAACAGCCTTATTTATACATCCTCTTCAACTCGGCACAGCAAAAATCAGGGACAACTCACACTTTGTTGCAATTGTCCAAAAACTTGGAAATCCATTCCAAAACTGCTGAATTTTATCCTGTAAAAAATTCATAGTTCTAGATAGAAAATAAATGTCCATATAAAAAAAAGCCGTGAACTTTCTGAACCCCCCTCGTATAGCAGCAAGGCTATGCAGATATGTCTGTTGTTTTTGCCTTTCAAGTGGAGTGTGTTGACGATTACCAACAAAATCAGCCATAAATCAAAGTCCTGTGGCAAAAATTGATTATTATGACCACTCAAAGAAGTGTAAAATGTTTTTTTGGGTCACTCTGTACATTGTTCTCAAAACTTGAACATACGTGTAAGCTAGATAAGTACTCTGTTATCTGGAGTCTAATCATTATGGTTCCTTATCAGCAATATAAGGATGTGGTCATGTGATAACTATAATAGGCAAGAAAAAGTATATTTATGTATTTATTGATACATACATTACTGGCCTAAAGTTCGGTACTTTTTCTTGTTTTGTCATGGAATTAAAAGATAAGTGTATACACTCAATATATTTTTACCCAAGGAAAATAAAGTCTATCCACCTATCTTTCTAACATAACACAACGTATTATTTATTGGTCTCTGATAATACATTTCCAGAAAAATTTGACAGCACCAGTCACCGAGACCAATGCTATTTTAATTGAGATGGGGGTCTCGTTCTTTCATCCTACGGGAAATGGTGTGCTTACACCAAACTTACCTATGTTATCCTTTTATCTTAGTATTACATTAAAGTAGAGTGCCAGTTATAACCTCTGTTTTTCGACAAGAAAAGTGTACAATAGTAAAATCACTGAAAAATAACAAATGTATGATCACCATACATGGGATTAAAACAAAGAAGCATTAGTTAAAAAACCTTCTGGCTTCCGATTTGAAATATTAGCATAATTGTCCTTCAGATTATTACTTCAACAGTTACTATTCCATCACTGCAGGAAAGATTTTTTTTAATTCAATAAATGAAATATTAACAATATAGTAGCTAAACTGAACTTGACATGAAGAAATCTCTCCTTTGTTGGGCATTCATAACTCTAGTTCATCACCTCTTATATTAACATGGTCGTAATTATTATAAAATAGCCATCACTGCTCTGTTCTACATTCTTTGAATCTTACTTTTTACTTTGGCTGGTGTTGTCCCTTACGGTAATTACAGAGCTAATTTATTTAGACAATTATATCAGCCACATTTTGCTGAAGTTAAATAGCAGAATAAGCCAAATGTTCCATATTGCTTTTGCAAGAAGATTGTTCCCAACAAAGCTGCATGTCAGGGTCTACCGCATGTCACTAGAAACGTTTGCAAAATCCTAGGACTGAGAGGATAAAAGACCCAACAGTCATTGACACACAGACTAAAATTAATGTCATATTATGAAGTTCTGTAGCTCCCGATAAATATTATGTCTCAGTTGAATAGCCACAATCTGACTAATATCATATTGTTTCGAAAAGTATGGATTATATATCCATCATACCGTCAAAACTAGGCCATACAGGCTATTGGACAAGTTTCCATGAGTCCGACAGCTAGATTGTGGACATTTTAGAAAATGGCATCTTGCTTGGCCTATATAGATTATCAACCAGTGTCTCAAATTAAACGTTTCACCATCTCTTGCAGAAATTTGTCAATTGACAAAACATAAGGATTGAATGCTAGGTAAATTTTCTAGAATAAAAGATGGAGAGGGGTAACCTTGAGTCGGACAGTTATCTCTCTAAACAAGACATGAAAGATGCTGATGTTTAAGGAGGTTTTAATCCATTGAAAAGTTCCATATCAGATCACAAAACAGACTAAGCTAAGTTCTAACGAATTGTTAAAACAAATTGTTAAATGAACAGAAGTCTAATCAACGCCTTAGGCCTGTGAAAGATCGTTCACTGTAAATTTTGAAAACTGTGTTGAAGCAATAATTTGAGCTGTCTGAGAATGTTAATGATTTTCAAGCTATGATAGCTCAATCCTATAAGTTGTCAAGGCATGATAGCTCAATGCTGTAAGTTGTCCAAACGAATCATAACATTAAGCTGTGAAAACATGAAAGCTTCAGTTGTTGCAGACAGCTTGACATCTCAGTCATGCCACATATAGCGCCATCTATAACAAGCACTTCTCATAAGACTGCATTTAGTTTTAAATAATTATTTACTTACAAGAAAAAAGAACATTTATATTACACTATCCCAGAGAAAAAATGAGTAGCACACCACTTTAGCAGGTTACTTTTTGATTTTTATCTCTCTTAAATTTATTTGTGGGAGTAATTAGATGCATGCTTTCACACGTCAACCAACATTTCCAAGTCAAATATAGGCTTCTAGCACTGTATACCAACTGAGATGAGCCACAGGCCATTGGGATTTATTCACAAGAAATTAATTTTTAAATCTCCTTGTGATGCAATGGTATTTGTTGAGTGCATCTTGGGCCTGTCCATGGTGTGCTAAAATGAAGCATACTGGATCAGGTGGATCCCCTTGAGTGATCAAACAATATTTTGGGATTACAGCCCATATTCATAAATAACTTTATAAGACAGGTCACACAAATATAAATCAAAAACAACTAAAAATAAGTCAACACCGCTCAAAATTTTGAGTTGTGTCAGCTTGGATCAATAAGTCAACAAAACTCATTATTTTGAGCTGTAAGTCAACACAGCTCATTGTTTTGAGTTTTCTCAGCTAGAATACCTTAGTCAACATAGCTTAGTATTTTGAGCTATCTCAGCACGGTGTTTTGAGTTATCTCAGCTTAAAACATTAATATATGTTAGCTCAATCAACTTGTGCAACCATCTCACTCAATCAATTGAGCTGAATCAGTGCTTCCGATTTTACAGTGTTCAATATGACTAAATTTGACGAAAATGACTGTTTACTTTTAAAAAATTTAAGAGAGAAACGGGGATTTTACCCTATCTTCAGGGCTATGAAAAACGCCCTATGTAAATTGATATGAATGCTGAAGCGTGCACTTTGAACAAATAAAGAAGGCCTTAAGCTAAAGATAGATAGCAAATACAGGGCTAAGAGAGCTCTCAATTGACTAATTCACAGCAATTTAAAGTGTCCGACTCAAGGAGACATTTCTAAAATGTCAGACTGAAAGAACATTACCAATCTATGTGTACGAAATTCCATTCATGTACATTCAACAGAGGCTGAGTGCAGTCCCAGAAACGATCTATCCGCCTGCTACTATGGTTTAGTTTCTTTCTGCATAAAATCATTGTTATTGAATTTTTTTTTTGATTTTGATAAAATAAACTCACCATACCATTTTTTGCAAGTTACTATAGTGTGTAAACTTCTGTGCATACAACAGTACTGAATGAGCCTGGCCTCATAAATAACTGCCTAAATCCAATGTAACTCAAATACTTCCAAAATCCACCAAAAACTGATTGCAAGCTATTCCAAGAGACCAACAACAAATGATATAAGTGGATGATATTGACTTGCAACACAAAAACTGATTGCAAGCTATTGGAAGAGACCAACAACAAATGATATCAGAGGATGATATTGACTAGCAACACAAAAACTGATTGCAAGCTATTGGAAGAGACCAACAACAAATGATATCTGTGTATGATATTGATTTGCAAAACGAAAACTGATTGCAAGCTATTGGAAGAGACCAACAACAAATGATATCTGTGGATGATATTGACTTGTAACACAAAAACTGATTGCAAGCTATTGGAAGAGACCAACAACAAATGATATCAGTGGATGATATTGACTTGCAACACAAAAACTGATTGCAAGCTATTGGAAGAGACCAACAACAAATGATATCTGTGGATGATATTGACTTGCAACACAAAAACTGATTGCAAGCTATTGGAAGAGACCAACAACAAATGATATCTGTGGATGATATTGACTTGCAACACAAAAACTGATTGCAAGCTATTGGAAGAGACCAACAACAAATGATATCTGTGGATAATATTGACTTGCAACACAAAAACTGATTGCAAGCTATTGGAAGAGACCAACAACAAATGATATCTGTGGCTGATATTGACTTGTAACACAAAAACTGATTGCAAGCTATTTGAAGAGACCAACAACAAATGATATCAGCGGATGATATTGACTTGCAACACAAAAACTGATTGCAAGCTATTGGAAGAGACATACAACAAATGATATCTGTGGATGATATTGACTAGTAACACAAAAACTGATTGCAAGCTATTGGAAGAGACCAACAACAAATGATATCTGTGGATGATATTGATTTGCAAAACGAAAACTGATTGCAAGCTATTGGACGAGACCAACAACAAATGATATCTGTGGATGATATTGATTAGTAACACAAAAAGTGATTGCAAGCTATTTGAAGAGACCAACAACAAATGATATCAGTGGATGATATTGACTTGCAACACAAAAACTGATTGCAAGCTATTGGAAGAGACCAACAACAAATGATATCTGTGGATGATATTGACTTGCAACACAAAAACTGATTGCAAGCTATTGGAAGAGACCAACAACAAATGATATCTGTGGATGATATTGACTTGCAACACAAAAACTGATTGCAAGCTATTGGAAGAGACCAACAACAAATGATATCTGTGGATAATATTGACTTGCAACACAAAAACTGATTGCAAGCTATTGGAAGAGACCAACAACAAATGATATCTGTGGCTGATATTGACTTGTAACACAAAAACTGATTGCAAGCTATTTGAAGAGACCAACAACAAATGATATCAGCGGATGATATTGACTTGCAACACAAAAACTGATTGCAAGCTATTGGAAGAGACATACAACAAATGATATCTGTGGATGATATTGACTAGTAACACAAAAACTGATTGCAAGCTATTGGAAGAGACCAACAACAAATGATATCTGTGGATGATATTGACTTGCAACACAAAAACTGATTGCCAGCTATTGGAAGAGACCAACAACAAATGATATCTGTGGATGATATTGACTTCTAACACAAAAACTGATTGCAAGCTATTTGAAGAGACCAACAACAAATGATATCTGTGGATGATATTGACTTGCAACACAAAAACTGATTGCAAGCTATTGGAAGAGACCAACAACAAATGATATCTGTGGATGATATTGACTTGCAACACAAAAACTGATTGCAAGCTATTGGAAGAGACCAACAACAAATGATATCTGTGGCTGATATTGACTTGTAACACAAAAACTGATTGCAAGCTATTGGAAGAGACCAACAACAAATTATATAAGTGGATGATATTGACTTGCAACACAAAAACTGATTGCAAGCTATTGGAAGAGACCAACAACAAATGATATCAGTGGATGATATTGACTTGTAACACAAAAACTGATTGCAAGCTATTGGAAGAGACCAACAACAAATTATATAAGTGGATGATATTGACTTGTAACAAAAAAACTGATTGCAAGCTATTGGAAGAGACCAACAACAAATGATATCAGCGGATGATATTGACTTGTAACACAAAAACTGATTGCAAGCTATTGGAAGAGACCAACAACAAATGATATCAGTGGATGATATTGACTTGTAACACAAAAACTGATTGCAAGCTATTGGAAGAGACCAACAACAAATGATATCTGTGGATGATATTGACTTGTAACACAAAAACTGATTGCAAGCTATTGGAAGAGACCAACAACAAATGATATCAGTGGATGATATTGACTTGCAACACAAAAACTGATTGCAAGCTATTGGAAGAGACCAACAACAAATGATATCTGTGGATGATATTGATTAGTAACACAAAAAGTGATTGCAAGCTATTTGAAGAGACCAACAACAAATGATATCAGTGGATGATATTGACTTGCAACACAAAAAATGATTGGAAGAGACCAACAACAAATGATATCTGTGGATGATATTGACTTGCAACACAAAAACTGATTGCAAGCTATTGGAAGAGACCAGGGTTGGGCATGAGTACACATGCACTCGTGTACTCGTGTACTCGAGTACATTTTTCCATGTACTCGCATGTACTCAGTACTCGTGCCAAATCATGAGTACAGTACTCGTACTCGTACTCGAGTACATTGGTAAAGTACTCGTACTCGTAGTGAGTACATCACGAGTACAATTGAAGCTTCAGATGGCAAATATGAACACAAAAGCATATGAATTATGAAAACTGAAGTCATTAATTGAACAAGAAGTATTTTAGATCTTAGATTCTTAGCCATTTTTATTGAGAAGTCAGTTGTTCATACCATAAGAAGGTAAATAATAATGTATACTGAACAGCAGTGGAAAGTTATAAAAATCCCGTTCAACACATATTTTTGTGATAACTTTATTTTTCCTGTTCATATATATCTTACATGATACGCTACTTAAAATAGTTGTTTTTTTTTTCTTTGATATGTTGAAACTAATCTATTATATCTGAACAGCAGTGGAAAGTTATAAAAATCCCGTTCAACACATATTTTTGTGATAACTTTATTTTTCCTGTTCATATATATCTTACATGATACGCTACTTAAAATAGTTATTTTTTTTCTTTGATATGTTGAAACTAATCTATTATAAACAGAGATTATTTAGATAAGTAATTTTAAGATGTGAAACAACAATGTTCAGTATCTTCCTGGACTCTTCTATTCCAGATTCAACAGAATACACATCACATGGCGGCCATTTTAAATTTTTTTACATCTTTTGGCGCAAATCAAAACATCATAATTCACTGTCTAAAACGAACCTTATCTTTGAAGATACAGCATTATCTCTTTCGCCATTGCATTCCAGGACATCTAAATCTTATACCTATGTTTTTAAATTATGTCTCTAGCCCTATTTAATCCATCACTAAAGCCATTTCCGTTTTCACCTTTTTTTTTATAAATCGGCGCTTTTATGGAAATTTAACCATAATGCATACTTCACTAGCTTGCCCTCAAGTTTAAAGATAGATTTGAATGATGAAATTGTATTTGATAGACTTTCTTTCCATTTGAATCATAAAATAAAGTACCTTTCAATTTTTCTAATTTTCAAGTGGTGATCATGCATTGTCCAATCAGCATTCAGTGAATGTTTATGGCTTGGTGGCATCGAATTCGTTGCTGTGTTGTGTCTTTTTAATACAATAACTTATTTTCTGCTCAATTATCAGTGATTATACTACATGTATAACATGTTAGATAATTTTGTCTGACGAATTACGCTGTTAGATAAACGAAATACCAATTTCTTTTGTTATAATAAATTTTTATTTAATTAAATTTTAACTAGTTTTTCTTCTTCAAGCTTTGGCGTATCCCTTTCAACGAATTCTTGGCATTAAGGGAAGGTATTGAAAATTAAGTAAGACTGGCAGATAGGTCTTGCCATTATGATATTTGTGGGCCTAAAATTAGTAAAATAGTTATTGTAGCACAATTAGAACTGATAAAAGCAGCATCTCAAACAATCAGAGGGTAGTATTCACATGGCTGCAGCCAATCATTAAAATACAAATGTTCCTGGAGAAAATATGTCAGTAGCTCTACACTATTTATATGTATTTTCAAGGTTATTAAAAATACGCATGAAGCAACATCAAAAACCTACAACAGCCAAGATCAAGCAACTTTTACAACATTTTAAAACATGTTTAATGGCCATTTGTTTCTAAATTATGGTCAACAATTGTCCTGAACTGTCTATAACTGTCCCGTCTCTAGTTACTCAGAGAATACACAAGTAGGCCTATGAACATATCTAACTCAATAAGTCCTTATTTCTCTTGTATTTGTAATAAAGTAAGACTTAGATGGTCATGCAATATCCGAAAAGATCTCAACCCAACTATCATTCACCACACTGAAAAAACGGTTTGAGTAAAACAGAAATTTTAATGAATGTGAGCTGGTGTCTGTCCACAATTTTGCACATACATATCAGACTAGCTTTTTATTAGAAATAGTCAATCCTGATAAATTTTTTGCCATTTTTGATCAAAGAAATGTCAAAAATATGCATACATTTGTCTGAATTTGCACAAAATTTTAGATGGACACCAGCTATAACGTTGGTTTTGTCAGTTCAACAAAAACTTTTTTTTTTCCGTGTAGCTTCAGAAGCTTGTCATATTCAAATATTTCACTTCTCAATTATGATGGGGCATGTTATAGGTAGCCTACACAAATATTCCCTGTTTCGCAAATTAATTTACTAATATTAAGTGTTTTTCTTTAAATATTGCACAAGTAAGGTTCAACTCCACAAAAATGTATTCGTACTCGTACTCGACTACATTTGAATGTACTCGTACTCATACTCGAGAACATTCAGAAAAACCTGTACTCATACTCGTACTCGTACTCGTGGATATGGCAAGTACTCGTACTCGTACTCGAGTACATTTGGGTGTACTCGTGCCCAACCCTGGAAGAGACCAACAACAAATGATATCTGTGGATGATATTGACTTGTAACACAAAAACTGATTGCAAGCTATTGGAAGAGACATACAACAAATGATATCTGTGGATGATATTGACTAGTAACACGAAAAATGATTGCAAGCTATTGGAAGAGACCAACAACAAATGGTATCTGTGGATGATATTGACTTGCAACACAAAAACTGATTGCAAGCTATTGGAAGAGACCAACAACAAATGATATCTGTAGATGATATTGACTTGTAACACAAAAAATGATTGCAAGCTATTTGAAGAGACCAACAACAAATGATATCTGTGGATGATATTGACTAGTAACACAAAAAGTGATTGCAAGCTATTTGAAGAGACCAACAACAAATGATATCAGTGGATGATATTGACTTGCAACACACTATCTGGGTGACTTCAAACACCACATTGTGACAGACAGTGCAGAGACCAGCGAACTGCCGAGTTTTGGGCTACTTGAAGTTAATGCATTAACATTAAGCGACTCAATGTTCCATACAAAAGACCATTTTTAAAATATTTCTTATATTGAAGTAGGCATTCCAGAACATTTTGTTTACTTGTTTTTCCATGGTCATATTTTTGTCAAAGATTATACCTAAATTTTGTGATTGGCTGAATTAATTTTGACATTGTCAACATGGAGTAATGATACATGGAGTTCATTTAGTTGGGGTAGAATTAATGAGCAGTAATTCAGTTTTTTTCTCCATTGTTGCAAAGCTTGTTTTCATGGAGAAGTTTCCTGATTTCACTTTTCCATCTTTACTACCGCTTTTCTCTGATCTAAGAAAGTTTGTTTGAAAGAGAGAATAAGTTGCTCATTGTCGGCATACTTTTGATCTTTAACTTGATTTTTTGCAGCCACTTTGCTTAATGGAGCAATATATATTAATTTTATTTAAAAATAGGATTTGTCCTAATTTTGAGCCTTGAGGAAACCCGAATTTCAGTGGAAGTTTGATTGATGTTTTTTCATTAATCATCACTGACTGTTACCTTTTAGAAATGTATGACTTAAACCAGCATGGTGCAGAATCATGAATACCGTATCTGCTTTCGAAATGTTTTAGCAAAATCTTATGATCAATTGCATCAAAAGTGGCTAAAAGATCCAACAGTACAAGCTTTGTTACCTCACCTTTGGTCATATACATTCAACATGATATCGTCATGGATCTTCATTAGGATGGTGTCAGTCAGGGGCGGAATGGCCTATGGCAGAGTGGCAGCTGACACGAGCCCATGAACTAAGGGGGGCCCATGTATAATGTCAAAAATAAAGATTCCAAGAAAAAATCAGAGAAGCAAATCTTTGCCTTCCGGCTTCCATCTGTGTGAAGCAATTAAATTAATTGAACAGGACAAGACCTTCTCTTGCTGGGAACCCCCACAACCTAATCACAATTTACCAAATTATATAAACTGTTGTAATTTTTGAAAATAACGCTGGGGGTAGCAATGTAGGGACCCACCAACTTATTTTTAGGGGTGTACCGAAGCTGGAGTCGGTATTCGGTTCGGCCGAATAGTAGACCCCCTATGCTCGGTCCGGTTATTCGGCCGTGAGTGGGGCCGACTCCAGGTTCGGCTGCCTAGGCCAGAAATTGCTTGTACATATCACTTATTGGCTCCGCCCCTGGGCGAGAGCCTATGTAACGAGTCAGGTCCACATTCCTCTGTAACGCTGTGCACAACTTCCTGACAAAATTCAAGATCATATAAAGTTGTCCTTTGGTACCATGTTTTCTAATCACCAAATGACTGCTCTTTTCTATTTTGGCTCCAGTTTGTGCATTCTTTATTCACAAAATAAAGAAATACCCACGAGATGTGTACACCCCCTTCTTCCTCATTGTTCACATTTAAGAGACATGATGCAGCTGCAGCAGGGCACTGGCCACCACTGCAACACACTTCGTGGGCTGGCCAGGTGCACACTCAGGATTTAAGAAAGGGGTGGGGGGCTGGGTGGGGCATATGAGAGGTTTTATAAACTCCTGTTGGTACTATTTATTTTTGCCAAGTGTAGTAGCATGGCATACAGATGCAGAATATGGTATATAATTATTTGTGTACAGTCACTGTATACATGACATTAATTAGCTGTCATTGTTATTTGAAACGATGCTAGAAATTCACACTTCACATATTATTTAACATAAACATAATCTATTTCTCAAGCAACTTGCCATTTACAATGCCACAATTATATGTTTACAAGATAGATAGATAGATAGATAGATAGATAGATAGGTAGATCGCAAGCACACCTGACATCATCTGACAGATTGCCAAAAAGAAGTAGCTTTCGGGTTGGCGGAGCCATGTGCTCTCTGAGCCCCCGATCTAGTAGCTGCTGAGATAAATGCAAAATTTCCGGTCAAAGCCAGGCACTGAAAGAGTGCATCAATTCTGACCAGGGTTTTATTTCAAAGCTATTTGAAACAAAACGAAGTTAGAAATTGATGCTCAGTTTCAGAGAGACGCAAATGTGGATGTTCAGGAAGTTTGGTCTCTTTATACAGACTGTGAATCGGTTATTTTGGTTGTGACAGGGTCATACTTTGGCACACATCATTACATTTGCAAATGTTTCATTAGCATAAATAAATGATATAACTTGTGCATTATAGCCACATCTACAAGAACATATCAATGAGGACATTCCATTACCTTTATAAAAATTATGAATTAAGTTTTATTAATATCCAGGGGGAGCGTATGTTATAGATGGCGCCACATGTGCCAATGTTGATATCAGTCGATTTCTTTGATACTAACTGAAGCTGTGCGTTATCATCAAATGGAAGCATTGCTGTGTGATCTATATAGCTGCTTTGGGCCAAAATATAATGAAATTAAGAAAAATTTTTTAAAACATGTAATAAACATTTTGCATAACATGAACTCTTGGTTGTTAAGATAATTATTATATGATGATCAAAATGGTAAATGAATAATGAATTTTACTCTACAGGATAGACAGACATACAGACATACAGACAGACAGATAGATAGATAGATAGATAGATAGATAGATAGATAGATAGATAGTTAGATAGTTAGATTGATAGATAGATAGATAGATAGATAGATAGATAGATAGATAGATAGATAGATAGATAGAGACCCGATAGATAGGGATATAGATAGAAATTTCTTGAAAACATAATCATGAAGTCATGTACAAGTGCTATTTCGTGCATTTTCACTTTAATATACAGAGATACTGCATTTATAACAAGGTACGACCTAATCCACAACCATCCGTAGCAGGTCACTTAGTTGCACTTGAATGACATTCAATAACCTGCTTTCTGTGCATACAAGGCCAACAGCAGTGCACTGCTAGACAAGAAGGGGACTGGGTTCAGTCTGTTTGGCATCAATTATTATAATGGTATTAATACTGCGTGGCATTGGGGCGATTCAAGCAAAATTCCATAAATGACATATCAACACAGCATTCCACAAAATGCAAAATCACCACTCATGCAACAAGTGGCGCCACCTATACCTATACCTCTTCACGACATTTTTACAAACCCTATTCACTAAATTATAAAAGCCAATTAATGGGCCAATGATGTACCAAATTGTAGATCTGAGTTAGATACACAATATGAGTCGAAAATATAGTGCTTTTAAACTTTTCAAAGACTTCAAATGTAAGTTTAAGAGTGACCCTGATTCCTAAAAAGCATGGATAGCAGATCAGGACCCCAATCAGTTGTTAGCTCATTAACGCTATACACACAATGACAATGGTACGCAAATGCGTTGTCACTGTAGATATGGCTAGGATAATGAATGAGGCGATAATGAAGTCATGCCAGGATCGGTTCGGCTTCGGATTCGGCCGAATCTGATGGCTAGGCTCGGAATCGGATTCGGTTCGGCAAATAGTGGATTCGGTACACCCCTACTTATTTTGTCACAAGCCCAAAATGCCGCCAGTCCGTCCGCGGTTTCAGTGCTGTGGAATTTCCTTGCCTTGCGATTGATGTTTTCATTGAAATCGACATTTTTCATAAGGAAAAAATTAAAATCGTAAATCTATTTTATTTTTTAAAACCATATAGTTAGCTTCAAAAGCCCAATCAGTTTGTTTTCATTGTAAAATATGTAGCTGAAATGGTTCTAAAACCATGAGCATTATGAATTTTGCTAAAACTGTTTTCGCCCTTTCCCAAAATTTTGAATTTCAGGGATGGTTAACTTTGCCTCCAGGAGATCCAAATTCGGCACAGCAGCCGTCTTTTGAAATTTAGGTGTTTGTCCTTTGTCCAATGGATTCAATGACAGTTTTCAGGAAAAAAATAAAAATAAAAACTTGAACAGCATGGTTCGAAGTTTACAAGGTGGAGGTCCTTATGCATATATTTGAATGCATAAATAAGTGAGTCAATTACTTCAGCCTAAGGGTATTTTTCTGTGATAAGTAGGTCCATTTCTGAGTGGATAGTACAAGACTGATAACTAAATCAAAATAACTTTCTGGAGAAGCGATTACCTCATTTCAAAAGATATTTAAAGGTGATTTTTTGTGACAATCTTAACTGCAAAATAAAACATAGGCTGCATAGCAGGAAACCTTCAGCGAAAAAACAACATTACAGGTGATTTCATTAGTACGCGATTCTTAGGTTCTAGACCCACCAAATACATGTCATTTTTAGTTAATCTGATTGGCTTAGGAACAACAGAACGTCACACATTTGATTTATCAAACGTAGCAAGTGCTGGTTTAGCATTGATTCCTCACAGGCAAGTGTGAATGACAAGAATCGCGTGGTAATGACAATTTTTTTAAAAACATTTTTCGCAATATTTCAGAAAGTTTAGAATACTTTTCAGTCAGACCATCAACAGGCACAACTCGACCATATAGGCTGCGTAATTTGGATTTTCAAGGTGTCAGGACTTCGAAGTGCTAAAATTGGTGATTGAATGTGTGGAATTGCAAAGATTTTTTTCCTCAGACATTAGATTTATGTATAAATGATGTAAGAAAACTATTTTTAGCTACTGAGAATTATTTGAAAACTTTCTTTGGCTGACCCGGAAAAAGCAAAAAGTTATCAAAAATTGCGTCATGGCTCAACAACACAGACACACAATTTCAACATATGCAGAAAATGCCAACTGAATCTTGATATGTAGACTACAACCAAAAAACATAACAATATTATGTTGAATACCACATGCATTGACCTCAGCCTTCACTTGACCTGACATGGATTCCACCAACCCGTCTTTTGCTTCTTTTGACCGATATGGCCATTCTTCGGTGAAAGTCGTTTTCACCTGAGTCAGATCAGTTGGCTGAACTCCATGTTGTGTGCAGAAAATGTCCCTAGTTTGCCAATAGTCAGAATAGCAAAGGGGAAATATTTTGCCAATAGTTGAAATATTTTGCCAAAAGGGATATAGCTATGCCCGATTGTAAAATTGGGCACAATTTAGAGATTGTCTGCAAACTTTAGGCCAACAGTGTACCATTAGAGACACAAGCATACATTTTACCTTCTGTAATTATCACATGACCTCTCTACATTTATGATCAGTTAAGGAATCAAAAAAAATTTGACGCCAGATAACAGACTACTTATCTTAAACCTATGTTCAAGTATTTTGTGTACAACATAGTGTCATTTGTCAGACAAGTTAGACTTAAAGATGTCAGATGCATGTTATTTAAAGTGGGAAATAGAAATCTTTTCTATGTCTGCTGTGTGAGTTCCACTTTTCAAGAAGACACTTGCCATGGCTTCCCCTCAAGAGGATAAGAGGTGAGTTGGTTGGGACCATATTCTAGTAAGTCAGGGAAATATTAAGGCAGTGATTTTAATATAATTAAAGACCATGGTTGGTGAACTCTGCGTCAGTGTGCAAGATGCTCTGTACTAAATGGCTTAATTAGGAGTAAAATCTTTTTGATGCAATGTCAATTCAATTGCAATATAACATAGCCAGTGTGCAGTATTAATCTATCAGAAATCTTGATGTGAAATCGCAAGCATGAAATATTTATTAATCAAGCGATTTGGCAATTCTTGTAAAAAAAATGCAGTGAATTTACTATAACAACTTGATCTCCCTGAAAACTTAACAATTATTGATTGATTTCTAATAATTTCCAGATTAGATGATGAACGGGCTTCGAATCGTCTGAAGATAGAGAGGTAAGTTGGGATCAGGGTCAAGTGAGTTGTGTAAATAGTGAATTTTGTTGTCACTGAAGACAAAGATTGCTAAACTCTGTGTACCATTTGCCTTATGCCAAACAACATGATAAAGAAAAGATATCTTAAATATTGAACAGGAAATCAAAAGAATGAAAAATATAACACGGCAGGTATACTGCCACTTTAATTACAAATCTTGACTTGAACTAACAAGCATTAGATATGTAGCAAGCAAATTTTTTATTAAATTCTGACAAAAATGCAATATAATTTACTTAATCAGCCTAAGTTAGTCTTGGAGATGTGGATCATGGATGTAGTGAAGTTTATGCAGCGATTTTTATATAATTAAAGACCATGGTTGCCAAACTCTGTGTCAGTGAGCAAGTTGCTCTGTTCCAATTAAATGACTTAATTAAGAGTAAAATCTTTTCGATGCAATATCAATTCAGTTGCAATAAAACATAGCCAGTGTGCAGTATTAATCTGTCTGAAATATTGATGTGAAATCATGAGCATGAAATATTTATCAATCAAAATATTTGACAATTCTTGTAAAAAAATGCACTAAAATTACTATAACAACTTAATCTCCCTGAAAACTTAACAGTTATAGATTTACTTCTAATAATTTCCAGATTCGAAGATAAACAGGCTTCGCTTCGTCTGGAGAAAGAGAGGTAAGTTGGGATCAGGGTCAAGTGAGTTGTGGAAATATGAACATAGTGAATTTTGTTGTCACTGAAGACAAAGATTAAACTCTGTGTACCATTTGCCTTATGCCAAACAACGTAATAAAGCAAAAATATCTTAAATTTTGAACAAGAAATCAAATATATTGCAATATAACATGGCCAGCATACTGCTGCTTTAATTAGAAATCTTGAAGTGAACTCAAAAGCATTATATATTTAGCAAGCAAACGTTTTATTAAAATTCTGTCAAAAATGCGCTAAAATTTAGTTAAACAGCTGAAGGCAGTCTCGGAAATATGGACATAGTGAAGTTTATGCAGTGATTTTACTATAATTAAAGAAAATGGTGGCCAAACTCAGTTATGACTTAGTTAAGTGTAAAATCTTTTCAATGCAATATCAATTCAGTTGCTATATAACATAGCCAGTGTTCTGTATTTATCTATCAGAAATCTTGACGTGAAATCATGAGCATGAAACATTTATCAATCAAATGATTTGGCAATCTTTTAAAAAGATGCACTAAATTTACTATAACAACTTGATCTCCCTGAAAACTTAAGAGTTATTGATTGATTTCTAATAATTTGCAGATTAGAAGATGAACAGGCTTCACTTCATCTGGAGATAGAGAGGTAAGTTGGGATCAGGGTCAAGTGAGTTGTGGAAATATGAAAATAGTGAATTTTGCTGTTACTGAAGACAAAGATTGCTAACCACTGTGTGCCATTTGCCTTATGCCAAACAACGTAATAAAGCAAAAATATCTTAAATTTTGAACAAGAAATCAAATATATTACAAAGTAATATGGCTAGCATACTGCCGCTTTAATTAGAAATCTTGAAGTGAACGCAAAAGCATTACATATTTAGCGAGCAAACGTTTGATTAAAATTCTGTCAAAAAATGCTCTAAAATTTACACAAACAGCCTAAGGCAGTCTTGGAAATACGGACATAGTGAAGTTTATGCAATGATTGTACTATTATTAAAGAAAATTGTGGCCAAACTCAGTGATGACTTAGTTAAGTGTAAAATCTTTTCAATGCAATATCAATTCAGTTGCTAAGTAACATAGCCAGTGTGCAGCTGTATTAATCTATCAGAATCTTTATGTGAAATCATGAGCATGAAATATTTATCAATCAAACGATTTGGCAATATTGTAAAAAGATAAACTAAATTTACTATAACAACTTAATCTCCCTGAAAACTTAACAGTCATTGATTGACTTCTAATAATTTCCAGATTAGATGATGAACGGGCTTCGAATCGTCTGAAGATAGAGAGGTAAGTTGGGATCAGGGTCAAGTGAGTTGTTTAAATATGAACATTGTGAATTTTGTTGTCACTGAAGACAAAGATTGCTAAACTTTGTGTACCATTTGCCTTATGTCAAACAACATAATAAAGAAAAGATATCTTAAATATTGAACAGGAAATCAAATTTATTGCAATATAACATGGCAGGTGTACTGTCACTTTAATTGGAAATCTTGACTTGAACTCACAAGCATTCGATATGTAGCAAGGAAATATTTTATTAATTCTGGCAAAAATGCACTAAAATTTACTTAAACAGCCCAAGTCAGTCTTGGAAATAAGGACATACATGTAGTGAAGTTCATACCGTGATTTTACTATAATTAAAGACAATGGTTGCCAAACTCTTTGTCAGTGTGCAAGTTGCTCTGCACCAAATTGTGACATTAGATGTTAGTGCATCATCAAAGACTGTCAACACCCATTGAACACCAGCTATCAATTATTACCATCATGACGTAGATTTATATCAGCTAAATGTAGAACAGCTAGGTATTCCAAATCATTTGTACCATCTAGTACCAGGTTTTTAAATAATTTATAAGTATGTATGTTTGTGATTGAATGTATTTGTTTAAATGTATGTATGATTGTGTGAATGCTCTCTGTGTGTGAATGCTTATATCTTTCCTGTCCTTGAGTACACATGCCAAGTTTCTCGCTTTTCGTGATTAATAAAATATTTAATTTTATTATTATTATTATATTAATTGTTTGGCATTGATAGCTGCCCAAGTTAATACAGCATCGATACTTCTAAAAATCATAACCGACTCAAATAAACTTAGTATTTATCTTCAAAGGAGTAGACCTATGTGTCACAACGACTGACAACAGTGAGTAACAAAATTAATTTAGGAAAATGATTTGAACCGTGAAGACCAGTGTCTTGTGAGAAAAACCAAAAAAAAAACAATACAATATATTTTGATCAGGATTAATATATGAATGGATCCATTGATAATTTTGGGCTTTACACACTCTATTTATGCACTTGGAAAGTTAATTAGGACATGAGGAGGACACAGCAATGAGGCGAAGAATACATAATGATGGAACGAAAAAGCCAAAAATAATTTACTGATTGGGGATTTACTCTGACACAAAAAGAAGACAGGGCACATTTTCAACAAGATTGGATGGATGATTGTTGCTTTACCTCTTGTATCCATGTACTTGGCAGGCTAATTGTGACAGAAGGAGGACACGAAAATGAGGCAAAGGATAATTGTCCATTATGTCCAACATAGACCAACCTGGCAAGAGCTGGATTCAAAACCTAGACCCTTCTCTTTCTTCTTCTTCTTCTTCTTCGGTTGATTTTCCGCCTCCAGTGATTGGAGCCTAACATGCTACCACTAGGCCAACTCTAACTTATACTGCCACTTTAATTAGAAATCTTGACTTGAACTCACAAGCATTAGATATGTAGCAAGCAAATATTTTATTAAATTCTGACAAAAATGCAATATAATTTACTTAATCAGCCTAAGTTAGTCTTGGAGATGTGGATCATGGATGTAGTGAAGTTTATGCAGCGATTTTTATATAATTAAAGACCATGGTTGCCAAACTCTGTGTCAGTGAGCAAGTTGCTCTGTTCCAAATGACTTAATTAAGTGTAAAATCTTTTCGATGCAATATCAATTCAGTTGCAATATAACATAGCCAGTGTGCTGTATTAATCTGTCTGAAATATTGATGTGAAATCATGAGCATGAAATATTTATCAATCAAAATATTTGACAATTCTTGTAAAAAAATGCACTAAATTTACTATAACAACTTAATCTCCCTGAAAACTTAACAGTTATTGATTGATTTCTAATAATTTGCAGATTAGAAGATAAACTGGCTTCGCTTCGTCTGGAGAAAGAGAGGTAAGTTGGGATCAGGGTCAAGTGAGTTGTGGAAATATGAACATAGTGAATTTTGTTGTCACTGAAGACAAAGATTAAACTGTGTGTACCATTTGCCTTATGCCAAACAACGTAATAAAGTAAAAATATCTTAAATTTTGAACAAGAAATCGAATATGTTTGAATGTTTGAATATGTTTATTGCATAAAAACAAAACATGGGTAAAAACAAAGGGGGGTTAGAGTTGGGAAACATAAATACTCCCCCTACCAACAATACTGTTCAACAAGTTAACTTTTCTTTTAAATGTTTTCATATTTCTAGAACATACAATGTCATCAGTTAAGTTATTCCAAAAAGGTACAATCCTGTTAACCCAGAAAAACTTCCTTATGTTAGTTCTACTGTAGTACATGAACAAATGCTTACTATGCCCTCTTGATCTATTAACAAATGAATAATATTCCTGTACATCAACACAAGTCACATTGTTTATAACTTTATAGAACATTGTTAAGTCTGAACAGATGCGTCTATTTTCTAGAGTTTTTATATTAAGAAAGGTTAACCTCTCTAAGTATGGCGTATTGTTTTGACAAATACGCCTAGTGTAGTATCTCTGGACACTTTCAATCCTGTCTATATTTGTCTTAAGATGCGGAGACCATACTTGACACGCATATTCCAACTGAGGTCTTACATAACATGTGTACATTTTAGAATAAAAATCACAGTCGTGACCCTTAAAAGTTGTAAATATATTACGAGTCACAAAATACGCCTTCTTAACAACATTTGAACACTGCATTGTAAACTTCAGATTGGACTGGATAATAACACCAACATCTTTAATATGATTAACCTTTTCAACTCTAATACCATTCAAAACATAATCAAAATCTACTTTTTTATTACCTATAGTCAGAACTTTGGTTTTTTCAGGGTTCAAAGTCATTTGCCACATATCAGCCCATTTGGAGACATTGTTAAGATCAGTTTGTAATTTTAAACAATCACTTTCAGCTTTAATCGATTTGTAAATTTTCGTATCGTCAGCATAAATACTTATTTTGCAATTTTCAACAACTTCAGGGAGGTCAGCAGAATAAATAAGAAACAAAATGGGGCCTAAGACAGTGCCCTGTGGCACACCAGACTTTACACACAAGGGTGGGGACAAAGAATTATTGATCTTGACTTGTTGGACTCTATTAACCAGGAAGCTCTCCAACCATTTATAAGCCGAGCCTTGAATACCATATTTATCCAGTTTGTGTAGAAGTTTACTATGGCAGACAGTGTCAAAACACTTGGAGTAGTCCAAATATATAATATCTGTATTGAGTTTCTTGTCAAAATTTAAAGACCAGTTGTTCAGACATTCGAGCATATTTGTAATTGTCGATTTCTTAGGGACAAAACCGTGCTGATCTTTGGGGATAATTCTATTTTTTAAGAGATAATCTAGAAGTTTTTCTCTTACAATTCTCTCAAGTATTTTACATATGACCGAGGTCAAACTGATAGGTCTATACTGAGACGGTAACTGGCTGTTGCCTTTCTTAAAAACCGGAGTAATATGCGCAATCTTCCACTCGTCAGGTACCACACCTTCAGAGAGGGAAATGTTGTAGACTTTACAAAGGGGGTTTGTGACTACTGCTAGTATCTGCTTGATAAAGTAAACATTTATACCGTCTGGGCCAGCTGAAGAACTGCTTTTCAGTTTTTTGACAATTTTAATAACATTTCGAGGGTCACATGTGAAGTTGTCTAATCTATCTGTACAGTTTGTTTCAAAATTAGGGATTGTGCCATTATCTCTTACAAAAACTGACTCAAAATATTTACCGAATTCACAGGCCTTATCATAATCAGTGACTGCTAATGAACCATCATTACATTTCAGGCTTGGTATAGAGTATTTAGCAGAAGTATGACGTTTCACATACGCATAAAATTTACCATTACTGTTATCTGCTGAGAACAATTTTTTTTCATAGTCACACTTAACTTTAAGGAACTCTTTTCTAAACTTACTAGCAGAGTCTTTGTACTGAGCCATTGTGACAATATTTCGGGAGTTAACATATTTATTCCATTTTCGCTGTTTTACTGAGCGTAGATGTTTCAATTTATTACTAAACCATGGCACAGTTTTACGTGTACCAGGTTGTACAAAGGGAACAAAGTTAAAAATTGCTGTATTTATTACATTCTTGAAGGCTAACCAGTATTCATTTGGTGACTCACAATTTGCATATACCATGTCCCAATCAACTGCAGTCAGGAAAGCATTGATCATTTGATAGTTAGCTTTCTTAAAACAAGGTTTAGACGTCATTTCGTGTTTAAAGCTATTAGGGCTGTTAACTTTACACAGGATGGATACATGGTCACTTGATGAGAAGGGTGCTTCACAAATTACTGAGCTGAGCATCTGTCTACTTGGGCAAAGGACTAAATCTAGAACATGATCATTTCTTGTTGGGAAGTTAACATATTGTTCAGATCCTAACCTGAAACACATTGTTAAGAACTCGCGGGATACAGGTGACCTAGCTGTTAAGGTATCCCATGAAATATCTGGGAGATTGAAATCGCCACATAAAACATACAATTTAACCTCTTTCAAGTACTCATGAATCACATTAAAAAGCTCAACAGAGTTTTCATGGTTTGTATCAGGTGGCCTGTAGATTAAGGCATACCTTGTAAATTCAGCATTATTGCTTTGGACATCAACAAAAAGACATTCACATCTGTTTATAATGCATTTTTTAACCAAATTACAATGGAATTTACTATTTACAGCTAACAGGGATCCGCCACCTTGGCCAAGTGTACTGGGTCTGTCGTTTCTAAAAACATTAAAATTAGAGGTAAAAGCTGTGAAGTTAATATTGTCTTTTAGCCAGGTTTCGGTAATGCCAACAATATCAGCATTATGGTAATCAACATACTCAGTGAGTTCAGACTGTTTTTGTGCTACACTCCTTGCATTGAAGTATAGCAAGTTCAAAGTAGAGGGAGCAACGTTTCCCTAGTGTATGATGTTCTCACGTTCCTGGGTGTTACTGCCGTTCGATCGCTGTTGATGGCTATTCTGATTCTGTTCCGGGTGTGGAGGGCGGGAGTTTGTATTGAGATCACAATTTCGACCAGAGCGACGGGGTTCTTCAGCATAAGGGTTCCTACGGGAGTCATTTTGGCTGTCTCTACGGTTGAAAGGAACTTGTGGTTGGGCTTGTGAGGGGGCTTCGATCGAATTTGTACCAGTCGAGGTCCAACGGGGTGCTGCTTGTTGGGCTCTTCTCTCATCTTGTTGTCTCCTATATGCTTGTCGTCTTTTATAGTCAAGATCACGTTGGAGTTGAGTTTGATCGGGCCGTATAAACACTTTCTTGTTAGCGTTATCATCAGGCAGGCTTTTTAATTTCTTCGCGTTTTCAAGGATTTTAGAGCGTGTTGTCAGATATTGCAATATAACATGGACAGCATACTGGCGCTTTAATTAGAAATCTTGAAGTGAACTCAAAAGCATTATATATTTAGCAAGGAAATGTTTTATTAAAATTCTGTCAAAATGCGCTAAAATTTACTTAAACAGCCGAAGGCAGTCTCGGAAATATGGACATAGTGAAGTTTATGCAGTGATTTTACTATAATTAAAGAAAATGGTGGCCAAACTCAGTTATGACTTAGTTAAGTGTAAAATCTTTTCAATGCAATATCAATTCAGTTGCTATATAACATAGCCAGTGTTCTGTATTTATCTATCAGAAATCTTGACGTGAAATCATGAGCATGAAACATTTATCGATCAAATGATTTGGCTATTCTTGTAAAAAAATACACTTAATTTACTATAACAACTTAATCTACCTGAAAACTTTTAAGTTAAAATAATTATTGATTGATTTCTAATAATTTGCAGATTACAAGATGAACAGGCTTCGCTTCCTTCGAAGAAAGAGAGGTAAGTTGGGATCAGGGTCGAGTGAGTTGTGGAAATATGAACATAGTGAATTTTGTTGTCACTGAAGACAAAGATTGCTTACCACTGTGTGCCATTTGCCTTATGCCAAACAACGTAATAAAGCAAAAATATCTTAAATTTTGAACAAGAAATCAAATATATTACAAAGTAATATGGCTAGCATACTGCCGCTTTAATTAGAAATCTTGAAGTGAACGCAAAAGCATTACATATTTAGCGAGCAAACGTTTGATTAAAATTCTGTCAAAAATGCTCTAAAATTTACTTAAACAGCCTAAGGCAGTCTTGGAAATATGGACATAGTGAAGTTTATGCAATGAATTTACTATTATTAAAGAAAATTGTGGCCAAACTCAGTGATGACTTAGTTAAGTGTAAAATCTTTTCGGTGCAATATCAATTCATTTGCTATATAACATAGCCAGTGTGCAGTATTAATCGATCAGAAATCTTGACGTGAAATCATGAGCATGAAACATTTATCAATCAAACGATTTGGCAATATTGTAAAAAGATAAACTAAATTTACTATAACAACTTAATCTCTCTGAAAACTTAACAGTCATTGATTGACTTCTAATAATTTCCAGATTAGATGATGAACAGGCTTCGAATTGTCTGAAGATAGAGAGGTAAGTTGGGATCAGGGTCAAGTGAGTTGTTTAAATATGAACATTGTGAATTTTGTTGTCACTGAAGACAAAGATTGCTAAACTTTGTGTACCATTTGCCTTATGTCAAACAACATAATAAAGAAAAGATATCTTAAATATTGAACAGAAAATCAAATTTATTGCAATATAACATGGCCAATATACTGCCACTTTAATTAGAAATCTTGACTTGAACTCACAAGCATTAGATATGTAGCAAGGAGATATTTTATTAATTCTGGCAAAAATGCACTAAAATTTACTTAAACAGCCCAAGTCAGTCTTGGAAATAAGGACATACATGTAGTGAAGTTCATACTGTGATTTTACTATAATTAAAGACAATGGTTGCCAAACTCTTTGTCAGTGTGCAAGTTGCTCTGTACCAAATGACTTAATTAAGTGTAAAATCTTTTCGATGCAATATCAATTCAGTTGCTATATAACATAGCCAGTGTGTTGTATTAATCTATCAGAAATCTTGATGTGAAATCACAAGCATGAAATATTTATCAATCAAACGATTTGGCAATTCTTGTAAAAAAAGCACTAAATTTACTATATCAACTTAATCACCCTGAAAACTTAACAGTTATTGATTGATTTCTAATAATTTGCAGATTAGAAGATGAACTGGCTTCGCTTCGGGAGAAAGAGAGGTAAGTTGGGATCAGGGTCAAGTGAGTCATGGAAATATGAACAAAGTGAATTGTGTTGTCACTGAAGACAAAGATTGCTAAACTCTCTGTACCATTTGTCTTAGGCCAAACAACATAATAATGCAAAAATATCTTAATTTTTGAACAAGAAATCAAATTTATTACAATATAACATTGGTCCGTACACTGCCGCTTAAATTAGAAATCTTGATGTGAACTCATGAGCATTAGATATTTAGCAAGCAAATATTTTATTAAATTCGGGCAAAAATACACTAAATTTACTTAAACAACCTAAGTCAGTCTTGGAAATATGGACATAGTGAGGTTTATGTTGTGATTTTACTATAATTAAAGAAAATGGTTGCCAAACTCAGTGTCAGTGTACAAGTTGCTCTGTACTTAATGACTTAATCAAGAGTAAAATCTTTTTGATGCAATATCAATTTAGTTGCAATATAACATAGCCAGTGAGCTGTATTAATCGATCAGAAATATAGATGTGAAATCATAAGCATGAAATATTTATCAATCAAAAGATTTGGCAATTCTTGTACAATAATGCACTCAATTTACTATAAAAACTTGATCTACCTGAAAAAAGTTATTGAGTGATTTCTAATCATTTGCAGGGTAGAAGATGAACTCGCTTCGCTTTGGGAGGAAGAGAGGTAAGTTGGGATCAGGGTCAAGTGAGTTGTGGAAATATGAACATAGTGAATTTTGTTGTCACTGAAGACAAAGATTGCTTAACTCTGTGTACCATTTGCCTTATGCTAAGCAACATAATAAAGCAAAAATATCTTAAATTTTGAACAAATCAAATTTATTGCAATATAACATGGCCAGTGCACTGTTTATCTCTTATATTAAAATGATAATGTACGGGACCTATCTGAAGTTATTCTGATTGCCTTATCCTGTAATTCAGCCTGCACTTTCTTAAGGCAGAAAATCTCTATTTGCCAGACCATTTCGCAAGACTATTGCCACCAAGTGGCATATTTGCATGGTGACTTATAAATCAGTTCAGTTTCTGAACAGGCATAAATGAATGCAGTAAAAGAGAGATCGGCAAGTTTACTGGTCAGTTAAAAAAATTTTCTTGGAATTGATTTGAACCCCAGACCTAAAAAATACTTGGCCGGCTTGCAGGCCACTCAGCCATGGAGGCACTTGAAACTCTGGTGAAATAAAAATCTTGAGACTAATATAGATCTTAAACGATTATGAAATAATTATTATTAAATTGAGATTTATGAGCATGACCGGAATTAGAGGCATAAGGCTGGTTTAGGGTCATTGAACACTAGCAGTAAGCTATAGAATATCGTCAAGAGACCTTCTTTCCTGTGATGGAAGATAATAGCCTTTTAACGAACTCCTGGCCTTCATAACCCATCAGGGTTGCAGGGTCGTTAAACAACACATCACTCACTCTCTTTATGATGTAGTTTTCCACCAGGGGACCTAATTTTATGCAGCATTGCTCGTTTTGTGTGGTACGTTATTATATTGCATCACATAGATTATGTGAAAACATCAGTCAGACTTGGAATAATACTTTAATAGTTATGCCTTATGATTCATGCCAAATTAAGTTTCAAAGGTCAAGATTACGAACTTCCATTGCAGTGCTTTTTTGCACATTTTGACAGCAAATCATAAATATGGTCTACTTTATTTACATTTACACCATTTTTGACATGTAAAAAACTTTCCCAAATTTCATAAAACTATGTGTAACACCATCCATAATTTTACTTATTGTACACTGGACAAATCCTGAACGTTCCACAGAAATCAGTCAAATTTAATTCTTTTAAGAGATGATTTCTTATTTGTAGACACTGAGACTGCATTTGGATTGATTTCTATGACATTTACATATTCTAAAAAGTGACATCAACAAATTTATTACATCACATTTCGCTATAGAATAACATTTGGTAGAAAAAAAATCACATTCAGTGTCAGTTTCTACAAATATAAACTCATCTTTAAAAAAAGTTTGAATTAAAAAAACAGTCTGTTTATAATAATCTATTATTTTTTAATTTGTTTGGCTTTTGATATGCTTTTTTTACATGCTGGTATGGAAACTCAAATAATGAATCCAAAAATAAAATGAGGAAAGTTATCAACATTTGTAGAAAGTTAGGTATCGACAATACGCTGGTTGAAGATATTTTTGTAAAATATTGTGACATTAGATGTAAGACCATCATCAAAGACATTCAACACCCATTGAACACCAGCTATCAATTATTACCATCCGGACGTAGATTTAATACAGCATCGATACTTCTAAAAATCATAGTTGACTCAAATAAACTTAGTATTTATCTTCAAAGGAGTAGACCTATGTGTCACAACGACTGACAACAGTGAGTAACAAAGTTTATTTAGGAAAATGATTTGAACTGTGAAGACCAGTGTCTTGTGAAAAAAACAAAACAGAACAATACAGTATATTTTGTTTAGGAATAATATATAAATGGATCAATTGATAATTTTGGGCTTTACCTACTCTATTTATGCACTTGGAAAGTTAATTAGGACATGAGGAGGACACAGCAATGAGGCGAAGAATACACAATGATGGAAGGGAAAAGCCAAAAATAATTTACTGATTGGGGATTTACTCTGACACAAAAAGAAGGCTGGGCACATTTTCACCTAGATTGGATGGATGATCGTTGCTTTACCTCTTGTATCCATGTACTTGGCAGGCTAATTGTGACAGAAGGAGGACACGAAAATGAGGCAAAGGATAATTGTCCATTATGTCCAACATAGACCAACCTGGCAAGAGCTGGATTCAAAACCTAGACCCTTCTCTTTCTTCTTCTTCTTCTTCGGTTGATTTTCCGCCTCCAGTGATTGCGAGCCTAACATGCTACCACTAGGCCAACTCTAACTCGTCATTTCCTTTCCAATAATCTGTACCTGATGATTTCATGGTTCAAGTAGGAAAATAGAGTTTAAAGAAAAACACACAGTTTATTGGTAGCTATAAACACACAGTTATGAAAACGACCAATGAAAATGATAAATCATAACAATGTAGTATGATTTATGTAGTGACCATTCCAGATCAATCTGCTCACTGGCGCTCACCATTCTGAAAGGCAATCAGTTGCCTCTAAATGGCCCATACTAGTACTGATGGGGAATTTGGGATAAAAACAAACTCACTAACTTTTTCACTGAACAGCAATCATATCAAAAATTACAGTGATAACCTCTAGATCTGGCCTGAGTGGGGTTCTAACCCACATCCACAGGCATGCTAACCACTGTACAATTATTTAAATCCATTGTTATCTGTCCATGGCCATCAGTGGCCACCAGAGGCTGACAGATGGCCCTGGATTAGCAGGTTAGTGGATCAGGATGCATTATATGAGACATTCAGAGCACTGCCTGTCTACAAGTTGACCGCTCTTTGTGAGTTTCATCATTGGCAGATCGAGTGCTACTACCTTGCATGCAATTTTTACATACCTGCCGTCACTCTTCTTCTTCTTCTGTGTGTCTTCCTTGACTCGTCAGTCCGGAGCCGAGACAGCCTAAGTGGTATAATAATACACTCTTGATCAAAATGCTGGAATAATTTGGAGTTCCAAGGTGTCTGGATTTCAAAGTTCTAAAATTGGTCATTGAATGTGTTGAATTGAATATTTTTCCTCAGACATTAGATTTATGCATAAATGATATCATTTTATGTCTGTGTTATTGAGCCACTATGTGATTTTTGATGATTTTTTACTAAAAATTTTTCCGGGTCACCCTAAGACAGTTTTCAAATAATTCTCAGCAACTAAAAAAGGTGTATGATATCATTTATAATTATATAAATCTAATGTCTCAGGAAAAAATCCTTGCAATTCTACACATTCAATGACCAATTTTAGAACTTTGAAATCCTGACACCATGAAGTTCCAAATTATTCCAGCATTTTGATCAAGAGTGTATAAGGAGGAAAACAATTTTCCCAAATTTTGTCCTCCCAAATTGTATTTTACCATAATATTTTTCCCCCAACATTTTGTTAACCAAAACTTTTTGTTTTCATTTTTCCCCCAATTTTTTGCTGTTTATAAAGATTTTTTTTCACAGAAATCCCTGTCAAATTTTTATTGAAAAATTGAATAGAATGTAATGTATGCATGTATACAAGAATTTTGAGTCATATTACAGTTTTTACAATTTATTTATTTTTAATATTATTAATATCTGTAAATCTCTGGTATTTAAACCTACAAATCAACTGGGATGAGCATCTCTGACATGAGATGCGAAAATATATGATGGAAATCAAATTTCGATAAATATATAGAGTAATAATTTTTAAAAAATGTTGTGCCTTAATAAGCTTAGAAAACACAAGCTTGGTTGATTTAAATCCGGAAAAAAGGCAACAGATTAATCTAAATCTGATTAAAAAAAAAAGAAAAATCATATTCAAATCAAATACATGTAAATACAATACAAAAATTCTTAAAAATCTAAATTAAAATTTTTTGCAATCTTTCGATATACATACATTTGTAATCAGATGATTGAAGAACACAGTTGTCAGCAGAAAAATCGTAAGGCTAAAGAAAAACATTGCTTTACAGAATATGCATATTGTTGGAGGGCCAAGCGAGACTGTCATCAATCACATCCAAACAAACTGGGATGTCTTATGCCTTTCATGATATATTTTTCTGTTTGCAGGGAAAGAGATCTCAAAGAACAGCTGGATACCTTGATGAGATTCCATTATCGTATTCCTCTTGAACTGATCAGCAAAAAGCCACTCAAAGAGATACTTGCAGAAGTTGAAAGGAAAGTGCAAAGAGATCTGGAGAAGTTCAAAGTCTTGATCGCTGCAGTCGGTGGAAAATGCTTGTTATATCCTTGTCAGTCAAAAGAATTTGAGGAGTTCTTGTTGTTTTTCATTTACATCAGGGATGAAAAAATGCGGAAAATTTGTCTGGATATACTAGAGACCATTATAAATGAAGGGAATGCTCAGCAAAGTTTTCTATATATCTGTGAGTGTTTCATATCAACAGGACCTCCTCCATCAATGGCGCTCAAAACCTGATCTTAATGTGAACTACCTTGCTTTGTACAATGTGGTCAAACATTGCATTTCTAAGGGTGCTGTTCCAAGTCAAGATAACATTAAATGTATACTGACTTTAAAAACATTCTCCACCAGTGAAGCCCTGTTATCCACTCTGCAACTTGTGGAACAACTCATTGAAGCATACAGAAATTGTGGTATCACTAAAACTATTGCTATATACTTGAATCCAATGCAAAATCTCTACAACATTGATGAAGAATTGAGATTGACTGCCGGTCGAGTGATTAGAGCAGCATATTGCACACTTAGAAATTGCCTGAAGTCAAGGAGTGTTGTCAACACTCTCCTCTTCTTAGGCTCTGGGATGGACGACATTGACAATTTGGCAATCAAGGAAGGTTTGGAGACTGCTGATAGGCTCCAACAGAAAGATGTGAATGAATTCTCATCTATGGATTGGCTTGAAAAAATTGAGAAAGATGTGAAAGAATTCTCATCTATGGTTTGGCTTGAAGAAATCAAGGAAGAAAGACATAATAGAATAACTCAGAAATATTTGCACCGAAATGATAATTGCTTTCAAAGGAGTTTGTTGCACTTGCTTGCCATCTTCGTGCATGATACACAAATACTTGATCATATTCCAGATGGATTCATCAAAGAAAGGAAAGATGGAAAGGACCTGCATGGCTGTACTCCCTTGCACATTGCATATCTCCATGGTAACAAGTCATTCATATCACTTTTGGAATCTTGTCATGCAAATGTGGCACCAGATCACTTTGGAAGAACTCCAAAGTCAATTGCAGATCCCTGTAGGTATAAGGAGGGTGATTACAGAGAATATTGTAGGAGAATCGTGACAACCAATTCTTCTGTATTTGATACAATGAAGGAAATACTTGTCTTACCAGTTGAAGAATGTCAAGCCATAGAAGAGAATTTTCAACTACTTTTTGAAAGGATAGTTGCAAAAGATGGCATCCTGAATGCTCGAGTAAGAATCGCAGGATCAGTACGGGAAAAACTGAAGGTGGGCAGATTTAATGAGGTTGATTTGCAGATATGCATGGACAAAGAGCCTTTCGCGTGGAAATCTTTTCAAACTGTCAGATTCCATGAGCACCTTGTCAAGAGATTGGCTGAGGTCAAGTGGGACCATATTTCCTTAAGACCTGTGTCAGTTGCTATTCCTTGGAAGTTTATATGGGAAAGAAAAGGCTGCTTTTATGGCCTTGTAATATCTGTTGATATTGTGCCCATCTTTTATTATGCAAGATGGAATATGAAAACAGAAATGTTGAAATTAATTATAAACAATGCTCCTGCTCACCAGCATCTTAGATTTCTGAAGTATACAGATTTCACTGAGAAAACCATTGTGGATACTGTTTGTGATCAAGAGTGGGACATCATTGATAACCTGCCCCCTGGCTGCCGTCTAGGAATTTTCATTGCCAAGGCTTTGGTGGAGGTGATTATTATTTATTAATTTATTCGGTATTTTCAGAAAAAAAAGACATTTTAAGTGTCTCTTTGCATTTCTATTTTTACAAAATTACAACTAAAACATGAAAATTCTCATTTGACGTTTGAAAAACCCGTCAAAAAGGAACTGAGTGCCACCAAGTCCCTTCTTGCATTATAATATTGTTTGAAAGTTCAAGACCTTAGGAATATAAAATCTGTAAATATCAGAACAAAGTGTGCTCAACTGAAGGAGAAAATGCAGGTTAAAATACAGGATCAAACTATTTTGGAGATAATATGACATTTTCAAGTCTCTGTAGTACCCTTTTGTGGATGTCATTGGAAAATTGAACCAATGAAATAAGTGACTTACGGAGAAACCATTTAATATCAGGGAGGGGGGGATTGGAGTTTTTTTTTAAATAAATAATTTCATGCTCAGTCAGTGATGTAACTCGGGGGTCTCGACCTGGGGGGCACGCAATTCTCTGGGGGGCACCCGCTATACTAATTAATGGCCGCTGCAAGGCGAGCCATGTTTGCGGATGGTTAGAAAAGTGGTGTCTCCCGGCGTGACTCAAATTGATGCCTGACCTATTGACGACGAGATCTAACCTATGCAGCGGCCCCATAGCAGCAAACTTCGCATGATGGCTTTATGAAGGGTGCTCTGTTACTGTGTCACAAATATTCCACAATAAAAAGAGCATTTTTGGCCTTGTGCACCTTTTTCTCAGCGATATCTTCCTTTTTCTTGTCACATGCCGCCATCTTGTTCATCGACTACCTTCGGTGGCGCTCGGCTATTTCCGTTCTATCCACTTCTGGTTTCAATTTTAGCATGAAAAATGCCTGTGTACACTTCCCAGCGACTTATTTAGCCATTTAAAACATTAATTTGGGCGTATTAACATGTAATCCATTGAATATACTTTCGCGAGATCAAAAAAATAACAAATTTGACACTATCAAACTTCGCGAGCGCTCGGCCTACAACATTGAACGCAAGTGTAGCAATTTTTGTTCTACTTTACAAGCTTTATTTGCCGTATCAACGTGTAATCCATTGAATTTACGCTCACAGCATCAGCAGTATTAAGAATTTCATTTTATACACCAGGTATGGGTGGAGTTTTGACTTTTGTAGGCCTACTTGGTCTCTTCATGCATCTTCAATCTTGTGACCCACTGATCAGCTAATCAGTTGTGCTAATTCTGGCATGGCGACCTACAGTCTGTCGATTCCCTGTCAGCATGCCTCGGCGGTCCAATGTCGGCCCAGCGTCAGTCCGATGTCAGTAGCATTGGACCAGCTTCGGACCGACGTTGGACCGCCGAGGTACGCTGATAGGGAATTACTAGTCAAAGCAGCTATTGCCGAAACGGAAATATTGAAATTGCATGCCATTGTCAGAACGGCTATTTGACATAACCAGAACGGTGATTACGCTTAACCAAAACGGCGATTGCAATACTGCAGCTTTAAAGGCTGGCAGTATTTCTGTAATCCCACTCCTAATTGTCATCAGTAGTATAGGCTACACAAGCAGTGACAAGCTATGTTTATACATCACATGCAAGAATATTTTCACAAAGTGGCACTAGACTAACTAAATATATTTTGAGAAAAAGTTTCTAGATTCAAGAGAAATATTTTGTTTCATCAATTGATTTTAATTCTAAGATACATCACATTATATTACTGGTTAGTACCTTGGAGGCTGGGAATGGGCTGCTTCAAAAATGCGAAGTGCAATCAGCTTAATTTGACACCTCCCTTTTGACACTTGACCCCATAGGGATCTGTTGTTCTTCAATGCCAATTAAAGGTGAAACTAAGGGGTACAATGTAGCCGTTCTGGTATAGTGGTACAGCCGTTCTGGTATACACATAGCTATAGCCGTTTTGGATATATTCATCGCCGTTTCGCACACCAGTCTGTCTCATATCTAGAACTCACGGTCGTCGTCAAAAATCTCACCAAAAAGGCACCAAAAAAGCACCAAAATATGCTAAAAAATAAATTGCAAATTAGCTCTTCCATCCGTAAGTATGCGTATTGCTACTGTGTAACCTGAGGTTGTATCAGACCAAACACCAGTTCGCATGTTGTGAGACAAACTGTAGACATTTCTTGGATCATGGTGAGGTCGCCATTGACCCTGACAGCTGTGTGTACAAGTGAAATTCAGAGCCAAACTGTAGAAAGCATTTTTTCTGAGTGAGGCCAATTCTCATGGGTGCCCCTATTGACGACGACATCTCTGCCTGCATAATACAGCAGATTAGTTGTTCAATTTTCAGCAAACTACTTCCAAACATCTTATGACTGAAAATTCAGAAAGTCAACTGTTGTATTTCATGTCACCTACTTGGTTGTCACCTTCTTGCTTGCACAGTGCACAATCCCCCACAACCCCCGCCCCTCTTGCGGCCATTGCACCTTGGATGCCTTCTAGTTGTATATTTTAGCAAGGATTGGAAAGTTCATTTGGGGAGCACCTATGTGGCACAGTTCCAATATGGGGGCATGTGCCCCCCTGTGCCCCCCCCTATAGGGACGCCACTGTGCTCAGTTTATGTGAAATAGATAAATTCTTTCCGGGCAGTCTTGAAATAAATCATTTCTAACCAGGGGTTTCTTAAGAAAGTGTTGCTTTATGTGGGAATGGATATTCTGTGACTTCGTGGCCTTTAAATAAATAATCATAGCTGTCGAGGAAAATTCCAAGCCCCCCGATTATTAAATTGTTGCCCCATTAGTTCTCAACAGAGACCTGTACTGTTGTACGCCTATATTTTTGTATCGATGTCTTAACCTATAAAAACATAGACTGCGTAGCAGCAAACCTTCAGCAAATAGCACCTTTAGAAGATTACAATTACACCATAAAATGGGTGTGTGTACCAAATTGCATATAGGCATGTGCAATTATAGTGGCCAAGTCTTTATTGTTTTGTTCCTATGTTGCACTGTTTACATTTATTGTCTTGTTATTACAAAATACTGGGTTGTTGTTTTGCTACATCTAAATTCTGTACATTCATGAGAGAGGCACACATAATATAGAGTTGGTATTCATGAACCAGAGCCTGCCCAGCTAATACCTATACTGACTATACCAAATAGGCCTGGATCATCATGTTATTTATATCAATATATATAGAATAGTACCTGTGAAAAAAAAAGTTTATGGGAGCAAAGCCAGAAAAAGATCTTGCAGGAAGTGAAAGAAAGCAACTGGCAAGTTTTCATGGCTGAGGAATGAGTAGTTTGGCTGGAGTAGCGTAAAACATCCATGAATTTATAATAGGATTCCAATATGAGTATGTTCGGGAAGGGTTGTTTTGTATAGAATAGCCGTCGGGTAAATGAGATTACGTAATCATATATATAAGTTCGGGAAGATGTGAAAACAAACGAGTTATAGGTCCCAAATTTAAGGCAAATGTGAGGCACTGATATATGAAAGCGATTTTCTAGTGTCGAGCCGAGCGGTAACTATGGAGCAGTCAGTTTTTATATTCCAACAGCTAGATTCAGTTTTTTTAGATTTTTTTGTATTGACATCAAAGTTATTTCTTGAGTCTATTTCCTCTCCCAAGTAGGGTAGGTGTTCAACCTGCTCCACTAATGTAGAATTTAATGTTATATCCAGAGATTTAGTTTCTAGATGTCTTAGCTTCTGACGAGTTTGTTTTTCTGACATGCAAACTTAATTTATTTGCACAGAGCCACCAGTAGAGTCTTTCCAGATTGTCATTTAAAGCTTCGGACACAATGTTGATGTTTCTATCCGTATAGTAGAATGCAGTGTCATCTGCATACATATTAACTCTGCTTTTTTTAATGTGACATTTAGTGGAAATTGCTTATAAAAACAATAGTGGAACGAGCAATGATAAGTAACAGAGTGGACAAAAAAAGACATAAAATAATAACATCTTATGAATCAATTAAATCAAAGAAATATTACCCAAAAAAAATTAAATGTGAACTAGATTTTAATTCAAGTCTATATTCTTGTGAATTGTTCAAAGAAATTTTAAAATTATTGGTATTTCAGCATGAAAATATACACTTGATTTTGTATAATATCAGGCTCAGTGACTCAGAAATACCATTTATTTGACATGGGTGACTGGACATTATGCACCAAAAAAAAGGGGGTCTAATAATTGAATTTTTATTTCAGATACAATGGATCTAAATAAAAAAATGAATGAAAGATGTACAGTGACAATTCAGATATTAATGGCATTCAAATTTACTTCATGGCACTGGAGTGATGTAAATTGTCCCGAAATTTGAGATTGACCCTGATTAGCAGTCAACGTAACTCTCATCTTTATACTCTTTTTGTTGAAGGTGCTGGACCAAGCGAGTGACACTGACCATGGCTTCCTGAAGCATCCAATCACCTCTTATATGATAAAGAATACCGTTTTCTGGATTCTTGCTGGGAAAACGGTATGACATTTTATCACTTTACTAATTAAAATAATAGTTATAAATGATATACCTTTAGTCCTCATGACCCCCCATCTGCTTGTCAACTTGGTAGGGGGAAGTGGGGCACATTGGGACACGGGGCACAATGGGAACTTCTTGGTTATTAATAAGGTATATGATATGGTGATGCCATCAAATCTTGCACATTCCCTTTTCAGTTCCGCAAACTTCATCAGCCTTTGCATACCCTTAGGTAGCCTCCTTTGCCCTCACTTAGCCTTCAATTCTCAACTACCCTCAGCTTCCCTCAGCCTCCCTCAACTAAACTCATATTTTGTTAACCAAACTCAGCTTCCCTGAAGGAAACTCCACTCCATTACCAACAGATTTATACTCTGTTTTCCGCAACTACTCTCTGTTATGGTTCCCAATTATGAGACAGCAGTTACTCTAACGCTGAATCCTGCCTTGAGGGCTACTTTTTCATTAATTTATTATTTAAATACTAGCTGTTGACCCATTATGGTTTGATGGTTTACAAAAATTCAACCAGTAGTCTAGCACAGCTTCTGCCCAGCTTCGTGATGTGACACCAGGTCCCATTTCCAGCGTCAATTCAGCTTCCACTCAGCATCCAGGTACGTGAACTCGAATCTGGATTGAATGGAACTTCTGTAGTGGCTGGGCGCAGTATACAAAGACAGGACCCAGTGTACAGTGATGGAGCAAGGTCTACAGGACTACACATGCCAAACACTCTTATTTCTGTGGCAAAATGTGATTTTTTCTGTGAATATCTTTGATCTTGTAGTTATATTTTTCATAGAAGTTCAATATGCATTACTGGCCTTAATGTCCAAGATAAATATAAATCTGCCAGATTTTTATGAGGAATATGTTGTTTTTTTTTTGGAAGATGAATTTCTGGGAACTGGGTAGTTAAATTGGCCATAGAGGGTCAATCAGCATATCAAAAATGGAGAATTCAATGGCCTTCAATGTGAAAAGCATTACTGGCCCTGTTGTAGCAGATAAATACATATATAGCTTTAATGTAGATTTACGGGCAAAATCCCAAGATACATTTCTTGAGCTCTGGAAATAATGAATTTTGATGGGTAAAAGTTGCCCAGTGGGACACCTCAGGTGAGTAGATGGGCTCAGGAGTAGAATTTAAATTGCTGTGGGTCAATTGAGAGGAAAAAGCCTTAGGGGTGAGATGGTACACCTGCTATTGCTATTATTATGATAAGATTTTGTAAACTATGGACATTTTTTAAAATCAAAATGGATTGAATATAGTCCTGCTGTGACAAATATGATACTGATACATTGCCTCATTAGTGGCTACAAAGATGGTTAATAATATGTGTAAATGTATAATACTTGAATAAGCCAGAGGGCTGCAGGGGTACACTGGGTACCATTGATTTGTGTCACGTTCATGCACACACGCCACCAGTCCTGGTTGATCTTCCTCATTTGTCTTTAAAAATATCTGCAGTCTGAGTTGCTCACCTGGGCTGCTCTGTAACTAGCAGACCAGCTTGTCAGTCCGCCCACACAATGTAGGCTACTGCATATATAAGTATTTTGCAATATGGATCTAAGTAGTTTATCATTATTTTGGTATCTATCAAGATTGTTGCATACTATTCAATAACTTCGAAATGATATTCAAATAGTGCAGTTGTCTGTGGTATTTGCAGCCTAAATATTTTGATATGGAACATGGAAAAGTCATGAGAGAGAGATATGGACACCTGCAGCAGCAGTTGGACTTCAAGGGGACCATCCCAACATGGACGACTGAGGAGGATTTGGAGAGATACGGAGAGGAAGGGAGACTCTGGGCTGAAACAATATTCGATGCAATCAATTTCATGGCAAGGAATTACGATGAACGACTTGGTAGCTTCTTAGAAAATAAACATACTGTCTTATTAGCCAGCGGGATATATGATACATCAGTAACCTGCGAGAGATGCTTGGAGCTGCTGAGACCCTCTGTCTTCTTCAAAAAGGAGAAATGACTGTTTGACACACTATGATCCTGAGCATTCATTTTCTGTACGTTATACAATAAAAGGATTTTAAAAAGTGAATTTTCACTACTGGTGGGAACTCGAGTTGAATTTTTTTTCACACAATGCAGAAACCTAATTTATAATGATACTTTACAGGCAAAAGGAAATAAAACGCAACATGGAGTAGGATTTCAACAAATTTTCAGAGGAAGGGAGATTCTAGGCTGAAAATATATTTGATGCCATCCATATGCTGGCAAGGAATTACGGAAGAATATTTGGTAGCTTCTTAGACTATACCTGAAAAAACTTGCTGGCTCATAAAGTATATGATGTGTTAGATACTTGTGAAAAATGCATGGAGTGGCTGGGACCGTGCGTCTTTTTCAGTGAAAAAGAGACTCTTTGATGATCAGCTATCATCCAGAATAACTTGTAAAGCATTTACTAAAACCACCTTTCGAAAATAAAAAAAAATAATCCAAGTGATTTAAAACTTTATTGTAAAGCTTGAAAGCTGTGTTAGAGCAGCATCATGAGCAGTCTCAAAAAATGCTAAATTAATAAGTCATTTTCGGCTATTCAGTTGTTGGGGTAATTTTGACTTTTCCAAATTGAATAATGTATTATTGGCTTCAAGAAATACATCAAGTGACAATTGCTTTGACAGTTTTTTGGTGATGTTGTTGTAGGGTAAGGTTCCTTGAGTCGGACACTTATACATGCACAAGGGGTGTCCCAAAAGTTCTGACCAATTTTTTTGGCAGACCTTTCTATTTAAAGTATCTGTATGAAATTTTCACAGAATTAATTTCAGATATATCACTAGAGCCAAGGATGGTTAATCCGTCCAGGATGGTAAATCCGTCCACCCTGTAATATGGGCATAAAAATATATCTGTTGAAGTTTTGTGAGTTTTAAAAGCAAGGGAAATTCATTTTTAATATATTTTGCCATTTTCAGCATTTTTAATCATTTTTTAGCGTCCATTTAACAACTTAAGATGAAGACAATCAAACTCTGTAAAGTCATCAACCATTTTGTGAATTTTAGTTGGTTGGCTTGTAGGCCTATTTCAATCAACAGACAAATGTGTTTCATGTCAAAAAATCACTGAATAAAACAGAAAATTTATTATTTTTATTGAATTTTTAAAAAATTACTCAGTTGTGACACTGTTGAAGGAAATACAATGGAATAGAAATGGACGGAATTGCCATCCTCATATTTTATTTTATTTTTTTAAATTATTTTATTCACACACACATAGTGGTGTAACATATAATCTTACGTATATGTAGAAAATAAAATAGTGACAAATAAATGGTACAAATAATGATGGTACAAATGAATAAAAACAAATTAAAATATTTCTACAAAGTATAAGAAATATATAAAATATATATAATAGTAATACTATAGTTTTAACAGAATCTGGCACCTAACTTGTGCCTAGATTATATAGAAGATCCTTAATTGGCTGTCTCTGAGAAAACCATGCAGGTTGTACAGTAAAGTGAAACGTGGCCCGAGCCGGATTTTAACGAAATTTTCACCAAACGCCCTTTAGACACAATAATGAAGGTTGGTGAAGTCCGTTTTTCTGTGATTTCAATTCTTCCTTGATTTTACCCCACTTGAAAATAGGGTGTCAAGTGTGGCGCGAAATTCCTTTAACATGGGTTTCAATGGGAAAACATGCCAACTTTAGCACTACAGGAACCAGAGCGCAGCGCATGGTTTGAAAATTTTATGAGGGAGGATGATTACACATGACTTGAATATTCTAAATTCACTTTCTGTTGCGTGGAACACTCCTTCATAAGCCAGATATAAGCATTTTTAGATAGCGGAGGGTGGCAAATTTCTTTGCGTTTCACAAAAAATTAAAAAATACTAAAAATGTCATAATTCTGCTAAGATTTGTCCAAATTTGACAATTTTAGTGTCTAACTATATGTTTTGGGCAATTCCGCACCTCTTGGGATGATTTTTATTTTGGTTGGAGGTCAAGGTCACTGCCTAAGGTCAAGGTTAAAGCCAATTTTTTCTGTAATTTCATGATATTTCAAGTTTTAGTCCCAGATATCTATCAAAAAGTCCCATAATATTAATGCTTATTCAGCATGAACTGATTTTATAAATTTCTAGCTATATGTTAGTATCCTAAACTGTTTCAAAAACCTGATTTTTTTAACCATAGGGGGGCGCTTTCAAATTTTCGAAATTTCATAATTTTCCCAATTTGCAGGTTAAATATTTTGAAGATGTCCATCGAACATTGTGCCTTAATAATTCAGAGTTCAATGGATTACTGCTATTGCATGAAAGTCAAATAAGGGATTCTGGGCCAGAAAACAGACCTTAGAATATGATTTGAATGTTTTCGGCAGCCATTATTGAAAATTTTGTCATCTCAGATAATGTCAAAACTAATAGAGATAACAGAAAAGTTTTTGTTTCTATACCTATGTTTTCAGGGTCAAGGAATAAAACAAAAACATTTTTATCATTGTATGTTATGTAATATATGTGTAATTTGGCTGCCACAACAACAACAAAAAGTATCTTGTCTGATATCTGCGGAATATTGGAATGATTCTTCACACAATGTCTTTTGATTACCATTTTGCTTGCTTGATGGAATGGAAAAAAGTGATATTTGACCTTACCACAATTAAAGATGATGAAATTAATTCAATTTCAGTGTCATTGTTGGCCTGCTCCCTAAAGGAGCTTTTTGTTAAAATCAGCTGAGTCTTATCCGGCAAGGGTGAAAGGGTCGCTCCTTATTCTTGCAAGCCAGTTCTGTGATCAACAACCTTCCTTATGGCTCAGTTAAGGCCTACTGCAAAGTGGCCTGCCTACGTCACATGAAGAGTTTGAAAATGAATTCAGCTGCAAGTTGGAACGCTGATCTGCAAAGACCTCTGATCAAATAGTTTCTATGCGCCATGTTGGCATGTAAATGAGTTTGACATCCATAAAAAATTTCCCAACATAATATTTTCCATTTTGTCTTGAATTGTTCGCCTGATCATAGCTTTAAAACTGAACAAACATGTACTTTTGGTTTTGTATATTTATTGACACAAAATACAGTCTATCTATTTCTGATAAGAGGCAATAGCATAGCCACAAAGGCATATTTGCCATGGCTAAAATACCAGTCATTGATAAAACATGATAGTGAAGGGTTGGGAGGGCGGGGCACAGTGAGACACTTTTTTTATTTTCAAGTGTTCCAAAATGTCGGAAGTAACAAGTTAAATGAGATCAGGTCCACATTATAGATAATGATGTTGGGTATATGGTCCAGTAGTTTCAGGTTCCTACCTTTTACAGGTTTGGAGTAATTTTGAGCTACGTCCATGCTCGATAGGTGTCTCACTGTGCCCCGTGGGCGGGGCACAGTGAGACAGCAGGCGGGCACAGTGAGACAGGGAACCTTCTGCCATAACTGCCGATCCTCAGGACCTACGGAATTGTTCCATCAATTGTTGCTACAGAAACTACTGTACTCTCATTTTAGGTCCTTTTTTGAGCATGTTTCGAAACTACATCGCACAGGACACATGCACGACTTATTTAACCTGCCGAACCTGTTACATACTGATCAAATTTCTTTCTGATGCTTCCCTTTGGATGTGACTCACTAAAATCAGTAGTTCACAGCAGAAATTTTGTTTTTAATAGTGAATTGTGAGCTATGCATTATATTCAATTTGTTTTTAGTGTATTTTGTGATGTCTCACTGTGCCCCGCCTCAAGCTGTCTCACTGTGCCTCACGCAGCTCTCTTTATAAGATTTTTGAATCCTGCGGACCGAATGCCTGTACTGTGGTTCATCATCTCACTAAACTAAGACAAATAATCACGGTTAGAATCCCTGGCAATTGATTTGCATTTTACCATTTTTCTTGGGAATTATAACAAAAAGCCGTTTAGCAAAATTATTCAATTTTTCTGGCTGAAAACCAAAATATCGAAATTCCACTCCCGATATGCTGTGTAGACATTCAGGATATAGGACAGTCTTTCACTTACCTACTTTTTGTTCTATACAAGAGAGAGTTGATCTGTTAACAGTACCAGCCAGACGCTACAGGCTTTGTCACACTGTGCCTGCCGTCTCACTGTGCCCCGCTCTCCCCTATGCTAATCAATTCTGTGCACCTTTATACTAGCATATTAGAAAGCAAAAGTTTTGATACTGTTAGCATTTGAAGGACGACTGGTCGACTGCATGTGCAGGGGAGACCGGGGCACGTTGCACCTCGGAGCACATTGGACCTTGGGGCACGTTGGACCTCGGAGTACGTTGGACCATCCCCAATATATATTTTTTAAAACATGGGCAGTTATCCAAATCCTCAATAGAGACCTTTAGTGGCATGCCGTTTGGCCAAAATATTTCATGAGCATAGAAGGAAAAGTGTGAGTTCTATTTCAGGTTTCCTCATTTTCAGCATAAAAAGTGACTTTTTCCAAGTCTCAATGACTAGGTTACCCTTCTTAAAATATGGGGGATCAAGTCAGACAAGTCTCGTAAATGGAAACTGTCAACTACTTAAGTAAAGTTTGATACAAGTTTCCCGAGTTTATATTCAAACTTGTTAGCGAGGCATGCACATTTTTGTAAGAGGTTGGGATGAGGCAGGTTGGACGAGCATGGCCGGGCACGTTGGACCATTGTAAACTCGATTGACTGACAAAAAATAATACGCAAAATGCCAGCTGGATAATTTCTAACATGAATAGAGCACCTAAGTCATTCCTGTACAATATGAGGGTAAAATCAATTCAGTTGACTAATCTGTTAGCCTTTCTAGCTGAAACAAGATTTATTAAAATTATTTGGGTAAATATTCGGATATAATCATTCTGCAATGACACACAAGTGTGTGTTGTGATCTGTGAGAATAAAATGTGGTGTTTGCTCACTTTCTTCTACTTTTGTGGACTTTCATACCATAGTCCAACCTGCCCCACATTGCGGTCCAACGTGCCCTGAGTCCGGGGCATGTCGGACCATAAAAAAAAAAATTCAAATTTATTTTTCTCTACTGCTATTGAAGGTAGATTGGCTTGGTTTGGCATAAGGCTACAGTTTGTCACATCTCACATTGTAACAGAAATTTAGCATTGTTTGTACAGTCCATAAAAATCAATACCATGAGATTGGTTGTTCTGCTGATACCAACTTGACTATAACTAAGCCTGGGGTGGCGCTGCAGTGCACTTTTGTGACGTATCTGCCCATTGTGTGTCAGATTGGTAGCGTCACAAATATCAACATTGTGCGAAATTGGACTAAAATTATCATAAATTGGCAAATTTCGAACAAAAAAGCCCCAAAATATCACAGAAATGTGATATTCATATTACAACAGAGCTCAGCTATACAATGTATACATAGGTATGTGTATTTCTCCTGTGGGGCTTCAGGTTGCTGAGATATCCGGCCAAACATCTGTCCTCTGCTTGATGTGACAAACTGTAGTGTAGATGTTCAGATCTATGTCGGTCAGTAAAGAGATTTTTCAAATATTTAGATTTTAGAGATCTTTTTGATTTAGCCAAAAAATAAAAAATCGGACCAACATGCCCCCGTCTCCCATACTTGAAAGCGTATCTATAGAGCATGGAAAATTACTCTATCATATTCCCTGACCATGTAAACATAGGTATAAACCTAAGAATTATTCCAATATTTCTGTAACCTCTGCAGATATCAGCAAAGATACTTTTTGTTGTTGTTGTGGCAGCCAAATTACACATATATTACATAACATACAATGATAAAAATGTTTTTGTTTTATTCCTTGACCCTGAAAACATAGGTGTAGAAACAAAAACTTTTCTGTTATCTCTATTAGTTTTGACGTGAACTGAGATAACAAAATTTTCAATAATGGCCGCCGAAAACATTCATATCATATTCTAAGGTCTGTTTTCTGGCCCAGAATCCCTTATTTGACTTTCATGCAATAGCAGCAATCCATTGAACTCTGAAATATTAATGCACAAGGATCGATGGACAACTTCAAAATATTTAACCTGCAAATTGGAAAAATTATGAAATTTTGAAAATTTGAAAGCGCCCCCTATGGTTAAAAAATCAGGTTTTTGATACAGTTTAGGATACTAACATATAGCTAAAAATTTATAAAATCAGTTTATGCTGAATAAGCATTGATATTATGGGACTTTTTGATAGTTATTTGGGACTAAAACTTGAAATATCATGAAATTACAGAAAAAATTGACTTTGACCTTGACCTTAGGCAGTGACCTTGACCCCCAATCAAAATAAAAATCATCCCAAGAGGTGCGGAATTGCCCAAAACATATAGTTAGACACTAAAATTGTCAAATTTGGACAAATCTTAGCAGAATTATGACATTTTTAGTATTTTTTAATTTTTTGTGAAAAGCAGAGAAATTTGCCACCCTCCGCTATCTAAAAATGCTAATATCTGGCTTATGAAGGAGTGTTCCACGCAACAAAAAGTGAATTTAGAATATTCAAGTCATGTGTAATCATCCTCCATCATAAAATTTTCAAACCATGCGCTGCGCTCTGGTTCCTATAGTGCTAAAGTTGGCATGTTTTCCCATTGAAACCCATGTTAAAGGAATTTTGCGCCACACTTGACACCCTATTTTCAAGTGGGGTAAAATCAAGGAAGAATTGAAATCACAGAAAAACGGACTTCACCAACCTTCATTATTGTGTCTAAAGGGCGTTTGGTGAAAATTTCGTTAAGATCCGGCTCGGGCCACGTTTCACCCCCCGCATGGTTTTCTCAGAGACAGCCAATTAATTTCTTCTTCTTGAAAACCAACTATCACCAATTTTTACTTGTTCAGCACTGAGCGTAATTCACTTATTTGAGCCACTTTCGGCTCTAATACTGAGTGTTTGGTGGAGAGACACTCTTTAACTTGAGTAGCGCTATACGAGCATACTTTTAAAACATCACAGTTTAGCTTTCTAGATATCATGTACAAATTCTCAGCAATAATGCTACGTCTATCTACCATTGACATTTTAGCTATATATTCTATGCTCTTTTTTTCTGACACTAACATACATTGAAACATTTTAATAAATCTAGAATACACTTGTTCGATGGCACTCAACCTTCCAATTAAACCTGGTAATAGGTTACAATGTGTTCACAATGGGAGATCTAATATTCGTTTAACGCACCTATTCCACATAGTTTCAAACTGCTTTATATTACGATCACTATTTAGTTCCATGACTATGTTCCATAGAAATGGCAACACCTGGTGTTAAATATATTTACAATCACATCTTTATCACACTTTCCTAGTACTGCTGTAGAATGGTTAACTCTATACACAAGATCACTCCTTTTCATTCTCACATCTGTCTTTTCAGTCATATCGCTATCTAAATAACACTTTTTACCCAGGCTAAACTTTTACCATCCATGTTTACAATAGGATTACAAAGAATTTTCTTACTGAAACGCATACACATTGTTTTGTCAGGATTATATTTAACATTATATTCATTACCGAATTTTTCACATTCTTCAATCATACTAGACAACCCTGATACAGTAGGCAATAACAAAGTTAAATCGTCAGCATATCCTATCGCTCCATAAAAATGCTGACCTATCCAACAGCCTTGACCTTTGCTCTCAAGCCTTAACAAAAGCTCATCTATATAAATACAGAATAATATCGAGGAAATTACCCCACCTTGTCTAATACCATTTGAAGTACTAAATTCATTTGACATATAACCTTTCCAGTGAGTCCTCATACGCTGTCTTAAATATAGGTCTAACAAAGTTCTTATAACAATAGGCGGAAGGCCTCTATTAATTAATAATAAAAATAGTTTATCATACTCTACCCTGTCAAACACTTTTGTTGCGTCAACATAACAAGAGCAAACATCAGACCCATTATTCTGATAATATCTGACAACTTCTTTCAATATTAAAGTACATACTGTAGTACTGTGCTTAGCTTTAAAAGCAAATTGCATATTGCTAGTACTTAACACCTTATTGTATCGAGAGAGTATAATTATGTCTATTACTTTTGAAAATTAGTTACACAAAGTAATACCTCTATAGTTGCTTATGTCACAGATAGTTTCTTATTATCTTTAGGGATAGATTCATTAGTACGACCAGCAAATCATTGGGCTGGTACCCATGAGTGATTACTGAAGTTAACAACAGTGATACATGCCTAACAAAACTTTCACTAGATAAAATTAGATGATTTGACATAAAACCATCATTTCCATCACTCTTATTTGCTTTTAAATTGTTGATTGCATTTACAACTTCATCATAATTTACAATTCGATCGCCCTCGTCACATGAGGCACAATTGTCTAGATATTTTTCTATATTATTCATATTTTTCTAAGCTCGATGGTACACTATTAAACAGACTTTGATATTTTGTTGCAAATTTTTCTGCAATATCTATACCTTCAACACAGTTATCTATGGCTACAGGAGTGCGGACTTTTGGCTCAAGTCTTTTTACCTCTTTAAAGAAATCTCTAGTATCATTACATGCTATAGCTTTAGCCATCTTCTCCTTTCTAAGAACATCATCTTTTCTCTTATTTCTTCTATTTGCATATTGTTTTTTAGTACTTTAATGACTTACAATGTTTATAATTGGCAAACAATTGATTACAGAAATTAGATTGGAGCAATTGATACCACTTTGATAGGGTTAAATCAATTTCTAATTGTAATTAAGGCAATCGATTCAAATCATTGTATAAAACTTGATTTCTATTATTTAATTCTTCTGTTTTTCGTGCAATCATTGTTCAATTATTCTTAGATTACACAAAATCCTTGTTGAATGTTGATAAATTGCAACATTTCAAAAATTAATAAGATACGATAGATTGGGGCTGTATTATGCATTGCAGACGGATTTACCATCCTTGCTGGATGGATTTACCAGCAACCTGGACGGATTTAGGAGCCCCAACCTGCATTTTTGGTTGCCATAGTTTCAGCAAAAATTATTTGAATCGTTTAACCTTTTTGGATGTTGATGGTAGCACGGAATTTGCAAATTTAAATTTTTTAAAACTATTCCCATTGTTTGGGAAATAGGGTTTTAGCCAAAAGTGGACTGATGTACCCTCCTTGACTCTATCTAAAATTTGGCACCTCTTGGAAGAATTTAAGTTAGTTTTCTGTTGCTATGGAAACAAAAGGTCAGTGCACCCAGCGCAGCTCAATTTTTTAGCTCAAATATAAGTGTCTGGGTGTGTAAATAATCGTAGGATTTACTGTAAATATGCAATTGATGATCATGAAAAATATTTTTTTGGCAGCTTGACATTATCTCAAAGTTTTTCTCTGAAATTTAAAGACACTATGAACCAGTTGAACCCCTGTGCTGAAGCAATCTCCAAAGTCCTCATAACTTAGCTGTTCCTAAATTGTTGAATTTCAGTGAATTTGGCTGCAGCTTCATTTCCAATTGTGAGTATGATCTCTTTAATTAGTAAACTGGTATATGTTTTAGAATCACCAAAAGCCACAGAAGGATCCAATGTTCTTGAGCACTGCCTCTGGGCAGTAGATTGTTTCGGTGAACCATTCCATGTGAGGCATCTGATGGAGAAAGTCTTTGGCAATTGCCTCAGCTGGTCACGTTGAAATATAAATAAATGTTAATTATATAATGGAGGTTATCTTGAGACAATGCTAGCCTATCAAGAAATATATTTTCTTGCAATCATTTGTTTTATTACTGTGAATTCTCTCACTATAAACAAAGCTAATTTGTTGAATTCGTTAAAGAAATTGAGCTGCGCTGGGTGCACTGACCTTCTGTATCCATGGTAACAGAAAAGTAACTTAAACACTTCCAACATTTTTGATTTTTTCAACATAGATAGTTAAATACCTGAAATTAATTCTGTGAAAATTTCATTTAGCTACTTCAAATAGAAAGGTCTGTCAAAAAAATTGGTCAGAACTTTTGGGACGCCCCTCGTACTCTGTACATTATAAAAAAGTGATATCTAGCTTGGCCTATATGTTATTTTTTGTCAACCAAGGCCTCAAATTAAAGTTACTCTGAATGATAGGTCAGGTCCTCACCAAAAGTTTTCCTAATTTTCACATTTTCTAATGTGTCTTGGAGGTACTCTCCTGTGTGTAAATTTTCTTTGATGTGGAAATAGCAAAAGATTAAAAATACTTGGAAATAGATTATCTGCTTCTAATGACCCTCTTAATGCCCTAAATGACCCTTAGATTTATTTCGGGTACGCATGGAAAAAAGTAACAGGCTTGATTGAAGTCAGCTTTGTGACGCCATCACCATTGTAAGAATTTGTTAATTTGTAACAATATACCAATAACAATGGTCTATGTGACGTCATCTATAACGGATGTGCTGGAGGTGGGAGGCACTATCAAGAAAAATAAAAATAAATAACTAATTAATTTGTTTATTCAAGGAAATACTTTACGATTTACTCAGAAATATTAAGGATCACAAGTTTACATTATAATACACAGAAATTTGCCAGTATATATAGAGCGATTTTATCATTGAGGGCAACTTTAAACGTTTTTACTAAATCTAACAATAAATTGAGAGAACTTGCACAACAGAAGAACTAAATTAGTGGTTAAATTTCTGAAATAAAAAATGACATAGGGCATCTTTCAGTCGGACACCTGTGTTCTAAAAACAGGACATCAAAGATACAGGTGCTTTAGAGTCTTCCTTTCAATTAAAAAAGCCCATATTAGAGCACAGAAGAGGTTAGGCTTACGCCTTAGTGAATGACAAAAAATCTGAAGTCAGATCAATACCGTAGGCCGACAAAAGATGCCTGAAACAAGACAAAATTCTACTAAAATTCACAAATTTCAGATACGAAATTGAGAGAAAAACGAGTTTTCAACCCCATTTATAGGTCCATGAAAACCCCCCTTATTTGTTAGTATCATGCTGATACTTTCTGAACAAATAAAGGAAGTGGTAAGCTAAGATTGGTACTAAGTACACTCCTGCTCATAAATATGGAATACTTTTTTGGAAAGAAAGTGTCAAATAAAAGTCAATTATAGAGTGTGAATGTAAGCAAGGTCCATTGTAAAGCTCTAGTCATCTTCTCTAATCACTCTTTGAAAGCCTCAACTGCATTTTTTGCAAGAATTTTTAATTTTTGGTTAAAATATGCACTTCACCCTTAAATACCCCCTGAATTTCCATATTTCATGCTGCTGTAACTTCTTGTGGGATTAAATCTGCAGCATCAGTTTTAAACGACAGCACGTTCTTCCCTTTAACAGTAATTAGAAGAAGTTTTGATTGAATCAAACCATCTCGATCTCCAGCAGAAGTAGCAAAAGTTATCAATTTCAATGGAGAATATTGAAGTATTCCATATTTATGAGATTTTGAATTTGAATTTGAATTATTCATTTATATAGAGCTACTTTTTACTCTAATGAATATCCAAGTGCGCTTTACAATGGGTACATCATATACATCATATATACACTAGGCACAGTGACAATTATGAAGAATGTGCCTATGATACGGTGTACATAGGTATAGGAGCTCACAATTGGCCAATACAGCCCAACAAAAAGTGTCCGAATCAAGGTAACACCCTCTAAGTGTCCGACTCAAAGAACATTACCCTATGTACTAACACGAGAGATCTCAAATGTGAGACAATGATGCAGAAAGAATCTTTAAATTTATGTAAATATATTGTCACCAAGGTCATAATGTCTAGATTCTAAGAAATCTAAAAAAAATGGCAATAACAAACTTTCATTTTCAAACTGCGGCAAGATGCCACCTGGCTACAGAAATTGCAGAGATCACCCAGTTCCAAATGTCAATGATAGTGATGAACAATGATGATAATCGCAAAAGTATTAATTGTAAACTATGAAAATCACGTCTAGCACACGTGGAATCTTCTACGCCACTTAAGAAAGGAATTTATGTTTAGGGCTGCATTAACAGTGCCAATTTTCAAAAAACTGACTAAAAATTGGGACTTTGAAGGCAGAAGTTGTAATGCTGATATGTGGTGCTAAGTTAGTTAAAAATTTAGTTTTCCATGTTTTTTAAATTTTTTTTTTATTATGTATTTAGTTGTGTCACATTTTATTATGTTTTTAGCAGGCTTGGGGTCAAGTACAATCAACTGTACTTGAGTCCTAGGACAAGTATATTGACATTTGGCAAGTACAAGTACAAGTACAAGTACAGCTTTTTAATAGAGTACTTGAGTCCAAGTACAAGTACTTTAGCTCAGGTACAAGTCCAAGTCCAAGTACATTCCTGGTGATAAATGAAGAAATAAAACTAGTTCAAAATACCGAAAATGTTATGAAATATATTATTGAAAATGTAGAGGAATTAACTTGATTCATTCAGAGTAAATTTTACTTGAGTAGGCCTTACTGTTAAATTAATATGAAACTAATGACAGAAAGATATTGTTCAGATAATTTTATATAACTTTATTTAATTAAGCTAGAATTCTCCTCAGTCCTTAAAAGACAGCCGTTTTGCAATGATTTTTCCTGTTTGAGAATTATGCTTTCGTTACAAAAACGAAAAAAAACTTTTCATTGGTCTCATAGCGGTCTCATGCCAAATTCAGTATATATATATATATATATATATAATATATTATTAATTAACACAGAAAGAGATGATAATTGAAAATGCAGGCTTCATAGGCACATTCTTACTGACCTAAATATAGCAATAAATCTATCAATCAGTCTCCCAATCAAGCAGTTTATCTATCTATCTATCTATCTATCTATCTATCTATCTATCTATCTATTTGTCTATCAATAACATTATATCTATCCATTGATAATATTATATCTTTCTATCTAAATGCCTGTCTACTTTTCTTAATTAACAATATGAGTAAAGCAATATATCCAATTTGGATATTTTTCTATCATAACAGCTGAAAAAAAAAATGAATAAAGTCAAATCAAAATTTTCGAATAATAGGCCTACAGTATATTAGAGGTGTGATGTGTATTATTAGCTAATTAGTAAATTAGACCCAAAATGATACAGGTATATTGTTGTTTAAGCAGGGTGAAAAACAATAGGGGCATGAAACAATAGGGGTACAACAAAAACAGAAAATATTATGCAAAAGAACTGTATCTGCTCTTATTAAGTTTATATGAAATCATTAATGAACTAATAATGTCAAAATAACATTTATGTCTACCTAATTTAGTACATACTTTCTCTTTTTGGAATTTTAAATTAACCGTTTAACAAAATTGTGGAATATTTATTTATGGATAAAACACTAACTTAGAAATACAAATTTGTTACAGCTTATTCCATGCTCATAGAACGTCCATTAATAGAAATTGACAGTATAATTTTTCATAGCTGTATTTTATTTTATGTGATATACAGGCCTATATTCAGCATTGAATGATTTCGGTTATGTGCACTTATAGCTTCCACTTGAAAAGATGTATGCAGAACTTTAAATACTTTTAAAATATCCAAGATATCACACCTGCTCCAAGCTGCTTTTGTATGAAATGCAATTCACATGTGTACATATATCATTTTTTAATTGCAATTAACAGCCTAATTCAACTCTTAATTCACATGCATTAACATTTGCATTCAGTTTGTCTATGTCAACATGAAGTTATAAAGATAATTAATAGCTATTCATTCTAGATGTGAAATACAAAAATATGGACATCACTATAATTGAATACAGTATCTTTTTACTTTTAGATCTTCCAAAGCTTTGATTGACTTTTCAATTTGGCCTGCATTTTTAAAGTACTTGCATGATGTACTTACAAAATACTTCAAGTACTTTTGATTCAAGTACAAGTCCAAGTACAAGTACTTCATTTTTGGAAGTTACGAGTCCAAGTACTGAGTCCAAGTACAGTACTTGACCCCAAGCCTTGTTTTTAGTTGTGTCACACAATAGCCTAAGGCTAATGTCCCCTGTTTTTTATGCGTGACGAAAAATAAAATTTTGTTATTGTTATTGAGATGAATTAATATTGAAGATATGTCACCCCTTAACAAATTGTGTCTGTAAAATCAACTTGTTACTCAGTTTGGTTAATGCACTTTTGAGCTTTTTGAGGGCTACACTGCTACTCCTTCAAATGCTGCTGTATTAAAGTCAGTTCTGTATATTTCATCCAAATTTTTGGCTTAAGGCTTCCAAGAAAATACGTCAAGGAAAAATCTTTTTTTTTCAGGGGGGTCACAGTATTTTTTAATAGAAAAAAATGCTATTTTTAGCTTAAAATCTGAAGAAAAACTTAAACAAAAGGCCGAGGGATGAATTTTAATGGTAGAAATGCAAATAAGGTGTCAAATGAAAGAAGAGAAGCAGCACTATATGATGCTGGAGGCGCTTTTTTTAATTTTGAATTTTAATCCCTGTTCCATGGGGTTTTAGTTGAAACTGAGCCATTTTTGGCATCTTTATTGTGCAAAAAAAAAATACTCTGAACAAAATTTTAAAAAGTGCCTCCACCATGATATAGAGCTGCTTCTCTGCTTTCATTTGACACCTTATTTGCATTTCTACTATTAAAATTCATCCCTCGGCCTCTATTTTAGTGTTTTTATCAGATTTTAGGCTAAAAATAGCATTTTTTCCTATTAAGAGTATTTGAATAACATGAATAGAATGTGATACAACTGTGGAAAGGGACATTTTGTGACAGTTTGACCTGATGACAGCCAAGCCAATGAACTCAGCAGGTTGAAGGGCAGGGGATATGGATTCTCAAGCCCAGGGCAGACTCTAACAAGGTGCTGCAGACATGAAGAGTTTCGGAGCTATGGTTAGAATTGCGACTGTATGACAGTCTAGGACTTTCAGAAGAAGCAACAGCTTGCAGAATTGTACAGCCCTCAGTAGATTTGTGAAACTTTCACAGGAATTGCACAGCCCTAAGAAGATTTGTAAAACTTTCACAGGAATTGCACAGGCCTCAGAAGATTTGTGAAACCTTCACAGGAATTGCACATGCAACCCTCAAAAGATTTGTGAAACTTTAACAAGAATTGCAAAGTTCTATAATAAAACCCACTCAGAGTGGTGGATCAGTCCACTGAAACCCATGAGTGGTCTGGCTGACCATGAGTTCCGACGCCAGCCAGACCACAAGTGGGTTTCAGTGGACTGATCCACCACCCTGAGTGAGTTTTATTTATATCCCACATTTTGACAACCTATGAGGGTATTTTAATGCTTAAATATGGATAATTAAAAATTATAATGACCTAATCACTTTGGTGGATGGATCTCATGTTTTGATGATGCCGAACCAATCAGATCAAACATATACAAAGGGTAGTGGATCATATAAAAATTAGAGATGGTGGATCATATTTAAATTAGCGATGGTGGATCATGAACTTATACCTCATGGGCTGTTCCTCGTGGGTTTTCCATTAGGATCACTGCAAACTGTGGGATATTTGTACTTAGAAGCTGCAGAACTTTATGCAAGTATTTTTAGAGAAAGAAGACATATGTGGGACTGCTGAATAAGTGAGCTCCAAGTATTTGGCCACACTACACCTGGTCAACCAATGACTTTTTCAATTAATTTGTTGTGACATAGCACTGACCAATGGCTCACAAACTTGACAAGTAATCACTGCAATGCTCAGAATAGAAAATGTCCTCACAGGTCTTATGCTAGAATATTATACATGTTTAGGATGAAAAATATAGGCATATGACATCATTCAAAGCAGTTAATTATAACTTTCTTTAATTTTTCACAGAGTCACGTACACAATCTGATGAAATTTAGTGAAGGCAAAAACGTATTTCATAAATTAAAGTCAGGCAATGCAATTTGAAAAAGACATAAAGAATTTATGATTTTGACTCCTAGTGGGCACTTAAACCCAGATACTTGGTATTCTTGCTCTTTTGGGAAAAGTCAAAGATATCCAGGTTCTTAACTGAGCAAAGCTGACCAAGCAAACATCGGTTGTCGGCCAAACACACAGCACATGCCTAGTGCAGAGGAGAGTTGGTGATATTGGATTTAGTAATATAAATATAGGAGCTGGCGACAGACAAATACAGCTGAAGTATTTGGAATAGGAATATAATTCTATACCTCCTACTATTCCCTCCAGATATAATGCATATTTCTATCTATCTGAACATCAATATTTTTTTGATTTCTTAAACATATTTTAAGGGGTGTTGACAGGAAATTAGATTTTTCTGCTCCACATATAAACTAACTAGAACACAGTGGGCAAAGGTGGCAGCACTAGCCATGCAAAATGTGGCTGTCTGCTTGTGTTAGGGTTCCACAAAAAATCACTTTTTGACATTTCAACAAAGTGTCATCCACTGCTTGCATAACAAATGAATAGAATTAGACCAACTTGACTTATCTAACACTTTTTACAGATTAAAATGTCAGTAATAAGAGAGTAATAATCCTATTTAGCCTTCTGTTTACTGCAACTGGCTATTCCAACACATGATCTGCCTCCCCCTGGGCCAGATTTAAATGGGCTTCAAAACATGATTCAAACCTTTCAAATTCCACAATACAATTCACTATGAGTTCTCAAAATTACTTCTGTTGAGTTCTTTGCAGCAGAAATTTCAGCACAAAGCACGAGGAATAATTCTGTAAAATTATTGTAGTCACTTCCTGAGATAGTATGTTTGCAACATAAGCAGAACATAGGGGCCCAGCCTGCATGGGTTGGAAATGATTGCAGGTGTGATAACTATTCTATTCACTAATCCCCTTGCTGGTTTTCAGTGGCTTTAATGCATGTGTATCCTAACATTGAGGAAAATAGCACAACAACACTTAAAACACGACTTTAAGCTGAAATAAACATAACTTACATACACAAAGCATTTGTTGTTAATGATGATGGGTTATTACAGATCTCTTATTTGTATGCCATGTTCTTTTCAACTGCCACAGTGCTCTTGTGATGTCAGTATCAGCATAATGAATTCACAGTTGGTATATTCACAGTTTCAGCTGTGTCACTTGGAACCCATACTGATCACACCATTACAAATTCACAATAAGCTGTTAGATTGTTGCTCAACATTGATTATCCAGTTTGATGTTTTGAATAAATCCAAAAGTTACAATAACCAGCTATATATAATGCATGGATTTCGTGTATAACTGCTATCAGTTTTAGCACTTTTACAACAAAACAAATTCATTCACTCTCACATTCATTTGTTGGTCTGAGAGGTTATCATGTGCTGCTCTGTCTTGGCAAAAATAATATACTCAGAAACCATTCAGAATTTAAGACCTAAGGGGGGTAGTTTTGCTTGGGGGCATCCTTATCACTGATTTCCAATAATGTTTATTTGGTGATCGAATTCTTAGCCTCCTTGTCTGGCCTTTTCCCAAATTTTTGGGGAGCAACTCCCCCCCACCCCCATTTCTCGTCCTCTGGTATGCCCATGCAACACCGCCACGTTCACTTCCAAAAAATCTTTCCATCATCCCCATTCCAGTCATCAATTCTGAACAGTTTCTTTGGCGAAGATCTCACCTAAAAGGCCGAAAGGCCACAAGGTGCTGCCCTCAAGGAGAAATTTCACAATAGGACACCATGAATGTCCATGATGGATCAAGCAAGTGGCTCAAACATATCACTTTCACCTGCTCCAACTGAATCAAACAACCATACCAATGAATGCAGATTAATCAATTGTTATTCACACTTAGACAGCCCATAAGCCTGACTTGTTGGTAGCAGTTTGAATCAACACTCAAGCTTGGAGTGCCAATACTGATGTCAGTATTCACAGCGAGCTTGAACAAACTTTGGGGTTAAAAAAATTGACCAAGAAAACGCTTAGCGCAGTGATGTAGAGGAAGGTCAGGCGAACATTTTGATGTATCAAACCAAAAAATCTGTTGGGAATTTTTTTAGATATGTTCAGTTTTAAACTTTTTATTTATCACATCCTATTGTTCTCATGGAATATCCATCTAAAAATTATCAAAACTGCCCATTGTTCCTGTTAGGTAATATGTAAGATAAAAGTCATTATTCAGAAGTAAAAATATTCAGTCATTGCCACGAGAGCAGGTACATACTACTTCATTCAGACTGACAGAGTGTGATAAACCTATAACAGCAAACATTTCTCAGAAAATTTATAAAATATGTTTATTTGCCAGCTTGTCCTCAGTTTCATCATTCTGGTGAATAATTGTAGTAGAACCTACCTCACTTTTGATCTCTGTGGTGTATTATTGAGGATTTTATGTGTTTTTAAAGAAATTTCACCACGGTAAAACAAGTACTTTTGCAACCATGTAAAGTGTAGCCAATGTTGAGTGAATCATCAGAAAACGCATAGATAGAACGTTTGGAAGCATTTAGTTAAGCATTTAGTAAAATACTTTGGCATTGCAGTCCTAATGTGCAATGGTTGTACATGTTTGTATTAACTATATTTTCTCATAATTTACTGAATTTATGCTATTTTTGTTGTTCTATACAATTAAAGATTGGTTGATTTTGGATGCCAGATAACCTACATCAACATTAAACACCCAACATCCATTTTAAGTACTCAAAATACATTAAGCATGTATATTACTGTTTATTTATAGCTTTTAATCTTATTTTTGTCTTTTTGTCCAATTGCAAAGACTTTTTATGTAATATCAGGGGATTCAACTTCATAATGAGGCAGATATTTACAAACATTATATGAATGCATTGTCTGATAATTTACTCAAATTTGTCTATCCTTTTACATTGTTATGAAATGCTTGTTTCGCGGAGGCAAAATTTGTGATAAAAAGCACAGAAAACTCAACAAAGCCTGTTACAATCACTTCAGCAAAGCCTTCAGTGATTAAGTCAGACACACCCACAAAGCTGACCAATGAACAGACATTCAAGCAAGTTATGCAAATGAGGCTGATTTCGCTGTTACGCACTTTCCCGTAAGGGTAACTAGTGAGATTCTTATATGAGTAGATAGGTCTCTCTGAGACCTTTAAAATGATGTCTCATACGTCTCTGAGGAGTGAATAGTTGCTTCGCAAATTGCCGGTAAACTTTTGAAGTGGAGAGAAATGCTGCACGCTGATTGGCTGAGACGCTCGTGACGTAAATCTATCATAATGCAGGGTTCCTGGAAGATTCGTCTAGGGTAGATTCTCTGGGTGGTTACAATGAGATGATGAGACCAAATTTGAAAAAATTATTTACCAGAATTATGTAACTAACACAACCTGGTATTGCAAACATTTTCTCAGGCCTTTAGCCAGAAATGTTAGATGTTATAGGTTTATCACACCCTGTCAGTCTGGATGAAGTGGTACATACTTTCTGCAGAGACAATGACTGCATATTTTTACTTCTGAATAATGAATTTTATCTTAGATATTACCTAACAGGAAAAATGGACAGTTTTGATCACTTTTTCATGGAGATTACATGCTAAGAATAGGGTGTGATAAATAAAAAATCTAAAACTCAAATATCTCAAGAAATTCCCAACAGGTTTTTTCGTTTGATACATCAAAATGTTCGTCTGACCTTCCTCTACATCACTGCGCTAATCGTTTTCTTAGTCAATTTTTTTAACCCCAAAGTTTGTTCAAGCTCGCTGTGTATTGCAATACTGACATCATCTGTGCATATATTCACATGGAACATGGCACACTTATACGAGATCTGTAATAATGCACAAGTGGGTGAAAGCACAGTAAGCGCCTCAATATAAGTGCAAGTGTAGTACATCAATTTGAAGCTACTAATGTATAGAATACAGAATTATGTTTGTCTGATAAATCAAGACAGGTATTTGCTGGGCTGCTATGTACTACATTATGAAAGTTCCATGAAAATCTAGGTTTTTCTGCTTTTAAGATTACTGATCCTCATTAGATACTTTGATCATTAAATCCATAACTGATAAATTCCTAGCTTAAAACTTCATAACTTTCCAAGTTTCCCAAAACTTCAAGAATGCGATAAACACATAGATGACAAACTCCAGATTTGAAAGTGGAAATAATCAAATACTAACTGCCTTGGCACAACTGCCTCAGCCTTTTTTATTCTCATTAACATGCATATTCAACAGCATCCATTAACAGCCCAAATGGCAGTCCCTTATTGGACCACACAAACACAAGCCAAGCCTGTCCCTACTGGACCGGCTCCCATTGGTCCACCACATCCCTGGTGGCCATAACTGGACCCCTATTGGATCCCTAATCCAGCCAAGCCAAGAACCCAAGCATGGAGCATCACTAGCCAAGCAAACCTGCTTCCCACGCTCCTGTTTTACCCAAGCTCCTTTATCAAAATACCCAAGCTCTTTTATCTCAAAGCCCAAATTCCAACATGACAGTTTTCATTGATGTTTCCCAGTTACTCCCTGGACTGACCCTTAGCATGGTTCTGGAATTTGATTCCCCAAGAGCAATCATGCCTCACAAGGTATTGATTGAAGAGCTATATGATTGCCCCTTGGGTCCTCAAAGGCCAGGTGCCAGAGTCAAATCATTAATTAATAGCTTTGCATTGTCAGCTCAACTTAACGGAAAGTGCCCTTTTTACAGAAGTGGTCATGATACCCCATTGTCCCCATGCTCAAGCTCCTTGACTGGCAGCATACAATACATCATACTTGAACACAATACAATCACAATACAATCAGTACAATACAACTAGGGTTCCTCAGTTGGCCCCCAACTGGCATCCCAATCACCCCTTTGCCCTGGGGTCATGCAGTGCAGTCCAGCACTGAACAGAATACAATTCTCAAATAATATAAAACAATTTCCAAAATAATACAAAATGTACAAATCTCTGAAATATTCATAAACTGGTATTTAGGTAACTTTAACTGCTAAAGGCCTCATGGACTTTACACTTCTTACCTCTATTTTGAGATAAATTGCTATGCAATGGCAATTTATCTGGTAATGGTTAAATTTTCCCTCCCCTTAGTTCCCATCCCCTTCCAACTTTCTTTTTCACCCCTTTTGTTTCCCTACTAACTACGTGATATTTAATATGACAGTGACATATGTCGAATGAACATGAAGAATGATATGGACAGCCCAGCTAATCAGGCAATGCGCATGGCAGAGTTCATCGTTAAAAGAAAATGTGATATTGTTCATGTATAGAGTCTGTTAATCAAGGAGTTTATAGTTTATATAAAAATATTGGTCCATGGGAAACGAGGTTGAGCGATCAGCATCTTCGCGTTCGTTTGTCTTCTCATCGTCCAATGGATCGAGGGCGTTAGAATGATGTCGTTTGTAGAACTGGATGAGTACTGGAATGACAGAATGAAAAGCTGGGCAGTCATGGTGTAATGATGAAAGGACAATTGGTATTGTCCTGAGGGCACTGCCTTGGGAGCGCTTGCGTGGCCAACGCTGAATAGGCTGTGGTCTCAGGGCAATACGTAGAAATACAACACATTTGTACACATTAGTAGAAAGGCACAGTACAGTGCTTGTTTAAAATAGTACATGAGATGCAGCTATATGGATCTGTGGATAAATTAGCTTATAATTTGACATAAAAGTCGACTGCTAGATCCACCATGTGGGCGACATTCCACAGATCACTGCATAATAGACAATACAAAGTAACATACATAAAATAAAAGACATTTAAGATAGTAATTAGACTGATCAATATAATTCTAGTGTACAATAAGACACGACATATAGATATATCTAACATCGATTTCAGTACCATCCCCAACGCAATACCCTGCGACAAATTGATACAGTAAACATAAGTAGGCCAATTCCTGGCAAATGAACACTGGATAAATGAATTAGGCATCCAGAGGAAGGTCCCTCCTGGCGAGACAGAAGGTCAGAACAACTAGTGGTAGCTACTACACTGCTGCTGGACCTCCTCTGGTGACGATCTCATTATCGGACTCGTCGTCAGAAGGAGAGGTGTATCTCACCATAGTGACGACATTCTGGGGGTTTTGAGTAAGTTGTCTCCTCTGGAGACACTTGGGACCATATCGGGCTCCCATGGCATAATAATAAAAGGCAAAGGCCATGACCAGTACCAGTAGCAGCAGGACTGTTCCAATGACGATTGACCACACTGGAGTGTGTCTGGTGATAGTGGCCCAGTGGCCATCGTTGAGCTGGAGTGCTTCAGAGAATAAGTGGGCACTAACCGAGGGAATCTTTACTTTGGAGGGAGACTGTAGTGCTGGGAAGGCTGCCAGCAGCTGTGGAGCACTCAGTGTGGCTGTGAAATTAGTGGGGGCATGTATGGTGATTTGAGGGAGGGTAATCTGTTTGGTTAAGTGAAAGTTTGAATGCATTCCAACTGGAATGTGTCACCCTCAATGACACATGGTGGCAAACACTTTATCTGGTAGGTACCGGGTCCCAGACGATGTGCTTGCTCCAGCTGGTTGGGACAACGAATTTTAACAAGATCCGACCAGATCGAAAGAAGGTACAGGTTTTGCGAGACCTGTACCACCTGTGTGACATTTTTGTGCTTGGTTATGGTAAATTCACATGCCTGGATTAGTTCTGTTTGATTGAAAATTAGTCCTCTGGCGCAACGATGGGCTGTGGCCTTGTACAAAGCCCCACTCTGGCAGACCAGAGGTTTATCACCAAAACAAGAAAATGGGGTAAACAGTTTACCCGTTCGTGTTGAGACACCATATTGGCTCTCCAATTCTATATGGGCGGACATCGCTGAGCTAGCTACTGGGACTGGCATGGTGTGCAAATTGAAATACAGGTAACTGTGCTCATTCAGCACTGGTAACGCCATTCTGTAGACTAAGTTATTCCCTGAGACCACTACAGGCTCTATTCTAATATAACGATATAGCCACAACAAGTCACTCACCGTAGCGTGGCCCGCCTTGGCCGTGTGCTCCACGATGCCCTGTAGTAGAGTTGGTGTCAGCACATCTTCGGTCAGCATTCCCCTCTCCAGCGCACTCCTTTGGGTGTGGAAGTGTCGGACCTGCTGCTTGTAGTATGCAAATGTGCGTTCAGCATCAGATACTGCCCTCTCCATCTCCAGGCGAACTTCAACGCGATGTAACCTCATGTCAATGCCGTTCACGTGGGTCACGATGTTGTTGACGTAATTGTCCACCTCTTTGACGTGGGCTTCCAACTGCCATAAAGCGTCCTGGGTCTTCCTAAGGTACATTCTGGTTTGGTCGACCACGGTCAGCATCTTGTGGGTGACGTGCATCAGGTCACCTGTTCTGCTTTGCAATTGCTTGATGGCGACCTGATACTGACGCACTTCATCTTGAGTGGCTGTGCCGAATAGGAATCCCATAAGACTGCCAACGGCATTGAAGAGGCCCCGTCTTTGCCTGGATGGAGAGTCTGTCTGAGCTCGATAGAGGACTTGTGGGTCTCCGGACGGCGTCGGGGTGTGGAGTCCTATCCTGCCATCCATGGCATCCAGTCGGTAGGACCACCCCAGTTGCACATGAGCATAGAACTTGATCTTCTTTTGACTGGCTCTGATGGCATCAATGAGATTCTGGAGACCTTGAGGAAACTCGGGGGCTTGGAGTGTGACCAACACGATCCAAGAGGCCCTGAGGGTGCGCAGGTCGGTGCCTCCTCTCACTAGTACTCCATCAAGCAGCGGTTGTGGTAGCAGGTCCGAGGTTAGGGGAGCATCAGTGCTGGCACCTTGGGTTGTCCGGGCGTGGATTAGGGATGCAGCTCCCAGTGAGATGAGCATCGTGAAGAACAGTTGCCAGGGGTGAAGAGTAGGATGCGATCCCATGGCGATGTCGATCGCACAGTACTTGCAAGTGTGTGGATGTTTGGAGTGTCTATTGACAAGTGGTCAGTGACAAGGAGGTAGGAGCCTTGTGCTGACAGAGTTCATGGAATGTCTCGGCACTTGGTAACAAGTTAGTCCAAATCCACAGTGGATAGTGGTGGTAGAGTGTAGGTTCTATGGAGTCAGGCAAGAGCAGAAGATGTGTCCAGCTTGAGGTCCCAGGACAGAATGGTTGTCCTTTGCTGTTCTGGGCAGATAAATGCGCTGCCTCTTTGGTTCTGGGTCACTGGAGGTGCCTCCCTCCTCCTGCGAGTGGTGGTCCCTCTTCATGGACGCTGGCTGCAATTCCATTGGCTCGTCTGGAGTAGGGGCAGGGTCCGTGTGCATGGCTTGGTCTGCCAGGACGTCATGGTCCAACGCTGCGCCACCCTGATTCTGCCGGACCTCTTGGTCCTGTGGCAAAGTTGAGGGGTCACGGTCTGGTGAGTCGGGTTGCTGTGGGTACCCAGCACCCTTGTGCCTCAACGGTGGGGGTCCACCATCAGTCAGTGGACTACGTTTTCTGCTGCCTGATGGACCATCAGGTGCCTGTTCAGGAGGTGATGGACCTGAGTGGGGATCAGTCTCCATCTTTCTGCCTGTGTGCTCGGCCGAGTCTGTGGCTGTTGCACTCTCTCTCTTTCCTTCATTCTCTCGCCTGCCTTGAATTTCTCTCCTTCCTTCAATCTCTCTCCTTCCTTCAATCTCTCTCCTTCCTTCATTCTCTCTCCTCCCTTCATTCTCTCTCCTTCCTTCTGTGTCTGTCCCCTCAGCCAATCGCCTGCGCTTTGGGGCTTTTGCTGCTCGCCTGCCAGCCGTGTCATCTTCAAAGGCCCCTGGTTGCATGGGCTGCACTGTGTGCTTCTGGCCCCGAGGACGATGCCACAATCGGTCTGACTGCTTTCTGACCTTCCTGACTGGTCTCAAGTTCACCCCATCCCAAGCCAAGTCAGGACTCACTAGCCGCACCTTATTCCTGTTAAGGATCTTTTGAGCGCCTGATGGCTGATGAGTCACCCAAATTACCTTCCCTCTGACTTGGGTCACAGTCCAGCGGGGGTCCCACTGGCTTGTGAGGGTTAGAGCTTCCTGCGCCTTGACAATCACAGAATCCCCTGGGGCTATGTCGTCAGCATTCTGTTTCTTGGCCAGTCGCTCGCGATTGTGCTTCCTGGAGTCACTGGTCATTTGACGTGCTTGAGCGAGAGCCTCGTAATAGTCATGCAAACGTCCCTGTAGCAGAGGAGCGTCCTGGTGTGTTGTGAGGGCTCTGTGAATGGGAAGGCGAGGATGTCTGCCAAAGTGTAGGAAGTATGGAGTGTGGCCTGTTGTGACTGAAGTGGAGGCATTGTAGAATGCCACGGCCTGGCCCAGCTGATCCTGCCAATCTGCCACTTTATTATTGACTAGCTTGGCCAATATGGACTTCATGGTGCGGTTGAAGCGCTCGACCTTCCCATTGCACTGTGGATTGTAGGGCGTGGTGCGGCGATGCTCCACTCCAATGCCCTCCAAATATGCTCGCATTGCCTTGGCATTTAGTTCCAAGCCGCGGTCCGTGAGCAAGCAATTGGGCACTCCAAACCTAGGGAAGTAGTCCTGTCTGAGCCTAGCCCAAACCGCTTCATTCGTTTTGTCTTTCAATGGATAACAGTCAGCGTATCCACTGGCATGGTCAATAAGCACCAGAATATAAGTGTTCCCTTGTGGAGAGGGCATCAGTGGTCCTACCAGGTCAGCTGATACGATTTGAGAAGGGCCTCGGGCGATGGGCATTTCGCCTAGGGGTGTGTGTACTTTCTGCTTGCTGTACACCAGACAACTGGGACAATTATGAACCCATCTAGTGACGTCCTTTCGCATGCCTGGCCAAACATAGGCTTCCTGGAGTTTCCTAAGAGTCTTCACATGTTACATGTGGCCTACCTCCTCATGTGCCCATTTTATGACCTGCTCCCTGTGGGGTTGAGGCAATACCAGCCTGGGGTAATCAGGGGCATATGCATGTGGACGCTTGACTGAATACAGCACCCCTTCTATGACTTCATAGTCGCTGTCCTCATCCACGGCCTCCAGCCATTGAGGCATGTCACGCTGCTGGTCCTTGATGGCCTGCAGATCCAGCTCTTCATGGATTATGGGATGCTGCTCCTCTGTCTCTTCTAGGATGGGGTACGTCTCCTCCAGGTGCCAATCCAGTTCATCATAGGTGGCCACTATTTCAGGCTCGATGCGAGAGAGCATGTCAGCTCTCACATTGTTCTTGCCTTTCCTGTAGCTAATCTTGCAGCCGTACTCAGCCAGCAAGATGGCCCACCTCTGGATCTTCGTGTTATGTAATTCTTTTGTAAATAAAGAACACAATGGTTTATGATCTGTGAACACTGCGAACTGAGCCCCATAGAGGTACGGCCTGAAAGCCTTGAGTGCTGTGATCAAAGCGAAGCCCTCACGTTCGATCGCAGCCCAACGTCGTTGCGTGCTGGACAGCAGCTTCGAAAGATAACAGATTGGCCTCTCGATCCCTGAATCCTCCTCTTTCTGTACTAATATGGCGCCACAAGCCACGTCACTCGCATCTGTATAGATTATGTAAGGCTGGTCAGTCCTGGGATGTGCCATCACTCGATCACTGCACAATATGTCCTTCAGCCGCTGGAAGCTATTTTGCATTTCATCAGTCCATTCATATCGCGCGTGCTTCTTTGTGAGGCGCACCAGGGGTTCAGATATCTGAGCGTAATTCTCCATGCATGAGCGATAATAGGAACTCATCCCCAAAAATCTACGAATGCCTTTCACCGTGGTGGGGGGTGGCATCTCCTTAATTGCCTTGACTTTGTCTGGGTCCGCCCTATGCCCTCGGGCGCCGACCACAAAGCCGAGGAGTTTTACCTCCTTTTGGCCAAACACACACTTTGTAGAGTTCAAAGTGAGATTGTATTTCCTCATACGATCAAATACCTCCTGCAGATGCCTCACATGGTCCTTTTCTGATCGGCTGAAAATTACCAGATCATCGACGTAACACATCACGCTGACGCCGATCAGCCCATGGAGGACCTTTTCCATTGCCCTTTGGAATTCTGCAGTTGCGTTGGTCATGCCCATGGGCATGGTCGTGAATTGGTATAGGCCCCTGTAACATGTAAAAGCGGTCTTGTGTTTGTCCCTGGGGTCTAGTGGCAGCTGGTGGAATCCGCTCTTCAGGTCTAGGGTTGAGAAGATCGTCGCACCCTGCAGCGAATCAAGTACCTCCTGGATCAAGGGTACTGGATAACTGTCCTTGACCGTGACCTTGTTAAGCTTCGTATAATCCACACAAAATCTTGGGGGGTCCAAGGGACATTTCTTTTGTACTAAGACTACTGGGCTAGCCCAAGGGGAAAAGGAAGGCTCGATAATCCCATCTGCCAACATTTCGTCCAATTTCAAGCCTAAAGCTTGCCTCTTCATGAATGGCACCCTATAAGGCCTCTGCTTGACTGGAGGGCCTGTGGTGTGGATCCTGACAGCTATCTCTGGATGCCTGCCCAGCTTTTTCCCAGCTGCACTGAAAACACTCTGATTCCTGCGGACGCATTCCATTATGTCATCTCCAGATCCCTGGATCGTGCATATTTCCACACCACTGCTTATAGGGACCAGTGGCAGCACCCTGCCATTCCACTTCAACTCCCCTGTGGAATAGTCCAATATAATCCCATCCCGCTTCATTACATCTCGTCCCAATATCAATTGGTAAGGCAATTCATCTATGACTACTACACTAATTGACCCTTGCCCCTCTACATGTATCTGGGTTTCCCCCCATACCTTTAATTCATGGCCGGTCACTCCTGTGAGTCCAGCTGTTTTTGTCACAATGGGCTGTCTGCCTGTTATTGTGCACATTGTCAAGAAATCACTGCGCCGCAACGCACTCCTCGTTGCCCCGGAATCTACGAGACTGCGCATGCTCAGTCCATGGGCAGTCAAGTGGACGAAGGCCTGGGTGGTCACGGCGCTCAATACCCCCCCTTTCGACCATGGGGTGGTCCTTGACGCCTGGTGGGAGGGCCTGGTCTTTGCGGACATTCAGCTTTCATGTGCCCAGCCCGGTCACAACGAGCACAGATGGGTCGGCCATCCTCAGTGAACTTCAACAGGGGGCGTCGTCTAGGAGGTGGGGGGCGGCTGGCTCCCTGGTTCCATTGTCCTCGTTCACGCCTGCCTGGCTCGGGGGCTCCTCTTGGTCCTCTCTCGGCGGCCATCAACTTGGTGAATTCTCTAGTCAGACCATTAATCTTTCTTTCAATTGAATCCAGCCTACTTTCACCACCCGTGGCTCCCTGTTCTTTGACAGCTGAGATGTCCATTGGCTCTTCTTGTCTTTCCGGAGGGGGGGCCTCTCCATTTAGAGCTCTATAGACACTGTAGCTGTCTGACTCATACTGGGCTACCGACTCAATTGCTTCCAAGTAATCTTTGGGGCCTCTCTCCTGCACCAGTCGCAGAACCAGTTTCTCGTCCTTTAGTCCCTTCATGTACGTGCGCAGCATGGTCCTTTGCTGGTCCTGATTTCTTTGGGTGGACGGATAAGCGAGGTCGGCTGTTTCCGAAAATCTTCGGCCATAAGTCGCAGTGGTCTCATATGGGTTCCTTTTGATCTGCTCTAACTCATCCCTGAGCTTCTCATCCTCATGCAGGGACAGGAATGTCTTCTGCAGGTGCTTCTGAACCGCGTTCCATTCGACGGCTGCTCGGTCATTCTGGCCTGCCAGGAACTTTTCCAATTCCAATCTAAGAGCACCCTCGGCTGTCAAGGACGCAATATACACCGTCCTGGTTGCATATGGGATAGTCAATTCAATGTCTCGGAACCATTCTCTCAGTCTCTGAGTGGAGGATCCATCACAATTCCTGATCCTCTTAGCCTGAGCCTCAGCCTTCCTCTGCTCTGAACCCTCGGCATACTGTTTAGCTTGAGCCTTTAAGTGAGCAACCTGCTCCTTCCTGAGGGCATGATCATCGGCTATTAACTTATTCATATCCATTTTTCGTCCCGAGATCCCTGACCTACAATCCCACTGCGTTTAGAGACCACTGTACTTCCTCACCGCCTCACTTCTATCTCCCCAGATTACTCGTTAGCGCCAGCGTGAACTCTCTCTCACTTAAAACTGATCTGCGTATTCCAAGACTTGGATTAGCAATTTAATGTCACTTACTGTGGTATTCTGTAGAGGCCGACAGTTGTGTCCCAGTTTCCTCAGTTCTTTGGTGATGAGAAGAGCATATGCGTCCCGCTGGGCTTGTGTGAATTGCTCGAGTCGTGCGGTGAGAATTTCTATGAACGGTTTCATTGTTCCTGTCGACAACGTCTAATCTCTCGATCCTTGGATTATGTAATGAGTCACAGTCGGGGTCACCATTTTAAGATTACTGATCCTCATTAGATACTTTGATCATTAAGTCCATAACTGATAAATTCCTAGCTTAAAACTTCATAACTTTCCAAGTTTCCCAAAACTTCAAGAATGCGATAAACACATAGATGACAAACTCCAGATTTGAAAGTGGAAATAATCAAATACTAACTGCCTTGGCACAACTGCCTCAGCCTTTTTTATTCTCATTAACATGCATATTCAACAGCATCCATTAACAGCCCAAATGGCAGTCCCTTATTGGGCCACCCAAACACAAGCCAAGCCTGTCCCTACTGGACCGGCTCCCATTGGTCCACCACATCCCTGGTGGCCATAACTGGACCCCTATTGGATCCCTAATCCAGCCAAGCCAAGAACCCAAGCATGGAGCATCACTAGCCAAGCAAACCTGCTTCCCACGCTCCTGTTTTACCCAAGCTCCTTTATCAAAATACCCAAGCTCTTTTATCTCAAAGCCCAAATTCCAACATGACAGTTTTCATTGATGTTTCCCAGTTACTCCCTGGACTGACCCTTAGCATGGTTCTGGAATTTGATTCCCCAAGAGCAATCATGCCTCACAAGGTATTGATTGAAGAGCTATATGATTGCCCCTTGGGTCCTCAAAGGCCAGGTGCCAGAGTCAAATCATTAATTAATAGCTTTGCATTGTCAGCTCAACTTAACGGAAAGTGCCCTTTTTACAGAAGTGGTCATGATACCCCATTGTCCCCATGCTCAAGCTCCTTGACTGGCAGCATACAATACATCATACTTGAACACAATACAATCACAATACAATCAGTACAATACAACTAGGGTTCCTCAGTTGGCCCCCAACTGGCATCCCAATCACCCCTTTGCCCTGGGGTCATGCAGTGCAGTCCAGCACTGAACAGAATACAATTCTCAAATAATATAAAACAATTTCCAAAATAATACAAAATGTACAAATCTCTGAAATATTCATAAACTGGTATTTAGGTAACTTTAACTGCTAAAGGCCTCATGGACTTTACACTTCTTACCTCTATTTTGAGATAAATTGCTATGCAATGGCAATTTATCTGGTAATGGTTAAATTTTCCCTCCCCTTAGTTCCCATCCCCTTCCAACTTTCTTTTTCACCCCTTTTGTTTCCCTACTAACTACGTGATATTTAATATGACAGTGACATATGTCGAATGAACATGAAGAATGATATGGACAGCCCAGCTAATCAGGCAATGCGCATGGCAGAGTTCATCGTTAAAAGAAAATGTGATATTGTTCATGTATAGAGTCTGTTAATCAAGGAGTTTATAGTTTATATAAAAATATTGGTCCATGGGAAACGAGGTTGAGCGATCAGCATCTTCGCGTTCGTTTGTCTTCTCATCGTCCAATGGATCGAGGGCGTTAGAATGATGTCGTTTGTAGAACTGGATGAGTACTGGAATGACAGAATGAAAAGCTGGGCAGTCATGGTGTAATGATGAAAGGACAATTGGTATTGTCCTGAGGGCACTGCCTTGGGAGCGCTTGCGTGGCCAACGCTGAATAGGCTGTGGTCTCAGGGCAATACGTAGAAATACAACACATTTGTACACATTAGTAGAAAGGCACAGTACAGTGCTTGTTTAAAATAGTACATGAGATGCAGCTATATGGATCTGTGGATAAATTAGCTTATAGTTTGACATAAAAGTCGACTGCTAGATCCTCCATGTGGGCGACATTCCACAGATCACTGCATAATAGACAATACAAAGTAACATACATAAAATAAAAGACATTTAAGATAGTAATTAGACTGATCAATATAATTCTAGTGTACAATAAGACACGACATATAGATATATCTAACATCGATTTCAGTACCATCCCCAACGCAATACCCTGCGACAAATTGATACATTAAACATAAGTAGGCCAATTCCTGGCAAATGAACACTGGATAAATGAATTAGGCATCCAGAGGAAGGTCCCTCCTGGCGAGACAGAAGGTCAGAACAACTAGTGGTAGCTACTACACTGCTGCTGGACCTCCTCTGGTGACGATCTCATTATCGGACTCGTCGTCAGAAGGAGAGGTGTATCTCACCATAGTGACGACATTCTGGGGGTTTTGAGTAAGTTGTCTCCTCTGGAGACACTTGGGACCATATCGGGCTCCCATTGCATAATAATAAAAGGCAAAGGCCATGACCAGTACCAGTAGCAGCAGGACTGTTCCAATGACGATTGACCACACTGGAGTGTGTCTGGTGATAGTGGCCCAGTGGCCATCGTTGAGCTGGAGTGCTTCAGAGAATAAGTGGGCACTAACCGAGGGAATCTTTACTTTGGAGGGAGACTGTAGTGCTGGGAAGGCTGCCAGCAGCTGTGGAGCACTCAGTGTGGCTGTGAAATTAGTGGGGGCATGTATGGTGATTTGAGGGAGGGTAATCTGTTTGGTTAAGTGAAAGTTTGAATGCATTCCAACTGGAATGTGTCACCCTCAATGACACATGGTGGCAAACACTTTATCTGGTAGGTACCGGGTCCCAGACGATGTGCTTGCTCCAGCTGGTTGGGACAACGAATTTTAACAAGATCCGACCAGATCGAAAGAAGGTACAGGTTTTGCGAGACCTGTACCACCTGTGTGACATTTTTGTGCTTGGTTATGGTAAATTCACATGCCTGGATTAGTTCTGTTTGATTGAAAATTAGTCCTCTGGCGCAACGATGGGCTGTGGCCTTGTACAAAGCCCCACTCTGGCAGACCAGAGGTTTATCACCAAAACAAGAAAATGGGGTAAACAGTTTACCCGTTCGTGTTGAGACACCATATTGGCTCTCCAATTCTATATGGGCGGACATCGCTGAGCTAGCTACTGGGACTGGCATGGTGTGCAAATTGAAATACAGGTAACTGTGCTCATTCAGCACTGGTAACGCCATTCTGTAGACTAAGTTATTCCCTGAGACCACTACAGGCTCTATTCTAATATAACGATATAGCCACAACAAGTCACTCACCGTAGCGTGGCCCGCCTTGGCCGTGTGCTCCACGATGCCCTGTAGTAGAGTTGGTGTCAGCACATCTTCGGTCAGCATTCCCCTCTCCAGCGCACTCCTTTGGGTGTGGAAGTGTCGGACCTGCTGCTTGTAGTATGCAAATGTGCGTTCAGCATCAGATACTGCCCTCTCCATCTCCAGGCGAACTTCAACTCTATGTAACCTCATGTCAATGCCGTTCACGTGGGTCACGATGTTGTTGACGTAATTGTCCACCTCTTTGACGTGGGCTTCCAACTGCCATAAAGCGTCCTGGGTCTTCCTAAGGTACATTCTGGTTTGGTCGACCACGGTCAGCATCTTGTGGGTGACGTGCATCAGGTCACCTGTTCTGCTTTGCAATTGCTTGATGGCGACCTGATACTGACGCACTTCATCTTGAGTGGCTGTGCCGAATAGGAATCCCATAAGACTGCCAACGGCATTGAAGAGGCCCCGTCTTTGCCTGGATGGAGAGTCTGTCTGAGCTCGATAGAGGACTTGTGGGTCTCCGGACGGCGTCGGGGTGTGGAGTCCTATCCTGCCATCCATGGCATCCAGTCGGTAGGACCACCCCAGTTGCACATGAGCATAGAACTTGATCTTCTTTTGACTGGCTCTGATGGCATCAATGAGATTCTGGAGACCTTGAGGAAACTCGGGGGCTTGGAGTGTGACCAACACGATCCAAGAGGCCCTGAGGGTGCGCAGGTCGGTGCCTCCTCTCACTAGTACTCCATCAAGCAGCGGTTGTGGTAGCAGGTCCGAGGTTAGGGGAGCATCAGTGCTGGCACCTTGGGTTGTCCGGGCGTGGATTAGGGATGCAGCTCCCAGTGAGATGAGCATCGTGAAGAACAGTTGCCAGGGGTGAAGAGTAGGATGCGATCCCATGGCGATGTCGATCGCACAGTACTTGCAAGTGTGTGGATGTTTGGAGTGTCTATTGACAAGTGGTCAGTGACAAGGAGGTAGGAGCCTTGTGCTGACAGAGTTCATGGAATGTCTCGGCACTTGGTAACAAGTTAGTCCAAATCCACAGTGGATAGTGGTGGTAGAGTGTAGGTTCTATGGAGTCAGGCAAGAGCAGAAGATGTGTCCAGCTTGAGGTCCCAGGACAGAATGGTTGTCCTTTGCTGTTCTGGGCAGATAAATGCGCTGCCTCTTTGGTTCTGGGTCACTGGAGGTGCCTCCCTCCTCCTGCGAGTGGTGGTCCCTCTTCATGGACGCTGGCTGCAATTCCATTGGCTCGTCTGGAGTAGGGGCAGGGTCCGTGTGCATGGCTTGGTCTGCCAGGACGTCATGGTCCAACGCTGCGCCACCCTGATTCTGCCGGACCTCTTGGTCCTGTGGCAAAGTTGAGGGGTCACGGTCTGGTGAGTCGGGTTGCTGTGGGTACCCAGCACCCTTGTGCCTCAACGGTGGGGGTCCACCATCAGTCAGTGGACTACGTTTTCTGCTGCCTGATGGGCCATCAGGTGCCTGTTCAGGAGGTGATGGACCTGAGTGGGGATCAGTCTCCATCTTTCTGCCTGTGTGCTCGGCCGAGTCTGTGGCTGTTGCACTCTCTCTCTTTCCTTCATTCTCTCGCCTGCCTTGAATTTCTCTCCTTCCTTCAATCTCTCTCCTTCCTTCAATCTCTCTCCTTCCTTCATTCTCTCTCCTCCCTTCATTCTCTCTCCTTCCTTCTGTGTCTGTCCCCTCAGCCAATCGCCTGCGCTTTGGGGCTTTTGCTGCTCGCCTGCCAGCCGTGTCATCTTCAAAGGCCCCTGGTTGCATGGGCTGCACTGTGTGCTTCTGGCCCCGAGGACGATGCCACAATCGGTCTGACTGCTTTCTGACCTTCCTGACTGGTCTCAAGTTCACCCCATCCCAAGCCAAGTCAGGACTCACTAGCCGCACCTTATTCCTGTTAAGGATCTTTTGAGCGCCTGATGGCTGATGAGTCACCCAAATTACCTTCCCTCTGACTTGGGTCACAGTCCAGCGGGGTCCCACTGGCTTGTGAGGGTTAGAGCTTCCTGCGCCTTGACAATCACAGAATCCCCTGGGGCTATGTCGTCAGCATTCTGTTTCTTGGCCAGTCGCTCGCGATTGTGCTTCCTGGAGTCACTGGTCATTTGACGTGCTTGAGCGAGAGCCTCGTAATAGTCATGCAAACGTCCCTGTAGCAGAGGAGCGTCCTGGTGTGTTGTGAGGGCTCTGTGAATGGGAAGGCGAGGATGTCTGCCAAAGTGTAGGAAGTATGGAGTGTGGCCTGTCGTGACTGAAGTGGAGGCATTGTAGAATGCCACGGCCTGGCCCAGCTGATCCTGCCAATCTGCCACTTTATTATTGACTAGCTTGGCCAATATGGACTTCATGGTGCGGTTGAAGCGCTCGACCTTCCCATTGCACTGTGGATTGTAGGGCGTGGTGCGGCGATGCTCCACTCCAATGCCCTCCAAATATGCTCGCATTGCCTTGGCATTTAGTTCCAAGCCGCGGTCCGTGAGCAAGCAATTGGGCACTCCAAACCTGGGGAAGTAGTCCTGTCTGAGCCTAGCCCAAACCGCTTCATTCGTTTTGTCTTTCAATGGATAACAGTCAGCGTATCCACTGGCATGGTCAATAAGCACCAGAATATAAGTGTTCCCTTGTGGAGAGGGCATCAGTGGTCCTACCAGGTCAGCTGATACGATTTGAGAAGGGCCTCGGGCGATGGGCATTTCGCCTAGGGGTGTGTGTACTTTCTGCTTGCTGTACACCAGACAAGTGGGACAATTATGAACCCATCTAGTGACGTCCTTTCGCATGCCTGGCCAAACATAGGCTTCCTGGAGTTTCCTAAGAGTCTTCACATGTTACATGTGGCCTACCTCCTCATGTGCCCATTTTATGACCTGCTCCCTGTGGGGTTGAGGCAATACCAGCCTGGGGTAATCAGGGGCATATGCATGTGGACGCTTGACTGAATACAGCACCCCTTCTATGACTTCATAGTCGCTGTCCTCATCCACGGCCTCCAGCCATTGAGGCATGTCACGCTGCTGGTCCTTGATGGCCTGCAGATCCAGCTCTTCATGGATTATGGGATGCTGCTCCTCTGTCTCTTCTAGGATGGGGTACGTCTCCTCCAGGTGCCAATCCAGTTCATCATAGGTGGCCACTATTTCAGGCTCGATGCGAGAGAGCATGTCAGCTCTCACATTGTTCTTGCCTTTCCTGTAGCTAATCTTGCAGCCGTACTCAGCCAGCAAGATGGCCCACCTCTGGATCTTCGTGTTATGTAATTCTTTTGTAAATAAAGAACACAATGGTTTATGATCTGTGAACACTGCGAACTGAGCCCCATAGAGGTACGGCCTGAAAGCCTTGAGTGCTGTGATCAAAGCGAAGCCCTCACGTTCGATCGCAGCCCAACGTCGTTGCGTGCTGGACAGCAGCTTCGAAAGATAACAGATTGGCCTCTCGATCCCTGAATCCTCCTCTTTCTGTACTAATATGGCGCCACAAGCCACGTCACTCGCATCTGTATAGATTATGTAAGGCTGGTCAGTCCTGGGATGTGCCATCACTCGATCACTGCACAATATGTCCTTCAGCCGCTGGAAGCTATTTTGCATTTCATCAGTCCATTCATATCGCGCGTGCTTCTTTGTGAGGCGCACCAGGGGTTCAGATATCTGAGCGTAATTCTCCATGCATGAGCGATAATAGGAACTCATCCCCAAAAATCTACGAATGCCTTTCACCGTGGTGGGGGGTGGCATCTCCTTAATTGCCTTGACTTTGTCTGGGTCCGCCCTATGCCCTCGGGCGCCGACCACAAAGCCGAGGAGTTTTACCTCCTTTTGGCCAAACACACACTTTGTAGAGTTCAAAGTGAGATTGTATTTCCTCATACGATCAAATACCTCCTGCAGATGCCTCACATGGTCCTTTTCTGATCGGCTGAAAATTACCAGATCATCGACGTAACACATCACGCTGACGCCGATCAGCCCATGGAGGACCTTTTCCATTGCCCTTTGGAATTCTGCAGTTGCGTTGGTCATGCCCATGGGCATGGTCGTGAACTGGTATAGGCCCCTGTAACATGTAAAAGCGGTCTTGTGTTTGTCCCTGGGGTCTAGTGGCAGCTGGTGGAATCCGCTCTTCAGGTCTAGGGTTGAGAAGATCGTCGCACCCTGCAGCGAATCAAGTACCTCCTGGATCAAGGGTACTGGATAACTGTCCTTGACCGTGACCTTGTTAAGCTTCGTATAATCCACACAAAATCTTGGGGGGTCCAAGGGACATTTCTTTTGTACTAAGACTACTGGGCTAGCCCAAGGGGAAAAGGAAGGCTCGATAATCCCATCTGCCAACATTTCGTCCAATTTCAAGCCTAAAGCTTGCCTCTTCATGAATGGCACCCTATAAGGCCTCTGCTTGACTGGAGGGCCTGTGGTGTGGATCCTGACAGCTATCTCTGGATGCCTGCCCAGCTTTTTCCCAGCTGCACTGAAAACACTCTGATTCCTGCGGACGCATTCCATTATGTCATCTCCAGATCCCTGGATCGTGCATATTTCCACACCACTGCTTATAGGGACCAGTGGCAGCACCCTGCCATTCCACTTCAACTCCCCTGTGGAATAGTCCAATATAATCCCATCCCGCTTCATTACATCTCGTCCCAATATCAATTGGTAAGGCAATTCATCTATGACTACTACACTAATTGACCCTTGCCCCTCTACATGTATCTGGGTTTCCCCCCATACCTTTAATTCATGGCCGGTCACTCCTGTGAGTCCAGCTGTTTTTGTCACAATGGGCTGTCTGCCTGTTATTGTGCACATTGTCAAGAAATCACTGCGCCGCAACGCACTCCTCGTTGCCCCGGAATCTACGAGACTGCGCATGCTCAGTCCATGGGCAGTCAAGTGGACGAAGGCCTGGGTGGTCACGGCGCTCAATACCCCCCCTTTCGACCATGGGGTGGTCCTTGACGCCTGGTGGGAGGGCCTGGTCTTTGCGGACATTCAGCTTTCATGTGCCCAGCCCGGTCACAACGAGCACAGATGGGTCGGCCATCCTCAGTGAACTTCAACAGGGGGCGTCGTCTAGGAGGTGGGGGGCGGCTGGCTCCCTGGTTCCATTGTCCTCGTTCACGCCTGCCTGGCTCGGGGGCTCCTCTTGGTCCTCTCTCGGCGGCCATCAACTTGGTGAATTCTCTAGTCAGACCATTAATCTTTCTTTCAATTGAATCCAGCCTACTTTCACCACCCGTGGCTCCCTGTTCTTTGACAGCTGAGATGTCCATTGGCTCTTCTTGTCTTTCCGGAGGGGGGGCCTCTCCATTTAGAGCTCTATAGACACTGTAGCTGTCTGACTCATACTGGGCTACCGACTCAATTGCTTCCAAGTAATCTTTGGGGCCTCTCTCCTGCACCAGTCGCAGGACCAGTTTCTCGTCCTTTAGTCCCTTCATGTACGTGCGCAGCATGGTCCTTTGCTGGTCCTGATTTCTTTGGGTGGACGGATAAGCGAGGTCGGCTGTTTCCGAAAATCTTCGGCCATAAGTCGCAGTGGTCTCATATGGGTTCCTTTTGATCTGCTCTAACTCATCCCTGAGCTTCTCATCCTCATGCAGGGACAGGAATGTCTTCTGCAGGTGCTTCTGAACCGCGTTCCATTCGACGGCTGCTCGGTCATTCTGGCCTGCCAGGAACTTTTCCAATTCCAATCTAAGAGCACCCTCGGCTGTCAAGGACGCAATATACACCGTCCTGGTTGCATATGGGATAGTCAATTCAATGTCTCGGAACCATTCTCTCAGTCTCTGAGTGGAGGATCCATCACAATTCCTGATCCTCTTAGCCTGAGCCTCAGCCTTCCTCTGCTCTGAACCCTCGGCATACTGTTTAGCTTGAGCCTTTAAGTGAGCAACCTGCTCCTTCCTGAGGGCATGATCATCGGCTATTAACTTATTCATATCCATTTTTCGTCCCGAGATCCCTGACCTACAATCCCACTGCGTTTAGAGACCACTGTACTTCCTCACCGCCTCACTTCTATCTCCCCAGATTACTCGTTAGCGCCAGCGTGAACTCTCTCTCACTTAAAACTGATCTGCGTATTCCAAGACTTGGATTAGCAATTTAATGTCACTTACTGTGGTATTCTGTAGAGGCCGACAGTTGTGTCCCAGTTTCCTCAGTTCTTTGGTGATGAGAAGAGCATATGCGTCCCGCTGGGCTTGTGTGAATTGCTCGAGTCGTGCGGTGAGAATTTCTATGAACGGTTTCATTGTTCCTGTCGACAACGTCTAATCTCTCGATCCTTGGATTATGTAATGAGTCACAGTCGGGGTCACCATTTTAAGATTACTGATCCTCATTAGATACTTTGATCATTAAGTCCATAACTGATAAATTCCTAGCTTAAAACTTCATAACTTTCCAAGTTTCCCAAAACTTCAAGAATGCGATAAACACATAGATGACAAACTCCAGATTTGAAAGTGGAAATAATCAAATACTAACTGCCTTGGCACAACTGCCTCAGCCTTTTTTATTCTCATTAACATGCATATTCAACAGCATCCATTAACAGCCCAAATGGCAGTCCCTTATTGGACCACACAAACACAAGCCAAGCCTGTCCCTACTGGACCGGCTCCCATTGGTCCACCACATCCCTGGTGGCCATAACTGGACCCCTATTGGATCCCTAATCCAGCCAAGCCAAGAACCCAAGCATGGAGCATCACTAGCCAAGCAAACCTGCTTCCCACGCTCCTGTTTTACCCAAGCTCCTTTATCAAAATACCCAAGCTCTTTTATCTCAAAGCCCAAATTCCAACATGACAGTTTTCATTGATGTTTCCCAGTTACTCCCTGGACTGACCCTTAGCATGGTTCTGGAATTTGATTCCCCAAGAGCAATCATGCCTCACAAGGTATTGATTGAAGAGCTATATGATTGCCCCTTGGGTCCTCAAAGGCCAGGTGCCAGAGTCAAATCATTAATTAATAGCTTTGCATTGTCAGCTCAACTTAACGGAAAGTGCCCTTTTTACAGAAGTGGTCATGATACCCCATTGTCCCCATGCTCAAGCTCCTTGACTGGCAGCATACAATACATCATACTTGAACACAATACAATCACAATACAATCAGTACAATACAACTAGGGTTCCTCAGTTGGCCCCCAACTGGCATCCCAATCACCCCTTTGCCCTGGGGTCATGCAGTGCAGTCCAGCACTGAACAGAATACAATTCTCAAATAATATAAAACAATTTCCAAAATAATACAAAATGTACAAATCTCTGAAATATTCATAAACTGGTATTTAGGTAACTTTAACTGCTAAAGGCCTCATGGACTTTACATACTGAAATGGACCATTGGCTTTTCGACCGTTTTCGCTGATGTGATATGGACAGTTTGCATATACTGTGACAAATTCAACTTTTGAGCCTTGTCAGCATTCACTAAAATAATCGAAATTTGTCACGAAACATGGTATCCCTGCTTTATTTGTGACATACCAGACCGCCAAACATCAGTCCTCAGACTAATCTGAACACTTTTGTGGACGTAATGGACGGACACTTACACTTTTTAGCCTGGTGTCCAGTGTATTAGTTAAATTCATCGTGTTTTTTAATTTTTCAGTTGCATACATAGGTAGAGAGAGATAGACATGCATTTCCATGCCAGTTGACGTGTTACCTGGTCTTTAATTCATTTAAATTACCAAAAAATGGGTTGTGGACGTAATGGACGGACATCGATTTTAGCCATTAAAGCTTCTTGTATCTTACAATCATCAGTGGCCATCGGATTTTTTTCCCTGAAATTCATTAAACCAATATCATATCTAGGCAAAAGCACCAAATTCAGCTAATTATTGCATAAAAATACCCTCCAGCCAGCCTTTTGAACCCCTGACTGTAAATTTGCAAAAATATGGTTACAAGCAGACCTTTCCTTTGGACGTCATGGCTGCCATAATCATCACATTGAAAAGTCAGCCAATGGTCCCTACAGGAGGCCAGGGAGGTACAGTAAACAGATAATGTCACCAGCAGAATGTGAACTAAATATTTGGCTACAGCATTGCTGCAATAGACAGTGCTTCAGAAAAAGGGCCACTGGTTACATGCTAAAATTGACAGATTATACCCACTTTAAAGGTCTGCCCAGAGCATGGTTTTAGTTGTATGCTCATGAAAAATGCCAAAATTTCTCAGATTTACTTGTTGATCAAGCTTAAATACTGCATTGTTTCTTCTTAATGCCAGAAATTGGTTTCTAGGACCCTAGATTTACTTTTATCTGATCAAAACGCAATTGAGGCCTTTACTGTGTAATCTTAAATGGTTTGCTAATCAATGTCAACTTGGTTCATAATTGTTGTGTGTTACATATAATTGATTGTTTCAGTTTTCTTCACTGAACCAGTAAAGCACTTCAAGTGACAAATCCCTATAGAACCTCACAGGAGTTCATGTCAAAGCCTATGAATATTTATATATCTCTAGCTTTGTAGGCATGTAGGAACAGGTCCCGTGAATTTGTAGGTTGCCTTCACCAGTCAAAATAATCCGCCTGTACATGTACACAGGATATGTATATGTGTAGCAAATTCTTCCTTATCTTGAATAAGATTTTTCTGTTTACAATTACTATTTATTCACAAATATGAGCTCCATAAATGGTGTGATGTATACTGAAGAAATGTGACGCCTTGCATTTCATCAGTAAATCAATTTGTTAGGTGAGAACGACACGGATAGAATTGGATACACCTGGCTCAGAACAAAGCTATGGAAAGGGAGATTTGGTGACAGTTTGACCTGACAAATAAATGACCTGTAGGTTATAGTCAAATGAAATGTGTCACTTTTTAATTTTGTATCCTTGCCTTTTCTCAAAGGTCATTCCTGTAGTTGATGATCTTCTGATTATAGATATTTCCTCCTCTGAACCTCGTTTCAGATCAATTGATGTTTCTTGGAAAGCCCAACCTTGTTGAATTTAATCAGGAGGTTGATACCGGTAAAAAATAGCCGATACATGAGATGATCTTGATCTATGGTGGCTTTATGCAGCCAATCTCCAGACAACCTGGGCTTGCAAAAGCCACCCATGAGTTAAATAGGTCCGCAGTGCTCTGCAGTGTGAAGAAGGTGATAGTGTACAGATGATGAAGTGGTAGTTTGGCAGTGACTATGAGGGCTTAACATCTATAAATCCTGCGTGAAGAAACCCATACATGAAGTTCCAACCAAAATAATGCGCTTCCCAGAAAATTTCATTTCATTTGTCAACTGAAATTCTTATGAGTTCCAAGAAGACTCCTAACATAATACTCAATCTGATTTTCTCACCAGCAAGCAATATCTGAGTAATAAACAGAATTTGATAGTTATTCAATTACACTTCAGAAGCAATGAGAAATTTTCTTGTTGAATATCTATTGTATTGACGTAAACCAGTTTGCTGCAGAAACAGCAGAGAATGAGATTACTTATTTCATTTAACCAAGAGGCTCCAATCATAAATTTGCAAAATAAACAGTACTGCGGAATATTTAACCTGAATGAGCAGATTTCATGTCATGTGAAGTGTTAGTCCACCATTTGATAAATACAAACACGCATGAGATCTATATTTACAACACTGAAAAATTTGAAACTTTGAGTCAGCTTTAACGATGAGTGAGATGGTTACACATTTCTGTTGAGCAGGTATAGTTATTTGTTTCAGCTAGCAAAGATAAACTGTCAATTATTATAACATAAAACAACAAGCTATGCTAGCTCAAAGGAATTGTGCAACCACCTCACTCAATCATTTAAGCTGACTCAAAACTCAAATTTTTCCAGTGAAGGTCAACAAGAGCAGACCTCATTTAAGAGCATCATTGAAACATGAATATCAATAATGATGACTTTCATGATTTATCCACAATTCCATGCCTTGTAGGGTTTCTATTTTTTTTGTCTGAAATGATAGATTATTCTAGGAACTATATACTTTATATTCAATAGGTCATGAATTTTAACAATACTCTTTTCTGCTAATGTTATAATAACTTGCTGCTTTTGGCACATAAATCTTTTCATGAAGAAGAAACCAGTATCAAGAAAGGGAAGCTTACAAACATCTTCAAACAAGGGGGAAAAATTGACATCCATCATCTCACTGTGATATCAGATCTCTCTCTGTTGACTGCTTCTTTCCTGTTGTTTTTCCTGCATCCATATCTCTCCTTCTCTCTCTCTTGCTTGCCATTGTTATTGGCTCTGCTTCTTTCCTGTTGTTTTTCCTGCATCCATATCTCTCCTTCTCTCTCTCTTGCTTGCCATTGTTATTGGCTCTGAGAACAAAGTACTGCATCCATATCTCTCCTTCTCTCTCTCTTGCTTGCCATTGTTATTGGCTCTGCTTCTTTCCTGTTGTTTTTCCTGCATCCATATCTCTCCTTCTCTCTCTCTTGCTTGCCATTGTTATTGGCTCTGCTTCTTTTCTGTTGTTTTTCCTGCATCCATATCTCTCCTTCTCTCTCTTGTTTGCCATTGTTATTGGCTCTGCTTCTTTTCTGTTGTTTTTCCTGCATCCATATCTCTCCTTCTCTCTCTCTTGCTTGCCATTGTTATTGGCTCTGAGAACAAAGTACTGCATACAGATTACTGGAGCAATGCAATTCATAGCAATCCACAGTACCCACACTATACCATTGATGTTCTGAATTTTTTTTGCAGGGCTGTAACAGATGAAAATACATTTTATTCAAACTGCTGGTATTGTTTACCAGATATATATATATAATATCAAACATTTTATACGGCACTGTCCTGTTTCCAAACATCTAGACAGGGGTTAGGCCAAATTTCATTTCAGCTCTGGCCAAGTCACCAGATGTGTTAGATGTGTTATGATGCCAATGACTTGTCATAAATACAGGTATTTCAATTGTGCATTTGCCAATACAGTTCTATAGACTGGCATTCGTATGGTGATGGGGGGGGAGAAAGAAAAAATAGATAAACTGAAGACTTCTGTAGAGAAAATAATTTGGGTTATACTGCATGTGGTAATGATTTAACCATCATTATTTTAAATAATACCATAATTGATAGATAGATATCTAGATCTATATATATGGTAAGTGGAGCCCTCTTGGCATAGTTCTGGTAGCTCACCAGAGATCGATGAGATGGGAATGAGAAGGATTGAGTCCTCAACATTTATCCCATGTGAGGGATCTTTTACTTGCCTAGTTAAATGAGATTGGTTTTAAGACAGAAAAGCTTGCCTTGTTATTACAAATTTCTTATATTAGTTTGCCATTTTCCATGTGAATAGACGCAGTCATGATGGTATTCCAATATATAATACTGACATCACTATTGGCACTCCCAGCTTAAATGTTGATTCCAACTGCTACCAACAAATCAGGCTTAGGGGCTGTCTTAGTGTGAATAACAATTGATTAATCTACATTCATTGGTATAGTTGTTTGGATTTAGTTAGAACAGGCGAAACTGATATATAATTACTCCCCAAAAAATGGGAAAAAGGCCAGGCAAGGAGGCCAAGAATTCAATCATCAAATAAACATTATTGGAAATCAGTGATAAGGACGCTCCCAAGCAAAACTCCAGCTCCCCTCACGTCTTAAATTCTGAATGGTTCCTGAGTATATTATTTTTGCAAAGACAAAGCAGCACATGATTAACTCTCAGACCAACAAAAGAATGTGTGAGCGAATGAATTCATTTTGTTGTAAAAGTGTTAAAACTGGTGGCAGTTATACACAAAACCCATGCATTACATATAGCTGGATATCGTAACTTTTGGATTTATTCGAAACAACAAACTGAATAATCAATGTTGAGCAACAATCTAACAGCTTATTGTGGATTTGTAATGGTGTGATCAGTGTGGGTTCCAAGTGACACAGCTGAAACTGCGAATATACCAACTGTGAAACATTATGCTGATACTGACATCACAAGAGAACTGTGGCAGTTGAAAAGAACATGGCACTCTAATATGAGATCTATAATAAAAGAAATTGGTTATAAGACAGAAAAGCTTGCAATCTTGCTGACTCCCTCTTTTCATTTTAGGATTACATGCTGTTTTTGATTAACTGCATTGGTCGCACAACAATAATGTTATTACTGCTTGTCTTCTTGCTACAAGAATTCACATGCCCTGATGTTATCACAATGTCTCTTTGAGGATCGCAATAAGGGCTTGTTAGGCCGCTTTGTTCTCTTCAATTGGATAGAAGAATGACTCAATTATTTTCATGGCAGACAGTGTCAAAACAATAAGAGCACTCACATCTGATTGTTCTGTCAAGTTGAGAGCTACCTAATTAAGCAGGGCAAAATATTGCTCTTAAGAGATGAAATATTTCTCAGCATGAAGGATGAAAGGTTTCTCCGCATGGATTCAATGAGGAAATTATTCATCTACATAAAGCAAGATTCAGGGGTAAGTTTTACTATAATGACATTTACATCACATTAAGTCTGCAGGCAACCCCAGTGTTTTGTTATGTTTGCCTCACTTACCCATGTAATGTCACAAAGTTTGAAAGCATTCACATTTCTAAAATTATAATTGGTTATCTATGTTTCAAACATGGTCATCTACTTAAGGGCACCCAACAAAAGACAGTAATGAAGTCACAACAGGCCCTGTCTTTAACATTGAAGTTAAAAAAGTGAAAAAAGTCACATGACTGCTGGTGGCATCACAATGCTGATGATGTCAAAGTAGCTTAGCTGCTAAGTATTGTGACATCATGTGCTGCTGGCGTAATGTCATGTGTTGTGATTTTGACCTCATGTGTATTCTGAAGTAGTGCCACAAATAAATAAAATATGTAAATCAAGGATACCGGATTATGTAAATTAAAGATGGTGGACTACATGTATATGCAAATCAAGGATAGTGGATCACAACATTATAGCCTACCTCATGGGCTGTTCCTCATGGGTTTTCCATGAGGATCATTGCCAAGGGTGGGATATAACATTTTTACCTTAAAGCAACAAAAACCTGAAAAAGAAAAAAATCAAACATGTATGAGTACTTGGGGGGAATGTACAACGCAAAAAGGATATCTAAAGGGACATATGAGAATGGAATTAAACTATCAAATGGGATTTGAAATAGGAAAAGAGACAAAAAAGTTATGTGGGCAGCAGAGTACATTTCTTATATTTCCTATCTTGAATTTCTGTTACACTGTTGTGCACGTCAGCGTGCTACATCTATGTCATGAGCTAGATTAAATCCTAATGTATGTAAGAACATTTTCCACTCGGAATTAGGAAGCACATTTCTTTCCTGAAGATCCCAAAAAAGCGAAGTAGCAAGGGATAAATAGTTGAACCATAGTGACTCTACAACACTCTATCTTATGTTGTAGCCTGCAGTCAACAGCAATATATGATATTGTTTCCAAGAGAACCCCATGCAGGGACAGAAGTTTGGCTCTACCCTGCGGTCGTAATTTTATTTTTTCATATTTCTAGTGGTTTCATCTTGCTATTTACTTAAATAAAAATTTGTCATTTCTATCAGCACAGCGAGCCCGAATCATCTTTGGGGCTAAAAAATGGTGTGATAAGTCAGAAATTAAAAAAAAAATCATATCTCAAAAAATTCCCAACAGATTTTTTTGTTCTTTACATCTGCTTGTTTGTCTGACCTTAAGCTACGTAATGGCGCCAATGGTTATGCTGGGCCATTCATAGGCGTACGGCGCGCACGATTTTTGGGGGGGGCGAGCGACATTTGCCCGAATTTTTAAGATCTAGATTTAATACCATTTCAAATGAAATTGCCTGGAAATCATTAATTTTCAATAGTGATTATTTAATCATCTGCCCTAATTTTTTAGCCTTTTTGCCCAAATCTTGCTGTTTCCCAAACTTTGGGGGGGGGGGCGATCGCCCCCACTGCACCCCCCCCCCCCTCCGATATGCCTATGGGGCCATTTTTTAAACCCCAAAGATGGTTTGGGCTCACTGTGTCAGAGTTGATTTGGGAAGATATTTTTCGGGTAAGAAGACTATAGTAGTGCCCTTATGATGATGCCATGATCCTCACTCCCTCTATAAACCTTCCAGTATAATCGGACCACTGATCTACAATTCAAAGATTGTCTTATATTGATCAATGTTTCTCCTAAAACTCAACCTTATTGAATTAATTAATCAGGAGAATGAAACTGATCAAAAAGAGCCAATACAAAAGGTGAACCTGATTTATTGTGGATTTATGCAATCTCCAGACGACCTGAGCCTGCTAAATCCACCTACACAGTCTTGCACTTTGCAGCATCAAGCAAGCAATAATTGTCAGTCAGAGTCTTGCAACAGTTTCTTTGCAACTTTCTTGAAAGTTTTCGTTGCTATGTAAGAATTGAACTTTGTATGATCTTTACCCACTATTTTATTATTCTAACCCCTTTTTAATTAATTAAATAATCGTTGTGAGTCGCCGAGTTAATGCCTAGTTCTCACGGCATGCTACAGAGGTCTTTTGGCATCGGCGGACTGGTAGAAGTTTTTCTGTGGTTGAAATAAAATTGAATAATTTAGCCACCTTTCCACTAATGCACAATGCCATTAAGGGCCTTTGTGGATGTAAGCGGCAACAGACGGAAGTTTAGACCACCTGAAATTTTTGTTTATCACACATATTCAAGTAAGTGATAAAAAGAGATCAAGTTTTCTCTGTTGCAGAACTTCCCTGATACATAGGCAAGAAAATCCATGCAGAACAATTTCAGCTGAGCACCTGTTTTCCCTTATATTGACAAAAAATTGACGTGGCCTAAACTTTTGTCCGCTACTGTATGTTGTTGCATTAAAAAAATCACTTTTGGCATCAAATTTGGATTATATACACAGATGAAAGTTGAGACAACCTTTGTTGTAAAATTTTCTCTGAACGATGCCAGCCTGAGTAGTCTTAAGTGATTGTAATAAAAGAGGAAATGTTAAATTTTCGTTTAAAGAAAATTCAAACCTACTGGATGCGAAAAGAGAGACACATTCTTCTAAACAGATTCTACATTTTCAGCGATCAATAACTGTCAGTTGAAGGATAGCTTCACTGTTCTGTGTCTTCCCAATTTTAAAGCTTTTCTTTGTCACTTCTAGTACCATATTTTAGAAATTATTTCTGATGTTGAAATCGCTTAAAAGCCCAGGCAATGAAGGAATTTTTAATGCTTTTTGAACTAACAACTTGAAGAAAAGCTTTGTTTCATTTTTATCTGACTGAGAGAATACCCAAGACAGACCATCGTCTTCTGGTTATACATCATCCACATTTTGTGTTTGACTCTAGACTAAAGTTATTCTTTGTCAGTGATTGAAGTTCCTTGATTGGCATTGAAGGACTGTTGTTGAACTGTTCAGCGTCTCAGAATTGCATTGAAGTGAAGATCTTGTGATAGAGTTGACTGGTGTTAAATCTTACAAATTGGCTCTTCTTAGCCTAACATGAGCGTGATTCTACGACACCCAGTAAGAACCAATTTACACGGAATGTGCCGTAAATCACAATTTATCATGGCAAGAGACAGTGACTGATATGATGGATCCCACTTTTTGCATGCTGAGGTGACCTACTTCATCTGTGTGCTTGCTGTTTGATCTACCATTGACATGAATGTCAGTGGGAATGTTTTATTAAGTGATATTGTTGAATGATCAATGATTGATTGAATGAACTGGACCATCATTCTTAACAAGTCTAGGGGAGACCGGGGTTAGTTGAATTGCGGAGTTAGTTGAAATTTGGCAAAATATCAACTTTATTTAAAATTTTTGGCCAAACTGGTACTTTTGGTAGATAACCTTTTTATTGGCACATGTCATCACACCTTTATTCATTCAAAATTTCAAAATGCTAATTCTGTAAACAAGAAAGTTTGTTTTTGGGTGCTCTAGTAACTTCTTTGCTAAGTCTTCAAGGGGGGTTATTATATAGCTATGATTTTCATCCAGGTGAACTAACCTTATTTCTAAATAAGCAAATCCATGCCTTATCCACACCCAGAAGCTTTTTGTTGTGTGACTTTGATAAGACTGAAAAATAAGACAATATTGTGTTCCAGGTGTGATGGGGTTAGTTGAATCATGCATGGTGGAGTTGGTTGTAACATAGATTTCAAGTGTTCAAATTGCCTTGCAAGTCATTGTTAGTTGGAGTTACTGCAGTTAAGAACTACTACAGTGCATGTTTGCATTCCTGAAAGGGAAATACGGAAAAACCAGCTTTTTTGCCAAAAATAGACAAAAAAAATAGTAAATTACAGTATACAATTTCTTTTCAAATGAGTGTTGTACTGAAGCTGGTGGTCATCATAGGGATATCAGTTATGCAAAGGAAACCCCTTTTATAAGAAGTTGTCTCCAAATTTTTATGGTGCTTCAACTAACCCCGGGGTCAGGGTTAGTTGAATCAAATTTTTTCTGGAAGTTTGAGTCTGTGACACAAATTTCAATCATTCACAATATCTCTTGGGCTGATCATTGAGTTAAACACGCTCACTATCACATGCTAAAATTTGGTGTTAATATCTCTTAAAGTTTGCTCTCCAGAGCAAAAATAAAAATGAGTGTGCCAACTAACCCCGGTCTCCCCTACTTCAGATTTGGTGAGTATGAGAGGACAAGGACAGTTATCGTGGTTGTGTATATGTATGCTGCAAACAGGCTTAGTTTAATTTGAGAAAAAACCACAGCTTTATCATTTCATTGCTTGTGAACAGTTTCGTTACCTGTTATCTTTCAATCAAGCAGACCAAGGAAACTATACTAAAGGCTAGCTTACTCTGAGCTTTAACTCTCCCCCCCCCCAAAAAAAAGAAGAAAGCTCAGAAAACTAAACACGAGGAATCAGCATCTGAAACATAAATGTGTACAATTGTACATCTGTTTGTGTTGTTGGATGAGGTTTCTATTGTGATGGATGAAGATTGAGCATCAATAATTATTGAAAATATTTTTATTATCCAAATTGGCCTAATATAAAAGTCCTTGGTTGTACCATCTGTAATTGAAACACCAAAAAGTAATGACAAATGATACTTAAATTATTCTGCCTTGAAATAGCATTTTGAAACGATACCAGGGACAAAATTGTTGTCATAAAAATATGTTAAATTGCACAAAAAAATCACTTTTTGCATCAAGTTTGAATTTACTGACCTCTTACAGCAGCAAATCTGATCTGCCCAAAAAAGACACATCAGTTGCAGTTTCATATATTCCCATGAAGGCCATGAATTTTCTTTTTTTAAATTGAAAGGAAAATCTCATCAAAGTTGACTTGGGTTCTTGATTGCTGAGTAATTAAAAAATCAATTCATTAAAAATATAATATAAGTCAGTAATAAAAAACCACGAAGACCTTTTCATTTTTATACATAATCGCTGTGGTCCAAAGCTACGAAAAATAACCTTGAAACATTTCTTATATTTAATTCACTGCCTCTACAGTTTCCAGGCGAGTTGACAAAATGTTTCTGTGTTGAAAACGGTCTGAGAAGAAAATGATAAGCCTTACGGGTCTTTAATTTATTGTCCACATGTGATGTGCACAGGGTTTAGAAAAACATTTTTCCATTAATTATAAATCCCAGGCAATGAAGGTGTAACTTTAGTATGACTGTTGAAATGTGCAGATAAATACATCTTAGGCAATTGGTCAGTGGTTCTGCCACATTTGTCCTATGTTCTAGACAGTGGTGCCTGCGGGGCCGCCTACACAAATTGCCAGAATAGATTATAAAACTTGTTTAGCTTTGTTTGCCATTGACTGAAAATTTGTCTATAGGATATGTAGCCAGCCAGTAACAATGGAGTAATTATACAGGATCAGGAGCTTGGGCAGCCATGTTGTCTTTACTTTTTTTAATATCGCAAAGTAATTTGTTATAGAAGCCATTTAAATGCAAAGGCTGGATGAAGGTGTGAGCTACGGATGGAAATGACAGGCTGCCTCATAAACTAACGGTCCTTCATAAATTCCAATGATCATGTCACATTTATATTGACAATGAGAAAAAAAATTGTGGTTCAGCTGCAATTCCCACTAATATTTGAGTTAAATGTCAGGTCACATGATCACCACAGTTGCCAGCTATTAACGTCGCCCACAGATACGTAATTCACTCAAACAATCCACCTATCCTTCTTTGTTGCTCTCATACATCAGATAGGACCCCACAATGGTCTAACTCCTCTCTCAATTACGTTTTCATACTCCACTACTCATCTGCCACCAGGAGTGAATGAAACTGCATATCTCTCATATTTTACTCCACAGAGGGCAGCATGTGTCTTAGTTTTTTTCCTGCTGGAGACACTGCCAAACCAAACGAACCTACCACGACGCATTGCTCCCGCAAGTAATCAGGCTCTACCTGCCTCTTTATAACATCTTATGCCTCCAGCCAACATTTGCTTCCCATCTACAGGAACATTTCAACACTTAACCGCTTTCAATTTGATAGCCTATTCAGCTTTAAACACGTACATGTCACTCTAAATACCAGTACCAAATGTCCATAAAATATTCCCTTACTTTTACATTGTTTAACATGACAGCATCACTTCAAGATAATTCATTGTAAACTTATTTTACTATAATGGGCATTTTCTAGTTATTATCATATTGTAAGAACAGTTATAGACCATAGAGGCTACTTTTGTCATCTTTTTCTTATGAGCTTACATATGGTTTTTAAGGACCAAGTTTTCGTCATGAAACAATAATAATATTACTGCTTGTCTTATTGCAAATTCACATTTCCTGACATTATCATGGCACCTCTTTGAGGATGGAAATAAGGGCTTGTTAGGCTGCTTTGTTCTCTTCAATTAAAGTTCAATTGGATAGAGGACGGACTCAATTATTTTTGTGCCAGACAGTGTCAAGACAATAAGAGAACTCCCATCTGATTGTCCTCTCAAATTGTGAGCTACCCAATTAAGAAATGCAAAATATCACTCTTAAAAGAAATATTTAGCATAAAAGATAACCATTTCTCTGCTGGACATTTTTGATGATTAACCTACTGTGGACACAACATCTCCTAGTTAAATGCCCCAGTCTCACGACACGTTACGGAGAACTTTTTTCCGCTGAGGGATAGCTTGAGATGAATTCTAGGAAAAAAATTACCAACCCGGCGACATGCAATGTTTATAAAACGATTATATAATTAATTAAAAGCATATCAAGGCGGTATAAGATCGTAAATTGGCAGGATAAGATCGTAAATCGGCGAAGACAAGATCATATCCCTATGGGAAAGATCTAAATGCCTGTGGGGGATGTCAAAAATCGTCGGCGGGATGTCAAAAGACCGTCGGCGGGATGTCAAAAACGCCGGCGAGGCTGCAAATGTCCCGCAGGGGAAGTAAAAATATCCCGCAGGGGCAGGAGAGGTCCCCGCAGGAGCTGGAGAGGTCCCCTGGGGGGCAGGGGATGTCCTAATATCCCGCCGGAGATGTTTTTGAGTCGTTCTCACTGAAAAAATCCCGCTGGACATACAAAAATCAAGAACATTTTGGGCTCTGTTCCGCCGTCATGGAAAAAATGTTCGAACGTGTTGAATCTTTTTTGACATCCATGGCACAGTTTTTCCATTTCTAGGAACTCCTGAGGGAAACAAAAACTACCCCTGAGGGATGTGAAAAGTCGACGGTGGATCACCCAAATTCATCCAAATTACCAGGAAATACCATCCCACCGATGCCTAAAGTGCTCCGTAACGTTCCGTGAGAATGGGGCAGTGCTCCTTTGTTTCCAGTAACCGACAATCTGCCTCATTAAACCTTTTGATGTCAAGTTAGAAAGCATCCGAATATAGTTCATTAAAACTACTAGTTATCTGATAATGTTTGTAAATATTCCAACAAAGACATTAATTTAAGGCCACATTAAATAAATAGGCCTATACATCAAGGATTGCTTTATAATGGATTTCATATGGCACGGGGTGGCCACACTATTTCACCACGGAAAACTATAACTGTGCTTTTCCTGAATGAAGCTCATTCAACTGCTCTCCAACAATTGTAAAACCTTATGATGTAACTTATCATGTAAGGTAGGCCTATTTAAACAGAACAACAATATTAAAATACCAAACTTGCCGCAGTTAAATGAAGCCGTACAAGCCCTTTATTTGAAGGATGAAGTTTATGTTGGACAATTTTCCAATTTTAAAACATTGCAAACCTGACATGTGTCTGCTGAAATATATTAATTTCGAGCAACAATATCTTGACTGATAGGTGCCCAAGGATGATTTGATGAGAATTAACCAATTAGGGAAGTTACATGTCAGAGACCTGACACACAAGGACAGCCCTGGAGCCACAGAATCCTAGGAATCTTTAAAATGTCAGTTTGCGACCTCGATGTGTCCTTACAATCATTTCAATTTCTGACATAATTTCAGAACTTCCAATTATTGACATCACAGACAGACATTATTGGCTGACATTACTTTCTGACGTCACAAGCTGATGTCACCAACTAACATCAGTGGATTACATCATCAACTAATGTCACCAACTGACATCACTGGCTGACATCATTGGTTGACATCACTGGGTATCTTCTATGGCTGACATCACTAGCTGATGTCATCAACTGACATCACCAACTGATGTAACTTCCTGACATCACAGACTGAAATCACTTTCTGACATTACTTGCTGACATCACCAGCTGATGTCACCAACTAACATCACTGGATTAAATCATCAAATAATGTCTCCGACTAATGTCACCGACTGACATCACTGGCTGACATCATTGGCTGATATCACTGGCTGATGTCATCAACTGATGTCACTTACTGACATTACAGACTGACGTTATTGTTGGATAGCCCTTGTTATAGACAGGTCTTCGAAGCTGTCAGAAGGGTACGTTTTGGCAACACCGATGGCCGGAGCAATGGAACAAGAAAGGCCACATTTAACTTGCATGACAAAACTTTAATATAGCATCAATAATAATTTTCAATGCTTGTTTGTTATTTTATTTTGTAGTGTATATAATTTTATTAAATAACTATAACAGTGAATAAATGAAATAGATATTCTATTCCATGTTCATTTTTAAAAAAAAATCTGTATTTTTGTTCATTACATGTAAGGGTGATTGTAAGCCCAATGGGGCTGGGGGCTAAGCAGAAGCTATGAGCCTATTCCCAAATAAAAGATTTTCTTTCTTTCTTTCTCTTGCTTGCCTAAATTAAAACCTATCAGTATTTGTTCTCTTTTAAAAAGATCACGCCTTGCCACGTCGCTGTAATGTCACTGTACTGTGATGGCTCTATCGTCATTATGAAGATGTCAGTCCAAGCAGCTCTTTTAGTTTACTGCAGTACACTTTTGTCTTTCTTTTTTTCTTGGGTACACGGTTTTAAATGACAAGTAAGACCGTTTTGAATAATTTATCCATTTAGCTCCACAGAACAACAGCATCAATATTTTTGCCTTGAGGCGACACCAAATCTTGAAAAAAAAACTACTCAAAAATGAATACTCAAAGACAAATGAGTAGTGATGCTTATTTCCACAGCCTTTTTGTGTACCAACCTTGAAGTTCTTACAAAAAGATGCAAATCTCTTATGGGGAAATGTACAAAGAAAAATGGATATCTTAAGGGACACATGTGGATGGATTTCATTGATTAAGTGAGATTTTAAAGGAAAAAGTGACAAAAAAAGGATGTGGTTGGTTGAGTACATTTCTTACATTTCTTGAATTGCTTTTACATTGTAGAACATATAATGTACAAAAGTGTAATGTAGCCTTTCTTTCAAAACAGCAATGCCCTTGTGTGATTGTTAATGTAAACTAGTGGCAAATTTCTGTTGACTTCCAATTCGGCGCATTATTGTAAATCAACAAAAGAGGAATCTGAAACAATGAAGGCGGCCTTGCTTCCTCAGCCTTTTTTACTATTCTCATTGTTTCATCTCTTGCTATTGTTTTCTATTTTGCTATTGTTTCATCTACAGTATTGTCTTATCGAAGCGGCTGTCGTTTTCTGCTGATAACTACGAGAGCTTTACTGTTGTGGTGCGCAAAGATAAAATATAAAATTTTCAATCTCACATCAACCTAATACAAGGCAGTGCAATGTAATGCAAAACCAAGTACACATAGAAATACTACTCATAATATGAACAGTTCAACAAAAGTAAGTTCCCTTTAAATAAACCTGAATATCCTAAAGATTCCTTCTCCCATTTTTATGAAAACTGGATTGAATTATAGGCCTGCATATTGACCCTAAATGTGTTTATTTGAAGTTCAGTGGCATTATTCCTGGCTGCACCAGCAGCCTTCAAGTTAGCCTACCCCTGTTTTAAAAATCAGTGGCTTTTATACGAGGGGTTTTCCATAAGTTCTGTCCAACTAGTCATAACTTTTGCAAGATTTGATATAGAAGCATGATTTTTGGGTGAGATAATACTGACGTAATTCTCAAATAGCACCCAAAAGATCAGATCATATACATAAAAATAAATGCTTAATCTGTTGCCATGGAAACCAGAAGTCATGAAATGCGGCCCAGATTTTGTAGTGCTCACTGAAAAAGAATTAAACACCTACTTCCATTATCTCTGTTTTGACCTATTGAATTAAAGTTTATTCATAATTTCTTTCATGAAATACAATCAGTTATTTCTAAAATGATTAATAACAATGGAAACTGTTATCATCGTCACATCTCAGTTACTTTACCGTCACCTATGGAGTTTCTAATATTTTTATGAGATGAGCAATTTTTGGATTTGGATGACACCATATATATACCTGTAATATTTCTTCAATTTAATTGGATAAAAACTACTAGAGAGAGTAAGAACCTTCTATCATACATACAAGGAAGACAGTACGAGTGACAGAACCAAATAGAGATTGAGCAACCTTTTTCTGAATGAAGGAAACACACGTTGGTTGACCTAAGAAAAGAAGACTGGACAATGCCAAAACATACCTTAACATGAGGACTGAGGTATCTTATCTATATATGGTTAGAAAGTATGAGAAAAAGTATTTACAGGGTCGCAGTCTTTACTTTAGGAAGTTGTGAAATGGCTATGTATATTTTGAATATATTCTGTTCTTTATCTCTTGTAATAACCACACACTTTGACAAGATATATCAAGCATGTATCTGTTAACAAGATCTCGGTCGCATTTCATGACTTTTGGTTTCCATAGCAACGAATAAACTATTTATTTATACTTCTATGATCTGATATTTTGGGAATCAGTTGCAAATTACCTCAATATCAACTGACCCTAATATCATCTTTCTGCAGTTAATCTAGCAAAAGTTATGACAGGTTGGACAGAACTTATGGAAAAGCCACCGTAAAGCACAAAAAGTCAGCGAAACACAAACAGTGATCTCAATATGAGAACTATGAGGCATCGACTTTTTAAGGGATATATAAAGTTAGAGGAAATGTTCTCAGTGTCAAGTTTATAATTTCAAAAATTTTTGAAATGTTAGGGATTATTTTTAATACATTTCTTGTCATGTATCCCAGGTAAAAAAATGAATATTTGATAAGATATAATGAATCTTTTGTCTCTAAAAGTGCCCTGGGCCGCATTTCATGACTTTTGGTTTCCATGAATACAAATTAATCATTTAGTTTTGTTTCTGTGATCTGATTTTTTCAGGATCATTTGCAAATTACTTCAATATTATTTGATCCAAATATCATGTTCCTGTATTAAATATTGCAAAAGTTATGGCAAGTTGGACAGAACTTATGGAAAACCCCTCGTAATTGTTATGAACAATTTTACCAAGCGGGGGTGGGGGGGGAGCCATCAGCTAGGGCATACTTCATCATGATACTGGAGAAAGTTTGTTTCTCAATCATATTTAGTGGACAATTGAGGACTTCTTTTGTAACATTTTCACAGTTTAGGTTCCTTGGGTGACATTAGAAGTAATTTGGGAGGATGTTGAGCACCTTTTGGAAATTTTTTCTTTTTTGAAAAGTCAAAAGTTCAAATTTTTGAAAAGAGGGGCATGTGCACTCAGGGTAGGCTGGCTCAGACAAAAATGAAGCAATCAAGCTACAATTACACAGGCATAATACCAATATACAGGCCTACAAATACGATTTACTTTAACAGAAATCAGAAAAGAGGTCTTTGAGATATTTAAGTTTTTGTAAAGGGGGACTTATTTTTGTTGAACCATTTAGATGCTATGCATGACCAGGAATTGAAATGCAGATTGTGCAGTCCAGGCTTTGACACGAGCACCTGAACCAACTTGGCACCCAGCTGATTAGCATTACCTTTTTTTGAAACTTTACTGGGCAGTTATTCAAGTCAAGAAACAAAATACAACATTTTTTGCTGACTGAACGAAAGGGGAATGTAACTCGAGTTGCGACTCCAATCTGCAAAAGTGTCGAATTTCTTATCTAATAACACCTATCAATCACTCCAACTCTAACTTTAAAATATTACCCTCCGCTTCAGCTGACCATACCATCCTCACCTCTCAGTGCAGCCTTGGGTAAGCCGTCCCTGACAACATGGGCTGTGTTTCATGAAGTAGTCATTAAAAGATTAAGCAGTCTACTAGAGCTTTTTTTCCTCGGTGATTATGAGTTGTAATCTCTCACACTGGCGACTATGGCTACTTAGGGGATTACTGGCCACTTAGAAAAACAGTGCCAAACAAGCAAACATTCTCAACAGTTAGATTTCTAACAACTGTGAAGATTTGCAACAGAATGAACTGAGTTTCTCCATGATTCCCCTCCCTCCAACACACCTTGTGAAAAACAGTCAATCAAATCTAATTTCACGCTTCAGCAAATGTAAGAATGCAGTTGTTTTAAAATGGTCACAATTCCGAAATTATTTATGTAAATGCAAAGAAAAAACGTATGTGTGTTATGATTTTGTTAATCAAAGTCATTTCATGCATGCAGACTTTGTATAGCGCAGCCTTCCACATGTAACATGCATATAGGTCTACCCAATATGTGGGACACTTCACTTGCTCAGCATAGACATGATACAAGGGATCCACTAAGCATTTTATCTATATATCTATCCATCTATCCATCTATCCATCTATCCATCTATCTATCTATCTATCTATCTATCTATCTATCTATCTATCTATCTATCTATCTATCTATCTATCTATCTATCTATCTATCTATCTATCTATCTATCTATCTATCTATCTATCTATCTATCTATCTATCTATCTATCTATCTATCTATCTATCTATCTATCTATCTATCTATCTATCTATCTATCTATCTATCTATCTATCTATCTATCTATCTATGACAATTGTTTATTAACTGTTATGAAAATGAACAATTTAAAAATATGCAATTTAACCTAGTGGATATGAAAGGGAGAAACAATCCTTTGAAACAAGCTCTACATCTTCACATATCAATAACTCTCAGTTGACGGACAGCCTCAATGCTGTCTCACTATCCTCACTGCTCATTGTCTTCCGAATGTCAAAGGAATAGATGCTTTCCTGCTTCTGCTGCCATAAAGTAGCAATTATTTCTGAGGTTGAGGTAACTAGAAAGGCTAGGAAATAAGAGAATCATTTGTGCTGTTTGAACTATTACTATTACTATTGTTAACTTCATGTAGCTGTTATTTTTATTTTCAGTATTTTTCAATCTTGTTGTGCAGAAGCATTTGCTGATTCCCTGTATACATCATTGTACATCTTGTGAATGATTGAAAACAACACTAACTAAAATTCACTTACCTACCTACATATTATCTGGCTTAGAGAATACTTAAGACAGAAAGCATAATCTTTTGGTTATACATCATCCGCATTTTGTCAAAACTTAACTCATTGTTTGTCAGTGATGAATTTCCCTTGATTGGCATCAAAAGACTGTTGTTAAACTTTTTGGTGTATTAGAATCGCATTATTATATTATGGGGAAAAACAACAGCGTATAAATTATATTGGTATTATAAGTGCTTTACTACTTAGCCAACTGCAGAGTACACAACTTCACAACCTCTCCTCTTTTACTTATGTAATCTACTGTAGTCTTGTTTAGAATGATGGTCCAATTCAATCAAGCACTGATCTTTCAATCACAGCAATATCAATTGATAAAACATTCCCACTCACATTCATGTCACCGATTGATTGGCTAGCAAGCACATCTATAGATGCAATAGATCACCTCAGCAACAGAAATGGATCCATCAGATTAGTTACTGTCTCTCTCACTGTGATAAATTGTGATTTATGGCACATTCCATGTAAATTGGTTCTTACTGGGTGTCGTAAAATCACTTTCATATCAGGCAAGGGAGGGCAAATTTGTCAGGCATAACAACGGTCACCTCTTCCGAAAAAAGTATCTGGACCAAATGGTTCCAGGATGTTGTTTGGTTGGTGACGTCAACAAAAAAAATATTTCGAACAATGAGCAGGGTGTGGGCTTCTTCTTCTTCTTAAGTAGTGCACTTTACCGGGTCGCCGGGTAAACTCTACCTGTTTCAAGGGAGCAGCACATGAAAGTATCTTGCGTTTATTTTGTATCTAGGCGTTTATTTGTCTACTTACTCTGTTCTATACTTATTTCTTTAAGTGTTATAATTTCTGTTATTGCCCTGACCTTCGAAAAAAGCCCAAAAAAGCTATGTCAACAATAAAAGAAATCAAAAGGAAGCTGCATCCAAACGGTGTTATTGGATGAGGATTCCATTGCGATGGTTAAAGATTGAGTATCAATTGAACTTTTCTTGATCTCCATATAGACCTCAATGTCCTTGGTTGTATAATCTGTATTTTAAACCATGACAAATGACACTTCTTCTGCCTTGAAACAACACAAGAGACAAAAATGGTTGTGAAAGAAAAATATTATGTGACTACAGCACAAACATTTTAAAAGAAATGGAGTGAGGAAATCAATATGTTTCATTAGCTGGAATTTACTGACCCTCTTGCTGCAAATGTGAAAAGAGAAAATGGCAAAAATTGACCAACTATATATTGACAACATAAACTGGCTGTATAATTCTGAATCACAAGTAGCTTGAAACATGTGCCATACTTGGGAGCACTAATTGGCATTGTTAAGGTCACACTGACCTGTCAAACTAACTATTTTATTCACAACATAGTATATACAATCACACATTTACAGAACTGGACAAAGTGAATAAACAGGTACAGACATGTTAATATTCTGCTTCTGCTTGTCTCTGAAAGAGAAAAAACCACAAAAATGCCCTTGACCGTACGCAAAGTCGGTAACCCTTGCAGTGACTTTCAAATGCTCAAGTAATCTCCCATTTTAGAAAAGTCATTGTGAACATTGTTTTAACAGCATTCTTCCAGTTACCTACATATTGCACAAACTCAGCTGTAAGCAGATGGCAATGTTTTGGGGATGTATTTTAAAAATAGCATATATATCAGTTCTCTTTCTTTTCTCAAGTGAATTTATTTACTCTTTATCAAATAGATATTTTTCTATCATTCTGTTTTTGCTGTTTCTGTGTTTTACCTTTTTCATCTATCATAAGATTTCAGGAGAAAACTTATATACATATTCTTCTCTAGTTCGGTGTTGTCAGATGAAGAATTTGTGACATTTTCTTCACACAGCGAATTAGTGGAGAGTTTGCTGATTCATTGGAAACTTGAGATAATAGACTTGAATGGAGCTGAGCTCTAAATCAGGCCAAAAGTGGAGTGGATCATTTATTCTCGGTCTTGATTTTGTCGCGATAGAGGATTACACCATAAATTGGCATTTGATATATTTCCAGATGTAGACACAGCTATCAAACCTTCCGCTTGCTACATAAAAATTGTATTGGATCGCAATCTATCTTTTTTTATGGAACTGCTGTAGTCAAGTTGTAGTCACAGATATGCTTGTAGTCACAGATATGGTAGAAGTGAATGAAAAACTCCAACACCGTAAAGACCTGATGGGTCAGTAACTTTCAATTTCAATATTTAATTAATCATGGAGGGTGACGTTTGGCAAGCGGCTCTCCAGAAACCAAAACATGAGTGGCCTAGAAAGGGGACTTCTTAGTTACAATTTCATTAAGCCATCTATTGATTCGGGGATTACATGTATCCCCATCTCATCAAAATTTATTTGAGATCTCATTTGCCCAAGAATCTAATGTTAAATCTAACATGTTTATGCTCAGAAATGATATCATCATTAAGACATATGAAATTTGATAATGTCACCTTTCACTAATTGCCACCTTAATTCATTCATCTCGATGTCATGGTAACATCCCAGAAAGAAATTGGGTTATTCTCGAGGAATTTGTGAACAGCAGATTAATATTGCAGGCTGTAGTCAGACATGATATTAGCCTACTTGCAAGGGACCACCGGTGACTGAAATTTGGCTCTACCCAGTTTTAGTTTGTTTTCTTCTTCCACAACAAAGTGGTTATTTTATGTATGATGATTATTTATATTCATGTAAAAAATTCCTAATCTCATCCAAGTTGTTCAGATGATTATATATATTTGATGAAATATCTGATTTCCAAGATGCATCTTGGTTTTGCCAAGCTACATATTAGCCTTACTCACCTTGTTTATGAAATATTGCCACAAATGCCATATTGAACAAAAATAACATTTAGTGTGATTTGAGCTCAAAAGAAATTTATACCCAGTGGATCTGAAAGGAAGAAACAATCCTTCCAAACAAGCTCTGCATCTTCACTCGTCAATAACAGTTACTCTCTGTGAAAGGATGGCCTCAATGCTGTCTCACTATCCTCACTGTTCAGTGTCTTCTCAATTGCAAGTAAAATAGATGCTTTGCTGCTTGCGCTGCCATAAATCAGCAATTATTTCTACAGTTGAGAAGACTTGGAAGCTCAGGAAATGAGAAAGTTATTCATGCTGTTTGAACTGACGACATGAAGAAGGGTTTTGGTTTTCTATTTCCAGCTAAGCGAATATTCAAACCAGAAAAACTCTCTCATCCCTCCAATAAATAATCCGCATTTTGTGTTTCACCCAAGACCAAACTTATTGTTTTTTGGGGGTAACATTTCTCAGATTTGCATTGAAGGACGGTTGAGAAACAGTTCAGTTTATCGTATCAGGATAAATGCATATGTGATTTCATAATATTAGTTTCAGAAGTGAGAAAATGGTATTAGAGCTTCCTTGGTATGAAGTGAAGACTTTAAGACTTGTGGAATAGGCGACTGGTGTTACGTCTAGCAAATTTCCCTTCTCTGCCTGATATGAACGTGATTGTATGACACTGATCAGTAAGAACCAATTTACACTGGATGTGCCATATATCACAATTCATCATGACAATAGAGACAGTAGCTGATCTGATGGATCCACTTTTTGTTACTGAGGCGCTCTATTTCACCTTTGCGCTTGCTGATTGATCTATCAGTGACATGCATGTGAGTGGGAATGTTTGATCAATTGTTGCTACTGTTGTTGAAAGATCAGTGCTTGATTGAATTTGACCATCATTCTAAACAAGGTTTCAGCAGATACATGTACTCAAAGTGAGAAAAGAGAAGGTTTGGAAGTATTTTACTCTAGCTGCAGTTGACTCAGTGGTAAAAAATGTGCATGTTTCGGTTTCTCTTCAGGTATATTTTCGAGTGATTTCTTTACGTTTCTGTGAAAATACATCGAGCAATGTTTTACCAATTTCACTATCATAAGACTTCAGGAGAAAATTAATGTTCATGTACTTCCTTAGTTCTGTGTTTTCCAATGAGGAATTTGTGACATTATTTTCACTCAGAGATTAAGTGGAGTGTTTCACAGACTCAGCGGAAACTTGACTGAATCAATATGATCTTGAACGGAACTTAGCTCTAAATCAGGCCGAAAGCGGAGTGGATCATTTATTCCCAATCTTGGTTTTGTTGCAAAAGAGGATTACACCATAAATTGGCATTTGATATATCCCCAGATGTACATACATCTATCAAACCTTACTCATGCTACATAAAAATTATATTGGATTGCAATCTTTCTTTTTCTATGGAACCGCTGTAGTCAAGTTGCAGTCTCTGATACGCTTGTAGTCACAGATATGGTTGAAGTGAATGAAAAATTCCAATTCCATAAAAGTCCTGATTGGTTAGTAAACTTCCAATTTTAATATTTAATGAATCATTGAGGCTGACATTTGGCTGGTTGTTCTAGATGCCTCACTAGAAACCGAAACTTTCAGTGGCCCAAAATGGGGACTTCTTAGTTGAACTTTCATCAAGCCATCCATATAATATATATTCAGGTATTACATATCCCCATCTAGTCAAAATTTATTTGGGTTCGCATTTGCCGAAGAATTTAATGTCAAATTTAGCATGTTCATATTCAGAAACAGTGTCATCATTCAGATAATTATATATGAAATTTGATAATGTCACCTTTCACTAATTGCCACCTTAATTCATTCATTTCTGTGTCATTCCAGTCTGCTCTAGAGGCAGTTGAACGCAGTGAGGCTGCAGACTGATGAAAATTCAAATCGAATTGGGTATCGAATTGGCTTCTAGGGCAGTAGGACTGCTGCCTTTCAGGTCCGCGCTGTAGTCTGTCAGGTCCGCGCTCTGCAGAACACACAGGGAATGAGCTGGGCTGCATCAGAAATTCATGTAAGCGAGGACGTGAAATAGAGCACCACTGGTGAAATGTTGTTGCCTGGTATCATTCAACATTGCAGAAAGACATTTGGATATTCTCGAGGAACTTGTGAACAGCAGATTATAGTGCATACTGTAGTCATACATGATGTTATTCTCACAGGAGACCACCAGGTTGCCTTTTTACACTTTTCTCACATTCATTTATAAGTTTCATCTTATAAGTAACTTTGCAAGTAAAAAATGTGCTAATTGTACAAGTCTTTCTGAACGCAGCAGCAGTGCCCTTGCATAGTGCAATTCTGACATTCTCTCTTCCAACCCTCTACTATTGTGTTGCACAACAAATTTATAAGTCTTAGATGAATTTATATCCTTCAAAAATCTCAACCTTGTTGAATCAATCATGAGGTTGATTCTGATCAAAAATATCTAATACACTAGATGAACCTGACCTATTGAGGTTTTACACGTGCGATCTCCAGATCCCCTATCAGCATGCCTCGGCGGTCCAACGTCGGCCCAAAGCTGGTCCGTCGCTGCTGACATCTGACTGACGCTGGGAAGACGTTGGACCGCCGAGGCATGCTGATAGGGGACAACCTGCACTTGATAAATCCACCTACAGAGTATTGCACTTGGCTGCATCAAGCAAGCGGAAGGCAGAACAGTTAACCTGAGACTTCTTTAGCTTTCTGACAGATTTTCCTTAGTTTGAGTGGCCTTATAGGCTAATAGTTTGTATGAATCATATATATAATTTGTGATTTTGTGCAGTTATTATTAGTCTCATGAAATCAGCATGCTAAGTACTGGTACGAGGAACTGATGGTTGTATGACACAATGTCACAATCACAACAGACAAAAAACAAATTTAATTCGAAAAACTTTGCTTTAAACGCACCCAAAATAGCCAAATTCTCATCTGTATTACCATGCTGTTCACGGAACCTAGAGATCTTTGCAGATTGGCAGTCCATTGCAAAAGTAATTTTTCTGTTCAATTTGTAAAGTGGCTTTGCTACATCATTGACAGGTTTTTGTTGGTTTCCTAATCTCCGTTTAGATCAGTACTTCAAGTCATTTAAATAGTAATAACACTTATGCTGCTCGATATGACATCGACCGCTGAGTGCAAAAAGGGACTTAGTGCCACAAAGTCCCTTCTTGAATTATGGCATTTTTTGAAAGTTCAAGGCCTTAAGATTAATGTCTGTGAATATTGGAACAAAATGAGTTAAACTAAAGGAGATATAGCAGATCAAAGTACAGGATGACACTATTTTTAAAGTTTTGTTGACCTTTGTTGTCTCTGCCATTAAGAATGTATCCAATGCAGTAAGGGACTTCCTCCTTTTTGCACAACTGATAATGCTTTCTTTGATGCAAGAAGGAGCATCGGTCTTATTTCATGAAAAGCAATCATATTATTTTTACACATATTTGTAGAAAATGGCCATATTCATATATGTACCAAAAATCATTCAAATCGGACCAGTACTAACCGAGCCAGAACTGAAAACAACTGTTCAAAAGAAAAGGGCCTTTTTCTCAAAATCACATTTTTCCACTAAGCTCCTTTCATCTCCGCATATCCTTGATTTAGAACTGTCAATGGTAATCAGTGGATCAAAATACACTGAAACAGATGACTTTCCAATTCTCCATATTATTATTACTGTAAATCAACAAATCAAAGAGGAATCTGAAACAATGAAGTCAACCTTGCTGCCCTGGCCATTCTTGCTATAGCTTTTGCTTTGTCTCATGCCTTTGTTTTGCATCTTTAGTTTTCTTCTGGCAACAGGACACAGGAGTCCTTTTCTTTTTTTTACTCAAAGAGTAAACATACATTTCTGCACCTCACACCAAACTATTACAAAGCAGTGCAAGCAAGCACACTTGTATAGAATTAATTCTCACATGTATATTGTGTGATGTTCATTATGATTTTGTGCATGGTGAAGCATATTTGCCAGTAATCTGTTACTTGACTACCTTCAGCTGCCTACATAAGGAAGATTAGTAGTACTTTCTTCAACTTGACCAGGCAATTATTTGCCTTCGGAAACAAAGACATCACATGGATGGATGATTGGGGCTTTACGTCCTGTATTTATGCACTTGGTAGGCTAATTAGGACAGGAGGAGGACATGGTGAAGGATGATTGAAACAGCCATCCAACATAGGCCCAGGTGACCCGGCAAGAGCTGGATTCGAACCCTGGACCCAGCGATTGACAGTCCAGCACGCTACAACTAGACCAACCCTCCCCCCAAAGACATCACATCACTGGAAGAAAGCGGAAAGTGAAATGATTTGCTGATTTACAGAATTCCCATGCACAATTACAAGTATTACATTAGAAGGATGTGTCTTCAAGAGCATACAGTGATTGACTGTGTTGAACCAAAACATTGACTCATTGTGATCAGAGCAGACCATCAACAACTCTGGGACATTGATTTACAAGGTGACTTGAGCCAGTTGACTGTGTTATACAAGGGGCATTGATTTATCTGTCATGGAGGAATGAGATTACACTGGCAAAGTTTTGCTGGACCTGATCTAACAAAGTTGTGAAGATGAGGTAATCTTGTTAGTACGATGCCAGAGAAAGGGTAAAAGTATAAATTGGCAATGTCTAAATTATACACACAGTCTTTGTCAAGGTGGCTGGGTGGCCGAGTGATTAAGGTTTCCGTCTGTTCCCCTGATATGAAGGAGAACCTGAAATTTTCAGTGGACCTTTATGAGCAAAACCCCAGTTGGGTGTTGTTCGGATGAGATGTAACATTGGTGGCTCCTTGTATCAATGTATGTGCTGGGTTAGTAAAAGATACAGGCCCTTCACATGCCACATGGGGTAAATGTGTAACATGTTGAGCGCTCCTACTCTCTCTCCCAGCTCACCAATCAACCCTTGTGAGTGCCCAGAACTGAGCTTAGAGGGCTGCACATACCATATCTATCTAATAATTTTAATTTGTTAAAAAAATGTATTATTCGCAAAAATAAATTACTGAGTATTATATATTATTCGCCAAAAATATATTATTCACCAAAAATAAATTACTGAGCTTTAAAGAGGAAAGTTGTGTCTAGTGCTTGTTTGGATAATACGAAGAAGGTACAATTGAGCAAAAATATTATTAAAATGAGAGATGGCTTTTTCAACTCAATATTTTGACTCAACGGTTTTCCCCAAAATTGGCATGGAAAAAAAAAATCAGTATTTAGATGGCTTTTAGAGTAATACTTATTCTAATCAAAGTTGTTCAGATACTGTGTTTACTTCATAAAATATCTGATCTCCAAGATTCATTTTAGTTTTACAAATCAACACATTTGTCACACCCAACTTTACTTAAGGAAATTCAAACAAAAGCCACATTGAACAACAACTAAAATTTTGAGTGATTTATTGCTTTGAAAATTTAAACCAGGCGAATGTGAAACGGAGAAATAGATCTTCTAAACAGATTCCTCATTTTCACCGATCAATAACTCTCAGTTGAAGGATAACCCCACTGTTCAGAGCCTTCCCATTTTTAAAGGAAAAGCTCCTTTGCCACTTCTGCTGCCATAAATTTGAAATTATTTCTCTGGTTGAGGTGACTTGAAAGCCCAGGAAATGAAGGAATTATTCATGCTGTTTGAACTAACAACATGAAGAGAAGGTTTGGTTTTCTATTTTCTGACTTAGAAAATGCTCCTGGCAGAAAGTATATCTTATTCTAGTTATAAATCATACCTATTAGCAATATTACATTAAAATAATTATTATTGATACTATACAAATCATTTTTACAGATTTAATTATCATATTGATTTTTTGTTTGACTATGCACATGTAGGCCTACTTTAAAATTATTGTTTCCAAGTTACAGAAATTGGATGATTGGCAGAGACTGACTTTCGTTCATTAGCTCCCTCACAGGTTTTGGTATTGGTTGCATCTGCACTAAAAGAGTAGTATCGCTATTTGATTGGAGACTTTGTTTTGTATAACACCTATTGCATAGGTATAAAAATTGCTGTGGTATCAGGAAATGGTACCCAGTTTTATGTCAAACAATTTGCCTTCTCCTGCCTGACATGAGAGTGATTTTACGACACCAGTAAGAACTAATTTACACAGAATGTGTCGTAAATCACAATTTATCATGGCAAGAGAGACAGTAACTGATCTGATGGATCCACTTTTTGTTACTGAGGTGATCTATTTCATCTATGTGCTTGCTAGCCAATCCATCGGTGACATGAATGAGAGTGGGAAATTGGGAATGTGTCATCAATTGATGTTGCAGTTTCCTGCAGATAAGAGTGACGATTGAATGGAGTTTCCATAAGTTTTATTGATGCACGAATATCATCATTGTGGGTAGCGTAAAGTAGTGACAGTGTGTGTGTGGTAATCTACAATAAAATAAAAATGACCAGCAATTACAATATGACCAACAAAAAATTGTTTTTTCTATCCAAGTATAAATCCACAAACACAAAAAAATAGCATACAAATATCATGACTAGTAAAACAATATAAACTCACAAGAACATTAGGGGAACTCCACTTTTGGTACCAACTGTATTTTCTCAACCACATATATTAGACCTGTAAAACCATATTTGACTTTTAAGTATTGATTCTAAAAATAGATCTTTTTGATTCTAAAAATAGATCTGAACAGACCAACACCTAAGATACACAAACTGCATTAAACTACTAATCTGTAATCACAAAAAACATGGATTGCTAAATACTAATTGAAAATACAAACTAGTTATAATGAATAAAATGAGTACACACCTGATCAGTTTCTTTGACATAAAATTGACTGCATGTTGCCCATAGCAGGGCTTGAGCTGGAGTGACAATCAGTTAAACTTGAATTCTAGAATGTTGACAGCAATCACACCTGATGGGCTATTATGTTGACAGAAATCACAGTTGATTGGCCAACTCTAATTAGAACAATGACCATATATATGGCAATCAAAAGAAACCAGGTCACAATAACCTAGATTGATTCAGGGAGCAGTCAGTAAACATTTGTAATGACACAAATCAGGGAGAAGTTTGTAATTATAATATTTTTTTTGTACAATTTAAATGACACAAATCAGGAATTAATAAACATCAAATAATTTAATTCACAATGTATATATGGGAATATATAACACTCCCGGCATTGAAGTGTCTACACGAAATAAATAGATAGCATGACTTAGCAAATAAATAAATAATGTAAATACAAATAAATTCATAAAACAAGTAAAATGAGAAAAATCATAAATAATTATACATGGTACAAACATAAAGAGAACCTTTTTTTTTCTGAAAATTTTACAAACAAATGTCATCAAATGCATAACACAAAAATTGTAATCATAAAAGCATTAGTCACTCCGCTTCAAGTAAAACCACTTTGGTTATCGGACAAACTAAAATTGTAGACTTTGTGCGAATTCTAACTGATCTGACAAATCCATCACGTCCTTGGATAGCTTCTTCCACAATTCCCAATGGCCATAAACCTCGAGGAGTTGCTTCATCGCAGATGATCACGAGGTCATTCACCTTGACATTCCGATGCTTGTTTGTCCACTTTTGTCTTTTCTGAAGTTCAGGGATGTATTCACGGAGCCATCTTCGCCAAAATTGGTCAGCAAGATGTTGGACGTATCTCCATCTCCTGCGGTACTTGTCATCCTTGTGGAAGAGTCCTGGAGGAGCACTTGGTCCATCTCTGAGCAAAAGAAGGTGGTTGGGATTTAGAGGTCGAAGATCATTAACATCAGAGCTTACTTTTGTAATGGGTCGACCAATGATGATAGATTCAGCTTCACAAAGCAATGTATGCAGTATTTCATCCGTCAATCTTTGGTTGGCATTGGTAAGCAATCCTGACATGACATTTCTCACAACTCTGATAAGTCGCTCCCATATTCCTCCCATGTGCCAAGCGTGTGGAGGATTAAATACCCATTCGATCCCCAAGTTTGTACAGTCTCTCTCAATCTTAGCATGCTGCATTTCTCGCAATCCTTTCTTCAATTCTGCCAATCCCCCGACAAAATTTGTCCAGTTGTCGGACCATATTTTCGTCGGCTTTCCACGTCTTGAAACAAATCGACGAAATCCATTCAGGAATGAATCTGCATCAAGTGAGTTGATCATTTCCAGATGAATAGCTCTGGTTGTCAAGCAAGTGTAGATGCAGCCGTAACGTTTTGCCTCGGATCGTCCAACTTTCACCAACAATGGCCCAAAGTAATCTACACCAACAAATGTGAACGGAGGTTCATCAGGCGACAAGCGCTCAACAGGAAGATCAGCCATTTGCTGTGAACAAGGTAGAGCATTTATTCTACGGCATTTCACACATGCATGTCGAACTTTCTTGACTACAGACCTTCCACTTGTTATCCAATATTTGTGCCTCACTAAGCTGAGGGTCCATTCCGTACCAAGGTGTGCATCATTGTGAATTTCACGAACAATTTTCAAAGAAAGATCACTTTTGTGAGGGATGATGTAAGGATGCTTCTGAATTTCACTCATGTTTGCATGGCTTATCCGGCCTCCCACACAAAACAAACCCTCCTTCAGTACCGGACAAAGATCTTTCAATGCACTAGACTTGTTTACTGGTTGACCAACTGAAAGTCTAGACAATTCATCACTGTAGTACTGGCTTTGAACATGACGTAAAATGACAATCTCAGACTGCTTCAAATCTTCAACAGATAAACCTTGGGAAGGATTTGTCTTATTTCTCAACGTCTCTTTAAACTTGAGTAACCACGCGACGGCTCTCTTCAAACTCGTCCAACCAGAATAGTGATTCAACAGACTATCCAAAGGATGAACATCAATATTTGTTGCACATACTGACTTTCCTTGCTCCAAATCCTTTTTCACCTCCGGATCATCTTCAGGCATTTTCAACTCGAAGCTATTCTGTCTCCATTCCGATCGATGAGTTTTCAGGAAACCTGGACCGTGGAACCATAGGTCTTCATTCAGCTTGTCAGCAGTCGTCCCTCTTGATGCGATGTCTGCAGGATTTTCTTGGCCAGGTATGTGGAACCACTGGTTTGGCTCAGTCAGTCTTCTGATTTCACCAGTCCTGTTTGCGACAAAGACATGAAATCTACAAGACGTGTTCTTTATATAGCGCAATGCAATTTCGCTATCGCTCCAGAAATATGACTGAATGAGATGCAAGGTCAATTCATTACGTAACATGGCATCAATCCTGGCTGACAGAAGAGCTGCTTGGAGTTCTAAACGAGGTATTGACAACGTCTTGATTGGTGCAACTTTCGCTTTACTGAATAGCAGAGCAACATGAATCTCACCTCCTTTGCTGAGACACCTCACATACGTACACATTCCATATGCTCTCTCGCTCGCATCGCAAAAGTGGTGAAGTTCAATTGCTGCATCATCGAAGAGACTCGGCTTCACACATCTGGGGATTCCAATATTCACCAGTGACTTCAGAGATTCAGCCCAATCATGCCATTGCCTTTGCAGGTAAACCGGAACTTCGTCATCCCAGTCGATCTTCAGCCGGGTTGCAGACTGAAATAACATCTTTCCAACAATCAACACAGGTGAAATAAGTCCTAACGGATCGAACATTGACGACACAGCTTTTAACATTGATCTCTTGGTAATCTTCGAACAATCTTGTACACTGACATCAAAGAACAGTTCATCAGTAGGAACACTCCAGCGCACTCCTAGTGCTTTACTTGGAGAATCATAAGTCAATTGCCTATCGCCTAACGCAACATCAGCTGACGGAACATTATCAAGCACATTTCTGTTATTGCTAACAAACTTTGTAAGCCTGAAACCACCTTGTTTCAACAATGATGAGGTACTCTTAATGATGTGAATAGCATCTTCTTCATTCGGCACTGATCTCAGACAGTCGTCGACATAGAAAGACTGAAGAATCGTTTCATCCACCAAGGGATCCAGTCCTCCATGATCAGTCACGGTTCTTCTCACAGCATACGTTGCAGCACTTGAAGACCATACTCCGCCAAAGATGTGTCGAGTCATGCGATAGTGTCAAACTTCATTCCCATCGTACCAAAGGAAACGTAGGGCGTTGCGATCATCTTCTGGTACAATTACCTGGTGGTACATGGCTTCAATGTCGCCCATGATGGCACAATCATGCTGACGGAACCTAAGCAAGACGTGCAAGAGTTTATTGTTCATATCAGGCCCTTGGTGACATTTATCATTCAATGATTCTCCCTCACATTTTGCAGAGCAGTCGAAAACAACCCTGATCTTACCGGGTTTTGTTGTCATTTGTGACACCATGATGGGGTAGATACCATATCTTGTCAGAGCTGTTGCACGAAGATTGAACAGATTCAGCATAACCCTTCTGTAAGAGAGACTTCATTTCCGCATCATATTTATCAAACATTCCAGACTTCTTCAAGCTAGATGTGAGCGACTTCAAACGTGATTCTGCGAGCTTGACATTGTTAGGTAAATAAGCATTAGGCTTACAAGGCAGTGGAACTTCATAATGTCCATTAGCTGTTATTTTAGTCTCCGAATTCCACTTTTGAATAACCTCCTTATCAATTTGAGACCATCCAGATTCATGATTTACACTGCCATCATCTTCTAATTTCCACAGCTTATTTACCTCTTCCTCAAGAGATGTGGTGATGAAGTGACTGATGACTTGCTTGCTTACGGGACTTGATGACGTCACTGGACCGTTCACAGACCATCCGAAAAGGCTCCTCACAGCGAATGGATCACCTCGTCTTCCCTTCCGGACCTCCAACGGCACCAGGGCTTCAGGGTTGTCTTGTCCTAGCAGGATATGAACATCAGTGGCATCATGCTCAAACTGCAAGTCACATAAATGCGGAAAATTTGACACATCAATATTGGGTAACCTCACAGGTATTTTGTCAACAATGTACACATTTGACAAATGCAATGAATTTTTCCCGTCAACTGTTCAACATCAAGTTCACAATACTAGAAGATTTCAATTCTTGAGTCTTACTCATAGTGTTCAACATGTAGTTAACCTTCGAACCTTCAAGACCTAGTTCATTTGCTAATGCTCTCGTACAAAATGAAGTATTGGAGGCAGTATCAAGCAATGCTAGAACCTTACATCGATCATTTGCTACAACAGGAACAACTGGCACCATTATACTCTCAGTTGACGCATCAATGTCATTCACAATTTTAACTTGACTAGTTGTTACTTCAGGAACCTGTGCTACATCCGAAACCCTACTTGAAGTTCTAGGCTCAACATGGATAAATTTTGTATGTTTGGCACCGCAACCAGGCACAGAGCAAACAGACTGCTTGCGACAATTCAATGTAACATGATTACTCAGTAAACAATTGTGACAAAGTTTATGTTGATTAACAAGCTTAAGGCGTTCAACTGGTTTCATCTCCTTGAAGGCAGGACAATAAAATAACCGGTGGCTCTCGCTGCAAAGTAGACAAGGCCTGGATATTCTGGAGAATGTCTTGTTATCGGCTGTAGTTGAACACGAGAAAGCGGGCTTCTTGACCTTGAATTCCTGTGACTTGGGTTTCTGGGAAAATGGTGAGTCTTCGCCATATACCGGGTCCGAAGCATCGACCGCCTCCAACTCGATAAATTTGACAAATTCACTGAAAGACAGATACGTGTCCTCCTTGGCCTTTTGTTCCATCGCTCGCCGTCGCCATCTGTTCTTACGAAAACTTTCTCTTGGCGATCTCACCTATTGAGGTATGCGTATTAGGGATACAACTTTTCAATTTTTTTCCTCAAAATCAATTTCCTGTGTCATAGCCGGATGAGCTTTTGTATAAAAACCACTGCAGTTAAGTCATTTTTGACCTATCTTCAAAAAAGTTCACCCATGAACTCATGTTTGTGTTGGCCATCTATTACAGTCAGAAAATGGCAATTTTCCGCCGGCGGAGTACTTTATTTCATCTTATAGCTTTTTGTCTATTGAAGATACAGCAACCAAAGTAATACCAAATTAAAGCATTTTTTAATTAGCTTTTCAGTGGGACCATATAAGGCACTTCACATATGGCATGTTACCTTGTATGAGCTAATATTATGCAGTTTCCTTCCGATTTTATCATTTTTCTGTTGAAAATTTCGTGGATTTGTCAACTCTTTTGCAAATAATTTTGCTATAGCATTATTAGAGGTTCCTGATGAAAAACACAATGCTATATTATTATTTCATGCCACCACATATCAACAAAATTAAATTGGAGTGAGGATGAAACTCACTGATAGGCACAATTATCAACTGAGTTTATACAGCTGGGGACAATTAAACTTAACTTTCCAGTGATTTTTGAGCAAGTGACATGATCCTAGCTGGAAAATGTGCTACATTGACATATTAGTGCGAAAAACAAAAATATGAGCCTGTACCACAATTATTGAATGGCTCATGCAGATGACAAATTTAAGCTGTGTTCTATCAAAGTTCAAAGTGGGCTATTTGGCAGGCAAAGCTGCAAGTAAGTGCCTGGATTACAGAAATAGTATGTGAGCCAAAGCTGTGATACAGCTGTATGTCACAATTTGTGAATTGTCAGTCCCATGTTTTAGAGTGAAATCCATGCATTTTCATGGATCGGGAGCCGCTGGACCGAATGAAGTCACAAAATATATAACATATTTGTCAAAGATTTATAATAAAACATTATGAACTCCAAGGGTCCTTCCAGAATGGAACTCATGTCATTGATGATCAAACTGGTGGGAGAAATAATTATTAAGAAGTTTCTGTTCTTTGACGAAAAGAAATCTTTCCCTTTCAGGTTTCAGAAGTTCCAAGTATCAGTAAAATTAACGCCAAATGGAATTCCAGAGACATCCTAGCTTTAATGGCCTTTTATCTGAGGTCATATTTGAGGGAAAGACTGCTTGCAGTCTGTCAGTTTATCTCTAATAACTGGACAGACCACTGGATCAATGATCAAATGTATCAAGCTGGAGAGAATGTGAAGCTTTCACAAGCCTTGTATAGTAAACCTTCTAGCAAGACACTTTGAAGTGCTTGAAAATCACTGAAAGCAAGTGCCATCAAAACTAAACATCAGCAGAGATAAAATCAATGTAATGAACAAACAATTAAGGTCATGAAAGAACTGCACACCAAACGCAAAAACTAAGGAAATTTGCGATTGCACTTCACTCTTACTTATGACTTGTTGTAGCTTAAAAAATCCATATTCTGCAACCTTCTTCTGTATGAATTGCTTTATAATTGCATTGAAATATAAAGTGTAGCTCTTCTAGTTACTAAAAGTTATATGGTTCCAAAATATAAGCCATTTCATCAATGATCCAACCACATTTACATTTCTCGGAAAATGCGCCAAATTGACACAAAATGCAAAAATTTCAATGAGAGTCATGGGTGAACTTTTTTGATCGAATACCAAAAAGACATTGATTTTCAGTGTTTTCTAGCAAAAGCTCATCACAATATGATACAGGGTTGTGACGTTGCAAAAAAGTTGTACCCCTAATGCGTATCCACCTCCGACAGCTTTCCAAGGTTCTGGAGGATTCCCATGCCATTTCTCAGATCATCTGCAAGACGCGTTAATTCCTCCGGCGTCTTAACTTTCGCCCCAGATGTTAAGTTTCGGATGACTCTGTCTGCAATCACATGGGGATCGCCGAAACGCTTTTTGAGTATCCTTCTCGCATCTTCATATCCTTCTGGCCCCTTCATGACACAAGGGCGTATGGCCTCCTTCGCACTCGTGTATTGCAGAAGAAGATTCATCCTGGTACGGTCATCAGACACACGCTTCTCCACATTTTCTTCGAACCAGGCGAAAAAACTATGATACAACAAGGGGTCACCCTCATATGGCTCCATTTCTAATTTTGGTAAAGTCATCAAACTGTAAAGATCGCTCGTACCAAAGTCTTTCTTACCAAGGCGAGAATCATCTCCAGATGCGTCGTTTGGAGCTGGGTCAATCTTTGGGGAATCTTGAGGTTTGGGTAGCTGGGCCCGCTTGATGGCATTTATGTAGCTCTCCTGCACCTTATCAAAACACTCGTTGCTCTCATTGATGGCTGCTTCGTCTTCTAAAGTAACATGATAATTTTCATGCGCTTCTTCAAACGCTGAGAATTTGTCTTTAATTTTCTGAATTCTTTGCTGTACTTCGTCCATAACTCCAGCTTCGAGAAACTTCATTGTCGTGTTTATTTCCCTCGTCAGGGCACCGCTTCTGGCACTTCTACTCTTCTTGAGACCGTCGGCCATCTTGGAAAGTTGACTTGATGAAGAATGTTCTTATTACTGTTGCAGTTTCCTGCAGATAAGAGTGACGATTGAATGGAGTTTCCAAAAGTTTTATTGACGCACGAATATCATCATTGTGGGTAGCGTAAAGTAGTGACAGTGTGTGTGTGGTAATCTACAATAAAATAAAAATGACCAGCAATTACAATATGACCAACAAAATTATCTTTTCTATCCAAGTATAAATCCACAAACTCAAAAAAATAGCATACAAATATCATGACTAGTAAAACAATATAAACTCACAAGAACATTAGGGGAACTCCACTTTTGGTACCAACTGTATTTTCTCAACCACATATATTAGACCTGTAAAACCATATTTGACTTTTAAGTATTGATTCTAAAAATAGATCTTTTTGATTCTAAAAATAGATCTGAACAGACCAACACCTGAGATACACAAACTGCATTAAACTACTAATCTGTAATCACAAAAAACATGGATTGCTAAATACTAATTGAAAATACAAACTAGCTATAATGAATAAAATGAGTACACACCTGATCAGTTTCTTTGACATAAAATTGACTGCATGTTGCCCATAGCAGGGCTTGAGCTGGAGTGACAATCAGTTAAACTTGAATTCTAGAATGTTGACAGCAATCACACCTGATTGGCTATTATGTTGACAGAAATCACAGTTGATTGGCCAACTCTAATTAGAACAACGACCATATATATGGCAATCAAAAGAAACCAGGTCACAATAACCTAGATTGATTCAGGGAGCAGTCAGTAAACATTTGTAATGACACAAATCAGGGAGAAGTTTGTAATTATAATTTTTTTTTTGTACAATTTAAATGACACAAATCAGGAATAAATAAACATCAAATAAATAATACACACTGTATATATGGGAATATATAACAATTGATGTTGGCGTGATTGAAAGAACAGTGCTTGATTGAATTGGACCTTCATTCTAAACAAGATTACTACAGCAGATTTGGAGAATATGAGTGGAGAATGATGGTTTTGTATTTGTATTTGCTGTGCACAGTAGTACTGACTGATAAATGCTTGTCACTTTAATGTTAGATCAGCATGTAAGTATAAAGTGAGACAAAGCTCTAAGCACAGCATTACCCTCTGCTTGTCCATTGTTTCCCTACTGGTATTCTTTGTGGTCAAGCTGACCAACAAAGGCATACTTAATATACTTGCCCTGACCTTCCGAAAAAAAAAAACAACAGAAAAAACCTTAAATGTGTATAAATGTACATCCGTCTGTGTTATTGGATGAGGTTTCCATTGTGATGGATGAAGATTGAGTATCAGTTGAAAATATTTTTCATTTCCATAAAGGCCTTGAGCTTCTTGGATGTACAATATTTATCTGAACTGTGATCACCCCTCCACCACTGAGTACGGTAACGATTGTTACCGTATCCTAAAATGGCTGACACCAAAAACGTTGGTCATGTGACTAGAATTAAATTGTCGATTCCTGAAGTTAATACTGCATAATTTGGCTTGATATATGGCTGATTAATGCTGCTATGTTCATGTGTTAAGCCTATTAACTCAGATTTGCCCCAACTGCAGTAAAATGGCTGTGTTTGACCATCAAAGTTTTGAATCGAGAGACGGTAACTGTAAAAACGAGTGGAGACGGTAACTGGCCCTGCAAGTAGATTCTCTTAGCCTGAAGTAACAACAGCAAGCACCAAGAGATCGATGTCTGACTTGAATACATGTTCTTTAATCAGTCCAATTACATTCTCAAAGTCCTGAAGTGCACTGCAAATATTATATATGGATTTTGATACAAGTAGTATTTCAATAATTCAAAAGTTGGATGAAAATTCTTGAATCGGAAAACCGGTGGTAGATTAAAATTTGATTATTAACTAGAATTTTATTGGTGCTCAGGATTACCTGCAGTATACATATATATATACCTTATTTTGGCATTGGAGTATGCACAATAGGATTATCAGTGACTAGCAAAGTACCTGTGAAGTAGGCAATCAAAGTATCTGTCTATGTACATTCGGAATGTTTAGTAAGTGTGTATTTGTAAGAAACGGATGCGCTGCACCTTTTGCATTTTCACATTGTCAAAGCCCCAGTGCGAGCTGGCACAGCGAGGCTTTGACTCTGTTGACAGTTTTTCCTGTGGTTTTAGTCACATTTAGATCAGTAATGCTCAAGTGGCTTCAGCCAACCAGAAGGTTCCTTTCATATTATCCATTAATGTTGAATAATGAAGCAAAACATACAAACTGTAAACAAGAAACTGTCACCTGAAAAATACACAAACTGTGAAATGACTGATGATTACTAAGACCAAACACTAGAACTGTGAACAATTCAGATGTCAATCATCATCATCCATGCATTTAATTCTGATCTGATTGGTGGTTGGGTTGCTTCTGAAGATAAGTTTTATGGGCAGTGATTGACTAGGTCCATGTTTGACATCTCCAGAACGCATTTCTGAGCAAGAGCTGTGATCACTGCAAGTTGTTAGTGGGATGCGGAAGGAAGGGGGTATGGAGAGAGGGAGGATACATTAATAGATAGATAGATAGATAGATAGATAGATAGATAGATAGATAGATAGATAGATAGATAGATCATTTCAGAAAAAAAGACAAGGAAATAAGAGGTAGATAGATATTCCATCTGCAATAGCCCTAGTAAATATCTATCTCCAAGCAGCTATTAAAGTGCTTGAACGTACTTCTTTTTGTCTACTTTTAAAAATTGCTTTCTTAACTCACAAACATTTTCTAAAGTGTTCCTGGACGCTTCATTAAACATATATAGCATATTAGCTATACAGCAATTTTCAAGAGTCATTAAATTTTGTTGAAAGACTCCATTCTAGGAAATTGTTAATCATGTTGACGTCACTACATTCCCCCACTTCATTCCTCCCTTTATTCTACTGAAGGCTGCTGATGCCCCCCCCCTGGAAATTGCTTGAATTTTCATATATGAGCCAATTTCAACCAAGACAGAAGTAATTGTGCATTGATGCAGACTTGCCAAAGCTTCAATAATAGGGATTAATGTCAAACAAGACAACTTAAAACAACAAACAGATCAACAGACAACAGCTATCAACAGTATGCTGAGTCTGGAATGACATAACCTTGCTTGGGCTGTAACAGCCTCTCTGATTGTGCGACCACTTCCCTTCGCACCCAATCATCTTGAAGCTCTAAAACCACACTTTTTCTGGCCATCCAGGTCAGAGGCTCACTGGCAGAGCCAGCTCGGGAAGTGAGCCGATGACCACGGGAGAATGCACCTTTTGATGAATCAGTGAAATGGTAGTTGAAACATGAAGAAGATGGATACTCATCAAGAATTACTAAGAAGCATCTAGCAGGGCTTTGGAGTCGGGTAATAATTGAACCGACTCTGACTCCCGACTCCTTTGGCTTTCTGAAAACCGACTCCGACTCCTTGGGCCTCCTGAATTACAACTCCGACTCCGACTCCCGACTCCGCTTATCGGCATTATTGCACATAAATATTTTATGTTTAACAGGGGATAAAAAGTAATTCTGCTAAGTATTCATAGGATTTCGTACATGACTACTTGTTAAGGAAGTTTTATTTAAAATTCGGAATACATTTCATATTTTTGTAACTGTGTTTTTGTAAATTATATTAATTATCTTGAGGAGTCAGGAGTCACCATTTTAATTTCCGACTCCGACTCAACCTGACAATCAAAGTTCGACTCCGACTCCACCCAAAAACCTCCGACTCCACAATTCCGACTCCCGACTCCGACTCCAAAGCCCTGGATCGGATCTAGTGTAGTATGAAAAGTTGAAGGGGCGAAACCCTTCGAAGTTTATTGTAGGCAGTAAGTGTAGGAAAGCTGTTTGCAAAATTGCATAGTAAAGTGGGCAGTCAGTAGTTTGGCTGAAGTGGCGTAAAGCATCCATGAAATAATAAGATAAAATGTAAGTGGTTGTCGATACCAATGACCGTTTGAGCTATGTATCTGTCTATCTGTGTAACTATGTATGTATCTATCTATGTATCTGTAATCATGATAAGAAGCTGGAGCCACTTGACGTAATTCCCTGCTGTCGACTGTTGATATTGAGGTCATCACTGGACAGATTTATGAAACCCATGTTGTGCTCAATTCGCTGCGCGAAAATTATTGTTGCATTAGGCCTATATTGACATATATTACATGTCGGCTGTTGTCTTGTTATTATAATGCTCCATTTGAAAGACACTGGCTGAGTATCTGGAGCCTGATGGAATGTTCATTTCAGGTGAATGTGATTTTTTCACGAAAAGGTGTGACATGAAGGCAGATTTCAGAGACTGATGGAGTGGGCCTCGGAGGATGACATTCCGTATTGCAAGGGGAATGCCATTTTCTTTGGCTATTCCGAGTTTAGTGGTGATTGAGAAAGAATTGAGGGAGAAAAACGACCCACAACAAAGTTACATGCTGCTGGCACAATGCTAATGCATTGCTGCTGCTGATGCTGCTGGAATCATTGCAGCAGGGTATTTGAAATTCGCGGGAACTATAATATCTTTAATTAGCTCTATATAATTAAAGCGACGAAAGTTATGGTAGATTTGATGCTTGCAGAACACACTGTGGACACATTAGGATAGAGTGGCAAAATATTTTGACTGTAAGTTGAGGCACAACAGAGAAGACCCGTTACAAAGGAATTATAGAGAGGTGAATTTTATATATGTAGGCCCTACTAGTTTTTCTGTGCATACTTGCATGTACTCAATGTACAGGAAACATTCTTGTATTCTTGTCTGTATGCATGTTACATAATTATGTATGATTCCTGTGTACTTTTCCATGTACCTTTTACTTGCTCATCTACTTGTGTCTGTTTGAGTTACTGGCAAACAGTAGGTGAAGTTTTGTTACCGCTCGCGGTTACGTCTACTAGTTCCTTCTTGTTTCCTTTTCCCCCCATTGTGTCTTTCGACATTAATCCCCTTTCCTTCGTCTGCTGTTGCTGCTGGTTTCACTGCAGCACTACAATGATACATCACTGCTGCTGCTGATGCTGCTGGAATCATTGCAGCAGGATATTTGAGATACGCGGCAACCATACTATCTTTAATTAGCTCTATATAATTAAATACACGGAAGTGATAGTAGATTTGATGCATGCAGAACACAGTGTGGCCACAATAGGATAGTGTGGCAAAATATTATGACTGTAGGTTGAACCACAACAGAGAAGACCCGTTACAAAGGAATTCTAGTGAGGTGAATTTTATATATGTACTAGCATAGTACCCGCCTAAAGACGGGTAGAGGGTGTTTTGATATTGTATTGTGTAATTACTCAATCAAGAGTTGTGTGAATATGTCAACATGTGTATGGTGAATTTAAACAAAGGGCCACTTCTGAATTCCCCCTCGACCGCCTCTTTATGTGGACCTTGGCCAGTGTTGGACAGCAGCTTCAGCCATGCTTTGCCGCGTTGGGGTGTAGTCCATGTGTCCTTTATGTATGTAGTGTTTAAATGCATAATGCAAGGGCCCGATCAGCCTTCGATCTGTCCATCCCCCTTGCCCTGCCATTGTGTGCTTTCTGCTTTACTTTGTAATCAGGTTGTTGTTTGTGTTCTTCAAAGAAATCTTCCATATATATATCTTCTTTTTTGCCATAGTGTTGACCCATCCTATAATTGTTGCCGCAAAGTCTTCTTCTCCATGTTCAGCACTTATATTATTTGATATTTTTAAGCATCTATCTATCCAGCAATATGACATGTCTGTATGTGTTTCTGAAACTTTTGATCTACCTACAGAGATCCATTATCTATCTATCTATCTATCTATCTATCTATCTATCTATCTATCTATCTATCTATCTATCTATCTATCTCTCTATCCGTCCGTCTGTCTATCAATCTATCAATCTATCAATCTATCAATCTATCCGTCTATGTGTGATCTATACGTATCTATCTGTGTTCTTTCATCCTTCCTGCTTCCTTCCTTCTTCCTTTCTTGTGTCTTTGCTCCTTTCTTCCTTTGTTCACCCTTCCTTCCTTTCGCCATGCCTTCATTCCTTCCTTGAAGCATTCATTCCTTTATTTCTTCATTCCTTCATTCCATCCTTCATGCATTACTCCCTTTCTTAATTCCTACCTTTGTCTCTTCTGCAAATCCTTTCTAAATTTCTTCCGTAATTCATCCCCATTTCTATCTTTTTGGAGGGCTTTAAAATGATTCACATACGTTTGTGAGTTATTAAGAGAAGTCATTGAACTGAATGAAAAATAAAAAGGATGGACGCACTTGAAGAGGTGCTTGTTGATACAATACATATATCTACCAATGTGCAATTGTGCATGTCTGTCTGTTTATATGGATCTGTCAGTCTATCTACAGACAAAGATGTATACCCGCTGTGCCTGTCTGAGTAACTCAATATCAATATATTTATCTAGGTATCTATCTATCTTCCTATCCTATAATATATATAGTGTTTTAAGCACTCGCTCTGTGTGGCTGCTGCTCTTGATGCTGCTATCACTGCAGCAGACCGTTTGAAATTGATGGGGAAATATCAATTTTGCTGTCTATAATTAAATATTCGGAACTTATGGTAGATTTGGGGTGCTAAGAACACAGTTTGGACATAAAAGGACACAGTGGGATAGAAAGCCCCAGGGGCGTATCTAGAAATGGCTTGAGGGAGGGGGGAGGCCTAACACGGGGCAAATGGGCGGCGCTCCGCGGCACGTCCTATCTGTTCCATGTTAATTTTGGCCTGCGGGGGGGGGGGGGCATAGCACCATGCCCCCCTAAATACGCCACTGGAAAGCCCCATAGGTCCAACAATGAACTGCCCCCTAAATTGGACATTACATTTTCTCCCATGGATTTGCTTTCTAGACCAATAAGAGCGCAGAAAGCAGTACTCCTTGCTTGTCTGTAGAATCACAGACCGGAACTAGATTGGTGTGAGGCTGAAGTCTTGAGTCAAGTCACTGTTTAGACCTTTCCTTCGTCTTTTTTTTACATTTCCATATCTTATTGTGGAATGGTCAACTGTCATCCAACAATGAGAAATTTACGTCTCCAAATATATAGTCTTAAGTGTAATATAATTTTGTAAGTTTGTTATGTGAATGAATAGCTAGGGCCTATCCTTAATTGTTTTCTGCAGTCCCCTTCAGTAGTAGGCCTCAACTTGTTCACAAAACCCGATTCTGACACATTTTTGTAATGGAATGGGCCATGTCCTTGACTACATTTAAGTTACCTTTTTGCAAAATACAAATTTTATTCAGAATTAGGACGTCGACTGGGAGCTTCAGTCTGCCTGCTGACAAGCCCCTCCCGCTGTCCCATTCCCCATTCCCCGTAGGTCTTACCCAATGCAACAATGATGAATGTACATGCAGTTACCGTCTCCTTGAGGAATTTGGAAATACAGTTACCGTCTCCGATCGTTATTGTTACCGTCTCTCGATTCAAATTTTCAATTAGACATTATATAAAATCTACTCAAGAAATCACAGTGATATTTAGAACTGGTGGGTTTTGTGCAATAAGGAATCATTGGAGTGCAATATTTCGGGCATAGAGACCCTGTAAATTGAGTAATGCATGCCTCAATTTCACCAAGACTTTTGGTGTCAGCCATTTTAGGATACGGTAACAATCGTTACCGTACTCAGTGGTGGAGGGGTGGTGATGAATGATGTTTGAATTCTTTCATCAGAGACAAAACAGTTGTCACAAAAATATGTTCTGATGGTAGTAAACATTTTTAAAGAGCAATTGTGTGAAGAAGTCAATATTACATATAAGTTGGATTTACTGACCTTCTTGCATGAGTAGTCAAAATTAATGATCCTTAAGTGCTTGAGTATGTCATGCTATCAAGGTGTTCATATAGCCTTAAAAAGCTTGATATAGTCTGTTACTTCTCAAAGGCTATATGTTTCTGACTTTTTGCGGGAAAAATGGTTTCTGATGCCTTATGTTACATCAAGATCTGTCTCTAATTGTATGTTTTTCTTTCCCCTATATTTTTTCTTTAATTTTACAAACACATCAAAATGTAAAAAAGCAGTAACTGATCCAAAAAAGAAGCATGTGTGTGTCAAATGGGATTTTGCATTGAAATAGGAGGAAATATCAAATTTCCAAGCAGTAATTAGTGCCATCTATAAAATAGTGTAACACAATGAAACGAAACTAATAATACATTTTAGGCTTTTTTTTTTTTAAGTAATGAAAAAAAAACTGATGAAAACTATGTTGTTTTTAATAAATATACAGGCAAAAATATATATGTGTCAGTGTTATTTTGTCAAAAGATTTCAAAACCCCATCACATTTTTTTTTACTTCTGCATGCTTGTCACAAGAGAAAAACCACAAAAATGTCATTGACCCCAAACCGGTTGATGACCTCTTCAGTCACATCAATGACGTACAAAATGCTCATTGAATCTCCCAATTTAGAAAACTAATTGATAACATTGTTTTAAACATTATTCTTTTAATGACCTAGATGCATAGGCATATGACGCACGATGCATGGGGTGCAAGCGACATTTGGCCGAATTTCAAGATCTAGATTTAGTTCCATTTCAAATGAAATTGCCTGGAAATCATTATTTCGCAATAGTTTTTATCATATTATTTGCTCAAATGTTTTGCCTTTTTACAGGTGATTTCACTAGCACGCGATATTAACGTTTTTGACCACTAAATACATAGTATTTTTGGTCACTCAGATTGGTTCAGGAGCAACAGAACGTCACACATCTCATATATCAAATGCAGCAAGTGGTTGTTTGGCATTGATTCCTCACAGCCAAATGTGATTGACAAGAATCGCATGCCAATGAAATCACCTGTAATTGAATCTTACTGTTTCCGAAACTTTTGGCCGTCACTCACCCCCCTGCCCCTTTCCAATACGATTATGCCTGCAAGCACAGCTGTTAGGAAGTGAAGGTTTCAACAATTCCAGTGTAAACAGAAGCAAATAACATTTTATTTGGGATGTATGTTGTTAGAAATAGCATCCAGTTACCCTTTTTTTTCCATTTCTCTTGAAAGTGAATTAATTCAATGTTTATTAAATATATTTTTTCTACCAATTTCTTTTTATGTTTCTGTGAAATTACATAGATATCAATGTTTCACCTATTTCACTTATCACAGCATTTCCCTTGTTCTGTGTTTTCAGATGAAAAACTTGTGTGATTTTTTTCAGCTGGAGAATTAGTGGAGAGTTTGCTGACTCCGCAGAAACTTGACAGAATCGATATGATCTTGAATGGAGCTGAGCTCTAAATCAGGCTGAGAGTGGAGTGGATCATTTATTCCCAATCTTGGTATTGTCGCGAAAGAGGATTGCACCATAAATTGTCATTTGATATATTCCCAGATGTAGACGCAGCTATAGAACCTTACTCCTGCTACAGAAATAGGATTACAATGTTTCTTTTTCTATGGAACAGCTGTGCAAAATGGTTTCAGTCAAGTTGTAGTCAGAGATATACTTTATGTATTGCAACCCACCAGTTGGTAAATATGACTTATCGGACAGAAATACGGGTTTAAGGAACGATAGAGTGGCCTAGAAAGGGACGCTTTAGTGGTTACTGTATTGTAAAGGTATCTGCAGGTTCAGGCATTACATATCCCATCAAGCTTTAATTTGTATCACATCAAGCTTTCATTAAGGAACAAACCCATTTAAAATTTATATAGGTTCTCACCCAAGAATTAAATGTCAAATTCAATATGTTTATGTTCAGAAGTGATGTCATCTTTAAGACATATGTAATTCTATAATGTCACCTTTTCCTAATTGCCGCCTTAATTTTGTCTTGATGTTACTAATATCCCAGAAGACCTGGATTTATTCTTGAGGAATTTCTGAACAGCTAAAATGTAAAATATCTTGTACTAATAAGATTCACAGAGAAAAGGAATGTTTTCTTTTGATGAGATCTGCCAAGCTAACCTTGTGAAATAAGCTTATAGAAGAGGTTCAGAAATATTTTCACAGCACAAGGAATTTTGAAGAAAGCGATGGTTTTCCATTCGAGCATCCAACGAAAAACCCGGTAAATCACATTTTGTAATTTCTGAGAAAATTGACATTTAGAATCTAGCCCTAGCAATAAGACTCGCTGGGTTTACCATGGGAAATTCTATGGTGAATACCATATATGACTGATAAGTCTTCAATGCTTTTCAGAATAATTAGAAAATATTTATATACATATAATTATGATGAATATAATATTATAACATGGGGTCTCTTTCAAAGCATGAAATCTACAAGCAGCTCAGAAAAGGGACACCTCAGTTCTAGCTTTACATTTATATCCCGGGGCCATCCCCATGAAAATTTAATTGAAATGAAAACCTATTTGAAGTTCTTAATTGCAGAGAAATTAATGTCACATTCAACATGTTTTGAATACTAATTCAACAATGTTGTAATCATTGAGACATATGACATTAAATTTGATAATGTCATCCCAGGCTAATTAAGGCTTATTAAACTGAGTGACTTGACTAACTCTTTAAATAATGAATTGTGTAAGTATATGACCTGGATGAATTCCAACAAACTATCAGTAAATATTGACAAGACCAATTATATGATTTTTAAGAGCAAGAGATCAAAATTAGACAGCAACACAGGCAAGCTGTATCTCAATGGTGTTGAAATTTTTAAGGTCTCTTCGGTCAAATTTCTTGGTGTGATCCTCGATGAAACATTGTCATGGATACCTCACATCAATTACATTAAAACAAAAGTTGCCAAAGGTATTGGAATAATTGCCAAAGCCAGGAAATATTTGAATTCTTCATCATTGATATCACTATATTATAGTTTCATTTACCCTTATCTAATTTACTGCGTTGAAGTATGGGGATGCGCATGTAAAACCCATTTATTACCTATTATGAAAATCCAGCGTAAGGCTCTGCGCATAATCCTTTCACTTTCGTTTTCTGCAGATTTATGTTCTACCTTCAAGGAGACTGGAATTTTGTCTTTTCAGCAGCTATTTTATTTCTATTCTTGCCTTTTTGTTTTTAAGCACAAAAAGGGTATGTTACCCTCAGTATTTGGAACTTTCTTTAAATCCCCCCACTATGAGTATAGAACAAGAAATCAATTTACATTAAATATACCACAGTGTAACTCCTCTCTCTCTCAAAAACGTATCCGTTATATAGGAGTTAAAGTATGTAATCACCTTCTTGACAAGATAGAATGGAATAATAGCTACCATGCTTTTAAACGAAGTCTAAAAAATTTCCTCCTTATTAATCCCATTGACAACCTCTAAAACAGGCAAAGAGTTAGCGAGGAAAAAAAAAAAAAAAAAAACCAAATCTATTTTCGATATGTCTATGTTTGAATTTCCATACCTTCCCAATATTCCTTGTCTCTGTTTGGCTAATGAAGAAACTCCCTCCACTATGGAATGGGTAGAGCAATCGGGTTAATGGAGCTGCTTCTGAGGCTTGGTGTTTGAAGATATTTTGTCTCTGGTTATGAATTTTATCTGATTTTCAATCTGACCTGAAATACGGACTGGGATTTTGTATTCCTAACCCTGTGATTCTCATCTAATTTGATTTTGAAGAGTTTTTGGTTTGTGAGTTTTTGACAATCGTTTTGAAAAAATTGAATGACGGTTTGGGATTCATATTCCACTACCCTGTGATTTTCATCAAACCTGTTTTCAAAAGTACATCTCTTCTTTTACTTTATGTCTGGTGATGTGGCAACGGAGAGCATGTTTTAACTTTAAAATGTTCCTTGATTCTCATTTTCATTCATCTCATTTTCATCCCACTCCATCTTGGTGAGTCTTCAAATAACTCGACAGAGTTCGAAGGCCACCAATCTTATATTGTTGAACATAAAAAATTTGTATTTTGGAAAAAAATAAAGACCAAGTCATTCAAAAAAAAAAAAAACCCTAAGCAATTCCAACGCATTGCTTGTAAGCAATATTACTACAGTGGTACCTGCGTTGTAAGACCCCCTGTTGTAAGACCAACTTGCCTTATGTGACCGCCTTCCTTCTGTAAGTAGTATTTTTAGTGCATTTTGCACCCCGATGAGAGACCGCACCCCCAAGAGAGACCGCTTCATGACCGCAGAAGGGGCGGTCTTATAACGCAGGGACCACTGTACATCTATTTGGCTGCTGAGACAAATTCTGCATCTTATTGACCCCAGTGGAGATAGTATCATCCTCAGGGCTTCGTCATGTCTGGTCATAATAGTATTTCTAATGGTATTTGCATTCATATTGAGGATTAACTCTGCAGACCATTGCTGAAGTATTGCTTGTTGCATCCCTGGAATATCATCCTGAGAAGTGAGGAAGGCATGATTCACTTTAGCAGGCCGTGAAAATGACCATATTTGGAGAACAATGATTTCTTGACGTCACTCATTTGTAACTACGGTGAAATGTTTACATAACGCAATCAACACATGATGACATACACTGCAACTTACTGGTTTTTCAACTAAACAGGCAAGATCATTTGAGGTGGGCCTCTCACTCACTCACCAAGTCTTTTCCTGCTTCAAAAATGCATATAATTCATTCTGTCTCTTTTTTACCCATTTTGTTCTGTCTTCAAAAATTTATTTTTTGTCTTCAATGTTTTCTCTTGAGTATACTCAAGGGCGCTCCACTAAAAGACAACAGAAATAGGCATCATTATCTTTGCATCTTGAACAAATGAGATATGCCTTTAGTTTCAAATTTTTTAAAATTCCAGATGTACTCATAGGTGCTTGGGAAAGCCATATTATATTCTGAGCACACAGGAATTATTTGATTTTTAAAAGTCAATCAAATGTACTTGATGATTGTAGTATAGCTGTAGCATGCTAGGCTGCAAAAAGTTTATAATGCCTGGTTTGGGATTGAATCCAGGTCTTGCCGGGTAATCTTGGCATACGTTGGATGGCAGTTTCAATCATCCTTTGCCTGATTGTAATGTCCTCCTCCTGGCCAAATTAGTCTATCAACTGCATAAATACAGGATGTAAAGGCCCAATTATTGATCCTGCATGTAAAATCCGAGATCTTCAGGAACTCACAAGGAAGCTGAAATCATAATTAAATCATCATGGAAGTGACATGTCAAAAACCTGACATTTAAGCACAATCTGTAAGGACAACCTTTGTTCCCTGGAAATTCCTGGTATTCTGAGAATCTCTTGAAGATGTCAAGTTGGACCCCTGAGGGTCATTTTAATCATCTAAAGAACATTCTGGAACATTCAGGAACATTCAATAGAGAATTAATTGGAATTTGAGTTGAGATTTGTGAGAATAAAATGTACAAAAACATGTACCCCTTCATAAACAGACTGAAAGGTATATGGATACATGCACTGTCATGCAGTAAAACTTGTCTTCTGATATTAAAGAGTCACATCAGTAGTCTATAATATATAAGCTGCCTCTTCATTGGAATATAAATATGTTGTTCAAACTAATGTAAACTTGAGCCCGTGATCATGCAAAATAATTCCATTATCTCAAGCTTGCAAAGTAAATAATATGTAAATGGCACTGCCATGAAATTCGCGCAGCACTTAAAAAGTTTTTGTAGGACTTATAGTGTTACCTTTTCCTTTATTTTTATTTCATATTCGATATAAATAGACAAAAAATAGATAATAAATAGATAAATAATAAATAGACAAATAAATAGATAGATAAATAGATAGATAGATCGACCCACAGATGGATAAATAAATTGATAGATAGATATATATTTAATAGATAAATAATATTGATAGACAATCAGCTAAATGGTAGAAAGGCAGACAACACTGAAAGCTGTCAAAGTCAAGTCTATGTTAGATTGTTGATATTACATAATAGTAATACAAAGACAATAACATGATCTGCTTGTAGATTAATTGCTCAGTTACATAATCATAATTTTATAAAGATTATGTTACTTTAATTTTGTTATGTTTTCTTGTTATCAGTTTTGAAATTAAATGAATCATGTGTTAATAATTTGATTTAGCTTGTCAAGGCTAGCTAATAATTTACTATTCCATAAAAAATATTGGTACAGGATAAATAACTGGAGAAAACTGAATTTTTAATACACTTTTGAAGATGCATATGTTATTTTCTGTTAAATACGAAACTAAATCATTGAAATCATTGATAAGAAGCTGGACCTACTTGACCTAATTCCCAACTGTGGACTGTTGATGTTCAGACCATCACCGCACAGAATTTTGAGTCCTCTCTTGCACTCAATTCGGCCATTTCGCTGCGCGAATATAATGTTTATATATGTGAACTCTTAGTATAATTAACCAATTTCTCTATTTTTATAGCTCTTTGCAGATCATTGGTCCACAGCAAAATTAAGATGCAACTTGGCCTTGTGATGTTACTGACTTGTAACTGTTTTAATGATTTGTTTGTGTCAGTTACTATTTAATGGTTCAGTCTCAAAATTAATTTTGTCTCTGACTCCACCTGAAAATTACACACTCTATTGACAACAAATCAATTCTATCATTGCACATAGTCCATTCAGATTCTTGGGATTTCGAAATTTTAAATTGAAGTATATATAAATATGTTGGAAGGTATGAGTATAGCCCAAATTAGACACTAATTTGGAGGGTTCTACCATGCATTTCTGTCAGTCAGACCCCACCCAGAATTCCGGGAATTAGGTCTTTGGCAAAGTAGACCTTCGTGTTTTTTGAAGCAACTGACAAGATCCAACATTATTAAAAAATGTTTTTCACAAAATATATTCACACATAAGCAATCACCAAAAGCCACAAAAGCCAGTGAGTCTTGTGATAACTAGGGGAGAGGGGGCTGGTTGGCACAGGGGCTGGTTGGCACACCCTTATTTGTGGGAAGCTGAAGTGTAGTACAGAAATGTGTTGTTGTTACATTTTGTGTACATGATAAGGCCCTTCAGGAGAATCAACCATCTTGGGTGTCGGCTTACTCATGTTGGCTGTGGAGCACTTTCACATGCTTAAAGACCCTAAAAGCCGTTTTTTGATGGCCTCATCTAGTTCATTAATTATTGATAAGCTTTGTAAATATGTTGACTTTAAGGGTGCTATGTGTCACCCGGATAATTTTCTTAGTTTTCCTTGAAATTACAAATCATCAGAAAATGACAGGCGGGGGCAGGTTGGCACGGGCATTGGGGCAGGTTGGCACGGGCATTGGGGCAGGTTGGCACGGGCATTGGGGCAGGTTGGCACACTATGCTAAGTGAATGCAACTTCAGTCAAACCAATAAGTCATTGAATAATTGAATTGAATGATATTGTAAGTTGTAGGGACTGTATAATACTTAACTTTTCCTGAGTATAGCATGCTGTAGTGGCGTTTTGAGATTTGGTGGCTTAGCCTAAAGACGATAATTGAGGATTGTTGAGCATGCAAGGCAGGCCTTATGGTAAGAATGTGCATACTGTAATAATTTTATCTATTTTGTACATAGAACATGTTAAAAATACAAAAAGTGTCATTTCACATTGTTTGATTTTCTGGTGTCACTTGTGCCAACCTGCCCCCCTTATGTGCCAACCTGCCCCATGGTGGGGCAGGTTGGCACAGAATTTTTGAGCTGCGATATCTCCTGGGCAAATAATAGTACAGGTTCAGTGAGGTACTGATAATGTAGGCTGGGGATAGGACTTCGAATTGACACATGAACAAAATCCATATCCCGAATAGCTTTTGGTCAGGACACCTGAAATGTCCCGTTCGTGCCAACCAGCCCCCCTCTCCCCTACATGGCCAATTGTGCAGCGTACGTAAAACGTACGAAAGCTCTTTTATGCGTATTTCGTACGTGTTGACGTACGTAATTCATACGTTAATTTTACGCATGAAAATCGTATGAATTACGTACGAAAACCATACTTTTTCTAGACTTAGAAAAATTCTGATATTTTACGACATTCTCATTCCAAATAGGCCAGTGGGCCTACCTCAAAGTTTGGAAGTGACTCTGTTTCTATCAAATTGAGGCGATAACCATGACATTTTTTTGACAAACAAATAAACATTAGATTCTACACATTAATTACTGGTCTTTGGACTATGATTTGCTTTGTTCGCTGATTTTTTTTAGTTATTCTAGGTACGTGTAAACTTAAGCCCATCCCGGTAACTACTGCACTGAAAGGGCCAAAGTAAATGACCTCAAAATATATTGAAATCTAGAAAAAATCATTCGAAGACAGAGCTTTGTTTTTTTCATTTCTTTATTTTGTAAGCTTAGATACAATGTATTTTATCATTATAGCCCTATAACAAGCATGGTGTGGCTGACATGACCAATGATCGGACGGTTACTGACCGTTAGGCCAGACATAACAGTAATTTACTGATTCTTACCTTCTCTGACCTACTGAAACAACTAATTTACATACCCATGATGTTACTTACATGGTTGACACAAAAAAACATTACAAGCTCTTATTTTTTTCGTCCAACCGACTGACCTTGTTGCTTTAAGAAGCCTTTCAAAAATATAATCATTATTCATTAATGTTATAATTAAACTGACAGTTCATTCTTTGAATTTGTGTAGTCAATTGTTGTGAGGTACTGATAATCAAAGAACAGCAAGTTTGTACATTGTACATGTAAATAATACAATTAAACACATCATAAATATATCAATAAATAAAAAGATTTGGGAAATACTTGAAAATCCGATCTAAGGCCTAACTGGTACATACCACTGTTCATGATATTACACAAGTTTGTTCATATTAAGTTCTGATCTCCTTAAGTAGGGGGGACGGTTGGTCTAATGGTAGCGTGCTAGGCAGTCAATCGCTGGATCGAGGGTTCGAATCCAGCTCTTGCCAGGTCACCAGGGCCTATGTAGGAAGGCTGCCTTAGTCATCCTTTGAATCATTGCTGTGTCTTCTTCCTGTTGTTATTAGGCTACCAAGTGCATAAATACGTCCTGGACATAATCATCCATCCATCCATCTCTTCTGAAGTTAGATCCTTGTTCGATGTGGTCACTCAACCTGGAAAAAAAGATAAATTTGTCTTTAGATTGACACATGCATGAATGAGTGACTAATAGGCCGCGTTAGTGGAACTCTCCTTTTATCTGCTCTCTGGCGTCTCGGCACAGAAATAAACTTTTTCCTGGAACACGCCGCCATTTTTTACCATTGCGAAGGCGATGGACGCTTGGATTCCAGGCTCCAGGACAGTTGTAAAACCAGTAAAACACAACGGATTGTATCGCCGAGTCTTAAATGGAATGTTTACCATGGATTCCGCCATTATTCAGTCGAATGACAACTTGTATCTTCTGTTACGGCCCGACCAAGATGGGAAAATGTGGCGGGAGTCGGCCTGACGGACTAAGTCTTGATCGAGCAAAATATCCGGATTAATCACAGGTATGTCTTGTAAAAGTGGCGGGATCCAAGGATTAGACCCAGAAGTACACGCGGTTGGGCTAATCCAGTGTTGTCAAGCTGATTAATTTTAACGATGTTATGGACCTCGTAAAACCCGGCCCCATTGCATTGTACAGGCCTACAAAATGGCGGGTGTTCCCGGAAAAAGTTTATTTGTGCGCCGAAATGTCACAGTGCTGGTAAAAGGAGAATTCCACTAACACGGCCTATCGGTTGAGAGAACCTGCTTAGAGTTTATGTAGATGGATGCTCCACCCAAGGTTTGCTCAGTGGCGTCACTGTAGATGGGGCTGGTGGGGCATTTGCACCACCACTCAAAAAATTATAATTTTTCCTGACATCTTCCATGAAGGTGTGACCACTATGTGAAAATAACTTTTCTCAAATAACGCAAGGGAGCAAAATATTTTTTTATATCTTGATTAAATTTTCTGTTCATTGACATGTTATTATCTCAAGCGAGACAAATTATTCATGGATCCACAGATTTGTTTTATAAGTTAGTCTAGCCCTACAGTAGCTTTTTTTAAACTGGAAAATAGTTGCTTCCAGTGACATCATTTCTTATAGCCTTACTTCATGTTATCGCTTCAGGCTGCTACTCCTTGGTCTGGAAACTATGTTGATCTACCTTGCCTGGCTGCCGCCCTCGTTTGCCTTGGCCTCGGCCAAGCATTTATAATTCTAATTTATCTATAATATAAACATAGGCGTACGGGTGGCCGTTTCGCAGGGGGGAGGCTGTCACTAATTTGCCCTGAAATTTCTCCCCTTTGTCAGGGGGGGGGGGGAGGAGGGCCTCCCCTATCGTAGTGGATTTCAACCACCGTCAAGTTAGGAAGATTCTAATGGCATGGCACCTGCTGGATATGGTACACAATGACATGCAAATTACATAATTGAAATAGGGAAAAAAGTCTGTGGGGAAATTTTGAGAAAAATTTTTACTGTGTGGCAGTTTGTCACATTGCCAATGGCCGCAACATAAAAATTATAAAAATTCATTTTTTCTCACAAATTTCCCAACAAATTTTTTTCCCATTTTCAGTTATGTAATCTGCAATGATTCTTCATGTCCTTGCGGACCATATCCAGCAGGTGCCATGCCATTACTAGAATTTTTTTTTATGGTGGTTAAAACCCACTATGCTCTGACCCTCTGGGCAAATGTCTATAGATAGGCCTACCGGAGTATTAATTATTTAGATCTAATTCTAACTGTATTCTTCAGTGGCATCCTTTTCAAAATAAAGTGGTGGGGCACTGACAACTTTTTTAATTTTTTTGCGTGGGCACAGCAGTTACGGAAGCTCTGAATTTTTTTACCCTTTTTTTGGCAAAAAGTGGTGGGGCATCAATCCTAGCTCCTGTCCGTACAGCAAGGGGCGGTCCAGACGATTGTTGGAGTGGCTATAGATATAGACTTTACTCCCACAAAGATTTTTTTTTCCTTCGCAGTGCGTCAACGAAAATTTTTTTCCACATGCGGACTCTCAACAAAACTTTTTATCGGAATTTTAACGTTACGGTACTCTATCTCTAGAGGTGGAAACAAACTTTTTTTAAATTTCCATGTGCTGAGCAAACTTTTTTTTCAGTATCAAGTGGGAAACAAACTTTTTTTTACACCAAAAGTCCATAGCCCCCCCCCCCCCAAGACTTGGCAACAGATCATCTGGTTAGACTGGTCGGCCCCAAAGCCATCAGAAGAGCAGCCACTTTCATAGGTGTACGGCACGCGCGATTTTTGGGGGGGCGAGCGACATTTGCCCGAATTTCACGATCTAAATTTATAAGCATTTCAAATTAAATTTCCTGGAAATCAATAATTTTCGGTAGTTTTTAGGCCTATTTAATTATCTGCCCGAATTTTTTAGCCATTTTGCCCGAATCTTACTGTTTCCAAAACTTTTCGGGGGGGCGATTGCCCCCCTGCCCCCCCTCCGATACGCCTATGGCCACTTTACTGGGGCTAGCACAGTCCAAGCCTAAACAATAAAACCAGGGACAGTCAGTAGGCCTTACTGAACAGTAATGTTTCTGAATCTGATTAAAATACACACAAATTCTCGCAAGCTTGGAGATTTTCATGACTTGAAAATTTAGTAGTCCCATCATCAGTCATCACACACAAAAAGCTTACCAGCTAGGCCTACCTTCCAAGGAGAGATCTCTGATTTTGTTTGCATCTAGTCTTCCAAACTAAGTCCAGCCTGTGATGACACTGATGAATGAACACAGAGCCCAGAAATATTGCATTATTGGCTGTCTTCTGCTTCTTCATTTTTGTTGTTGTTTTTTCTGCTGTGAAGACAAATCCACCAGATGGCATGACGTCACCAGTGACAGGTTGCCAAGGTGATTGTTGATGACATCACAATAGGCAAGGTGCTTGTGACGTCATTGGAATGTTGATCTTAGGTGGACTGACAGACAGGAAAGCTCATCAAAAATGTTTAGAGAATTTATTGTTGTGTCTACAAAACAATCATCGACAAAACCACAATACTCAAAAGGTTAGTGCTTCAGAATATACTCAACTGATCAATAGCTCTACTGGTGCTCAAATTTATGATTAAATTCCGTTTAAAGCTACCACATCATGGTAGGCCCTACTGCGCTGCTGGTAATTTTTTCCTGAGATAGTCATTGTGTTGTCATTTGTCAACTTGTTGTTGTGGCTTATTAAATGGCATTACTCAGGTCTATTAATTTTTTGGAAAAAATTCACTGTAGCGGGCCATGAAAATGACCATATTTAGCAAGTGAAAACGATCTTTTTTTGTGGCAAACGTGGCGGCTGCCGCCCCCACACCCCCGCCAACTTGTTTCCATGGTATTATTTCAACAAACTATAACTAAAAAGTTAATAATATAACCTTTTTAGTGCATTTTGTCACTTGTAGCGTCGCCAAAATAAGATCGTCGTCATGCGTTGATGGCGTCATGTAAACATTTCTTGCCTGGATACAATGACATGACGTCACGAATCTATTGTTTTCCAAATATGGTCAATTTTACGGCCCGCTAAAGTGAAGCATACCCAATTTTTTCACTTGTGCGGAGTTTACAAACACTGGAGCTAAGTCCAGTAAGGGTTAATTAATGAAAATTTTTAAAAAGGCGCTCCCACCTTTATGACTTAGGGGGTGACCCCGGGGGCTGACCATTTAATAATATCCATGTCCAGGCCAGGGGGGGTTTTGTTTTTTTTTTTAATTGATAATTTTTTTACTCGGTTTTTGTGAAATAAATAAAAAATTTTTGTGTAGATGCAGGCTTGCTATAAATAAATTCTGCAAAAGGTATTTCTTAACAAGGAGTTGCTTGATTTTGGAAAGAAAATTTGGGGACTTTGTGCACTTGAAATAAATGATTAGTAGGCCTACCCCCATGGGCACATCGACGTTGCAGCAACGTTGCAACGACGTCACACTTTTCGTCAAATGACGTAGAATTGTATGGTTGAAATTATGTTGTCACAACGTTGTGAAGCAACGTCAAAGATATGACGTTAGCATGCAACGTTCTGGCGATGTTTTACAACATTGTGAGGCAATGTCAGGAGTTCGACGTTAGCTTGCGACGTTGTTGCAACGTTGTAAAAAAACCAGGGTTGCATGATTTAAATCATTTGATTTAAATCACTTGATTTAAATCATGATTTAAATCAGTGATTTTAATCAATGATTTTTATTGAAAATCATTATATGTGAAAACTGCAAATAGTTAGCGTATAAATGCTATAATGGATCAGTTGACACCTTCACACTTGAATTGGTGACGAATCACAGCTATGATTCAGATGCCAGGGTGGTTTTCGGCTTACTTTAATCCAGTTTAAGATGCAATTCAATATATCTCCTCTGTCATGCACCAAATCCCTAATCTCATGCCAAAAGTAGCACTCATTAATCAGGAAAACAACAATAACAAACAACAGCAATTATAAAATACTGATTTTGTGGTCATCGTTAGTAATTTCAATCATTCCTTTGCTCCAAATTATGATATTCTATGGAAAATTTTGACTTTGAATAGGATCAAACCCTGTTAAATCTCTTTTGGAAACCAAGTAAAACTTTTACTATGTCATTGGTCATTCCTAGCAATAGTAGCTCCAAAAAGTTGACAAAATTCCACACTTAAATTGACGTAAAATTCATATTCTGAGGGCATTTGTTGCAGCTGAAAAAAGTAAAAAATATAAACGATCTACAATTTCGAATTTCAACTTGATTACATGACTTTTGGGCAGTGAAATAAATTTTTGCCATTACAGAAGACCTAATTGAGGACAGTTTATAATCTATTATGACTTCAAGTTCCTTGAAAACCGTTATATTTGAAAAATACGACAGCTTGATTTAAATCTGATTTAAATCAAAAAAATCCGATTTAAATCAAATAAATCCGATTTTTTTTGATTTTTTTGATTTAAATCGGATTTTTTTGCAACCCTGAAAAAAACCCCGACGTCGTGTTCACGTAGGGTTTCCCTATACTACCATACATATCTACGTGACCAACAGACCAGCCCTCCACCAATTAGCAACGTCGGAGTTTACGTCGTGTGCCCACTGGGACTGCCATTTGCGTGATTCCATGAAATAGATAATTTCCACCGAGGGAAACTGCAAGCTCCCCCCCTTCCCTCGGATATTAAATTGTCACCCGCTTATAGTCTAACAACAACCTCAATTTAGCTAGGATTAATTTATATCATTAAATTAAGTCATGACTTTATGGGTGGATTGAGACCATTTTTGAAGATGTATCAGATGCAAAAGCTCCATAAAATTTTAACAGCCTATAGATGTTATTCCAATTTTAATATAGGCTAACTGATTCGTATTTTGTATTTCAGGGAACTGAAGGAAGCCATGTCTTACTTCATTGTAAGGAACACAAATTTCGAGGCTGAAAAGGGAAATTAAATGCTAAATCTGCTGCCGCAAACATGCACAGAAAGGTACTAAAGCAATTTCAGAATTTTATCTGCACTTCGATGTTATGGTGGCCCATTGGTGGGACTGGCGGGACAACTTTTTTAGCAACACGAATAGCACAGCAATGTTCATCGCTTCTTCAGGAAATTTGATAACATATTTTGATGGAAGAACTACAATTATTGACAGCGTTAAATTTTACGTCAGACACTTGATATTTTGCATGATTGACGCTACTCAATCATGGTGATTAATATTGTGCATTATTATACAAACAGTGTTCCAGCTAAGATTTGATTCGGGCATACAATTTTGTAGAAATGAGGGAACTTTTTTAAAAAAAGTAGTTTTTTTTTCCAAAAATTTTGAAAAAAAAAAAATGTTTTGTCTTTTTTTTTTTGGCATGACAGACGAGGGTCGGGCATGGCGCGGCGCCATGCTCAAATGGCCTAGCTGGAACACTGACAAATTTATCGTGACATAATGTTAAACATTGAACGATGTCCAGCCCTAATATTGAGAGGTGTCACATAGCCCTTATTTATTATATAAATCCCCAATGGCGAGCCCTGAAATCTCATGATTTTCAAAAATGAGATTTATAATATCTTTCAAAACCATGGTATTCCAGTGCTTTTCCTAGGACAAAAATCCAATTAGCCACAAAGGCCAATTTTGAGTGAAATGCATGCATGTGTGGCTAATTTTCATGCAAAATATGTGATATTCATTAGCCACAAGGAGGATGCTAATGTGGCTAATGGATAGGAAAAGCACTGGTATTCCTGTTACTTTTCTTGTGTTGTTTTCTGTTGAATTGGATGTTATTTACGCATATTTGGCAATTACAAGACATTTCTTTTTTTAATTGGATTTTTAACTGATAATAAAAACAAATTAACTGGGTTTAAAAAAAAATACAGATATAGGCTATTGCCACCAACACAGTATTTTTGTTATGAAGCTCTTATAGTAAACAGTAATACAGCTGGAAATAATTTTATTTTCGATTTCAGGTCTTCTTCACAAGGAAAAGGAATGCCCTTCCCTGAATTAGAGAGATATATCTCTATGGTCGCCATTCCAGAAGCCTCAGGTCTTCCATACACTTTCGGTAAGCATTAATGTTGTTGCAGTGGCACTATAATAGAACTTAATGAGAGTGTGGTTCACAACAATGAGCAATGAACCTAATGAATGTCCTGTCACAGGGGAATAGCCTACAGCACAAGTCTGTAGGACGATTGTTTATTCTGCAGCAGACATGACATGAATTTATATTTATATTTTATTAATATCCCTCAGTCAAAAAGTAGTAGACCCCCTCTCAAAACTTAATAATTTCAACTTTTCAAGAGCCACTATTTTATTTGAATGGCCCCAAGAAAATCCATAGCTACCACTCCGACTAACCAGAGCCTCAAAACATTGTGACGTCATCACTTCACAACCCCCCCCCCCTTGTTTCCATGACTATGTATGTAGTTCACAACGATGAACCACATGCTGTGAATCACATGGTTTTTTGCCTGAACTTCACTGGCCATTGTGGAATATCGGCTCTGAAGTCTTGAGGTAGCACATATCACAAAATAAAAAGTTTTCCAAGGGCTGTTTTAAGTTATCCTCGAAGAAACGCTTTAAACATTCAGTTATTATTTCGACTTAAAGTTCGAGAGATGAAGTCGAAAATTTTGTCAGTGCTTTGCAAACTTGAGTAGACATAATAACATCCTACCATACTCTCCCTGATGTCTATGTTTTTCTGTTTGCAGTGCGGGCAGTGCCTAGAGCAGAGTGACGATGAATTGTTGGGACTGCATAATGTGCATACGTTTGGGACCTGATTTTGCAACCAATCAATTTTGACTAATCAAGTTACACCATATTGGATTACCAAATTTATTTGGTGAGAGTATTTCTTTTTTTAAAGCTGCCAATGAACAATTTTTGCATCACTGTATAGTTTTAATACTTTCTGTCCAGTTTTATTTTGCAATCACAGCTAATTCATTCATGGGCTATAATGTTTTTCTTTATGGACACGTCCTTTTTCAATAGGGGTCCTTCGAAATTGTTACTCCAAATCTCATAATATTCCTTTATAAAATTTGTCTTGTGAACAGCAAGCTCATTTGGTAAGCCTGGAGTACTCTTGTCTACTGCAATACGCTAGTCCTACAAAGGCTGACGCAAAACGAAGACTTGATCCCGCCAGCATATTTAGGTCCAGCAATACACCACCCATAATTTTTGTTCTTTTTGATTTCAGCTCTTTTTCACAAGACAAGGTCAGCCACTCCCTAATTTAGAGAGACACCTCTCTGGTTGCGATTCGAGAAGTCTTCCCTGTGCTTTTGGTAAGTATTAACTATGTTCACGTCAACTTACTTACGCAGATCATAGTTTAACATAAATTACAATTATTACATGTTCATATTGATGATGCAGTTATTAGTGCTGCTATGGCCTAGCCATTACCGCAAGACAAGTTTAAAATGCCATTGGGGAGTTCAATGGCAAATCACTGAGTGGTTTACTTACTTTGGAGAGCAACTGTACATGTCCAAGATACTGTGATGAAAATTCAAATATCATAAATTGCAGTTTTGCGTTTTACTGATATTGAATGAGGGGAAATTCATGAGTATCTTTTCAAAAGAGCATTCAGTGGTGTCTTTACTTCTGGCCGACTCGACACTGAACTTTGCATTCTCCATCATCACTATTTCCTCAACATTGTTACCAAACATTACCTTCTTGAAAAAATTTTTGAAATTGTATTTAGACTTAATCTAATATTATTTCAATTATCTATTTTTCAGAGACAGCGTCTCATGTTGTGGGACAAGCCATGCTCAGCAAGACATTTTGGATTTGTTTTACAACGTTTGTCTGAAGCTGGGTGACACGTTGGAATAAAATGTGGAGAGGCAGAAGAAAAATTATTGAAAATATGGACTATTGACTCAAATACAAGATAAACAGTATCTATCGCAATAATCATGGTTGAAAACGAAGCATAAAGAAAAAAAAGCAGGGAAAAAAAGGACAATTGCCATTGAAACCAAATTAAATTTCATTGAATTTATACCTGTATACAGTATAAGCCTAATTGTACCAATGAATATTTTAATTTCATATCACTGTGTTGTTCTACCATCATGAATTACAAAATTTCTAAATGAAATAGACCTGATTAATAAGCTAAATTCCAATGCCTAAAATAATCTATTTAACGTATGAAATTCGTACGAAAAGTGCCTATGCGAAATACGTACGAAATTCGTACGAAATTCGTACGAAAATGTACGTACGAACTACGGATCGGCTCTTTCTTGTGAGTTTCGTACATAAAATTTACGTACGTAAAACGTACGTTTTACGTACGTAATTCGTACGTTGCACAATTGCTAGTGTATGCCATGCTGCAACAGGCCCGTAGCCAGGGGGGGTGCGACGGGTGCGAACGCACCCCCCCACGGACGAAAATGGTCCCAAAAGGTCCACTATTTAGGTCCAAAACTGTCCCAGAATCAAGAGGATATACCTGACTTCATGTCAAGTAATTCAAATTGCAATTCAGTGTGTTTGATTTGCCCAGGTGGTCATAGACTTCACAGCCTTTCTGAATTGCAATTCACACCTATGGATGAATTCCCCCACTCCTAATTGCAATTTATCCCTTTTGGTCAATGCAGGATAATGTGTTTGACTAAATTACAATTAATAAGCAGACATAGATACAGGTGAAGTGTAGGCCAACATAATTTAGACCCCAAAGTTGTAACTCTGACCTGCTTGGCAAGAACTTCAACTGACTAGTCTGCTAATTTGTTGAACTCTTGACTTCTCTTGACTTCAACAAACTTCAGCCCCGATAGCTCAGTCAGTAGAGCACTTGCCTCACAAGCAAGGGACCCGGGTTCAATCCCTGGGCTGGCCATCATGTCATTCCACGACATCGTCATTCGCATCAGACGTATATTGGAGGCGCCGTGGGCCCAACTGGAAATAAGTCACTGACTTAGCTTGGCTACCCACGTTAAATAAAAGCACCTTTACCTTTACTTTTACTTTGTGCAATTTCCCAGGCCTTTCTGTCAAATACATTTAACTTTAGGAAATTTCAAAATTTTCAATCACAAATTTCTGTGTAGTACCCGAATGTGTCAATTTTTAGGGTGTTTTTAATGTTGCATGGACTTTACAAAAGTCCAATAAGAGTTAGAAATTCATCTTGTGCACTTTATGCTGTTTGGAATGATACCAACACCATTTCTGTGAGGCAGAAATTGGTTAGTTATGCAACAATGACTAGACTTTAGCCGACTCAAGTCTAACTTAACTGGACTGAACATTTTAAAACTTGCTGTTTGGGAACCTAACTAAAGTAACTATGACATCACTAGTCGACTTTATAGAGTCGACTTCGGGGTCTACCTACATTATGTTGGACCACCTACTGTATGGTCCTATTTCTCATACTGTCATGCAGGGTAATATCTGAGAGGTGAATTATTAGACAAATACATCATGTACATGGGTCAGGCCAGGGTCTCAGCATGAGGCTAGATTGAGGTTTTGAATAAAGTGCAAAAATTATGTTTTGACCACTGGTCCAATTTAAGGCAATGGAATTAAAATTGGAACGCCTGTTTCCTGATATTAGACCTGTGATCCAATATTGCATGGGGCTTCTGGTAGAGAGGAGGTTGAACAAGAGGGAAGAGGCAGAAAGTGAAAGCTTACAGGGATTCAAGTCCAATGTTAAGATATGCAGTTCCATGCAGTGTCTTTAAAATTGTCGAGATGTCACCTGCATGTAGGGTTTATACTGCTCCCAAATGACGGATTGTCTGTTGGCTTGGGATTAAATGACTGAACAAAGAAAGTGCTTGTTACACATTATTCGGCACTTAAATTGTATACTGGACTTAAACTCAGAGAGGGAGGCAAGAGCCATTAAAGGAGGCAAGAGCCATTACAGTCTGTCACTTTGATATAGAAAAGTGTGGAATGTTGCAGTGTGAAAATGGCACTTCGTGCATCATCATGCTGATGATTTGTCATGATCATACCCAATCCTTTCCATGTTAATTTGATGTTAGGAGACTTATCCTCTTGTTGATGACAACCAAACATAATGATTATGCATCTGATTTTCTCTCTAAAATCAGTTATAACAAGTCAAATGGCCTTCTCTTGATCGTGACCAATCAAACAGCCTCTATGTTCCCCATGTTGAAAGTAGAGAAGATGACACTTCATCGGCTACCATGAGTCACAAACTGCATTTTTCACAGTGAACTGGTCCTAATTTTTTCAATATCAAAGTGACAGACTGTAAAGAAGGCGAGAGTTACATTGTACATGTTTTTAGTAAGGAGACAAGAGCTGCAAAGAGTCAGAATGGGAGAAAGCAGGGACAGATGAGGCAGAGAGGGGAGAAAGCATAGAGAAAAGAGGCAGAAAGACCGCAGGGAAGGCAAAAGCAACCCAAGAAGCCGAGAACCACACTGTAGGAAGGAGACCAGAGCTGGGGAGGAGTCAGAATGGGTGACAGCTGAGAGGAAGGAGGAGAGGGAGAAAGCATAGAGGGAAGAGGCAGAGAGAGGAAACAAGAGCAATCCAAAAAGAGATATGTATACACCATAGAAAAGAGAATCGGGGAGGAGTCAGAATTGGAGATAAAAAAAGAGGGAGGAAACTGAGAAGTAGGTGGCAGAGACTCAGAGATGGACTAAGCAGAGTAGGAGGAGGCAGAGAAGGAGAAACAATAAAGTGAAGAGGCAGTGCGAGGAGAGAGCAGAGAGAAGAAACGCAATCCAAGACGCCAATATAATAGCTATACTGTAAAAAAAAGACACAAGTTGGGGCAGGAGTCAGAGAATGGGAGAAAGCAGAGAGGGAGGAGGCAGAGATGGAGGAAGCATAGCGGAAAGAGGCAGATTTATAAGGCAGAAGAGATTTAGGAGGTTAGAGCAATCCAAGGAGCAAAGAACTACGTGTATACATTGTCGGAAGGATACAAGAGCTGGAGCATGGCAGAAAACGCTGAAAAGCTAGTGCAGAGAGGGAAGAGGTGACATGGCACCTGGAGGAGGCAGAAGCTAGAGAGTAGACAATTAAGAAAGGGAGAATGAAGAGTGGAATATGTTATAAGCTGGCTACAGACATAGGGAGGAAGTATACAACAGAAGGAGCTATCAGGAGGAGGCAAGAGCTGGAGAGAAGGAGGCATAGAGACAGAACATGCTGGTCCCGGATCATGTCTTGCATTTTATGGTGGAATTAGTACCCCACATTGTTCAGGATTCTTCTCCAACCATCTGGGTGCCATTGGCTTGCTACTTTTGGGTGTTCCAAGACCCATTGCCTCAATGTACCTCCTTCTCAATTTATAACTTATCAGTAAAGGCCTTCATAATGTTAGGATATATTTTAATGATTCTGCACATTTTATTTCTGAATCCATGCATAACAGTAGACCTCATTTTGTGGCTCGAAAATAATAAATCCCATTGAGGGATTTTTTTGTGTGAATTAGTGCAAATGAAGTTTGGCCCAAGGATAAAATTGATCAACTTTACCATGATCAGAAAGGCTCAGAATGCACCATTGTCATTACTTTCTCCAAAATTTTCCTGGGGGGGCATGCCCCCAGACCCCCCTAGTTCGGCTTCGCACCTTCGGTGCTCGCGAATAACAGTCCACTTTCCTCCTAAAAGCACCCCCCCCATAAAAATTCCTGGCTACAGGCCTGATGCAAGTGTGTAAACCCTTCAATGGGTGCTAGGATGCAGACAGGGTCAGTTTCTGCCATTCATCCTTTGTCTGGAGATGCTTACAACAGACAAAATGCCCAATATGTGATGATGGTCACGTTCTGAGGATCAATACAGTGGCCTCCTTTGCTTTGCAATAACAGCAGATAAGACAAAAGCTCAGCTGCAGTGGTGGTCATGAAGTTGAATGTAATTGTTCAAATAGCTTCCCGGTTATTACAGATGATTTCATATTTGTAGACATTTGTGGAAGAAAATACATCATTTTTCCAGCAATTTTCATTGGTTGAGAGAAGGTATGACACCACTCTCTCCTGAAAAGTGACATGGCGTTTTACATGGGTGACCATGGCATTTTAATCCACTGATCTGCTCAATGGAACTGACTCTAGCTGTTTCAAGTGAGAGCTTCTGTTGGTGTTTCACACATTTTTAGTACACACATTCTCAAAGTCTAATACTATGATTTTTTACAGAAAACAAACAAACACATGCATGTAACATTTTCTCAGATCAGGGCTCTGCCCAGACAACATGACAATGCGCTACAAATTGCTGGGACCCTGGTTTGATCCATATTATGATTTTCTAATGAATGTTGGCACCATCACTGGATCATCCCCCTATTCTAAGGGATAACTCAGAATTTATGACTGGGGGGGGGGGGGGAGTTTTGATGGAACTTTCTGTGAAACGTGATACACTTTGGTTTCACAAATATTTATAGTACCACAATTTTCTTTTGTTAAAATTTCATTCGATAATTAAGCATGTTGTGAAAAATAAGTACCCCCCTTGAAACATGCGTGAAAAATTGGTATCCTGTTGGGAAATATTCCCATTGCCCAAAGTCATAAGAAGCATGTGCAGAAGCTGGTTCCCACTGAAGTAAAACTATAGAAACTACCACCCCCCTCGACCCACTCGTAAAATTTAATTCTGAATAGTCCTTTACTTTTATCACGTACAATGCTTTTGGTCAAGGCATGATAATTTAGCTTTCAGAGATTTGAAGCCACTCAGAGTCGGCCTGAGACTGATTTAATATCAACTGAAGCAATCAACACAGGAGTGTGAAATACAGCAGTTCATAAGGAAATGTAAGAGTTCATGTGGATTGCGGTTTGACATACACGTGTGAACAACTGCCACAATACCAAGTTGGCCTTTGTAGCAGTTTATTGGTTGAAATTATGACATCATATTTCCAGCCAACATCACTTGCTTGAAACAAACTGAAAAAAAGTGACACGCTATGTATAGCTTGGCCAATCACCTGGCAGGATTTTCTGATGTCAGATCAAAAAGTTCGGCAAATTTTTTTGTCATTTGATTATAGTCTAAAAATATGAAATCATCTGTAAGGTTATACAAAGCATATTTTTCTAAAAAAATATATATATATTTAAAAACAAGTTTATGAAATACAAAAATCTAACGATATTCCTTACAGATTCTTTTATAATTGTGGACACAGAGACTAAATGTGAATTTTTTTTTTTCTGGGACATATATTCTATTGGGAAAAGTTACATTAAACAACTTATGATGTCACTTTTCCCAATAGAATAGCATGTGTAAAAAAATCATATTTGGTTTCAGTGTCTACAAACATGAAATCATCTGTAATAGACAAAAAAGTGGAATGTGTGTTGGTGAAAAACAGCATTAACAAACAAGTGGAAGCCTCACAAAGTGTATTGACCTGAGAGCCTTGACCCATTTGTCAACTTAAGCCTAAAGCAAAGGAGAGTCAACATGGTAATGGCCTAATGGAGTGATGTCCAAAGTAATAGGTGTCAAAGATGCTCCCTGCTTCCTCATCACCTGTGAAGTGCAGCGTCATCCTTCTGCTTGTAAATTGGATGCTCAGTATCATGTGTTGGTTCAGAGGGACCTTTCAATGATATTTCCAGGTTTAATTTATATTTCTGAGGCTCTGAATGAGGAAGTACTGGGGACAGGGAATTAAAAAAGTAAAATTACCAAAGGACATGGGGGACACAGAACCTCTACCAGACCAGATGGATAGGAAGCTCATAATTCAAAGCTTCAGGAAAAATAGCAAAAGGACAAGGTAAATTAAAGATAAAATGGTGAAGGGTTTGTTATGATCACATCACCAACCAAACAACACACTTATTGCTACATCCTGGAACTATTTGGTCCGCACTTATTTCCATGAACAAAATGAATTATAAAGTACAATTTTCCATGCATTGTTTTCCCCAAGGAGAAACTGCCGGATATGAGGGACAATTTTGCCAACCAGAAAAGCGGAAATTTTATCATTTTAATAAGAAAAAAAGTTGGAAAAAAGGCTTGAAGTAAATGTGAGTTACTTCCAAGAGCGATTTATTGAAAGGAAGAGAGCCAAAAAGGCATTGTCCCTTGATTCGCGACCTTCTGTGCCCTGACAAATGAGGGAACCTCCTCAGCCGGAAGCCACTATAGTTGGTCCGATGGGCCTCATAAATCTTAGCTTATGAAGGATGAACTTATTTTGAGCTCAACACCAGACTCCGCGGATCATCTGTGTTAATAGCTTGGGCACATCAAGCCAAAGAGACTTGAAGATGGTAAAGGTTGTTTAAAAAGTTGTTTAAACATTGATGAATGTTAATCTGTTACATTGTGTAAAATGAGATCATGGAGCTCTGATTAAAAATGGCATCAGCTGTATTACAGTTGCCAACAAAGGTATTCATACACCTTGGATTCTGCATCCACACAAAATTATTCATTCGGCTTCTCTCATGACGGATTATTGTGAGATGGAAAAATCAGTTTCTATCTTTTTCTTCCGATTGACATTATTTTATAGAAAACACCACAGATTTCAGCATATCACTATTTTCAGGTTTCGAATCAACACAGATGTGAAATAGAAGGCACTCAGGTGGGCAATGTACGCAAGAGAGGAGGGTGATGCCAAACCTACTGGGAGGGAAACAACATGTATTTTGCCAGCTGGAAATTAGAAATTCATTCATCACTCTCAACAGCAGTGTAGCACACAGGATCAGGATTTTTGGATTGCTATTGAAGTGTCAGATTGCTACTGTCAAAGTGTCAAGTGTGACTGTCCCATTGGTGTGAGGGTAGCTTGCATTTTTTTATCTGTTGACTTGTTTATCCATTGACAATATTTTATGAATAAAATGAATTGATGTACTGTACAGAATTTGGATGCAATACTTATTTATATTATTTTTCTATTTCAACTAGTCAATTACAAAGTTAAGTTTAAAAAAACTTGATAGGCCAAGAAAAATAAAATTTAGAATCCGGTTGCCTGACCGACCCTCTCCAGAAGGCCCGACTCAAAAAATTCTGGAGCTCGGACTCATATTTACTAAATTAATCCTTCATTTTCTGCTGTTAAATTCAAGCTTTTGCGGCATGTTTTTGCCATCTTTCATGATCGCGACAAGTAGTAATAGTTGATGGCATCCCCTAGACTCCGAATGTCGAGCTTCTTCTCTGGAGAGCTCCACTTTCCTGCACAGTGAGTGCTGGACAGGTGCTGGAGGATGGAGAGCTGTGCCAGATTGTATAAACGCTTAACACGAGTTATCCTAAAGTGCTTAACTCCTATAACTTTACTTTTATCAGACTCATTGGGAAAATAAATAACATGTTTTATGCTGATTAGGCTTTAGCTGGCCACTAGCCAGTTAGCAAAATGCTAATTGAATCCAAATCTGGTAAAAATAAATTTTGAAAATACCATTGTTTTTTTAGTGCGCAAAGGATGTCGCTGAAGTGCCAGCAGGATCTTAAAACATTTTTTTCCCTGCCTACAGTGTCTTTTTTACCAGGGCATGAAACCGGATTCTAAATTTGTTTTTTCTTGGCCCTAGTTTGATTGAATTCATTGATGCCATTTCTTTTCTGCGAATTACTTTCACTCACCTGGTTGTCCGCCCAACTTAAGGCTCATCACGGTTAATTAAATAGTGTTCAAACGTGTACCAATGTATCATATATAGCCTGGCCGACTTCCTAACTTTATTGAAATTTGATAATCTAACTTTCTTCCTAAGGTCAGCCCAGGGAAAATAGGTCTGATCGATTTTCTGTCCCAGACTATACTCATAGTACACTGGGTAGTCAGACGCAATGTAATATATAAGAAAAAAAAATCTAATTTGGTTTTCACAACAACAAGATTAAAAGTCTGCAGAGAAATCAGCCGGTTTTGTGTTATAGAGATAAAAATATGATAAAACTGTTCCTGGTCTAATCGCAAAGTTGAAAGTACAAATTTGTTTTCACAAGAAATTTAAAAGCATCTAATGGAAAAGCATTGTTGTCTTCAAAAAATCCTTGTGCTGTGAGAAATAATCCTGAACATCTTCTAAAAGCTTATTTCACAAGGTTGGCCGGGCAGATCTTATTTAAATAAAACCTTCTTCTTTTTTCACATACAGAATCTTATTAGCCTAAGATTTCTCTCCAGGGGCGGACTGGCGACATTTTGGGCCCTTGGCAAAATAAGTCGAAGGGCCCTCACATTCATATTTGTGGTACTGGATTTATGCAAAGGTGGAAGGGCCCATTTATACATAGGGCCCCCTGACATTGGGGCCTTGTCTAAAAGTTTCATTGAATCACACGGTCACAAACTTGGTCACAAAGATCACCATTTTGACTCTTTTCTTTATTTTTTGCACCTTGCATGGGCCCCCCTGAGTGGTTGGGCCCGTGGCAGCTGCCACTCTGCCACATAGGCCAGTCTGCCCCTGTTTCTGTCATCTTAGCTGCAAGAATATTTCAAGGACTTCCTTTGATGTCACCGACATAGAGATAGCCTAATGAATTAAGTATTAGTTAGAAACTGATTTGGACAGTTCTAACATGCATTTTTGTCAGTTAGATCTGCCTTAAACTACCGTAAGCTGCCTCAAAGTGGTAAAAACTGCCTTTTTCTGCCTTTAATGCCTTTAACTCCAAATTGCCTTAATTCGGTCGGTCCAAAAGCCCAAAAGTAGGAAAATATGCAATGTAATGATCGATATGTAGGTTATTTGTCAGTAGAAATACTATCAATCAATACTGCATATAAGTTTTGCAACAATTAAGAACTAGGAATGTCTTCAATTTTTTGTTAAATCTACACTATATCAAGCAAAATTTACGATTCTGAGCGATATTTGAGGTTTAAGGCAGTTTACGGCAGGAAAGTGCTTGAAACTAGTTTTCGGCAAGGCGGTTTTTACCAGTTAAAATCGTCCGGCAAAAACCACCTTGACTTGAACTCGCCAACCCTGCAGTTCTGGAATCTTCCCTTCTCAATAATTAGTAATTCAATGACTTTCCGGCAAGTCACTGACATTGAGAAGATGATTAGGTGCAATTAACCAAGGTTGGCATTGTTTAACCTTATACAATTGCTGGACGTAACAGGTCTCAAGGTACCCCGGTGTAATGGCACTGTCTTTCACCATTGATAATAAAACCATTGCAATCCAGTCAAACCAGAACTATATCAACCTGACTCGGCTTTTGCAGTGTCTGCATTTTTTTTATTCCCTTTGAGATATGTCCCACGGTACTTCACAAAAAAGTTTCAAAAACATTACTGCGGTCACAAAAATACCTGTATAAAGAGAGAAAGGCACCATTGCTGTGTTGTATCTAGGGATATATCAAAGACAGTTCATGGTGTAATCCACTTTCGCAACAAAATCAAGAATGAGAATAAATGATCCACTCCACTCTTGGCTGATTTAGCGATCTATCTGTTTGATCTGGTGAGTGGAGATGCTATCCATTCAGCAGTTTCCGTTGAGTCAGCAATATTATCTTTCAAAACAGAATAGTCACAAGCTCTCTGTAAACACAGACTCGATAATAGGGAAGAACACATGTAGTACAACCCAAAATAAAGTAAAAACATTTTCTGTCTGAAGTCCCTATGTTTACCTAATTAGTGCTCCTTTCTCCACTTCACCCCAACTTTATCCCATATTAAGAACTCCATTAAGACAGCAAAGGGGCACAATATCAAAGAAATTAATTAAACACCATGGGGTGATGGAGTTCGAATTTTTGTTTGTTTAGACCTAAGTCAAATTTAATGTAATTTCAAAAGGTAGTTGAAAGTAGCAAAAGTAGGGAATGATTTGGCGACAACCAAAATGTCAGAAAGGGTAAAGTAGTGGCTGATTCTTCTTTCCTGCTGGGGTAGTCATACTTTATTTTGGGTTGTACTGTATACTAAGGTCAGACAAATTTGATTTTCAGCTTCTTGGAGACAGCAACCCACAGATTTTCCGCCTTTGAAGAAAACAAGAATCCGAGGATTCAAAGGCTGGCCGTATTGATGAGACAGAAAACCTAGGTGAGGAGAGAAGAATTGTGAGGTGAACGATAAATTGTCTGCAGTCTTTTCAACAGAAATCTTGAAACATACAACAGCTTTGAAGCCCTGGGAGTCAGGTGTACTGCAAGATATTCTGAGGCACGGAGGCAAGGGAATTCAGGAGTCGACATAAATGGGGGTAGGCAGCAAAACATTTGTTGGTTTAACATAGTTTGAAAATCTAAAAGACCTGGCATGAAAGAGACAGCAACCAATACGGAATACACTAACCACTGTGTAACAGCTTAAGCCATGAAGTAACATTTTCCAATTATTCGTGAACTCACAGAGTCACATATATACATGTTATAGGTGTAGCCAATGTTAGACACAAAATCAACACTGATACAACATAAAAATCTGATAAGGCATGAAATTCATGAGTAAAACGACAAGAGAAAATTCAGGTTGATAATGAGAATTTATGAAATTTCGAAGGCAATTGCCATGTCGTCTATGAATTAAGTTATCAATACAATGTATTGCAGGAAAGTTTATATTTTTTTTTAGTTTCGCAAGTCCAAATGTATGTCAATTGCAATAACTTGGCAATGAAGTTACTATTAAAATGTATGCTTTTACTTGGTAATAATAGGCCAATATAGTACATAAAAATAAATTACATGTTCAAAATGAAATAGTATAGTTAAGATGTAAGTAGTGGTGGTTGTGCTAAGAAATGTGACACATACAGGGAAACACAACTGAAATGTCACCTTAGTATAATGTGAACTGGAATTACAGGAAACACTTTGTGTACACGCTATATGAAGACACCACTAAAGGATACATTCACTTTCTGTATATATTTACAAATTAAAACGTGTGGCAATATGGTGTGTCTTGTTCAGACAGAAATCACTGCTTGTTGTGGGTGTTCAACAGTGACAGTAAATATACATCAGCATATTATTATACATTAATAACACAAATTTGAAAGACATTGAAAGGATTTGATACAATATAGTTAATCCTCTGAAAACAGAATCTTGAGTTTAAGCTGTTTATTTAGTGAAGTGTTCCAAGAAGTGTTCCTATACATAAAATGAAATAATAAAATGTTGAACCCAAAAAATGAAATTGCCCCATGCACCCAAGACCCAACTTTTGTTCCAACCACTCAGCCGAAGCTTGCAACGCCGTGCTACGAGTTCTCAATGGTGCAATTGGCGGGAGAAGACATAATGCTAATTTAGACAGGGACGAATCATCTTCGTAATGCAGAACTGGTATCATGATCCGGAAAGTCACAATGTCACACGTTGCTGAGAACGGCTCAAGTGGGGTGTCACTGTGTCTGTAATCGTTGGGATCTCATCACCCTTGCTTCATCTAGAAAAGAAGAAAATATTTTGAAATGGTGCAAGAACAGTTTAAAACATAACAAGGACAGCATTAATTCTCCCAATACATGTCAGAATTGCATGTCAACTTAATGTTAATAGTTGGCAATGACCAGCAAATTATGCTATGACCAATGAATTATCATACTTTCATAATACCAGCCAACCTTCTTCAATAAAAGTGGCATTAATGTGTAGATCATTAAAAGACATGACAATGACTGTAGGCTGCTATTCCAGGCACATAAATTGATAATTATGTATGCTTACAATAAGTAACTGTAAGCTTAGCTTACATAACCCTATCAAAGTTCCATGGTAAGACCATCAACCATGCACAAATTTGTTAAGTCCAATTTTTAGTGCAGACAGTAATTAAAACATCAAATGAAATCACATTTCAGCAGCTATTAAATGGATTGTAACAAGTACTGATACAGTTGCCACTTCAATTCAGTCAGAATGACCTGTCAGGCTGAGGCTGTGTCCAGCTGTCAGTGACACTGACAGTGTCATCAGTTTCCTGGGCACTTCTTCTAATTGAATGCAATCAGTGATCATGGCTGTCGGTAACAGGGTAAGAGTGCAACCAACACCCTAAGAGCAATGAAAAAGATAACAAGTGATTTATGTCACGGATTGAAAATCCACCCACCTTTTCAAGAGTTTGATGCTGCTTTGTAAATTTCTTCACTGAGTCACAGTGAGTGAGCAATAATAGAGTACCTCCATTCCTTGAACAAAATAGCCCATAACATGTCATCAGAAGTCCTATAGATTTGTTTGAAATATCCAATAGATCCTGTGTAACACTGTACTGTTTACTGACAATCCAGAAGCTTGTGCAAGCCCCATAAAAGACTGAAGTCAACTGAGCTGAAAACAGTTCACTGAACACATGTCCAGCCATGCTTCCATCTTGGAAAATGACTCGCGATTTTCACACAAGGTGTCGCCAAAGATCGCATGGCTGTCTAGCAGACGAATTCACGCGAAATTTGGAGGATTCATCATGCTCAAATAAAGACATGCTCATCAGTCATTACCATGGCGGAGCAGTCCTACTTCATAAACTTAGAGCGATCATCGAGATATACCACGCCCACTAAGGTGAATGCCCAAGTTCGGAGACGAAAATCGATCGAAATGAGCGATAATTCGAGGATTTGAGGTCCCGAATCCGTTTTGCTGGGACGGTATAGTGAGCCAACAACTTTTCTTCAATTGACATTATATGAAATTGAGATTACTCGTTTTTCGTTCATCTTACCAACCCATATTAGAGAAGATCAGAGAAGCTAAAGTTTTAAATTATGCCTGGTGTAAATACAATTATCTGAACTAATTTCGGTTCATAATATTTATATAGTCTTATATCAGCAGGCAAATGAATATTTTCTTTGAAACAAGGCAAACATACGTCTTATCTTAAAAAAAAAATCAAACATAATATAGAATTCTGTCAATTTTACAAATAAAGGCCTATTATGAAACTCTGATTGAAGTACCTGGAATAGCGAACAACAGTAATTGGATAGGAAAACGCATAGCAATGTAGCGGAAAGTCAAGAGATCGAATATATTTCTGCTACGCTATCACGCAATAAACCATTTAAAGTTCTATAAAGTTTTACCACTAATGGCATTGCTATTGCATGCAAAATACAACAAGAAAACAAAAACTTTTTGGAAGCTGCAAATGTATGCATCATGAAACTTGTGTATAAAAATAATTTAGAATTGACAATGACAGGTGTGGCAGATGTTGAGCTGAGCAAATTCTGCAACAGGCCTATTATGTAAGACAATATTGATCTTGCCTTCTTAATGTCTCATGCAAAAACACGTGCAGGATCAAACTTTAACCTAGATCCCAGCTTTTCCTATGGTATAAGTATCTTGTGTCTTTCTGGATCACTTAGTGTCTTTCTGGACCTGTCAAAGGCCTTTGATACGATAGATCATGAAATTCTAATATACAAACTGCAACACTATGGTATAAGAAATCAGTCACTCTCTCTTATTAAAAGCTACTTGAATAACAGATATCTATATGTTCAAATTGATAGTCACAAATCAGAAACGTATTACTTACCCTGCTATATATATGAATAACATACAAATCGACTATGTGGATACTTTCAATTATTTGGGAATTTTTTTCAACAAAACACTAAAATGGAATTCACATTGTAATTATATTGCTGGAAAAATATCTAAAGTGGTTGGTATTTTAAATAAGCTAAAACACTTTGTTCCACAAAATATACTACTTTTTATATACAATGCATTGATAGTACCACATCTTAATTATGGAAACATCTTGTGGGGAAATAAAAATAGTAAGATTTTTGGATTACAGAAGAAAGCCATTCGTGTTGTTACATTAAGTAAATTTAAAGCCCATACAAGTAAGCTATTTAAAGAACTCCTTATTCTTAAATTTGGGTACATATGTGCACTTCATGATTTTAAATTTTGCTACAAGCTGGAGAACGGTCAGTTACCTATTTATTTTCATTCTGTCTTTCAGAAAAATGCACAGGCCCACACCTATGGTGTCAGAAATTCCAATAACTTTGTCATTCCTTTAGTAAAGCATGAGTTTGTCAAACAGTCAATACGGTTTAGAATACCCAAATTTTTCAACTCTATGAACTTAGATATTAGGACAAAGATATATATACATACATGTAGTATGATTGGCTTTAAGCTATTTATTAAAGGAAATATGTTTCTCTCATATTCTGAAATATGTAATATTCCAAATTGCTTCATTTGTAATAACAACACATAAGTCTTTTTCATTATTTTATTTTATTATTTATTATTTTATTTTATTATTTATTATATCCATTTTCTATATTCAAGTAACTTAACTGAACTAAATACTGAAATTACATTTAAGTGTATTTATTTTGCAATGCCGTCTAACTTGTGATCCTCATGTGGGTGCCCCTTTGCTTTATTATTTATATGTGTGCAATATTTATGTATTCGTCAGGGTCCACTCGATAATGACAAAGACTTGTCTTTGAGTGGGCCCTGGTCTTGAATGATATTAATATATTTTCATTTTCTTGATATTCATTAATTAATTTGTTTTTCCTTCAAGACCAAATAAAGATAATTCTGATTCTGATGACATCCAAATAGACTTAGTGATGTTATTTGGCAAGAACCACCTAGAGCTATTTGATGAACAGAGACCTCTCAACAGAGGGCCAGAGGCCAAAACTTGGAAATCAGACTCTGGAAACGTCAGCAGGTCAGGGTTAGCGTCGTACGTAAAATGTGGACGGGGCAAATTTGCGGAATGGTGGACCGCGGGATCACGTAATACACGTAAAATTAGGATGGGCAGTTGCAGGACAAACCCAAAATTGCTGATTTAGTGAAAACTCTCTTTTTTTTCAATTTTTTTTGTTCTGCAATAATCCACCATCTAAATCGAGTGAGCTGCAATAATATACAGTGGTCCCTGCGTTATGAGACCGCCCCTTCTGCAGGAGGGAAGCGGTCTCTCGTGGGGGTGCGGTCTCTCGTCGGGGTTCTGAAGTTTTGAACGGTATTTGTTGATGAATACAGTGACCTGATAAACATCAATCATTATTATTAATTATGCCAATATTGGGTACTATGCTTACACTGAGTGAATTGAATCTATCAGGCCCTATATAATTTATTGATATTATGTGCAAGAAATTGATTTTTGATACCATCAATAGTTTATTTGTCTATTATATAAGTGGTACAATGTATATGCAGAAGGAAAAATGATGAGTTTTTAAGAATGCATATTGCATGTCTAGTGTAGCATAAGAGTCTCACAAAAAAGTTCATTAAAACTCAGCAAAAATAAGAATACATTTTTTAAATTGGCCCAACTATTATTTGCAAGCCAACACTGTTACACTAATTGTACAAAAAGGCATCATTGTAAAGCATGGGATCGTCCAGATGATGCACGTATGATATGCTCCTCTCTGCATTCTTCAAAATGACACCAAAAGCATTTCCATGCGACCAAAAATGACCAATCTAACCCATATTAAAGCTTTCAGAAATTAACTAGGAGTGGCGCTGGTGTCGGAAATCAATGCCCTCTGGCGGAAAATCAATAATAATGAGCGGAAGTAATTGAATGTTTTCGCAAATTGTAAACAAACAATCGTGGCTTCTTGACGAATTTGTGGTCGTTTCCTGGTCGTTTTGGATGTTTACTGGTCGTCTAGAAGGATGAAAATGACCAAATTCCATCAAATAAGTGGTCGCTGGTCGCGTTAGACAGGTTGGTCGTATATTAGGGTGATATTTATGAAGAAAAACGTTAATGCAGAGGGTCTGTGGTCGTATAAGGGGGTCGCTTATTAAGAGGTCGTTCTTGACAGGGACCACTGTATGTGTACAATGCCCTTTGAATGTGTGTCAACAGGGTCAGTTCCTGTCATATATCATGCACCCTTTGTCTAGAGATGCTTACAACAGACAATATGCCCGATATGTGATGATGGTCACGTTCTATGGATCAATACAATGACTTCCATTGCTCCACAATATGTCAGACAGGAGCACAGCAGTGAATATTGGGACGAAGTTGGAGGCAATTAAATTTTGGTTCAAAAAGGTGTCAAACCGAAATTGATTTAGTTTCAGTAATTGTTGTCTGTAAACCTATCAGAGCAGTGGGTCAAATCTTGTCTGTAGCTGCGGTCATTTATATTAATTGCAAGAAGGACAGTCCAAAGGCATTCACCTGTACAGTGGTTCCTTTCAGTGGCGTAGCTGGGGGTCTCAAGCGGGGGGGGGGCACCTGGGGGGACGCGATTCTCTGGGGGGGGGACGCGATTCTCTGGGGGGGACGCGATTCTCTGGGGGGGACGCGATTCTCTGGGGGGCACCTTCTATACTAACTGTATATTTTAGCCAGAGTTGGAAAGTTCATATGGGGGGATCACCTAGGTGGGGGCACAGGACTAATATAGGGGGGCACGTGCCCCCATGCCCCCCAAAAGGGATGTCACTGGTTCCTTTGAAGTACGACCACCTCTTCCACGGAAGCAGTCTCCCATTGGGGTGCAGTCTCTCGTCGGGGAGTCAAATACTCTAGAAATACTACTTAGTGCGGGAGAAAAGCAGTCACATAGGGCAGGCCGGTCTTACGACAGCGGGTCTAATTGCGCAGGTACCGCTGTGGTGACTACATTTTGTTTGAGATTATACTATTTTATTGATACTGAATAGCAAATTATGACTAACTAGGATTACGTGAAAACTGAGAGTGATTGGTCAAATATTGTGCGAGATACTAAAACGAAAAAAATCCCAGGGGGGCTTCCGAGGCCCCATTGCAGCTACAAGGGTTAATACAAGTCTAACACCTTGTTAACAATGTATATTCACATAACAGGCTGTGTGTAAACTTTGCCTTGTAGGAAATACTTGACAGTGGAGAAACAAGGATATAAAGTAATAGGTGCCAAAGATGCTCCCTGCTTCCTCATCACCTGTGAGATGAAGCCTGATCCGTCCCGTAAAAGGAGATGCTTGAAGGTAAGTAAGTAAGTATTTAATTGACCATTGGTAGGCTGACACCAATGCAGGCGTATGTGCCTTTGTCAATTTCACAACTTATCACATCATAGTAAGTAAAATTACACAGTGAAGCATCATCCATTTGGTAAGAAGTCAATTATAATCTTATATGTCAACAAAATACATTCCAGCAAGTGCATTACTTTAGTTATACACATATATATATATATATACCGTAATATGGGGTGAATGGGGACAGAATTGGCCGTTTTTCTGTCATAGCATGGACAAAAAATCAATCTAGAAATCAAAATTTGGTGTCAAATTGTGTCTGGGCACAAGGTCTAAGCACCCCTAGAAGCTTGAAATTATATCTCAAATTTCCAATGCTCCAGGTCCAGAAAACCACTGTCTCAATTCACCAATTACTTTGGGGTGAATCGGGACAGTCCATTATTTCCACTATAAATACTCCCTACCTACTTTGAGTGATTGCTACTTGTGAAGAAATATTAGAAAACATGTTCAACATGCCAGAAAAAAATTTTGAGGAAAATCTGAAATCAATTTCTTCGATAATATGCAGATTTTAAAAAATATGATAAATGACAGAAAACTGTTTTAAATTGCAGTTTTCTTCTAATTTTTCTAGTAATTGATAATTATGGACTAACTTTATTGCAAATGATGCCACATTCAATAGTATTCATCAAAAAGCTACGCCACTACATTTGAATGAAAATTAGTATGGTTATTTTGGTTAATCCGGAAAATTTACCATTGACCTGGATTTGCACCCAGGACCGAACATACACCATCCCATATCCAGTCTTTATTTATGGTCTCCTAAACACACATTAGACAGGTTTTAAAGTTTGCTGCAAGTTTGGTAGCTCTAGTATTTATACTTGAATTGGTATAAGCAAAGTTTTGACTACCTTGTAAAAAGACATTCCTGCAGCGCCAAGTTTAAGGTGCTGCAACTCCTCACTGGCTGCAGTTAGAAATACAAAATTGTACCACATTATGCGTTTGTATATCTACTAAAAGTGTGCCAAAAATCAAATTCCTAATGTAAGTAGAAATTGGTGCTTTTGAGCAAATAAAATGTCTCCCTGTTCTGTCCCGATTCACCCCAGTGTCCCTATTCGCCCCATATTAAGGTACCACAGAATGTAATTATATACATCTCTAAGCCAATGGAGCTGCCCAGCGTGACCTCACATTGCGGGGCTGCCAAATCTCTGGCCCTAAGGAAGAGAAAAATATTAAACTAAGTGGAAATTATTCATAAAATAAACCTTTAATCTTTTCTTATATGTTTGAGTGCTGCAGTTTGTCTCAACATGGTGTCTTGTTGCTGTTGATTTTTTGTTAAATTACACTTTACTCTAAAAAATATCAGACAAAATTGGTTTTTTAGATTCAAAATGGTTTTTTGAAAATCCAAATTTCAATGCAAAAAACCAACATGGGTTTTTTAAAAATCCATGTTGGTTTTGCACTGAAATTTGGTTTCGACTTAGGGGCCTACCAGGGTGGGCTTGGGGTGTCTTTGTAACAAAAGGTTTCTTGCCAAGTTTGCATGAAATTATTGTATTGTATTGTATATACTATCAGTCATGCACTGCAATGCAGGCACGAAATTCGTGGTGAGCCTTCCACAATGATACAGCTCAGGGCAGCCATAGTACGGCGCCCATGGGCAGAGACAAGGGGATCATTGCCCAAGGTTCCCATGCCTTAGCATTCTCCAGTGTTGGTGACCGCCGTATGATGATGAGTGATGAGAAGATTGTGAGTCTGGTACATGCCCTATTAATTCAGGGATGTCCAGGGTCTTTCAGTTGCCCCAGCACAGAACACTGGATACAACCCACCTCCATTTAATGTCCCATGGGCTCGGACCAGATTGAGTTCCAGGAGTGGGTGTCGAACCCACGACCTCACAGCCAGTGGTAGCACAAACAAGCATCTTTAACCATTAGGCCACGGGGAACTATGAATTCAAAATTAATCAATTACCTTTGACCAGTCTTGAAATAAATAATTTCTGGTGGCCATTGGTGGGAGTATTTCTTACCATGGCGTCGTTTGATTTAGAAGCACGCAATTTTCAATGACCATTACGCTGGGAACTGAATTCGGATTTTTGTGGTCCTTCCAAGGGGCGTAGGTTCCGAGGGCTTTTCCGTTGTGCTCCCAGACAAATGTCCCTTCAGTATCAATGTCATTCAACCCGATGTAGTAATGTGCATACAGTGCATCATAGACAAAGTGAGATTTTATGGCATCATATTCTTCCTTTGTTTCGAAAGCCGCTATATTGGTCAATACAGCCCAACAAGGTATTTCCCTCTAAGTGTCCGACTCAAAGAACATTACCCTAGACATTGATGTCCAATGTCTACACCGTAATATGGGGTGAATAGGGACACTGGGGTGAATCGGGACAAGCCAGGAAATAATTTTTATCTTCAAAAAACAACAACTTCTACTTGCTTCATGATTCTACCTGCAGATGGCAAGAAGCTGCAGTACCTTAAACATTGCCCTGCAGAATTTACATTTTCGCAAGCTGGTTAAAACTTTGCTTGTATCACAAAAACTATAAAAGATACAGACACAAACATTTCACAGAACGTCAAGTATATATATGAAAATCATAAACTTAGGTACTTTTGCATTGACTATTGTCTACAAGTACTAACGCACTTTCAGTTTCAGAGTTATTTTTGTGTCATTTTCGGCCCCAATAATAACCCCAGTTATAACCCAAAAACGAAATCAGTGATAGAATGTCAAAAAAAATAGTGTTGGACTGGGTACTACCATGCTGCAAAACTATTTTTATCTTGTAGAAATGCTATGGGAGTGTCAAAATTGTGATAAATATGCACTTTCGGAACCTGATAAAAAATGATGTGATATAACATCAAATAAAGGCTGCAAAATAAAGATTTTACAAACCAAATTGATTAAAACAGTTTTAAGAAACCAAAAGAGTTGCTGAGTTGTGTTATTTTGTCTGTTTAGTCCTGGGTCCAGATCCAAGTGAAAGGCAGAGTTACAGAGCGGCTCAAAAATCCTTACTAATTTTCAATCCAGCTCATTTTCATGGATTTTGGGTTTGAATTGTAGAAATTGGCATCATTTGCTGTGGATTTAGTCCAAGTTTATTCATTAATTGTAAAATTAGCAGATCTATAAGTGCATTTTTGTCTATTTACAGTGATTTATTACATTTTGTTAAAAACTCAATATTTTACACAAAATAAAACTCAAATTTTATTAAGTGTGACTTTTTGGGGTGCTAAACATGTATAAATCAATAAAACAGGATAGGAAGCACTAGTTATCTAGAGTAGTCTGTGTCCCGATTCACCCCAAAGTGAGGGGTGAATTGGGACAGTGGTTTTCTAGGCCTTGAGCATTGGGAATTAAAGATAACATTTCAAGCTTCTAGGGGTACTAAGACCGTGTGCCCAGACTCAATTTGACACCAAATTAGGATTTCTAAATTGATTTTTGTCCATACTATGACAGAAAAACGGCCAATTCTGTCCTGATCCACCCCATATTACGGTACATGAAAGTAAAGGCATGTTTAACTTCTTGAAAAGTTAGTCTTTCGTTTTATAGATAGGGGAATGAGGGGCAAAACGGAGCGGCGGGGCAAAAAGGTTTTTTAAGTTTTCTCGGAACCTTTTGACCTGCCTTCTAATTTTTTGGTTGGAAAGTAAAATAGGATACATGACCAACTTTTCCTGAGAGTTCCGTTGATGAGAACGTTACAGGTATGCAGCTATATTAATTTGAAGATTTTGATTGATTTTCTTAAAAAAATCATAATTTTTGGAAATGGTGTAATACCTCCAATGACGTTCCCGGCCAAATAATTCATAGTCAGTGTTATTAGAGGACTACTAAGCTTGCGTACTAACCAAAAAAATGTAGTCTGGTGCTTAGTCATGTGTAAGTAGGTCATTATTAATCTACCCTGCATGGTTGGGGCAAGATGGAGTCCTCCTGCGGGGGCAAAATGTGAAGCACAACACAGTGTCCTTGAACGAAGATTAGGGTTAAAAAAAATGTACAAAGAATCTGTCAACACAGCGTTGTAGTATGTGGTCTCAGCTTCGATTTGATGTAAAGATCAAAAAAATCTGTTGGGAGAATTTTGAGAAAATTGAAATTTAAAATTTTTAGTTTTTCACACCCTTTTTGCATGCAAAATATCCATTATAGAATGTTTAAAATAATAATCTTCACATAGAAATTCTTTCCTTTTCCACCCTGGTGCTTATATATACAGTGGACCAAATTCAGAATTATGATTAAGTGGTTTTTAAAGGAATATCACATACTGAAGGTGTTACAAACTTGCTAGACTATAATCTACATTCTGGGAACCCACTTAGAGTCCAATCAACTAAACCCTGCAAGATGTCCCAAATTCATCGACTGCATTAGCTAAGCAGCAGAACACTGTAACAATATAGCCAATAATAAAACATATATAGGGCTTTTACATCATTTCTATATCAATATTTTGAGATGCATGTCGCAACACTTTCATAGTGTATCTCTTCATATCAATATCAAAACCTCCTATCACAATCTGAAGAAACATGATTGCCTCAATTGTCCATTCCTTAAATGTAAAATTTTTGTTAAGGGTCTTAGTTTCCGATGGAGTTTTATTGATTTTCTTCAATTGTGCATAAGTCTCAATTTAGTACTTTCCATTCAGATTTTACATTACTAATGAAATGAATTAGCGAGAAAAATATGTAGAGGATGCATTTTTGAGTGTTGTCATTCATATCATGAAAGAAAAATAAATAATATCACCAATAAATATTTATTTCAGAGCTTGCGCTTTGAAGTTAACTTTTAAAATCATAATATATCCTAATTCGATCTGGAAACTTCACATATAACCAATATTAACTATGTGACCATGGAAGAGAATCTGTTGACTGATAGTTTAATACTCTGTTGCACAAAGGCATGCTACAACTGAATTTTGGAAGTCAGCAACCATTAAATTCCATGAAATAATCTTAACAATTGGCAAAAACGGTTAAAGAAAGCTCTTAAAATTCTTCCGAAGACCATAAATTGCAACCAATATTTCAATATGAACAGAGACATTGTAATAAAACTTGGAATTGGCCATCTCCGCCATTTGGCCATTTGTATATGTTTTTTTAATTAATTAAAAAAATGCTTTTATCAAAAACTATTATATTTATCAAATACAACTTTCATGGAAAGCTGTGGTGAAGATATGAACTTGTCAGATGCTGGCAGTAGGTATTTCCACATGTGTCTACTGTTTATTTTCCCAATAACTTTACAGACGTTTTTGTGAATCCCACTTGAAAAACATTGACTGGTGAAATGCTAAAACTCTTGATTTCCATCATTTATGAAGTAAACAAGGCATTTTCTCACACCGTGGTGGTTCATTTGCCGCTTTTCTTTGATTCAAGAAATAATAAAGCCAAAATGGCCATATTTATATTTGATTTTGACACATTATAAGATTCACTGAGTTTGCAACACCCCTAAATGTTGGAAAAGATGTGAAAATAGGAAATAAAATGTTTTTTCTAGTATTTTTTAACCTGATTGAGTAACTTAACGTATAACTAGATAAATTATGATGTTTCAATAACACTGCAATGCCATTTTATATATCTATAACAGGTATTTTGCATGCAACAAGGGTGTGAAAAACTAAAAATTTTTAACTTTCAATTTTCTCAAAATTCTCCCAACAGATTTTTTTGATCTTTACATCAAATCGAAGCTGAGACCACATACTACAACGCTGCGTTGACGGATTCTTTGTACATTTTTTTTAACCCTGAACTTTGTTCAAGGACACTGTGACAAAAAGGCAATCCCAGCCTAGAAAAGGTTGAAGCTTGATATTGGGTCAATTCAACCATGACATTTGAGACATTTGATACACTTTCTGGTCATATAACAGGCAAAATTTGAAAAAATCACAAGGGATTTGTGGATCTAATCCATGTCATCAGTAATACCTTGAGGATTTAGGCTTAGTGGTAAAACCCTGTATTGTTGAAACTGAAACAAATTTAACGGCCTTTCAAAAAGCATAGTCAAATCCAATACCAGTTTAAATTGTTAAATTATTAACAAAACTCGGAAATCAGAGTTATGTGAAAATTCATAAAAATGTCACATTTCCACAAAATTTAACTAATTTTGTTTCTTTTGTAACCTAATGTTTATGGTTAAATAATTTGTCAAATAATTACATAGAATGTAGAATTACTAGCATCACTTCCCAGCTATAATTGCATCCTGTATTGAGATGTTGATTTCATAATTTATTGCTATGTTTACTCTTAGTATTCTGCAATATTCTCACACTGCAATGACATGAATTAATGCATTTTTGTTTGTAAACATGCTTTTTAGTTAGGCTATTATTAAAACAGCTGATTTATTGCAGAACTTTTGCAACTTTATTTCTTCCCATTTTGCCCCATATGAAATTTCATTTTGCCCCAAGCATGGGGCAAAACGGGATAAAGTTGCATTTTTGAAAATAGGGAAAAATTTGAATTGGAACTATTAAAAAAGCACTTTTCTGTGTTTGAGCAAGTGGTATTGGTACTTCTTCATGGATTAGACCATATTTGGCATTCTCATGATATACCACCTTCATGCAGTGAGCCTTTGCAGTAAGGCGGACCGTTTTGCCCCTCGTTCCCCTATGCTCATTGTAAATAATGGGAGACCATTATTCGTTCAGCTAGACCATTATTTCCTCTCAAAAGATTTATATTTTATTAATCAATATGGCTTCCGAAAAGGTCACTCCACAGAGCATGCAGTGCTTGAAAATATAGACAGAATTGTTGGCAATTTAGAACAAGGTAAAATTCCACTGAATATATTTCTGGACCTGTCGAAGGCATTTGACACTTAAGACCACTCTATTCTACTTAACAAACTTCAAAATTATGGAATCAGAGATGATGCTCTGGAACTATGTCGCAGCTATCTGGATAATAGGGTACAACAAGTTGAATTTCGGAGTTGCTTGTCAAATCCATTAACAATCAAGACAGGGGTCCCGCAAGGATTGATTTTGGGCCCTTTCCTTTTTTTGATCTATGTCAATGACCTCGGCAGGTCCACTGATATGTTCAGTTTCATTATGTATGCAGACAACATAACCCTGTCTACAACATTATGCAATAACCATCTGAATGATGGTCACGAAAACCCAATTGACAGAATAAATAGTGAAATTACTAAAGTGTCTGACTGGTTAAAAGTAAATAGATTATCATTGAATCTTAAGAAAGCTACATACATGGTATTCCACTCTCCAAACAAAATCATCCGACCCACAAACAGGACAGGACATACAGGACAGGACATACAAGACAGGACAGAGAACACAGGACAGACAGGACAGGACATACAACACAGCACAAACATTTAAGCTCATATAAGACTCATTTGATTACTCATTTATGCTAACATTAAACAGGCATACTTAAAACATAATATATATATATAATCATACTCACAATCATAACTTGCCATCTACACCAACTTCATTCAACATATTCCATTCGCATCACATGTACATCCTTTCTCTCTCATAACATTTAGAATGAAACTCTCACTGAATTGAACTTTCAAGGAAACATACAGTTTTCACAGTTACACATTAGCACACAAACAGAACACAACATACACTTGACACAAGCCTAAGGCAAACAACATTCACACTAGCAACAAAGACAAACATACTCATCATTCAATCCATTAGCATTCCATTGAATCTAACAATTACCATTGATAAGAATATATCCTGGAAACCCCATTTGAATAAAATAGGAAAGAAAATATCCAGAGTTATTGGAATCATGACAAAGATTAAAAGGTATTTTCCTAATGAGATATTAAGAACCATATATTACTCTCTCATTCACTGCCACTTGCTCTGTGGTGTGACCTTATGGGGTTGGAAACCCAATTTAGTTGAGAAATTACAAAAGAAGGCTGTAAGGGTGATATCTAAATCCAAGTACAATGCCCATACTGAACCACTTTTTAAGCAGCTTTGTATCTTAAAACTAACAGACGTCCTCAAAATTGAAGAGTGGAAGTTCTACTATAACCTATTTCACAAAAGTATCCCAAAGTATTTTCAGAATATATCGTTGCTGCGTAATAGTGACATTCATAACCACCAAACTATAAGTTGCTCCCTACTAGCTGTTCCTCGTCTCAAGTACAATACCTCTAAATGGGCACTTCGAATCAGACTTCCCTCAATTATAAACTCTGCCCGTTCATGTATCATTGACAAAATTCAAACCCACACCATCCATGGTGTGACATTTTTTCTCAAAAGAACATATTTGAATATCTGTAGCAACAATTGTTCTGTTGTGAATTGCTACATCTGTAGGAATGTCAACAGTACTTAGGCCTAAACCGTGAATATCTATAGCAACAATTGTTCTGTTGTGAATTGCTACATCTGTAGGAATGTCAACAGTACTTAGGCCTAAACAGCAGTATATTATTAACCATGTCACAATCTATAATCATGCTGATTGTCAATATCTTATTTATTTACTTTCTTTTGAACTCCTGTGTATACATAAATCCTTTCCTGTCTCTGTTAACTGAATTATACATTGTAACTTACTTTGATCATATGATAATCAACAGCCTATGCAGATGTTTAATTTATTGTTATATGTTTGCTTCTTGGTGGCCCACATGATAGCGGCAGTAGCCTTAATGTGGGTCTCCAAAGACCTTATGTAATTATTTGGGAACTATTTCATATTGTATTTCTCTATGGTCAAATAAATGAATATTGTCTGTCTGTCTGTCTATATATTATTGACCATTGATGAAAAATGTAAAATGAATATGGATATAATGTGATGTCATAATGTGACTTTCATGTATTCTTAATTCTTTATTAGCCAATTTTTTTGTAACTTCATAATTATTTTTCGACATTTTTTAATATAAATTTTGACCATTTTGAGTATCCCAGTCAATCATTGCTCAGCGTTTACATTCTGAAAATTCCATGTGGATGGACCTGGTTCATCAAATACTAGCAAAGCTGACAGTCTATGAGTCTGCCTATTATTACAGATTTCGAATAAGTGTGCCATGTTCCATGTGAATATATGCCCAGATGATGTCAGTATTGCAATACTGACATCACTATTGGCACTCCAAGCTTGAGTGTTGATTCCAACTGCTACCAACAAGTCAGGCTTATGGGCTGTCTAAGTGTGAATGACAATTGATTAATCTGCATTCATTGGTATGGACGTTTGATTCAGTTGGAGCAGGTGAAATTGATATATTTGAGCCACTTGCTTGATCCATCATGGACATTCATGGTGTCCTGTTGTGAAATTTCTCATTGAGGGCAGCACCTTGAGGCTTTTCAGCCTTTTAGGTTTGATCTGCGCCAAAGAAACTGTTCAGAATTGAGATTTGGGAGATTTTTCGGAAGTGAACGTGGCGGTGTTGCATGGGCATACCAGAGGACGAGAAATAAGGGGGGGGGTAGTTGCTCCACAAAAATTTGGGAAAAGGCCAGACAAGGAGACTAAGAATTCGATAATGAAATAAACAGTATTGGAAATCAGTGATAAGGATGCCCCCAAGCAAAACTCCCCCCGCCCCTTAGGTCTTAAATTCTGAATGGATCCTGAGTATATTATTTTTGCCAAGACGGAGCAGCACATGATAACCTCTCAGACGAACAAATGAATGTGAGAGTGAATGAATTTGTTTTGTTGTAAAAGTGCTAAAACTGATAGCTGTTATACACAAAATCCATGCATTATATATAGCTGGATATTGTTACTTTTGGATTTATTCAAAACATCAAACTGAATAATCAATGTTGAGCAACAATCTAACAGCGTATGTGTGAATTTGTAATGGTGTGACCAGTATGGGTTCCAAGTGAGACAGTTGAAACTGCAAATATACAACTGTGAAATCATTATGCTGATACTGACATCACAAGAGCACTGTGGCAGTTGAAAAGAACATGGCACACTAATACGAAATCTGTAATAATAATATATAACCCTGCCTTAAGCTCAACACCTTAGGATATCATAATCTATCAAAATACATGAATTATTTTAACTTGCAACTTCATACAAGTTGAAACTGCACACCTTATAAGTGCTATCAACAAACCTCTGTGCCTGTGCCAGCCGTGATTGCTGAACTGCTGCTCAGCGACCCATGAAATTGGCAGCCTACTGCAGTGTCGTACGTCTTTGCACAATGTGATTTATGAAAACAGGTCACCAAAATCCACCAGTCCCTGAAGTTGTTGCTTTTTGTATATTTTAGGAAGCTAGCTTCAATTTATATCCTGCAGTTCTGGTCTGTTGCTTTGCACAACATTTGGGTCAAAAGAACTTGAATTCAATGCAGGGCGTTACCCTCTTCAGTCCGTGTGTGTGCAATGTTATTCAACAACTGCAGCAACTCTACTGTCTTTACTGCTCAAGAAACTGAGCTGAGAACTTAGAGAAGTCTCCATTATATGGACCAGCAAATCTAATTCTGCAAACAGGACAAGGAAAATGTAAGTACATGAATATTGAATGAAAAAGTGTACACTCATACAAAAATCAAACAATTTGCTGACACTTTCACTTTAAAACACTGCATGTACAATAGGAATCGTAATCATTACAAGCAAAATCAGGGTGTTCAGCAAGTTATAGCTATATTTTGGCGACAGACAAATCTATTAAAATCATAAAAATGAAGTATTCAGAGAACTAACTTCAGGTATTTGTTGTCTGGCTGCCTTAGTCAAGTCCTGTGTATTGTGTGTCACAGACTATTTTGGTACAACCATATATTCATAAACCAGGAAGCTTGAAAATTTTAATATTATTTAACACTGAAAATTCTCTGCAAGAAACAAAACTTGACGTGTTTAAAGATCTGCATGTATACTATAGATGTCTGACGTCTTTAGCTTCCCAGATAGATAGATAGATAGATATGGTAAGTGCAGCCCTCTAAGATCAGTTCTTGGTGCTCACGACTGTTAATTGATGAGATGAGAGAGAGCGGGAGTCCTCAACATGTTACACATTTACCCCATGTGAGGGATCTTTTACTTGCCCAGCACAGACACTGATGCAAGGGGCTGCCAATTTGACGTCTCATCCGAACGACATCCAACTGAGATTTTGCTCAAGAAGGTTCACTGAAAATTTCGGGTTCCCATCCGGGGTTCGAACCAATGCAGGCAAAGACTTTCAGCGAAGCAGACGGGCGCCTTACACACTCAACCACCCATGATTTTAACAAGAACAAAAATGGATTGGGAAATTGTAGTAGTAATTTTTTTTGTAATAAGGCAAAATAAGTAATGTTTTTTGAACACTTCTCCCTAAATAAGTGGAATCCATTGACATCAGAGAATGAAATTTGTACATCTGCACTACTTGCATGGATCTGGTCTCAACTTCCTTTTTTGACGTTCCAGCAGACAGCTGCTGATGCCATATATATGCAATCTTTCTCCTGTAAAGTACAATTGCAAATTTATTTATTTATTTTTTTTATTTTTATTATTGATCATTTAATTGGGGTACAATACAGAGCGGTACATAATGTAGTAGGCGTAAAACCTCGAGAGGCTTGTTAGCCTATTTAATTTAGAAGAATGGCCTCCAAAAATTGTAACAAAAAGACGCAATTATCAGTAAGATCAAACGTCTAATTCACTGAAAATGTTGAAACAGGACATTATCAATTGCAAATTTAACAGAATGGCCTCCAAAAATTGTAACAGAAAAATGCAATGATCAGTAAGATCAAACGTCTAATTCACTGAAAATGTTGAAACAGGACATTATCAGTTTAGAATCCACTGACGTCAGAGAATGAAATCTACATATCTCCAGTTCTCCACTGCTTTTGGATGTGCCCTGACTTCCTTTTTTGATGTCTCAGCTGTAAATTCTGAACAGTCCCTGATAGATATTTTCTACTAGCAATCAAACCAAAGCAGGGTATAAAATAAGAAAATTTGATCACTACACATATTGTCTCGTGCGAACTTAGGGTGACCAATCGGCGTTCTCAAATGCCAGCGTTTATGCATGGCTAAATTAAAAAGTGAATTATTATGATAAAAAACTAAAGAATTAAAAAATATATCAGTAATGACTAAACAGCGTGTTGATGGGCTTTTGCATAATAATTGTCTTATTTTTAAATATGTGCGATTGAGCTCTACTGCTTATATTTCTATGCTTCTGTAGTATATAAAGCAACAAACTGTCTTTCTTCTGTAGTTATCCTAATTTTCACAGAAGTCTATTGATGACTATTTGTTCCAGTAAAAATCGAGGATATTAATATGTTACTAGAGCCATTAAAAGACTATGGGTGTATCATTTCATCATATTTTATCAAATTTTCCCCCTTGATAAAATAGCTCAATCATTGTAAAATCTGGAGATTTGTAATTAGGCAACATGTTTTAAATGTAGCCCAAGTGTTATAACGCATTGTTTCAGCCACCTCAGTGCAATTGCATCCATTTTGCAGGTTGTCAAAATATCTGAAAATTTCAGTTTATTCACATTTTTCTCCTGAAATTTCTGAGACTGTATTAATGCCCTCTGATCGGAAATCTTGAGTCTGGTTAATTTTCAGAGGATTCTGAATCAGGAGCCATTTGTTGAATTGACACGGAATTACCATATGAAGGAACAGATAGGTTCAAATATAGGAAGCTAAATTTTTTGCTGCGAGTTAAATTTTATTTTTAATGCCAACCAGAAATTTCAGTAAAATTTCACATCAAATGAAAAGTAATCAAGTATTTTTAGGGCAATGTGAGGTCTGTCACAATATTGCCAAATTTTGTCACACTTTAAATTGATTTGGAATGAATTGGCCAACTAGGCAACCAGTTATGGTTTGTGAGACTAAAATCTGCTGTCAAAACAAACTTTCAACAAATGCAGAAAAAATCACAATTTTGTGTTATTACATGAAGTTGAGTTGAGCGGTCTTAATTTTTGATATTTTGCTGAACCCTTTGCCATGTTGCCTCTCAGCATATCAATAATAAACAATAACATTGGCTAATAAGTCTTATAAAATTCATGAACTGGATGGTTTACTCTCAATTGCATAGTTTTTAGGAGTATGGTTTCAAAGCAATTGCACCTACTGAACCGGAATCAGATAAAATTATCTGGGGAAAATTTCCTGCCTGCTCTCAGGCACAAGCATTTTGATCATTTGCCAGCTCTCCCGCTCTTCATGCAGCCTGCATGATGATTACCTCCTTAAACAGCAAAGGGAAAGTAAGTCTGGACAATTCCCTTGAATTAACAACCCTGTATGGCTATACCCCATTGGTACAACATTACAGCAGGGTGGTTGATAAGGGGATTTGCCAACATTGGTGCATCTGCAGTGGTGATGAGTAACAGTGGCTGTGGCTTAATGCACAAGTGTTGTGAATTATTGTAATGCCTGTGCTCTGTGGCAGTGTTTCAAGATTTACATATATAATATTCTTCCTACATTGTATCTTGAAAATCTAATGAATGACAAACCAGTGACTCAGGACTGTCTTTGATTTATCAAGCAGTACAAATTGCCAAAACTATCGTCAGGCAGGCAAATGTATTACATTTATGAACACATATTCTGGGGATTATGAAGTTCACCATAATTTAGCATACAAGAGTGAATTTGATCACTGCACAAACTCAGGTTGATCACTGCACATTTCACATTGATCACTGCACATTTTGGGATCGTTGCACGCTTATTTTATACCCTGAACCAAAGCCTACTTTAACCTTTCCATTGCCAAGACGAACCTGGCCTTGTGGTATTATCCCATGTTGAAAAAATACTTTCAAAGAGATAACTTGAAAACCAACAATGTTTGGAACTCCGGTATTGCATATTACCTCTAAGCCAGCATGACTCGTGGCGCATCATTATGTTCTTTGTGTTGGTTATGCAGCTATTTTTAGCTCACAAGTTAACTGGCCTTAATGAGCCGACAGTGGACGGAACACGGGTGTCAGGTTGGGGTTATAGAAACTGGGAGATTAACATATCATTTCCTATCCCATCTTATCGTATCCTATCCGATGCAGCAGTGTGCTTCACTATGCTGGTATGGAGAAGATCAACGAGAGTCTAGTAATTCCTGAAGTTATCAAAACAGAGAATGTTATAGAGTCATCTTCCTCCAAGAAGGAATTTACAGATTATCATGTAACGGCCGTCATGAAAGTGAGAAAGGAGAAAATTGGAAAAATCATCGGCAAGGGAGGAAATATAATCAAGAAGTTGACCGACGAAAACAGGGTGGAGATGAGCTTTGGCAAATGGTCAGAATACAGGAAAGAACACAGAGAGGAGTATCATGACCTATTTTTCGCCCTTATGATCACAGGACAAGCCTCGAAGGTCAAAGTCGTCCAAGAAAAATGTCGTAGCCTGCTGTCGTCCGATGCGTCCGAAGATGAACCACAACGTAAAAAGAGTCGTTATTGACAGCTTATGCCACAGAGATTGTCAAAATTGATTAAACCGACTAGAATAGCCCTCGACAAACACACTGTAAATATTAAAGATTCATATGCAGCATATTTTCAAGTGTCCAATTCATTTAATCGAAGTAAAACCAATAACTTTAAAAAGGTCTCTGTGGCCCATTGTACTAAAATTGGTTCTATAGATAACCAAAGTTTGAGCAAATCTCAGAGGCGAGCAAGGCTGAGGCCTAAAAAGATATCCTCAAATTTCACATCAAATTCGATCAAATTGTGTATTGCAAATGCGCAGAGTTTCACATCAAATTCGATCAAATTGTGTATTGCAAATGCGCAGAGTTTGAGGAACAAAACTGATCTAATAACTGATTTTAGAAAAACTTGTGGTCTTGATGTAATGCTGTTCACTGAGAGTTGGTTGAAAAGTGATGATTTTTATGAGATTGGTCAATTGAAGCATCATGGTGAATGCTCATTTGTGTCGAATCCTCGAGAAAATAGAGTCGGTGGTGGAACTAGTTGTCTCTATCGGTCCAATCTAAACATTAGAAAATCTAAATCGATGGAAACCAAAACATTTGAGCACTTAGCTCTTTCACTGAAAGTAAATGGTAAAAATATCCAAATCCTTGTGATATATAGACCTGAGCCAAGCAGCAAAAATCCATACATGCTGTCAGATTTCTTTGAGGAATTCACGACTTTCCTAGCATCGTTTCAAAATAACGACGAACTGATATTAACTGGTGATTTCAACTTTCATTGGAATAAACCTGATGACCCAAATACAAAGAAACTCCAAGATATCCTTGACATTTTTGATCTAGAACAACATGTTAGCGGTCCGACACATAAAAATGGCAACACCTTAGATCTAGTAATTACTCGGAAGGTGTCTCTGCTAAGAGATTGTGCGGTTGATGAGTTTATATCTGATCATGCATCTATAGTTTTCTGCTTAGATACAGTTAAACCAAACATTTCAAAAATAGCTAAATACCGACAATTTCGGAACTTCAAAATCCCTAATTTCAGACAGGACTTAAAGAAGTATCTAGAAACTACAACACATACCAAACAATTAAATGATTACACGCTTGATGAGCTGGTCGAAATCTATAACTCAATTAGTGAGACCTTGGATAAACATGCACCCCTTGTTGAAAGGAAGATTGTATGTCGCAAGCCTACACCTTGGAACAACAATGACATAAAAGCCAGCAAAACAGAAAAAAGATGGGCTGAGAGACGCTGGCGTAGGACTAAATCTGATCATGACTACACTTTATTTCAAGAAAAGAGAACTGCCCACAATAAACTACTCAACGACCTTAAATCAAAGGACTTAGCCTCGAAAATTAAAGCAAATAAAGGCAACTCCAAAGCATTATTTAAAATAATCAACTCCTGTCTCAACAGGACTCAAGACACCCCGCTTCCCCCTGCTGCAAATGACACTGACCTATCAAATGACTTTGCAAATTTTTTCAAAGATAAAATTGATCAAATTAGGGTGAAGATTGATGAACAGTAGGTTCCACCCCCGCCCAATTCTGAAACTGAATATGGAGGAAATGTTCTGAGCTCGTTCGATGATATCGAACCTGCGGACATTCGCAAACTGATCATGAAACAACCAACTAAACACTGTGATCTTGACCCCATTCCCACTTGGTTGCTCAAAGACAGTATTGATGAACTACTACCCCTCATAACTGAAATCATAAATAGATCACTGAGGCATGGAACAATGCCACAATTGCTCAAACATGCGCTAATTAACCCCCTCATTAAGAAACAAGGTGCTGACCTGCAGCTAAAAAACTACAGACCAGTCTCGAATCTAACTTTCTTGAGCAAATTAATAGAGGGAGCTGTGATACACCAGTTTTCAGACCACCTAGCCAAGAATGGTCTACATGATCCAAAACAATCTGCCTAAAAACAGCTTCATAGTACAGAAACCTTGCTTACTAAAATACACAATGACATTATGATAAACATGAACAGGGGCAACATTGTTATGTTGGTTCTACTAGATCTCTCAGCTGCATTCGATACAATAGACCACAAGATCCTCTTAAGTAGACTAAAACATAAATATGGAATTCGGGGTATGGCATTAAATTGGTTCAAATCATACATTGAAAACAGAACCATGTCTGTTAATGTAAATGGAACAAAATCTGATAAAATGAATCTGCAATATGGTGTGCCACAAGGATCAAAACTGGGCCCACTTCTGTTTAATTCATACATTGCTCCTGCAAGTGATATAGCTGCTTCAAATGATGTTGAAGACCAAAAATATGCAGATGATGAACAACTGATGCTAGCTTTCAACCCAATCAGTACACAAAATCAAAAAGAGTCACGTGTTAAAATGGAGAGGTGTATTGATGAAATCAAGAATTTTCTTCTGGAAAACAAACTGTGTTGCAACAGCGAAAAGACTGAACTTCTCATTATTGGTACCAAAGAAAATATGAGAAAACTCGAAGTCCATAACTTGAATATTGATGGAACACTGGTCCATAAACAAAACAAGGTTCGCAACCTTGGAGTGATTTTCGACTGTCACATGAAAATGGAAAGTCAAATTAATAAGATGTGCAAGAATGCATACTTTAATATTCGAAATATATCCAAAATACGGAAAAGCCTCACAAGAGATAATTGCAAGACTATTGTAAATTCGCTTGTCACACCTCACTTAGACTATGGAAACAGCCTGTTATATGGTACTACTAAGAAGCTCCTGAACAAACTGCAAGTTTCTCAAAATGCAGCAGTACGTGTCATTGAGAAAATAGGCAAATTTGACCATGTCTCCGATCTGCGGAGCAAGCTTCACTGGTTGCCGATTCAAGCCAGAATCGAATTCAAAATTCTCGTCACTGTTTGGAAATCTCTCAACTCCCAGACTCCAAAATATCTAAGTGATCTGGTGAAAATTAAATCGACAGAACGAAATCTTAGGAGTGGTGCTGGAATTAACCTCGACACTCCCCACTTATCCTCCCGCAACAATTATGGAGACAGAGCATTTTCAAAAGCTGGTCCAACTCTATGGAATAAATTGCCAAATGATATAAGAAATCAGTCAATACTGCTTAGTTATAGAAAGAAGCTCAAAACACATTTATTTACAAAATTCAATCAAAATACATAATGAATTGACTGGTTAAGCGCCTTTGAGCAAATTAAGTTTTGGATATTGGCGCTATACAAATTACTATTATTATTATTATTATTATTATTATATATTTGTAACGTATCTTAAAGCTTGCTATGAAACAAATCTACTGAAACATAGTGTTTTAGTATAAGTTTGGCTTAGAACTTACGGGTTTTGCTTTTTTGAACGCAGGTGTTGTAAATATGTGGAGGTTTTATTCTTAGATTTCTTTGGTTTGGCGTGTCAATAGTAACTGACCTCTTTTGATGCATTCAGCAATATGTACAAACTAGCAAAGCCCATTGAAAGCACAGAAACAGATAATTAAAGAGAAAGGAAAATTGTGATTTTGAAATTGTTTTATGAGCAGAAGGAAAGGATTAAGGAAGGTTAGGTGAAGGCTGTGGCTTTGAATAGAGGTAAGGGCCTGCCATAATAAAAGTTTGTATGAAGTCTGCAAGGTAAACCTAGTCTATGCATGTACGTATAATGTAACATGTTGTACTAATGACTGAAGTAATCAGCCGATCAGGCCTTCCAAAATTCAGTGCAGAGTTTGTGGATGAATTTTTCACGAAGACAGCAAGTAGAACAAATATGTGTAGGTGTGAATCACATAAAGTGCAATCAGCCATTGAACTCTTTCTCTATGCTGACACTTGTAAGATTTGCTCTGATTGACAGTGTTGCTTTGTAGCAGTTAATTTTTCACATTTTAAACCTTGTTCTTTTTTATTCGTATTTATTTCAAAACCACATAGGTTATCCAAAATCCACACAAACCGTTGATAAACTTTACATAAACAACAAAGAAAATTATTCCATATAGTGAAAGTTTCATTTTCATTTAATTTTCGATCAGGCAGTGACCATCATCAGAATGAGAACAGCAGAAGAGGAGATTAAAACATAGAGATTGAAATATAAAGATTACAACAGAGAAAAACAACATCAGCATAGATTTAAACATAAAGATCAAGCAATGGAGAGAGAAACAAAATTAAACAGAATTATACAATGTTAGCATTTATCTAAATAACTGGAATTCTCTAGAAGCTTTAAGGCCATGATTTAGCTGAGGGTTATTTTGTCTTATGGCAAGGGCTTCTTTAAACAATAAAAGGGACCAGTGAGAGGCTTTGTCAATTAAAGTAATGTTATCAAAAATCATAAGTGGAATGAAAGGTTGGTCAAGGAGTGTATGAGGTAAATTTACGATATCATGGAGGTGTTTAAAATTACTACAATGGGTGATATGATTAAAAATTTCACTATCTGGTTTAGCATGCTCCTTAATGCGAACAATAATATTCCTGTCAGTTTTACCTATGTACATGGCAGAGCAGCCGGGGCAAGCAAATTTATATACAACCGAAGATTTGTATTCCTTAGGTGTTGGGTCTTTTGCATTAGTAAAGAAATTAACTTTTGTAGTTTGCCAATGTATTTGGATTTTAACAGGTTTGCTGAGAAGGTGTTTAAGTTTGGCTTTGAGTCTTCTGACAAGGTTTTCACCCTGTTTTCCAATGTATGGGAGTGTTATAAAGACTATTGGGATATCAAGATGGGGAGTGCTGGGGTTGGGTGGTCCAAACTTGGGTACAAATTGTTTTATGAGACGGTTGGCTAAACCTTTAGGGAAACCTTTCCATGACAGAAATTGTTTTATTCTGTTTAATTCAATTTTGAGGAGATAGTCGTTTGAACAAGAAAATATAATTGCTAAGAAGGTGTTTAAGCAATTTTAGTATACCACGGATAGACTTCATTCCTTCAATCGCCAGCTCAAATTTACTAGTGAAGAATTCGTTGACCATGTTCATTTTCTCGATATTTCCATTACACAAAATTCAACTACTGTCTTCCGTAAACTAACCCACACAGGACAATATGTACATTATCATAGTTTTGAACCGTGGTGTACTAAAATTGCTTGGGTTAGGTCATTAGTAAATAGAGCTCACAAAATTTGTTCATCCTCTGCCTGCAGGTGTGGTATTTTCTTCTTGCAGTCAAGTTTTAGACCAAATTCGACATCTATCATGTTTCTATGCAGCTGTGCCAAAATCTGTTCTCATTGGAAATCTGTTTTCCACAAATTTAAAAATGAAATACACGACATGCTAAGTGAGTCATTGGCTGCCTACGTGTATTTTCTTCCCCCCCCCAAAAAAAGAAACTTTTAAAGTAGACACTTTTGTGGGCCTCTCCCCCCAAAAAAAATAAGAAACTTTTAAAATAGAAACTTACAGGTTTTTATGTCTCTGTCAGTAAGTGACTATGTGTGGATCTATTTATGAGCGATTGCACATGCACAGGTATTTGGCAATAGTCTAAAAATTGAAAGTATGTATACTTTAGATATAATTCAGGAGGATGGTCACAGTTATCCGCGGTGGTCGCGATTTCAAGCAATTGTCCGCCATTTAGCCTTAAGTTCAATTCCTTCAGCAAATTAGCAAGATTTTTAAGCTAAAGTAAAATCTTATTTGCTAATCAAATTTTGCTGGATTAGCAACTTTTGCTTAGCCAAATTTAACAAAAGAGTGAGCACAGTTCCTGTACAGCGTGTTGGCTGGTATTGTTGTCATTAGTGGTTGTTTCACTCTGTTTCAAAGTAGTCAAGAAAATGGAACTCAGGCCTGAAACTCAAACTGCATCTTTTTTTGTGCCTTCTTGAATGAAATGTCAGAAGCGCTGGCTTGAGAACTTGGAGCCACACACTTCGTACAGATGTTCTTGTGGATCATGCTTCTCTGTTATGTTCTTTGCCAGGGATGATTTTCTCAAGAGTACATGTCGCAATATGATTTATGGTGATTAATGCAAATGCGATCTTTGAATGACTCTTTCACTTTTGTTTGATAACTAATGACAACACTACAGCAGGCATGTCTTGAAAATTTTGATAAAATATTTGTAATACCACTTAATTCCAAATATTGTGTTTAGTAATACTTATCGCTTGTGCAAAGACATGCAGCTGTAAAATCACAGTTATGTCGCCCGAATAAAATGCTGTCCAAAAGAAAGATGAGAGTTATATTAAACCTATCCATACAACCAAGTTTACTTGACTGTGATTCTAAGCTCAATATATGAGGATAAATTCTTTCAAAAATGTAAACAAACAGTTTTATCATTCTGTGAAAAAGTATTGTTATGTTTACAAATCAAGAAATGCAGGGCCCCCATTAAGTAGTTTAAGGCTTCACAATCAATTATGTTGATGGGAAGTGTATACTTTACTTTAAAATTATCAGTTTATGATCTGTAAATGCAAGTTTAATGTTACATATAATCTGCGGACTTACTACGTTTAATTGAAGATGACGATTAGTAATGTTTAATGCTTATTGGCATTAATAAATTTATTTATTTTGTGGTATTTGTGCTGATATTAAGGTACAGGAATTAACCGTGTCATTGTGCTCTTTTATCCCAAGGTATCTGGTGATACATGTTTCAATTGCGAACTGATACAGCATTGAATGTATGATTTCCAAATTTTACACGATAAACCGTATATCCCAAGGGATGTGGTGGAAACTGTTAATTGGTAAGGGTAAAAGGGTTGGCTGCACCATATATGACGATTTTATTTTGAGGTAAAGGAAAAAACTGACAAATGCCGTTTTGTTCACATTTTTGTTGTACTTGCTGTCTTTGTATAAATTTTTTGTTCAGAAACTCTTCACTGATGTTCAGCTGCGTTTCCATGGGCTTTTCCTCTTTCATGTCCATCCATTCCTGCCCATGATTGAAAATGTCGGCCACATCTATTATGTATTTGTATATATTGCTGAATGCAACAAAAGAGGTCAGTTACTATTGACACGCCGAACCAAAAAAAACCAAAAGAATAAAACTCCTACATATTTACAACACCTGCGTTCAAAAAAGCCAAACCCGTAAGTTCTAAGCCAAACCTAAACTAAAACACTATGTTTCAGTAGATTTGTTTTATAGCAAGCTTTAAGATACATTACAAATATATCCATACCAGCATAGTGAAGCACACTGGAGAATATTTCAGTCTCAAACATAGTATAAGTACCCAATTTTATGAAAAAATACACAAAATAGTCCAGTTGTTACAAAGTCCCTCTTATTGGAATCACGTAATCTTTGACAACAAAAAATATTTTTAAATATAAAAAATATGCACTGTATACGTGAGAATATAATCTAGCATACCGGCTATATTAAAATTTGATTGAATTTGCCTGAAAGATGTAGTTTCACTTAAAAGGCACAAAAAAACGACTGTCAGACTGTCAAAAGCGTTGACTAAAGCCAAACCCAAGCCTTAACTGTGTCGCTTCGCATAGAGCAAACGGCACACAGTGTGAAGTAGCATGGTCTAAAAAAAGCTTACCTGATCACCTGCAGTGCCTGTGTTGGCACTTGTAGTTTAAATGCTGTGTTCAAACCAGTCAATGCTGTGTCCTCAGGGGCACCACATGATCTGTTATACCAAATATCTGTTATGAAGCAGTTACCCAGCTGCTGGCAGACTGTCAGCTGGGATATTCCCAGCTGGCAAAGTTGTCAGCTGGGAGTAAATTTTTGGCATTCAACCAGTGAAATTTGCAGTCGGGTAGTGAGGAAGCCGTTGAGGCAGCTGGCTGGGAAAAACGAAGATTCATATCAGCTGGCTGGGAGGTGCTGAACGATGCTTGTGCCGGATGGCAACAATGCTGGCAACATAACAGATTTTTTGTTTTTCCCCAGTTGCATCCAAAAAATAATTACAAAAGATGTGCAACCAGGAGCTTACACAGATATGGGCATTATAATAACACACTGTCATGGGGTGCCCCTGTGTCCTGGTTTACTCAGTTGGTGGCAGTCCTGATCAGACTCAGAGGCCTGTGAAATCAGGAGAGTATCTAGAAATGGCCTGAGGGTGAATTATATATACATATATATATATATGTAGATGCTGTGTTCAAGCCAGTCAATGCTGTGTCCTGGTTAGCTCAGTTGGTTGGGTGGCAGGGTCAGACTCAGAGGCCTGTGAAAGCAGGGGAGTATCTAGAAATGGCCTGAGGGGGGGGGGGTTGAAATTTGAGGCCAATATGCGATGCTCCTCGGTGTTTCCTATATCTCCAATGTTAATTTTTGGCTGGGGGGGGGGCATGGCCCAATGGCCCCCCCTAAATATGCTGCTGTCTGAAACATGGGTTTAACTCTACCATAATTTATTAAAAATATCAATCTCCTTTTAAAAGAAAACTGTTTCGCGTCACTGTATTTTGAGTGAAAACCCATTTGCGGGTCAAGCTGCTCATGGATGCATTATTTCACCTGCGATTGCGAAGGAATTCCAAAATGTTTTTATTACTTTTGAATATGTTATGTCACGACAAAGCATGAGTGCATAATAATTAGGAACCCATTGCAACGCTCCAAACTATATAAATAATTGTATCTAATAACAACAACCAGCCAAGTTCTAATGTATTATCTTACACATGCAAACAAATTATATATGCTTCATTTTTACATGTATACGCAAGTCATTTTTAGCTTGGGGGAAACCTAACAGTATTTCAAAGTTTTTCATTTACATTTAAAGTCACTGTAAATCAGTTTAACCCATGTGCTGAGGCAAACACCTGGGTCCTCCAAACTGGGCTGTTCCTAAATTGTGGAATTTCAGTGTATGTGGCGACTGCTTCATTTCTCATTATGACTATTATTTCTTAAATTTTTGAACTGGTATATATATTTTAGTATCATGCAAAATTACAAAGGGCCAAATCTGGTAATTAAAGCAGATGAGATTGGTTTTGAACCTAAGGTTCTTGAGCACTGCCTCTTGACAGCAGATTGTTTCAGCCAAAATGTCTCAAGCTCTGTTAAGCAACTGCTGGAAAAAGCCTGTGGTGATTGCCTCAGCTGATCAAGTCGAAATATAAATAAATGTTCATAATCTAATGGAAGATATCTTGAAAGACTGCAGGCTTATCAGGAAATACATTTTCTTGCAATCATTTGCTTTTTTACTATAAATTCTCTGACTTTTAACACAGCTGATTTGCTGAATTTCGTCTGAGAAATTGAGCTGCGCTGGGTGCACTGACCTCTTGTAACCATGGTGACAGAACAGTAACTTAAACACTTCTTACAGTCTTGATTTTTTCAAAATAGATGGTCAAATACCTGAAATTTATTCTGTGAAAATGTCATTTAGTTATTTCAAATAAAAAGGTCTGCCAAAAAAATTGGTCAGAACTTTTGGGACACCCCTCGTACCAGTGTTCTGTATTTATCTATCAGAAATCTTGACGTGAAATCATGAGCATGAAACATTTATCAATCAAACGATTTGGCAATATTGTAAAAAGATGCACTAAATTTACTATAACAACTTAATCTCTCTGAAAACTTAACAGTCATTGATTGACTTCTAATAATTTCCAGTTCAGATGATGAAGAGGCTTCGTTTTGTCTGATGGACGAGAGGTAAGTTGGGATCAGGGTAAAGTGAGTTGTTTAAATATGAACATATGAATTTTGTCGTCACTGAAGACAAAGATTGCTAAACTCTGTGTACCATTTGCCTTATGCCAAACAACATAATAAAGAAAAGATATCTTAAATATATTGAACAGGAAATCAAATTTATTGCAATATAACATTGCCGCTTTAATTAGAAATCTTGACTTGAACTCACAAGCATTAGATATGTAGCAAGCAAATATTTTATTAATTCTGGCAAAAATGCACTAAAATTCAGTCTTGGAAATATGGACATACATGTAGTGAAGTTTATGCAGCGATTTTACTATAATTAAAGACAATGGTTGCCAAACTCAGTGTCAGTGTGCAAGTTGCTCTGCACCAAATGACTTAATCAAGTATAAAATCTTATCGATGCAATTTAATTCAGTTGCAATATAACATAGCCAGTGTGCTGTTTTAGTCTATCAGAAATCTTGGTGTGAAATCAAGCATGAAATATTTATCTATGGAACGATTTGGCAATTCTTGTAAAAAAAATGCACTCAATTTCCTATAGCAACTTAATCTTCCGGAAAACTTAACTGTTATCAATTGATTTCCAATAATTTGCAGATTAGAAGATGAACTGGCTTCGCTGGAGAAGGAAATGTAAGTTGGGATCAGGGTCAAGTGAGTCATGGAAATATGAACATAGTGAATTTTGTTGTCACTGAAGACGAAGATTGCTAAACTCTGTGTACCATTTGCCTTATGCCAAACAACATAATAAAGAAAAGATATCTTAAATTTTTTAACAAGAAATTAAATTTATTGTGCAATATAATATAGCCAGTACACTGTAGCTTTAATTAGAAATCTTGATGTGAACCAACAAGCATTAGGTATGTAGCAAGCAAATATTTCTATTAAATTAAATTTCAATTTCAATTTCAACTAATTGACCACTAAAACCTTAAAAAAAAAAGCATCGAAGAAATACATTGTCATGGTACATAAAAACATTGTGGTAGGCTGACATCTCTTAGAGATGTATGTGCCATTACCAATGAAAGAATAAAACAGCGATATATTGAAAAATTAGTTGTAAAAACAATAATTAAAAAATTGCAAACTTATAGATAACAATATATACACAATGTCTATTTACAACACAACTTTACATCATCCCACTCCAAGCACACACCAAATTGTAAGTACAAGTTATAGTAATAAAATATACAGTCATCATGAAATACATATTATTTACTAATTGAAAGTCAAAATTAAAGTTAAGGTACTGGCAAAAATGCACTAAAATTTACTTTCAAAAACAGCCTAAATCAGTCTTGGAAACATGGACAGAGTGAATTTTGCTGTCACTTAAGGCTGCTAAACACTGCATATAGTATGGTTGTATACAGTGTATACAGTTGCTCTGTGTCAAACAACCCTATTAAGCAAAAATATCTTACGTTTGGACCAGAAATAAAATTGATTGCTATACACTAGCAATTGTGCAGTGTATGAATTACGTACATAAATTCTCCGTACGAACTCACAATAAAGAGCCGATCCGTAGTATATATGTACATTTTCGTACAAATTTTGTACGAATTAATAAAAAATTTCACACGGGTACTTTTCAGTTACTTTGGCCATTTTAGTCCAGTATGGTTATCACAAATGGTTTAAGTTTAGACCATGCATTGGCCTATCTAAAAAAAAATCAGCAAATACGTCAGGAAATAGCCCAAAAACTAACTTAACACATGTGAAATCCGTACTAAAATTTACGTAAGTTTTTTACGTGCGTAAATTTACGTATGGTGAAATCATATTCAGTTTCAGTTTCAACAAATATAAAATCATCGTAAAAAAAGTTTGAATTTAAAAAAAAGTATTTTTATAAAAAATGTTATTTTTTAATTTGTTCTGCATTGATAGCTGCTCAAATTAATACAACCTCGATACCTTCAAAAGTCATAAAACTAAGTATTTAAATTCAAAGGAGTAGACCTATGTGTCACAATGACTGACAACGTGAGCCAACTTGCCTGACTAACTTGCCTTACTAACTTGCTTGTGTTGCCTGTACGTAGCACTTGCAAATCAGCCAAAACTTGCTTAACAAACTAACTTGCTTGTGTTGCCTGTACGTAGCACTTGCGACCTGAGCCAACTTGCCTAACTAACTTGCTTGTGTTGCCCGTACGTAGCACTTGCAAATCAGCCAAAACTTGCTCTACAAACTAACTTGCTAGTGTTGCCTGTACGTAGCACTTGCGACCTGAGCCAACTTGCCTGACTAACTTGCCTGACTAACTTGCTTGTGTTGCCTGTACGTAGCACTTGCGAATCAGCCAAAACTTGCTTAACAAACTAACTTGCCTGTGTTGCCTGTACGTAGCACTTGCGACCTGAGCCAACTTGCCTGACAAACTTGCCTAACTAACTTGCTTGTGTTGCCTGTACGCAGCACTTGCAAATCGGCCAAAACTTGCTTTACAAACTTACTTGCTTGTGTTGCCTGTACGTAGCACTTGCGACCTGAGCCAACTTGCCTGACAAACTTGCCTGACTAACTTGCCTGACTAACTTGCTTGCTTGTATTGCCTGTACGTAGCACTTGCAAATCAGTCAAAACTTGCTTAACCAACTAACTTGCTTGTGTTGCCTGCACGTAGCACTTGTGTATTGAGCCAACTTGCTTGAAAAACTTGCCGAGCTAACTTGCTTGTGTTGCCTGCAGCACAAACTTGCCTAACTTGTGCTGCCTGTACGTAGCACTTGCGAACCAGCCAAAACTTGCTTGATTAACTAACTTGCTTGTGCTGCCTGTACGTAGCACTTGCGAACTGAGTCAATTGCCTGACAAACTTGCACAACAAAATAACTAGCCTGTGTTGCCTTTACGTAGCACTAGCGAACTAGCCAAATAACTTGCCTGACAAACTAACTTGTCAACCGAGCAAACTTGCCTGACAAACTTGCAGACTCTCAACATGGCTCGGACAAACCGAGGGAGTCCCGCCCACTGAAAGCTTGTTTATGGAATGCTCAAAGTATACGACAAAAAACGCAGGTTGTGAAGGATTTCAGAGATGAATTTGATCTCGATGTTTTTCTTTTCACTGAGACCTGGCTAAAAGCAGATGACAGAGTTGAAATTGGTGAACTGGAAAGAAATGGTGAATGTTTTTACTTGGGTTCATCTCGTGAGAGCAGACCAGGAGGTGGAGTAGGATGCATTGTAAAAACTGGCATTAGAGCAATGAAAAAGGAAAGCGTGAAAACAAAGACTTTTGAGCATATGGAAATTCAGTTACAATTAAATGGAAGAATTGTCACGATTCTTGTGGTATACAGGCCCGAACCCTCCAAAAAGAACAAGTACAGTTTATGCGAATTCTTTAGCGAATTTACAAACTTCTTATCCCACTATCAGACTTATCACAATGAAACTATAGTAATTGGAGACTTCAACTTCCATGTGAATAAACCAGATGATGCCAGAGTTATCCAATTTAACAACATTCTTGAAATGTTTGACCTTGTTCAACATGTGTCTTCTCCAACACACAAAGATGGAAACACACTTGATTTGGTAATAACCAACAAAATAACAGCTCTCAGAGACTGTGCTGTTAGTGATCTACTGTCAGACCATAACTGTATCCTCTTTAATATTGACATTAACAAAGGCAAGAATCCACAGAAGAAGATTGCCTTCCGGAAAACCCGCAGCATAAATATATCCAAATTTAAGAAAGACATTGAGCTGCATCTGTCACAAAAGGTACAACACCATAATCGATCAATCTACTTGAACAGACTTGTGGCACTCTACAGATCAACTGAAAAGATTTTTGACAAGCACGCCCCAGTTAAGACTAAACTTGTAACTGTGCGCAAACCTAACCCATTCACAAACCAAGAAATAAAGCCACTTAAAAAGGAAAAGAGAAAAGCAGAAAAATTATGGAAAAGAACCGGCCTAGAAAAAGACTGGAATGTCTTCAAAGAAAAACGAAATGCTCTAAATGATAAGCTTAATCAGCTTAAATCAGATGATCTTAGGTGTAAAATTCAAGCAACAAAGGGAAATTCTAAGGCGATGTTCAAACTTCTAAACTCTCGCCTCAACAGGAAACAAGATCTGCCTCTTCCCCATCACACAAGTGAAACAGAACTAGCGAATGACTTCAACAAATTCTTTGATGAGAAGATCAAAATCATCAGATCTAAATTAGATTCAGGAATGAAGAAGACAACTGATGACTCGCAAACCAACCTCAGCCACAATTTACATCAGTTTAAGGCTCTATCAGAAAAAGAAGTTAAGAAACTTATCACTGAAATGCCTGTCAAACACTGCCAACTTGATCCAATGCCAACATGGCTACTGCTTGAATGTGTTGATGAATTTCTGCCAATCATAACGAAAATTGTTAATATGTCATTAACACTTGGAGAAATGCCCCTCGAACTGAAGCATGCACTTGTCAAACCACTGTTGAAGAAAGAGGGTCTTGAACTGATCAAAAAGAATTATCGGCCAGTATCAAACCTTTCTTTTCTGAGTAAAATCATTGAGAGCGCTGTAATCAAACAGTACGTTGAACACCTAACTCAGAACAACCTTGAGGATGAAAAACAATCGGCCTACAAGCAATTTCATAGCACAGAAACTCTCTTAACAAAAATCCATAATGATATTATGCTTAATCTGAGCAATGGTGAAGTGACAATGCTAGTATTGTTAGACTTGTCTGCTGCATTCGACACAATTGATCATGGCATTTTGCTAGAAAGACTGCGCAACAGGTATGGTGTGCACAGTGCAGCCTTGAGATGGTTCAAATCTTACATTTCTGAAAGATCACAGTCTGTGATAATAAATGACAAAACATCGAGCAAACTTCCACTCAATTTTGGGGTTCCTCAAGGTTCCAAACTTGGACCTATCTTATTTAACTCCTATGTTGCCCCAGTCAGTGAAGTAGCACGAAGAAATCAAGTTCATGATCAAAAGTACGCTGATGATGAGCAACTTATCCTGTCATTTAAACCAACCTTTTTGGGTGAACAACATGCAAAAGAGAAAATGGAAAAATGCATTGCTGAAATCCGAAATTTCTTGCATGACAACAAGCTTTGCAATAATGGAGATAAAACTGAACTTCTTCTGATTGGAGCACCAAACCAATTGAAGAAACTTCATATGACATCTATCAGTGTAGACAATGTTAAAATCAAGACTGCAAACCATGTCCGCAACTTAGGTGTGCTCTTTGACAAAAATATGACCATGGAGAAGCAGATCAACAAAATGTGTCGTAACGCATATTTCAATTTGAGAAACTTATCGAAACTCCGAAAAAACCTAGACAAAGAAACTGTTAAAACTGCTGTCAATGCACTTGTCACCCCTCATTTGGACTACGGTAATGGGCTGTTGTATGGCACTGCCACTCGATTGTTAAATAAACTTCAGGTTGCTCAAAACTCGGCAGTTCGACTGATTGAGAGATTGAAAAAACATGACAGTGTCAGCCATAGTAGGAAACAACTGCACTGGTTATATTACCAATCACAGCAAGAATTCAATTCAAATTGATGACGACTACATGGAAGGCAATCAACAATCAGGCCCCGCAATACATCCAAAATCTTCTTCAAGTCAAATCACAACAGAAACATAACCTGAGAAGCAACCACAAGCTGCTGATAGCAGAACCTGCTCCATGCAACAAAAATAAGTTTGAGGATCGGGCATTTTCCTATACAGCACCAAAACTCTGGAACAGTTTGCCTGAAGAAGTTAGAACAGCAAAAACCTTGGAAAGCTTCAAGAAGAATCTAAAAACCCATTTGTTTCGGAATTCCTATAAGTGATTTGATCTGAAAAAGCGCTGATGAGCAGTTTACTGAAATTAGCGCTATATAAATCCATATTATTATATTATATATATTATAACGTTCAGTGAGTAACAAAGTTTATTTAGGAAAATGATTTGAACTGTGAAGACCAGTGTCTTGTGAAAAAAACAAAACAGAACAATACAATATATTTTGTTCAGGAATAATATATGAATGGATCCATTGATAATTTTGGGCTTTACATACTCTATTTATGCACTTGGAAAGCTAATTAGGACATGAGGAGGACACAGCAATGAGGCGAAGAATACACAATGATGGAACGGAAAAGCCAAAAATAATTTACTGATTTTTTTTTACTGAGGACACGGCAATGAGGCCAAGGATGATTGTCCATTAAGTCCAACATAGACCCAGGTAACCCGGCAAGAGCTGGATTCAAACCCTAGACACAGTGATTGGCAGCCTAACAAGCTACCACTAGGCCAACTCTATCCTGACATTTTCCTCCAATTATTTCTGATTTCACGGTTCAAGTTAGAAAACAAATTTAAAAAAAAACGCTCAGTTATGAAACCAGTAAGGCAGTGCACTGCACTCATTTAAGTGGTAATAATAATATAAGGAGGAAAAATGATTTTTCCAAAATTTTTCCCTTCCCCAAATTGTATTTTACCATAATATTTTCCTCCCAACATTTTGTTAACCAAAACTTTTTGTTCTCATTTTTTCCTGTTAATACAATTTTTTTTTCACGTAAATATCTGTCAAAATCGAATAGAATGTAATGAATGCATGTATACAAGAATGAATTTTGAGTGATATTATAGTTTTTACAATTACAATGTAATTTTCTTTGAAAATAGGAACTTATATATTATTATTAGAGGTGTACCGATTCTGGTATTTACCGATTCTTACCGATACCGATACTTCCCCTTTAGAATCGGCCGATTCCGATACCGATACCGATACTTAATTGCCTGTCAATTAGAGCCCGGAGTCACAGAGTTCCTTTTTGATGCCGTTTCAATTCAATTGCAATATAACATAGCCAGTGTGCTGTATTAATCGATCAGAAATCTTGAAGTGAAATCACAAGCATGAAATATTCATCAATAAAATGATTTGGCGATTCTTGTTAAAGAATGCAGTAAATTTACTGTAGCAACTTGATCTCCCTGAAAACTTAACAGTTATTGATTGATTTCTAATAATTTGCAGATTAGAAGATGAACTGGCTTCGCTTCGTCTGGAGAACGAGAGGTAAGTTGGGATCAGCGTCATGCGAGTTGTGGAAATATGAACATAGTGAACTTTTTTGTCACTGAAGACAAAGATTAAACTCTGTGTACCGTTTGCCTTATGCCAAACAACGTAATAAAGCAAAAATATCTTAAATTTTGACTAAGAAATCAAATTTATTGCAATATAACATGGCCAGTGCACTGTTTATCTCTTATATTAAAATGATAATGTACGGGACCTATCTGAAGTTATTCTGATTGCCTTATCCTGTAATTCAGCCTGCACTTTCTTAAGGCAGAAAATCTCTATTTGCCAGACCATTTCGCAAGACTATTGCCACCAAGTAGCATATTTGCATGGTGTCTTATAAATCAGTTCAGTTTCTGAACAGGCATAGATGAATGCAGTAAATCAGAGATTGGCAAGTTTACTGGTCAGTTAAAAAATTTTTCTTGGAATTGATTTGAACCCCAGACCTAAAAATACAAGGCCGGCTTGCAGGCCACTCAGCCATGGAGGCACTTGAAACTCTGGTGAAATAAAAATCTTGAGACTAATATAGATCTTATACGAATATGAAATAATTATTATTAAATTGAGATTTATGAGCATGACCGGAATTAGAGGCATAAGACTGGTTTAGGGTCATTGAACACTAGCAGTAAGCTATAGAATAGCGTCAAGAGACCTTCTTTCCTGTGATGGAAGATAATAGCCTTTTAACAAACTCCTGGCCTTCATAACCCATCAGGGTTGCAGGGTCGTTAAACAACACATCACTCACTCTCTTTATGATGTAGTTTTCCACCAGGGGACCTAATTTTTTTGCACCATTGCTTGTTTTGTGTGGTACGTAATTATATTGCATCACATAGATTATGTGAAAAAATCTGTCAGACTTGGAGTAATACTTTAATAGTTATGCCTTATGATTCATGCCAGATCAAGTGTCAAAGCTCAAGATTACCAACTTCCATTACAGTGATTTTTAGCATATTTTGACAGCAAGTCATAAATATGGTCTACTTTAAGCCATTGCACTTGATACATCAAACCTTGTTGTTTGGGAAGCTGTTTTGGAAAAATGTCCTTTGAATAAGGGTCGAAGTCCACTGCACTTAAATGGGGTTGAAGTCCAACTCCACGTCAAAGAGATATGCTTTTTTATCAGATAGCTTACAGAGGATTTCATATTTGTAGACACTGAGATTGAATGCGATTTTTTTCTAGGACATTTATTCTATCAGGAAAAATGATGTCATAAGTTGTTTGATGTCATTTTTACCTGCTCAAAACATGCCCTAGAAAAAAGTTCGCATTCATTCTCTGTGGCTTCAAAGATGAAATCATCTCTAATCACCAGTCTTTGAAGGTCTGAATTAGAATTTATTTACATTTACACCATTTTTGACAAGTAAAAAACTTTCCAAAATTTCATAAAACTATGTGTAGCACCATCCATAATTTTGCTCATTGTACACTGGACAAATCCGGAACATTTGACATTTACATATTCTAAAGAGTGACATCAAAAAATGTATTACATCATATTTCGCTATAGAATAACATGTGCTAGAAAAAAAAATCACATTCAGTGTCAGTTTCTACAAATATAAACTCATCTTTAAAAAAAGTTTGAATTAAATAAACAGTCTGTTTATAATAATTTATCATTTTTTAAATTTGTTTGGCTTTTGATATGCTTTTTTACATGCTGGTATGGAAACTCAAATAACAAATCCAAAAATAAAATGAGGAAAGTTATCAACATTTGTATAAAGTTAGGTGTCGACAATACGCCGGTGGAAGATACATGTATTTTTGTAAAAAATTGTGACATTAGATGTAAGACCATCATCAAAGACAGTCAACACCCGCTAAACACCAGCTATCAATTATTACCATCCGGACGTAGATTTATATCAGCTAAATGTAGAACAGCTAGGTATTCCAAATCATTTGTACCATCTAGTACCAGGTTTTTAAATAATTTATAAGTATGTATGTTTGTGATTGAATGTATTTGTTTACACGTATGTATGATTGTGTGAATGCTCTCTGTGTGTGAATGCTTATATCTTTCCTGTCCTTGAGTACACATGCCAAGTTTCTCGCTTTTTCGTGATTAATAAAGTATTTATTTTTATTGTTATTATTATATTAATTGTTTGGCTTTGATAGCTGCCCAAGTAAATTCAGCATCGATACTTCCAAAAAAAATCATAACTAACTCCAATAAACTTTAGTATTTATCTTCAAAGGAGTAGACCTATGTGTCACAATGACAGACAACATTGAGCAACAAAATTAATTTAAGAAAATGATTTGAACTGTGAAGACCAGTGTCTTGTGAGAAAAAAACAATACAAACGATTTTGTTCAGGAATAATATACGGATGGATCCATGATAATTAGGGCTTTACGCACTAGCTGTATTTATGCACTTGGAAAGCTATTTAGGACATGAGGAGGACACAGCAATGAGGCAAATAATACACAATGATGGAAACGGAAAAGCCAAAAATAATTTACTGATTGGGGATTAGCTCCAATACAAAAAAAAGGCAGGGCACATTTTCAGCTAGATTGGATGGATGGTTGTTGCTTTACCTTTTTTTTTTACTGAGGACACGGCAATGAGGCCAAGGATGATTGTCCATTAAGTCCAACATAGACCCAGGTAACCTGGCAAAAGCTGGATTCAAACCCTAGACACTATGATTGGCAGCCTAACAAGCTACCACTAGGCCAACCCTATCCTGACATTTTCCTCCAATTATTTCTGATTTCACGGTTCAAGTTAGAAAACAAATTTTTCAGAAAAAAACACGCGGTTATGAAAACCAGTGAGGCAGAGCACTGCACTCATTTTAGTGGTATTATGAATATAAGGAGGAAATAATGATTTTTATAAAAAATTTTCCTCTCCCAAATTGTATTTAACCATAATATTTTTCCCCTGGGCAACATTTTATTAACCAAAACTTTTTGTTTTCATTTTTTCCCCCGATTTTTCCCCGTTTATACAATTTTTTGTTCACGTAAATTTATGCCAAAATTGAATAGAATGTAATGAATGCATGTGTACAAGAATGAATTTTGAGTGATATTATAGTTTTTACAATTAATTTTCTTTGAAAATAGGAATTTATATATTATTATTAATGAAATATCTGGCATTTAATCCCGCAAATCAACTGAGATGAGCATCACTGACATGAAATGCAAAAATATATGATGGAAATCAAATTTCAATAAATATATAGAGTAATAAATTTTACAGTCTTTGTCATACTTACGTGGAATCTCAAGTTTTTTTTCTATGCTGTTGAACTGTGATGTCAGAGATGACTCTATTCTAGCATTGCAATATATGTAAATTAACTACAAGCTGTGATGTCATTTCAAACTGGGTCAGATTCCCCAGCTTCTAACCAATGCGAATCCACCAAACTGAGCGTCACAGTTTCAACTCAGTGTCAGAGTTAAAATTGGGTCTGGGAAAAACCCATGCAAGTTTGACATCACAGCCTCTCAGCCAATGGGCTGCAAGAACAAATATATACATAACATAAGCCATGTGTTTACAAACAAATTGTCTAAGCCTTCTGTTTATACCAACTTCCATCAAAGTTTAAAGTTGTAAGTTAGCAAGTTTGTAGATTTATCAAACAACTCTGTGGGGATTATAACAGTTGTCTACTGTGAATGCTCACAAAGCTGCCATTTGGTAGGATTAGACTGGTGATTGCTGTGATAAATCATTGGGATCAAAAATGTAATGCTTCCTTCAATATATCAATGTTTTAACTGTGATGCGTAGTTTACTGTCAGCCCATTGGCTATGAAGCTGTGATGACGTAGTTGTAGGGGCTATCCCTGATAAAACTCTTACTCTGACACTGTGTTGAAACTGTGACGCTCAGTTCAGGAGGATCAACATTGGCTAGAAGCTGGGGAATCTGACCCAGTTTGAAATGACATCACAGCTTGTAGTTAATTTACATATATTGCAATGCTAGAATTGAGTCATCTCTGACATCACAGTTCAACAGCATAGAAAAAAAACTTGAGATTCCACGTAAGTATGACAAGGACTGTAAAAAAACATTGTGCCTTAATAAGTTTAGAAAACACAGGCTTGGTTGATGCAAGTTGTTTAAATCAGGGAAAAAAAGGCAACAAGTTAATCCAAATCCGATAAAGAAAAAAATTGCATTCAAATCAAATAAATCCAATTCAAAAATTAAATGTTTTTTTTCAACCTTTCGATATACATACATCTGTGATCAGGTGAATGAATGAACACAGTTACCAGCAGAAAATCTTTAGGCAAAAGAAAAACATTGCTTTACAGAATATGGATATTGTTGGAGGGCCCAGCAAGACTGTCATCAATCACATCCAAAACAAACTGGGATGTCTCATGCATTTCATGACATATTTTTCTGTTTGCAGGGAAAGAGAGTTCGAAAAACAGCTGAATAACTTGATGAGACTCCGTTATGATATTGGTGATAGACTGAGGAGCAAAAAGCCACTCAAAGAGATACTTGCAGAAGTTGAAAGGAAAGTGCAAAGAGATCTGAAGAAGCTCAAAGTCTTGATCGCTGCAGTCGGTGGAAAATGCTTGTCATATCCTTGTCTGTCAGGGGACTTTAAGAATTTCATGTTGGCTGTCATTGACACCAGCAATGAAAAAGTTCAGAAAATCGGTCTTGACATAACAGAGATCATTATAAATGAAGACAATGCTCAGCAATATTTTATTTATATCTGCGAGGAAGTCATATCAACAGGACTTTATCCGCACACTTGGATTGATTTTAATGTGAACTACCTTGCTTTGCACCATGTACTCAAACATTGCATTTATAAGGGTGCTATTCCAACTGTAGATATTATTAAATATTTTTTAACGTTGAAAACATTCTCCACCATTGAAGCCCTCTTATCCAATCTTCAACTTGTGGAACAAATCATTGAAGCATACAGAAAATGTGGTGTCACTAAAACTATTGATATATACTTGAATCCAATGCAAAATCTCTACAACATTGATGAAGACTTGAGATTGACTGCTGGTCGAGTGATTAGAGCAGCTTATTGCACATTTAGAAATTGTCTAGAGTCAAGGAGTGTTGTCAACGTTCTCCTCTTCTTAGGCTCTGGGATGGTAGACATTGACAATGAGGCAATCAAGGAATGTTTGGAAACTGCTGATAGGCTCCAACAGAAAGATGTGAAAGAATTCTCATCAATGGATTGGCTTGAAAAAATTGAGGAAGAAAGACATAATGAAGTAGCTCAGAAATATTTGCACAGAAATGATAATTCCTTTCAAAGAAGTTTGTGGCACTTGCTTGCCATCTTCGTGCATGATACACAAATACGTGATCATATTCCAGATGAATTCATCAAAGAAAGGAAAGATGGAAAGGACCTGCATGGCTGTACTCCCTTGCACATTGCATATCTCCATGGTAACAAGTCATTCATATCACTTTTGGAATCTCGTCATGCAAATGTGGCACCAGATCACTTTGGAAGAACTCCAAAGTCAATTGCAGATCCCTGTAGGTATAAGGAGGGTGATTACAGAGAATATTGTAGGAGAATTGTGATGACCAGTTCTTCTGTATTTGACACAATGAAGGAAATGCTTGTCTTACCAGTTGGAGAATGTCAAGCTATAGAAGAGGATTTTCAAGTACTTTTTGAAAGGATGGTTGCAGAAGATGGCGTCCTGAATGCTCGAGTAAGAATCGCAGGATCAGTACGGGAAAAACTGAAGGTGGGCAGATTCAATGAGGTTGATTTGCAGATATGCATGGACAAAGAGCCTTTTGATGGGAAATCTTTTCAAACTGTCAGATTCCATGAGCACCTTGTCAAGAGATTGGCTGAGGTCAAGTGGGACCACATTTCCTTAAGACCTGTGTCAGTTGCTATTCCTTGGAAGTTTATATGGGAAAGGAAAGGCTGCTTTTATGGCCTTGTAATATCTGTTGATATTGTTCCCATCTTTAATGGCTATGAGATGATGCCAACAGAAATGCTGAAAATCATTATAAACAATGCTCCTGCTCACCAGAGTCTCGAACTCCTGAAGTATTCAGATTTCACTAAGAGAACCGTTGTGGATACTGTTTGTGATCAAGAGTGGGACATTCTTGATAATCTCCCCCCTGGCTGCCGTCTCGGAATTCTCATTGCCAAGGCTTTGTTGGAGGTGATTATGATTTATTCATTTACCCAGTATTTCCAGAAAAAAAAAAAGACATTTTAAATGTCTCTTTGCAATTTTTTTTTTACAAAATTACAACTAAAACATGAAAATTCTCATTCGAAGTTTGAAAAACATGTCCGCCGTATGCAAAAAGGAACTGAGTGCCACCAAGTCCCTTCTTGCATTATAATAATGTTTGAAAGTCCAAGACCTTAGGAATATAAAATCTTTAAAAATCAGAACAGAGTGTGCTCAACTGAAGGAGAAAATTCAGGTCAAAATACAGAATCAGACTATTTTGGAGATAATATGACATTTTCAAGTCTCTGTAGTACCCTTCTGTGGATGTCATTGGAAAATTGAACCAATGAAATAAGTGACTTAGGGAGAAACCATTTAATATCGGGGAGGGGGGGATTGGAGTTTTTTTAAAATAAATAATTTCATGCTCAGTCAGTGGCGTAACTCGGGGGTCTCGAGCTGGGGGGCACCTGGGGGGCACGTGATTCTCTGGGGTGCACCCGCTATATTAATTAATGGCCGCCGCAAGGTGAGCCATGTTTGCGGATAGTTAGAAAAGTGATGTCTCACGGTGTGGACAAAATGACTCAAATTGATGTCTAACCTATTCACTGGGGGCTAACGTGCTCTCCATGACAGGAGAGTTAAAATTTTAAGTTTTTGTGGAATTCCTTAATAATGCTGTTGATTTGCAGCAAAAAGTGTGATGGATCTTGAAGATGATACACATAGTCACTTTATACATTGACAAAATAATCATAACAGTGCTTTGTTTTAATAAAAATGAAGGAAAATCAGTTCGAAAAATGTCAAGGGTAATCCAAATCATGATGGAGGGTAATCCAAGGTTTCATTTTGAGATGGACGAGGGTAATCCAAAGAGCACAGATGATATTTTTGTGTTATTGCAAGAGTTTGTTTTGGCTCCATCACTGTCAAAGTGGATTTGCAGGTTCAGTATGGTGGACAAACAGAACAAAACTTCTCAGGAGGTCCTGCTGGTTCAATACCGTTTATATAACACTTGTGCTTATAAATTGATTATTATTTTGACTAATTTTGGAATTACTAGCCTCTCAAAAATTATGCAATGCCGAGGGTCAGGTCTCAATCAGACCCCATTGAAGGATACAATCAGGTCACTAAGCACAGTTTTATGATGGGGTTAGTTGAGAAGTGAGGGTAGTTGACGAAGGTGAGGGGAGTTGAGGGGAGATGAGGGGAGCCACATGTTCCCCACCGCACAGACAAAACAGGGAATAGTGGAAAAAAACCTGTGGGGAAAAATAGGGGACTTTGAAATTTGGCCTCAAATTCAAAGAAAACACAGGGAATTTGGTTTACATATGTTGGTCATGAAACAATGCCTCTTTTTTTCAGCAAAAATCCGTAAAAATTATGAGGGGCTTTTAGGAAGTTGATGAACTTTTTTCAATCATTTTTTTTCATACGGACACTTTTTGCAATGTACAAATTTAAAAATCACAGAACAAAATTCAGATATTTTGGAATGCATTTCGCAAATGTGGGACAATTTTTTTAAGTAGAAAATGAGCTGTGAACTTTCTGAACAGCCCTCCTAGTTTTTGGTTTTTGATTAATGGTGGTAACACAATGATAAGCCTGAATAATGTCAGGGAAAACGTCAAGCATGGAAAATTCAGTGAAAAAAACAAAAAAACACTGGGAATTTGCTTGCCAAATTTCAGTGGGTACCCTGATAAGTGAGGAGAACCGAGTTCAGTTGAGGAAAGTCAAGTTGAGTTGAGGGAAGACAAGTTTTGTTAAGGGAAGCCGAGTTCAGTTGAGGGAAGCAAAGTTTAGTTCAAGGGAAGCCGAGTTTAGTTGAGGGAAGCCAAGTTTAGTTGAGGGAAGCTGGTAGTTGACAGGATTTCAGGCTAGGTGAGGGAATTTCAGGCTTGGAGAGGGTAAAAGGGGTTTGGCTGAGGGTACTGAGTTTGTGAGATGGATGTATGATTTTGGTTTTACGTCCCAGGTGCACATACATGCAGATGACACCTCTTCAGGAAATTACCTGGCTTCGCCAATTAGAGTAGTGTTATTCTAGCTATTTGACAAACTAAATAGTCACTGATTTATTTTGGAAAAGTGATAACATTACAAATTACTGGTGCAGCAGGATGCCTCCTGGAAACATTGTCACAGATTCGCAGATTTTGTAATGGACAACTATGGAAGTCCAAAAAGTGATAATAATGAGGTATAAGCTATAGGGAGGAGGCATGCAGTGGGTGGCACTTGGGAGAAAGCAGGGAAGAGAAAGGAAGCATAGAGGAATGAGGCAATACCAAGAGAGGCGACACAAAGGAGTAAGCACGGAGGGATGAGGCAAGACTGCCGCAAGAGCCAGGGAGGTAAAATGCTGAGGAGGCAGATAAGCAGATAGGAGTGAGACCATGCAGATTGACCTCCATATGAGGCAAAAGAGAGCCCTCTGGATGACGGAAGAGCTAGGGAGGAGGCAAGACCTGAGGAGGCTGAGAGGGTTGAGACAAGATAGAGAGAGGGATTAGATAAGTATGACTGGGGGGCCAGTCGCCAGAGACATGAAGGCATAAGATGAAATCCTCCACAATATTTCACTCCTTGCTCCTGGGTGTGGGGCTTTCAAACTGAGTAAGAGGAGTCGTAAATTTCTATAGAGCCTCATTCAAAGAACATGCTGAAAATCGCGCACATGTGATATTCAGACAATCAAATTAAATTAAATGCTACTTGGCGAAATTTAGTTCAACCCTTCAAAATGCTTCACACTGAATGTCACTAGAAAAAAGAAGAAAATCATCACAGACTACATTCTCTGGGAAATTACACTACCTTCCTGTTTTCAAACCAAACTAACCACTTTTAACCTCACTCACTACCTTTCATTTTACTTCTAAAAATGTTCTCATTTATCTTTAGCAGTGCAATCCAGGGCACGTCAGCCTTCACCCATGACGTTGTGCAGACACAATATCAGATTCAGAAATCTGAAACACATAAAGATTAGCTTGCGAAATTGGACAACTTTGGTAATTTAATGAGCCTCTGTCAAACGATTACCCTTGACCAAAAATTGGAATCCCCTCCTTACTCCAGACACACACTTTTGGATTACCCTCGACCTCGTTTTTGTCAAATATTGATTATTTTTGTGAATTATGCTTACGTTTTCAGTGAATGGAGCATCCCAGACTCCTAAATTCATTTCTAGCATCACTTCCAGCCCAAAATTACATGCTATGCATGCACGTTTCATGAAATAATGCCAATAAATTGAAAAGGTGAACTCTCCAGTCATGAAGAGCACGGCCGAGGGTAATCCGGATTACCCTCGGCCGTTAGCCCCCAGTGCTATTGACGACGAGATCTCACCTATGCAGTGGTCCCATACACTGTAAATTTTGAATTTTGAGTTAGCTTAATTGATTGAGTGAGATGGTTGCACAATTCCTTTGAGCCAAGATAGCTTGTTGTTTGCAAGTTATAATAACATAAAGATTATCATAACTCAAAACAGCAAGGCTCAAACAAATTGTGCAACCGTCTCACTCAATCATTTGAGCTAACTCAGAATTTCAGAATTTACAGTGTAGCAGCAAACTTTGCATGATGGCTTTATTTAGGGTGCTCTTTACTGTGTCATAAATATTCCGCAAAAAACAAGCATTTTCGGCCTTGTGCACCTTTTTCTCAGTGATATCTTCCTTTTTCTTGCCACTTGCCGCCATCTTTTTTGTCGGCTACCTTCGGTACCCCTCGGCTATTTCCATTCGATCAACTTCCGTTTTCGATTTTCGCACGAAAAAAGCCTGTGCAGACTCAGTGACTTAATTTGCCATTTGAAACCTTAAATTGGACGTATTAACATATGTAATCCATTGAATATACGCTCGCAAGATAAAAAAAAGATAACAAATTTGACACGGTCAAACTTCGGGAGCGCTCGGCCATTTCCAATGGGTCAACTTCCGGTTTAGATTTGCCAACAAAACAACAACATCGAACGCGCGTGTAGCAATTTTTGTTATACTGTACAAGCTTTATTTGCCATATCAACGTGTAATCCATTGAATTTACGCTCACAGCATCAACAGTATTAAGAATTTGATACTATACACCAGGTATGGGTGGAGTTTTGACTTTTGTAGGCCTACTTGGTCTTTTCATGCATCTTCAATCTTGTGACCCACTGATCAGCTGATCAGTTGTGCTAATTCTGGCATGGCGACCTACAGTCTGTCGATTACCATTCAAAGCGGCTATTGCCGAAACGGAAATATTGAAATTGCATGCCATTGTCAGAAAGGCTATTTGACATAACCAGAACGGCGATTACGCTTAACCGAAACGGCGATTGCAATACTGCAGCTTTAAAGGCTGGCAGTATTTCTGTAATATCAGTAGTATAGGCTACACAAGCAGTAGCCCAAACGTCCGGCCTACCTTTCACAGAAAACGGCCTGTTTACCACTATTTCTGGACAAAATACATCTTATGGGACATAATAGGACTGGGAATAAGCGATGTCAGAGGCCGGCATTGAAAAAATCTGGACCGTTGGATTCCAAACGAAGCAAATGTCACATGACTTCTGGGGCCAATCAGCTGAGTGCCGGACGCACTCAATGTCTGGCGTAATACACAATCTACGCCAGATCGTCAGGCTACACAGGCAGTGACAAGCTATGTTTATACATCACATGCAAGAATATTTTTGTAGTGGTATATAATTCGTTATATGTGTATATATTTACTGAATAAATGCTTTTCCATACTCCTGATGTGTGTTCTGTTATTTCTGTATTCATGAGTATGCTAGAGGGGGACACCTCCTAGCATCCAATATCTTGGTATTAACTGACCATTTCACACGATATGCTATGGCTGTGCCTACGAGAAACCAAACAGCAAAGACCACCGCTAAGGCACTAATAGACTTATTTGTCAACCATTATGGTCTACCTCATCGCCTCCATAGTGACAACGGTGCAAACTTTACCAGCAATGTCATCCATGAAATGTGTAAGATGCTTGGTATACAAAGATTAACCACCACTGTAAATCATCCAAGTGGAAATGGACAGACAGAGAAATTTAATAAATCTCTCTTGGACATGTTAGCCACTCTCCCTGATACCAAGAAAAGTAGAAGGACCATGTTCAACCACTTGTCCATGCATACAATTGCACCAAAAGCTCAGTCACCGGCTTCAGCCCTTTTCAACTCATGTTTGGCCGTGAACCTCGCCTGCCCATCGATCATAAATTTGGACTTGTAGGAGAGTCAGAAGAGTTGTCGTACCAAAAATTTGTTGAAGATCTGCGCAAGCGTCTTGAAGATTCTTGCAAGCTGGCGAAGACAAACATCAATACCGTACAAGCAGCAGGAAAGAAGCAATATGATCATAGAGTGAGAGGAAACAACTTGGAAGTGGGAGACAAAGTATTGATGAAGAAGACCAAATTAGATGAGGGCAAGCGTAAACTAGCGAACTGCTGGGAAGACGAGGTTTACACCGTATTGAAGAAATTGGACGATCTTCCAGTTTACGAGATAAAGCCAGACAGCGGACGAGGAAAAGCCAGAAGAATTCACAGAAACAATCTTCTGCCCATACAGAAGCGTATTCCTGGGAAGAGAAGTTCTTCCAGTAGCAGCTCGGATGAGGAGTACAGTCTTCACATGTCTCTCTCAGAAGACGAGAAAGAAGATAAGAATGTTCCAGCAGAAGTAGTAGAAGAAAATCCAAGATCAGCTGAGACAGAAGAAGCTGGGAGAGACGAACCTGAAGCATCGGAATCTTCAGAAGAAGAAGAACTGGAAACTCGTGAGCTACCTCAAAGATCTGGTCGTCAGCGAAGACCTCCTGATCGCTATCAAGCTGGAAGTTTCTGTCAAGTTCCTCAGGCAAACGACAAGATGCAACTCATCGCCAAATTCCTGGATTTTCTGAACAAATGATGTGGAAATCATTTTCTTTTCAGGGGGGTGTATGTAGTGGTATATAATTCGTTATATGTGTATATATTTACTGAATAAATGCTTTTCCATACTCCTGATGTGTGTTCTGTTATTTCTGTATTCATGAGTATGCTAGAGGGGGACACCTCCTAGCATACTTGTGTCCACACTAGGTGGCTTCACAGTTAGCCCAGTTTTGGAGGGAAAATCTCCCACCACGTCATCTGGCAGTGGACATGAGTGAATGAACAGCTCACTCTAAACTGTGATTACTAGTTGACAGTTACAGCACACATTAGAAGGGAAATTGAAGCAGCTTTGCTGTGTGGAGTCAATTGGACCACTTGTGAGAGAGGACCCCAGATAGGGGTTGATGGATACTCGTGGACTTATTAAAGACTTAAAATCGAACCTGGAGTCTCTGTAGTATTTTTGGGGGCTTAACCTAACTACCGTACGGAAGAGAACTATAACATTTTCACAAAGTGGTACTAGACTAACTAAATATATTTTGAGAAAAAGTTTCTAGATTCAAGAGAAATATTTTGTTTCATCAATTGATTTTAATTGTAAGATACATCACATTATATTACTGGTTAGTAACTTGGAGGCTGGGAATGGGCTGCTTCAAAAATGCTAAGTGCAATCAGCTTAATTTGACACCTCCCTTTTGGCACTTGACTCCATAGGGATCTGTTGTTCTTCAATGCCAATTAAAGGTGAAACTAAGGGGTACGATGTAGCCTTTCTGGTATAGTGGTATAGACGTTCTGGTATACACCTATAGCCGTTTTGGATATATTCATCGCCGTTTCGCACACCAGTCTGTCTCATATCCAGAACGCGCGGTCATCATAAAAAAACTAACCAAACAAGCACCAAAATGTGCTAAAAAATAAATTGCAAATTGGCTCTTCCATCCGTGAGTATGCGTATTGCTACTGTGTAACCTGAGGTGGTATCAGACCAAACACCAGTTCGCATGTTGGGAGACAAACTGTAGACATTTCTTGGATCATGGTGAGATCGCCATTGACCACACTGTAAATTCTGAGTTAGCTCAAATGATTGAGTGAGACGGTTGCACAATTTTTGAGTCTGAGGGAGCTGCAATCTTTTTTTTTGCATCATGCCTCCTATTGATGGAGTTTATTGAAGTTATTTGGCGTTTCAGCGCTAGTCATACTTATTTTAATCGTGAATTTCAGCCTACAGCTCTTGGCTTACAAAATAAATAACAGCTTGTGGCTTGAAATGGCTGTAAGAGTTTGTAATTGGCTCAGTCCAAAATAGATAATAGCTGGCGTGGCGGCTTTGGGAACTATTACACCATAAAATGGGTGTATGTACCAAATTGCACATAGGCATTGTGCAATAGTGGCCAAATCCTTATTGCTTTGTTCTTATGTTGCGGGGTTTACATTTATTGTCATGTTATTATAAAATACTGGATTGTTGTTTTGCTACATCTAAGTTCTGTACATTCATGAGAGAAGCACACATAATATAGAGTTGGTATTCATGAACCAAAGTGAACTACACCAATACTAACCATACCAAACAGGCCTGGATCATCATGTTATTTATTTCAATATAGCATATTACCTGGGAAATAACACATTATAAGTTTATGGGAGCAAAGTCAGATAAAGATCTTGTAGAAAGTGAAAGAAAGCAATTGGCAAGTTTCCGTGGCTGAGAAATGAGTAGTTTGGCTGGAGTAACATGAAACATCGGTGAATTTATAATAGGATTGCAATATGAGTATGTTCAGGAAGGGTTGTTTTGGACGTCGGGTAAATCAAGATAACATAATCATACATATAAGTTTGGGAAGATTTGAAAACAAATGAGTTATAGGTGACAAATTTGTGGCAAATGTGAGACACTGATATTTGAGTTGCAGGGTAGTATTGAAGGCATAATTGCAAAATTATGGAACATCATACATGTAAATGCCTGGATGGAATATAATATTGGGAGAAATTGTCCTTGATGAAAAGTGTCAAGAAATCATTTGACAAACTCTGAGAATAACAGTTTGTTTAAATTTAAGGCATTTCATGATTCTCGCAGGAAGTTGGTTACAAATAAAGTGCATGTGGGATAGCATCCTAAATAAAAATTTTAAAAAACCTGCTTACGCAAGTGCCACCCTCGGCCAAGATTTAGATATGGAGGTAAAGGTCACTCGTGTTATGCGAGGACTCATTTTAAGCCCTTACCATCATACAATGTTTTTATCCCTGTGAATTTGGAGATCATACGATCAATATAAAAGTTATTTATGCACCCAAATGGGACACAAATATGGCCGCCAAGGTCATAGAAGTATGTGAAGGTCATTTGTGACAGAACTCATCCAAGGCCTTATGGTGATACATAATCCCTGTGAGTTTGACGATTAGAGGGTCAATGTTAGTGGAGTTATCATGTTCCAATGTACACTAGCTTTTTACAAATATGGTCGCCAAGGTCACAGAAGTATGTCAAGGTCACTCATGTCTGAACTCATTCCAGTTCAAATGGTAAAACATAATCCCTGTGAGTTTTATGATTCCAGGTTCAATATTAGTGGAGTCATCATGTACTCTACCTTTTCACAAATATGCTGCCAAGGTCATGGAAGTAGGTCAAGGTCAAACAAATCAAAACTCATCCAAGGTCTTATGGTGATACATAATCCCTCAGAGTTTGATTATCACAGGATCAATATTAGCAGAGTTATCACGTGCAATACCTTTTTCACAAATATGGCCACCAAGGTCACAGAGGTAGGTCAAGGTCGCACATGTCAGAACTCATCTGAGGTCTTATGGTGATGCATAATCCCTCTGAATTTGATGATCCCAGGATCAATATTAACGGAGTTATCATGTACTCTAGCTTTTCACAAATATGGCCACCAAGGTCACAGAGGTAGGTCAAGGTCACACATGTCAGAACTCATCCGAGGTCTTATGGTGATACATAATCCCTCTGAATTTGATGATCCCAGGATCAATATTAGCGGAGTTATCATGTACTCTAGCTTTTCACAAATATGGACGCCAAGGTCAAAGAAGTAGGTCAAGGTCACCCATGTCAGAACAGAACTCATCCAAGATTTTACAGTCATACACAATCCCTGTCAGTTTCATGATCCTGCGATCAATAAAAATAGAGTTATCGTGTTCGCAAGGATGGTGGACAGCTAGACAGACGGACGGACAGGCGGACGCCGCTACCCTCTGCAATACCCAGGCCATGTGAAGATGGCCGAGGGTAATAATTTGTGGATGGAAAATGTTTGTTTAAATTTGAGTCCTCATTATAAAAGATTTGCAGAAATGGTTTACAAATGGAAGTGAGAAGCATAAACTCAGGGGTGATTGGATATGTCACCAGACAGCGTGATATGTAAAGAGTCTAGAAGTCTCGTTGTTAATACTTTTGATATATATCTGTGGATTTGTGTGATTAAAGATGTGAGTTTTTTCATAAGAGAATGGGTTAAAATGCTTTTTTGTCAAAAGTTGTGGAATTGACCAATGAACTCATCGTGACTTTAAGAATACAAAACAATTATAACTGCAAAGTTAAAATTCACGCAAGGCTGTATGCTCAGTTTGAAGGAGGGTCCTCAAGGCAGTTGTCATAAGTTTAGCAACATTTCTTCAGGAAGAGCTGGCTGCTTCGTGCCACTAAAAATGTTAAAAATGCTGTCCAGACTTGGGGGTATATATAATAGCTGGAAACACCATAAAAAGCCTGCATGGGATATAAAAAGTCATATCTCAGCTTCTACTGGCCTATATTTATGATTGAAATTGGAAATTTCACTTTTGTTTTAGATAAAAAAACTAAGGTTATCAATGTTTGAACAAACTTCTAAGAAAAACAGGGAATTTTGTTAGAAAAATGAGGGTACCATGCATCTGCTTCTATACCCTCCCCTTTCTTCTTGGGTTTGGTCATTGGAGAGGATCAGTGACATCATGTTACATAATGCCCATTCAACAAAAGCTGCACCCCCTTCCATCTTGACACTTGTTCTCTTCAAGGTGCTAAAATATGCTCGTGGTGAGTTGTGTAATGAATTAAAACAAAGATTTATCCAATAATATCTTTGTATAAACATAAAATTAAATATTTAAATTAAAGTATGCCAAGTAAATTTCCGAATAACCCTTTAGATAGATAGATAGATTGATATGGTAAGTGCAGCCCTCTAAGCCCAGTTCTGGGCGCTCACGAGGGTTGATTGATGAGATGAGAGAGAGAGCAGGAGTCCTCAACATGTTACACATTTACCCTATGTGAGGGATCTTTTACTTGCCCAGCACTGACACTGATACAAGGGGCCGCCGATTTAACGTCTCATCCGAACGACGTCCAGCTGGGATTTTGCTCGTAAAGGTTCAATGAAAATTTCGGGTTCCCCAACCGGGAGATGTAATTAGTGGCACAATTTCTGCAATCATGAAATGATCACATTTAGTTTTTATGCAATAATCTAAATGGGAGCAGGCTGACATTACTGTAATTTCTTGTTTTTTATTTACATGACTGAGGTTAGATTTGAGTAAAAGGGTAACAAGTGGGGGTTTGAGATTTCTTGTCAAAAGTTTAAATGGTAGGCCCCATGAGTCAGAACTATGCGCATAAATCACATTTGTCTATAGATATATGATTTATTATATTAAAACACATAAATGCTGAGGAAGAATTTGATAAAAAATTACACTTGGGACACCTTGTATGGCACTTTGATTAACCAAGATCCAAAATTGACTGAAATGTGGCAATTCAACGGTCTACCGTTCTTGGCCTATTTTTAGCAATTTCTGTCTTTTCATATTCAAATATCTGATGGTTTAATAGACCTATATAAGCACAAAAACCATGTATTTCACTGATGTTTATCCATTTTGTTCCTATTCAAGAACATAGTATTCATGATAAAAATAGACACAAAATGGTCAGAAAGTGGGTATTTTCACATTTTTTTAAATTTTAAACTTGTTCTGTCGGCCTAAAAAATTGTTTAAACTACATAATGGCCATAACAGTTCCTTTTTCAATAAGTTTAACTATAATACCTTTTGGTTTTTACCCATATAGTTATTACTGTTTTGGTTTGAGGGACTGAAATTCAAGTAAAATGTAAAAAATTGAAATTTTTTTCAGGTTTTTGGTTTTTATTCAAAACTTGTTACAGGACCCTCTAAATGATTCAGACAGTTTAAAGAGCTATATGTTAGACAACCCATTGCTAAATTTCAAATGTCTAAGCCCAAAATTAATGGAATAACGGAGGGTTGAAAAAACCCTATTTTTTATGAATATTTTGTAATTAATTTTAGTAAGAGCATTTAGACCCCCAAAAGGCACAATTAGGTTATTTAATACATTTTATGGTCGATTTTCATGCCCATAGGTACGACTGTTTCCGAGTTCTGGTCCGGAAACGAAAAAAATTAATTTTTCTAAATTTTCAATATTTTACAAAAACTATGGTCATGTGTGAATATGAACTCCAAAAGGCACATCAACACTATAAGACCCTATCATGTGTCAAATTTCATATATATTGGTGCAATAGTTTTGGCACAGAGGCCAATACACATTGTGGGACGCCGCCCGTCCGCCCACCCACCCAACCGCTTTCTGGAGGAGAACATTTATGACCTATTTGATTAAGGAGGCAGTTGTTGTTTCTTTGAGTTAAGTTGTCAAAAGAAGGCAGATTTCAAAGAAATTAGAGGGTGTCAAGCGATAACAGAGCTTACTGCGAGGTAAAATGTAATTTTCTATAGATATGCTAAGTTTGGTGGTGATTGAGAAAGAACTGGAAGAGAAAGGAGAGTAACAACAAGGTTACAAAGATAGACTAATTGTATTGATTCCTATAGACATGCTTAGTTTGGTGGTGATTGAGGAAGAACTGCATGACAGAGAAAGAATTTTATTTTCAAAACAACAAAGTCACAAAGACAGATTAATTGTATTGAGATAATTGTATTGAGATAGTAACCAGGATGTCAATCAACATATATGACAATTATTATGACATCATAATTATTAAATGCAAATAAAAAAAACATAGGTTGCAAAGCAGCAAACCTTCAGCAACAACTTCACAACAAGGAATGTGATATTCCTTTATAAGTGAGCTCTGGTGACTTAAAGACAAGACTATTTGCATTGGAATCATTTGCCCCACTTGGGCACATTTGAAAATTTTTACTATTTTCTCCAGTCTTTTGTCTGGTTTAGAGCCTCTTGAAAGTGTTCAATTTGCTGGCTTTTTGCATCTCCTGAGGCAACACACATTCTATTTTTGTGACCACAATGGTAAATCTATAATTTATGGCCCCGTTCAATAAAGATTTTGTCCTTGGTAGCACTTGAAGTTTGGTAATGATTTTGGCCACACGTCAGAATCACTTTATCACATAAATATTGCGGTGCCTGGCCATTAACGATATGCCACATGAGCACAATTTGGTTATACATAATGCGTTGCCACACACTCATCCATTTTAGCTTCTCTAGTAAGTTTTCAATGTGCGATCTCAGGGGAGCATTTAGAATAATGCACATTGCTCTGTTTTGAATTCTTTGTAGCCTAGTAATATTAGCTTGTGATGTCCCACCAGACACTGTGGCTCAATAGTCTTTTAAAATGTGGGAGCACCAGCGAGTTGTAAAGCGATTTTCTAGTGTTGAGCAGTAAGTATGGAGCAGTTCGATTTAATATTCCAAAAGCTAGATTGACATTTTGTATTGACATCAAAGTTATTTCTTGAGTCTACTTTCCATTCCCAAGTAGGGTAGGTGTTCAACCTACTCCACTAATGTAGAATTTAATGTTACAGCCAGGGATTTTGTTTTAGATGTCTTAGCTTTTGATGGTTACAAAAGGCCTCATGACAGGATACACCCCCCGCTCCCTTTTGTTATTCCCGTACTATTGGCTAACCCCCATCTTACCCCCGTTTTGCTCCCTGCTTCCCCCCTCTTCCCCCCGCTAACCCTTGCTTGCCCCCGTTTACCTCCCACTTGCCCCTGCCTATCCCCCACTTGCCCCCACTTATCCCTGCCTTGCCTCCGCTTACTCACGCTTGCCCTGCTTACCCCCCCCCTTCTTATCCCCTGCTTCCCCCACTTGCCCCCTCCGGTCCCCGCTTGCTCCACTTACCCCTGCTTGCCCCAACTTACCCCCTCTTGCCAACGCTTCCCCCCAACTTCCCTCACATAACTTGTTCCTTTCCCCAAATTGCCCTACCTTTCCCCCTAATTACATTTTCCTATGTTAGTCTTACCCTATAGGGTGGGGGGTGTATCCTGTCATACGAATTAAAATAGAGGTTGTTTTTCTGACATGTAAGCCTAATTTATTTGCACAGAGCCACTTGCAGAGTCTTTCCAGAATGTCATTCGAAGCTTTGGACATGATGTTTCTATCCAAATTGTAGAATGCAGTGTCATATATCAACTATGCTTTTGTACATGTTCTAATGACATTTAGTGGAAAATGCTTATAAAAACAATAGTGGAACGAGCTATGATAAGTAACAGAGTAGGCCTAGACAAAAAGAGACATAAATTAATAACATCTTATGAATCAATAATATGAACTAGATTTTAATTCAAGTCTATATTCTCGTGAATTTTTCAAAGAAATATTAAAATTATTGGTATTTCAGCAGAAAAATATACACTTGATTTTGTAATATCAGGCTCAGTGACTCAGAAATACCATTTATTTGACATAGGTGACTGGAAATTATGCACCAAAAAAAGGGGTGTAATAATTTAATTTTTATTTCAGATACAGTGGATCTAAATAAAAAAAATGAATGAAAGATGTATAGTGTCAATTCAGATATTAATGGCATTCAAATTTACTTCATGGCACTGGAGTGATGTAAATTGTCCCGAAATTTGAGATTGACCCTGATAGGCAGTCACTGTCACTTTCCTATTTATACTATTTTTGTTGAAGGTGCTGGACCAAGCGAGTGACACTGACCATGGCTTCCTGAAGCATCCAATCACCTCTTATGTGATAAAGAACACTGTGTTCTGGATTCTTGCTGGGCGAACGGTATGACATTTATTTACTTTACTAAGTAAAAAAACAAACTAATTATAAATTGTATACCGTTAGTCTTATTGGCCCCCATCTGCTCGTCAACTTGGTAGGAGAACATTGGGACAAGGGGTACGATAGGACGGGGGGTTTTCTTGGTTATTAATAATGTATATGATATGTTGATGCCATCAAATCTTGTACATTCCCATCCTGATGTTTCTATCATTTTATCGGCAAATTACTGCCACATGCAGAAGTTTGGTGTGCAAAAGTTAGTTTTCCTACTACTAAACTAAATTCAAAGGGGTTCAATTTGAACCATTCTCTGGACAAATCAGGTACAATCAGGCTTTGTCAATGCTTGTACAAGTTTGATACACTAATAACAGGGCACATTGGGCACAATGCAAGTGTCCAAGTTGACTGAATGACCTAGGACAGTTCTCACACAATAGGTGAACAGGCCACAGTGAATTGAGGCAGGGGTGCCGGAACAGGGTGGACAATTGCCCCTCCTGCGACACTTCTTATATTTAATATCTAGTGCTCATGGAGTGTTGAAATTGTTTTTAGCTGCTGTCCAAATGTGCTTCAGGGATGGCGCGCATTGGGCCAGTTATGATTATGTCACATTTGCTATCTGGCAGTAAAAATGTACATGCAGTCCAATCTCATATACCTTACATTTAAGATCAATGGTATTGAAAATATTCATGCAAAGTTCTGAATTTCTATGTGTTTTCACCATTTTGTAACATAAATATGAAGGTTAACTTTGTGGTGCAACCGTAATAAGGTTGTTTTGTTTTTGGGTCATTCCACACCAAATCAACCAAATTTCCAAAAATCTCCAGCATGACCATCTCCGATTCCATTCAAACTTTCCACATTTCAAGAACATTATCAGGAAAGAGCAAATCCAAAATTGCAGGACGATAGCTCAAATATTTTTGGATTTATGATCAAATGAATCGTGAAAAATTGAAAAAAATATCAAAAATCGTCTATTTTTAAAGTAGCTATCAAACTTTCAATATGGTCCTAAACTTTTTAAAATATTTTTTCGATGTATAAGACACCCAAACGTAATAAACAGAAGCAGAGAAATGGCTTTCGATGAAATTGCCTGTCTCACAGAAATTTTCAAAGTTGACTGATTTATCACACCAAAATCCAATATTCATGATTTTTTTTGGTAACCTTAATTACATCAAAAAACGTTCATGCTTTGTATGGTATTACTTTGCTATATAGAGCATAAGTACAATAAGTATTAATGTTCCAAAACCTGTGGTTGATATACAGTGCGTTTAATTTATGAATTTCACAAAACAACCCATTTTCAAGCAAAAAAAACGACCATGTGGCGTAGGTGATACAGAAAAGACAACTACATGGCATAAAAGTACTTGGAATGACCTTTAAAATGATGTATAGAAATATGTGTGTATTTAAGTTCTTCATTCTGAAAATCAGCACTCAATTTGAGTTTTTTTCAACTTTGAGAATTTGTTTATTTTTTTTGCAAATGCAGAAAACATTGTGTAAGTGGATTGTAGTAGTCATGTAACAAGACAAATGTCATTTCCAGTCATGTAAATTTTAGTAAGAATTTGTTGTGTAAAATAACACTATCTGAACTTTTTAACTACTTGTCACCTGGGATGAAGCAAAAAATGTTTGCAACTTTTTCTCAGTACTTCAATCATCATACAATGATAAAAATTGAATTGATAATACATGTAGATGCCCAATTTAAAACAATATCAAGTTAATACAGGTCAACTAGGGCTTCAATGGGGTAGCTACCAAACATATTACATATGAAACTGTTTATAATTTGCTAAAATTGTATTTTTTGCCGGCAGCTAATGACAAGTCAGTGATTTCAACAATTATACGGTCAACAGACTACCAACATTGATGTCTGTACCTTTTGTCTGCGTTTTTCTATTAGGTTGTTAAGGTGTGGTAGCACTTACAGCAAACTTTTTTTAGCTACCTGAAAAACTTCTGTGATGAAGTGTAATCCATTCGAAATATGATTAAAAAATAAATAAATAAATCATATTATATGTATTTTTCCCTGTTTTAAAGTCTCGTGTGGTAGTTCTTGCTGCTAAATATATAATTGCAGTAGCCAATGGATAGGTCTCATTTACATGAGATGAATACGGTTGTCAGACGCCTTTCATCAATATGACCTCTGCTAAACAATGAATTTATCTTTTATAATTTAGGCCCAATAAGACCTTTTGAGAATATTGATTTTTTATACAATTTTAGTTCATTTATTTCCAAAAATTGTCATCTAGAACAAGGAAAACTCATTTATAATGATTAATATAACAAAGTACAATATGTAATGTGTGATAAAATACGCATCCGTCTATTTTTAAAATTTTTGTTAAATCCAAAAATGACTCAACTTGAATGTGGATATTCAGTATGAAGAACTCAAATACACACACATTTCTATACATCATTTTAAAGCTCTTTCCGAGTTCTTTCATGCTGGGCACTTGTTTTTTTTCCCATATCACTAGGGTGATGCAAAAAAGTGAAGTTTTGAAATGTTAATGGGGCACCCCCTGAAGTTGTTCCAATATATGAAAAAAAAATTCAGTAAAAATTTGAGCTCAATTGGACAAAATTTAGAGGGTGCTACCGCATCATCAAAATTAACATTAGTACTCAATACAAAAATATCCAATTATTTGGCATGTGGCGAGTTCAACTATATCTGGTGCACCAAACTAATGCGGCATGGTCATAATTTTTGGGTCTGGTTGTCAGAACAGCGGATCAATGCAAATTTGGATTATTTTTGACTTCTCCATGCTGCTACCACCAGACTAACGAAGATAAAATAGTCAAAATATACCGAATTCGCGGTATTTAATGACATTATAAGTTTCAATGTCACTGAAATTAAAGTTACTTCAATAGATGGAGCATGAAAAGAGCTTTAATTTGAATACCAGCACTGCTATATTCTGACCATCTGACCCCGTTGAATTAGCCTATTTGTCATTAAAAATTATTTGCGAAAATTCCCAATATTCAAAGCACTGTCGTAATACTGTAGAGTATAGTAACATAGTAATGTTTGTATTCAAATAAACGCTCTTTTCCTGCTTAATAAGATGGTGTAACTTGTATTTGTGTACCTTTATTGCTGGTTATGTTATTCACTAACGTGTCTAAACTTAATGCTGTAGAAATCGGGAAAAATTTGTTGCTTTAGCAGTGCCCTGTGGCCTGAAATGACCGAATATTGGCAAAATATGAATGGATTTGTGATGAAAATAGTGGAAAGCTTAAATAGGAAATAAATTTCCATCACTCTAGTGGTAGGACAACTTCCATCACCCATCCCCCATAAAACTGGGATTTCGCCCATTGCAATACAATGTTATTTTTCAAATTGCGGTAGCACCCTCTAAAATTTGTCCGATTTGGCTAAAATTTTTACTGAATTTTTTTTTCATATATTGGAACATATTTGGGGGGTGCCCCATTGAAAATTGAAAAGTTTATTTTTTTGTGTGCAATCTGCATCACCCTACCATATCACCTACGCCACGTGGCCATTTTGTGGCTTGAAAATGAGTTATTTTGTGAAATTTTAAAATTCAGAGTACAATATATTAATAACCAGTGGTTTTTGGACAATGATACTTATTTCACTCATGCACTATATGGCAAGGAACTACCATGCGAAATATGACGGTTTTCTGATCTGTTTAAGACAGGCAAAAGAAAACCTGAATATTGGATTTAGTGTGATAAATCAATCAACTTTGAAAGTTTCTGTTAGTCAGGCATTCTTGTGGAAAACCACTCTACTGCTTCTATTAATTAGTTTAGGGTATTACTGGCATTGAATAAAAAATTGATAAGTTCAGATCAAAATTTGAAGTGCAATGACAATTTTACAATTGGACGTTTTTCAGTATTTTTTCCAATTTTTCAAACTTCTTTTTGTCATAAGGTGGTCATGCTGGGACCATTGGTTGATTTTGCATGGAATGACCCTTTTGTCTTGTAATTGATAGCAGGTCTTGAAAAAGTCTATGATTTTGATACAATTGGAATTGACTTGTAAAGACGATTCTAATGATACCAAATGTGTTGGGGTTGCATAAACGGGAACGAAGTTTATCAGATTTTTTAAATTACCGGGATGCCATGACGTCACATCACTGTTTTCTTTAATTTATTAATTCATACTCCTCTTTTTAACATTTAGACATGCCCTTCCAGATGCACAACACTTTTTTCTATCAATTACCACCAAATGTTGCCCTATTCCCCCTGTATCTTAAGAGTTTACCCATTTTTCCGTTTTCTATCGAGAGATATTGCCGCCATTTTATTTGTTTCGATCCAGCTACAGGCAGGCCATTTCGCGCCCTACCACCATCAAATAGCTGTTGCAGGGTATTGTTATTTAAATCAAACTGTGTGTGTTTGATGTTTCAGGATTACGCCTGTAGCACACATAACAATGTCTTAAATTTCCTAATTGCCATTCAATTGCATTGAGTAAAACTGGCTGATTGGCTTTGGAAGTGTCAAGTTTGAAGTGTCATGCTGAAGTGCAATCGAGCTTACACATAGACCTGTGAATAGAAGTAGATTTCCTTTGATAGGTCTAAACTTCTCAACTTCCCAAAATAGGCCTATTCATATCCAGTTATGCGTGATCTCAGTACTAATTCTTAATTTTCAAATCAATTTTCTTTATAAAGATATCAATTATGTCAAATAAAATGTAAAATTATAGGTCATTCAAAAGAACTTTAATAGAAAGGTCAACTCTTTATCAACCCTCATTGTTATCTGGGCTGCACACGAATGGCAGAATTGTAGGAAATTGATGTCAGCTCAAATCAGATATCTGTATGATACCCACACTCCCACAGATTGCCACTAACATGAAAGTCGCTAATTTATATTATTTCCTGCATAAACACGCCTCCCCAAATGCTGTACCTCATTTCACAGCTCAAATAATTATCTACTGTCATGTCACCCAATTTCAGAATTTTTTCTTCACCAGCATTGGTTTTTTTAAATCTCTAAAGCATATTTGCTCCGAAGTCATGCATGTGTGTGATGCCTATTGTAGGCACCTCTCTGACTGCCATTTATCACGGGTAAATGCTAGTTATTATGATACTGGCACATTGCATCTTTAGTGAATACAAATATAATCAATAGCAGGTTTATATTAATGGATAAGCGAGAAAGGCTGGGTATACTGGGTACCATTGATTTGTGTCATGTTCATGCAAACATTCATGGTCATCACCAGTCCTGGTTGATCTTGTTTTAACGTCTGTAGTAGTTTATCATTATTTTGGTATCTATCAAGATTGCAACATTGCATACTATTCAATAACTTCAAAGTGATATTCAAATAGTGCAGTTGTCTGCGGTATTTGCAGCCTAAAGATGAGGAACATGGAAATGTCATAAGAGAGAGATATGGACACCTGCAGCAGCAGTTGGACTTCAAGGGGACCATCCCAACATGGATGACTGAGGAGGATTTGGAGAGATACGGAGAGGAAGGGAGATTCTGGGCTGAGACAATATTTGATGCAATCAATTTCATGGCAAGGAATTGCATTGCACAACTTGGTAGCTTCTTAGAAAATAAATATACTGTCTTATTAGACAGGATGAAATATGATACATCAGTAACCTGTGAGAGATGCTTGGAGCTGCTGAGACCATCTGTCTTCTTCAAAAAGGAGAAATGACTGTTTGACACACTATGATCCTGAGCATTCATTTTCTGTACGTTATACAATAAAAGGATTTAAAAAAGTGAATTTTCATTACTGGTGGGAACTCGAGTTGAATTTTTTTTTCACACAGTGCAGAAACCTAATTTATAATGATATTTTACAGCCAAAAGGAAAGAAAACGCAACATGGAGTAGGAGTTCAACAAATTTTCAGAGGAAGGGAGATTCTGGCCTGAAAATATATTTGATGCCATCCATATGCTGGCAAGGAATTATGGAAGAATATTTGGTAGCTTCTTAGACTATACCTGAAAAACTTGCTGGCTCATAAAGTATATGATGTGTTAGATACTTGAGAAAAATGCATGGAGGGGCTGGGACTGTGCATCTTTTTCAGTGAAAGAGATACTCTTTGATGATCAGCTATCATCCAGAATAACTTGTAAAGCATTTACTAAAACCACCTTTCGTAAAAAAAATAAAATTTAATCCAAGTGATCTAAAACTGTATTGTAAAGCTTGAAAGCTGTCACAGTGTTAGATCAGTCTCAAAAAATGCTAAATTAATAAGTCATTTTGGGCTATTCAGCCGTTGGGGTAATGTTGACTTTTCCAAATTGAATAATGCATTATTGGCTTCAAGTGACAATTGCTTTGCCTGTTTTTTGGTGATGTCGTTGTAGGGTAAGGTTCCTTGAGTCAGACACTTATACAAGGGGTGTCCAAGTAGTTCTGACCAATTTTGTTTGGCAGACCTTTCTATTTAAAGTATCTGTATGAAATTTTCACAGAATTAATTTCAGATATATCACTAGAGCCAAGGATGGTTAATCCGTCCAGGATGGTAAATCCGTCCACCCTGTAATATGGGCATAAAAATATATCTGTTGAAGTTTTGTGAGTTTTAAAAGCAAGGGAAATTCGTTTTTAATAGATTTTGGCTTTTTCAGCATTTTTAATAATTTTTTGGGTCCATTTAAAAACTTAAGATAAAAGACAATCAAACTCTGTCACGTCATCAACCATTTTGTGAATTTTAGTTGGTTGGCCTTGTAGGCCTATTTCAATCAACAGACAAATGTGTTTCATGTCAAAAGATCACTGAATAAAATAGAAAATGTATTATTTCTATTTGATTTTTAAAAAATTACTCAGTTGTGACACTTTTGAAGGAAATACATTGGAAATAGAAGTGGACGGAATTGCCATCCTCATATTAAAACTGGCTTGATTGGGTGTTTTGTGAATCCGTCCACCTACATTATTTAGTACTTTAATGGCTTGCAATGTTTATAATTGGCAAACAATTGATTACAGAAATAAGATTGGAGCAATTGATACCACTTTGATTGGGTTAAATAAATTTCTTATTGTCTTCAAGGCAATCAATTCAAATCATTGTTTAAAACTTGATATCTATTATTCAATTCTGTTTTTCGTGCAATCACTTTTGGATCTGTGGATGACGATCTGTCACAATGCTTGTGGCCTGGACTCCAGATTCTTCCACAAACTGCAGACTACGGATCAAACTGTATTATTTTCTCAATAAAAAAATCTTGAATCTTGAATCTTGAACCTTCTTTTTCCATTTTGGTGGATCCATCGGTCTCGTTGTTCTAAAATACGATAATGAATATAGCTCTCATTGTTCCCTATGTTATAACTGTGTCTGATCTTATTTAAATGTCATGTCACATATGAAATTGTTAATTATTTCACATACATGTATAGTATATTGGTAATGTTGTTACCTGACTAACTGGATGTCAATTATTCTATTGATGCTGACTTCCATCATTGTATAAGAACCATACTTAGCACAATGTCCTGGGCTGTCTGCTCTCATATCTCCACCTAGAACAACACCAGGCTGACTGGCCAGGTACCCAATGATCTCTTCCTGTTGTCCCTTCCATTGCCAGTAGATTGCAGGTTGCAAATAAAGCCTGGCATGGTGGAAGAACGTCTGGCTTGTAATCGAATTTAGATGCATGGCTCGGAATACCTGGAATAGTGCAGATCACCATATTAGTCACATGATGCACCTCATTGACCTCCAGTATTTATGCAAAACATGAGGCAACTTTTGTTCAGAATTCATAATGCACTTTGACATACCTGTTCAATTTTGGCAAATGAGGCACCTGTAAAGTATACAGCAGCAGACAGATGTATATTGCCTGCTGGCGTGTCTTTCACCATAGGCTGACTTGCCCACCTTCTGCTGTAGCCACAATGTGTGCAGTCTTGCTTGATGGAAATGAAAGTTCCAATTGTGTTGGAGTTCACAGTGGAAGATCTCGTGCAGACTGGACAGTCATGAAATAACTCCCAGAGACATTCTTTGTACACAATGTACTTCAGGGTTTCCTGAACTGGAGCTGGCATTTGTTGTAATCTGTAAAAAGGTCATATATAAATATATTTTATTTACATACTTAATTCTTGGCTAAATTACCTGAAATGCACATTAGTTTCCTTACTTTGAATTACTGTAATCCTCCAAGCTGGCATCAGTGGGATTATACGACAAGTCTGGAGTATCACTCTCAACAGAAATGTCCAGGTGAGGCCTCTTGCTTGGGGTTGATGTAGCCAATGGCTGTTGCCTCTTTTCTTCCAGTCTGCATTGGTACCCCTTGCCAACCATCCTGGGTGCAACCTGGATCCCTTTGAAACACAGTTAATTGATGAAAAATTAACTGGTTCATAAGTGCACGTATATCATCCAGAATTACAACACAAATCATACTATAATATCAGTGAGGCATCCAACATACCTCTTGACCATGTCCGAGGTTTGGATTTCAAGTCAACTTGGATCTTTACATTTCTCAGGCAAGGGGGGTCATACTGTGTTCCAGCATCCCTTGTTCTTGGAATTGGATCAATTACAGAATCAGTGATCATCATGTCATCATGTCCATCTGGGTTCACATGCCCTGCACTCCCACTATCCAGGTTATCTGCCGCATTCTTGGGCATTTCATTGAGCATCTGGAATATATCAACAAGATTAATGACAGCAAGCAACATTTTTGCCCACTCTAATGTATTCTCCACCCTTAGCAACATATATATTACTGAGTGCTCTTCAGTAGTGACAGATCCAATAAAGGTCTGTTTAATCACACATAATATGTTACAATTTACAAAAGACTACATATACATATTTTATTATCATATCTTTCAGATTATCATTGTATCATAACAATTATGGCAATATGACTATCGTTTTATTGTGTCCTAACTAATAGTTTATCATATTTGTATTTTTCTAATTGTCCTTTTTGTTGCAAGTACATCAAAAAATGGAAGAGCACTCACCCTGTTGATGTAAAGCTTCCTTACAGCCCCTCTCATTACAGGTGGGGATTCAGAACTTGATCCGGTTTGATCACTGCTCTTTGGATAAACAGTAGGCACTGCATCTTGTTTTAGCTTCAGTTTCTTTTGAAATTTTTCTATTACCATCCTATAATTTGTGAAGTCATCTTCCTTGAAATGAGAGCTGCACACATGGCTTGTCTCTGGTTTGGGGTTCCACTTTCTTGTTCTTTGAACAAAGTTAATCCACAATTTGCAAGTTTCTTTGTCACCAGGAAACTGATGCAATGTAATGAGATCCCCAGGTGTTTTAGAACATCCATAAACAATACAAGAATTTGGCATGATGGGACAAACAATGTAAACAGTGAACTGTGACAAACAAGTTTGAGGGGGGGGGGGTTGATCGGGCAAGGTGAAGCTGCCCTGGGCCTGGCCATGCTGGGGGTGCATCTTGGCCTGCCTCACAAGTACTGGTGTGACGTCACGCATGAGTAATGAGCTGCTGCAGCTGTGGGGAAATTTTCACTGAGGATCTCCTTTTTCATTGTCAATTTGAATGACTTATATATGGGTAAGAATCTACTAACTGTGTCCAACTGACTTTTTTACACATTGGTGTCTATAGCTGACTGGATATTAAATACATTTTCCTGAAATTTTAGCAGCACAAAAAAGACAATTTTTGCTACATGTTTGTGAAAAAATTGTATTTGTAAATTAATTTGTCTTTATTTTATTGATGATTTCAGCCCAAAAAACGGCAGTTTTTGGCATGTCAAAGCGTTACATTTTTCATTTGCCTAACTTTAATCCATAAAAGCGTCGCACCAAGATGGTGTAACCACCAAAAAAAAGTGGTAACCTGAAGTACAGATATTCTTCTTTGTCAAAAAAATTTTTTTTTAGTCCATAACCATTTGGAATTCATTTTTTACCCCATTCAAAAAGGGTCCATTTCTGTATGTTTTGGTCAAATATTTCTCCCTAAATTTCGAGATGAGATAAATAATCCTTAAAATGGCTATACAACACAAGTATGAGTTCTAAGTTATTGATAATTTAGTAAGTTTGCTATTTATAATCAAAAATAGTTTGCTGGAGTGACATTTGATGATCAAAACCTTAAAAACTAGGACGGTGTACGAAAAAATCAAAGCATCACATACGTATTTCAGAAAAATGAGGCTAAAAATATCTTAGTTCTACAGGAAAGATAGCCTGGATGATGGTGTCATCTGGAGATATCCAGGAGAACTACATTGTTAGCCCTTTTTGGAGAGTTTATAACAACACCCTAACAGCTAGGGGGCGCTTGAATATTTTTCTCCTGCAAAAAAGTGGTGCATCACATACGTGAGATGCATCACATACGTGAGATAATAGGGAGGTTTTAAGCCATTTTAATGAAATTGGAAGGAAAAGTAAAGGAAAATATTTTAAATTTAACAATTTTGTGTTCTTTCTCCAACTTTCATGTCAGAACAGATGTAAAATAGGGTGGTTTCCAGCCATGTGGTCAAAATCACGAATGTGATGTATGTGATGGTTGACACAACATGGTGAGTTCCTGTCCTTCTGAACTGATTTAAATTCACTACAGTAAACAAAAGATGAACTATGTTGCTGAAACGTATTGTGTTAACTGCATATTGTACTTGCTATACGCCAATTGATGCCTTTTACTGACACTTATGTGTTGTATGTGATGGTTGACCGGCGATTGTCCAACTGTCACATACTTCTGAGGTGCACATTCTCTGGACAACACATACAAGTTAAGCAGCTAGATTGATTTTATATAGTTTAAAGATGTTTACTGTTATTTGAAACAAAAAAAAGATTCAATAATACCAAAAGAAATCTTAAAATGTTGATGATTGACATGTATGTGATGTTTGACAATTTTCAAAGGATGTCAAATAATCACATACATTTTGTCAGAATATTTGTCACTTTTTTCTTATTTGAAATTAGTACAGATAACCAAATTTCAACCGCCACCTCCAAATGTGATTTTGTGATGCATTCCTTTGAAAATCCATATAATATTCTTTTACATTATCACATATGAATACTTGAATAAGTTTGTATGTGATGATTTGACAGGAACGGCAAGATTGACATAAAATCTAATTAATATGAAAAGTTGTGCATAAGATATTAACCAACACTGGTTATAAGTATCAATAGTTAAATAACATCATCCTTTGATAAATATGCAATCAAAATTATTTTATTCAAGGGCAATTAAATCTGCTGTATCAATTATCGAAAACGGACATTTTAGGTTAAACTATGCATCATAGATAAGCCTTGAACGCAGCTTAAGAAAGCAAAACTGTACAAATTAACGGATCCCCAACACTGGAATGATAGTCAGCCTATTCAATGCAGTTTGATTCAATGACACCTCATTATTAAGGAGACATGCTGAAAACTAATTAAATGAGCTTAAGCTTAGGTCAAACCATCACATACGTTAGAAAGTCACATACGTTAAATGGAATTCAAATGTCAACATCACATACGTTAACAAAGATGTGGAATTGTATAGCATCAGGTGATAATGAGTGTTAAAATATTTTTGCAATATTTAGAGAATCAGTGTAGGTTAATATTAATAAATGAATAATTTAGCCAATGTAAATCATATTCCTGACAAAAAATGTATAAACTTCTCTCGAAAATGCCCATTTTTGCTGCTGCGTCAATTAAGCTGCACTTAGTATGATTACCATACATGTCAGTTTTTTGCTTACAGAAATGTGGTTTTTTCTTAATTTATTGTGTTTTTGTGATAAAATATGAAAATAACCTTTGCTATAAGAGAGTAATTCCCATGTCCATCCAAATTTCATCACATACGTGAGAAACCTGACTTTGTTAGAGAAAAAGTCAATTACAGGAAGAGGAAATAACAATTTGTTATAAAATTTCAAAAAACAGTAAACTAGAGAATTATAGCTGCAGGTTTTTACCAATATGATAACTTTGGTGTTAGTTCTAATATTTTTGCCCATGTAACACTTTGGACACAACTAGTAGATTCGGACCCATATGTCGTAGCTTCATGAAATTTGGAATACAGTTTAACTATTAGATAACCTTCATAATGGAACAAAATTTAGACTTTTTCCTAAAATCATCTTATCCAATCTTTAATTAGTAAACTGGTATATGTTTTAGAATCACCAAAAGCCACAGAAGGATCCAATGTTCTTGAGCACTGCCTCTTGGCAGTTACTGTAAATTTGCTTCGGTGAACCATTTCAAGAGATGTGAGGTATCTGATGGAGAAAGTCTTTGGCAGTTGCCTCAGCTGATCAGGTTGAAATATAAATAAATGTGAATTATATAATGGAGGATATCTTGAGACAATGCTAGCCTATCAAGAAATATATTTTCTTGCAATCATTTGTTTTATTACTGTGAATTCTCTCACTATAAACAAAGCTAATTTGTTGAATTCCTTAAAGAAATTGAGCTGCGCTGGGTGCACTGACCTTCTGTATCCATGGTAACAGAAAAGTAACTTAAACACTTCCAACAGTTTTGATTTTTTCAACATAGATAGTTAAATACCTGAAATTAATTCTGTGAAAATTTCATTCAGCTACTTCAAATAGAAAGGTCTGTCAAAAAAATTGGTCAGAACTTTTGGGATGCCCCTCGTACTCTGCACATTATAAAAAAGTGATATCTAGCTTGGCCTATTGATTATGTTTTGTCAACCGAGGCCTCAAATTTACTCTGAATGATAGGTCAGGTTCTCACCAAAAGTTTTCCTAATTTTCACATTTTCTAATGTATCTTGGTGGTACTCTCCTGTGTGTAAATTTTCTTTGATGTGGAAATAGCAAAAGATTAAAAATACTTGGAAATAGATTATCTGCTTCTAATGACCCTCTGAATGCCCTAAATGACCCTTAGATTTATTTCGGGTACGCATGGAAAAAAGTAACAGGCTTGATTGAAGTCAACTTTGTGACGCCATCACCATTGTAAGAATTTGTTAATTTGTAACAATATACCAATAATAATGGTCTATGTTACTTCATCTATAATGGATGTGCTGGAGGTGGGAGGCACTATCAAGAAAATAAAAATAAATAACTGAATAATTTGTTTATTCAAGGAAATACTTTACGATTTACTAAGAAATATTAAGGATCACAAGTTTACATTATAATACACAGAAATTCACCAGTACTTAGAGAGAGAGTTTATCATTCAGGGCAACTTTAAATGATTTTACTAAGTCTAACAGTAAATTGAGAGAACTTGCACAACAGAAGAACTAAATTAGTGGTTAAATTTCTGAAATAAAAAATGACATACATGTAGGGCATCTTTCAGTCGGACACCTGTGTTCTAAAAAACAGGACATCAAAGATACAGGTGCTTTAGAGTCTTCCTTTCAATTAAAAAAGCCCATATTACAGCACAGAAGAGGTTAGGCTTATGCCTTAGTGAATGACAAGAAATCTGAAGTCAGGTCAATACCATAGGCCAACAAAAGATGCCTGAAACAAGACCAAATTCTACTAAAATTCACAAATTTCTGACACTAAATTGAGAGAAAAACGGGTTTTCAACCCCATTTATAGGTCCTTGAAAACCCCACTTTATTTGTTAGTATCATGCTGATACTTTCTGAACAAATAAAGGAAGTCGTAAGGTAAGATTGGTACTAAGTACACTCCTGCTCATAAATATGGAATACTTTTTTGGAAAGAAAGTGTCAAATAAAAGTCAATTATAGAGTGTGAATGTAAGCAAGGTTCATTGTAAAGCTCTAGTCATCTTCTCTAATCACTCTTTGAAAGCCTCAACTGCATTTTTTGCAAGAATTTTTAATTTTTGGTTAAATGCACATCACCCTAAAAAACCCCCTGAATTTCCATATTTCATGCTGCTGTACTTCTTATGGGGTTAAGGCTGCAGCATCTGTTTTAAACGACAGCACATTCTTCCCTTTAACAGTAATTAGAAGAAGTTTTGATTGAATCAGACCATCTCGATCTCCAGCAGAAGTGGCTAAAGTTATCAATTTCAATGGAGAATATTGAAGTATTCCATATTTATGAGCAATGGTGTACATAGGTATAGGAGCTCACAATTGGCCAATACAGCCCAACAAAAAGTGTCCGAATCAAGGTAACATCCTATAAGCGTCCGACTCAAAGAACATTACCCTATTAGTCCGGCAGTGGAAGGGTGGTACCCAAAAGTTTCGGTTAAAGTTTTTTTCTCTCTTGATCCTGTATCTATATGGTCCAAGGAACATTTTCAGGGGGGGTGTGAAACTCTCACCCTTGAGCATTCCGAGAAATCCAAGATGGCGTCCAAAATGGCCGCCAGACACGAAATTGGTCATAAATTGGCTCCTAATTCAGCTAGGATAATAAATAAAACATCAAAATAGGGGTTTTGAGGGTCAAGGATTCATGAAATTGATAAATCAAACTCATAAGATCACAATTTCTAGCTTAAATGGCCTAAATTATGCATTAAAACTGTAAAATTAGCATTGAAAATCAAGATTAGGCGTATGTGACCTGCTCCACCAAAATGTGCTTAAAGAATAAGCAAAGTATCTATTACTGTGGCTTCCCCTGAATCTACTTGAAAGGTGCTTTCAAATAATGGGTCATATGTGGGTACATGTCAATTGCATCAAAAGAAATAACATGTCAAACATGCTAATTATGAAGCTCCGGAAACCGAATAAGGGTCATTCTCAAATTTCGGGACAATTTGCGTCACTCTGGCTCCCTGACATTAATATGAATGCGATAAATATCTGAAGCGTCACTCTGCATCTGTTATTCATATTTCTACTTAGAACCACTGCGTTTGGAGCAAAAAGTCATTCATTAGACTTTTTTTAATGCATTATGTCCAGAAATCCGTGCAAAATCAATGGTTTTTCCCTGTCACTGGACCTGACATGACAAAATCAAGTGTTCATTTTCCTCCTAATATACCATTATTTTCAAAGTTTCTTTACACGATTCATGGGAATATAGACTTGAATTTATACTTAGTTCATATTCAATTTTTTTTGGGTATAATTTCATTGATTAAATTGATACAATAGTCGTGTCACTAATTTATGTCAATTTTTTTGTCCCCTCCGTTACTTGCCATAGCTCTGTTCGTTATTGTTTTTTATGAGCTATTTTCACTGAATATCATCAGACGCATGGGCGCCATAGTACCACTGCCTTGCAGACTTCATAAAACATGTATTCAATAAATTATGACATAATGTTCATAAAAAATGTTTTTGGTCCCACTAAAATGTCCCCTCCGTTTCCTTCATTTCCAAGCTTACCAATGATAATTTTACAGAGCGATTTCATGTATATGTTGCTGAGGGTGGCAGGTTTTAATATTCTGCAATTACTTTGTCTAATCTCCAAAATAAAAAGCAGTAATGAGCGAAAAGCAAAAAATTGTTCCCCTCCGTTACCGTCCACTCCGTTACCAGATCATAAGCAAGAAATTGACATTTGGACCAAAAAATCTACTGACACGAGATGAAATACTTCTGAAAATAATAGTTACATAAATCTTTTATCATTTTTCCTTTTGTTGCTGTTCCTACAGTTGGTTTTTTACATCAAAATTCCCCTCCGTTACCACATGGTCCCCTCCGTTACAGGACAATTTTCCTATACCCGTTGTCCCGAAATTTGAGAATGGCCCATAAACGACTTAAATTTCAAGCCATCAACACCAAAATATATCAAACTAACACAGGTATGCTATTTGTTTTCTGGTATATATGGATAGCCTTTGATGTCAGCTTTCATTTGACACCTTGATTTCCTTGCTAATATAACTGTGAACCTTCCAAAAGCTAAATAAAGGTTTGCTATCAGTGCGAAAATCACAAAATCCTCCCATGTATTTTCAATTCCACCTATGCTATTAATTAGATAACTCATTCCTAATTAACCAAAATGGATGTGGATGGATAGCCCTTGATGTTAGATTTAAATTAAACCTTGATTTACTTGTTACTCCAACAGACAACCTTCGAAAAAGCTAAATAATTGTTGCAGTCATTATCAAAATTCTCCTCCGAAACACAAAATCTTCCAATGTATTTTCAATTCCACCTATCCCAATCACAAGATAAATCTTTCCTAACAAACCAAAATGGATGAGGATGGATAGCCCTTGATGTCAGCTTTCAGTTGGCACCTTGGTGTCCTTGTTACTACAATTGTCAACCCTCCAAAAGCTAAATAAATGTTCTTGCCAGTGTCAAAAAATCACCTCGGAAGCACTAAATCCTCCCATGCATTTTCAATTCTTCCTGTCCCAAACACTGGATAATTAATTTTCTAACCAACCAAAATGGGTGTGGATGGTTAGCCCTTGATGTCAGCTTTATTTTTCACTTTGGTTTCCTTGTTAGTACAACTGTTAATTCCCCAAAGGCTAAATAAATGTTGCTGTCAGTGCCAAAAAACTCCTCGAAAACAGAAAATCCTCCCATGTATTTTCAATTCCCCCGATCCTAATCACTGCGAAACTTAATCTGAACCAACCAAAATAGATGTGGATGGATAGACCTTGATGTCAGCTGTCATTTGATACCTTGTTTTCCTTGTTACTCCAACTGTCAACCTTTGAAAAAGCAAAATAAATGTTGCAGTCTTCATCGAAAATCTCCTCAGAAACACAAAATCCTTCAATGTACATTCAATTCCACCTGTCCTAACCACCAGATAAATCCTTCCTTACTAACCAAAATGGATGAGGATGGATAGCCCTTGATGTCTGCTTTCAGTTGGCACCTTGGTTTTCTTGTTACTACAACTGTCAACCCTCCAAAAGCTAAATAAGTGTTGCTGTCAGTGTCAAAAATCTCCCCGGAAACACAAAATCCTCCTATGTGTTATCAATTCCCCCAATCCTAATCACTTAGAAATTTAATCTCAACCAACCAAAATGGATGTGGATGGACAGCCCTTGATTACAGCTATCTTTTGGCACCTTGGTTTCCTTGTTAGTACAACTGTCAACCCTCCAAAGGCTAAATAAATGTTGCTGTCAGTGTAAAAAATCTCCCCGGAAACAGAAAATCCTCCTATGTATTTTCAATTCCCCCCATCCTAATCACTTGGTCACTTGATTCCAAACAACCAAAATGCGTGGGGATGGATAGCCCTTTATGTTAGCTGTCACTTGGTAACTTGTTTTCCTTGTTACTTCAACTGTCAACCCTCCAAAAGCTTAATACATTTTGCTGTCATTGTCAAAAATTCTCCTCCGAAACACAAAATCCTCCCATGCATTTTCAATTCTGCCTGTCTTAATTACTGGATAACTTCTAAGCAACCAAAATGGATCTGGATGGATAGTCCTTGATGTCAGCTGTCATTTGGCATCTTTGGTTTCCTTGTTTATACAATTGTCAACCCTCCAAAAGGTAAATAAATGTTGCCGTCAGTTTCAAAAATCTCTTCGGAAACACAAAATCCTCCCATGTTTTTTCAATTACACCTATCCTAATCACTAGATAAATCCTTCCTAACTAACCAAAATGGATGTGGATGGATAGCCCTTGATGTCGGCTTTCATTTGGCTCCTTGGTTTTCTTGTTACTACAACAGTCAATCCTCCAAAAGTTAAATGCATCTTGCTGTCAGTGTCGAAAATATCCTCTGAAAAACACAAAATCCTCCCTGATATTCTCAATTCCACCAATCCCAAACGCTGGATAATTCATTCCCAACCAACCAAAATGGGTGTGGACATTGACAGGCCTGTTAAAAATGTTTTTTTGTTCAAATGACATTTAATTATTCTAAAGGGTATCAAAAAACTTAGTCCCATAAAATACATGGATACAGAGGAGCCCCTCTGATCTGCTTCAATTGTTGTCTTTGGCAACTTTTGTGAGGACAGAGTTAGTTTCACGTGAATGAATCAATTAACTAGAGCACTAACTAAATTTAGATAGCCTTACTCCAGGAAAAGACTTATGTACAAAGATTTTTAAGCAAGCATTTGGTAAGAGAATTTTCTGAGGAAATTTGAAATGGAAAAAAAGGATACTTTTTGGAGTACGCCCGGCAATCATTTTGTCCTTGTAAAATACATCATTAAGGGTGAAGTGCAATTACAAGTATCAAAATAGTGAATTTCATTAAGTACTGTGAGCTAGGTTCTAGCCTAAGCATGTACAATTTTGTCACTTTAGGTAATTTTGATATTATTTTATTTAACAAGGTGCTGATGAGACGTAAAGAACAAACACACACACACATATTATTTTATTTTCGATGTTGCTGAAAAAGCACAGTCGTCTTGGCTTTGACCTTAACGACCACAAATTAACCTCAAGATTCAAATCCATAAGTGATATCAACCCTAATCCTTTTGTCAAACCTATTGTCTATCTAACTGGCATAGATACCTTCCATTAACAATAAAGCTTCTAACAGTACAGAATCATGTACATCGGCTGGTCCACTAAAAGAGACAAAAGTGACTGAAGTTCTCAAGAAGGCGGAGATGGTCTAGATAAGAGCAATGTGCATTGCTCATATATCACAAAAGTCATACTTTAAGGATATTTTTACTATTGAAAGAGGCATTATCTTAGTGCATTTTAATCCATATACTTCAGAAAACAATAAACCAACCTTTGTTTGTTTGACATTGTTTGGCTTGAAATGTAAAGGCCACTTTCTCCAATTCTGCAGCTTCATTATTTACATTGTTCACGGTTTTTGACATGTCATTACTTTGGATGCAATTGACATGTACCCACATATGACCCATCATTTGAAAGCACCTTTCAAGTAGATTCAGGGGAAGCCACAGTAATAGATACTTTGCTTATTCTTTAAGCACATTTTGGTGGAGCAGGTCACATACGCATAATCTTGATTTTCAATGCTAATTTTACAGTTTTAATGCATAATTTAGGCCATTTAAGCTTATGAGTTTGCTTTATCAATTTCTGGAACCCTTGACCCTCAAAACACCTATTTTGATGTTTTATTTATTATCCTAGCTGAATTAGGAGCCAATTTATGACCAATTTCGGGTCCGGCGGCCATTTTGGACGCCATCTTGGATTTCTCGGATTGCTCAAGGGTGAGAGTTTCACACCCCCCCTGAAAATCTTCCTTGGACCATATAGATACAGGATCAAGAGAGAAAAAAACTTTAACCGGAACTTTTGGGTTAGGCCCAAAAATGGCATTTTACTGCCGGACTATATGTATTAGATTAGATTAGATTAGATTAGATTAGATTTATTAAGGAAATTCCCAAAGACCAAAAATGGTCGCTTGGAGGGAACTACCGTTTTTAAAGTGATAATACATTCAAAAAATGTTTTTTTTTTAAAGATGTGAAATAAAAAAATAAAAATAATAAATAAAGAGATGTTGAAAATATGTGCGAAAACATACAGCAAATACAAATTTTAAAGAAATTTTGAAATAGATAATCAAAAATAAACAGAGATTTCTATGTATGCTGATCATTGCCATTGATAACGTAAAATCAACTACAGGCCACCTGGTGGTTGTGTTCAGAATTTTCGTCACGGGTGTTGCCACTTGCTTTCATGGTTGCCAGGCAACGCAGCTCTGGACGTGTAACAGTAAGAAATGAAATATAACTGATGGAGGGTGAATGGCATCATTATGAAAACAATTATCCTTTTATTTTGTCCTGTTCCTTCTTTCTTGATCGTGTTAGTACTCCTGATACAGCAGATAAAATTATGTTTCGGAGCTCATCTTCATCATCGAAATCATATTCTGCTGATTCTATGCTAGTTGTGCGAGATGTGCATGTTGTTGGAGTTGTTGGTGAGGAGATTGGTGCGAGTGTGACTGGATGTAATGTTGTGAGGGATTTGTTGCTGGTTACAGTAGCAGGTGTGAATGGTACGACGGTTGGTACTAGGGGTTTTGTTGTAGAGGATACTGTAGAATTTGATTGCATTGGCATGGTCATGGGGATGGGGACTACTTTGGCAGGTGAAGAGAGAATCTTCCTGTCATTTGCTTGTATGACTGTATTTAATAACGCGTCTTCCATAAGTGGGTGGTTTTGATGGAATTCGGCCGCCTCTTCTCCTACTTTTGACTTGATGTAAGTCTTGCCATCTTTTGTCCAACAAGAATCTATATGCTTGGCCTTCTTTAGACATCTAGCCTGGTAGAAAGTACGGGACTCATCTTTGGTCAGGTCTTCTGCAATGTAGATATCTTTGTCACGCAATTTTTGAAGCCGTTGACTATAGAGAAAGATCTCAAATGTGAGACAATGATGCAGAAAGAATTTTTAAATGTAATTATATTGTCACTAAGGTCCTAATGTCTAGATTCTAAGAAATCTAAAAAATTGGCAATAGCAAACTTCCATTTTCAAACTGCGGCAAGATGCCACCTGGCTACAGAAATTGCAGAGATAACCCAGTTCCAAATGTCAATGACAGTGATGAACAATGATGATTATCGCAAAAGTATTAATTGTAAACTATGAAAATCACGTCTAGCACACGTGGAATCTTCTACGCCACTTAAGAAAGGAATTTATGTTTAGGGCTGCTTTAACAGTGCCAATTTTCAAAAAACTGACTAAAAATTGGGACTTTGAAGGCAGAAGTTGTAATGCTGATATGTGGTGCTGAAAGTTAGTTAAAAATTTTATTTTACATGTTTTTTTTAGTTTTTTAAATTATGTTTTTAGTTGTGTCACATTCTATTATGTTTTTAGTTGTGTCACACAATAGCCTAAGGCTAATGTCCCCTCTTTTTTATGCGTGACGAAAAATAAAATTTTGTTATTGTATTGAAATACATACATACATACATACAATTAATATTGAAGATATGTGACCCCTTAACAAATTGTGTCTGTAAAATCAACTTATTTGAATTACATGAATAGAATGTGATACAACTGATGTGGAAAGGGACATTTTGTGACAGTTTGACCTGATGAGAGCCAAGCCAATGACCTCAGCAGGTTGAAAGGCAGGGGATAATATTATGGATTCTCAAGCCAAGAGCAAACTCTAACAAGGTGCTGTGCAGCAGACATGAAGAGTTTCAGAGCTATGGTTAGAATTGCTACGGTAGGACAGTCTAGGATTTTCAGATAAACCAACAGCTTGTGGAATTGCACAGCCCTCAGTAGATTTGTGAAACTTCCACAAGAATTGCACAGCCCTCAGAAGATTTGTGAAACTTTCACAGGAATTGCACATTGTAGATGGATTCACAAGACAAGAAAAACTTTAAGGTCATGTGCAGTGGACATAAAGAATTCCACAAGTCTCAGAAAATTTGTGAAACTTTCACAGGAATTGCACTGGCCTCAGAAGATTTGTAAACTTTCACAGGAATTGCACAGCCCTCAGAAGATTTGTGAAACTTTCACAGGAATTGCACAGCTCTCAGAAGATTTGTGAAACTTTCACAGGAATTGCACAGCCTAAGAAGATTTGTCAAACTTTCTTGTACTTACAAACAGTTGAACTTCATACAAGTATTTTCAGAGAAAGACATATGTGGGACTGCTGAGTAAGTGAACTCCAAGCTTTTGACAAGACCACAACAGTTACTGGCAAACCAATGACTTTTTTCATTACATTTTGTGTTAACCATGCACTGACCAATGGCTCACCAACTTGACAAGCAATCATAGCCAAAATGACAGAACTTTGCCAATGCCAGGTCATAGGCCTTCAACCTAGACCATCTACAATCTCTTCTTATTTTATGGGTTTAATTCTTATCAGTTGTCAAATACCAAATGGTGCAAAGAGGATTTTCCCTTCATATTTCACCAAAATGTCCAAGCAATGGCATCTCAATTATTGTGCTGAAATTGGCAATATTGTAATATCGTAATATGTACATCCAATCCTGGTTTTGCAACATTGATTGTTTGAGAAATAGTGTGTGCCCTCATTTTAGAGCATTGGATATGAAATTTAAATCTTCAAAAACATTTACACTTGAGTACATAATCATCATGCTATTAATTCACGGACACCTTACGCTACTCCAACCAAACTACTGATTGCCCAGTTATGAAAACTTGCAACCACCTTTTATACACTCTCTACAATGTCCTTAGCCACCATTCACCTTCCAAATTACAGCCACAGAAAAAGAAGTGATGTTCTCTTAACATCTAACTTGTTCAATAGAAAACGTCTTCACGGGTCCTATGCTAGTAAATCATACATGTTTATGATGAAAAATATAGGCATATGACTTCACTCAAAGCAGTCCATTATAAACCTTTCGGTAATTTTTCACAGAGTTGGTACAAGTAGTGATACAACCTAATGAAATTTATTGAAGACAAAAACGTATTTCATAAATTAAAGTCAGGCAATGCAATTTGAAAAAGACATAAAGAATTTATGATTTTGACCCCCAGTGGGCACCTAAACCCAGATATTTGGTATTCTTGCTCTTTTGGGTTCTTGACTGAGCAAAGCTGACCAAGCAAACATTGGTTGTTGGCCAAAAACACAGCACATGCCTAGTGCGGAGGAGAGTTGGTGATATTGGATTTAGTTATATAAATATAGGAGCTGGTTGCAGGCAAATACAGCTGAAGTATTTGGAATAGGAATATAATCCTATACCTCCCACTATTCCCTCTAGATGTAATGTATATTTCCATCTTTACTTCTATCTATCTGACCATCAATTTTTTTTAATTTCTTAAACATATTTTTAGGGGTGATGACAGGAAACTTTAGAGTTTTTTGCTCTGCATATTATACTAACTAGAAACAGGTCCCGTTAATGTGTAGGTTGCCATGACAAGTCAAAATAATCCGCCTGTACATGGACACAGGATATGTATATGTGTAGCAAATCCTTCCTTATCTTGAATAAGATTTTTCTGTTTACAATTACTATTTATTCACAAATATGAGCTCCACTAATGGTGTGATGTATACTGAAGAAATGTGACTCCTTGCATTATATCAGTAAATCACTTTGTTAGGTGAGAACAACGGATAGAATTGGATACAACTGACTCAGAACAAAGCTTTGGAAAGGGACATTTGGTGACAGTTTGACCTGACAACGGCCAAATCAATGACCTGTAGGTTGTAGCCAAGTGCAGATGGAGTCATAAAAAAGATCAAGAGCAAGCTACTAGAGCCCTGCGCGGGCCGGGTTTTGGCCCGAAGCCCGACCCGGCCCGAAGCCCATGGGCCGGGTCGGGCCGGGTAGTTGACTTTCATTGCGGGCCGGGCCGGGCTTGGGCCTGGTGGTATGCGGGCCGGGCCGGGCCTGGGCTTTACAATTTTATGTCAGCCGGGCTTGGGCCTGAAGCTAGCGGGTATGGGCCGGGCCCGGGCCTGACACACTCACAGAGGTACATGCTGCTGAAAGAGCATAGATGGAGCCACTAAAAGTGTGGCATACCTCAAAAATAATTTAATTATATACAGTACCTCATTATGTTATATAAATAGAATTAATTAAATATCTAGATAGCCAGATATATAACTATATAGATGGATGGATAGATGGATGGATAGATGGATGGATAGATAGCCAGAGAGATAGGTAGATTTATATTCATCTCATACTAATATTTCTTGATACATTACAATATTTGAATTATTCTACATTATAAAACTTATTTGTTAAATTCTAGATTTGATTTAATGATAAAACACTAGAATGTATTATAATATGATGTTTATAAAGTTTTGCATGTTACCAAACTTATTGTATGTTGTCATTTGATACCCCTGCTTTCTTGCTGAGCTTCAAATCTTGTATACAATCATAGGGGTGAGAGACAATGGTCAGATTATGCAATTGTGCAGATAACCCAAAGTTGTACACCCAAACTAGCATTGCACAAATTAACCAAAAATAATGCAAAATATGTAATACCAGATGCTTCATCACTAATGTTTAAAAGTCTTAACTGCCATATTGTGCCATAAGACCACATACATGTATTAGATGTCATTCAAATTTCAGAGCAATTATGATTGGTGTTTGCAAATTGTGAAGGAGGGGTTAAGTTTCCAGCTTCATTAGGCAATACAGTGACCCTTCACAAGTTTTAACTGCACTCATTTTAATTGATTTAAATAATGAAACATTTTTCTTATAACAAGTGGATAAAAATAACAAGGAAATTGGCTGCTGAGGTAAAAGAAAATCTTAGAAATTTAGATTAACCTTTAAAATGGCGCATGGAGACCTTTTGTGATGATTGATGGCTGTTTAAAATGTTTAAATTAACAATAAGAAATTTTTTCTCATGAGTCTTCTGTTTAATCTACATTTCTCTTCAGTAGGTATGTAGTACGGGCGGGTTTCGGGTTTACCCAAACCCGGCCCGTGGGCTTGGGCTGCAAGTTGTTTAAATTTCCCGGGTATGGGCCGGGCCCGGGCCTAACAACTCCGGGCTTGGGCCGGGCTTGGGCTCAGGAAAAAGTGACCGGGCTTGGGCCGGGCCTACATTCTCTTCTTAATTCCGGGCCGGACCGGGTACGGGCTTGACTCCGAAAAGTCGGGCCGGGCTTGGGCCTAGTTTTTAGGCCCGCGCAGGGCTCTACAAGCTACAACAACACTCTGAGTGGTTGGCATGATGAATTCCAGAGCAATGGTAAGAATTTCAGCCACAGAAATGTCATATAAAAGTAACAGCTTTCAGAATTGCACAGCAGCTGTCAGACCTGCAACTTCAGGCGCTTGACCTGCAACCAGAATGAGATAGGACTTATTGGCATCTGTGAGGTTGAATGGTCTGTGACTCGCCAAGCACTGGCATTCTGGTTAGGGCTGTGATTGGTTGTCCAGTTAGGCAACTGGCTGGTCAGTGGTCACTGCAGCATTAGTGGGAATGATTGGTTGGCCAGTTGTGGTCTGCCCAGGGTCAAACAGTCCTACACTGACACAGAAACCCCTCATACCCTGTGGCTTTAGATATTGTTGACAGCAAACTAATACTGCCAGGAGGATTTTTCATTCATTTTCAGCTGAATCTTGCAAGCCAAGACATCATGGTCATTGCTCTTGGGACGTCTTATCAAAATGTTAAATATTATTTCTGTTTATTGCTTGCTCATTTGGAGAATAGCTGTACTGTACACTGTAGCTTAGGGTGGTCAAAATTCCAATGGGAAAAATCAAATCTCCTAAAACCCCATATTTGAAAGTAGAAATTGATGACCGCATGTATAAGTAAAACCAGGGGCGGACTGGCCCAACAGTGGGCCCCTGGGCAAATCATTCGCAGGCCCCGATTATCGCAATAGGGTCATTTTCACGATTACATTCTATTTTCATTAATACCTTCATCAAAATCCATTGCATTTGCAGAACATAGATTGCTCACACCTGCTAGATATGATAGGAAATTATGAATAGTATAAAAATTGCGCAAAAACGTCTGTAGGATAACAGGGAGTGACATCACTAACTTGAAAATTATCATCATGCAAAATATTAAAAAGCCAAAAATCAGAGACTTAACACATTCTTCATTTAAATACAGTTAATTAAGGGGCAGAGAGTAGGCCTCAGTAGGGATTCAGAAATTGGGGGGCATAGGGGGCCCATACGCGGAGGACGTCCGAAAGTCCAGGCATAATGTCAGGGCCCCTCCAGGGGCCCTCCTGGTGGACCATATCCAGCACTGAGAGAGGGGACCCTTACTTCATTGTTTATTTTCTTGTCAAGTTTCAATTCAAGATTTCCAAATATTTCTATCTGGCAAAGAATTTGATTTTGTACCTACTTAACATCATTTTGATAATTTGACTTTTTAAAGGTTGCTGGTGGGCCCCCTGAGGTGTTGGGCCCCAGGGCACTGCCCTCTGGCCCATAGGGCCAGTCCCCCCCTGAGAAAAACAAGCACATGCAAAATTTCGAGGTATATATTTTTCACTATTTGGCATGTACACGAATTTGTATAAATGCAAAAACGAACATATACACAAATTTGGCATACGTGTAAGTGAAATATTGCAATTCACGAATTTGTGAAGGTGCAAATACGAACATTGCAACCTTAAACTTGGCTAAAACTAACTCTAACCCTAATTTTAGCCCTAAACCCTAATTATCTAGCACTTCCACGAATGCTAGAAATTGCAGTTACACAATTGAAAAATGCAGCACATACACGAATGTTAGTTTTTACGTATACACGAGTTATATGCTCGTTTTCGCATGTCCACAAATTCGTTCATGCTCGTTTTTACACCTCCACAAATTCGTGTACATGCCAAATAATGAAAATTATATACATGAAATTTCAGCCAAATCGCTTGATATTTAGAGGTGGCACAAAGCCTTTGAAGTTTATCATGTAATTCCCAATGCATTTGCGCAACTGAAAAAATGGTCAATTTCCCAGATATCTCTTGAATGTTTTTTTTGTGGCTTTTTAGTATATTATAAAGTTGGCATGGCAAGGTAATATGTGGGGTTATTTTTGATTTATTATTTATAGTAAGTGAAATATCTGCCTGTTTTTATGAAAAAATACTTGGATATTGACCTAGATGTAATATAAATATTATATGCTGACCTGACACAAAACTTTGAAAGTAAAAAAGAATATCAGGACTAGATTGATCAAAATAATTGGCCATTATTGCAAGATTTGCTTATACCGATGATTTTGAGGTCTGCTGCAGGGGAATCACATGTTATGCTTCAACGCCTTTGTGCCCCCTCTAAATATTAATTGATCTTGCTGAAATTTTTACTCAATACCTTCTGTCGATATAAGATCACAATGCTGGATTCAAATCAAAGAAATTTAGAAGAAAGTGTTTTTGGACCACCCTACTGTAGCTACAGATGTAGCATAATCACAAGGGGCACCCGAGGGGTTTGACAGCAAAGCTTGTTGTATCTGTGGTTATTCAGGACTACACCTTATCAAAAACAAGTAAAACATACTAAGTGACTCAACTGAATTGTTAATCCAGTAAATGGCCATGCAGTAATATTACATGAAATAATCACTTTTAGGAACATCAGCTGCTAATACAAACTTGTACTTACAAAGAAATAACCATATTTTTTATGTGTGAGCATTTCCGCCATAGATGGCAAATTAAATTTAAACACGATTTTGTGTGTGATATAAACATGATTATGTGGGTGATATAAACATGATTATGCGGGTTATAAAAGCATGATTATGTGGGTGATATAAACATGATTATGTGGGTGATATTAGGTCACTCTTAGTCGAGACGGATGAACCTTGAAAACCACAGGTCACTCATCCCATCTGCCATCGACCACCGAGGACCAGATGCATGATCAAACTAGACATAATCTAATGATGGCAGTATTATAGCAAATTGCTTGGTTGGGATGCAAGTTGGACAACTGCACCCTCCATGGTCTATGATTGGCAAACTGGCTTCGATCACTGTCTACAATAGAATCACTCAATCAGCTTACAAGTTAAATGAACTGAAAGATCGGCTGAGTTTGCCAAATCCTTGCTGGGAAAATTGATGGAAGACTCATCGACGATCATTTGAATTCCAGAGAAAATAATTCCATCCTGGATTAGACAGGAGAAATATGCATGATGTGATGTTGCCCCGAATGTCCAAGATTCCGTTCTTCTGCCTTCTATCACTCTCTGATAAAACCATTCAATCAACCAAAAATTTAAATTGACTGAATAATCAGCTGAGTCAGGATTAGACAGGAGAAATATGCATGATGTGATGTTGCCCCGAATGTCCAAGGTACAGTTCATAGAAGTAGTGGAATATTTTATTCTTAGACTTCGTTTAAAGCTCAGATATTACCATTCGTTTAGTGATCATAGAATCATTGAAATAAATAGGTTTGATATTTTTAAAAATGTCCATATATATAACTCTAGTAGATTTGCGAGGATGTACTACTCAGATGACTTGTTGTGTAGATGTGATTCCACAGTGAGACATCAAGTTCTTCTTGATCTTGGCTTTTAAAAATACAAATTGTGGCAAGAACTACAATGTCATAATTTTCAGCTTTGCTCAACTTTGCTTTAGACTTATTTCCATGAAGCAATTAAGGATGCTCAATATCTGGGAAGGGTTCTGTTGCTCAAAGGTCATTAGGGTGACCAGCGCCATCTGTGGTCAGCTGAGGACAACTGGTGGACAGGGACAACCAATTAGGTGGCCATGTTTGCTGGTAGTGGGTATTGACACTGTATATTTGATTTTACTAAATGTCTCAGGTGCGTTGGTTGCATGTTAAGTTGTTGGTCATGACTGCATTTGATTGCTAGTCTTTGTCTTTCAGATCACATTTAGGTAGAAATGTTTAACTATGAAGGTACATGGCAGAATTACAAATATCAACCAGATTCAGCCATTGATTTAATTGGTTTGATTCAAATATTGTTTACAGAACATGCAGTGGCCTTAACACAACTGTCAATTTGATACAGACAGACAGACAGACAAATTCTTTATTGACCTGTGTAAAAATATACACCCAGCCCTATATGGGTTTACAAGTCATCAAAACAATTCAAAAGTAACTTTAACAACACATTTTCTGGAAACTACAATATTAAAATATTTACAATCACATATTTACAACATTGAAACATTCACAATCACATATTTACGTTATTTTAACAACAAACTTCTTCTTCTATGGAAAGCTTTAAACAAATATTCTGTGGTAAATTTAACTAAATCTTTGGACATCAACAACTTAAATTTTTCTTGTAATGATAGAAAGTAAAAATCCACACAATAATCTAAAACACGAGTTAAAAGTAAATTACGTAAATCGTTATAAGTATTACAATGGAACAAAAAATGATTTTCATCTTCAAGAACATGATAGGAACAAAATTCACAAACTCTATATTCTAATGGTATATCATTGTAACATCCTGTCTCTATTGCTAATGGTAAAACACCAAACCTAAATTGTGAAAGAACAGACAAATTACCTCTATCATAAATTTTATATACATAATCCTCAGTACCAAATGTAGTTTTAAACTCTCTGTAAGTTCTTAATTTTGGCATGTTAGTTACTTGATTTTTCCAGTTGATTTTATAAATTTCCATCAGTTGACGTTGTGCATTTTCCAGGTTAATAGGTAAATTTTCTACAAAATTTTGAGTAAGATTCAATTTAGTGAATATTTGTAAAACCAAATTACTCCAATTTCTCTTGTTGATTTGTTTATCAACTTCAAACACTTGCTTTGTTAGTCTGTTTTCATCCATGTAAACAAGTCTATTCCAAAGACTTAGCATTTCAATATGGCGTCTAGTTTTTGAATCTATCCATCCGATATCGCCTTTAAAAGCATGTTTTGGGGTAAAACTATTCACACCTAGAAAAAATCGTATTGCCCTGTTTTGTATTGCTTCAGGTTTAGAAAAGTATTTGTAGCCCCAAACTGCTGAACAATATTCCATAAGATACTTAAAAGTTTGATGATGAATTAGGCTTGCCCTCAAAGCTCTAAGTTGTATAGAAAGGGTCGAGCCAGAACAATAAGAAAAATATAAAAGATACAATCTATACATTTATATAAAACCAAAATCCACAGGAATACAAAATCCAAAAAACACCCACTCCAGTGTTGCGAATGTGTCTCCATAATGTTCAATTTGACTTCTCCCTCAGACAATTCCCTGAACTTCTCTTCACTTTCCCATAAGGCATTGCGTTCTCTTCTGAAGTCCTCAACTTCTTATGCAACACAAACCATAGTTCTGTGTCAGTGACATGGTCCATAAGCACTTGATAAAGCCTCATTCCTTGGGGCTTCTGTGTGTAGCGTTTCTTTTGGAAGCAGCACGTAAGCTAAGTATGGGCTAAAGGATCAGGAAGAAAAAGGAATGTGGGACTGTGGTGTAAAAAATGCACACAAGAAAACTATGATGATAGAATGGAGCTCTTAAAATTATCCCCTTCAAAATACACTTCAGCTGAACATTAGGGACTAGAATTAAGTTTAATTTTTAAAAACTTAATGGCAGTTAAAACAGCATTATTATCTCCTGTTAATGACTGCATCATTTGATTCTTCTTTTTTTTTTCAAATGTATAACTGGACTGGTTTCCCTGTGGACTTCCTTATTTCACACTTTATGGAATTTCACACTTGATCACTGTTTCCTATCATGGTCTAATAGGCCTATGTTTCCTCACTGTTCAGTGATAACTTTGATTCCACACATATATGTGTACATTTGAATGTGATGATTGTAGGCTACAACAAAACTTGGTCATTTTGCAGAAACACTTAATTGTAAATACTTTGTGCTGTTTCTGTTTAGACACATGAGCGTTTATATAATTATGTCCATTTGTGCCTCATCAATGAAGCCAGTTGGTATTGTATGCTCTGCTTTGATGGATATATTTTTGTGGAATTAATTATGCAACTCATGATGTGAAACATCACTAAATTCATTGAAAAGCATTGCCTTAACCAAATGCTTCAAATGCATTATGTTAAATAAATGGAAGCTGTCAGGATATTTTAAAAAATACATTAATATATGTTATTCACAATGGGAGAGGAAATATGTGATTTATCACCTGGGGGCTTTAGCCAGATGTGTGATCAACACATATTCCGGATCCCATGGTGAATAACCGGCTTATACCACAAGATAAGCACTCAAACAGTCAAACATGAGACGATAAGTGGACAAAAAGGAATATGGGAATTATCACCCGGAAGTACTGGCAAGTGACTGGCTGACAGAGGTGTCAAATGGTATAATGATTATAATGTTCAGCTATGCACTGTTGGTTAGTGAATGAGTCATTTCTGAGTGTCAATGCTACAATTGATTGCAAATATTGGGCCAAGGTTGAAATGTATTTCAGTTCTTAAATAATTGACAATTGCTTGTTATTAAAGTCAAGGTCACTGATTTCAATGCAATTTATGGTCCATTTCTTGATTGATTGGGACACCTGAGCTATATTTCTTCATTCAGTATGGGAATTTGCAAATTGTAACAGGAGATATGTGCTGGTGTTGAAGGTGTAAAATTTAGCTTCAGGGTGGCACATTGGAAGTACATATTGGATTACTTTAGAAATTGAAATTGCAGAGAAAAAATTGACAGATGACAGGCTATTTTTACTTGTTGCCAGGTTTTAATAAAAAAACAAAAACAGGACACACTACAACTTCAATGCTTGATATATGTAAATTCTCTAAACAGGCCTTGAGACCTAAAACTGTGAAATTGATTTTGTGAAAAGAGCCACTAAGACAGGATATTGCTGAGTTTCACTTTGTTTGCCAATGACATTGATTAAAGGACAAGCGTGATATCACTAAGCACAGGCAGGACCACCACAAGAGAAGGTGATCAATTAAGAAGTGCCATTGAAAAGACACACACCCAGTTCAAAGAGCAATTACAGCAGCGTTGAGTCAGATTATAAGACAAAATGTTTCAAAAGTCGAGGATACACTCATCACCCACAAGGCGTAAATACCACTCATTTGAAAAGGAACATCATAGACCAAATACGGCAACTGATATAAAAGCAAACTTTGAACAATTTAGCATGTATCAGACTCAATGTTTGGATTACAATAAACATGAGAAAGATATTAATAAAAGCGCTGGACCATCCACAATGAAAGGAAGAGCATTGGAAGCAGTTAAAGGCCCAGTCATGGTGGATAACTTTATGAGACCACAAAACTCCAGCGGGACAGCCAAGCCAAAGATAAACACACCAAAGAAACCGAAATCAATCCACCAAAGAGCATCAAGAAATATTTCCTTTGAAAATGATGATGCTGAGGATTATCCTTCAACCTTGGTTCCTATTCCTAGTGCTTGGGATTCTTTTAATACTTATGTGAAAGATATCAAAGGCAGTCTCTTGATGACATTTACGTCACAACCTCTCAAAATCAAGAGCTCTGATCAGTTCAAGCAAGTGATGGAAAACATCAAGCCTAAGGTGAAGATCATCAAAAGGATGGCAACACAAGAGCAGATGATTATTACTCCGAAACTAGTAAATGACGAAAAGGCTAAAAATGTTACCACCTCTCAATCAGATACTACACCAGCAGCACAAGATCAACAACTCCAGCAACCAGTTGAGTTACCAGAAGAATCGGACTCTGGCAGTGATTCAGATTTTGATCTGACTGAGTCTCACAATACAGAAGTCTCTCGCAATGCCAAGCGAGGTTGGGCAGCAATTTGGAGATACATCAATGACATGCGGTTGAAGAACCAAGACAAGAAAAGTTGCGTAAGTTGGGATTTCTTGAGATATGCGATAACTAACATGACAGACATGGAGCAAACAAGACAGAATTTGTATGATAAATACATCTACAATCCGGACACTTGGTTGGATGGATTGAATTTGATTCCTGAAAACATTAAACTCAACCGTGTGGATCCAATAATAGTTGCTCATCATAAACACAACACGAAAATTGAAAATGACAAATTTGTGGCAGGAAACAATAACCTTGATGACAAACATAGGAACAATTTACTAAACAAACCTGGAATAATGAAACACTCAAATCTGCTTTTAAGGAAGAGACAAACTTTAATAAAGTGATATATAGGAAGTTTTGATTTAAATATGTATTTACTTGATGATATCTTATCAGGCAAAACATTATCAATTTCAAAGAATTAATCTGTGTTTTGATATGTGTTTCAGTCAAGTGAAATTTCTAATTCCTATGCATGGACAATATATTTGATTAAAGGTAGAGAGGATGTTACTTGTTGGATATTTTGGATATGCATGGGTTCTATGAAGTATAAAGTATTGAGTGGATATCTTGTTTTAGAGTCTAGTTTCTGAAACACCATTAGCAAAATTATCATAATGAGTATTATATGTGTAAATCAGCACTCTGCAAAGTTCCAGGACTCATGCATTTGAGGGGAATGACCATCCATAAAATGGCATGTGTTACTGATATGTGCAAAACCATTCAATCATTGAATAATTAATTTTTGGGATTTATATTATCACACCATATGTACTATCAGGATTATATAAAGTATTTGTAAGAATCAAGGTGTCACTGTTTATTCTTTCAGTCTTGTGAGTCAATTGGTGATGATTTTGTTGAGTTATGATGGCTTAACTTGTCTTTTTGTGAAAAAAAAGTTCAAATTTGAAAGATGAAGTTGTAAATATTATTCAGTTGCATTTGACATATACACCTGAGAATCAAAGTTTGAGGATTGCTAATGATGATATAATGCATGTAATCCCTGGATCACTCTTGGTATCCTGGATTAGAATTTAATCTGATCATATTAATCAATTTGGCATTTTGAGATTGATTAGCCAGAATAGACATGTACACTAACTTAATCATATATTTATACATTGACACATTGATTTTAGAAGACTTAAATCCCAATGATTTTAGAAGACATACATCCCTTTCCATATCCCTTTCCTAAAATAGATAAAAGTTATCAAAACATTTTGTTCATCTATTACGTTATTCAGGAAGTTGGCAATAATTAAGGTAAGCACAACAAACCCAAATGTAATTTTCGAAGAAAAAGAGATCAGAAGATATCAAGAAAAACATGACTCAGACATGTCAGGACAACCAAAATGCCCTGACTGTTCCGAGTGCCAGGTGCGGTTGACCTTTCATTGAGAGCGATAAACCAGTGGCAGGCAGATAGACCATAGATATCTATGGACACAGATAACCGTTAAAGTAGTCCCAGACTAAACCATGGTCAGATATTCTGCCTAATCAATCTCATAAAAGTAGTCCCAGACTAAAGTTTAAAACCATGGTTCTTTCTAGCCATAAATGCCAAGGCAACCCATATCCCTGGCAGAAATCTATACTGTAGTATCACCTGGTTGGCATCTTAAAATTACTTTAAAGGTTGAGGCTCCTTTCCTGTACTTCTCACTACATTGTAAATTTTGAATTTTGAGATGGCTTAATTGATAGAGTGAGATGGTTGCACAATTCCTTTGAGCCAAGATAGCTTGTTGTTTGCAAGTTATAACAACATGAAGATTATCATAACTCAAAACAGCAAGCTATCATGGCTCAAACAAATTGTGCAACCATCTCACTCAATCATTTGAGCTAACTCAGAATTTCAGAATTTACAGTGTAGAGTCACTACAATATGTACCGTACTATAGTAAAAAAAATTTCAAATCATGCATGGCTCGTAGGCCAGTTACTAGGGGCTTATCATGTATTCATGCTTACCGTTTAGTTGGCTAATTCTGACCAGAGGAGGACAACTGGCATTGGAGTATAGGATTGTCCAGGATTTATAAACATATAAATGTAAATGTAAATGTAGACTTTTTTATAGTCCATTACACCGACGAAGTCAGTCTCAACAGACTTTACAATTACACCCTTGGCAGGCCTGTTCAAGCATGAGCCTTTCTCAACTCCCCGGGGAGTATACAGCCAGGCAGCCGTTTCCAGCGCACACAATGCTAAGTCACTCTACAATCGCCATCACTGCCTATAGCCAAGTACCCATTTACACCTGGGTGAAGTGAAGCAAAGAGTTATGGAGGATCTGCTCAGTTCCTCCGCGCCATGGGTGGGAGTCGAACCTGCAACGTCTCAGTTACCAGGCGAACACCTTATGCACTAGGCCACATGACCGACCAAAGTCAAGAATGGAGAGTTTTTCAAATGTTAAAACAATTACACAGGACCAAATCTGTTTTGACATCAAAGGCGACTTTTTCTATTACTGGACAGAATGAGAACTACACTTTACACTCATGAACATCACTTTAAAATATGCCAGTCATTGGCTAGATGCACCAAGTATGACATCATTTGCGCTTTTGTTGATTATTTTCATTTAAATTATAATGACCAATCGTTATAATGGTTATTACTGACTGCACAAGTTGAAGGGTATTACACGTAATGTACTCACTGATACTAACACTAATAGCAATTTATTATTGTGACACTATAGAGTTAAATGTAGACTTGTTACCAGCATCATCCAGTCCCCCGACGCATGCAGAGAAAACCAAAGCCACATCGAGAGAGGTCACAACCTTCTATGGTTAAAGACCTATAAGTCTGCAAACTGAGAATGTGACATTTGCCTGAAAAAATCTGTGATATCATCATGAATGCTGCAAATCCAAGCAAACGCATCTGCATGTCATCTGGCACAGTAAAAAACTTTAGGCGAAATGCAAGTATGTAGATCGTTTCAAAGGATTTGTTTTCCATTTAATCGGTAGAAATAACCAAAACCCAAAATTCCAATTTGTTTATTGCTCAATGGGCTATCAAATTTTCTCCCTCAGAAAAGATAGGAAAATTAAAAAACTCAATGAAAGAGCCTTAAAACTTGTTCGCAATGATTATGAGAGCACATGTAATGAACTGCTTACAAAAACAGGTAAAAAGATGCTACATCTAACTTGTAAAAATAACCTAGTTGAATTTGCAATCAAGGTGGTTAACGGTATTTCGCCACCAATGGAAACTTCATTCTTTGAGAATCAAATTCCCCATATAACATGCCAGACAGTAACAAACTGGTTCAACCCACTTTCAATACAGTTCAGTGTGGGAAGAGATCAATCAGGCATGAAGGTGCCTCGTTATGGAATGTTCTACCCGTGCACGTAAAATGTTTAGATGATATAGGGTCATTCAAGTCAGACTTACGAAGAAACAACTACTCTAATCAATGTGAATGTGGAACATGCTTATTATGTCTGAGAAATTCTCTATGATAATTACATGTTAAACTGGAATACAACTACAGATACACTTCATTCATCTATCATTTGTATATAATTTCGCTAATTCACCTTGTTCTGTTATTTTAACTTGTCGGTGAAAAGCTTATAGCTTGTGTTTATTGTTTTGTATTGTCACCACCGACGTTAAATAAAGTTTTATCTTATCTTTTTTTATCTTATCTTTTAGAGCTGAAGAGCATCATGCTAAATGCCTATTTCAGGCTATTATGGACTTTAAAACAGCATGTACATTTTTTCTTCTTCACCGTAAAGAATGGTGTTTAACATTAGAATTTTTTGACCACTGCGTGTAGCAACAGAACTTCAAAGTACCAGCTCAAATACTTTTTTTACTGCATTAATTTTCTTTCTTTTAAATGCATGACATTGTTCAGCATTGGCGCCTGTTCTCTTGGATATCATGATGCGGGCTCAAGTTAGGAATAAGATGGAATGTCATCATATTGTTCAGCATTGGCGCCTGTTCTCTTGGATATCATGATGTGGGCTCAAGTTAGGAATAAGATGGAATGTCATCATATTGTTCAGCATTGGCGCCTGTTCTCTTGGATATCATGATGCGGGCTCAAGTTAGGAATAAGATGGAATGTCATCATATTGTTCAGCATTGGCGCCTGTTCTCTTGGATATCATGATGTGGGCTCAAGTTAGGAATAAGATGGAATGTCATCATATTGTTCAGCATTGGCGCCTGTTCTCTTGGATATCATGATGCGGGCTCAAGTTAGGAATAAGATGGGATGTCATCATATCATTCAGCATTGGTGCCTGTTCTCTTGGATATCATATGATGTGGGCTCAAGTTAGGAATACGATGGAATGTCATCATATCATTCAGCATTGGTGCCTGTTCTCTTGGATATCATGATGTGGGCTTAAGTTAGGAATAAGATGGAATGTCATCATATTGTTCAGCATTGGTGCCTGTTCTCTTGGATATCATGATGTGGGCTTAAGTTAGGAATAAGATGGGATGTCATCATATCATTCAGCATTGGTGCCTGTTCTCTTGGATATCATGATGTGGGCTTAAGTTAGGAATAAGATGGAATGTCATCATATCATTCAGCATTGGTGCCTGTTCTCTTGGATATCATGATGCGGGCTCAAGTTAGGAATAAGATGGGATGTCATCATATCATTCAGCATTGGTGCCTGTTCTCTTGGATATCATGATGTGGGCTCAAGTTAGGAATAAGATGGAATGTCATCATATTGTTCAGCATTGGCGCCTGTTCTCTTGGATATCATGATGCGGGCTCAAGTTAGGAATACGATGGAATGTCATCATATCATTCAGCATTGGTGCCTGTTCTCTTGGATATCATGATGTGGGCTTAAGTTAGGAATAAGATGGAATGTCATCATATTGTTCAGCATTGGCGCCTGTTCTCTTGGATATCATGATGCGGGCTCAAGTTAGGAATACGATGGAATGTCATCATATCATTCAGCATTGGTGCCTGTTCTCTTGGATATCATGATGTGGGCTTAAGTTAGGAATAAGATGGAATGTCATCATATTGTTCAGCATTGGCGCCTGCTCTCTTGGATATCATATGATGTGGGCTCAAGTTAGGAATAAGATGGAATGTCATCATATTGTTCAGCATTGGTGCCTGTTCTCTTGGATATCATGATGCGGGCTCAAGTTAGGAATAAGATGGAATGTCATCATATTGTTCAGCATTGGCGCCTGTTCTCTTGGATATCATGATGCGGGCTCAAGTTAGGAATACGATGGAATGTCATCATATCATTCAGCATTGGCGCCTGTTCTCTTGGATATCATGATGCGGGCTCAAGTTAGGAATAAGATGGAATGTCATCATATTGTTCAGCATTGGCGCCTGTTCTCTTGGATATCATGATGCGGGCTCAAGTTAGGAATAAGATGGGATGTCATCATATTGTTCAGCATTGGCGCCTGTTCTCTTGGATATCATGATGCGGGCTCAAGTTAGGAATAAGATGGAATGTCATCATATTGTTCAGCATTGGCGCCTGTTCTCTTGGATATCATGATGCGGGCTCAAGTTAGGAATAAGATGGAATGTCATCATATTGTTCAGCATTGGCGCCTGTTCTCTTGGATATCATGATGTGGGCTCAAGTTAGGAATAAGATGGAATGTCATCATATTGTTCAGCATTGGCGCCTGTTCTCTTGGATATCATGATGTGGGCTCAAGTTAGGAATAAGATGGAATGTCATCATATTGTTCAGCATTGGTGCCTGTTCTCTTGGATATCATGATGCGGGCTCAAGTTAGGAATACGATGGAATGTCATCATATTGTTCAGCATTGGCGCCTGTTCTCTTGGATATCATGATGCGGGCTCAAGTTAGGAATACGATGGAATGTCATCATATTGTTCAGCATTGGCGCCTGTTCTCTTGGATATCATGATGCGGGCTCAAGTTAGGAATAAGATGGAATGTCATCTTATCATTCAAATTATGATTTGATTTCCTAAACCTGTGAGGTTAGCATTTCCCAACTTGCTTTGTTCTGTCTGCATATACATAATTCAGAATATGATATCACCACATGAAAATGCTAATGACTGTCCCTATGAACAACTATACAGTGTGCCATGCAGTGTTCCAAACAGTGTGACATTGTCAAATTTGTAGTTATATATATATATACGATTATGTATAGAAATACAATTGATTCAATTTAATGAATGTTGATTCCAGTTTTACAAAACTGCCAATATCTTTACTTTTGCATGCTTTCGCAATTTGTTAAAATCGAATTCAATCAGTCAATCTATGAAATAAAAATGGGAGTGTTCAGTATGTAGTACTCTAAAAGTCAATTATGTTTGAATCCCTTCCATAATTCAGTTTCAATCTTATCAGTGGGATTTGTGATAATGACATCTCTATTGATATATCAGCATGTTTCTTGCTGGTACTCATGAGGGACACTTGTCTATATCAAATACACTCCGCCCTTTTCCTGTTTCTTTCAGTTTTACGCCTCCAACTCATTGGTAATCAAGGGTGAGCCATAAATCAGGATTTATCGAGGGCAAAAAATGGTATCTTGAGAAAATTAGTGGTCGCTTCTTAGATGTTTCTGTATAGATATTGTATTCCCCCCCCTGACATCGACAGGGTGAGGGGTACGATTAGCCCAGTTGGTAGTGTGCTTGGCTGGGTCCAGTTTGATTCTTACTCTGATTGTGTAACTTGAACTTACTTTATTGAATGTTGGACAGCAGTTTCACCCATCCTTTGCCTCATTGCTGTGTCGTCCTCCTGTCCTGATCAGATTCCTCCATCTATCTTCTAACAAGGTAAGTCTTTACATTTGCCTTGCTGCAAAATTTTTCATTGCATCAGTTTTAAGAAGACCGAGTGTTTTGTCAGTCCTATTTTCCAACTTATGGCGAAATATTTTGAAGTAATCTGAGTGGTACCGGCTGCTTTATGAGCCAATCTGAAATGTTAAAACACTTCGAAGCAAGTTGTTAAACATAATCGCATACATCTTGAAACTACAGTACTGTAGCCTGATTTCATCTTTACATATTGACGGCAGTGTCTAATCATATTATTCGACTACACTGAGCAAAGATTCTTGGAATTTGAGGGTACGGCTATTAATATATAATTTGTGTTATTACTTCTAATTACCAGATTAAAATTGTGTCCTTGGGGAGGAATTTATATCAATTTGAGGCATTGAATTTTATCTCGGAATAGTTACAGTACAAATTTCTAAAAGTGGCTCGTCATTTAAAATCTAGCCTTAGCTATCTATCCATAGCCATTCAAAGCTAAACTAAGCTACACTTATCCATAGCTAGCCATAGCTATCCACAATTACTATTGTTTAAACAAGGGGTAAAGAGATTCCAGTGTATACAAAAGGATAGAAATGGATAGTTATGGATAGATATGGATAAGACTAGTAAAGAATAGCTATAGATAGCTAAGTTGAGCCACATTTAGAAATTTGTACTGTATCTTCTGTCAGATTATGAAATCACCACTATAATTTGCACATGTTTAGTGAATTTCCGATGGTAATTGCATAATTCTGCTTCCTTATTTTATTCTATAAACAAAAAGCCAAATATCAAAATGTTGGCCTTCTTCATTCTAGGGCAAAGAAGAACCGACTGCCTTGTCGGAAAATTCTCTCATGAAACCATTAACTTAATTGTGCAGCCATTTGTTATCTGGACAGCCCATTACGAACACTTGTCAATATCCAATAGTCCTCCCTTTTCTTGTTCCTCTCTGGTTTTATGTCTCCAACTCTGAGCTAATCAAGGATAAGACATAAATCGGAATTTATTGGTGCAAAATTGATATCCCACATAAATCGTCACAACCCTGGTAATCTAAGCACAATCAATTCATCAAGTGTTTGGGTAATATTAACTTTGTTGAACATTACTTGCATGAGTATTATGTAAACCAAACTAAACACAATGGCGGTGCTGGTGATGATTTTAATGCATTTTTGCATGTCTGATGTTTTTTGTCCGAAGTTACTGAATTTATGTTGACTTATCAAGATTTTAATCTACCGCCTTAGTATCAACTGTATATATCCACATCCATTATCATCTCATCTGTATATTTCCTCATAGCTTTTAACTGTCTGCAAAAAGCAGTCGTGCTTATGTTTTCTGTATTTGTTTATAACCGACTCTAAATAAAGATTACTTTACTTTACTTTTACTTTTACTTTACTTTATTTGGTGTATCTTCCCTGTTATATCCCTACTAAGTTATTTCAAGTGCTCAAATACAGGACATAAGGCCCCGTCAGGCATCGACATATAAGTGTATAATTTACCCGACATTTCTGTTGAATGCTAGATGTCTGGTATGGATATATTTGAAGAAAAAGACATAGGTATTGAGTTTTGGTCTGATGTACAACCACACATGTCAAGAAATGGTAATTTTTGCAAAAAAGAAATTCAATTGTTAAATTCCTTGAAATTTCCTTAATTCCATTTCAGGAAAATGAGCTTTGAAATATTATTGCACTGTGGAAGTTGATGGAAGCAGCCTGAATCGTATTGCCTAGAGACACAAAAGGTAGTTCTAAAGAAAATCCATTTACTTAAAATGACAAAATGTTATGAGCCTGGGTTTTGAAACATTAAGGAAGAAATTAGATAAAAGAATTTTCGATTGCCAGGGTAACTAAGGAACTTAAAGGTGTAGAAAGGAATTTGTCAAATAAATGGACATAAGAAACATATTTCAAGTTCATATAAGGTGGAGTTCTCAATAAAAAAGAGCATAGTAATTAATGAAAGAATGAAGGTTATGAAATATAGGCTCTTAGAAAGTGTGAGATACCTAATTGTATCAACGCTTAACACGGGTTACCCTTAAGTGATTAAGTCATTTTACGGATATTGTGTCAATGCTGAACATGAGTTAGATCACCAGTTTCAATCAACTCATGCTACAAAATGGCAAAATGTTTTGCCAGTAACCTGGTTGAAAGATAAGTTATAGGAGTTAACCATTATTATAAGCCGTGTTAAGTGCTCATACAATCTGGTACAGACAGCAGACAATTAATATTTTTTGCGGGAAAGTCCAGAGTTACGCAATATTATGTCAAGACCAATGACTTTGAAAATCACTATCGCAGATGAAATAATGCACAAAAAGACAGATGAAAATTGTCTGTGAAAGAAGATTAAACGATCTAACTCTGGTCTGTGACAAGATTAAATGCAGTGGCATGAAAATATACAAAGAAAATGGAAATCTAAAGGGATCGAAGTGAGACTGAATCAAACTAAGACATGGTATGTGGGTGTTTAAGTACATTTTATTTTGTGTTTTGTCTCATTTGTCACTGATGTACATGTGACAGATGTTCCCATTGTAACTGTACATGCAAAATGTACGTCGATGACCTCTTATATTCAGTTATCTACCTAAGACATACAAATACCATTATACTCTTTCTTAAACTCAAGGTGGCAGCCGCAAGTATGTAAGTCCTGGCCTTGTCTCCTTGTTCCAGTGTTCGTTCCTTCAGCTGATAATCTTCTGATTGTAGAAATTCCCTACCTCCTCTCACCCTCATGTTGATTGATTGATGTTTCCTGGAAAGCCTTGTTGAATTAATCAGGAGGTTGATACTGATCAGAATTGGGCAATACAAGAGATGATCTTGATCTATGGAGATGCAGCCAATCTCCAGACAACCTGAGCTTGCAAAAACCACCCATGAGTTAAATAAGTCTGCAGTGCTCTGCAGTGTGAAGAAGGTGATAGTGTACAGATGATAAAGTGGAAGTTTGGCTGTGACTGAAAGTGCTCTCACATCTATAAATCCTGCCGGAAGAAATCCATACATTAAGTTCCAACCCAAATAATGTGCTTGACTGTAAATGTAATTTTATTTGCACAACTGAAATTCTGCTGAGTTGTGAAAAGACTCCTTGCATAAAACTCAACTAGATTAAACTCCACAGTAAGCGATATCTGTGTAATAAATAGAATTTGTAAGTTCTTCAATACACGTCAGAAGCAATAAGAAATTTTCTTGTTGAATATCTATTGTGATGACTCAAGCCAGTTTGCTGTAGAAACAGCTGAAAAGGATGTTTCTCATTTTAATCAAGAGTCTCCAATCCTAAATGTTTCCTTTCCATCTTAGGAAGAACCTATGAAAAGGAAATTTCATTGAGACGAATTCATGTCATGAAAAGTATAAGTCCACCATTTAATAAGTACGAACACCCATGGGATCTTACTTACAAGGTTAACGAGACAAACCTCTCTTAAGAAGAGTTGAAATACCAACATCAACGAGGATTACTTTTTTGCTTTATCAACCCGTCCAAGCTTAGGAGTTTATAAATAACTGTCTGCTTTGAAAAGGTATTGTTTTGTTCCAGGAAGTTTGTGGCGAAGATTTGGGTCACCAGTGCCTTCTAACTCCCCACCATTGACAACAAATGTGCCCCACCAGCAATTGGCCTTCCATTATAAATTTCATTTAATTATGCCAAAATGTTGCACTTTGCTGTATCAATGGAGGTAAATCTGTAGAATTTAGATTTTAAATTCAGTTTCAGTTATTTCTTTGTGAGAATAGCCTCAGTTTGAATATTTGCAGCCACACATGTCCATTTCTGTGATGTGATAACAAGATAGGACAAAGTCTCCACCACTGGAATTTGCTTTAAAATGCACAGCTAGGAACTGCTTTACATTTCAGATGTAATGAGATTTTACACAAGTTATAGTTAATATTTCCTGCTTGTGTTGTGACAACTTACTGAAGAGTAGCACCAACATCTTTGGATGAAGAAGAAACCACTGCTTCTTTTCTGTTGTTTTTCCCGCATCCATATCTCTTCTCTTGTTTTGCCACTGTTAGTGGCTCTGACTGTTACTTTTCTGTTGTTTTTCCCGCATCCATATCTCTCTTCTCTTGTTTTGCCACTGTTAGTGGCTCTGACTGTTTCTTTTCTGTTGTTTTTCCTGCATTCATATCTCTCCTTCTTGTGTTTTGCCACTGCTAGTGGCTCTGACTGTTTCTTTTCTGTTGTTTTTGCTGCATCCATATCTCTCTTCTCTTGTTTTGCCACTGCTAATGGCTGAGAGAACAAAGTACTGAATGAAGATTACTCAAGCAAAGCAATTCCTAGCAATCCACAGTGTCCGCACCCTGCCATCGTTGTTTTAAAATTTGTTTTCAGGGCCGTTGAGTGTTGAAGGTGTATTTCATGTCGGCTACATACTAGTAAACTATAAATGTGTTAAAAATATCACTTTAAAAGCATGTTTGAGTTTGATTATTAATGAAATTTTGTAATCAATCCACATTGGCAGTTTTGAATAGTATGAAGACAAATCACACAATAGAAGGAATGCATCAACAAAAAAAAGGAATATGCCACAGAATAAAAGCCAAAATGTGTCTTAAGGATATATAACCAGCCAATATATTGTAACATATTTACTTCAGATAATGGAGTAATCAAAATCAGTACGTCGAGCACATCTGGAATCAACAATCCTGTGCCCAATTGACCTCTATCTGTCTGTCATGTTCATTAGCACCAAAGAATGTAGTCTAGTGCAAGTATGTTGTGAACAATTGTAATTCATGTGGTCATGATAAAATTAAAAGTTTCGATAATGTAAATGTATCCAAATTTTTACACAAAACTTACTAAACACATATTCATTTACAAAATCCCAGAAAAACTCGGTTGAATTATTTTTCAAATTACTACTTCACAAAAGTTAACGAAAGCCTCATCTGTAAGTCTGTTACTCATTCTACAGCAGGAAACCGTCACTACTGCTTGTCACTGCAGGAAACGACGACAGGTCAATGACCTTTTGCTAAGTTCTACGAAGTCTGTGATCCTTGAGGTGACCTAAAATGTAAACAATTTACCAATCTAGTAAACCAGAGCAGCTGCTGAATAACTTCTGGAAGGGCAGAGGAAGTAAAGGGTCTATAAGAAAGCAATGATTGATTGTCATTCCAAAGTATGAGCTCCAATGACAGGTAATTATTATTTGCTTTAAAAGAGTAGCAGCACGGGCCTAACCAGAGTTTCCCCCTTCTGGCCCTTCCTATCAGGATAAAAATGTATAGAGTATAACATACACCCACATTTCAATGCAGGCTTTCACACACAAATTCCGTCCTTCCTTGTCAATTTCTTTGTGTCTTGATTTTCTTCTAGGTCCATTCCCGGAAAAAGTCCAAAATATTGGATTGATTGCAAGTCTTTGAAGATACAAAGGGCAGGTTGGTGGAAAATGTCATTTATCATAAATCTATTGCAAATACGACAATGTTCTTGCCTGGGTTTTGATTCATGAAAGGACAAATTAACTTCGGAGTGAAAATGCCAAGGAAAGGAATGTGGCATTAAATGAGGAAATGTATGAATGTTCAATATGGTGGTGTTTTCCAAAAGAGAAAAAATTCAGGATAATGAGTTGTGAAAAATGGAAGATTAGGCCCTGGTAAGGTTGTCTTATATAGTATAAGATGTCAGACAGAAGACTATATCTTTGTGTGAAAGTTTAGTGTCATGCAATGTAAAAAAATATATATATATATATATATCATTGAGAATTTCTGTTGCGCATGAAACAATGCAGAAAAGATAGATGAAAATGTTCTGTCAATTTTTGAAAGACATGACTCAGTTCTGCAGCAAGATTAAATGCAGTGCCATGAAGTGAGAGGTCTGTTTTCCATCAAATCAAAGCGGCCCTGCCCCTCCCATGCGTCTCGGGATGTTTTTCCCCCCTACTTTTGAACTTTTGAAACATTTCAAACCACATTGACCAATCAGCAGTGAGAGATTATACCACATAGTTGCAAATTCGAACTTTTGAAACTTTTGAAACTTTTCGAACAGCCAATGGGACATAAAAGAAACTGAAACTTTTGGAACCTGCCAATAGGAAGAAAGAGAAATTCAAACTTCTAAACTTTTCGAATGACCAATAGGATATAAAAGAAATTCAAACTTTTTGAAGGACCAATGGGAGCCAAGAGAAGATCTTTTCAACTTTTCGAACATTTCAACTTTTCGAACAATTCAACTTTTCGAACATTTGAAATATTAAGCATATTTCAACTTTTCGAACATTTCAACTTTTCAACTTTTCAACTTTTCGAACAATTCAACTTTTCGAACATTTGAAATATTAAGCATATTTCAACTTTTCGAACATTTCAACTTTTCGAACAATTCAACTTTTCGAACATTTGAAATATTAAGCATATTTCAACTTTTCGAACATTTCAACTTTTCAACTTTTCGAACAATTCAACTTTTCGAACATTTGAAATATTAAGCATATTTCAACTTTTCGAACATTTCAACTTTTCAACTTTTCGAACAATTCAACTTTTCGAACATTTGAAATATTAAGCATATTTCAACTTTTCGAACATTTCAACTTTTCAACTTTTCGAACAATTCAACTTTTCGAACATTTGAAATATTAAGCATATTTCAACTTTTCGAACATTTCAACTTTTCAACTTTTCGAACAATTCAACTTTTCGAACATTTAAAATATTAAGCATATTTCAACTTTTCGAACATTTCAACTTTTCAACTTTTCGAACATTTCAACTTTTCAACTTTTCGAACAATTCAACTTTTCGAACATTTGAAATATTAAGCATATTTCAACTTTTCGAACATTTCAACTTTTCAACTTTTCGAACAATTCAACTTTTCGAACATTTGAAATATTAAGCATATTTCAACTTTTCAACTTTTCAACTTTTCGAACAATTCAACTTTTCGAACATTAAAATATTAGGCATATTTCAACTTTTCGAACATTTCAACTTTTCAACTTTTCGAACAATTCAACTTTTCGAACATTTGAAATATTAAGCATATTTCAACTTTTCGAACATTTCAACTTTTCAACTTTTCGAACAATTCAACTTTTCGAACATTTGAGATATTAAGCATATTTCAACTTTTCGAACATTTCAACTTTTCAACTTTTCAACTTTTCGAACAATTCAACTTTTCGAACATTTGAAATATTAAGCATATTTCGAACATTTCGACTTTTCAACTTTTCAAACATTTCAACTTTTCAACTTTTCGAACAATTGAACTATTCAACTTTTCAAACAGCCTATAGGAAATGAAGGAAATTGAAACTTTTGGAACTGGCCAATAGGAGACCAGAGAAATTCAACTTTTCGAACAAGATGCAAGTGGTGATGACAAATCAGAGAACTGTTTACAATGGTGGTACCAAATATTTGAAAAGTTCCAAAAGTTGAACCAATGGCAGGGTACCTCTCATTACATCATTTTGTTATGGTAGCCATGATGAGAGGAAAGCTAAATTAAGCAGATTAAAACAGATCTGGGGTTCTATCAAAGTAATTTTGTCTTCAAATGGCTGCAATTCATTAGTTTCTGCCACATACTGGATGAGCAAGGAGTCTGCATAACTTAAACTCTCCATGGAATGCTGCAATACTCCAGATTCTCCAAGAAATCACTGTTTGGGGATCATGCCTCAGTTCAACATGTCAACATTACATGGCTGGCAAAATAAAAAGGTAAGGAATAATTGTCAAACCAAATTATTTTTGTAGACAGCATCTCAGATCCAGAGCAGAACTATCCGCTTAGGGGAAGTGTCTGCTCAGTCTGGCTATTATTCCTTCTGCACCTTCAGATACTTTCACAAAGTGAGGCACGTCATTAGTTTCTTTGTTTATAAATTATTTGAATTATTCGTCAGGATTCGGATAGGATGACCTAAAAATAGCTTTTCAATATTTAGTTCATGGCTTGCAAAGCAAGCAGCATTGGTGAAGTGCTATTGTTCAGGATCTTGATGCAAAACTTTCTGGCTTCAAATCCCCTATGGTTGGCTATCTTTTATATTCATGGTTGTCTGTATCTTAATATTGATTATGCAATTAAATGTGAATTTTCCTGTCTCCGCCATACTTCATGCATGTAAAATTCAATGAAAAATAATTCCTTTAATCCAATGCTGACTACAACTCCTAATATAATTGTTGCCCCCTTATTTAACATCAGTGGCAAATATAAAGGGATACAAGACCTGTTTAAAAAAACACATCACTGACTTGGTGTCCTCGATTGGACCACCAAGTTGCCTCAATTGGACCGTCACAGAAAACCATGTTTTAATTCATAACTCATTGAATAATCTGAGGGGGCAACCATTTAATTTGGAGTTTTCCTCTCCAAGAAATTATTTATTTCACGCTACAATGGCTGTTATTATTTATTTCAATCACGCGAAGTCCCCAAATATTCATTCCTAAATCAAGCAACACCTTGTCAAGAAATACCCCCACCAGAAATTATTTATTTCAAGAATGCCCAAAAAGAATTTATTTATTTCACTAAAACTAGACAAGAAATTATTTCTTTGAAAAAACTCCTAACCCCCCCCCCACCCCTCAAGATTAAATGGTGGCCTCCTAACATTCAAGAACAGCAGTCCCTGTGCTTTTTATGAAAACTTCATGTTACTTGATCGCTTTAAATACATTCTTGTGCCAAATTCCTGAAAATTTCATGAAATTATGTCTTATAGTTAGCGAGATAGAGTTGAGATCACATCGAAAAACAAGCATTTTTTCACTAATTTAGCGTGACATACATTTTTCGACCACTTGAATTCTTTCAGTTCTTCTAATTTTGAATTATTTTGTTGCTATTTCCAAACACATTTTGGAATCTCTACATCCTCAGGCTTCAAAAATCGTTCAAACCAAGTATTTTTATTTATATGTTTCGACATTATTGAGTTCTTTCCGCTTCAAGGTTGACTACGAGAAATTTAGTAAAATTTTAAACTTACTGATCTGGGATGCTCTAGCTTCCCTCTGACAGTTGTCAGTTGAATTGTTTTGCTTTGGAGATCTAGTATTATCTAATTAGTTGTTTTGGTGCTTTTCATGGTTCTTGAACATCCAGTTCATGAAACATCCCAAGGAATAGCAGGATCGGTGAATACGTCACAAGTGTAATACCCAGAGTACTTTCCAGTGGCACAGAGCTATACAAGCTCCGTTTTAAATCGGGTTTGGCTTTAAATATAGCATAATCTGTGAGGTTTCAAAAAGCATCATGTAATCCAGGTCAGAAACTGGTTTATGTCAGTAAAATACAAAGATTGCCTGCAAGGAACTTTGTTGCAAGCGTAGCGCCACGGAAAATATTGATCATCTTTTCAATGTTCTCTTTTAAAGAGTAAAGCAATCATTCTAGTATTACTTGTTATGATAACCAGCATGATGTTTCAGTAGCTGGAGTATGTTTCAATGCTTAATATTTAAAAATGTGTGCTTTTTGAAGCGTTCCTCAAAATATGGGGCCAATTTATCGAAAAAGGCAACAATCAAATACAAATTCACTTTAATTTGGTAATTGCTTGTATATTTCATCCAGTTATTACTAATAATGCATCTAAAATTGATTTGGGTGAAAACCAGAACATTTTTGTAACTTTTATGACACACCATTACTCAAAATCAGGTTTTTGGACCAAAAAAGAGGCTGAAAAACACATTTCTATCATCCTTTTATCGGCTCTTACTCACTTCCGTGGTACTTATGTAGCACCGATGCGACGCTCACTCACAGATGCATTACATAGGACAAGTGAAATCATTTTAAAGGAAAATACGTACATCTGAGATGAAAATATGCATGTTTTTCAAAAACTATTGCTGCAAAATTTTTTAATTTATTTATCATAAAAAATTTCCTGTATTTGCATGAAGACTGCTCTGGAGACTTCAGAGTATATGACCTTTGTCATAAAAAAAAAATTGATTCCCTTTGTAGATAAGTTATCAAGTTTTGTTGCACTGCCATGGAAATTAAAACTTTTAAAAATTTGGTAATTTCCATATTCTATTGGTTATTTCTACACAACATTCACAATGGTACAAGCAGAGTTTCTGGAACTTAGACATGTTTTTTACAATATCATGGGGTCATTTGACACACAAATACATTTTGAAATTCTGATGGTCTCGTCACAATTTAAGTGTTATTTATATTCCACAACAAAAATAAACCTCCTGGAAGCAAAAATTAATAATTTCAAGAGGCTCTATTTTGTTTGAATGGCCCAAAAAGATCCCTGGCAACCACATCGACCAATCAGAGCCTCAAAACAATGTGAAGTTTTCACTTCACTGCCCATTGTTTACATAACATCGTCAGATAATTTTATTACATGGTGTGAATCACATGGTTTTTTTGCCTGAACTTCATTGTCTGTTGTGGGATACACTGTATATGATAATATTACTGTTGGCACAGCATGGCAAATATCTGTCAATTAGTCAGAGCTAAACAGCAGCATCTGACACCGGAAATGCAATGCACACAGCTGTTTGTACCTCAGTTTAAAGTTTGTTCTGTTTATCAAATATAATATGTGACATATTGGCCTAATATAAACCATTGAAAAATACTGTGTAATAAGTTGGAAAAGGGACCTTAAAACTTGGTGCTAATTGGTAGTGGCGTTTTTGGGGGAGGAGGTATTGAGCCTTGACTCCCCAAAGGCCAAAATTTAACACAGGAAAGATAGGAAAAATCGTCAACTAAAATTATAGAGTTTCGAAAGATTTTAATAACAGTTATTATAAGGCCTAGTTCAAAAATAATGAAGCCAAAGTATGACATGACCATCGAAATTTTAAAATGTTTATATGTCATTATTGTATCAAATGACCACATAATATTGTAACGAACATGTCTAAGTTCAAGAAACTTTATTTACCATTGTGCTGTGGTTTGTGGAAATAACTGATAAAAGCCAAATATTACCGAATTGTATTTATTTTGATTTCCATGGCAGTAAAAGAAAAGTAAACAAAATGGTGACATATCTGGATACTTTTCTTAACATTAGGGATCCTCAGCAGCGGCAATTTTTTTTCGAGGTTTCCCGTGTACTGCGGCCATGGTAATATATATGGAATGTTTATTGTATGAGCAAAAAATAAACAAGTGTGAGTCTGAGTCTGAGTCATCCCCAGATGTACCTATTTTCCTCTAAATTGATTTAAGTGCCACCAAAGTGAATAGGAACAGAGCAAATGATGATAGAAGCAGACAAAAAGCCAATTTTGGGTAATGGTGTGACACAAAAGTCAAAAAAGTGTTCTGGTTTTGACCCATATATGCATTATCAGTAATAACTGAATGAAGAGTAAGAGTAATTACAAAATTAAAGTGAAATTTGTATTTGTTATTACCTTTTTCAACAAATTGGCCTCAAATTTTGAGGAAAGCTTCACAAAGAGCAAAATTTTGATAATTAAACGTTGAAACATACTCCAACTACTGAAATGTTGCGTTGATTATCACTACAAGCAATACCAGATTGATTGCGTTACTCCTTACAAGAAAACCATCAGAACATGATCAATATTTTCCATAGCATTACGCTTGCGACAAAGCCCCATTTAAGAAAACTTTGTATTCTACTACTAGAAACCAGCTGGACCTGGATTACTTGATTTTTTCTCAAAACTATACAGATTTTGCAATATTACAAGCCAAACCAGATTTAAAACGGAGCTTTTATTGCTCTTTGGCACTACAAAGTATTCTCGGCGTTACGCTTGCGACGGATTCACCTGCCCTGCTATTCATTGGAATTTTTTAATGAACTAAATTTTCAAAAACCATAGGAAGCTCCAAAATGGGTAAGCAGATATAAGACTAGGTCTCAAGGGCTAAAAGATTCAACTGACACATGTAAAAGGGACACTAGAGCATCCCAGATCAGTAAGCGTCAAATTTGACTTAATTTTCGGAAGGCAACGTTTGAATCCAAATTGCTCAATGATGTCAACACAGGCAAATATAGAGATATTTTGAGACCGCTACAGAAAATATGCTGCCTGGCTTCATTATTTTTGAACTGGGCCATAAGACCATAATTAATGTATGCACAATGTACACTTTTAAAAAGAGGAAAATGTCATTTTTGATCCTTTATATTGAATCTTTCAGGAACTGAATTGGGAGTTCTTGGAAATTCTTGGGAATATGAAAAGAGATTTGCTGAGTCAACTTTAATTCAACATGTAAGTAATGAACTTGCCTACTCGTAATTGGTTTTTAATAGCAACCATTGCCAATATAATTATGTGACCTGCTCCACCAAAATGAGTTCAAAGCAGGCAATCTACATTTCAACCACTTAACGCAAGAAAGGACTGTGCCACTAAGTCCCTTTTTGAATTATTGTATATTTTTCAAAATCTCAAGACTATAGGAATAACATATGTAAAAATTATAATTACATATTATACTAGAACGAAATGGGAGATATTTCAGGTCAAAGTAGGGAAGAGGCAGGTTAGTTGAGACGTTTTTTCAGAAAAGCTCACCTCCAAGCTGAACGGACAATGATATTGGAATGACGAATAGCCATTTGCATGGGGACAGATATTGTCATAGGCGTACGGCGCGCGCGATTTTTAGGGGGGCGAGCGACATTTGCCCGAATTTCAAGATCTAGATTTAATACCACTTCATATGAAATTGCATGGAAATCATTAATTTTCAATAGTGATTATTTAATCATCTGCCCAAATTTTTTAGTCTTTTTGCCCGAATCTTACTGTTTCCCAAACTTTTGGGGGGACGATCGCTCCCCCTGCCCCCCCCTCCGATACGCCTATGGATATTGTCCAAACACACGGAAAAACTTTACTTTATCTGTTGGATCGTATTACCCCAGATGGCGTCAAAAGAGGTCTTCTCAAAATTATCAACTAACCCGCCTGGTAAGGGTAGTTGATACACCCAGGCAGGTTAGTTGACACGCCTAACCCTGATGGACAATGCGAAGAGAAAGTCATATACAGTGAGGAAAATAAGTATTTGACCCCCTACCATATTTTCTGGTTTGGGCACTTGCGATTGATCCAAAACTCTGAAATTTCTCATGTAGATCTGGTCCAACATTAGAAGACAGGTAATGCTCAAAAATTAAAAGATAGAAGTACAGTGCTCCCTGCATTGTAAGACCCCCTGTTGTGAGACCGCCTTGTCTTAAAGTTGGCATGTCTTCCCTTTGAAACCCGTGTTAAAGAAACCACACTTGATGCCCTATTTTCAAGTGGGGTAAAATCAAGGAAGAATAGAAATCAAGGAAAAACGGACTTAACCAACCTTCATTAGTGTGTTTAAAGGGCGTTTGGTGAAAATTTCGTTGAAAACCCCCTCGGGCCATGTTGCATGGTTTTCTCAGAGACAGCCAAATAATATAGGACCAATGTCACAAGTTGGTAAAATTTGGAATTTCTAGTCGAACTGGCCAAGAAATCAATAATCACTGACATGTCTCCTATGTATCAGGAGATTCAACATCCAAAAATTTGAGGTTGTAAATGCGTTTTTATGATGACTAGGCCCATTATTCCAGTAAATTTAAACATGAATGTGAAGAAAATACACTCTTGATCAAAATGCTGGAATAATTCGGCTTTTCAAGGTGTCAGAACTTCAGAGATCTAAAATTGGTGATTCTATGTAAGGAATTGCAAAGATTTTTTTCTCAGACATTAGACTTATAAATGTATAAATGATATTATAAACCATTTTTAGTGGCTGAGAATTATTTGAAAACTTTCCCTGGGTGACCCGGAAAAAATTTTCATTTTTAGTAAAAAATCATTAAAAATTGCATTGTGGCTCAACAACATAGGCACAAACTTTCAACATATGCAAGAAATGTCAACTTAATCTTGATGTGCACTACCAAGAAACATCACAATATCATGTTGAATGCCACATACATTGACCTCAGCCTTTACTTGACTTGACATGGATTCTGCCTACACTGTAAAATTTGAAATTTTGAGTCAGCTCAAATGATTGAGTGAGATGGTTGCACAATTTGTTGGAGCTAACATAGCTTGATATTTTGAGTTATGATAATCTTTTCGTTGTTATAACTTCAAACAACAAGCTATGATAGCTCAAAGGAATTGCACACCGGTCAACGATGATTTTGCTACCTGAGGAAAAAGACCTCTACAAACCTAATTCGAGTGTGCTGATTCCAAATCTGAAATCAGAATTGTTCCAGAACGTCTAGATTTTGAGTTATGCCCAAGTCAATATTTGGCAAGAAAGCAGGCGCGAGAGCAATTCGCTTGTAAAAGAAATGTGTTCTAAGCTATTAAAATTTAGATTTAGAAATTATCTTTGCATTTGTAGAGATGATTTAACATCCTGAATCAAAATATGACCTAATTGTTTACTCAAACTTCTCCAACTGCAAATATTTGAAGTTAAGATTATCCAGAAATAGGCGATTTTTACTAAGTAACCTCTGGTTGGTTTATAACTATTTCAAGATATGAGAATTTTGTATGAAGTGCTGCAGCCAATATTTAGAATCAATTTTTGAGCTGCTAAGGGCCTACTTTGCCCAATAAAATGTGTTGATAATTTTATATTAACAAATTTGATGAAAAAAATATTCGAAAAATTTATGCTTCCTCCCAGTCTGATTTTGAATGTCCATTTTTAAATGCTAAGGAGAATGTATATGCCCAAAGTTATGTCAAACCTCACTCCACTTCCAGTAGCTCAGACTCTGCAGGGTCTGCTTGATCATCATTAAAGAAGGGGTTATGTGAACCACATAGATTGTTGCAAACTTGATGATTTAATTCACTGCGATTTTTTTTTCTTTTTCTCCAGAAATTGTTGGTTTGAGCAAAACAGTTAAAACCATGTCAAATTTTGGTCACTGGTCTACACAGTGGCTGAGGCTGGCTCTGTGGGCAGTGTAGTTTCATTAGAGTGTGGTATTTGGAATTATATCTGCATTACCTGACCCTTCCAACCAGATCATTCTAATTTCGAATTTATTGCATCTCATTTTCTATCATTTTTTTTTAATATTCTTCATAAAAAATCCAATCATCATAAGAAATTACTTAGATATATTTTCCTTACACCCAGAAACTATAATTTGACAGTAGGAGTTGCAAATTAGCAATTTTCCATTAATGTCAACATTTAAGACCGAAAAAAACAGGCATCCGCCTTAATCAATATTCCCATGTACAACACCACATTACACAGAACCATCACCAAACAAACATTTATGTCAAAGCCCCTTCCTCATCACTATTCCTATGTACAGCAACAATTTGCACATATACAACAACAGCATCACACCGAGTCCTTGCACGCACACAGCAGTGGCGTCACTAGGGGGGGGGCAAGGGGGGCCGGTGCGGGGGCCGGTGCCCCTCCTGAAATTGACCTGGCCCCCCTTAATTTTGAGCTTAAACCCATTGTCCCATAGGACATTGTATGTAACACAGCCCCACCGGTTCAACGGCCTGGCGCCCCCTTGGCCCCCCCCAAAATAAATCCTGGTGACGCCACTGGCACACAGGCATACTAGTATCCATTTTTGAAAGCTGAAAATGCTCTATCAAACACTATCAAACGGGGAATCTGAAAATTTCTATCAAACGAAGAATTGTCAGGTGCCATAATCCCCTATGACACACCTGTAAAACAACTTCAAACTTCACTTTTGAAGGCTGAAAATGCTCTATCAAACGATTGCCAAACGGAGATTCTGAAAATTTCAAGGTCTAAAGCCCCTCTATCATACAACTATCAAAAGACAAGAAACTTCACTTTTGAAAGGCTAAAATGCTGTATCAAACCTCTATCAAACGGGGTTCAGAAATTTTCAATGTTCAAAACACTCTATAACATAACTGTCAAACTAAGTCAAACTTCATTTCTGAAACATGAAAATGCTGTATCACACAACTATCAAACGACATTAAGCTGTACTCTTTTAGGCTGAAAATGCTTGATCAAACGATTATCAAACAAAGAATTGTCAGGTGCCAAAACTGAAATTTTAAAGGTTCAAAATCCTCTATCACACACCTTTCAAACAACATCAAACTTCACTTTTGAAGGCTGAAAATGCTCTATCATACTACTATCAAACAAGGAATTTTCAGTTACCAAAATCCAACTATCCAACAATAACTGTCAAACGACATTAAACTTAACTCTTGTAGGCTGAAAATGCTCTATCAAACAACTATCAAACGGAGATTCTGAAAATTTCACGGTCTAAAACCCTGTATCATACAACTATCAAACGACATAAAACTTCACTTTTGAAGGCTGAAAATGCTCTATCATACTACTATCAAACGAGGAATTTTCAGTTACCAAAATCCAACTATCCAACAATAACTGTCAAACGACATTAAACTTAACTCTTGTAGGCTGAAAATGCTCTATCAAACGACTATCAAACGGAAATTCTGAAAATTTCAGGCTCTAAAACCCTGTATCATACAACTATCAAACGACATCAAACTTCACTTTTGAAGGGTGAAAATGCTCTATCAAACAACTATCAAACGGAGATTCTGAAAATTTCAAGGTCTAAAACCCTGTATCATACAACTATCAAACGACATCAAACTTCACTTTTGAAGGCTGGAAATGCTCTATCAAACAACTATCAAACGGAGATTCTGAAAATTTCAAGGTCTAAAACCCTGTATCATACAACTATCAAACGACATCAAACTTCACTTTTGAAGGCTGAAAATGCTCTATCAAACGACTATCAAACGGAGATTCTGAAAATTTCAAGATCTAAAACCCTGTATCATACAACTATCAAACGACATCAAACTTCACTTTTGAAGGCTGAAAATGCTCTATCAAACAACTATCAAACGGAGATTCTAAAAATTTCAAGGTCTAAAACCCTGTATCATACAACTATCAAACGACATCAAACTTCACTTTTGAAGGCTGAAAATGCTCTATCAAACAACTATCAAACGGAGATTCTGAAAATTTCAAGGTCTAAAACCCTGTATCATACAACTATCAAACGACATCAAACTTCACTTTTGAAGGCTGAAAATGCTCTATCAAACGACTATCAAACGGAGATTCTGAAAATTTCAAGGTCTAAAACCCTGTGTCATACAACTATCAAACGACATCTAACTTTAATCTTGAAGGCACTTCACTTTTGAAAGGCGAAAATGCTCTATCAAACGACTATCAAACGAAGAATTTAAGGTGCCAAAATCCTCTATCACACAACTATCAAACGACATCAAACTTCACTTTTGAAAGGTGAAAATGCTCTATCAAACAACTATCAAACGGAGATTCCGAAAATTTCAAGGTCTAAAACCCTGTGTCATACAACTGTCAAACGACAACAAACTTCACTTTTGAAGGCTGAAAATGCTCTATCAAACGACTATCAAACGAGGAATTTTCAGGTACCAAAATCCTCTATCACACAAGTATCAAACGACATCAAACTTCACTTTTGAAGGCTGAAAATGCTCTATCAAACGACTATCAAACGAGGAATTTTTAGGTATGGCATACCAAAATCCTCTATCAGACAACTATCAAACAACATGAAAGGGTTAACTCTTGAAGGCTGAAAATGCTCTATGAAACGACTATCAAACGGAAATTCTGAAAATTTCAGGCTCTAAAACCCTGTATCATACAACTATCAAACGACAACAAACTTCACTTTTGAAAGGCGAAAATGCTCTATCAAACGACTATCAAACGAAGAATTTTCAGGTGCCAAAATCCTCTATCACACAACTATCAAACGACAACAACTTCACTTTTGAAAGGCGAAAATGCTCTATCAAACGACTGTCAAACGAAGAATTTTCAGGTGCCAAAATCCTCTATCACACAACTATCGAACGACAACGAACTTCACTTTTGAAAGGCCAAAATGCTCTATCAAACGACTATCAAACTGGGCTTCTGAAATTTTAAAGGTTCAAAATCCTCTATTCACACAACTATCAAACGACATTAAACTTTACTCTTGAAGGCTGAAAATGCTCTATCAAATGACTATCAAACGGAGATTCTAAAAAATTTCAAGGTCTAAAACCCTGTATCATACAAAAGGTGAAAATGCTCTATCAAACGGCTATCAAACGGAGATTCTGAAATTTTAAGGTCTAAAACCCTGTATCATACAACCATCAAACGACAACAAACTTCACTTTTGAAAGGTGAAAATGCTGTATCAAACGACTACCAAACGGGGCTTCTGAAATTTTAAAGGTTCAAAATCCTCCATCACACAACTATCAAACGACATTAAACTTTACTCTTGAAGGCTGAAAATGCTCTATCAAATGACTATCAAACGGAGATTCTGAAAATTTCAAGGTCTAAAACCCTGTATTAGATTCAATGGAATGCTAATTGATTGAATGATGAGCGTGTTTGTCTTTGTTGCTAGTGTGAATGTTGTTTGCCTGTGGCTTGTGTCAAGTGTATGTTGTGTTCTGTTTGTGTGCTAATGTGTAACTGTGAAAGCTGTATGTTTCCTTGAAAATGTAACTCAGTTGTGTGTCATTCTGAATGTTATAAGAGAAGTGAAAGGATCTACCTGTATATGAATATGAATGAAATATGTTTGATATGAAGTTGGTGTAGATGGCAAGTTATGATTGTGAGTATGATTTTATATTATGTTTTAAGTATGCATGTTTAGTGTTGGCATAAATGAGTATGAAATGAGTCTTATATGAGCTTAAATGTTTGTACTGTGTTGTATGTCCTGTCCTGTCTGTCCTGTGTTGTCTGTCCTGTCCTGTATGTCCTGTCCTGTATGTCCTGTCTTGTATGTCCTGTCTTGTATGTCCTGTGTGAATGCATGTATGACTGTTGTGTGATTGTGTGTCTTTGTGGATTTTCAGATTCACCTATATTTTGAGTGAATAAATACTCTTAAAACTACACCGGTCTTCACAGTGAATAATCATTGCTGAGGAGTGAGAAGACAGGAATCCAAGAATGGCTGACCAAGAGAAGAAGGAAAGAAGAGTAAAGAAGGCTGCTGTAACCAAGAGTGTCAACAAGCTGACTAGATACATTGCAGAGGCAGATGAAGGGAAAGTTAAGGAAGAAGCTGACAAGTTGAAGGTAGCATTTGAAAAGTTCGAAGAGGCTCATGAGTCGTATCTTGCTCTTCTTGAAGACCTTGATGAGTGTGAAGATAGTGACAAGAATTTTTATGCTACAGAGGCAGATTATGTGAAGGCTCTCAACAATGTTAGAGACTGGTTGGCTGCACGTGCCCCTAATGACCAGAAAGTGTTGGAGGCTAAACCCAAAGTTGAGAATGATTCTGCATCTAGTGACGCTACTACTTTGTTGAGCCTCATGAAGGTTGAAGTCGAGAAATTTGGAGGAGACCCTCTGAAGTTTTATGGATTTAAGGCTATGTTTGAGCAGACTTTTCGTAAGATCACCACAGATGAAAAAATTCTTATGAATCATTTGATGCTTAACACTTGTGGGGATGCGCAGAATCTCATCCGTAAATGTTCTTTCTTGAGTGAAGTGAAGGTGGATATACTAGAGCCATGGAGTTACTCACGAAGCGCTATGGAAATGAACATCTCATCATTGAGAGAGTGATTTCCAGTCTGCGAACGGGAAGATCTGCGCATGAAGCATCCGATATTCAAGCTCTTGCCGATGAAGTTTCTACCGGTCATGCTATCTTGGCTCAGATGGGGAAGCTGAGCGAGGTTGATTGCCATACGTTAATCGGCGAGGTCATCGAAAGACTGCCAGATGCCATTCAGACTCGTTGGACTAGGAAGACCATTGGATCTCTTGAGGAAAAGGGAAGATATTCAAACTTCGAAGAACTCGTAAAGTTCCTATCCATTGAGGCTGACATTGCAAACGATCCCATATATGGACGGTCCAATCAAAGAAAAGGCAAGGCCGACAATCTTAAGATCCAATGGTGGGGAGTGTTAGATTCAATGGAATGCTAATTGATTGAATGATGAGCGTGTTTGTCTTTGTTGCTAGTGTGAATGTTGTTTGCCTGTGGCTTGTGTCAAGTGTATGTTGTGTTCTGTTTGTGTGCTAATGTGTAACTGTGAAAGCTGTATGTTTCCTTGAAAATGTAACTCAGTTGTGTGTCATTCTGAATGTTATAAGAGAAGTGAAAGGATCTACCTGTATATGAATATGAATGAAATACAGTCTGGTGAAACTGAGAACTGCATGCTGCTGCCACCTGGCACAAAAGTTGATTTCCTATGCTACAGCATTGCTGTCCCAAGAAATAGTTCCAATTTCATTGCACATTCACAAAATTTCTATTCAACATTGATGTATACCAGAGTCAGACTCGGCAATCACATTCTCTAAGGAAGTAGACAAGGCCATCAGCACACTCAGAAACAGCCCCGGTGTCTTCCAGACAAAATTGTGTGTGTTCTTCTGGTCCAAAGTTGGTGGACTGCTCGCAGGAGCTCGCTGAATAGCACACTAGTCACTAGGTGGCAACACAAGACAGCATGTGTTCTGATCTGTGGCAATGCAAGAGCAGTCCACTTGTAGACAGAATGAAATATGTTTGATATGAAGTTGGTGTAGATGGCAAGTTATGATTGTGAGTATGATTTTATATTATGTTTTAAGTATGCATGTTTAGTGTTGGCATAAATGAGTATGAAATGAGTCTTATATGAGCTTAAATGTTTGTGCTGTGTTGTATGTCCTGTCCTGTCTGTCCTGTGTTGTCTGTCCTGTCCTGTATGTCCTGTCCTGTATGTCCTGTCTTGTATGTCCTGTCTTGTATGTCCTGCGTGAATGCATGTATGACTGTTGTGTAATTGTGTGTCTTTGTGGATTTTCAGATTCACCTATATTTTGAGTGAATAAATACTCTTAAAACTACACCGGTCTTCACACCCTGTATCATACAACTATCAAGCCACATCAAACTTCACTTTTGAAGGCCGAAAATGCTCTATCAAACGGAGATCCCAGAAGTTGGCTACCTGAAGCTGGTTACTTGGGAGTTACCTGGCAGCTACTTGAAACTTTGGGAAGTTAGCTACTTGAACTGGCTGCAGTTACCTGGCTGCTACTTGAAACTCTTCCTATTTATGGCTGGTGATGGGGCCAGAATCCAACCCTCCTAAAAGCTCCAGAGCTTGGCCGGTGACAAGACCAACTCAGTGGAAGTTAGTTACTTGAACTTGCTACCTGGCAGTTACATGGCAGCTACTTGAAACTTAGTGGAAGTTAGCTACTTGAACTGGCTACCTGGCAGTTACCTGGCAGCTACTTGAAACTTTGGGAAGATAGCTACTTGAACTGGCTACCTGGCAGTTACCTGGCAGCTACTTGAAACTCTTCGAATTTAGGGCTGGTGACGGGGCCGGAATCCAACCCTTCGAAAAGCGGCAGAGCTTGACCGGTGACGGGGCCAACTCAGTGGAAGTTAGCTACTTGAACTGGCTACCTGGCAGTTACCTGGCAGCTATTTGAAACTCAGTGGAAGATCGCTACTTGAATTGGCTACCTGGCAGTTACCTGGCAGCTACTTGAAACTCTTCCCATTTATGGCTGGTGATGGGGCCAGAATCCAACCCTCCGACAAGCAGCAGAGCTTGGCCGGTGACGGGGCCAACTCAGTGGAAGAAAGCTACTTGAACTGGTTACCTGGCAGTTGCCTGGAAGCTACTTGAAACTTTGGGAAGTTAGCTGGTAACTGCCAGGTAACCAGTTCAAGTAGCTATCTTCCACTGAGTTTCAAGTAGCTGCCAGGTAACTGCCAGGTAGCCAGTTCAAGTAGCTATCTTCCACTGAGTTGGCCCTGTCACCGGCCAAGCTCAGCAGCTTTTAGGAGGGTTGGATTCTGGCCCCGTCACCAGCCATGAATGGGAAGTTTCAAGTAGCTGCCAGGTAACTGCCAGGTAGCCAGTTCAAGTAGCTAACTTCCCAAAGTTTCAAGTAGCTGCCAGGCAACTGCCAGGTAACCAGTTCAAGTAGCTTTCTTCCACTGAGTTGGCCCCGTCACCGGCCAAGCTCTGCAGCTTTTCGGAGGGTTGGATTCCGGCCCGTCACCAGCCATAAATGGGAAGAGTTTCAAGTAGCTGCCAGGTAGCCAGTTCAAGTAGTTATAACTTCCACTTAGTTTCAAGTAGCTGCCAGGTTACTGCCAGGTTGTCAGTTCAAGTAGCTATCTTCCACTGAGTTTCGTAGCTGCCAGGTAACTGCCAGGTAGCCAGTTCAAGTAGCTAAATTCCACTGAGTTGGCCCCGTCACCGGCCAAGCTCAGCAGCTTTTAGGAGGGTTGGATTCTGGCCCCGTCACCAGCCATGAATGGGAAGTTTCAAGTAGCTGCCAGGTAACTGCCAGGTAGCCAGTTCAAGTAGCTATCTTCCACTGAGTTTCAAGTAGCTGCCAGGTAACTGCCTGGTAGCCAGTTCAAGTAGCTAACTTCCCAAAGTTTCAAGTAGCTGCCAGGTATCTGCCAGGTAGCCAGTTCAAGTAGCTAACTTCCCAAAGTTGCAAGTATCTGCCAGGTAACTGCCAGGTAGCCACTTCAAGTAGCTAACTTCCCAAAGTTTCAAGTAGCTGCCAGGTAACTGCCAAGTAACCAGCTTCGGCGTTCGATAGAGCATTTTCAGCCTTCAACAGTGAAGTTTGATGTCGTTTGATAGTTGTATGATACAGGGTTTTAGAGCCGGAAATTTTCTGAATCTCCGTTTATAGTCGTTTGATAGAGCATTTTCAGCCTTCAAAAGTGAAGTTTGATGTCGTTTGAAAGTTGTATGTTGCAGGGTTTTAGAGCTTGAAATTTTTACAATCTCCGTTTGGTAGTCGTTTGATAGAGCATTTTCGCCTTTCAAAAGTGAAGTTTCTTGTCGTTTGGTAAGTGCCTGATAGAGGATTTTGGTACTGGAAAATTCCTCGTTTGACAGTTGTTTGATAGAGCATTTTCACCATTCAAAAGTGAAGTTTGTTGTCGTTTGATGGTTGTATGATGCAGGGTTTTAGACCTTGAAATATTCAGAATCTCCATTTGATAGTTGTTTGATAGAGCATTTTGAGCCTTCAAAAGTGAAGTTTGATGTCGTTTGATAGTTGCATGATACAGGGTTTTAGACCTTGAATTTTCAGAATCTCCGTTTGATAGTCGTTTGATAGAGCATTTTCGACTTTCAAAAGTGAAGTTTGATGTCGTTTGATATTTGTATGTTGCAGGGTTTTAGAGCCTGAAAATTCTTCGTTTGATAGAGCATTTTCGCCTTCAAAAGTGAACTTTGTTTTCGTTTGATAGGTGTTTGATAGAGGATTTTGGTACTAGAAAATTCTTCATTTGATAGTCGTTTGATAGAGCATTTTCGCCTTTCAAAAGTGAAGTTTCTTGTCGTTTGATAGATGTATGATACAGGGTTTTAGACCTTGAAATATTCAGAATCTCCATTTGATAGTTGTTTGATAGAGCATTTTCAGCCTTCAAAAGTGAAGTTTGATGTCGTTTGATAGTTGTATGATACAGGGTCTTAGAGCCTGAAATTTTCAGAATCTCCGTTTGATAGAGCATTTTCGCCTTTCAAAAGTGAAGTTTCTTGTCGTTTGATAGTTGTGTGATAGAGGATTTTGGTACCCGAAAATTCTTCGTTTGATAGTCCTTTGATAGAGCATTTCCAGCCTTCAAAAGTGAAGTTTATTGTCGTTTGATAGTTGTATGATACAGGGTTTTAGGGCCTGAAATTTTCAGAATCTCCGTTTGATAGTCGTTTGATAGAGCATTTCCAGCCTTCAAAAGTGAAGTTTGATGTCGTTTGATAGTTGTATGATACAGGGTTTTAGACCTGAAATTTTCAGAATCTCCGTTTGATAGTCGTTTGATAGAGCATTTTCAGCCTTCAAAAGTGAAGTTTGATGTCGTTTGATAGTTGTATGATACAGGGTTTTAGAGCCTGAAATTTTCAGAATCTCCGTTTGATAGTCGTTTGATAGAGCGTTTTCAGCCTTCAAGAGTAAACTTTAATGTCGTTTGATAGTTGTGTGATAGTGGATTTTGGTACTAGAAAATTCTTCGTTTGATAGTCGTTTGATAGAGCATTTTCGGCATTCAAAAGTGAAGTTTGTTGTCGTTTGATAGTTGTATGATACAGGGTTTTAGACCTTGAGATTTCTGAAGCCCCGTTTGATAGGTGTTTGATAGAGCATTTTCTGCCTTCAAAAGTGAAGTTTGATGTCGTTTGATAGATGATGATACATGGTTTTAGAAGATTAAAATTTTCAGAATCTCCGTTTGATAGTCGTTTGACAGAGCATTTTCGCCTTTCAAAAGTGAAGTTTGTTGTCTTTTGATAGTTGAATGATACAGGGTTTCAGACTTTGAAATTTTCAGAATCTCCGTTTGATAGTCGTTTGATAAAGCATTTCTGCCTTTCAAAAGTGAAGTTTGTTGTCGTTTGATAGTTGTATGATACAGGGTTTTAGACCTTGAAATTTTCAGAATCTCCGTTTGATAGTTGTTTGATAGAGCATTTTCAGCCTTCAAAAGTGAAGTTGGATGTCGTTTGATAGTTGTATGATACAGGGTTTTAGAGCCTGAAATTTTCAGAATCTCCGTTTGATAGTCGTTTGATAGAGCATTTTCGCCTTTTAAAAGTGAAGTTTGTTGTCGTTTGATAGTTGTATGATACAGGGTTTTAGACCTTGAAATTTTCAGAATCTCCGTTTGATAGTCGTTTGATAGAGCATTTTCGCCTTTCAAAAGTGAAGTTTGTTGTCGTTTGATAGTTGTATGATACAGGGTTTTAGACCTTGAAATTTTCAGAATCTCCGTTTGATAGTTGTTTGATAGAGCATTTTCAGCCTTCAAGAGTAAACTTTAATGTCGTTTGACAGTTGTGTGATAGAGGATCCTGAACCTTATAAATTTCAGAAGCCCCGTTTGATAGTCGTTTGATAGAGCGTTTTCAGCCTTCAAAAGTGAAGTTTGATGTCGTTTGATAGTTGTATGATACAGGGTTTTAGACCTTGAAATTTTCAGAATCTCCGTTTGATAGTCGTTTGATAGAGCATTTTCGCCTTTCAAAAGTGAAGTTTGTTGTCGTTTGATAGTTGTATGATACAGGGTTTCAGACCTTGAAATTTTCAGAATCTCCGTTTGATAGAGCATTTTCAGCCTTCAAAAGTGAAGTTTGATGTCGTTTGATAGTTGTATGATACAGGGTTTTAGACCTTGAAATTTTCAGAATCTCCGTTTGATAGTCGTTTGATAGAGCATTTTCAGCCTACAAGAGTTAAGTTTAATGTCGTTTGACAGTTATTGTTGGATAGTTGGATTTTGGTAACTGAAAATTCCTCGTTTGATAGTAGTATGATAGAGCATTTTCAGCCTTCAAAAGTGAAGTTTTATGTCGTTTGATAGTTGTATGATACAGGGTTTTAGAGCCTGAAAATTTCTGAATCTCCGTTTGATAGTTGTTTGATAGAGCATTTTCAGCCTACAAGATTAAAGTTTGCTGTCGTTTGACAGTTGTGGGTTGTTGGATAGTTGGATTTTGGTACCTGCAAATTCGTTGTTCGATAGCTGCTTGATAGAGCATTTTCAACCTTCAAAAGTGAAGTTTCTTATCGCTTGATACTTGTATGATACAGGGTTTTAGACCTTGAAATTTTCAGGCTCTCCGTTTGACAGGCGTTTGATAGAGCTTTTTCAGCCTTCAATGGTAAACTTTAATGTCGTTTGATAGTTGTGTGATAGAGGATTTTGAACCTTTAAAATTTCAGAAGCCCCGTTTGATGGTCGTTTGATAGAGCATTTTCACGTTTCAGAAATGAAGTTTGACTTCGTTTAATAGTTGTGTTATAAAGTGTTTTGGATACCTGTTTGATAGTTGTTTGATAGAGCATTTTCAACCTTCAAAAGTGAAGTTTTTAGTCGCTTGATAGTTGTATGATACAGGGTTTTAGACCTTGAAATATTCAGAATCTCTGTTTGATAGTCGTTTGATAGAGCGTTTTTAGCCTTGAAGGGAAAACTTTAATGTCGTTTGACAGTTGTGTGATAGAGGATCTTGAGCCTTTTAAATTTCAGAAGCCCCGTTTGATAGTTGTTTGATGCAGCATTTTCACGTTTCAGAAATGAAGTTTGACTTAGTTTGATAGTTGTTATAAAGTGTTTTTGATATTGAAGATTTCTAAATCCTGTTTGACAGTCATTTGATAGAGCATTTTCACCTTTTAAAAGTGAAGTTCGATGTCGTTTGATCATTGTGTGATACAGGGTTTTAGACCTTGAAATTTTCAGAATCTCCGTTTGATAGTCGTTTGATAGAGCATTTTAAGCCTTCAAAAAAGAAGTTTGATGTTGTTTGATAGTTGTATGACACAGGGTTTTATAAGATTAAAATTTTCAGAATCTCCATTTGATAGTTGTTTGATAGGGCATTTTCACCTTTCAATATTTAACATTGACTGTGTTTGGTAGTTGTGTGATAGTGGATTTTGAAGTTTAAAATTCAGAAGCCGTGTTTGATAGTCGTTTGATACTGCATTTTCACCTTTCTGAAATTAAGTTTGACTTAGTTTGATAGTTGTGTGATGGAGTGTTTTGGACAATGATATTTCTGAATCCCGTTTGATAGTGGTTTGATGCAGTATTTTCACCTTTTAAAAGTGGCACTTTTAAATCAGAAATTCTTCGTTTGACAGTCGTATGATAGAGCATTTTCACATTTCTAAATGTAGTTTATATTGTATGATGGTTTTGGCTATCGAAAATTTGTTAAAGGAACGTTTGATAGTCGTTTGATGAAGCATTTTCAATTTTCAGAATGAGGTTTGATGCCGTTTGATAGTTGTACGATAGAGGATTTTAGACCTTGAAAAATCTTTGTTTGATAAGTGTTTGATACAGCATTTTCATCTTTCACAAGTTGACATTGATAGTTATGTGATAGAGGATTTTGGCACTTGAAAATTTGCTAAAAGCACGCTTGATAGTCATTTCTTAGAGCATTTTCAGTCTTCAGAATGAAGTTTGATGTCATTAGATAGATGTGTGACAGAAACTTCTGTGTTGCATGATAGTGCATTCTATCTTTTAGTAATGAAGTGTATGGTGCGGGATTCTGAACATTGTAACACTTGTTTAGTTATGTTCACTTTCCTTCCCATGGTATTTATATAATTTTTAAGTTGCATGGATACTCTACAGTCACGTTTTCAGAAGCTTGTATGTAAGAAGGTATTTCGCCAAACCACACATGCCAAAAAAAAACGGTCTTAAATGTTGACATGTATCCAATTTTCATATCTCCAAATGGGAATATGTTGAACAATAACAATTTTGCAAAAAGTCGTCCATTTCTTGAGCCTGTCACCCTCAAAATTATGTATCTGGACCTGTCTGATTGAAATATTTTGGCCATTTATTGTTTCAGCATCTTAAATAACTTATGTAAATACTGGGATATGCTTAATTTTCCAGTTTTCAACAGTGCTGAGTGCATTTCTTTTACACGCGAATTGCTCTCACGCCTGATTATTTGCCAAATATTGACATGGCCATAACTAAAAATCTAGACATTCTGGAGAAATCCTGATTTCAGATTTGGAATCAGCATGCTCGAATTAGGTTTATAGAGGTATTTTTCTTAGGTAGCAGACGGAATTTTCTTTTTTTTTACCAGTGTTGTGCAACCGTCTCACTCAATCATTTAAGCTAACTCAAAATTCAGATTTTACAGTGTACCCATTCTTTGCTTCATTTTGACGAATATGGCCAATTTTTCTGTGACAGTCACTTGCACCTGGTCCAGATCAGTCGGCTGAACCTACACCTTGTGTGCAATATGGTCCAACATGTCCCTATAGTGTTATTTGGGTTCAAGTCGAGTGAAGTTGCCATAAACTGCAAATTCTCAATTTTCTAGGTTTTGAATGATTTGTGGTTCCCCACAGGCGTGAGCATGTAGTCACAAATGAATAAAATGTTTCAACTGAATTGTTCTCTAAACTGAGGCACCATTTCCTTTTCCAAAAAAAAGATACACTCTCGACAAAAATGCTGGAATATTTTGAGAATTGTTCAAGTAAATTCTTTTTCAGTCAATATATCCGGCTACATGCTTCACAGAGCTGATTGAGAGATTTTTGTGTGATGGGAGGGTGGCCAGATAGTGTCCGAAAACTGTCTCATGGCCACAAGGACTCAGGGTGAAGGTTTAGTGCCTGTTGGGGTGTCATCCATTATGACGGAAATTTGTGTCTGGTTGTGCAGAATGGAAACGTCCTGGCGGTCTCCTATCTAAGTTTGTTGGAAGAGGAAATGCTACCTAAGTGTAGAGAACACTTCAGTTGAACCATTTTATTCATTTATGACTCTGATCAAGCTTGTAGGGCACCACAAATCCTTCAAAACCTGGAAAATTGAGAAAATTGAGAATTTGCCGTTATTGCCAACTTCACTCGACTTGAACCCAAATAACACTATAGGGACATGTTGGACAATATTGAACACGATATGGAGGTTGAGCCAACTGATCTGGGCCAGGTGCAAGTGACTCTCAATAAAGAATGTCCATATTGGTCAAAAAGAAGCAAAAACAGGTCGGCAGAATCCATGTCAAGTCAAGTGAAGGCCAAGTTCAATGCATGTGGCATTTGACATGATATTGTGTTTTTTTTTGGTAGTACACATCAAGACTAAGTTGACATTTCTTGCATATATTGAAATTTCATGTCTATATAGTTGAGCCACAACACAATTTTTAATGACTTTTTACTAAAAATGATAAATTTTTTCCTGTCACCAAGAGAAAATTTTCAAATAATTCTCAGCCATTAAAAATGGTTTATAATATCATTTAAACATAAATCTTATGTCTGAGGAAAGAAGCGTTGCAATTCCTTACATTGAATCACCAATCTTAGAATTTTGAAGTTCTGACAACTTGAAAATCCAAATTATTCTCGCATTTTGATCAAGTGTATACTATTTAAAATGCAGTTTATTCAAAACCAACCTTGGTTTTATAAAATACTTCTGTAGGAAAGACATTTCAAAATACTACTATGAAACATTCACAAGTTCTGCTGAATAATATGCTTATAACAAACAAAATTCAGATTTTTTCATTTTTTGCCTTATCATACCTTCTACTGTGGAATTAGCTGGTAGTGCCGAAAGCAAGTGTTGCACTTTTTGTCAGCCATAAACATAGGGCCATTATACCATGATAGGTTTGACTAAAAAGCATATACCATATACCAATGGAAAGCTAAGCTGAAGTGCAACAACACAATATCAAACAAGTGAAATTTCCTGCCATGAATCTTTATCACAAAGCAAGTCTGAGCATACATTTTTACGAAATGTAAGCGTTCCACATTTGTTGTCAGTGACAAAGACATGCCTCTAATATCATGATAGTATACATTTACAAATCCTTTCTATAGACCAACAGATACCTAGACTGATGAGCAACAAAATCATATCAAAAAAGTTAACTTTGCATCAACTGGCTGTAATCAAGAAGCATGTAAAGAAGAAAGGTCAGCATAAATATCACAAAATGTGAGAGCGTCACATTTTTTGTCAGTCTCAAAGATAGGGCTCTTATGTCATGACAAGTTGGACTTTATACCATATTCTATACACTAATGGAAAGCCAGGCTCATGAGCATGACAAAAATTCCAACAACAAACTTTCGTCAGGAAGTACAAGAACAAGAGAGGTCCCACAAAATTTTTGCAAAATATAAGACAGCGCTGTTGTCAGTCTTACTTATGCCATCACAGGTTCTGGCTCAATAGCCTCAGCCAATTTAAGTGATATTTTCCGTATAGACAAGGTCATGAGCAATGCATTGGTATATCAAATGTTCCGAAAACGTTTGGATTAATGGTTTACCTGTTGCATCAAAAATCACATTGCACTTTTTAGCTTCACTCGGGACACACCAACTAAGGATTACAAAAGGTGTATTTAAAAAATATAGAAACATCCAATTGCCTTTGTTTTGAATTCATAAGATGCCCAACTAATTAGGGAACAGTAATGCATTGCAAATGTGATCCTAAATTCATCTCTTTTCCTGTATTTGAAAGTTGTATGCAAAAATTTTACATGCAATGTCCAGACGGGACATCAAAAATTTCCCTAACTGCAAGAATGTATCACTCATTATTTCAAGACCAATGACCGACGATCCAATTACTGTTATTCATATGAAAGAAGACATCTTTGCCTTTCATATGATCTATAATACTTGCAAAAAAACTATCAGGGGGCTTAGATATGACCTAAAATGTATGTGCATATTGGTCCAAAACTGAAATTTTACCAACCCACGGCACTGGACCTATATTATATATCTATATACATATATAAAATTCACCTCTTCATAATTCCTTTGTAACGGGTCTTCTCTGTTGTTGCTCAACCTACAGTCATAATATTTTGCCACTCTATCCTATTGTTTCCACAGAGTGTTCTGCATGATTCAAATCTACCATAACTTCCGTGGATTTAATTATATAGAGCTAATTAAAGATTTTATAGTTCCCGCGAATTTCAAATACCCTGCTGCAATGATTCCAGCAGCATCAGCAGCAGCAATGCATTAGCATTGTGCTGCTGCACTAAAACCAGCAGCAACAGCAGCAGCCACATCTCCAGTGTTCACACAGGAGGCATTAAAGGGTAGAGATAGGCAGATTGGTACATAGGTAGATAGACAGATGGAGGTAGTGCCACCGTTATATTATTTAGTCTCTATTAATTGGCTATTGATGGTGCAGCCGTTGAATAATCTTCTCTTCTTTGCTTGGCTGTGGAGGTGGCCGGGATCGTAGGACCCTCTTATCCAACCTGGTTCTTACCCGCTGCGCAATCACAACTCAACATATGTATTTTAGTCCATACATTTTAATATGCAATTAGAATCATGATAATAATTACAATAATCCAATGAATTATCGGAGGCCAGTCTTCATAAAGCAGAAGACTGGCCCCACCGTGCACACAGATTCAGCAGCCTCCCAGTCTGCCTGCTTCTGCCCTTCTGATCTGAGCGGGGGCAACATAGATGGGGTGATGTGGCTACCTGCAATCAGCCAATCGTAGTAGGCCACGACTGCAGATGACCACGTGCTAGGAGTGTGGAGGAGCTGAATCCCAACACGTTAGGGTGCTTTGCGGCTGCGCAAAGACACCAGGGTAACTGTTGCCATGGAAACATGGGGTGAGTTCTACCCCATTGCTATTATTCTAGTTATCTTAACAATTTACACAATAATACTTTATATAATGATACAATGAATGATAGTTAGCAAACAATATTACATATTAAATCATATTACTTAACTTAAATGAGACTATTTGAGGCAGGTGAATGGGCAACCATATGATCCAAACTGGATAACAGATACAGGCAGGTTCATAAGTAAGCAGGTGCGCTACCCAAAGAAAGAGGACACCTCTGAGGTGAAAACCTCAGCGGTGGCATCCCGACCAATCAAGGATTTTTTATAAGATCGGTTGTCTCCGCTTTGAAGACAATGGGCAAAACTTATTCTAGTTCTTTACACAATAATATAATATATTACGATGCTTTTATACAATAATAAAGTTGGAACGCAATTGAAACAGTATCTTACAGATAAAGAGATAAAAGAGATAATAAATTATATGGGATTAATTGAAGTTAACACTGGATAAAAGTTGTGGTGGCATCGATGTGATGGTGAGATGCGACCACTACCACCGGTCAGGCGGAAGGGGGAAGAAAATTATGTTTCCGGGAAATGATAAAGTCACAAAAAGAGTCAGTTTGGTAACAATAACAGTTTGAAAGCCATATAAGGTTGTCAACGTTGGAGTCCGATATGCACAGCACAGCTGTAGGGGCTTTCCCTAGCACATAACACAATAATCAAAACAAAGTAGCAAACAACACAGAAAAATAAGCAAGTAAGCAATATCAGCAAAGTCAAATCATCATCAAAATCATCATCTCATCATAGTCCATCAAATATAAAAGGTACAGGTATGTATAAGTGCTACTTCATAGGTTGAGAAACATATGTCGTGTGACAAGGAGAGCAAAGGTATAAAGGTGCTGCACATAGGCCAGTAGGACTAACTCAAAATATGTAAGGCCGCAAACTGTCATTAAAGAGCACTGACTCAGAGTTAGACGATGACCGAGGTAGGTTGGGCGGTGTTAATGATCCAGTGTGATAGTCCAAAAATCAAAGCGTAATTCAGTCCCGAAAAGATAAATTAATCCGATGGTGCGACATATCCATATGCAAACGGTGGTTTGCATGGCTGCCCAAACGACCGAGAGGCTCAGGGGTTCGGTGCCCTTTGACCCGGGAGTGATGCAGGTGCTGCGCGAGGGGTGCAGCCAGTGTGTAGGTAGGCTGCTGCTGCTGCTAGCGAATCCAGGCGGCTGCTGATGCGAGGGGGCAGCCAGTGTGTAGTTGGGCTGCTGCTGCTGCTAGTGGAATCCGAGCTGCTGCTGATGTCATCGCAGGCTGACTGGGTGGAAGGGTGGTGCCCAGCACAAAATGTATAGCAGGAGTTAGTTGGAATAGTTCAGGAAGTATGATGTAAAATAATCCTGATTGACTGATGTGTCTGTATTATCACAAGTTGAAATACAGTGATAGTCCAAATTTAAGAAGTTGATGTTGTAACAGTTCTGAATGATGATCCAACCAGTTGATTTAATGCACAGCAGGAAGGCCAGGTGTGGAGGAGACCCGATTGTCCACCATGCCACCATTATATGATTTAGTCTCTATTAATTGGCTATTGATGGTGCAGCCGTTGAATAATCTTCTCTTCTTTGCTTGGCTGTGGAGGTGGCCGGGATCGTAGGACCCTCTTATCCAACCTGGTTCTTACCCGCTGCGCAATCACAACTCAACATATGTATTTTAGTCCATACATTTTAATATGCAATTAGAATCATGATAATAATTACAATAATCCAATGAATTATCGGAGGCCAGTCTTCATAAAGCAGAAGACTGGCCCCACCGTGCACACAGATTCAGCAGCCTCCCAGTCTGCCTGCTTCTGCCCTTCTGATCTGAGCGGGGGCAACATAGATGGGGTGATGTGGCTACCTGCAATCAGCCAATCGTAGTAGGCCACGACTGCAGATGACCACGTGCTAGGAGTGTGGAGGAGCTGAATCCCAACACGTTAGGGTGCTTTGCGGCTGCGCAAAGACACCAGGGTAACTGTTGCCATGGAAACATGGGGTGAGTTCTACCCCATTGCTATTATTCTAGTTATCTTAACAATTTACACAATAATACTTTATATAATGATACAATGAATGATAGTTAGCAAACAATATTACATATTAAATCATATTACTTAACTTAAATGAGACTATTTGAGGCAGGTGAATGGGCAACCATATGATCCAAACTGGATAACAGATACAGGCAGGTTCATAAGTAAGCAGGTGCGCTACCCAAAGAAAGAGGACACCTCTGAGGTGAAAACCTCAGCGGTGGCAGTAGATAGTGATGAACAGTTCAATAAAGATAGACAGGCTAATTGCTACATATAGACAGTCTACAGATCTATACATAATTACACTATATATGTAACTTTGTTGTGCGTCGTTTTTCTCGCTCAATTCTTTCTCAATCACCACCAAACTCGGAAGAGCCAAAGCAAATGGCATTCCCCTTTGCAATAAGGAATGTCATCCTCCAAGGCCTAATCATTCCTCTGAAATCTGCCTTCATTTCACACCTTTTCATGAAAAAATCACCTTCACCTGAAATGAACATTCCATCAGGCTCCAGACACTCAGCCAGTGTGTTTCCAACGGAGCATTATAATAAAAAGAACAGACTACATGTACTAGTACGGCTACTGCAACAATAATTTTTGCGCAGCGAATTGAGCACAAAATGGGTCTCCTAAATCTGTGCAGTGATGGCCTCACTATCAACAGTCGACAGTTGGGAATTACGTCAAGTGGCTCCAGCTTCTTATCATAATACAGATACATGGATAGAAAAGGTCATTGATATCGACAACCACTAACATTGAATATTATTATTCCATCGATGTTTTACACCACTTCAGCCAAACTACTGACTGCCCACTTTAATATGAAATTTTGCAAACAGCTTTCCTACACTTACGGCCTACAATAAACTTCCGTGGGTTTCGCCCCTTAAACTTTTCATACTACATTACATGCTTCTTATTAATTCTTGATGAGTATACATCTTTTTCATGTTTCAACTCCCACTTCCCTCATGCATCAAAAGCTGTAGCGCCTCTCTTTCTTACAAATACGCACTTCCTAAACATTCCTAACGTACATAGACAGATACTTTGATTGTCTACTTCACGGGTACTTTGCTAGTTATATATATAAAAGCTTAAGGCATCTCATTCAAAGCATCAAGTGCACCTTATTATTTTATATTTTCAGTTACTTGTTATAACTATTTAAGCCACACATGGTCCACTATTCTGTATCAACAACTAATTGGTCCTCTGAGATCTAAGTCCATGGTCCCTGGTCCTTAACTAAAAAAGCTATATTAGCTTTGAGCTGTTGATCAGACATGAAAGGACAAGAATCTGACAATAGATGATAAGATAGGGACTGATCCAACAAGATTTGACAGGAACAGATCAGACAAGCAACGATCAGACAAGCAAAGGTCGGACAAGTAATCAGACAAGATATACACAGACAAGCAATAAATATATGCAATAACTAGATTATATATCAGACAAGAAAAGGTCAGACAGGAAAGATGAGGCGAGAAATAATCAGGCAAGGACAGATCAGGCAAGCAATAACCAGACAAGGAATAATTGAGCATGCTCTAGATAATCAGACAAGGTAAGGTAAGACAGGCAATGATCATGCAATGATGGTTCAGACAAGTAATTATAAGACATGCAAGGAAAGATCAGACACAAATTTATCTGTCAAATCAGTTTTTGTGTGATTATTTCATGTCTGATCTTTCCAATTTATAAATATTATTTCATTTCTGATCTTCCCTCCATATATTCAAACAGTGTATTTCCCCATGCACATGGCTATTCATCATTCCAATATCATCCTCCGTTTTGTTTGAAGGGGGGCTTTTCTGAAAAACGTCTCCACTGAACTGCCTCTCCCCTATATCATCTTGCTGAAACATCAAAAAATATTATGACAGTAGAACATCCACGTAACAGTTATAACTTTTTATAGGCATATTATAATACCTCATGAACTTGATAAACGTGATAAATAACTTCTTTTTGCCTCTTGCAACAATGCTGAAACATTGATGCACTGCATTATAGCAGTACAGCCATATAATCATCTGTGAAAAAGTGATTGTTATTTTATATCCTAAATATTTGTTTGATTTCAATGAATTTCCCTTGTATAACTCTACCAAAGATCTTTCTCAATATTAATGACTCCTGCAGTCACAACTGCAAGCTACAACAATTGTTCTTTTTTTTTCAAAGAATTTTTATTTTACTTTTCTCCTAAATCTTGATTCTGATTCTACATTGACCTATATGAGATCGAGAAGATGTGTTTTTTTTTAAATTCTTCTTCTTACAAATGGCAACAATTTCTCAAATGATAATTTCTATGACCAGGAGGTGGGGTGTATCAACTAACCTTGCGTAACAACTAGCCTGCCTATCCCCTAGAGGATGAAAGCATTTGGGGAAAAATGCGTAAAGTACTAAAGGATCATTTTACTGAAAATATTAGATTTATTTTTTATTATTGTTTGCACATGATGACAGGATCTTTTCAATTAAACTTTTAACAATCATTTGTAATACTTGTTCAGACATGATGATTTTAAAAAAATTAGAAGAGAACTGCTATGATAAATCTACCTATATATCTACATATCTATCTACCTATCTATCTTTCTAACTATTTATCTGTCTGTCCTTTGGAGTAAGCAGACTCTAATTCCCCAAGGTCCGCCTATCTTTCAAAAAATATTTCAATCCACCTACAATTTCAATCAACCTATCTTTTAATATCTATGTATTTATCTATGGCAGATTTCACGAAAAGTGGTTTCAGAGGGTACCTTAAACTTTCCAACCCTTTTGTTATCCCTCTGTTGCTTCCAGAAGCCAGTAAACCTATTAGTAAGTACATTTGTGAGCTAAAGAATAAATATTAATAAAATGATCCTCAAACAAGTAGCTTTTTGCTCTTAAAAATATATTTTTCTATCCCTCATTATGACAATTTTGGACGAACAAACTTACTGCTCATCAGACGTACTTGTTTTGGCCCTCTCTTGAATCTGCTAAAACCTATTCTGCAAAATGTAATGATATGCAATTGATAAAAAGCATTTTGAAAATTATTTTGGAACCATTTCTAATTGTGTTGGTCATTATAAACTTGGAAAAAATGAAAAATTAAAAAACACTGCTAAAGTAACTCGATTCCGTCACAGGACACTGAGGTTACATCAGCAACTTTTACATGGTGATTTTTCTGTGTTCTTGCCACTCATGCAAATTCCAAACGTGAAATTCTATAATTTAATTGAAAAACATGTATTACTTGCCTATATACATTACCAAAAACATAAAAGACTGGGTGCGGTAGCTGTTTTTTTTTTTTAATGCTAATGTAACTACAATTTTGCAGCATAAAAAATTCTGTCCACCATCATTTATCCTTGTTACATTAGCACAAGGCCATATTTTAAGCTACTCTCATCTGCAATCTAATGATTTTACCCAATGGATTGACACAATAAAAGATTTAGATTTTGGTTTTTTTTTGTCCTGCCAGCTATCCTCAGAAAGAGCACCCTGAGAAAATATGTCTGGCCTTATCAGTATTGTGCTAATGTAACTTGTGGTAAGGACTTCTGCTGCTTTTCGTGAAATCTGCCCTGGATGTATCTATCTATCTATATATCTATCTATCTATCTATCTATCTATCTATCTATCTATCTATCTATCTATCTATCTATCTATCTATCTATCTATCTATCTAATGATCATATTCAGATTTTTGATTTAATGTTTGTCTGTCTCTTTCAGGTGGATTTTCTTCAACCATCAAAAAGAACAGATTTTGTGATGGCCCAGAAGTACCTCTGTACAGCCAGAAGAAAACCAAAAATGAAGCGAAAGCATCAGCAAATATTCATTTAATTCAATTAATTGTAATTTCATAAAAAACCTTGAGTATCCTACTATCCTGTCATATTCATAATAATATCGAATGTATGATTAACTCAATGACGAATGACTGGATATGGTCATGTGTCGTAATGTCGTACAATTTCAGAAATTTTGCATTTGAATAATGATTACATGTACTTTATGTATGTACCATGCTATATTATACACTACTGGAAGGCCTGACTTCTTCTATATCATATTATTTTAAGAAATTCAACTTTATAACAGAATAAGGCTCCTAGCCATAAAAAACCCCAGTAAAACAGGCAATTTTTTGTGTCCCATGTTATGTCAGATTTCAAAAAATATAATAGAAAGTGAGTTTTCATGCCAGTAACAAAAGATATTTTAATCTGGTTGGCTCTGTTGGAGTACCTGATTCCCACTAGAGCTCAAAAAACTTAGATTGTCTATATGACGGCTGCAGTGCCTTCTGTAGATCCTTTAATGCGCAGTGACGTGAACCTGTCCCACTGGCAAAAATAATTCAACACATATTCTTAGATTTAGTATGTGACTATTAACGTGTTGAAGTATTATAAATTCATTGATGTACATAAAGTCTTTTGGAGAGGAGAAAGTATTTTTTGTTGCTTTGAGTAGTAGGAGTACTGTAGGACCATCTTCTAAACTAACTACAATGACAATTTCGTGCGGATACATGGAGTACTTTGAACTTTACAGTAACTTTACTGAAGTAAAGTCGTTTTTTTAAGAAAAATACCTTTGATTACCACTGATTTATATGGTGAATAAAATCAAATAATGACATAAACAACCCTAATTTTGGTGAAATTACTTTAGTATTTGGTTTGAATATAGGATATTTTAGACCTATTTCAGAATTTTTGATGAAAAAAAAAGTTTGGTCAAAAACAGCCATGTAACGCAAATTGTGCGTCCTTGTGACAAGCGACCATATGTACTTAACTAATTATTTTTAACTGAGTTCTTTTTTATATCAAGTGTAAAACAATACCAGATGTCAGCCAGTCAAATGTAATCAAATTGGATATTTAAAATGATTTTTGACATGGATCTTCTGTGATATTTTTAATAAAACAATTGTCTTTGTCCTTTGATTGTGTTCGTCTGAATTGGCAGACATTTTAATTTTTTTTTGGATTCTTATCAAAATTGTCAGTAATGAGAATGAGCCAATAAATGAGCGATCTGAAGCATAGACTGTAGGTTGGTGCTATTTTGCTCTTAATTTGTCAGGACAATGTCTCCAGGTTAAGTCATTGTAATTGAATAAGTTGTTTGTATGGCCTAGTTTAAGGTCCGACCCTGACGTCTGTGGACACTCTTTTTTTCTGCATGGTGCTTCTGGTGCTTGTAGCCAAATGGTCCTTGGTCCAGCCAGGTGTTTGTCTGCATCTCTGAATTTTAGGTTTTTTAGAGACGTCTAAATACACTCCTTTGTTGGAACAGCTTTAATAGCCGATGTGGTCTGGACAATGGTTAGTCTGGATGGCTTACATTTCCGTCGTTTTCAAATGTCTGTAGACACTCCTTTTCTGGTGCTTCCAACCAATGTGTTCAAGGAAGTGGTTTGTCTCGATGGCTTGAGTTTTGGTTTTTTGGAGACGTCTGTAAAGGTCAATTCCAGTGACCATGCAGACAGTCTGGAGAGTTAGCAATTTTTTAAAACTGCTCCAGACATCTGCATCTAGCAGATAGATATATGCATTGTTTCCAGACCGTCAGAGTGTCAGCTACTGCCTAAAGAGGTTGTTTCGATATTGCACAAAAGTGTGGGTTCCAGACTGTTAGCAGATATCTATAGATCTATTTATGACACCAGATCAAAATATATGTTGTGTTATAGATTTCATAGAAGGACACTGACTGACTGAAAACTGTATTGGAGTTAAAATTACAAAAACTATCAATAAAACTGACAGAATTATAATAGACAAAATTTATCAACCCACAGTCTGGGCAGTTTTAGTAAATATGTCAAGCAGCAACTTATCACAAAATGTAATTCTCAATGTATATTAAAAAATAGCTGCTGCCGCAACTGCTACCCTCGTCCACAGATGCTGCTGTTTCAATACAAATTTAATTATCATCAAGTTTTAAAAAAGGTGACCTCTAAGGTCACAGAAGTAGTTCAGGGTCATTCAAGTCAGGAGGCATTGAAGGTCTTGAAGTGATGCACAATCCCTGTGAATTTGGTGATCCATGGTTCAGTACAAATGCATTGATATGAAATTTATTGGTATCTATAGCACTTGCAAGGAAATATTTGGTTGCCAAGCAGCCAGAGTCATTTTTTGGTGATTTGCGGAATAGGGTGAAAATACTATTTTTCTCCTTTTATTTGATGATTTTTCATCAGAGTATCATCAAATATGGCAAATATGTTGAATTCAACATCAGTCTATGGGATGTGGGGGTAGAACTGCAAAAAATTGCATTTTTGAAATATTTTGAGTTCATAACCTTTCTGCGGAAGTCAATTTTCCAACTTTGTTTCATAAATAAAGCTGATCATGCTTCAATAAATTCACTTTTTTGCATGTATTTTGAAATATTTGGTGCCGAGACAGCCTTAGTCATCATTCGGGTGACTTGCGGAAAATGTTGAAAATGTTGTTTTTCTCCTTTTATTTGATGATTTATCATCAGAATTCCATCACATATGGTAAATGTGTTGAATTTAACATCAGTTTAGGGGATTTTAGGGAAAATTGCAACCAAATTCGTCTTTAAGTGATTTGCGGAAGAATGTGAAAATGCTGTTTTTCTCCTTATTTAATGAGTTTTCATCAGAATTTAGTCCAACTTGGTGAATATGTTGAATTTAACACTAGTTTGTGGGATTTTAGCACACTTTTAAAAGTGCAGGACAGTCGATGGGCTTCCTAATTTAACTCAGTGCACCTTATTGTCCTTCAAAATAAAACCTGGGCACTGCTTTGGTGTCTTTCTTCTGAAACACAGAAGGGGAGACTGGGGTAAATTTTGCAATTTTTTGCTCAAGGGTGACTTTCCAAAAAACCAAAGCTGAATCACATGATCTAAAAATCAGATATCAAAATATGATACTTTTGCCATACCAGGATCGTACCAAATTACAGGGCAACTGGGCCATTGGGAAAATTGTGACAGACATTTGAAACGACAATAGTCAAGTGGCACAACTTGACGATTATAATAGGGGGGCTTCTTGCCCGATGGATTGGGTAAGAAGGCCATTTAAAATTTTCTTTAAAAAGGCCTGTAACTCCTTTATTAATATAATATAATAATATAGTATGATTTTATATAGCGCCCATTCCAGATAAATCTGCTCACCGGCGCTCACCATACTGAACGGCAATCATACCAATCATTATAGTGATAACCTCTGGACATGGCTGGAGCGGGGATCGAACCCACGTCCTCATGTGTACAAGGCGGGGATGCTACCCACTGTACCACGGAGCCACTAATATTGGTAGACATTTGTTTCACTAGTTATAAGTAGAGTCAAGTGATCCCTTCCTGACAGAATATGCATTTAAATAATCGACTACAAAAAGTAGGTCGTATTGCTCCTCGAATTTAAGGGGGGCTGCATGCCCCGTGCTACTCTACACCTCCTAACTCCATCCTACCAGAGCCTGTCTGGAGCTATATCATCATATTACAAACATAACGTGCACAAGGCACTTTAAAGCAGACCTTGTGGCATGCAGTGAGAATTTGCCATTAAATCATTAATATGTGATAATAGTGAGAAACTTAGTTATATGTTCCCCCATGAATGTAATTGGGAAATGTATACGGGATTTTTTTGTTGTAATTTGTTGATTGCTATTTGCTAGAGATACCCTTTTTTCTGTATAATTGCATTTGAAAACGTTTTCTTTTTTTGTAATGAATTGCTCAATTAAATATGTGTCAGACAATTATACGTCACACCTTTGCAGAACAATGATATAGCTGTTATGTATTTAGTGCTAGAGAACGTCTTCTGCACATTGTTCATACCTGCAAAGTTTGCTTTATTAAAATCAGATCATTCATCGATGTCACTGTAATTCACAAATAAGAAATTCAGCACAGAAATATGAAGTTATTGGTCCCTAATTGGTAAACAATTGCAATCAGCAGCAATGCACAGGTCACAGTTGACTGCACACTTGCTCAGACCATGCCTTGTTTGGGGAACCCCCTTGGAGATAAGGGGGGGGGGGAATGCATATGATGTCATTCATTGCTACAGCATTGGGTTGAATGGATTTCCCTTGCCAGAGTGTTTATTATGGGATTAACATGTACTAAAAGTTGATCACTTCATGTGGAGGTCGATCACATGATACATGGTAAATGGCATTATGATTGAAGAAGGCAGGCAGCAGAAACTTGACCCACAAGATATGGCAGAATTTCAATCTCATTTGCAGCTCCTCTACGAGGTCTGCCAAAAACCAAATGACTGAGAAACAAGAATGTCAGTCCATGATACTTTAAGTTTTAAACAACAAAAATTAATTTATGAGTGTAAATTTTCATAGGGTTATTTTTGGCAGTTTTTGTTTTTCATGGTGCACAATATTGTTGAGCAAATGTCTATGCATGGGTGGTGATGTCTTCTTTACCCAGTTCTTTATTTCACCTTGTATTGAGCAAGGTCCCCAAAAGTGGGCAGCACAACTTAGCCTGTAACACAACAAACCCAGGTCTCCCCTAAATGCATAACATGTGTCTTAGGATGCAATAGTTAAGAAATTTCCCTTTGTTTTATGTATTATAGGAGCACGCATCTTTTTCTGGTATCACGTGGTATGACATTTGACGAAACAAAATTTGATATTGGTTAGACGTGAGTTAAAATATGATTTTGAGCCGATAGACTTTCAATTTTTGATTGCAATATTGTAATTAAAAGATGTGTGAAAGGAACATCCACCTAAAATAATTCACAGATCACCAAGGAACACACTTTTTTTGTGTTGTTTAGAACATAAAGGGTAACACATTGATATTGCAACAAAACATTAGCATTTTCAACACAAACATCACATTTTTAAGTGGCAGTGACAAGAGCCAAGCGAATTCATTGTATATTTATGCGAGTTTGGTTCGCTTTAGAAAATATTGGCCCAAAAAAGAGTTTAATCTTTTGCATAGGTTTTTCTTTAATATTTTTAAATTCAGCTGCTGAATACTTTAATAATCATTTGTGGTACTCCATAGTAGTTTAAGAAATCGATTAATATTTAATATTTCATTCAAGGATGTACACAATTATTTCCTAGCAAAACCTTGCCAATAGATTTTCTAAAAACTAATGCTTCACTCTTATCACCAGACACATTATTTGAGCCTGTTCTTGTTTGGTGCTAAGGGGGCCACTATTTCATCTGAAGGGGGGGGGGGGGGCTCGGAGGAGTTTTTTTTTAACGAAAAATGTCTTGCTCAGTTTTAATGAAATAAATAAATTCTTTTTGGGCAGTCTTAAAATAAATAATTTCTGCTGGGGGTTTTTCGTCAGAAGGTGATACTCGAATTAGGAATGAATAATCAGGGATTTCACGCTCTTGAAATAATCAATTATGGATGTGTGTTGCCGTGAAATAAATAATTTCCCGTCGAGGAAAACTCCAAGCCCCCCTGATTATTAAATGGTCACCCCCTAATGATATGAGCATTACAAAGCTATTTCAGCTTTGTCTCACAGAACAATAAACAGTATTATATTTTGGAGTTCACCAAATAGTAGGATATGGTAACAATTGTTACTTGAAAGGGCATTATTGGTGACTGGGTTAGAATACACCTACCTACATAAATATTTGAAAATGTCACTCATGAAAAAATAGGTCCTCGACTGTTGACAATAATATGGCATTTTAATGACATACAGTGCCGCCTGTAAGTAAGTGAAACGCATGACATTGTGCCATTGCATCAATGCTAAACATCCTCAGCCAAACTGCTTGTGGAGACATGAATTCTCATCGGATGAAAGGGAAACAAAGTGGGTCATAAGGCCGATGTGTGAGGCAAGTGGGATAAAAATAGCAGCCCATTTTCTTTGCTGTAGTCGGAGTTCGGTATGGGTCAAAGTCTTTGATAAGTAAGTGAACCACCCTTCCCTATGTTTTAACATTGGGCCTGCGTTTCACTTACTTATCAAAGAGTTTGACCCATACCTAACTCCAACTACAGCAAAGAAAATTGGCTGATATTTTTATTGAAAATGCCTCAAATATCGGCCTTTATGACCCAAAATGTTTTCCTCTCATCGGATGAGAATTCGTCCTTCCAGAAGCATTTTGGCTAAGGTTGTTTAACATTGATGCAATGGCACAATATCATGCGTTTCACTTACTTACAGGCGGCACTGTATACATATATAATAAAAATTTCACTAACTTATCGGAAAAATTTGTCCTACATATGTATTGCTAGGTAGCCAAATGTTTAGACACTGTTGCCATGGACACCAAAAATCACCATGTCATTGGAAAGCTGACATTATAAGGATTACAATGAAAGTAAACTTCAGAACATGATTTTCTCGAATTTCAAAAAAGCAATACTAAGGCAAAACTGCATTCTAAAAATAGATTTTAAACTTATGCATTCAATTTCAATGTTAAAAAGAATGTCCTTTTTTAGCAATTTTAAACCAATCTTATGCACTGGTATTATATCCAACATGTGTAACAAATCTAGTGAAATTCTGAAGAGAACCCATCAAATAAATGGAGAAAAACAGCATTTTCACCATTATCGACAAATCATCCAAAAAAGGCATTGTTTGCTTGGCAACCAAATATTTCCATGCTGACGCCGTCACCATGGATACCAACACATTTCATCTCATCAAAAAGCTGACATTGTAAAGATTAAAATGAGTGCAAAATTCATTCAAAATAGTGATTTTCCTGTAAAAGTTAAGCTATATATATATATATATATATATATATATATCAAACAAAGTTAGAAGATTGTCTTTCGCTAATTTGTTACTGCCTCAAAATTTTTCAAAGAATGCACTTTATCGCAGTTTTCCCCCAAATCCCATAAACTGATGTTAAATCAAACGTATTTACCATATGTGATGGAATGCTGAGATTTTAAGGAATACAATGAGTGCATAATTCATGCAAAAATGTTGAATTTCTTGAAGCAGAAGAAGCTATATAATATATTATATATATATATATATAAAAGAAAGAGGAAAAATTGACCTCTGCAAAAAGATTATGAGCTCAAAACATTTTCCAAAAATGCAATTTTTCGCAATTTTCCCCCAAAACCCCTAAACTGATGTTAAATTCAACACATTTGCCATATGTGATGGAATTCTGATGACAAATCATAAAATAAAAGGAGAACAACACCATTTTCTGCAAGTCACCAAAAGCTGACTATGGCTGTCTCGGCACCAAATATTTCAATGCCATTGCCATGGATACCAATAGATTTCATATCATTGAAAAGCTGAGATTGTAAGGATTAAAATGAGTACAAAATACATGCAAAAAAGTGAATTTATTGAAGCATGACCACTGATTGACCAGCTTTATTTTTCAAACAAAGTTGGAAAATTGACTTCGAATTCAACATATTTACAATATTTGATGAAATTCTGATGAAAAATCATCAAATAAAAGGAGAAAAATAGCATTTTCACCTTTTTCCGAATTCAACATATTTACCATATTTGATGAAATTCTGATGAAAAATCATCAAATAAAAGGAGAAAAATAGCATTTTCACCTTTTTCCGCAAATCACCAAAAAATGACTCTGGCTGCTTGGCAACCAAATATTTCCTTGCAAGTGCTATAGATACAAATAAATTTCATACCATTGGAAATCTGAGATTGCAAGGATTAAAATGATCAAAAAACATGATTTTAATGGTTTTCCCACAAAAATGGAGGTCTTGACGTTCTGCCCCACTTTGTGACGTTATGCGATTGGTGCGAGCTTGCCACCCATCAAAAATGGAATCTTTAGACTCTCAGCTTTGAAACAAGCCTAAAATTGTCAATATAGCAGTCGGGGGCAAAACTTGTTAAATAAGCATCATTTTGAGGGTTGGCTCCTGGACTAATAATTGTAATTTGAAATTTACAAATTATAATATATTTGTACTTTGGATTTAACACCCATTCCAGCGGCCATGAGCCAAACTTGAGTGGTAATAAAAAATTCAATGCAATTCGATTCAATTCGTTAGTAATGAACCAGATGTCTGTTATTGTGTAGTACGGACGCTACAGACGTCAGTAAGCACCCTTTTTTTGGTTGGTTTTTTAGCTCCGTAACTGGGGGTTACTGAGGGAAGGCGAGTTTGGTTGAGGACAGCGGAGTTTGGTTGAGGGAAGCGGCGTTTGGTTGAGGGATGGCAAGTTTAGTTCAGGGAAGGTGAGAGTAGTTGAGGGAATTAGATGAGATTATTTGAGGGGTGGCAGAGGTTAAAAGGGGTAATCTGAGGCTAATATTAGTCAACGAGAAGGTGTGGGTGGGGGGGGAGGGTGTATCCTGCCATGAGGCCTTATACTAGCTTCTTCAGGTTAAGGCTGCTCGAATGCAAGAACAACCTCTCTTCTTTTTCACCCTTTCCCCCTCTTTTCCCCTCTTTTCCCCCCTTTTTTCCCCTCTTTTCCCCCCTTTTCCCCCCTTCTGTTCCAATTTCCCAATTTTTCTTTTCCCCCCGGCCCGAGTACTTTATGTACCAGCTTCAAAGAAAACCAGAACCTGTAAGCCTCACATGTGGGCTCCTGGGAAATCTGCAAGACAATAGAAGTCATGCAACCATGGTTTATATGGGACCTGCTGTTGGTAACTGAAGTGCATGTGCATGTACAATGTACAGTTGAATGATCTATATCCATGCAATGATAGACTTCAAGGGAGGAGGTTAGCTCAAATATTATTGGTAGCTTCCAACGTTTGCTAACTGTTTGATTCCAGCTCTGACCAGGGCACTTGGACCAATGTTGGAAAGTAGTTTCAGGGGTTAGCATAGTTGATCTTCAACATCAATCTGACTTCAAATGAGACATTTTTAACCAGTCTATAATGTTATATTTTTGTCAGACAATAGTACAATAAAGTCAACGAAACAAAGATCCTCATTTGCTTAAGATGAATAGAATCTGATAATGGTGCTCATTTCTCAGTCTCTTCGTGTACTTTGTTTGATAGCTCTTGGGAAAATGTACAAAGTAAACTGGAAATCTAAGGGGATATATACAAGACTGAATTAAACAATTAAGCCACGTGGCAGAGAAAGACGAGATAGAGGTGGGTGTACATTATTTATCCTGTTTTGTTCCATTTTTCACTGAAGTACTTGTGACGCACAGTAATAAAATCTGACAATGGTGCTCATTCCTCAGTCTTTTTGTGCTTTTAGTCTGAAAGCTCCTGGGAAAATGTTTAAAGCAAATTTAAATCTAAAGGGGTATATGTATGTAAGGCCAAATTAAACGATTAAGCCACATGGAAGAGAAAGACAAGGTATCTGGGTGTTTTTAGATATACATTTTTACGTCATGTGTTTTGTTCCATTTTGTCAATGAAGTACATGTGATACATTGTACAACCAGCTGCCTTACTTTCATGACAGTTCCAGTTAAGACAGTGATATCTGATGCAAAAACAATGTTTTCTGCTGTAAAATCTTTTGCATGCATTAAGATAGCTGCCATAAAAGTAATGCAGCTTGTTTTACAGTGCAGATGTATGCATTGCCCCTGTGCATGAAAAATGCGCACCAATAACCTCTTATATCCACTAATGACATACAAATGCTCTATCTTTTTTCTTTTTGTTATCCAAGGACAAGGTGGCAGCTACAAATACATGATTTTATATCCTTGCCTTGTCTCAAGGCTCATTCCTATAGTGGATGATCTTCTGATTGTATAAATTCCCTCCTCTGACCCTCGTTTCAGATCGAATAATTTTTCTTGGAAAGCCTAACCTTGCTGAATTTAATCAGGAGGTTGATACCTGTAAAAAATAGCCGATACATGAGATGATCTTGATCTATGGTGGTTTTATGCAGCCAATCTCCAGACAACCTGAGCTTGCAAACGCCACCCATGAGTTAAATAAGTCCGCAGTGCTCTGCAGTGTGAAGAAGGTGATAGTGCAGAGATTATGAAGTGGTAGTTCGCAGTGACTATGAGGGCTTAACATCTATAAATCCTGCGTGAAGAAACCCATACATGAAGTGTCAACCAAAATAATCCGCTTCCCAGAAAATTTCATTTCATTTGTCAACTGAAATTCTGCTGAGTTGCGAAAAGACTCCTTGCATAATACTCAATTTGATTAAACTCCACAGTAAGCAATATCTGTGTAAGAAGTGTAATTTGTTAGTTTTTCAATAACAGGTCAGAAGTGATCCGGCATTTTCTTGTAGAATATCAATTGTAATGACTTAAACCAGTTTGCTGCAGAAGCAACAAAAAATGAGATCACTTATTTTACAGTCCTCGTCATTATTTACGTGGAATCTCTTCTTTTCTATGCTGCTGAACTGTGATGTCAGAGATGACTTCATTCTAGCATTGCAATATATGTAAATTAACTACAAGTTGTGATGGAACTTGCAAACAAATGGGGTAATTATGCAGGATCAGGAGCTTAGAGACCACCAATGATGTAATGTCTATACTTCCTTTCTATATATCACTATATGAATTGTTTAGAAGCTATTTAATGCAAAGGCTCGCCGTAGATGTAAATTTTTGCTGAGAAAATTAAAAGTGTCTATTATTTAATAGTCATTCATGAATTTAAATAATCATGTCAGGTATAATTGGTGATTACAATAGCAGAATTAAGCAGATTTGTGGTTTCAGCTGCATTTATGACATCATTCTGTACATTAATGATGAACGTGGGATGTCTATATTGCATGATTTCCAGTATTTTTGGGAAAGCAAGGACTGTTTGCACTTTGTAAGTTATGATGCCAATGACTTGTCATAATTACAGTTATTTCAATTGTGCATTTGCCAATACAGTTCTATGGACTGGCATTCTGCATGGTGATGGGGGGGGGGAGAAAGAAAAAATAGATAAACTGAAGACTTCTGTGGAGAAAATAATTTGGGTTATACTGCATGTGGTAATGATTTAACCATCATTATTTTAAATAATACCATAATTGATAGATAGATATCTAGATCTATATATATTATATGGTAAGTGGAGCCCTCTAAGCACAGTTCTGGTAGCTCACCATAGATCGATGAAATGGGAGAGAGAAGGATTGAGTTCTCAACTTTTATCCCATGTGAGGGATCTTTTACTTGCCATGTTAAATGAGATTGTTTTACGACAGAAAAGCTTGCCTTGTTATTACACATCTCATATATTAGTGTGCCATTTTCCATGTGAATATATGCAGAGATGATGTCAGTATTCCAATATAGAATACTGACTGCCACAATCTAACAGCTTATTGTGGATTTGTAATGGTGTGATCAGTGTGGGTTCCAAGTGACACAGCTGAAACTGCGAATATACCAACTGTGAAACATTATGCTGATACTGACATCACAAGAGCACTGTGGCAGTTGAAAAGAACATGGCACATTAATATGAGATCTATAATAAAAGAAATTGGTTATAAGACAGAAAAGCTTGCAATCTTGCTGACTCCCTCTTTTCATTTTAGGATTACATGCTGTTTTTAATTAACTATATTTGGTCGCACAACAATAATATTATTATTACTGCTTGTCTTCTTGCTACAAGAATTCACATGTCCTGATGTTATCACAATGTCTCTTTGAGGATGGCAATAAGGGCTTGTTAGCCTGCTTTGTTCTCTTCAATTGGATAGAAGAATGACTCAATTATTTTTGTGGCAGACAGTGTCAAGCCAATAAGAGAACTCCCATCTGATTGTTCTGTCAAATTGAGAGCTACCTAATTAAGCAGGGCAAAATATTACTCTTAAAAGATGAAATATTTCTCAGCATGAAGGATGAAAGGTTTCTTCACATGGATTCAATGAATAAATAATTCATTGACATAAAGCAAGATTCAGGGGTAAGTTTTACTATAATGACATTTACATCACATTAAGTCTGCAGGCAACCCCAATTTGTTGTTATTTGTTTGCCTCATTAACCCATGCAATGTCACAAAGTTTGAAAGCATCCATATTTCTAAAATTATAATTGGTTATCTATAGTTCAAACATGGTCATTTATTAAAGGGGACACAACGGAAGACATTAATGAGGGCATCGCAGGCCCTGTCTTTAACATTGAAGCAAATTGTCAATTTACCATTGGGTGCTTCATTACCTCACAGGCATGAGGTGCAATTCAGTCAGTGGCTGGCTGATGACAATTAACTTGTATGGCATGCTCAGGATAATTATCACATTAACTTGATAGCCAATGATAGGAGTCATTCAAAAAGTAGAATATCTTTTCAAGGTATCTGCAAGCACTCCAAACTCTTTTGATATAAAAACATTGCAAACATTACAGGTGATTGCTGAAATGTCTCAATTTTGCAGAAATGTCTTGACTGACAGGTACTCAAGGATGATGTGATGGGAATTAACCAATCAGGGAAGTGACATGTCAGAGACCTGACACACAAGGACAACCTTTGAGCTGGAGAATCCGAGGAATCTTTGAAAATGTCAATCTGTGACGTCCACGTATCAATCCAACCATTTCAACATCTGACATCATTCTAGGACATCTCATCATAAATGACTTCAAAAATATAAAAAGGTTGTGATTGGGTGTGATTAAAAATCTAAATAACAAGTACAAAAGTAAAGCAACAGAAGTTCCTGGAGGCAAGCCGCTTCAATATTAGAAGGTCTTCGAGCAAAATTAAGCATTGTGCCTGGTAATTTGTCTGTTGAGACAGTTAAGCTTATTCAGTTGGTTCCAGTCCAATATATACAAACCAAATATTTCCAGGGTGTAATTATTAGTGTGCTTTTGGGTTGATGACGTCATCATAACAAACATCCCAGCCAATCAGCGGGGGTGTGGGGGCGACAGCCAACATGTCACACCATTACAACAGTTGTGACGCAATAATTTTAAAGGGTAAAAAGTCTCACTGGAACTTCTTATCCATATATTGGACTAGATCCATTCAGTTTACAACAGTTGCTGTACACTGATGTCTTTCTTTCCTTTGATGAGTGTTTGGATAAGACATTGAAAAGCCGTTTTGAACAAAATGTCTATTGAGCTCCACAGAACAACTGCGTCTATAATAAACCCACAAGTGGTCTGGCTGGCGGAGGAACTCACGAGTGGCGAAGCCTCGAGGATAGTGGATCACAACATTATAGCCTACCTCATGGGCTGTTCCTCGTGGGTTTTCCATGAGGATCACTGCCAAGGGTGGGATATAGCATTTTTACCTTAGAGCAACAAAAACGTGAAAAAGAAAAAAGAAAAGAAAAACATGTATGAGTAATGATGCTTATGTCCACATCCTTTTTTGTGTAGGCCTACCATGTTTGAATGTTCTTCAAAATGATATGAATCTCTTGGGGGAAACGTACAAAAGCTAAAAGGATATCTAAAGGGACATATGAGAATGGAATTAAACAATCAAATGGGATTTGAAAGAGGATAAGAGAGAAAAAAGTTATGTGGGCAGTCGAGTGCATTTCTTATATTTCCTATCTTTGATCAATCGAATTTCTGTTCCACTGTGGTACACGTTAGTGTGCTACATCTATGTCGTGAGCTAGATTTAATCCTAATGTATGCCAGAAAATTGTCCAGGCAGAAGCAGGAAGAACATTTCTTTCCTGAAGAACCCAAAAAGCGAAGTAGCAAGGGATAAATAGTTGAACCATAGTGACTCTACAACACTCTATCTTATGTTGTAGCCTGCAGTCAACAGCAATATATGATATTGTTTCCAAGAGAACCCCATGTAGGGACAGAAGTTTGGCTCTACCCTGCGGTCGTAATTTTATTTTTTCATACATCTAGTGGTTTCATTTTGCTACTTACTTGCAAAATAAAAATGTGTCATTTCTATCAGCACAGCGAGCCCGAATCATCTTTGGGGTTAAAAATGGTGTGATAAGTCAGAAATTGAAAAAGAAATCATATCTCAAAAAATTCCAAACAGATTTCTTTGTTCTTTACATCTGCTTGTTTGTCTGACCTTAAGCTACGTAATGCCGCCAATGGTTATGCTGGGCCATTTTTTTAACCCCAAAGATGGTTTGGGCTCACTGTGTCAGACATTCTGAAGACTATTTATGATGATGCCATGGTCCTCACTCCCTCTATAAACTTTCCAGTATAATCGGACCACTGATCTACAATTCAAAGATAGTCTTATATTGATCAATGTTTCTCTTAAAACTCAACCTTGTTGAATTAATTAAATAGGAGTTTGATACTGATCAAAATGAGCCGATACAAGAGGTGAACCTGATTCATTTTGGATTTATGCAATCTCCAGACGACCTGAGCCTGTTAAATCCACCTAAACAGGCTAATTACAATGGAAATGTTAAAATGGACGGGAAAGCAATAAAAAAGGTGCCTAGTGTGAAATTTTTAGGGGTAATTGTAGATGAACATTTGGACTGGAATTTACATGTTAAATCTGTACTGAATAAATTGGCAGTTGGAAACTACAGTTTGAATATGTCTAAAAATATTTTACCAATTCATGCTAAGCGTTTACTTTATCTCTCAAATGTTCAAAGCCATTTCACTTATGCTTTATCTCCATGGGGTTCTATGATTAGTCAATCTTGTTTAAGAAAAATCAAAGTCATGCAAAACAAAGCAATAAGATCCATTTATAATTTGATAGACAAACTAGCTTTAGACAGTACTATAAGAAAGGTGGACTGCTTGTGTTAGAGGACCAAATCCAATTGTCATTACTTTATATTTCTTTTAGATATGTTAATAATATTTTACCAAATCGTATCGCAAATTTATTTGAAGTTATTAGACATGACAGACATACCAGAAATAGAAACAATATTTTAACGCCTCAACATACATTACAAATATACAACAATAGTTTTCTTGGTAGGGCAAATTTTGGTTATTATTGGCAAATTATATAAAGAACAAGACTAATAGTAAGTCATTTTCTCGATGTTTTCGGAAGCATGTCCTAGACAGCTACAATTAGATAAAACTTATGGATTATATTACTACTTGTAATCTTGATCATGATTATAAAATTCATTAGCTTTTCCACGTGTCTATTAATGTTTAATATTTAATATCAACCATTTTTTCTACTGTTGAAAAGGAGACTATTGACGTTTTGTTATACTAGAAAACAAATTTTTTTATGATAACTGGATAGTTCTGTATATATATATATAGATATAATAAGATTTGAAATGTTTTATGTAATATGATAAGTTAATATAAATGCCAGAAAGTAATCAAATATTGTAAGTCCTAATGAATTGTTTCATTTCTGAGTAACTTTAATTATTGTTATTTATTTATTTATTACTGTTTTTTTTTTTTGATTTGTATTTCATTATTAATCTATGTCAGGGGGTGCATTCACCCTCGGGTTATAGTATATGTATACTCGAATGCACCCCCTTCTTACGCCATTTTGTAATTATAAATAACAGTTGATTATATTTATACTTGTAAACTAAGGTGTAAGAAAAATAAATAAATCTAAATCTTTGCAGCATCAAGCAAAATATATGCCTATACCCTATTAGCGTGCCTTGGCGGTCCAACGTCGGCCCGAAGCTGGTCCGATGCTACTGACGTTGGACCGCAGAGGCATGCTGACAGGGTATTAAATAGTCAGCCGTAGTCTTGCAACAGTTTCAGTGCAACTTTCTTGAAAGTTTTCCTTGCTATGTAAGAATCCTAAATTATCTAAATTATTGTGAGTTATTAGTCTCATTTTAAAAATTAAAGTGCTGTTGGAACTGGTGGTTAGCAAATGACACAATGTAACCATCGCAATGAACAAAAGACTAATCTAATTTTAACATTTATTTACAAAACACTAATTTAATTTTAATATTTATTTTACAAACACTAATCTAATTTTAACATTTATTTTACAAAACACTAATCTAATTTTAACATTTATTTTACAAACACTAATCTAATTTTAACATTTATTTTACCAGCAAAATGTTCATCTGCATTACTACCCACCGACTTTGGTGTAAACAACAAGAGAGTGTCAAGTAGATAACATTTTCTTTCAATGCAGCAATTATATCAGTGTGTATAATTGTCAATGCAACCGAGTGGCAACATTCTGCAGACTTCCAAATTCTTCACATTATTGTAAGTCAACAAAAGAGGAATCTGGAACAATGAAGTTAGCCTTGCTCCTCAACCATTCTTGCTATTTCTATTGTATCATCTCTTGCTATTGTCTTATCTTTCTTGTTTTCTCCTGGCAAGGACAAGAGGGAGCTCTACTGTTGTGTAGCATAAAGAATGATTCCATATAATACCTATACCTCGAACCAATCTACTACAATGCAGTTCAAGAATCACTTCGTATAATGTTCACTAGTGCGATGATTATGTATAATATGAAACATATTTGCCAGTAAACTGCTCCCTGACCACAGTTTGCAAGTTCTTGACACCCATTTGGCCTTCTCTGCAACATTAGTAATGCTTTAGTCAACTTAACAAGGCAATTTATTCGTCAAAAACAAAATCATTTGCATCAATGGCAATGTTTTTCAATGTTTTGCCAACTTTTCATTCTGAACTTTCAATTTTCATTGTGAACTGAAGAAAGTAGAATGTGAAATAAGTTGACTAATTCAGCGGAAACCATCAATGAACTTTTTCAAATAATTTCTATTCTAGTTAATAATGGTGTTGCTCAATCTGAAGGGTTTCAAAAGGAAAGAACTGGCTGCATGGATTTCACACTTTACAGAAATGGAGAAAATTCTCTCTGGATTGTATGCCTCTAACCCATTTTTAATTAATTACATAATCTTTGTGAGTTGCCAACTTAATGCCTAGTTCTCACGGCACGTTACAGAGGTCTTTTGCGGTGGCTGACAGGTATTTCCTGGCAATTTGGATGATATTTTGATAATTTGTGACATCTCGCCAACGTATTTTTTGCATATCGGCGGGTTCCTAGAAATTGGGAGAACTCCGCCATGGATGTCAAAAAAGATTCAGCAGCCAACCGTTCTCTGGTTCTTGCCATGAGAATGGGCCATTATTAAGAAATTGGTTTACATGGTGACTTGAGTCACTTCCCTATGTTTTACAACGAGAATTGATTTTTCCTTAATTTATTGACGGATGAGATAACACAGGGGCAACATCTGATTTAACAAAGTTGAGAAGATCAAGCAATCTTGTTAGATTGATGCTGAAGAAAAAATGGAGGGGGGTGGAGAAAATTTGCAATGTTTGGATTATATACACAGTTGAAAGTTGCGACGACCTTTGTTGAACAATTTGCTCTGAACCATACCAGCCTGAGTAGTCTGAAGCGATTGTGATAAAAAGGAAATATTTGATTTTTGCTCAAAAAAATTTAAACCTAGTGGATGTGGAAGTGAGACACATTCTTCTAAACAGATTCTACATTTTCAGCGATCAATAACTGTCAGTTGATTGATAGCTTCACTGTTCAGTGTCTTCTCAATTTTAGAGCTTTTCTTTGTCACTTCTAGTGCCATATTTTAGAAATTATTTCTCTGGTTGAAATTACTTAAAAGCCCAGGATAGGAATTGTTCATGCTTTTTGAACTAACAACTTGAAGAAAACCTTTTGTTCATTATTATTCGGCTTAGAGAATACTCAAGACAGAGCATCATCTTTTGATTATACATCATCCACATTTTGTGTTTGACTCAAAACTATGGGACCATTCAGAATTTCTGACTAGTCCGGCGGCGGTGAGCTACAACATCGCAGTAGGGTCTGGACAATGTTTTTTTGTTGATTCTATATCTCTGAGATGTGCTCTTTCAGAATCTGAACGATGCCACTCTGTCATCATCGGGCAATCCGCATAATATGCAAATTAAGGTGGCCATTACCAAAAATCTTGTTTTTGACTGTCTCCAGTAACTAGACCATTGCCATAAATGTCACACCAATAGTTTTTGTATAATTGACATATTTAGTCCGCCATCACTGAAAATCTTGTTTCTGACGATATCTCCGAAACTACAGGTGGTATCAAAATAATTTTGGTATCCATCCCCATGTTTTGAGGGTTAAAGAATGAGAGGAAGCCATTCCAGTATACATCATACCAATATTTTGTACTGAACAGGCATATTAGCGAAGGTGCCATGACTGAAAATCCTGTTTCCGACAATATTTTGTTACTACACATGGTATCAAGCACTATTGGTGCCAACAACATGTTTTGAGGGATAAAGGAACATATTAGGTCATATAAATAATGATCAAACAATTATTTTATACTGTATCACACAACAGTCAGTGAAGTTTTGTTGAAAAACCATGAGATACAGGCGAAAACAAGATTTTTGGTATTGGCCGGCTTAATTTGCATATTATGCGGATTGCCCAATGAGTGGCATCGTTCAGATTCTGAAAGATCATATCTCCGAGATATAGAATCAACAAAAAAACGTTGTCCAGACCCTACTGGGGGGAGGGTGGGAGTTTTGCTTGAAATTCCTGTGAAAAACCGATACCCCCTTAAGTTTCATGCGTATTTTTAGTACCCGCCTCCTTGACATACAGAGCAATACAAGAGTTCTTCCCCGTGTCCATGAATCAAACTATCAATGCTATTTCGAATGGGTATGTCATCAATATCTGGAATTACATCACAAGCATTACCTGTTCTACCATTAAAGTCTCCACATAGAATCACAATATCAATTTCATTATGAACATATAATTGCTGAGTCAAGTGATTAAAAAAGTCTACACTATTTTGGCCATAGACTGAGTTTACTGGTGGGAGGTAACAATTATATATAATTATAGAATAATTTGTAACTTTCTCAATAAACAAAATACCTTGAATACCATCTAAATGTTCTTCGACAAATGAGACATCAAAATATTTAAGAACAGAGTCTTTTACAAATTTATGTACCAAATTTTTTTGGGGCTCGTCGATTAGTAGTTTTCCTATTATGTGCAAAAAAGGTATAATTATCAAGAGCTAGAGATTGTTCATCTCCAAGAAACTGAGATAGGAGACAGCCTGGACGTTTAAATACTGCACCACCAGACGCAAATTTCCGTCATAATTGATGACACTCCAAACAGGCACTGAATCACACCGTGAGCCCTTGTGGCCATAAGGCAGTATTCAGACAGTATTTGGCCACCCTCCCATCACAACAAAATCGCTCCATCGGCACTGTGAAACATAAAGCAGGATATATTGACTGAGATGGAATTTACTTGAGAAATTCTTAAAGTATTCCGCCATTTTCGTCAAGAGTGTGCGCTTTTCAGAAGGGGAAATGGTACCTCAGTGTAGAGAACACTCAAGTTGAAACATTTTATTCATTTATGACCATGCTAAAGCTTGTAGGGCATCACAAATCCTTCAACACCTGGAAAATTGAGAAAACTGAGAGTTTGCCGTTATTGGCAATTTCCCCAGATATGAACCAAAATAACACTATAGGCAAATCTTGGACCATATTGCACCCAAGATGGAGGTTCAACCAACTGATCTGGACCTGGTGCAAGTGACTTTCACTGAAGAATGGCTATATCGCTTAAAAAGAAGCAAAAAACAAGTTGATGGAATCCATGTCAAGTCAAGTGAAGGTGGAGGTCAATGCATGTGGAATTCAACATGATATTGTGATGTTTTTTGGTTGTACACATCAAGAATAAGTTGGCATTTTTTGCATACGTTCAAATTTTGTGTCTATGTTGTTGAACTATGATGCAATTTTTGATGATTTTTCACTAAAAATGATCACTTTTTCCGGGTCATTCAAAGAAAATTTTCAAATAATTCTCAGCCACTAAAAATGGTTTATAATATCATTTATACATACATCTAATGTCTGAGGAAAAATTTTTTGCAATTCCTTACATTCAAGCACAAATTTTAGAACTTTGAAGTTCTGACATCTTGAAAATCCAAATTTTTCCAGCATTTTGATCAAGACTGTATAAGCTGTCAGTTCAGAAAGACTACAGAAATGTGGATCTCCACCTCAGGCAATGTGAACTGTCACAGTAAACAAGATCAAGTAACTTTTTACAGCAAATCCTTTACAGTGCACTCGCTTATCTGTCATGTGTCATGATGTGGGAAAAAAAACCTATAAATTGTCAATCTGAGGTGCCAGTGACATGCCACATGTGTTCTTGAGGGGCAGGGCCGAACCCATAGCCTGATGGTTGGGGGGTGTAGTACCCTTGGGCCCCCCTTTCTTGGACCATTTGGGCCCTCCTTGCGGACACAATTAGAAAGTTCGCGAGAGCGCACGTCCTCCGATATGCCCTAAAATTTAGAGTTTTTGGCCCCAGCCGCTATATTGACAATTTTAGGCTCATTTTGAAGCTGAGACTTTAAAGATTCCATTTTGATAGGTGGCAAGCTTGTAGGTACCAATCGCCTAACCAGTGGCGTAGCTAGGAAATTTTCCAGGGGAGGCAAAATATTCAAGTCAGCGATGGAAATGGAACATTTTTGTCGGGGGAGCTATTATCGTTGTCGCTGCAGAGGCGCGCCATCGGCAAAATGCAACGTTTGATGACAATGTAATCATTTCTTTCCTAGCCAGGATGGAGCTAGAGGGGGCGACCGCCCCCCTGCCCCTCCTGTAGCTACGCCACTGCGCCTAACGTCAAAATGCAAGGTACATGCAGAACGTCAAGACCTCCATTTTTGGGGGAAAATTGTGAAAATATAATTTTTTTTGATTATATATGAATTCTCATCAGTATTTGACTAAATTTGGTGCAAATGTTGGATTTAACACCATTTGATGGGATTTGGGGAAAAATTCCTTAAAAGCGCATTTTTGAAATATTTTCAGTTTATAGTCTGTTTGCACAATGCAATTTTTCAACATTGGCTCAATAATGTTTTCCCTGTGACAGGAAAAATGACTATTTTTGCATGAAGCTTGCACTCATTTTCATCCTCACTATCTTTACTGTATGTGAATGCCTAATTTTTGTCCAAGTCAATTCTTCAAGAACATTTCTATCCAAAAATTATATGCAGTAAAAAATTGCAAGCTTCTGTGAACACAAATTTTACCCTGCTGCATCTCAGAAATAGCATTACAAAAGTTCAGCAATTTTCCATGAAACTATGCAGGCCCCTTAATTAGGAGTTGAATTGCAATCTAAATCAGCAATACCTTTGGGGCCTTGGTAAATAAGGCCATCATCTTTTATTGAATCACAATTGATACTATTCGGGACCCTCTAAAATATGTTTGTGGAAGTCAGTTGGGGGGCCCTCTGAAATACATTTCTTGAGTGAGTGAGTGGTGAGTGTTCTGAATTAAATTTCTGTTTAAAATCAGGTTCATTGAGTTACTGACAGGGGGTCCTCTGAAATAAATTTCTTGTGTCAGTGAAGAAGGGGGCCTCTCAAACAAATATCTTGAGTCCATTGGGGCCCTCTGAAATCGATTTCTCAAGTAAGTTGAGGGCCCTCTCACAGAGTGCCCCTCTGTAGTGAATTTCTCGAGTCAGTCAAGGGCCTCTGAAAAAAGTTCTCGATGCAGTTAGGGGGCCCTCTGAAAATTAACAAACTCCTAACATCAGTCATTTTGGCCTTCCGATAGTATATCATAAATTTCATCAGTCTTTGGGGCCCTCTGAAATAAGTTTCTTGACAGTTAGGGGCCCTCTGAAATTGAGATATTGACGATGTGGTACGTTGCTATTTTTGCAGTATATTTTTTGTCCAATCAATATGTTTTAGGTACCTCTATCATGGGCCCCCTCTGGGAAAATACTGGGAGGGGGGGTGTCACACCCCCCCACACCCCCCACTGGGTACGGCCCTCTTGAGGGGTGGAGAGTTGGGTAAAAATACCCTTCAAATCCTGTTAATGCATGACCTGTCAACACTGAGATAAGAGGGTGCATGGTGCAGTGTGTTTTGTTGAAGGCCCCATTGTTTAGAACAAGTCAGGAAAAAGAATTATCACAGACAATAAAAAAGAGCAGTGCATTATTATTGCTTGCAAAAACACTTTAAACAGTTCAAATGGGAAGTATTCAGCCTCCTTTGAAGTAACAGAGCAGAGGTGATGCATAGATCTGCAATTCTGCATCCATGGACCTATGTACAAAATGAATCATTCAATGAGTTGTCACAAGACACAACGCAGCCTGGTAAATTTTAACAAGTCTACAAAACCTTCATACTTTCTCCACTCCATTCATGGTCCCAAGTGAACAAAATTCTTGGCCGCCATGAAAAACAACTGCTGGTTTCAGAGTAAATCACCCAAATTAAAGTGCATTCTGGGACTTTTGGCGATGTCTTTACTTCATGTGTATTGCACTCCCAGCCATGCCATGATACTGGAGTTGTTTGTCGCATTGCCACCAAGTTGTTTACGTGCTTGCACGGTGTTTTTCAATCGTTTTACACACGTTTTCAACGTTTCTCACACGTTTCTCCCACGCTCAGTACGTCCCTCATTCGTTGTATATCAGGCTAAGAAAATGTAAAGAAATATTCAATAAATTTTTCTTAGCCAGGCCTACATTATGTACGCGGTTTGTGCTCGTTCTTTACACGTTTTGCATTCGTTTTTAACAAGTTTTGCACTCGTTTTAAACACGGTATGTGTACGTTTTCTACACAACTGGAATAGCCCTTCTTGTGCTCATGCAAACGTTTCAAGTAAGTTACACACACGTTCCCTCAATCGTCAAGGTGTGACAGCCACTTTAGACCTTTGCCATTTTGGGTTCTTCAGTCAAAAAAGGTGGTGGGCCGTCATATCTCTACTGTTGGCAATTTAAAATTTACTATATGTAATTATTATTGTACTGTGTAGGGCAAAAAAATTAACTGATCACTTTCTTCCATATTGGTTCTTAAAGTCAAGACATTTTATTTTGGCAGTAAGTTTTTAGCCAATAAAAGAATGCATGATTAAGTCTGAGGTTTAATTTTTGGTTTATCAGGGTGAGTACACCATGACCAAGCATGATTTGGACTAAATTTATGTCCTCTGACCCCAAGCTCCATCATACAGGCACTCACAATGCTAAATTACTGCTGCTCTCCAGCACATTTAGAGCTATATTTAGGCTTCTGTTGTGACGTCATCAGCATTGTTGGCTCTATGACATCACTGAAACAATGGTGACGTCACAACAGCAGCAATAGAAGTAGTAGAAGAAAATGGCTTCTTGAGCTGCGTTGACAGCAATGTTATTCTAATGGGACTACCTCAAAACCAGGGCAACAATATGCCAGTACTTCCAAATGTTTATGAAACTGTTCGGTCAAGGTGTCAGGAACAGGAGGAGACAAGTATTTTTGTCAAGAGTAAGGTATGTTTTTAATTATCAGCCAAAAACTTACTGCCAAAATAAAATGTCTTGACTTTAGTAAATCTTACATGTCTCATTTATGGTCTATTTTTCTTGTGATTTCTTTTGGCACGCATTTTGCAAAACTGATGTCAGGGTGAACTGTTTGTCCTCCAATGTGACAGGGCCCTGCAAGCTCCTGTACAATACTAGACCATCTTCCATTGAGCAATTTGGCCCCCCCCCCATCTCAAAGTTTGATTTTTGGTCCAGGTCCTGCTTCAGGATCCAGTAAGCGGGTACCACACAATCCAAAGTTTTTCACAGATAGTTTTTCTCAATTTTTATATCTTTTTGGCATCTTACAAGGCTGTCTCCTTGCCACATAGGCCATTCTACCAAGATTTGTATGTTCCAGCTCATATAAGCAGGCAAGAAGCAAGATGAGAAATAAGGAGTAATGCTGTGTTTGTTATTGAGGTCAATCTGTTCACGGAATATCGAGGTTCCACATGCACTCGTTGTACAACATCAATCAATTGTAAGTTGCTTTTTCATAAGATCTGTAGGGTGAAATTCTGCTGCTGAAAAGATTCTTCCATGGGAACTTTTAGTTTGTTTGGTCAGACTAAAGAATATCTATAAGGAAATTCTTTACTTGAAATTGGGTAACATGTTCCCAGCAGGGTTGGGCACGAGTACATGCCAGGGGCGGACTGGCCCTATGGGCCAGAGGGCAGTGCCCTGGGGCCCACCACCTCAGGGGGGCCCACCAGCAACCTACAAAAAATCTAAATTATCAAAAATGGTGTAAAAGAGGTAAAAATCGAATTCTGGGCCTAAAAAATCTTCGAGACTTGACAAGCATGATAAACAATGAAGTAAGGGGCCCCGCATAGAGGTACCTCTGTGGGGCCCCTCTCTCAATGTCGGATAGGGGAGACCGGGGCTAGTTGTCACAGGAGCAAGTTGTCACCTTATTACTCAGCTACGGATAGTAGCAGCTGCATGGCAATGAAATCAATTTTGATATTTTTTGACACGGGGAATATTTTTGTGATGATATCACAAAAATGTGTAGTCTGTCATGTTCTATGTGAAGATGTTTGAAAATGACAGTTCAAACTCAATTTTTTCACCATTTTCAAATTTTTCATTGTCTTCCAATTTGAGACAATTTTTTGGGAGCTTAAGGGGTTGATTCATGATGGCATTAATCCATAGTCTCCGTGAACAATCTGTCTGTGTTTTCTAACTGGAAACAGAATGTATTCTCTTTTGATTACCGAGATATCGGATTGACTTCATGATCGTGACGAGGATAGGCCGGGGCTAGTTGTCACAGGGGCAAGTTGTCACAATGCTTATAACTTGGCTATAGGTGGCAGTAGTTCTGTCGCTTTTAAATAAATTTCAAGATCTGTTTGTTTGCTAAGCTTTTTGTATGATGTGGTTGAAAGAAAGTATAATCTGTCATGTGATATGTGGACTTCTTAAAAATGACTTTTTCAACTGAAATTTTTCAGTCATTTCATTGTCCTCCAATTTGAGAAGCAATTATCTGGTAGAAATAAGCCCTGATTTATGATGGCATTCATCCAAAGTCTTCGCAACATTTGCATTTTTGTTTTTCAAAAGGAATCCGATGTATTACAAGCTTGGGTTATAGAAAATCTGTCTAGAGATGTTAGATAGGCCGTATGAGTGTGACAACTTGCCCCGGCTTATCCATTTCAGATCGGAGGTATTAAAATCACACTTATTAGAATTAAGATAAGTCAGGGTGATCCTGTAGACTATTAAAACACTGCTTAATAGTGTTCCGATTTCCGTAAAAGCGTCAATTTAATCCAAAAGAGGTTAAAACGGAAACGGCTCTAAATACTGTTAAAATAGGGCTAGAAACACAATTTAAAAACGTTGACATATCATTTAGATGTAGCTGAAAACATTGGTTGAAGTATAGATGCCGTATCTTCAACAACAAGGCCAGAATTAGCCTGCAAGTTACGATGTTTTGATTTGCGCTAAAGGTGTGAAAATTGCAAATGGCGACTATATGATCAAAATTAATCAAAATCAAGTTTAATAGCTATGCCATAATGCTTCAAAAATGATCAATATGTTGCACTAAATGTATAATTATTTAAGACTGATTAATAAAATCATGCACTTTAGTTATGACAACACATGGTAGACTATTCCACAATAATTATTTGGTCAATTCCAAAACTTAAGTTATCAGAGTTACAAAGTGTATAGGTCCTAATTAACAAAAGGCTGCTCACAATGTCATTTTCTTATTTCAAAGTAATTATTTACATACCTGTAGCTGTGAAATAATTAAAAAAATCTTAGAAGGTCCAACAAGACATTTATCTTGTGCAAATAATGATTTTATTTTTCATAATTTAGTTGCTTTTTTGTTTAATTTTGCTCTTTTGCAGCTTCAATTGTACTCGTGATGTACAAACTACGAGTACGAGTACTTTAGCAATGTACTCGAGTACGAGTACAAGTACTGTACTCATGATTTGGCACGAGTACTGAGTACATGCGAGTACTTGGAAAAATGTACTCGAGTACACGAGTACATGTGTACTCGTGCCCAACCCTGGTTCCCAATCCAAGTTGCCCTGCTTCTTTTTGTCAATCCCAGCAAATGTTGCATCAAATGAATATAGTTTTAATGTTCTGATATGAATAATATCTTACATTTGTTCAATGATAGGGAAAGAATGTCTCCTTACTACTCTGTAAATCAACAGTTACATTGCAAAATCATTGGAATTTTCAAATCTGATTTAAGATTTTTTTTTTCGAAAGAAGCAATAAAAGCTTTCACTAGGTAAATCTTAAGATACGCTGATTAGTTTGCAAGGGAGTGCCTGACTTAATTGTGTCAGGAATACTAATCCAAAATTTTTCTTGCGATTTGTGAAAGGCTGTAAACCCCAAAAGTATCACAGTCAGCAGGGGCGGACTGGCGGCATTTTGGGCCCGTGGCAAAATAAGTCAATGGGCCCCTATGCAGTGGCGTAACTGGGGGTTCTCGAGCGGGGGGCACCTGGGGGGCACGTGATTCTCTGGGGCACACCTCTATAGGGGAAGCTTGGGAGAGTTGGGCCACTTTTCACATTCTTGCACCTCCTGCTAACAGTAATGATTATATAAACACGCTTAATGCGTGTATTGTATCTTGAAATATTTCAGAAAAATATCTTTAGGTTTGCATTGATATTTGCCCAAGAACATATGAGCTACAGCCCTGTGAAAATTGGAAAACATTTGGCCCAACTCTCCCCATCAAGTGGGAGACTTGGGCCATTCACGAGGGAGACTTGGGCCATTGCAATATATCAGGTTCAGTAAAGCTGTACTTGAGGCCATAATATTTATAATTAATTATTTTTAACTCTAGTTTGCTGTCAGACTTAAGCCTCGGCCTGGTGGCCCAACTCTCCCCATCTAGACTTCCTGATATCTAATTTTATTAGACCATTAATAATTATTAAGGCCTAAAAATATTCAATCTCTGTAGAAAATTGCTCTAGACAAGTTCTTCTGTCTTAATAAAAATAAATCTCGGTAAATGCAACACATGTGGGGATAGTATTGGCACTGTCCCAACTCTCCCCCATTCCACCATTTTTCTCTAAATCCCAATTATGACAAAACCGGTTGTCTGATAATTTTCCAAAATATGTTAATAACAACTGAATAGTCAAGCCTACCAAGCATGCCATAGAAAATTTTCTCAGTCCTTGTTGTCTGACAGACAATTACCAACTCGTAACATGGCTCAGTTTTTCCTTTTTTCTTCAAAATTTGAATTTTCTTCTCTCTAAAGATCGTGACAAGCAAATTAGCCAGAAATGTTAGATCCATTGAAAGATTTTTATTTTTATAAAATTTTGGTGGCTGCAGCGTTCTCAAAAAATTTTTAGTTTCGTCAAAAATCAGGGTGGCCCAACCCTCCCTGCGGCCCAACTCTCCCAAGCTTCCCCTACTAATTGTGGTTGGAAAGTTCATATGGGGGGCGCACCTGGGGGAGCACAGGTCCAATATGGGGGGGCCTGTGCTCCCCCCGCGTGCCCCCCCCCATAGGGACGCCACTGCCCCTATGTCCCTGCTGGCAGCGTTATTTTCAAATGTTAAATAATTGCGTAAATTATTATTAGACTAGGGCCCCGAAGTGAGTAGATCTTATCTCTTATTAGTCAATTTGATTGCATCCCACAGAGGTAAACCGGATGGCTTAGCTTTGTTCCTTTGCATTTTCTTGAAATTTTATTTTTTGGACACCTTGCATGGGCCCCCCTGAGTAGATGGGCCCGTGGCAGCTGCCACTCTGCCACATAGGCCAGTCCGCCCCTGACAGCCAGAATCTCAGTCTGTATTGAAATTTCACATTTTATTGCACAGCTTTTGCAACTATTGTTTTTATGACTCATGAATATGTTAATTACTTTGATGTATCTTATTTGCCCCAGGTAAACTCTTCGGTAATCTTGAACATTTAATACTAAGCATCCATTTCTTGATTTCAAAAAGGCTTTCGACACCATTGACCACAATATTTTGCTACAAAAATTAGAGAAATATGGCATCAGAGGAATTCCCTTATCTTGGCTTAAAAGTTATCTATTTAATCTTAACAGTATGTGATGTTTAATAATTTCCATTCTTCCCATTTACCAATCACTTGTGGTGTTCCTCAAGGTTCAATTTTGGGACCTATTCTATTTCTCTTATATATTAATGATTTACCTAATGTCTCTTCAATTACTATTCCTCTTCTATTTGCTGATGACTCAAACCTTTTTTTGAAGGAAAATTTTTTACTAATATCGATAGATAATTCTATTAATATGGAATTATCCAAAATTTATGAATGGATCCTTTCTAATAAATTATCTCTAAACATTGATAAAACAAACTTTATGCTCTTTAGACCGCGAAACAAAAGAATTGATATAAACAATAATCTCATAATTAATAACAAAAATATATCTTTAGTTAATACAGTGAAATTTCTTGGTATTCATTTAGACTCTCATATATCTTGGCAATGACATCTAAGCTACATTAGAAAGAAAATATGTAAAGGTTATGGGATCATAAATAAAGTTAAGAACTGTTTAACAAAAATACCTTAAATACACTTTATTACTGTTTTATTTATCCCTACTTAACATACTGCATAGAAATTTGGGGAAGCGCTGCTACTGTTTATCTGGACCCTTTATTTAAGATACAAAAAAAATTCATAGAATTATTTCGAACTCCCATTATTTAGCCAATACAGCTGAATTATTCACTCAGTATTCTATTCTTCCTTTATCCAAGTTATATGTTTATCATGTTCTCTTGTTTTTGCATAAGATTGACCATAAATTACTCCCGCCATTATTCTCGAATATGTTTTCCTATAATACATCTATACATAGGCACAATACTAGATCATTTAACAACTTCCATACTCCAAGCATGCGCTTAACCACGTGTCAGAAATCTTTGAAATTTATGGGTGTTAAAATATGGAATTATTTCATTTCTTTGATCATTAATTGCCTTGTTTTAAACTCATTTAAAAAAAAGACCATATAAAATATTCAATTATTAATAACCTACCCGATTTTCTGTAAACTATTTCCTTTTTACCCTCGGCAATGTATACATTGCCGACGGGTATTGTAGTTACTTTGGGAAAATTTGTCCGTCCCGCGGGCGGGCAGGCGGGCGTGTGGGCGGGCGTACGGATAACGGGCGTCCCACTTGTGTATTGGGCAGTACTCCAAAACTATGACATGAATATTTTTCATTTTTGGTACATTATTGTATCATTTATCCTAGGTGTGCCTTTTAGGGGTCTAATCCACATGCAAATTCTGTGCATTTTCCCATATAAATACATCCCAACTTTAAAATCTTCACATCAATGGAAAATATGCAAAATGCTTGAACCAGCGTTTGAATCCTCTGATTCTTGTCAGTTTCCCTATAATGTTTGACGGAGAAATTAAAGTATGGTAGCCTGCATAACAAAATATGCAAATAACTCATAATCAGTCCAGACCCCTGTGGTATAACTTCAAGTTTACCATTATCACATCCTTAGGACTGGTGTAGCCTTCAACGCGTACAATTTTTTTTTTCGGGGGGGGGGGGGGTTCATTACTCCAACAGACCTTCTCTCCCTCATTTGTTGTTTAAAAGGTTCCACATTTTTGTGGTTGGAGGGGAGTAAAATGAAATTTTAAAAATGAGGTCCTTTAGTTATAAAAAATGCCGCTGTTTCTGTTATTAAAATATTCCCATTTTGATTAGTAACTTTTCACCCATCCCTCCAGATATCTGCAGAAAGACACTGAGCTATATATATATATTTCATTGAAATGTTTAAAAGCAACATTGACCTAGAGCTACCTAATTTTTGACCTCTGGACATGGGGTCATTGGTTGAAGAAAACAAATCCCATTCTACCCTTTGGCCTATATTTGGGTAGGTCATTAAAATAACATTTTCAGTTCCTCTCCTAGATGTAGAAGTTTCACCCCCTCAAACTGGGGATACTAGAAACAGCAGTAATGTTCAAGTGACCCAATATTCCAAATTCACAACATTTTCAACCAAACCTCCTACAATTTGTTTTGGGGGAGGGGGTGGGAGGGGTGCTGCATATTATAGTACTAAATACTGAAAATTGATTAAAGATAGTAAAAAATCCATAAAACGGCAAAGCAAATTAACATTTTATCACACAAGGATATAACAACTTGAGCCAGTGACTCCTAATTTTAGATGAATAAACAATACTTGTGTAACATTGCGACCATTTAGCAAGATTGGCAGAACCCATAATGGAAAGTTTTAGTTTGGATAATTCTCCTATAGCTTCCAATATCCTATGAATGATAGGTGGGTGTTAAACAAAGGCGTATAATGTTTTTTTTTTTAATGACTGAAAAAGTATCTTAGAAAAACATGTGTATTATGTCATATGTCAATGTTGGAAACACAGTAGTACTAGTAATACTTTGTAAACCTCCAAATCCTGTATCGGTCAAGCAAACAACAACAAACACTGTATACTGCAGTCTGTTGAGTCATGTAATTGAAATTCTTATCTATAGGGTGTTGATCATGCAATATATCATTATGCCATACAAAGTACTCAATAACAATGCAAAGTAGCTCTGCCTTTTATTATGGGTAATTCTAGTAGCTCATATTTAGATAACTGGCAAGGGCTTAACTTTTACTAAATATTCATTTAACATGAATTACATGATAGCTGCCATGATCTAACAAACTAATCAGCTATAGTATAATAATAGTCCGGGCAACTGGTGGAATGACCCACCACAAATTGCAATAGTTTTGTGTCATATACCATTTGAAAGCTTACATCTTCCTCTATAACATATCAAAAGTTTACCAAAATATATTTAGTGGAAGACCCTTTTTCGGATGTGGGAACATTTTCAGGCAGTGCGGAAAGAGGCTTCGTGGTAAAATGACGTAAAGTACATAATAAATTTCAAATATCAAATGAAAACGATCCAGATTCCATTTAAAAGTAATGATCTGTTTTCAAATATGTGCTACATAATATATTGAGTGATCTGTAATGTCATTTAGAATAAATAAAACAATAAATATGCAGTACTGCTGTCGCTGCCACAATCCCGGAAAATATTCATGCTGTCACTTTCATCAAGATGCAGTAAACCCTTTCTTCTGAAATTCACACATTGCAGTGAAATGCCTTGTGGGTCAGGTCATATCTTCTTTGAATAATCCCTTTTTTGGTGGAGACAACTAATAATACATCCATTCTCATGCCCTCCTTAGAAATAAGTGGTCTGCAATTGTTATAATTATGTATCACCAGCAGAAAAATAACTCTTAATTAATAATGTGGGGATGAGGATATTCATCTGTTGACGTGCATCAATACTCCAGATTGCGGTTTGGAATCTTGCACTAAAGGCTTGCCACTGTCACTTGATTAGCCAACGAGTCTGCTCATCTGTATTTATGAATCTCTATAGATGTAATTATGTCTACTTGGTGTGAAATACTTGTTCTTCAAAGTTATCTCTTCTGCATCTTTTACAATTTAATCTTTCTCAGGCTTCTATCACAAAACAAAATTTAATGTGACCTCGTTAGAAGAAAATATGACTAATTAGGGTAATATTTCCTAATTACACCCACTTTTTTCACATTTCTGTATAACTTAGTGTTTCTGATGCTGCTGGGTGTCAAGAACTTTAGTTATAGTGGAGTTCCATCAAACATAAGGTAATTTAAAACCAGTAATATGCTCCGTTTTATCTGAACTTACATGCTCACGGAGCTTAACGAAGATACCTCCAGAAAAGTGCCTTCCACTAATTATTTTTTGGTAAACTTTTGATATGTTATCCCTGGGTGGTCCAGGATTCATAATATATATGGTTAAAAACTACTGCAATTTGTGGTGGGTTACCCCCCATATGACCACCAGTTGCCCGGACTAAATGTACCATTCTATGACAAATGACAATTAAAAATCCTGCAGTAAATATTTTCCTGTCAACATGAATCAATGCTAAACGCCAGAGACAACAATTTCAGAGTCACCAAATTTTGACCCTTACAGAGTTTTTCACCATGAACAAATAAGCAGCTTATAAACTGACTTCACCCAAGCTGTAACCTAGTAACCTCCTTATCCCATGTCTCCCATAAATGTCTAGTCAACTTTTTCTGTACTCAGTATAGTATTTTGCAACAAAGTGTGATCATTATGTGTGTAAGATTGTGATTTAACCATCTTACTACAGCACAAACTAAAGCAAATTGTTGATTTTTAAAATACTTTTTCTAAGCACTCTAAAAAATCTGGGGAGAAAATCGGTTTTTTAGATTCAAAATGTTTTTTTGAAAAACCAAATTTCAATGCAAAAACCAACATGGATTTTTGAAAAAATCCACGTTGGTTTTTTTGCATTGAAATTTGGTTTTTCAAAAAACCATTTTGAATCTAAAAAACCCATTTTGTCTGGAATTTTTTAGAGTGAGGACTATTCGCTGCTCAGGAATGACTGTAGTTTGGAAGATTATTTTAATGCCAAACGAAGAACATTATGCAGGATTACAATGACTATTTTGGTGCTAAAGATATCGTCTTCAGGAAAAGCATCAAATAACTAAAAAAAAAACCTTTTGTCATATTTATAGCACTGTTTTGTTTGGAGGTCTAAAGTCCAACAATGATCTTTAAAAAAGTGTTTTATATATTTATAAAGAAACAAAGTTGCTGATAAGTCAGGAGGAACATTAGATAGACAGATAGATAGATAGGTAGATGGACAGATGGGTAGATAGGTAGGTAGGTTTTTAGATGCATGGATAGATAGATAGATAGATAGATAGATAGATAGATAGATAGATAGAGAGATAGATAGAAAGATAGATAGATAGATAGATAGATAGATAGATAGATAGATAGATAGACAGATAGATAGATAGAATGATTGATTCGTTGTATGATTGATTTATAAAATCATAACTAGATAATCTTTATTAATAAGGGTTAAACATATAAAGTTTAAAGTTTTCTTCCACTGGGTCCACCTATTAGTAAATGCTCAAATAAAACAAGTAGAAAACAAATTCTTCACCTAAAGGAGAAGGGCTGGTCGGGGGTGTTATGAGTAAATCATAGATGTTATAAAACTAACTTTGATAAAAAAATGAAGTGTTTCAAAGGCGTGCATATCATAAGAATGAGATGAAGGAAAGAAGGGAAAGGAAATGGAAGAAAGGGAAGGAAGGAAAGGATGCAAATGATGAAACGAAAGTAACGGAAAGGATGAAAAGGTCAAAAGAAAGGAAAGGAAGGGAGTGAAGGAATAGAAAGGAAGAAGGAAAGTTCTTCCTTTTCTACCCAAAAGAGTATTGGGTTATCAAAGAAGGCAATACACTTTTGAAATACATTCCATGGATATCTATTACAAAAATTTGTGTCACAATGAAATTTAAGAATTGTAAAACTTTTCGAGACTTTTTGTAAGCTGCCACTAGCACGTGGTCAATGTAGGCCTAAACATGCGGAAAATCGGAAAATCACGCATGACCATCGGCTGACATCTTGAGGATGTATGGTTGGTGACCTCGTGTAACTTTTCTGAAAAGTCCCCTTCTGTGAAATGACTCAGGCAGTGTGCCTGCTCCCATGGCAACAGCTGTTCCAGAAAGCCTATTTTTAGCCATTACTCCAAGTATTTTTGTTCACTGACCCAAAAGTTGGGAGACTAGAAATTGCCCATTATATCATTTAAAAGAGAGTGGTTGGCCAACATTAGTGTTGAAAGATAGTGAAATAGATGATTAAAAGGCAAATGTAATGAGTGAAAATTGTGGAATGCAAATTATGTAAGTTGACCCCTTTCACACTCACAGTTCGATAGGACTGAGATTGTAAGACAGCAATACCAATGGAGGAGTATATAATTTCTTCCTGCAGTTCTGCAAAAAAACTGCAGAATTCTGCAGTTCTGCAAAAAACTGCAGAATTCTGCAGGAAACTGCAGAATTCTGCAGGAAACTGCAGAATTCTGCAGGAAGCTGCAGAATTCTGCAGGAAGCTGCAGAATTCTGCAGTTCTACAAAAAAACTGCAGAATTCTGTAGTTTCAAAAAAAACTCTGCAGGAAGCTGCAGAATTCCGCAGTTCTGCAGCTCCCTGCATGATTTCTGAACCTCTGTTACTTCCTGCAGTTTATTGCAATGCATCTTCAAAGTTCAGACCTCTCTGACATGGGGCTTGCCGCTACCAAGGAAACGTGGTTTGGGGGATTGTTGTATGAGGGATCGCGGTTTTTGGTAGTCCTCTGTCTCGGCAGCATTTCTGAAACGTTTCTGCAGCCAAATCTGTAATTCTGCAGGAGATATGCAACCTGGGAGGTTTTATGCAGCTCTGCAGAAAACTCTGCAGGAACCTGCAGAATTCTGCAGTTCTGCAGCTAACTGCATGATTTCTGAACCTCTGTTACTTCCTCCAGTGTGGCGAGTTCCTCCGTGGCCTAATGGTTAAGAGTGCTTGTTTGCACAACCACTGGCTCTGAGGGCGTGGGTTCGAATCCCACCCCGGAACTCAATTTAGTCCGAGCCCATGGGACATTAAATGGAGGCGGGTTGTATCCAGTGTTCTATGCTGGGGCAACTGAAAGACCCTGGGCATCCCTGAATTAATAGGGTATGTACCAGACTCACAGTCTTCTCATCTCATCATCATACGGCGATCGCCTGCCTCTATATAGCCCACTAAGGTGCTGCTGAGGCGTAAAACACAAACAAACAAACAAAACAAACTTCCTCCAGTGTATTGCATCTGTACAGTTCAGACCTCTTTGACATTGGGCTTGCCGCTACCAAGGAAACATTGATTTGGGGGGTTGTGGTTTGGGGGGGGGGGGTCGGGGTTTTGGTAGTCCTCTGTCATTGCAGCGTTTCTGAAAAGGTTCTGCAGCAAAATCTGTAATCCTGTAGGAGATATGCAGTCTGGGAGGTTTTATGCAGTTCTGCAAAAAACTGCAGAATTCTGCAGAAAACTGCAGAATTCTGCAGAAAACTGCAGAATTCTGCAGTTCTACAAAAAACTGCAGAATTCTGCAAAAAACTGCAGAATTCTGCAAAAAACTGCAGAATTCTGCAGGAAACTGCAGAATTCTGCAGTTCTGCAAAAAAAACTGCAGAATTCTGCAGTTCCAAAAAAATCTGCAGAATTCTGCAGTTTCAAAAAAAGCTAACTGCATGATTTCTGAACCTCTGTTACTTCCTCCAGTGTATTGCATCTGTACAGTTCAGACCTCTTTGACATTGGGCTTGCCGCTACCAAAGAAACATTGATTTGGGGGGTTGGTTTGGGGGGTTGTGGTGTAGTGGGGTCGGGGTTTTGGTAGTCCTCTGTCATTGCAGCGTTTCTGAAAAGTTTCTGCAGCAAAATCTGTAATCCTGTAGGAGATATGCAGCCTGGGAGGTTTTATGCAGTTCTGCAAAAAACTGCAGAATTCCACAAAAAATTGCAGAATTCTGCAGTTTCAAAAGAATCTGCAGGAAGCTGCAGAATTCTGCAGTTCTGTAGCAAATTTTTCAGTTCTACCAGGTAGCAGTTTTTACATATTTACAGAATCATTACTCCTGAAAGGAGGTTCGTCTGAAATCAAAAGACGGGAATTCACTTGAAGAAGAAGAAGAAGGATTGACATTTTTGCGAGCACACAGATCGCCGAAAAAAGTGCCGTACGGCAAAAAGAAACAACGACGGACAAAGACTCACTGCTGTATTAAATAGACCTGGTTACCAAGTACCTGAAACTTTTTTCGGAATGAAATTTGGTTGAGAATTGACCGAGCAGAGAGGAAAAATGTCCATGGAAGTTTATTTTGATAGAGCACTGTCAGCAGTTTATAAAATGACATTTTTGCGAGCTGACCAATCGCCGAAAAACGGGTCGTACGGAAAAAAAAAACAACGACGGACAAAGACTGACTATTGTACTAAATAGACCTGGTTGCAGAGTATCTGAAACTTTTTTCGGAATGAAATTTGGTTGAGAATTGACCGAGCAGAGAGGAAAAATGTCCATGGAAGTTTATTTTGATAGAGCACTGTCAGCAGTTTATAAATTGACATTTTTGCAAGCTGACCGATCGCCGAAAAACGGGGCGTACGGCAAAAAGAAACATCGACGGACAAAGACTGACTGTTGTATTAAATAGACCTGGTTGCAGAGTATCTGAAACTTTTTTCGGAATGAAATTTGGTTGAGAATTGACCGAGCAGCGAGGCAAAACGTCCATGGAAGTTTATTTTGATAGCAGTTTGTAAAATGACATTTTTGCGACCCCACTTGTTTCCTCACAGTTCTCATTCTTGTATAGGTATTCATGGAGCTGCAGAACTGCAGAATTTTTTGCAGAACTGCAGAACTGCAGAATTTTTTGCAGAACTGCAGAATTCTGGCAGAATTCTGCAGTTTTCTGCAGAATTCTGCAGTTTCCTACAGAACTGCAGAATTTTTTGCAGAACTGCAGAATTCTGTAGTTTTCTGCAGAATTCTGCAGTTTCTATTGCAGAATATGCAGGTGCAGGAAGAAATTTAAGTGTACTGTACCAATGGCAGGTAGTAGTAATTACAGGCCAATGATAGTACAATGGCAAAGCCACATGGAAGGATGGTGATCATAGAGGTGAGGAAGTATTGGAGTAATGAATCAGTAAATACCATTTGATCATTGTTGATGGCAATGAACCTGAAGAGGTTGGTGGCAGAATTTGCAATTTACTGGACTATGAAAATGGAATTTGAGCTTGCAGGTGGCCCCCTCTGGTAGGAAAGGGTGGAACATCACGGCAATGTGATGAGATACTGCTGCTAGCATGATTCATTGTTGACTGATAGTGATTTAATATGATTTGGTTGACATACAGAGTGGAAAATAGAAGTATGGATAAGATAGAAAAGAATGGGTGAACATTTTTTTGACTGGGGTGCACTGTACTGGCCAGTGGTATGACATGTGTCAATCCTCCTCAAATATGCATATCATGCACTCCTGGTGGTGAGAATGAGGGTGGACTCAAAAATTAAGAGAAAGCAGTAAAATAGCACAAATTGCTGATCATGCAAAGCATTTAATGTTTGAAGAAGACGTTAAGTGCAGGGAATGTCCAGGGAAGGTGTCTATAGCTGTTAACGGAGATGGTCATGTGACATGATGTGTAACTCAAATGTTGGGAGATGCTAAGCCTGTCTGGCCCAGTCAGAACAGGATCATCAGTGAGGCAAGAGCTTATAAATACTATATATATAGGTAAGCAACTTACTTGTAATTATTTAGTTTGTGCAATACTCTGTTTGAAAAGCTGGTGTGGGTTGTGTGTGTTGTCTTTTCAATTAGTTCTTAGCACTTACACTGCTGGACAAAAGTTTGAAACAGCTTGTTGTATTGCTATTAGATCTGTATTGAACTTCATTCACAAAACTACCCCTGGGTGGGTGGATCATTAATTTGACCAAAAGAAAATGTGTCTTGGTAAGAAGAATGATGTTGTATATATATATGATTTTGTACAAATAGTACAGTATGTTATGTAATGAAGAGTTGCATTGACATTTAAAAATTTAGACGTTTTCCCCCAACTTATATCCTGCAACAATAGTTACCTACCCAATGTTACAAGGGGTTGCCAATTTAATGTCTCATCCGAATGACACCCAGCTGGGATTTTGCTCATGAAGGGCCTCTGATAGGAAAAAAAACAAATGGCGGCTATGTGATAAAATCAAAATAGTGTATCATTGAAGTGCTTCAAGTATGATCAATATATATATGTTTTATTGAATTGATAACTATTTGAGACTTGATTACAAAAAATAGACATTGTACTTATATAAATGACAGTATGTAGCAGACTACTTCACTGGCTGGGTCACTAGGACCTGTGTTTGACAGCAGTTTCAATCCTTCCTCGTCGACTGTGTCTCCCTTTTGTTATATATTCCTTATCATATTGCCTAAATACAGGATATAAAGCCCCAATCATCCATCCATCTATCCCTGAGACCACAAAATAATCATTCAGTGGCTGGATAAGTCTGTCTAGACAAGACAGCTCCACCCAGATAAGTTGAAAACTCAGAAGGAGTTTTTATATCAAGTAGACCTGATACCTTGCACGGTGGCTGAATCATGCCATTGTAGATTAAGAACTAGTCTGTCTTATGTGGGAGCAGCTGCAGTTATGATATTGCTCACTGTAAGTATATCGAGGATTTGTGTAGTTTAGTGTTGGGGAGAGGGGGCCACAGGGGTAGGTTGGCACATTCTTTTTTGTGGGAAGCTGAAGTGGAGTACAGAAATGTGATGTCAAGACATTTAGTGTTATTACAGATCTCGTATTAAAGTTTTTCAGGATAAGGGAACTAAGGTGGTTACTAAGACATGAAACACCCACTTATGAGCTACTTAGGTACTAACACTAGTAGCCATGGCCCCTTAAATGGGTCCTTACAGCACATTTGGCTACTTATGACAACTGTAAGGCACCTAAGAATCCACTAACAGCCAAACATAAGTACTTATGGGTACTTATGTTAGTTCCATCCACTTGCAGAGCATGAAGTCTACTAAGAATGTCCCCTAAGAAGGATTACAGAAGTGAGAATGCCTGAGGTGAAAATCCTTTGTTTGACAAACTTTGCAGATTTCATTTCGCATTGGTTCATCAAGCCCATACTGAGGAAAACACACCAGTTAACTGACTTGCATTGTTTTACCAACACATACATAATCTTGATAAAACTGACAAATCAAGAAGGGCAGCAGCAAACCCACGACTGCCCAGTTCTGTTGCTGGAACAATATGATGGAGCATGAGCCATAAATTTTTGTAGGGACCATCTCAGATCTGTGTTATAAGCTCCAAATGAGGAATGATTTGACAGTGGAGGTCCCTAACTAAAGGGGCAAAAATAATCAGCCAAGTGATACTTGTCATCAATTTATGTGTACTGCATTGGTGGAGCTTCTTGAGTTTCTGGAGGGGGCCACTAGGAAGTTGGCCTTGCAGATATACTTTTCCTATAGCAGGAGTACCCTCCAAATTTACCTCCAATATTAGGAGGCTACTCATGCTACAGCAAAGGTAACTGTGACTACAATTTACGAATCAAGTATATATTTGCCCCTCTTTATGCTCAGTAGCTCCTTCACTGCATGACCTTGGGAGCTGTCATGGTTGAGTGATTGGGGACCATATCCAAAGCACACCTGGAGCATAATACATTGTGGACCATATCCAAAGCACACCTGGAGCATAATATTATCCCATAGAAAAAAAAAAAAAAAAATTATATAGCCTAAGTGTATAAACATTTGAGACAACATAAGACAAGTGATAAAAGAAAACACTGTATGAGAACATTAGATATTCAACTTCTCACAAACTGGCCAGTCTAAAAGTGTCATAATCCAAATATTATGCAAGCCACAATTAGTTTGTTATAATGGAAATAGAAATTTCATGTTCATGACAAAGAATGTAAAAGGGCTTCTCATTGCTTGGTTTGCTGTCTATGTTAATAACACCTGTAATTAGGCATGCCTAATAATGATGTAACATGTATTAGGTTTGTCATATCACACATTCACAGTGGTACATTGGAGGTATCGATGCAACTACACATACATAAAACATTATTTGAACATTTGGAAAATAAAACATGTGTTTGAAGAAACCTCAGGTCCCTACAATTCTTTTTTTAAAGAATTTCTTGTTCTGTAAGAAAATACCTTGATACACATGCCAAAGTTTCAGATATGTACAATCAAACTGTTTATTGGAAGGATGTTGGATGAGAGGGTGGGGTCTAGACCAAAACATAATTACTTGATTTTCAGTGCCTCTAAATCAATACAATTGGTTTGAATTGAAAAAAATTATGATTGAGATAGATAATCTTCCAAAACCAAAAAAATTAAATTGTACTGTAAATGCTGCATGCATTCCAGAATTTTCTCACTAGGGGAGACTGGGGCAAGTTGTAACTTTTATAAACCATCATTAATTTGAAACTAAATCAGGCAGATGATTCCCTAATTTGATACATGAAGCTAGCGTTGGAGGTTCGCGACCTGCCTCCATTGATGGTCATATTCTGATGGTGTGGGCCTTGGCGCAGTCTCAGCTGCACCAGACAAAAATGTCACTTTGGATTGTGAAAATTCTGTACTCAAAATTTATAGATGAAACTTACAATCGGTCAGTGTTGAATTAGCAACATAAATGTCTCCGGCCCCATGTAACTTATAATTTAACATGTTTAACTGATATGTTGTCAGAATTGTGAGTAACACTTAAGCTGTAATTTGAGTAACATTGTCCCCAAACCAATTTTGGAGTGACTGGTGGCATGATATGATACATTTAGACAACCAATAAATTGTGTCAATATAAGATACTAAAACAAACCAGTTATATGCTGCAAATGAAAAATGTGCGAATGAAGTGGAAAATTTTTGAAGGTCACATGACCAAGCGGTCATGTGACTGGAGGAGTGAGGGAGCATTCATTTAACACAGATTAAAATTTTATTTAATCAACCATTAAAAAAAGGGGGATCAACCAACCTGACTAATCCAGTGATAAACCTTACAGCAACACAGGGTTCAGATGTGCAACCTAGAACTCTTTGTGAAGGTTCACCATTATCTCCTTAATTATTGTGTCCCATTGTTTTAATTGCTTCACGAAGTAAGTTTTTTAAATAGAAAATCAGCCCAAGGCAAAAACGACACAACTTACCTAAGTCTCCCCTACTTTTTTTTTTTTTAGTAAAAATTTGAATAACACACTACTGCACATGTATCAGGCCCCACTGAAAAATGTTAGAAATATCCATTCCACAATATTTATGTTAATGTACATGTTTGAAGAAGGAGGATGCATACACCAAACTCATGGTGTTAACAGAAGGCCTAGGTTTAACAATATGCATATTTTATGGTCTTATAACGATCGATTAAGTTTGATTTTTGTGTACGTAATTTAAAGCTTTGCCGAAGGTTTAAATGCTCATATTTGCTGTAATGTATGTAAACCTTGTCACATTGCATTGTGGGTTTGCTCAAGCGCAGTCTATGCTTGCACACAATCTTGTCTTTGTTTATTTCACACATTAGGATATTTTTATTTAATCTCAATATTATGACTAACACAGAAACTTTGCAATGAAATTATATAAAAGCTGAGAAAAACAGTTCTGTAATCCCTCTAAGGAACCTCCACCAAGAATAAGTAAAGGTTATTCACCACGGGAGAGGGAATATGTGATTTATCACCCGAGGCCTTTAGACCGAGGTGTGATAAACACATATTCCTGATCCCATGGTGAATAACTGGCTTATACTGTGAGACAAACACTCAAACACTCAAACATGAAAGGATAACTGGACAACAAAGAATATGGGAATTATTCCCCTGAAATACTGGCATGTGATTGGCTGACAGAGGTGTCGAATGGTATAAGGGGCCTTGGTGTCTTAGTAGCCAGCTAAGTTCCCTTATCCTGAAAAACTTCACTAGTGTGCCATGTTCTTTTCAACTGCCACAGTGCTCTTGTGATGTCAGTATCAGCATAATGATATCACAGTTGGTATATTCGCAGTTTCAGCTGTGTCACTTGGAACCCATGCTGATCACACTATTACAAATACTCTAATAAACTGTTAGATTGTTGCTCAACATTGATTATTCAGTTTGATGTTATGAATAAATCCAAAAGTTACAATATATCCATCCAGCTATATATAATGCATGGATTTTGTGTATAACTGCTATCAGTTTTAGCACTTTTACAACAAAACAAATTCATTCACTCTCACATTCATTTGTTGGCCTGAGAGGTTATCATCCTGCTCTGTCTTGGCAAAAATAATATACTTATGAACCATTCAGAATTTAAGACCTAAGGGGCGGGGGAGTTTTATGTTTATTTGATGATCGAATTCTTAGCCTCCTTGTCTGGCCTTTTCCCAAATTTTTGGGGAGCAACTACCCCCCCCCCCATTTCTCGTCCTCTGGTATGTCCATGCAACACCGCCACGTTCACTTCTGAAAAATCTCCCCATCATCCCCATTCCAGTCATCGATTCTGAACAGTTTCTTTAGTGCAGATCGACCTAAAAGGCCGAAAAGCCACAAGGTGCTGCCCTCTATGACAAATTTCACAACAGGACACCATGAATGTCCATGATGGATCAAGCAAGTGGCTCAAACATATCAGTTTCACCTGCTCCAACTGAATCAAACAACCATACCAATGAATGCAGCATTAATCAATTGTCATTCACACTTAGCCCATACGCTGGACTTGTTGGCAGCAGTTGGAATCAACACTCAAGCTTGGAGTGCCAATAGTGATGTCAGTATTGCAATACTGACATCATCTGGGCATATATTCACATGGAACATGGCACACTTATACGAGATCTGTAATAATGATGAGACGCTTCAGCGAAATCAACAATCTTGGATGTCATGAGAGGGTGACCATTTCTTTTCCAGTGGTGGGGGGGATTTGGAGTTTTCCTCGGTGGGTATTTATTTATTTAACAGTAACGGCAGCAGTAATTACTCAATTTGAGTGCGCTAAGTTGCCAAATATTCTTTCCTAAAACAAACATCATCTTGTTAAGAAATACCCCTACCAGAAATTATTTATTTCAAGACTGGCCAAAAAATTCCAAGCCCCCGTCCCTTGATATCAAATGGTTGCCCCCTAATATACAATGTTATATCTACTGTGTAGCACTTTCTAATGCTTGAGCGTTGTGGAGCCGAAAAGCTGTTTTTCGATAAAATTAATAAATGTGTGCATCAGTAACTGATGGCCTGACTGGGTTCATTAATAGTTGATAAGCTTTGTAAATAGGTTAACTTAAAGGATGCTATGTATCACAAAGATGATTTTCTTAGTTTTCCTTGAAATCATCAAAAAAAGATAAGCTGGGGCAGCAACTTAAACCAAGCCAACATCATTAAATAATTCAATTGAATGATACTGTATGCTGTAGGGACTGTACAATTTTAGATGTTACATGTATAAGGGGCATAGAGATGAGGAAGTGGTATTTTGAGTAGGGTTAAATGGGGACAGATGGGCCATCCTCTCAACTCCACATCAAAAACGTTTTGTAACATCTAATTTGCATTTATAGTATTACTTATCACATATATGAATACCATATTGATGACTAATCGATAAGTTATAGCACAAGTTTGGGCAAAATGAAATTTTCAATATCTAAGGTAATTTTTTAGTGACTCAGAAAAAGTTTAATATCTCAAATGTGTGTAGACTCGAGGCACTTTATTTCCTCTGACGATTTTCCTAAATATTGGTGGCAATTTAAACACTAAATTCTAGGAACAAGAACCATATTTCACCAAAAAAGAGTTTAACTGAAAGCTTTTGGGGACCGATGGGCCACTCAAACATGGGGACTGATGAGCTAATATTTCTGCAGATTTCTAAAGGTGGCGTATTGGCATGGGGCTGGATATTAAAGTCAGTTAGGGGAAAAAAGCACAATAGAACTTCAGTTTGCATCTATAAATGTTAAGTTTCGACTTGAAGGAATGCCCTAAAATTTACAGTGATGGGTTTGCCTTATAGTAACATTTGGCTTGAAACATAAATGGTGAAAATTAAAAATATTCACAGAAATCTCAAATTTTCAATCTAGTTAGTATTTGGGCAATAATAAACATAATGACCCTGCTAGACATCGATGAAACCTTGAGTTTAAATTAATTTTTTTACCAAAATATAACCTGAATGAAGGGTTATTGATGAAATTTATTGTTTGATTCCAGATTTCTCCTGCAGGTGGCATCTAGTACAGTGATCAATCGAAAAATTCACTTTTAAAAAATCTAAATGGACAGAAATGATTTATTGATGGAGAAAAAATTAATGATGTACTAATTTTTTGATGTTCATAAACAAATTTGAGGTATTTTGCAAGATTTTTATGGTCACGGTGGTAGCCAAACTTCTGTGTAGACCAAATATCAAATAATTGTTTTCTGCTAAGTGAACCAATCATTTTGGATTTCCCAATACAGTTTCTAATACATCTGTTCATGTTCTGCTAAAATATCATATCAGGAGATTTATTATAACTACAAAAAAAGTAACTTGTTGGTGAAAATTTAGCTTTTTTTCAAAATGTGAAATCTGGGCATATCTATATTTTTTCAATCAATCTCCTATTATCCTACACACTCAGATGGAACAACAAAAACATCTTGGAACCAAATTTCGAATTCTTCATCCACCCTTTGGCAAGTTATTAACATGGTCCATCAGCTAAAAAGGTGCAAGGTATGAATCCTGTATCTGATGCAGATTTGCCTCCATTTTTAATAATTTGTCAAGCGGCCCATTGGTCTCCACTCTCCCCTAACAGTGTTCACACTTCCACTCAAATAGTATGCAGGGTTAACCCTGGACTCAAATACTGAGCATTGTTTTCATGCGTAAAAACATATGTGCTTTCCAAACAACTTAAGCAAGTAAAAACAGGTTAACACAAATCAAATGAATCTTTACATTGCTCTGATGTGAGGTTTTGTTCTTACACACACATTTGAGGTCAAACTTTCAAAAGAATTTATTTCAGGACTATTTCAGGACATTTATCTTCAGACAAAACAACATGATCCCTTTATAAAACTTTTATCAGTTTGTAATTTTGTAAATCTAACACCCATGCTTATGCTGTGTATCTGACATGGACTGTAAGTTGTTGCCAGCATATTACACACAATTGGATCCTGGATAATATTATACTTGGACCCTGGATTTCCACAAATCCTGTTCAATATATGTAATGTTTCATTAGGTCAATTCCACTGTGACTTTGGGACATTTAATGTATTTTCCACCTTAATTGGGGTCAAGAGTTATTATAAGGAAGAAGAGGAAGGTTTTGTTGTTGTAAGATTTTGTTGTTGTGACCATAAAGTTGCAAAAACTTATAAAAACATTCCCAGAATTTGATTCTTATTTTTGATATGAGGCATAGGCGTATCGGAGGGGGGGGCAGGAGGGCGATCGCCCCCCCCCCCAAAAGTTTGGGAAACAGTAAGATTCGGGCAAAAAGTCTAAAAAATTTGGGCAGATGATTAAATAAAAACTACTGAAAATTAATGACTTCCAGGCAATTAAACTTGAAATGTTTATAAGTTTAGATCGTGAATGTCACTTGCCCCCCAAAAAATTGTGCGTGCCGTACGCCTATAGATGATATGAGGTCAAATATGCTCTTGTGACTGATGGGACGTTTTTGACCACCGTTTTTTGTGAGTACTGAACTTGTAATTACTATCTCAGTTCACATGTCATACCTTATTGTCATAGTGCATTGTAATTGTATTGAGATAAGCTTTAAAATCAGGCCCAAATTTAGACTGTTGGCTCAATGGTTCTCCAGCAGTAGGGGAGAGCGGGGCACAGTGAGACACTTTTTTTATTTTCAAGTGTTCCAAAATGTTGGCAGTAACGAGTTAAATGAGATCAGGTCTACATTATAGGTAATGACGTTGGGTATATTGTCAAGTAGTTTCAGGTTCCTACCTTTTACAGGTTTGGAGAAATTTTGAGTTATGTCCATGCTCGTTAAGTGTCTCACTGTGCCCCGTGTGCGGGGCACAGTGAGACAGCAGGCGGGGCACAGTGAGACAGGGCATCTGCTGCCATAACCGCCGATCCTCAGGACCTGCAGAATTGTTCCATCAATTGTTGCTACAGAAGCTAGTGTACTGTTATAAAAGCAGCTGGCTAGGTGATTTTTTAGGTCCGTTTTTGAGCATGTTTCGAAACTTCATCGCACAGGACACATGCACGACTTATTTAACCTGCCGCACCTGTTACATACTAATCAAAATTCATTCTGGTGCTTCTCTTTGAATATGACTCACTAAAATCAGGAGTTTATAGCAGGCATTTTGTTTTTAATAGTGAATTGTAAGCTATGCCTTACATTCAGGTCGTTTCGAGTGTATTTTACCATGTCTCACTCTGCCTCGCCTCCAGCTGTCTTACTGTGCCCCACTCAGCTCTCTTTACAAAATTTTTGAATCCTGCGGACCAGATGCCTGTATTGTTGTTCATTATCTCACTAAACTAAGGCAAATAATCAAGGTTTGAATTCCTGGCAATTGATTTGAGTTATACCATTTTTCTTGGGAATTATAACAAAAAGTCGTTTAGCAAAATTATTTACTTTTATCAGCCAAAAACCTAAATATTGAAATTCCGCTCTCGATATGCGTGTAGGCATTCCGGATATAGGTCAGACTCTCACTTACTTACTTTTTGTACTATACAAAAGAGGGTTGATCTGTAAACAGTACCAGCTAGACGCTACAGGATTTGTCTCACTGTGCCCGCGGTCTCACTGTGCCCCGCTCTCCCCTACCTCACTCATTTTGTGACTGATGGGACACCTCTTTGTGACTGATGGGACAGTATCTCAAAAGTATTTAATAAAAGTCTTTTGATTCAAATTATTGATGAAAAATAAGGTTAAGGTAGCACTATGATCCATCAGAAAAGTGTATATTGTCACTGTAATACATTTTACTGGTTTAATATAGCAAATTTTGTAATACAACAACATGCGATATTGTTATATTTGCAGTAATATATAAAACAAATTTGACCTTAACTTCCTAAAACATGAAGGTATTTTACATTTAAAAGCATATAATAGTGATTTTTCTTACACAGGAATATAAGGTTGTTATATTGGCCTATTCATACCTTTCACTCAGTTGCATTTATCAATTGAGCATCTCTAGCTGATGATACACTTTAGCACCGTATGTGGTAAAGGTGGATGACCGAGTCTCATCCTGTATGTATGTAATGGGTAGACTAATTAGGACACGAGACAAGTCCCATGGATCAAATTGAATTGGCTAGAACTGAGTTTGGATCTGGGTCCCATGCAGTGATCGACAGGTCAGGGTGCTTCCAACTGAGCAGACTAACCAACTTACAACATTAAAATCTACACTGAAATAAGGGAACTCACTTTAGTCCGAGCCAATGGGACATTAAATGGAGGCGGGTTGTATCCAGTGTTCTATGCTGGGGCAACTGAAAGACCCTGGGCATCCCTGAATTAATAGGGTATGTTCCAGACTCACAGTCTTCTCATCTCATCATCATACGGCGATCGCCTGCCTCAATATAGCCCACTAAGGTGCTGCAGAGGCGTAAAACACAAACAACAAACAAACAACACTGAAATAATTATTGCTCCGGCATGAAAACTTGATTTAGGCCTATTCTATGCTGTACCACATGGTATCTTTGACTGATTCGAGTCTGTACAATTCTTTCAGACATTATGAAACACTTGGTAGTTTTCATTATTAACTAGCATGTACCCGTGATAAATTGCAGTCACAGAGGTGCACGAATTTGGAGCAAAGATGGTTTTAAAATTAAGAGATAAAAAAAGATATATGCTGGTGAAGGAAACATTTTGAAATTAGGCTGTGTATAAATGAAGAAAGTTATTAAATCAGCGACTGTCACATAAGTGGCAATCTGTGGATGACTTACGGATTTGACCCTACATTATTAATTGGGGTATTTATGCAGCAATGGACAGGGATGACCCTTGTGGACAATTTCCTTTGAGGAACGTTGGCCTAGAAGGAAGCATTAAACCTCCCATTCACATGGGACCCAACATTACAAAACTACGCATTTTGTCGACACCTGATCACGAGATTATTACGTACGTATAACGTAAATAACACGTATTTCTCCAACCCCCCATGTTGAAGAAATGGTCAGTATACGCCTCTGGGACATAATCAAAAGAAATAATCAAACTTCTCAAGAAATTAATTTCTCAAGATATCAAGATTTTTTAATATCTCAGGAAGACAGGCCTATTTTTTTCCCCCCATTTCTCTGACCAGACACTTACCAGCCAATTTCCATCAATTTCTCACAATCTCAGCAGGGTCGGACAGAGCAAGTCTGAAAACCAGAGTTATTTAGCAAGACCCATGAAGATTATGAAACTGAAACAAGGAGTTGACATAAAAGTCATATTTAGCTTTTATTTATATAGATTTAAATTTTACATGATTGATTCAGACAACGACTAGTTAAAAAAAAGACATTTAATTCTATAATTAGAATAGAGTTTGTGCACCTTTTCATTCTATAGAGTATACCTATTGTAGTTGTATATGGAATTGTGGCTTCTTTTGTTATCACTTTTTTTTTAAATCACTGACAGACACACAGTTGCCATTGTACTCCAACACAATGGTTGGTTAAACAGAAGTCCTGCCATCCTTGAAATATATTGCATTATAATTAGTAATCTTAAAACCAAAACTGCAATTAAAAAATGAGAAATTATATTGACTTTTATTTATTTTTCAACAAAATTGATTGTACTGTTGTATCAAGTTGTGGCTTCTCTTAATTGTTATTGTGCTTCTTGATTGTTCAAAGCAATTAAGTGAACAAACGAGCAACCATTCACTTCAGAGCCTACATTGTCCTTTGATTGTCGATGATTAAGGAAATTATTTTATTGCACTTCCAATATCTTTCTGCCAATTCTTGGGATATATATTTTGGAATCATCATTCTAATATAGGCCTCCTAAATTTCTTAAAGTTTGATAATATCAAAGTTGCAAATGTTCATTGGTGAAATTAAATAATAAAACCAAACCAAACATGAAATTGAAAGTTTTAATGAATTTTTTGTCTTTTACAAGAAATTAACATTAACATTGACTGCGCAAATGCACCTCAAAACTGCTGGGGACTGTACATGTTAAAGTCCAGGAAAACAAACCATCAGGCACCACTGTACATTCATAGCTCCAGTGGCTGAAAAGATAAAGTCTGAAAACCTTTGATACTCATAAAGCCAGAAAACAACCATGTAGATAACTGAAACAAGTATTGTTACATCAACTTTTGTTATAAATAATTTTTTTGAAGCCATTCCAAAAGGAGGTTGCCATCAGGGGCTAATAGAAATAATTGCACTTCCAGTGTCATTATCAAACCAGTTAACTGAAATAAAAGACAATTCGATTTTTTTGTTAATTAAATACTTTAAAAGAATACTGATGTACAGTTCACTGAAATTAGCGCTATTAATATATAGCATATAGAGATTGTGCACATTGGCTGCTCCCCCAGCAGCTGAGCAAAGCTTACCCAGCCGGCAGCCAGATTCTCTGATTGGGCCACATCACTTCACTGAGTGAACTCAGGTTCTCACAGCGTAAACTTGTTGAAATTTAGTTATAACGTAAGTAGAGCTCTAATATAGCTAAAACGTCAACAAATATTGTTTAATTATATCAAAATGTGATAGATACTTACATACAAAACGCAAAAAAGAACTAAAACTTTATTTATTTTATTATTTTGGGTCCGGTTCGGTTCAGTTCGCCCAGATTCGCCGGGGTTTGGTGTAACGTAGTACCGTAAAAATCAGGCAATAGGGCAGAAATAATTCTTTGTTTCTTAAAGGAACTGTCTTCTGTCTGTTTCCTGTTAGGTGATACATACAGCGAGGCTTTAAACTGAAACTCAGAGGAGTCCCTCCCGCTTCAGGAAGGTCAATATGGAAGGTCAATAGGAAGGTCAATAAGGAAGGTCAATAAGGAAGGTCAATATGGCTTCATCTCAGGAGGACGGAAAGGAAAAGGAAGATATTGAAAAGTGAGTAGTAAACATGTGTGTGAAAGATTATGCCAATATGTACAATTTATTTCATTTGCTCAAAATACAGGATTTCTCACCATATGTAGTGATAAAATTTAATAATCTCTTATATTAAATGATAACGTACGGGATTTAAAGTTATACTCAATGCCTGATCTTCTCATTTACACTCAACCTTCCTTGACCTTCTACGACAAAACTCTCCCCTTTTCAATGCCATTGCATTCCTCTAAATGTCCTAATTAATGATAATTACTATTAAGCTGATTCATGTACAATACACAAGAGGGCAGCAGCTGCAAGGCCTCTACCAGTTGTCCCTTTTCTTCTGCTCTCTTCTCTTCTCTTCCAATCTGTATCTTCGGTTAACTGCAACTAATTCATCTATGCAATACATTTTTGAACTAAACAAAATATATCTGTCTATCTTTTTAGATGTTCTTTGCATCCAATCTATGCGTTACTTACTTTGCTATTACTGTCTCATAATATTCATTCATGGACCCCTCAATCTACCCCTCCCAAACTACTGATTGCTGACTTACGAAAACATGCATGCACCTTGCCGATATTGCCCACAACGTCCTTACCCACGTTTGGTGTGTATAATTACTGTCAAAGAAATAGCAGTGATGTTTTTCCTATATATCCTCTCATGTCTTCATGGACCACGTGTTATGCTAGTAATGAATAATATGATAATATGAGAGCAACAGTGCTAACCATATCATCTTGTTATGCTGTTAATTGAAAATTTTGCAGTCAACTTAATCTCTATTATTTAATTATCCTATTTTCTGTGTTGTAATTTTTGTAAAGATATTCTAAAGTCGACACAAAATGCTTTGTGATGAATTGCAAAAACTTAAAATAATATCGAAGATATGATAGATGTTGGCTTAAAGTTGCCCTGAATGATAAAATTCATATCCAAATTCGGGCGAATTTCTTTGTATTATAATGTGAACTTGTGATCCATAATATTTCTGAATACTTTTTAAAAGTATTTCCTTGAATGCACAAATTATACAGTTATTTCCTTTTTTTCTTGATAGTGCCTCCCACCTCTAGGACATCCATTATAGATGACGTCACAAAGACCATTGTTATCAGTATATTGTTTTAAGTTAACAAATTCATACAATGGTGATGACGTCACAAAGTTTACAGCATGCAAGTTAGACTTGTGATTATTTCCATGCGTAACCGAAATAAATCTAGGGGTCATTTAGTGCATTTGTTGGGTCATTTCAAAAAGAAAAAATAGGCCTAATCCTACAGTAAAGAAATTTTACAATCTTGACAAGACAAGCACGCTGCGCAAGATTCCATAAATATTAGAGAAACTTTTGGTCCAATCCCACCTATCATTCTGGGTAACAGTTACTTTAACTATGCCCTGTGGATGGATTTACCATCATGCTGGACGTAGTTTGGAGCACTTACCTCAAATCTTGTTGCCATGCATGGCTTATGGGTTTGGCAAAAATTATTTGAATATATATTTTTTTTAAATGCAGGACAGGAAATCAATAGAATTACAATATAACAAAGCCAGTATGCTGTTTTATGTACCTACTAGAAATGTTGATGTGAAATCACAAGCATGAACTATTAATCAATTGAACTATTTGGCAATTCTTGTAAAAAATGCTACAATTCACTAAAACAACTTTAGTAATCTCCCTGAAAACTTAACAGTTATCGATTGATTTCTAATAATTTGCAGATTAGAAGATGAACTGGCTTCGCTTCCGGAGACAGAGAGGTAAGTTGGGATCAGGGTCAAGTGAGTCAAGGAAATATGAACACAGTGAATTTTGTTGTCACTGAAGACAAAGATTGCTAAACTCTGTGTAAGCAGCCATAATAAACAACATAATAAAGCGAAAATATCATAAATTTTGACTAAGAAATCAAATTTATTGCAATATAACATGGCCAGTATATCTCTTATATTAAAATGATAATGCACGGGATTTATCTGAAGTTATACTGATTGCCTAATCCTCTAATTCAGCCTGCACCTTCTTGGGAATATTAAGGCAGAAAATCTCTATTTGCCAGACCATTTCGCCAGCCTATTGTCAACAGGTGGCATATTTGCATGGTGACTTAACAGTTCAGTTTCTGAACAGGCACAGATGAAGACATTAAATCAGAGTTTGGCAAGTTCACTGGTCTGTTAAAAAATTGTCATGCAATGGATTTGAACGCCAGACCTAAAAAATACAAGGCCCGCTTGCAAGCCACTCAGCCGTGGAGGCAGTTGACTTGAAACTCTGGTGAAAAAAAACCCTAATTTTTTTGCACCATTGCTTGTTTTGTGTGGTACAAAATTATATTGCATCACATAGATTATGTGAAAAAATCTGGCAGACTTGGAATAATACTTTAATAGCTATGTCTTATGATTAATGCCAAATTAAGTAAAAAGGTCAAAATTACGAACTTCCATTGCAGTGATTTTTGGCACATTTTGACAGCAAGTCATAAATATAGTCTACTTGAAGTCACTTGATAAATCAAACAGTGTTGATTGGGAAGCCGTTTTGGAAAAAATATCCTTTGAATAAGCTTTGAAGTCCACTGCACTCAAATGGGATTGAAGTCCAACTCCACTTCAAAGAGATAATTATGCTTTCTTATCAGATGAGATAGCTTACATAGGATTTCATATCTGTAGACACTGAGAGTGTATTCTATCAGGAAAAATGGCATCATAGAGTTGTTTGATGTCATTTTTCCCTACACAAAACATGACCTAGAAAAAAATTCACATTCAGTCTCGGTGACTTCAAATATGAAATCATCTGTAGTCCCCCCTCTTTGAGGGTCTAAATTAGAATTTATGAACTTTTACATCATTTTTACCCCGCTGGCTATGTAATAGCCTACGGGGTACTGCAGTCCTCAATGCCTCAATGTGCTGGGGATTTCGTCAAGCATAACTCACTTTGTGTTGCTCATATTTCATTCAAATTTTGCCTGTTATCTCATTTTGTCATGCAGATGGGAATGACAAGTCCGTGCGTCCGTACGGACACATGGACGTACGGACACACGGACATACGGATGTACGGACACACGGACGGACGGACGTACGGACACACGGACATACGGACACACGGACGGAAGGATAGACGCACGTACGGACCCACGGACGTACGGACACACGGTCGTTGTGTTGCTCATATTTCATTCAAATTTTGCCTGTTATCTTATTTTGTCATGCAGATGGGAATGACAAGTCCGTGCGTCCGTACGGACACGCGGACGTACGGACACACGGGCGTACGGACACACGGACGGAGACACGGACGGACGGACACACGGACGGACACACGGACGTACGGACACACGGACAGACAGACGTACACACGGACGGACACATGGACGGACGGACGGACGGACGGACGGACACATGGATCCGAATGGTCTCAATGGCTTCACATAGAGCCAGCGGGGTTTACGTGCTTGCATGGTATTTTTGACATTTATAAAACTATGTTTAACATCGTGCATAATTTCACTTATTGTTCACTGGACAAATCCTGAACATTGAGAATTTGCCATTATTTGCAACTTCTCCTGACTTGAACCAATACAACATGATAGGGACATCTTATACCATTTGGCATACAATGTGTACAATAGGGAGGTTCAGCCAATTGATCTGAACCAGGTCCAAATGACTTTCACTGACGAATAGCGATATCTGTCAAAAAGAGGCAAAAAACAAGTTGGCGGAACCCATGCCAAAAATAGTCAAGGCTGAGGTCAATGCATGTGGAATTTAACATGATATTGTGATGGCAATTTTTGCACATGTTTAAATTTTGTGTCTATGTTGTTGTGCCATGATGCAATTTTTGATGATTTTTCAATAAAAATGATAAATTTTTCTGGACAACCCAAAGAGAGGTTTCAAATTATTCTCAGCCACTAAAAATGGTTCATAATATAATTTATACATAAATACAAGTTCTGAGGAACAAATCGTTGCAATTACACACATTCAATCACCAATTTTAGAATGGGGAAATTCTGACACCTTGAAAATTATTCCACCATTTTGATCAAGAGTGTAAAGAGCCTCATCTCGCTGATCTGTTCTCAATCCCAACTTCAGTCAATTTTTTTCTGGCTAACTAAAAATCTTTGCAGTCAGTTTTGCAGATGAAGGTAAACACAAATTTGATGGAAAATCAAGAAAAAGTTTACAAACTTTTGACCAGCAGTGTATGTAGGGGAGAGCGGGGCACCATGAGCCCCTTTTCCGATTTTAAGCTCCTGAGCCTAAAGTTTCAATGGTAAATAGCTGGTTGCTTTATATAATCACAGCAAGACCTCTTGGCTATAATATTCAGTGTTGTTACATTATATTCCTAATTCTTAAATAGTCAAAACATCGTCTTTAAAAAATGTAGTCGAGCGGCTCAACGTGCCCGACCCTGGGGCACCATGAGGCATGGCATGGGGGGGGGGGCTGTTTACATACATGTATTAGGATCCTTCTCATTCAACTGTAAAGGACTGATACCTCATAAACCAGATGTTTTACTTGAAATTTTCCCTTGGCACATACCACAATATGGATTGATGGATTTTGCATATTGTTCTTTGAAAATAGCACAAACGTGTCCTAAACAGCTCCAGATGTCTTGCACTATAGTTCTGGACTTACAACAGTAGAGTTGTTGGTACGATTCAGCTTTAATTGTACATTAAAACTTTATAGAAACTGGCTCATGGTGTCCTATCTCCAGGTGGCTCATGGTGCCCCATTTGTAAATTTCATCTATTATTGTATATCACCATTTTCCAGTTTATTATAGTATCAATGTTATGAAATCATCCTAGCACATTTCTTAACTTCTCGAAGAAGGCTAAGTTTTATGAAGATGCCACAAATAGTTAAATACCAGAAGAAAAAGTTCACCGGTCAAAAGATTTTTTTTAAATTCTTGGTTCTGCATTGAGAAGAAAGATATATGATTGATACCCTAGCTTGTTCTACACTAATAAAGGAATATATGGTCTTCCTATCGAGCAGTTCTATCATGCCGTTTGTTTTGTAGGGGCCATGGTTCATGGTGCCCTATGGCTCATGGTGCCCTGCTCTCCCATAAAGACATAAACATACATTATCCCTGTCACATTGCATCACCTCCTTACGCTGGCGAATCGGAACTAAAATTATTAGATGGCAGAAAACAGACTACTTATCTGCTGACACATAATGTTAAAGTATTTTTAATATGGTGTATTTTTCTTTTTCAGGACCAATCAGTCAGTGTTGGACACCTATTGTTTAAAGTGAGAACTACACATTTTTTCGCTATGGGAGGCATACGTTCCAGATTTCAAGACATCAGGGATGCAATGAGGTAAGTTGGGATCAGTCAAGTGATTAGTGTAAATATGAATAAAGTGAATTTTGCTGTCAATGGAACCTTGATGTAAAATCGCTAGCATGAAATAATTATCAACAGGGCCGGATTAAGGTAGTGAGAGGCCCTAGGCTGAACCTCAGTGTGAGGCCCCTTGATGCACCTGACCAGAGACCGCCAATCACTGCAAAATTGTCCCTCTGACTCCCACTGTCTGTTTGTCGGCTTAAAATTATTATTAAAAAATTGTCAATTAAAAGCCATTAAATGGATAGCTTGATCGTAAAGTTTTTCTGTACAAATTACATGCTAGTAACGAACCTGAAAGAAATCATTGTATGTTACCCTGTTCTACTTGATTTGATAAACATTGCCCTGGTACAATTTCATGAGACTACGCAGCTTCTCTACTATCAACTGTACAATTATTGTAATTGCAAAAATTTGCGCAAAACATTGTACTTTTTTGCAATAAGGAAAATATCTGCAATAAACATCAAAATATTTCTTATAATCATGAAAATATCTGCCACAATTGTAAAAAATGTGCCCAAAAAAAAGTGCTAAACTCGGTGTACCGTTTGTCTGATGCCCAACAACATAATAAAGCAAAAATATCTTAAATTTTGAACAAGAGATCAAATTTATTGCAATATAACATGGCCAGTATACTGCCGCTTTAATTAGAAATCTTGACGTGAACTCACAAGCATTAGATATTTAGCAAGCAAATATTTTGATTAAATTCTGGCAAATATGCACTAAAATTTACTTAAACAGCCTAAGTCTCTATCTTGGAAATATGGACTTTGTCACTCAAGACAATGGTTGCAAAACACTGTGTATACATTTGCTCTGTGTCAAACAACTCTATTAAGAAAAAAATCTTACATTTTGGACAAGAAATCAAATTGATTGCTGTAGGCCTATAACATAGCTAGAATACATTCTGCTCTATGTATTACAATCTCTATTCTCCTGACAATTACGCAAGCATATTGTCACCAGGTGGCATATTTTCATGGGGACTTAACAGTTCAGTTTCTGAAAAGGCTAAGATGAAGACATTAAATCAGAGATCTGCAAGTTTACTGGTCAGTTAAAAAAATTGTCATGCAATGGATTTGAACCCCAGACCTCAAAAATACCAGGCCCGCTTGCAGACCACTCAGCCGTGGAGGCACTTGAAACTCTAGTGAAAAAAATATCTTGAGACTAATATAAATCTTAAACAATTATGAAATATTAAATTGAGATTTATGAGCATGCCCAGAATTGGAGGCAGTAAGCAAGGAATGTCGTCCAGAGACCTCCATTTCCTGTCTTGGAAGATAATAGCCTTTTAAAGAACTCCTGACCTTCCTAACCCATCAGGGTTGCAGGGTCATAAAACAACACATCACTCACTCACTTTAAGGAACTCATGGCTTAAATCAATGGCTGTATGATGTAGTTTTCCACCAGGGGACCTAATTTTTTGCACCATTGCTTGTTTTGTGTGGTACATAATTATATTGCATCACATAGATTATGTGAAAAAATCTGTCAGACTTGGAATAATACTTAAATAGTTGTGTCTTATGATTCATACCAAATTAAATTTCAAAGGTCAAGATTACCAACTCCATTGCAGTGAATTTTTGGCACATTTTGACAGCAAGTCATAAATATAGTCTACTGTAAGTCAGTGCACTTGATAAATAAGACCTTGTTGTTTGGGAAGCGGGTTTGGAAAAAGTCCTTTGAATAAGGGTGAAGTCCACTGCACTTAAATGGGGTTGAAGTCCAACTCCACTTCAAAGAGATATGTTTTCTTATCAGATAGCTTACAGGGGATTTCATATTTGTAGACACTGAGGCTGAATGTGATTTTTTTCTAGGACATGTATTCTATCAGGAAAATGAAGTCATAAGTTGTTTGATGTCATTTTCCCTTGCACAAAAAAAAATTCATATTCAGTCTCGGAAACTTCAAATATGAAATCATCTGTAAGCACCCCTCTTTGAAGGTCTGAATTAGAATTTATTTACATTTACACCTTTTTTGACATGTGAAAATAACCTTTCCAAATTTTTAAAAACTATGTGTAACACCATCGTTTATTTTACTCATTTCACAATGGACAAATCCTGAACATTCCTCAGAAATCGGTCATATTTACAGTTTATTTATTTTTAATATTATTAATATCTGTAAATTTCTGGCATTTAAACCTACAAATCAACTGAGATGAGCATCACTGACATGATAATATGCAAAAATATATGATGGAAATCAAATTTCAATAAATATATAGAGTAATAATTTTAAAAAAAACGTTGTGCCTTAATAAGCTTATAAAACACAGGCTTGGTTGATGTAAGTTGTTTGATTTAAATCAGGAAAAAAGGCAACAGATTAATCTGATTAAAAATTTAAAAAATTCGCATTCAAATCAAATACATGTAAATCCAATTCAAAAATTCTTAAAAATCAAAATTACAATTTTTTGCAACCCTTCGATGTACATACATTTCTGATCAGATGATTGAAGAACACAGTTACCAGCAGAAAATCTTTAGGCAAAAGAAGAACATTGCTTCACAGAATATGCATATTGTTGGGAGGGGCAAGCGAGACTGTCATCAATCACTAAAAACAAACTGGGATGTCTTATGCCTTTCATGATATATTTTTCTGTTTGCAGGGAAAGAGAGCTCAAAAAACAGCTGTATAATTTGATGAGAATCCATTATGATATTGGTGCTGGACTGAGGAGCAAAAAGCCACTCAAAGAGATACTTGCAGAAGTTGAAAGGAAAGTGCAAACAGATCTGGAGAAGCTCAAAGTCTTGATCGCTGCAGATGGTGGAAAATGCTTGTTTTATCCTTGTCAGTCGAGTGCCTTTAAGGAGTTCATTGTGTATTTCATTTACATCAGGAATGAAAAAATGCGCCAAAGTTGTCTGGATATACTAGAGACCATAATAAATGAAGGGAACGCTCAGCAAATTTTTCTATATATCTGGGCGTCTGACATATCAAGAGAGACAAAAGATAAAGTAAACTACCTTGCTTTGTACAATGTGGTAAAACATTGCATTTCTAAGGGTGCTGTTCCACGTCAAGGTGACATTAAATTTGTGCTGTCTTTAAAAGCATTCTCCACCAGTGAAGCCTTGTTAGCCACTCTTCAACTTGTGGAACAACTCATTGAAGTATACAGAAACCATGGCAACTCTGACACTATTGATATACATTTGAATCCATTGCAAAATCTCTACAACATTGATGAAGACTTGAGATTGACTGCCGGTCGAGTGATTAGAGCAGCTTATCTCACACTTACTAATTGCCTGGAGTCAAGGAGTGTTGTCAACACTCTCCTCTTCTTAGGCTCTGGGATGGATGACATTGACAATGTGGCAATCAAGGAATGTTTGGAAACTGCTGATAGGCTGCAACAGAAAGATGTGAAAGAATTCTCATCAATGGATTGGCTTGAAAAAATTGAGGAAGCAAGACCAAATGAAATAACTAAGAAATATTTGCACCGAAATGATAATTGCTTTCAAAGGAGTTTGTTGCACTTGTTTGCCATCTTCGTGCATGATACACAAATACTTGATCATATTCCAGATGGATTCATCAATGAAAGGAAAGATGGAAAGGACTTACATGACTGTACTCCCTTGCACATTGCATATCTCCATGGTAACAAGTCATTCATATCACTTTTGGAATCTAGTCATGCAAATGTGGCACCAGATCACTTTGGAAGAACTCCAAAGTCAATTGCAGATCCCTGTAGGTATAAGGAGGGTGATTACAGAGAATATTGTAGGAGAATTGTGACGACCAGTTCTTCTGTATTTGATACAATGAAGGAAATGCTTGTCTTACCAGTTGGAGAATGTCAAGCTATAGAAGAGAATTTTCAACTACTTTTTGAAAGGATAGTTGCAGAAGATGGCGTCCTGAATGCTCAAGTAAGAATCGCAGGATCAGTACGGGAAAAACTGAAGGTGGGCAGATTTAATGAGGTTGATTTGCAGATATGCATGGACGAAGAGCCTTTTGATGGGAAATCTTTTCAAACTGTCAGATTCCATGAGCACCTTGTCAAGAGATTGGCTGAGGTCAAGTGGGACCATATTTCCTTAAGACCTGTGTCAGTTGCTATTCCTTGGAAGTTTATATGGGAAAGGAAAGGCTGCTTTTATGGCCTTGTGATATCTGTTGATATTGTGCCCATCTTTAATGGCTATGGGATGATGCCAACAGAAATGCTGAAATTCATTATAAACAATGCTCCTGCTCACCAGAGTCTCAAACTCCTGAAGTATTCAGATTTCACTGAGAGAACCGTTGTGGATACTGTTTGTGATCAAGAGTGGGACATTCTTGATAACATCCCCCCTGGCTGCCGTCTCGGAATTCTCATTGCCAAGACTTTGGTGGAGGTGATTATTATTTATTCATTTATTCAGTATTTTCAGAAAAAAAAACAACTTTTTAAATGTCTCTTTTCAATTTTTTTTTGTTTACCAAATTACTACTAAAACATGATAATTCTCATTCAAAGTTTGAAAAACCCGTCAACAAGGAACTGAGTGCCACCAAGTCCCTTCTTGCATTATAATATTGTTTGAAAGTTCAAGACCTTAGGAATATAAAATCTGTAAATATCAGAACAAAGTGTGCTCAACTGAAGGAGAAAATGCAGGTCAAAATACAGGATCACACTATTTTGGAGATAATATGACATTTTCAAGTCTCATTAGTACCATTTAATATCGGGGAGGGGGGGATTGGAGTTTTTTTTAAAAATAGATAATTTCATGCTCAGTCAGTGGCATAACTCGGGGGTCTCGAGCAGGGGGGCACCTGGGGGGCACGTGATTCTCTGGGGGGCACCTGGTATATTAATTAACTAGAAAAGCCCACTGGGGAACCATATTTCCAGTACATGTAGGGGTATTTATATATATATATATTGAAAACTGTGTAGTTAAGTGCGACAGTGTGGTTGCCGTGGTGATGCAATGCAGGTCACCTGGTGTGGTATTAGATATTGTGGGGAAAAAGAATTTCGGAAATTGGAAAAAGTAGTAGCGCAGTCCCCTGATGACAACAATTTAAGTGGCTGTGGGGAAAAAACGATAGCCCAGTTCCCTCAGGTAATGGCTAGTTCTCACGGAGACGTAACAGAGGGTTCTTGTCGCGTCGCTTCTTGCTTTTCCAGGAAAGAGGGAGGTTTTTAAACTACATTCAACAATTCGGCGACGCTATTTTCGTCTACGGCGCTTCTTAAACTTCCTCGCCAAAAGTTCCTAGAAATCACGTGACCTTATGGTGAAGCAAGAACTTGCTTCACGAAAGATTCAACCGGTTGAATCTTTGCGAAGGAAGAAACCACGATGCAAGAGACCAGAAAGCCCCCCAAAATGATTGGGCGAAGTTAGAGACAGCTTGGGCGAAGTTAGAGACAGGTTGGGCGAAGTTAGAGGCAGGTTGGGCGAGGCTACTTATCATTGAGTCAATGGAACTTCGGCGAAAAAAGAGCACAACTCGCCGACACAAACAGGCTGTTGAAACGCCGAAACAGCTACTTGCTTCACCGTAAAATGTATTTGCTTGGGCGTAATTGAAGATTAGGATGAAGTAAGAGGATGCTAGGGCGAAGCAACAGCATGCTAGGGCGAAGAAAGAGACTCCTTGGGCGAATCTAGTTTAACATTGAAGCAATGGAACTGCGTCGAGGCTCCTGACAACTCGCCGACACAAGTCTCTTCTTGCCTCGTCCGTAATTACGAGCGATTCGGCGTAAAAAACGAGTGCCTCGTCGTAATAGGAACCATCAACGACGATTTATAAGCTCTAATTGATTATATAATTGTCCAAAAATGGCTTGAAACGCCGAAAGTAGGCGAAACTTGAGTTCCTGGCACCTCTACAACTTCGCCGTCACTTAACCACTCTCGTGTGATCTAGGCATAAACAATGTCATGATGATTGACAATGTTGAGCCTGTGTAAGTAAAAATAATGAAACTTAGGCAAAATGTGAGTGTATGGATGCAAAAGTCTGTTAGTCATTGCGTGCGATCTATGAATCTTTGATTTGGCTTGATTTTGAATGACTAACCTGCTTTATTATGTGAATAAATAATATGTGGAGCAGTTAGTTAAATTATATAATAGCACGATTGGCGATGGTGGGAAAAGAAATGAGAAAGAAAGGGCAATAGTGAATGGTGTATGTTTTAATGCATTTAACTATGATGTGGGTATGTATGTATTTATGTCATGAGATATGTAAGTATTTGTAGTAGAGCGCATATATAGAGGCATTTGATGTAACTGGATAGTTTGTAAATGTACAAAGAGAGTTGCTTGGGTGTATGCCCGGGGGGGGGGGGGTTCTTCGCGGACTTTTGCATACAGATGCGCCACGGTAACTTTGAAAACCAGAACCATTTTAATCCCGAGACTGCGCCAAAACCACAAACCATTTTAATCCTTCACTAAAATTTTTTGGCAACCAAATTTAATCTTCATGGTTTTTAAACCATTTTAATCCTTCTTTGCAGCCAATTCTAACGGTACCAAACATGTTGGGGTTGCGAAAACCAGAACCAAATTAATCAATTGTCAAAAAACCAAAACCATTTTAATCCAAGAAGGCCAAAAAACCTAAACCATCCAGCGCCTCTATAATGTAGGGTAGGTTGATTTTGCAAAAATTTCTGAATTTCAATCTTGGACAAATTGGGATAGTGACATTTTCATGTCAAAAGGCCATATCCAAAATTTCAGGTCTCTAACTCTAATACCTTTTTGAGGAAATCCATTTAAAGTTTTGAGTTTTTAGACATTTTTCGCTAGGTTCGCAGATTCGCGGTATTGAATAACTTAGTGAATTTAAGAGATCAGACAATGAAACTGGTATGTTTGGACAGGGCTCAATCAGACCTTCATTTTGAATACCAACATTAATGGTCTAGGCCAAATTTGAAGACGTAAGTAATTTCACAATCTGATAACTTAAAAGTTTTTTGCTTGACTGGCCAATCAAAGTATGAATATCGGTGTAAAAGTAACTCCATTGGCTGTTGAGATATCTGGCAATATTAGTGTTCTTAGGTAACGCACCCAGACCTATAAAATAGTTACCATTGTCAATTCAATGATTGTCACAGGTATCCTGAATAGAACCACAGAAATTAAGAACTTGTAAATATTAATTGACCACGGGTATCAGGTTATTAGATTTTGTCACTGAGTCATTTCAGAATCAGGTTCAGTATAATAATGTCCTAAAAAAACAGAAAGAAAGGCATCATTCTAACCAAGAAAGAAGTTCAAATAGAATAACCACCTAATTGGAAATTGTTTATTTCTTTACATGTACTGGTGTGCGGAAGTTGTAACATTAAACTTCCCTGCTTTGACAATTAAGGTACTATAAAATTATTTAAGCACTTCTTTACAGTTTTTACAGTTTCCATAATGGAACTAAGGTGTTAAAGGTAGGTCTTGATAGATTATTAGACAGCTCTTTATGTCATCACTGGAGGCTTATGGAACACATCATACCTTTTGGATTGGGAATATTACATTGCAAAAATAATATCAATGCTCGGAAAGAGAGAGAAAAAATACAATTTGCTTTTTTTGTGTGCAGTGCCATTTAAAGGCCTACATCTCAAATTTTATCCTAGCTTTTTGCTTGATGTTGGCTGTTAACTTGTTTGCTCAATACCACATTGAAATTTTATTTCTGAAGTTTGATTTATTAAAAATTAAGCTACAGGTGCAGATGGAAAACTCGGCAAAGTTTCATAGGTTTTCCAAATGAAACTGCTACTCCCCCATACCTCCGATATGCCTCATTGCAAGACCTCCAATGCTTGTGAAAGTGTAATCCTGTAGACTGACATAGGGTTGAATATAACCTGGACTAGTAAAAAACTTTTTTCAAGAAATTTCCTGTTCATTACTGCTTTGGATCATCAGATCTGACTTTTTTTCTCAAAATTGTGAAATTTTATAAGAAATGCAGATGAAAAATTATCGGAAACCCATCATGTTTGTATTTAAATTGTAGGTCTTTTGAGATCTTTTCAAATATATAGGTTGTATTACTGCATGATGAGAAATGACAAAGTTATATAAAACCGCGAGTTTGCGAAACAACCGAAAAATTTTCAAAATGTAAAAAATTCAATGTCATTTCCTCAAAAAAGTTTTCAAGTTAGAGACCTCAAATTTTGGAAATAGCCTTCTGATATGAAAATGTCACTATCCCAATTTGTCCAATGGTGAAGTTCCGAAATCAACCTACCCTAAAGAGCCTATATACACCCTTATAGAGTGAGTACCCCCCCCCCCCCCCCGGGGGTGTATGAAGGTTTTGATGACTTGTCATGACAGATTCATGGATCTTGTGTATTGACACCAGGAGGCAGATAGCTGTGATTTTCGTAGTAAATAGAAAAAAAGTAAGAAATTGCGCATAAGAGTGTGAATTTGGTGAAGTGATATGGCTTTGATAGCGGTTTAGCGGTTTACAGAGTATTACTTGTGTAGTTGTTGAATTTGAAGCAGGAGAAAAGGTTTTGAGAACTTTTTCCTGACTTGTCATGACAGATGCATGCGATCCTGGATTGAAAAACAGGTGTAGTTGAAAACATCACTAAGACATGAGCCAGTAGGTAGTTGACTGTCATCAGAAGGAGAGGATAGAAGAATAAGGATAGGTGGATAGGTGAGGTGAGTTGGAAGGCCAGGGAAGACGATTATAGGTGGCAAGAGCAGTGGTCAGGTGACCTGAGTTTAACTCAAATGTTGATGTGATGGCCGCCGCAAGGCGAGCCATGTTTGTGGATAGTTAGAAAAGTGGTGTCTCACGGCGTGGGCAAAATGACTCAAATTGACGTCTAACCTATTCACTGGGGGCTAACGGCCGAGGGTAATCCGAATTACCCTTGGCCAAGCTCTCCGTGACAGGAGAGTTAAAAATTTAAGTTTTTGTGGAATTCCTTAATAATGCTGTTGATTTGCAGCAAAAAGTGTGATGGATCTTGAAGATGATACACATAGTCACTTTATACATTGACAAAATAATCATAACAGTGCTTTGTTTTAATAAAAATGAAGGAAAATCAGTTCGAAAAATGTCACGGGTAATCCAAATCATGATGGAGGGTAATCCAAGGTTACATTTGAGATGGACGAGGGTAATCCAGAGAGCACAGATGATATTTTTGTGTTGTTGCAAGAGTTTGTTTTTGGCTCCATCACTGTCAAACTGGATTTGCAGGTTCAGTATGGTGGACAAACCGAAAAAAACTTCTCAGGAGGTCCTGCTGCTTCAATACCGTTTAAATAGCACATAAATTGATTATTATTTTGACTAATTTTGGAATTACTAGCCTCTCAAAAATTATGCACTGCCGAGGGTCTGGCCTCAATCACTGAAGGATACACCCTGGTCACTAAGCACAGTTTTATGATGGGGTTAGTTGAGAAGTGAGGGTAGTTGACGAAGGTGAGGGGAGTTGAGGGGAGATGAGGGGAGCCACATGTTCCCCGACGCACAGAGAAAACAGGGAATAGTGGAAAAAACATCCTGCGGGGAAAAATAAGGGACTTTAAAATTTGGCCTCAAATTCAAAGAAAACACAGGGAATTTTGTTTACATACGTTGATCATGAAACAATGCCTCTTTTTTCAGCAAAAATCTGTAAAAGTTATGAGAGGCTTTTAGGAAGTTCATGACATTTTTTTAATGATTTTTTAAATATGGACACTAGTTTTCAATGTAAAATTTAAAAACTTTCGCAGAACAAAATTCAGATATTTTGGAATGCATTTCGTAAATGTGGGACAATTTTTTTTAAGTGGAAAATGAGCTGTGAACTTTCTGAACAGCCCTCCTAGTTTTTGGTGTCTGATTAATGGTGGTAACAAAATGATAAGCCTGAATAATGTCAGGGAAAACGTCCAGCACGGAAAATTCAGTGAAAAAAAAAAAACACAGGTAATTTGCATGCCAAATTTCAGCGGGTACCCTGATAAGTGAGGAGAACCGCGTTCAGTAGAGGGAAGTCAAGTTTAGTTGAGGGAAGACAAGTTTTGTTAAGGGAAGCCAAGTTTAGTTGAGGGAGGCAAAGTTTTGTTCAAGGGAAGCCAAGTTTAGTTGAGGGAAGCCAAGTTTAGTTGAGGGAAGCCGGTAGTTGACAGGATTTCAGGCTAGGTGAGGGAATTTCAGGCTTGGAGAGGGTAAAAGGGGTTTGGCTGAGGGTACTGAGTTTGTAAGATGGATGTATGATTTTGATTTTACGTCCCAGGTGCACATACATGCAGATGACACCTCTTCAGAAAATTATTACCTGGCTTCGCCAATTAGAGTAGTGTTAATTTAGCTATTTGACAAACTAAATAGTCACTGATTTATTTGGAAAAGTGATAACATTACAAATTACTGGTGCAGCAGGATGCCTCCTGGAAACATTGTCACAGATTCGCAGATTTTGTAATGGACAACTATGGAAGTCCAAAAAGTGACAATAATGAGGTATAAGCTATAGGGAGGAGGCATGCAGTGGGAGGCACTTGGGAGAAAGCAGGGAAGAGAAAGGAAGCATAGAGGAATGAGGCAATACCAAGAGAGGAGACACAAAGGAGTAAGCACGGAGGGATGAGGCAAGACTGCCGCAAGAGCCAGGGAGGTAGAATGTTGAGGAGGCAGATAAGCAGATAGGAGTGAGACCATGCAGATTGACCTCCATATGAGGCAAAAGAGAGCCCTCTGGATGACGGAAGAGCTAGGGAGGAGGCAAGACCTGAGGAGGCTGAGAGGGTTGAGACAAGATAGAGAGAGAGATTAGATAAGTATGACTGGGGGCCAGTTCCCAGAGACATGAAGGCATAAGATGAAATCCTCCACAATATTTCACTCCTTGCTCCTGGATGTGGGGCTTTCAAACTGAGTAAGAGGAGTCGTAAATTTCTATAGAGCCTCATTCAAAGAACATGCTGAAAATCGCGCACATGTGATATTCAGACAATCAAATTAAATTAAATGCTACTTGGTGAAATTTAGTTCAACCCTTCAAAATGCTTCACACTGAAGAAAATCGTCACAGACTACATTCTCTGGGGAAGTACACTACCTTCCTGTTTTTAAACCAAACTAACCACTTTTAACCTCACTCACTACCTTTCATTTTACTACTAAAAATGTTCTCATTTATCTTTAGCAGTGCAACCCAGGGCACGTCAGCCTTCATCCATGACGTTGTGCAGACACAATATCAGATTCAGAAATCTGAAACACATAAAGATTAGCTTGCGAAATTGGACAACTTCGGTAATTTAATGAGCCTCTGTCAAAGGATTACCCTTGACCAAAAATTGGAATTCCCTCCTTACTCCAGACAGACACTTTTGGATTACCCTCGACCTCGTTTTTGTCAAATATTGATTATTTTTGTGAATTATGCTTACGTTTTCAATGAATGGAGCATCCCAGACTCCTAAATTCATTTCTAGCATCACTTCCAGCCCAAAATTACATGCTATGCATGCACGTTTCATGAAATAATGCCAATGAATTGGAAAGGTGAACTCTCCAGTCATGAAGAGCACGGCTGAGGGTAATCCGGATTACCCTCGGCCGTTAGCCCCCAGTGCTATTGACGACGAGATCTCACCTATGCAGTGGTCCCATACACTGTAAATTTTGAATTTTGAGTTAGCTTAATTGATTGAGTGAGATGGTTGCACAATTCCTTTGAGCCAAGATAGCTTGTTGTTTGCAAGTTATAACAACATAAAGATTATCATAACTCAAAACAGCAAGCTATCATGGCTCAAACAAATTGTGCAACCGTCTCACTCAATCATTTGAGCTAACTCAGAATTTCAGAATTTACAGTGTAGCAGCAAACTTTGCACGATGGCTTTATTAAGGGTGCTCTTTACTTTGTCATAAATATTCCGCGATAAAACGAGCATTTTCGGCCTTGTGCACCTTTTTAGGTGAGAATCTCTCACCTCTTGCGATCAGTGTTGTGCTGGATTGACGGCTGGCTGAAGACAGGACCTATGCCGCTCATTTACTCAATTTCTAAGCCCAATTCTGACTTTCTGCCTGTGCCAGTTTGCATATCTATGAATGAACTTTAGAAAGGCAGCAGGTCTGTCCTCCTTCTATTTATGCTTTTATTTCAAAATTAGATTTTTCAATGCACTGTGTTATTGCTACCAAGAATCTCATGTACACTGTCAAAAATGACTGGAATTATTTTCTCAAAACTATCTTTGACTTCTGAATATCTTGCATTATTTCTTCTACATGCTCCAAAATAGTGATGTCAGTGTCAAAAAAATCTTCAGACCTGTCAGAATCTGAAGAATCTGATAAATAATCCATTTCACCAGACATCCTGCGTGTTGCTCTTACTCTCTTTTTGAGAATTTATTGTAGGAGGGCCCAATATCCAGTTACAGACAAAATGACCAGCTGAGTGATCTGCAAGTACTAAATTGCTTTATATGCTCCTGCAGGCCAATCAGTCAACATGTATCCAGTATATGTAATCTCAAGACAGACTGTGTATTATACAGCTTATACAGTGTATAAGCTGTCAGTTCAGAAAGACTGCAGAAATGTGGATCTCTACTTTAGGCAATGTGAAATATCACAGTAAACAAGAACAAGTAAGTTTTTACAGCAAATCCTTCACAGTGCACATGCTTATCTGTCATGTGTCATGATGTGGGAAAACAAACCAATAACTTGCCAATCTGAGGTGCCAGTGACATGCCACATATGTTCTGGAGGGGTGGAGAGTTTGGTAAAAATACCCTTCAAATCCTGTTAATGCATGACCTGCCCGGGATGACCTGTCAACACTGAGATAAGAGGGTACATGGTGCAATGTGTTTTGTTGAAGGCCCCATTGTTTAAAAAAAGTCAAGAAAAAGAATTATCACAGACAATAAAAAAGAGCAGTGCATTATTATTGTTTGCAAAAACACTTTAAACAGTTCAAATGGGAAGTATTCAGCCTCCTTTGAAGTAGCAGAGCAGAGGTGATGCATAGATCTGCAATTCTGCATCCATGGACCTACAATGTATGAACCAAATGAATCATTCAATGATTTGTCACAAGACACAATGCAGCCTGGTCAATTTTAACAAGTCTACAAAACCTTCATTCTTTCTCCACTCCATTCATGGACCCAAGTGAACAAAATTCTTGGCCGTCATGAAAAACAACTGCTAGCACATTTTCTAATGGTTTCAGGGTAAATCGCCCGAATTAAAGTGCATCCTGGGACTTTTGGTGATGTCTTTACTTCATGTGTATTGCACTCCCAGCCATGCCATGATACTGGAGTTGTCTGTCACCTGGTTGACTGGTAATCCATCCCTTCCAATAGGCAATATAATAGTGCCTATATAACAACTACCGCGGTTTTCGTGCTTGCACAGTATTTTTCCAAACTTTTCTGTCAATTATCATTATGGGATGATGTGGGTGCATAGAATTTCATAGATAGAATAGGGGAAATAGAATTTGATGGATAGTAGTGCGTGGAGAAAATTTGCTTGAAGCAATTGGGTGGAGAGATCAAGCAGATATATAAATGTTTGAGCATCTCGTGCATTCTACTTTTCAGTAAGAATTATACTTCCACCGACCTTTGCATATTATCTTTATGTGCCTTCTCGTTTTCAAATTTGAGATTCGAACCTTCCAGTGCTTTGCACGGTATTTTTCTCAGTGAAATCTTCCTTTTTCTTGCCATCTTTTTCGTCGGCTACCTTCGGGAGCGCTCGGCTATTTCCGTTCGATCAACTTCCGGTTTCGATTTTCGCACGAAAAACGCCTGTGCACACTCAGTGACTTATTTTGCCATTTGAAACCTTAAATTGGACGTATTAACATATGTAATCCATTGAATATACGCTCGCGAGATAAAAAAACAAAACAAATTTGACACGGTCAAACTTCGGTAGCGCTCGGCCATTTCCGACGGGTCAACTTCCGGTTTAGATTCGCCAACAAAACAACAACATCGAACGCACGTGTAGCAATTTTTGTTATACTTTACAAGTTTTATTTGCCATATATCAAGGTGTAATCCATTGAATTTACGCTCACAGCATCAACAGTATTAAGAATTTGATACTATACACCAGGTATGGGTGGAGTTTTGACTTTTGTAGGCCTACTTGGTCTTTTCATGCATCATCAATCTTGTGACCCACTGATCAGCTGATCAGTTGTGCTAATTCTGGCATGGCGACCTACAGTCTGTCGATTACCATTCAAAGCGGCTATTGCTGAAACGGAAATATTGAAATTGCATGCCATTGTCAGAAAGGCTATTTGACATAACCAGAACGGCGATTACGCTTAACCGAAACGGCGATTGCAATACTGCAGCTTTAAAGGCTGGCAGTATTTCTGTAATATCAGTAGTATAGGCTACACAAGCAGTAGCCCAAACGTCCGGCCTACCTTTCACATAAAAAAGGCCTGTTTACCACTATTTCTAGACAAAATACATCTTATGGGACATAATAGGACTGGGAATAAGCGATGTCAGAGGCCGGCATTGAAAAAATCTGGACCGTTGGATTCCAAACGAAGCAAATGTCACATGACTTCTGGGGCCAATCTACGCCAGATCGTCAGGCTACACAGGCAGTGACAAGCTATCTTTATACATCACATTTAAGAATATTTTTGTAGTGGTATATAATTCGTTATATGTGTATATATTTACTGAATGAATGCTTTTCCATACTCCTGATGTGTGTTCTGTTATTTCTGTATTCATGAGTATGCTAGAGGGGGACACCTCCTAGCATCCAATATCTTGGTATTAACTGACCATTTCACACAATATGCTATGGCTGTGACTACGAGAAACCAAACAGCAAAGACCACCGCTAAGGCACTAATAGACTTATTTGTCAACCATTATGGTCTACCTCATCGCCTCCATAGTGACAACGGTGCAAACTTTACCAGCAATGTCATCCGTGAAATGTGTAAGATGCTTGGTATACAAAGATTAACCACCACTGTAAATCATCCAAGCGGGAATGGACAGACAGAGAAATTTAATAAATCTCTCTTGGACATGTTAGCCACTCTCCCTGATACCAAGAAAAGTAGATGGAAGGACCATGTTCAACCACTTGTCCATGCATACAATTGCACCAAAAGCTCAGTCACCGGCTTCAGCCCTTTTTAACTCATGTTTGGCCTTGAACCTCGCCTGCCCATAGATCATAAATTTGGACTTGTAGGAGAGTCAGAAGAGATGTCGTACCAAGAATTTGTTGAAGATCTGCGCAAGCGTCTTGAAGATTCTTACAAGCTGGCGAAGACAAACATCAATACCGTACAAGCAGCAGGAAAGAAGCAATATGATCACAGAGTGAGAGGAAACAACTTGGAAGTGGGAGACAAAGTATTGATGAAGAAGACCAAATTAGATGAGGGCAAGCGTAAACTAGCGAACTGCTGGGAAGACGAGGTTTACACCGTATTGAAGAAATTGGACGATCTTCCAGTTTACGAGATAAAGCCAGACAACGGACGAGGAAAAGCCAGAAGAATTCACAGGAACAATCTTCTGCCCATACAGAAGCGTATTCCTGAGAAGAGAAGTTCTTCCAGTAGCAGCTCGGATGAGGAGTACAGTCTTCACATGTCTCTCTCAGAAGACGAGAAAGAAGATAAGAATGTTCCAGCAGAAGTAGCAGAAGAAACTCAAAGATCAGCTGAGACAGAAGAAGCTGGGAGAGACGAACCTGAAGCATCAGAATCTTCAGAAGAAGAAGAACTGGAAACTCGTGACCTACCTCAAAGATCTGGTCGTCAGCGAAGACCTCCTGATTGCTATCAAGCTGGAAGTTTCTGTCAAGTTCCTCAGGCAAACGACAAGATGCAACTCATCGCCAAATTCCTGGATTTTCTGAACAAATGATGTGGAAATCATTTTCTTTTCAGGGGGGTGTATGTAGTGGTATATAATTCGTTATATGTGTATATATTTACTGAATAAATGCTTTTCCATACTCCTGATGTGTGTTCTGTTATTTCTGTATTCATGAGTTTACTAGAGGGGGGCACCTCCTAGCATACTTGTGTTCACACTAGGTGGCTTCACAGTTAGCCCAGTTTTGGAGGGAAAATCTCCCACCACGTCATTCTGGCAGTGGACATGAGTGGATGAACAGCTCACTCTAAACTGTGATTACTAGTTGACAGTTACAACACACATTAGAAGGTAAATTGAAGCAGCTTTCCTGTGTGGAGTCAATTGGACCACTTGTGAGAGAGGACCCCAGATAGGGGTCGTTGGATACTCGTGGACTTATTAAAGACTTAAAATCGAACCTGGAGTCTCTGTCGGATGCAATCAGCTTAATTTGACACCTCCCTTTTGACACTTGACTCCATAGGGATCTGTTGTTCTTCAATGCCAATTAAAGGTGAAACTAAAGGGTACAATGTAGCCTTTCTGGTATAGTGGTATAGCCGTTCTGGTATACACATAGCTATAGCCGTTTTGGATATATTCATCGCCGTTTCATATCTAGAACACACGGTCGTCATCAAAAATCTCACCAAAAAAGCACCAAAACATCACCAAAATGTGCTAAAAAATAAATTGCAAATTGGCTCTTCCATCCGTAAGTATGCGTATTGCTACTGTGTAACCTGAGGTGGTATCAGACCAAACACCAGTTCGCATGTCGGGATACAACTGTAGACATTTTTTGGATCATGGTGAGATCGCCATTGACCACACTGTAAATTCTGAAATTCTGAGTTAGCTCAAATGATTGAGTGAGACGGTTGCACAATTTTTGACTCTGAGGGAGCTGCAATCTTTTTTTTTTCATCACGCCTCCTATTGATGGAGTTTATTGAAGTTATTTGGCGTTTCAGCGCTAGTCATACTTATTTTAATCGTGAATTTCAGCCTACAGCTCTTGGCTTACAAAATTAATAACAGCTTGTGGCTTGAAATGGCTGTAAGAGTTTGTAATTGGCTCAGCCAAAAATAGATAATAGCTGGCGTGGCGTCTCCTGGCGGCGGCTTCGGGAACTATTACACCATAAAATGGGTGTATGTACCAAATTGCACATAGGCATTGTGCAATAGTGGCCAAATCCTTATTGCTTTGTTCTTATGTTGCGGTCTTTACATTTATTGTCTTTTTATTATAAAATATTGGATTGTTGTTTGCTACATCTAAGTTCTGTGCATTCATGAGAGAAGCACACATAATATAGAGTTGGTATTCATGAACCAAAGTGAACTACACCAATACAAACCATACCAAACAGGCCTGGATCATCATGTTATTTATTTCTATGTAGCATATTACCGGGAAATAACACATTATAAGTTTATGGGAGCAAAGTCAGATAAAGATCTCGTAGAAAGTGAAAGAAAGCAATTGGCAAGTTTCCGTGGCTGAGGAATGAGTAGTTTGGTTGGAGTAACATGAAACATCGGTGAATTTATAATAGGACTAGCAGGGTTCCCCTCTACGACGGGACGGGTGAGTATTGACATAAATTTATATAATGGAATAATATTTTTTGCCTCTGTGGTATAGAATTTAAAGTTTACCCACTGTCACCTCTCCCCATCCTCCTGGGCCACTTGCCCCCCCCCCCCCCCCCAAACTTGCCCCCTAGCTTCCCTGCTGCCTCCCCCCTCGTTTTGCCTCTCTCCAGGCCTACCTCACCCCCCCCCCCCCTTCTGGCTCCCTCATTTGCCCCCCTCAATATGAGTATGTTCAGGAAGGGTTGTTTTGGACGTCGGGTAAATCAAGATAACATAATCATACATATAAGTTTGGGAAGATTTGAAAACAAATGAGTTATAGGTGACAAATTTGTGGCAAATGTGAGACACTGATATTTGAGTTGCAGGGTAGTATTGAAGGCATAATTGCAAAATTATGGAACATCATACATGTAAATGTCTGGATGGAATATAATATTGGGAGAAATTGTCCTTGATGAAAAGTGTCAAGAAATCATTTGACAAACTCTGAGAATAACAGTTTGTTTATATTTAAGGCATTTCATGATTCTCGCAGGAAGTTGGTTACAAATAAAGTGCATGTGGGATAGCATCCTAAATAAAAAAAATAAAAAAACCTGCTTACGCAAGTGCCACCCTCGGCCAAGATTTAGATATGGAGGTAAAGGTCACTCGTGTTATGCGAGGACTCATTTTAAGCCATTACCATCATACAATGTTCTTATCCCTGTGAATTTGGTGATCATACGATCAATATAAAAGTTATTTATGCACCCAAATGGGACACAAATATGGCCGCCAAGGTCGTAGAAGTATGTGAAGGTCATTTGTGACAGAACTCATCCAAGGCCTTATGGTGATACATAATCCCTGTGAGTTTGACGATTAGAGGGTCAATGTTAGTGGAGTTATCATGTTCAAATGTACACTAGCTTTTTACAAATATGGTCGACAAGGTCACAGAAGTATGTCAAAGTCACTCATGTCTGAACTCATTCCAGTTCAAATGGTAAAACATAATCCCTGTGAGTTTTATGATTCCAGGTTCAATATTAGTGGAGTCATCATGTACTCTACCTTTTCACAAATATGCTGCCAAGGTCACGGAAGTAGGTCAAGGTCAAACAAATCAAAACTCATCCAAGTTCTTATGGTGATACATAATCCCTCTGAGTTTTTTTTTATCCCAGGATCCATATTAGCGGAGTTATCATGTGCACTACCTTTTTCACAAATATGGCCACCAAGGTCACAGAGGTAGGTCAAGGTCACACATGTCAGAACTCATCCGAGGTCTTATGGTGATACATAATCCCTCTGAATTTGATGATCCCAGGATCAATATTAGCGGAGTTATCATGTACTCTAGCTTTTCACAAATATGCTGCCAAGGTCACAGAGGTAGGTCAAGGTCACACATGTCAGAACTCATCCGAGGTCTTATGGTGATACATAATCCCTCTGAATTTGATGATCCCAGGATCAATATTAACGGAGTTATCATGTACTCTAGCTTTTCACAAATATGGACGCCAAGGTCACAGAGGTAGGTCAAGGGCACACATGTCAGAAGTCATCCGAGGTCCTATGGTGATACATAATCCCTCTGAATTTGATGATCCCAGGATCAATATTAATGGAGTTATCATGTACTCTAGCTTTTCACAAATATGGACGCCAAGGTCAAAGAAGTAGGTCAAGGTCACCCATGTCAGAACAGAACTCATCCAAGATTTTACAGTCATACACAATCCCTGTAAGTTTCATGATCCTGCGATCAATAAAAATAGAGTTATCGTGTTCGCAAGGATGGTGGACAGCTAGACAGACGGACGGACAGGCGGACGCCGCTACTGTCTGCAATACCCAGGTCATGTGAAGATGGCCGAGGGTAATAATTTGTGGATGGAAAATGTTTGTTTAAATTTGAGTCCTCATTATAAAAGATTTGCAGAAATGGTTTACAAATGGAAGTGAGAAGCATAAACTCAGGGGTGATTGGATATGTCACCAGACAGCGTGATATGTAAAGAGTCTAGAAGTCTCGTTGTTAATACTTTTGATATATATCTGTGGATTTGTGTGATTAAAGATGTGAGTTTTTTCATAAGAGAATGGGTTAAAATGATTTTTTTGTCAAAAGTTGTGGAATTGACCAATGAACTCATCGCGACTTTAAAAATACAAAACAATTATAATTGCAAAGTTAAAATTCACGCAAGGCTGTTAGTCCAGGCAACTGGTGATAATATGGGGGTGAATCCACCACAAATTGCAATAGTTTTGATCTATATTTTCTGAAAGCTTGGAAACCTGGCTTTGACATTCCAAAGGTCTGCTCAGATAGTCCCGTGCGAAGTCTGTTTTCTGAGGGGTCAATGGAGGGACTGTCAGAACATAATTTTCGACGTCAAAATCCCAATCCAGTCAAATGACATGTATATCAGGGGTTCAAAAAACATGGCATTGTTTAATATTTCAATGGCTTTTGGTTGGTAAGTGTGCTAGCATTCCAGAAAACAATTTTTAACAATATCTGCCTTCTGATAGGGATCGTAAAGTAGCAAAATCCAAAATGGCCGCCATTACGCGCTTTCCAAACCAAAAAATGCTTATATCTTGAAAACTAATTGAGATAGAGAAGAGATTATAGTGTCCATACCTATGTTTTTGGTACCAAGGAATTCAAATATTATATCAGAACATGTCTTTGTCCAATACTAAGAGATGAAATGCAACATGGCTGCCACCATGAGTCAATGATCCACCGAAACCGTAGTGACCAAAGCAAAAATTGCGTCAGTTACAATAAATTGCTTTAATATTTCAATGGATTTAGGTGGGTAAGTATGATATAAGCAATCCAGAAGTTAAAGATTTACTGTATTAGGTGTAATCAAACATGACTGCCATCAAGCACTATCAAAATCATGAAATGCTCCTATCTTGCAAACTAATTGTTTGTTGTAATTGTAATTGTAATTGTAAATACTGTCAGTCATGCACTGCAATGCAGGCATGAAATTCATGGTGAGCCTTCCACAATGATGCAGCTCAGGGCAGCCATAGAACGGCGCCATGGGCAGAGACTAGAGGAACATTGCCCAAGGTTCCCGTGCCGTAGCATTCTCCAGTGTTGGTGACCGCCGTATGATGAGTCTCGCACATACCCTATTAATTCAGGGATGCCCAGGGTCTTTCAGTTACCCCAGCAAAGAACACTGGATACAACCCACCTCCATTTAATGTCCCATGGGCTCGGACCAAATTGAGTTCCAGGAGTGGGAGTCGAGCCCATGACCTCAAAGCCAGACTGGTAGCACAAACAAGCACCTTAAACCATTAGGCCACGGAGAACTCTAGTAATTGAGATGAAGGTGTAATTTTTGTGTGTATATAGTATATGTTTTTAATACCAAGAATCATTATTTTACTCAATCAGAGAGATCACTGAGAAAGGCTGTATAGTTGCTTTAACATAATCATTCAACAGGTAAAAATCTATCTATCTATCTATCTATCTATCTATACTCCCTCCCTGCCTTCCTCCCCCTCCCTTTTTTCCTTCCTATACTTTCCTTCCTTTTTTCCTTCCTTTTTTCCTTTCCTTTTTTCCTTCCTTTTTTCCTTCCTTCATTCCTTCCTTCATTCCTTCCTTCATCCCTTCCTTCATTCCTTCCTTGATTCTTTCTACTGAATCTGCAAACACTGGATCTGGCTGCTGCTGTTGGTGCTGGTTTCACTGCAGCTGATCATTTAAAACTCCCGCCAAAAACGAACATTTTAGTTTCGTAAATGAAAATTTTAATGTCACAGAAGTTTACCAAAAGTTGATGGTTGCAAGATAAAATTATATTGAGACTGTATGCTAACTTTCAAGGCGATAGGTGAAATAGTGCGACTTCCTATATGGTCAGAGGCTTACAGAAAATTCCAACTGTAATACAGGCTGCAAGCAGCTGTAAAAACTCAGCAACCACCACAAATTCCTCACAACTGTATACGACAGAATTTTGTGAGACAAACACTTGAAACAAAAATTTTACCTGTTGAATGATTATGTTAAAGCAACTATACAGCCTTTCTCAGTGATCTCTCTGATTGAGTAAAATAATGATTCTTGGTATTAAAGACATAATATACTATATACACACAAAAATTACACCTTCATCTCAATTACTAGAGTTCTCCGTGGCCTAATGGTTTAAGGTGCTTGTTTGTGCTACCAGTCTGGCTTTGAGGTCATGAGCTCGACTCCCACTCCTGGAACTCAATTTGGTCCGAGCCCATGGGACATTAAATGGAGGTGGGTTGTATCCAGTGTTCTTTGCTGGGGTAACTGAAAGACCCTGGGCATCCCTGAATTAATAGGGTATGTGCGAGACTCATCATACGGCGGTCACCAACACTGGAGAATGCTACGGCACGGGAACCTTGGGCAATGTTCCTCTAGTCTCTGCCCATGGCGCCGTTCTATGGCTGCCCTGAGCTGCATCATTGTGGAAGGCTCACCATGAATTTCATGCCTGCATTGCAGTGCATGACTGACAGTATTTACAATTACAATTACAATTACAACAAACAATTAGTTTGCAAGATAGGAGCATTTCATGATTTTGATAGTGTTTGATGGCAGTCATGTTTGATTACACCTAATACAGTAAATCTTTAACTTCTGGATTGCTTATATCATACTTACCCACCTAAATCCATTGAAATATTAAAGCAATTTATTGTAACTGACGCAATTTTTACCCCGCAGGCTATACATAGCCTACGGGGTTCTGCAGTCCTCAACGAGACTAGTTGCTGGGGATTTCGTCAAGCATAACTCACTTGGTGTTGCTCATATTTCATTCAAATTTTGCCTGTTATCTTATTTTGTCATGCAGATGGGAATGACAAGTTTCCAGGCATTTCTAGCAATTAGATGTGCGTAATTGATTGTTACCAAGAATCTCATGTACACTGTCAAAAATTACTGGAATTATATATTTCTTCTACATGCTCCAAAATAGTGATGTCAGTGTCAATAAAATCTTCAGACCTGTCAGAGTGTCCGTACGGTCCGTCCGTCCGGACCCGTACGGACGCGGACGGACGGCCACACGGACAGAAGGATGGACGGACGGACGGACACACGGACGGACACACGGACAAAAGGACGGACGGACAAAAGGACGGACGGACACAAGGGACAGACACACGGACACATGGACGGACGGACGCACTGACGGACACATGGACGCACGGACGGACGGATGGACGCACGGACGGACGGATGGACACACGGACACACGGACGTACAGACACACGCGGACACACGCGGACACGGACGTACGGACACACGGATACACGGACGTAAGGACGGACGTACTGACGGACGGACGCACGGACACACGCGGACACGGACGGACGGGGGCACGGACACACGGATGGCCGAACGGACACACGGACGGGGACACGGACGTACGGACACACGGACTGACGGACACACGGACTTACGGACGGACGCACGGACGTACGGACGGACACTTTGACGGACGGACACTTTGACGGACGCACGTACGGACACGCGGACGGACCGTGTGGACGGACGGACACACGGATGGCCGAACGGACACACGGACGTACGGACACACGGACTGACGGACGCACGGACTAACGGACGCATGGACCCCGGGGGGGGCACTTACATTGAAGTCATACTACCTATGTGCCGCTCAAAAGATAGGGTTTTAAAGGGGATTTCCTGATCATAGGGTCATTTTTTGAGGTCAGGAGAGCCTGACCATAGGGTACACTTCTCAATTGGACATCAGACAGTGTTGTTTTGCCTTTGAAATTGCAATCATGCAATGACTAATTAGCATTCAACTTTCCAGTGTTAGGTGTCATTCTTAAGTGCAATTTAGCTTTCACACCTTTTTTGATGACTTTTTCTCTTTTATGTAGATATAATAGGCTATAGGGGTTATATAATAACCTGACCATAGGGTATGAAATTCGGGCTCTGAAAACCTGACCATAGGGTGCAATTTTCGGAACGCGTGCCGCACATCCGTATCAAAATTTGGCCGAGTACCCCCCCCGGGGCATGGACTGACGCACGGACGCACGGACGTACGGACGGACACTTTGACGGACGGACACACGGACGGACGCACGGACACACGGACGGACACATGGAAGGACGGACACAAGGAAGCACGGAAGGAGGCAAGGACGGATGGACGGACGGACACACGGACGGACACACGAACGGACGGACACACAGACAGACGCACGGACACACGGACGGACACACGGACGGACACAAGAAATGTGGATCTCCACCTTAGGCAATGTGAACTGTCACAATAAACAAGAACAAGTAAGTTGCAATGTGAACTGTCACAGTAAACAAGAACAAGTAGGCCTAAGTTTTTACAGCAAATCCTTCACAGTGCACGTGCTTATATGTCATGTGTCATGATGTGGGAAAACAAACCAATAAATTGTCAATCTGAGGTGCCAGTGACATGCCACATGTGTTGTTGAGGGGAAGAGAGTTGGGTAAAAATACCTTTCAAATCCTGTTAATGCATGACCTGTCAACACTGAGATAAGAGGGTGCATGGTGCAGTGTGCTTTGTTGAAGGTCCCATTGTTTAAACAAGTCAGGAAAAAGAATTACCGCAGACAATAAAAAAGAGCAGTGCACTGTTATTGTTTGCAAAAACACTTTAAACAGTTCAAATGGGAAGTATTCAGCCTCCTTTGAAGTAACAGAGCAGAGGTGATGCATAGATCTGCAATTCTGCATCCATGGACCTATGTACCAAATGAATCATTCAATGAGTTGTCGGGATTTTTAAAATCCCCTGGTAGAAGGCATATATATATATGTTTACCACTGTCTACAAAACCTTCATACTTTCTCCACTCCATTCATGGTCCCAAGTGAACACAATTCTTGGCTGTCATGAAAAACAACTGCTATAGCACATTTTATAATGGTTTCAGGGTAAATCAACCAAATTAAAGTGCATTCTGGGACTTTTGGTGATGTCTTTACTTCATGTGTATTGCACTCCCAGCCATGCCATGATACTGGAGTTGTCTGTCGCACTTTGCAACCGAGTTGTTTACGTGCTTGCACGGTATTTTTTTTCTTTGCAAACAATACTGGAATTTCTTACTTTTGTATGCATGTAACAGTATCCGAATGGTCTCAATGGCTTCACATAGAGCCGGCGGGGTTTACGTGCTTGCACGGTATTTTTGCTTTGGTCACTACGGTTTCGGTGGATCATTGACTCATGGTGGCAGCCATGTTGCATTTCATCTCTTAGTATTGGACAAAGACATGTTCTGATATAATATTTGAATTCCTTGGTACCAAAAACATAGGTATGGACACTATAATCTCTTCTCTATCTCAATTAGTTTTCAAGATATAAGCATTTTTTGGTTTGGAAAGCGCGTAATGGCGGCCATTTTGGATTTTGCTACTTTACGATCCCTATCAGAAGGCAGATATTGTTAAAAATTGTTTTCTGGAATGCTAGCACACTTACCAACCAAAAGCCATTGAAATATTAAACAATGCCATGTTTTTTGAACCCCTGATATACATGTCATTTGACTGGATTGGGATTTTGACGTCGAAAATTATGTTCCGACAGTCCCTCCATTGACCCCTCAGAAAACAGACTTCGCACGGGACTATCTGAGCAGACTTTTAGTATGTCAAAGCCAGGTTTCCAAGCTTTCAGAAAATGCATAGATCAAAACTATTGCAATTTGTGGTGGGTTCACCCCCATATTATCACCAGTTGCCTGGACTAACAGCCTTGCGTGAATTTTAACTTTGCAGTTATAATTGTTTTGTATTTTTAAAGTCACGATGAGTTCATTAGTCAATTCCACATCTTTTGACAAAAAAATCATTTTAACCCATTCTCTTATGAAAAAACTCACATCTTTAATCACACAAATCCACAGATATATATCAAAAGTATTAACAACGAGACTTCTAGACTCTTTACATATCACGCTGTCTGGTGACATATCCAATCACCCCTGAGTTTATGCTTCTCACTTCCATTTGTAAACCATTTCTGCAAATCTTTTATAATGAGGACTCAAATTTAAACAAACATTTTCCATCCACAAATTATTACCCTCGGCCATCTTCACATGACCTGGGTATTGCAGACAGTAGCGGCGTCCGTCTGACCGTCAGTCTGTCTAGCTGTCCACCATCCTTGCGAACACGATAACTCTATTTTTATTGATCGCAGGATCATGAAACTGACAGGGATTGTGTATGACTGTAAAATCTTGGATGAGTTCTGTTCTGACATGGGTGACCTTGACCTACTTCTGTGACCTTGGTGGCCATATTTGTGAAAAGCTAGAGTACATGATAACTCCGTTAATATTGATCCTGGGATCATCAAATTCAGAGGGATTATGTATCACCTGACATGTGTGACCTTGACCTACCTCTGTGACCTTGGTGGCCATATTTGTGAAAAGCTAGAGTACATGATAACTCCGTTAATATTGATCCTGGGATCATCAAATTCAGAGGGATTATGTATCACCATAAGACCTCAGATGAGTTCTGACATGTGCGACCTTGACCTACCTCTGTGACCTTGGTGGCCATATTTGTGAAAAAGGTAGTGCACATGATAACTCCTCTAATATGGATCCTGGGATAAAAAAAAACTCAGAGGGATTATGTATCACCATAAGACCTTGGATGAGTTTTGATTTGTTTGACCTTGACCTACTTCCGTGACCTTGGCAGCATATTTGTGAAAAGGTAGAGTACATGATGACTCCACTAATATTGAACCTGGAATCATAAAACTCACAGGGATTATGTTTTACCATTTGAACTGGAATGAGTTCAGACATGAGTGACTCTGACATACTTCTGTGACCTTGTCGACCATATTTGTAAAAAGCTGGCGTACATTTGAACAGGATAACTCCACTAACATTGACCCTCTAATCGTCAAACTCACAGGGATTATGTATCACCATAAGGCCTTGGATGAGTTCTGTCACAAATGACCTTCACATACTTCTACGACCTTGGCGGCCATATTTGTGTCCCATTTGGGTGCATAAATAACTTTTATAGTGATCGTATGATCACCAAATTCACAGGGATAAGAACATTGTATGATGGTAATTGCTTAAAATGAGTCCTCGCATAACACGAGTGACCTTTACCTCCATATCTAAATCTTGGCCGAGGGTGGCACTTGCGTAAGCAGGTTTTTAAATTTTTATTTAGGATGCTATCCCACATGCACTTTATTTGTAACCAACTTCCTGCGAGAATCATGAAATGCCTTAAATATAAACAAACTGTTATTCTCAGAGTTTGTCAAATGATTTCTTGACAATTTTCATCAAGGACAATTTCTCCCAATATTATATTCCATCCAGGCATTTACATGTATGATGTTCCATAATTTTGCAATTATGCCTTCAATACTACCCTGCAACTCAAATATCAGTGTCTCACATTTGCCACAAATTTGTCACCTATAACTCATTTGTTTTCAAATCTTCCCAAACTTATATGTATGATTATGTTATCTTGATTTACCCGACGTCCAAAACAACCCTTCCTGAACATACTCATATTGCAATCCTATTATAAATTCACCGATGTTTCATGTTACTCCAGCCAAACTGCTCATTCCTCAGCCACGGAAACTTGCCAATTGCTTTCTTTCACTTTCTACACGATCTTTATCTGACTTTGCCCGATAAACTTATAGGCCCGTTTTCACCAACATGGTATTAAGAGTTAAGCCTGGTGTTAACTCCTTTAAACCTGGTATAACTAAGTCCATTTCACCAAGAGTGTGCTAAGCATGTAAACCTGTCAAGGTTCAGTGAATCATACACATTGTCACCAAACTCAAAGATCAGCCATCTCAAACTGATTTGGTGTCAAAAAGTGATTAGGCCAATGAAAACAGGAACATATGTTTCTTATGAGATGGCATGACAAACAGTATTATAGGCCTTTGTCTATTATATTTGCATATTTCTCTAATTTAACAGTCGCCAAAGATTTTTTCAAGAAAGATATGTCACATCATGAGATATAAAGTTTGCAAACCAAGAACCGACACTTACCAAGAAAATATATTTGTTATATTTTATGATAATACATGTGCTAAAAAAAATTTGGACTCCTAAATTAATAATAAATCCCTCAAAACCCCAACTCAATTTTCGCACAAATGGCCTTTCATTCATAAATTTTATGAAGAATTGCTTAATAACACAGCTACACCACAAAAGAATTTTGGCCTAAGTCATTTTTGTTTAAAAAAAAAATTTGGCCTAAGTCAGTTTTTCGCTGTTTGCCGAAAATTACAAAAAATGACTTAGGCCAATTTTGCTTTAGGCTGACGCTATGATAGTCATGACACCAAATAGAGGCAATTCTTCTGTGCTGAGTTATACAAAACCTCTGCACTTGTTGTTGGTCTTAGCACAGGGGTACTTTCGAAGGGCAGGAAATTCGGACATGGGTGCAATCTATGCATCCTATAACCCCCCCGGAAATTTTGCGAATTTCGGAAAATTCCAATTTAGCCTCCCGTGTGACTGGTACACTGGGCATACGTACATATATGGGTTTTAATGAAGCGATTGCATGACTAACACGCTTCACAATCCTTGAAACTGAGGCGACACTAATACCACTCAAGTCACCAACGACTTGTTGGTAACTGCCGGTAGCAAAAAATCGCAGGCACGTCAGCCATTCTGGGTACGTCAGATTTTGAGGACCCTTATCATTAGATATTCAAAGGGATTCAACCATTATTGTAGTTTCATTGTGATAAAATGCATGACGTGCTTATTTGTATTAATTTATTGTTTGAGGGGAGGGAGCTAAAGAAAAATGCATTTCTGTCACCAACACTGGACCGACAACTAATCAATTTTCTTTTTTATAAATTTCCAAGCCCACCCCTCTTTTTCTCTTAACTTGTCATGTGGCCATGTTTGGGAACTTCAGAGATTAATTGTGTTTGTAGCAGTTGAGTTGTTTAAATACTATGTGCAGACTTTCACTCAGTAAATGTTCCTTGATCCTGCCCCGCTTGAGTGATTGGCTTAGCCAGACCAGGTCTTAGCTAAAACCTGGCATAACTCTTAATACCAAGTTGGTGAAAACGGGCCCTGATGTGTAAAGGTACAATGAAAATTTCGGGTTCCCCAACCGGGAGATTTAATTAGTGGCACAATTTCTGCAATCATGAAATGATCACATTTAGTTTTTATGCAATAATCTAAATGGAAGCAGGCTGACATTACTGTAATTTCTTGTTTTTTATTTACATCACTGAGGTTAGATTTGAGCAAAAGGGTAACAAGTGGGGGTTTGAGATTTCTTGTCAAAAGTTTTAAATGGTAAGGCACCTGAGTCAGAACTATGAGCATAAATCACATTTGTCTATAGATATATGATTTATTATATTAAAACACATAAATTCTGAGGAAGAATGTGATAAAAAATTACACTTGGGACACGTTGTATGGCACTTTGAGTAACCAAGATCCAAAATTGACTGAAATCTGACAATTCAACGGTCTACCGTTCTTGGCCTATTTTTAGCAATTTCTGTCTTTTCATATTCAAATATCTGATGGTTTAATAGACCTATATAAGCACAAAAACCATGTATTTCACTGATGTTTATTCCTATTCAAGAACATAGTATTCATGACAAAAATAGACACAAAATGGTCAGAAAGTGGTTATTTTCGCATTTTTTAAAATTTTAAACTTGTTCTGTCGGCCTAAAAAATTGCATAAACTACATAATGGCCATAAAAGTTCCTTTTTCGATAAGTTTAACTATAATACCTTTTGGTTTTTACCAATATAGTTATTACTGTTTTGGTTTGAGGGACCGAAATTCAAGTAAAATGTAAAAAATTGAAAATTTTTTCAGGTTTTTGGTTTTTATGCAAAACTTGTTAGAGGACCCTCTAAATGATTCAGACAGTTTAAAGAGCTATATGTTAGACAACCCATTGCTAAATTTCAAATGTCTAAGCCCAAAATTGATGGAATTACGGAGGGTTGAAAAAACCCCATTTTTTAATATTTTTTATGAATATTTTGTAATTAATTTTAGTAAGAGCATTTAGACCCCCAAAAGGCACAATTAGGTTATTTAATACATTTTATGGTCGATTTTCATGCCCGAGTTCTGGTCCGGAAACAAAAAAAATTAATTTTTCTAAATTTTCAATATTTTACAAAAACTATGGTCATGTGTAAATATGAACTCCAAAAGGCACATCAACACTATAAGACCCTATCATGTGTCAAATTTCATATATATTGGTGCAATAGTTTTGGCAAATACACATTGTGGGACGCCGCCCGTCCGCCCACCCACCCACCCGCTTTCTGGAGGAGAACATTTATGACCTATTTGATTAAGGAGGCAGTTGTTGTTTCTTTGAGTAAGTTGTCAAAAGAAGGCAGATTTCAAAGAAATTAGAGGGTGTCAAGCGATAACAGAGCTTATTGCAAGGTAAAATGTAATTTTCTATAGATATGCTAAGTTTGGTGGTGATTGAGAAAGAACTGGCAGAGAAAGGAGAGTAACAACAAGGTTACAAAGATAGACTAATTGTATTGATTCCTATTGATTCCTATAGACATGCTTAGTTTGGTGGTGATTGAGGAAGAACTGCATGACAGAGAAAGAATTTTATTTTTAAAACAACAAAGTCACAAAGACTGATTAATTGTATTGAGATAATTGTATTGAGATAGTAACCAGGATGTCAATCAACATATATGACAATTATTATGACATCATATTAAATGCAAATAAAAAAACATAGGTTGCAATTGCAAAGCAGCAAACCTTCAGCAACAACTTCACAACAAGGAATGTGATGTTCCTTTATAAGTGAGCTCTGGTGACTTAAAGACAAGGCTATTTGCATTTGAATCATGGGCCCCACTTGGGAACATTTGAAAATTTTTGCTATGTTCTTCAGTCTTTGAGTATGTGTCTGGTTTAGAGCCTCTTGAAAGTGTTCAATTTGCCGGCTTTTTGCATCTCCTGAGGCAACACACATTCTATTTTTGTGACCACAATGGTAAATCTATAATTTATGGCCCCGTTCAATAAAGATTTTGTCCTTGGTAGCACTTGAAGTTTGGTAATGATTTTGGTCACACGTCAGAATCACTTTATCACATAAATATTGCGGTGCCTGGCCATTAACGATATGCCACATGAGCACAATTTGGTTATACATAATGCGTTGCCGCACACTCATCCATTTTAGCTTCTCTAGTAAGTCTTCAATGTGCAATCTCAGGGGAGCATTTAGAATAATGCACATTGCTCTGTTTTGAATTCCTTGTAGCCTAGTAATATTAGCTTGTGATGTCCCACCAGACACTGTGACTCAATAGTCTTTTAAAATGTGGGAGCACCAGCGAGTTGTAAAGCGATTTTCTAGTGTTGAGCAGTAAGTATGGAGCAGTTCGATCTAATATTCCAAAAGCTAGATTGAGTTTTTTTACTAGACATTTTGTATTGACATCAAAGTTATTTCTTGAGTCTACTTTCCATTCCCAAGTAGGGTAGGTGTTCAACCTACTCCACTAATGTAGAATTTAATGTTACAGCCAGGGATTTTGTTTTAGATGTCTTAGCTTTTGACGGTTACAAAAGGCCTCATGACAGGATACACCCCCCACTCCCTTTTGTTATTCCCATAGGGGGAACGGGGGCACATTGGGACACTTTTAACGTCTACTAATTTTGCTCAATGCTGAAAGCACTGAAGAAATCAGAAGTTTGCATGAATATCACCAATACTATTGAGCTTAAATGCAGGGCATAATAAACTAGACTGCACCTACCCTTTTGCAGCCAGAGAGTCGTAAAAATGACTGTCCCAATGTGCCCCGGCTAACACAGCCGGGGCACATTGGGACATCAATTATAAAATCATTTTAACACTCCATGTGCAATAGATATTACATATAAGTAGTGTGTAAGACAATATACAGTGCATTAACACCTTGTAGTGCCAATAGTTCATAACTTTAAACAGTTTCAAACATTTAACATAAACTGTCCTGGGTGCAGACATCTATGTAAGTAACACACAGTGCTTTGCGACAAATTTGTTCACAGAGCATGTTAATCCACTATACCTCTATTCATTGTGGCCTATATACCTGTTGTGTGCTGCCCCAGGTCATTCAGTTGTCCTGGACACTTAAATTCTGCCATATTAAGTGCGTCCCAATGTGCCCCGAATTCACTGTCACCAAGATGCTAATTTCTCGGACACCAGTGAGTGTGTTTATCACGATAGCAATTCATAACTGTTTGTTACGTTATATAAAATTCATACAAGCACTGAGAAAACCTCATTGTTCATGGTTTGTCCACAGAATGGTTCGAATTGAACCCGTCCATATTTACTTTAGTGGTAGGAAAACAAACTTTTGCTCGCCATACTTCTGCATGTAGCTGTAATTTATCTATAAAACCATGGAAACATCAGGATGTGAAATTACAAGATATGATGGCACTACCATATCATATACCTTGCCAGGATCCAAGAAAACTCCATCGTCCCACAGTGCCCCGCGTCCCAATGTGCCCCCGTTCCCCCTACTATTGGCTAACCCCCATCTTACCCCCGTTTTGCTCCCTGCTTCCCCCCTCTTCCCCCCGCTAACCCTTGCTTGCCCCCGTTTACCTCCCACTTGCCCCTGCCTATCCCCAACTTGCCCCCACTTATCCCTGCCTTGCCTCCGCTTACCCACGCTTGCCCTGCTTACCCCCTGCTTCCCCCACTTCCCCCCACTTGCCCCCTCTGGCCCCCGCTTGCCCCACTTACCCCTGCTTGCCCCAACTTACCCCTCTTGCCAACCCTTCCCCCACTTCCCTCACACAACCTGTTCCTTTCCCCCAATTGCCCTACCTTTCCCCCTAATTACATTTTCTAATGCTAATCTTACCCTATAGGGTTGGGGGTGTATCCTGTCATGAGGCCTTACAAATTAAAATAGAGGTTGTTTTTCTGACATGTAAGCCTAATTTATTAGCACAGACCAACTTGCAGAGTCTTTCCAGAATGTCATTTAAAGCTTTGGACATGATGTTGATGTTTCTATCCAAATTGTAGAATGCAGTGTCATCTGCATATATATTAACTATGCTTTTCTACATGTATGTTCGTCTGATGACATTTAGTGGAAATTGCTTATAAAAACAATAGTGGAACGAGCTATGATAAGTAACAGAGTAGGCCTAGACAAAAAGAGACATAAATTAATAACATCTTATGAATCAATAATATGAACTAGATATTAATTCAAGTCTATATTCTCGTGAATTTTTCAAAGAAATATTGAAATTATTGGTATTTCAGCAGAAAAATATACACTTGATTTTGTAATATCAGGCTCAGTGACTGAGAAATACCATTTATTTGACATAGGTGACTGGAAATTATGCACCAAAAAAGGGGTGTAATAATTTAATTGTTATTTCAGATACAGTGGATCTAAATAAAAAAATGAATGAAAGATGTATAGTGTCAATTCAGATATTAATTGCATTCAAATTTACTTCTAGGCACTGGAGTGACGTAAATTGTCCCGAAATTTGAGATTAGTTGACCCTGATTGGCAGTCAACGTCACTCTCATCTTTATACTATTTTTGTTGAAGGTGCTGGACCAAGCGAGTGACACTGACCATGGCTTCCTGAAGCATCCAATCACCTCTTATCTCATAAAGAATACCGTTTTCTGGATTCTTGCTGGGAAAACGGTATGACATTTTATCACTTTACTAATTAAAATAATAGTTATAAATTATATACCTTATATACAGTCCTCATGACCCCCCATCTGCTTGTCAACTTGGTAGGAGGAAGTTGGGCACATTGGGACACGGGGCACAATGGGAACTTCTTGGTTATTAATAAGGTATGGGTCAAAATTTCATAAGTCTGAAATTCTTGTCTCCGGTGTTTAACAATAATTCATGATGGCAGGAAGACCAATAGAGGACCTCTTGTTGTCAGTTGTCATAGACAAGGATATTAGCAAAACTTTGAACACAAAAAATATGCGGCAGAATATTTTTATCCCATCCAAAACTAGCGTTGAAGTGGCCTATCCCCCTGAAAATGGCCTGTCTCCAACAACATTTTCTTTGAACGATCGTATCACAAAAACTAGTACAGGATCCTAATACAATTAAGCTCTTCCATGCATGGATACTTGACTGTCAGTCTTCTAAAATCCGGTCACCCATAGCTGAAATTATATTCTGTATAAGAGCAGGAGGTTGTTGTGTCGATGTCTCCAATATTGGGTCATTAGCATCACACCAGATCTGTTTCTTAATAAGAATTAAAGGAACACACATTCTGTGAGAAAACCTTGTGTCTGATGTTGTCTGAGAACCCAAGAAAATAACTGAACTATCTGTAGCTCTGTATCATTTATGTAAACCAACATATTAGAGTATTTCAGTTGGCATGTCAGTTGTCCTATCTCAATTTGTCATAAGCAGACACCTTGCTACTCTATTTTGACTGCGTATTTCTGGAGCAAAATCACTGTGAACATGTGTCTGGTGTTCATAAGGTCATTGCATGCACATATTGCCAGACTGCCAGCTTTCCACTGGTCCCTGCAAAATTTTTACCTTCAGCGAACGAAGTTCGAAGAAGGTATTGTAATCACTTGGGTAAAAATGCTGTCCGTCCGCCGGGCGGGCGGGCGGTCGGGCGGCGGGCGGTTAGATCGTTTCCGGCCCGGAACTCGGCCTCTATTGAATGTATAGGGATGAAATTTGGTACACATCTAGCCTGTATGGTCTAGTTGTGCCTTTTGATGGTCTGATGAATAGATCTTAAATACTTTTTGAAATAATTAACAAAATATAAAAATAATTTTTTTTCGTTTCCGGGCCAAGGCTCGGTCACTATTGCATGTGCATGGATGAAATTTGGTACACACGTGGCCTATATGGTCTAGTTGTGCCTTTTGATGGTCTCATTGACAGATATTCTATACTTTATGAAAAAATGAGAAAAGATATAAAAACATATTTTTTTTGTTTTTTGGGCTAAGACTCGCTCACTATTGCATGTACATTGATAAACTTTGGTACACATATGGTCAATATGGTCTAGTTGTGCCTTTTGAAAGGTCTGATGGGAAATATTATATACTTTTTCAAATATTGAAAAAAACATAAAAATTATTATTTTTGTTTCTGGCCCAACATCCGGTCACTATTCCATATACATGGATGAAGTTTGGTACACATATGGCTTGTATGGTCTAGTTGTGCCTTTTCATGGTCTGACAGATGGCTATTCTATAGTTTTTGTAATATTGAGAAAAAATATTTAAAAGAATTTTTTTTATATCGGAGCCAAGACTTCCCCACTATTGCATATACAGTAATGCTTTTTTCTAAACAAACCACCTATGCAATTAATTTAGCAGTGCTTTTTGATGCGTATAACACTTTATGAAACATTGGAAAAAGAGAGATAATGGAAGGCCACTACTCAACCGCTATTGCATACCTATAAGCAATTTCGTAAACCCACCAATTTTATGATATTATTGTAATCTTCTAAAGGTGTTATTCGCTGAAGGTTTGCTGCTGCGCAGCCTATGTTTACTGTAATTATCATTAGCATCACGCTGTCACTAGCATCATGTCAAAAATGGCTTATTGCCTTTACCTCACTAAAATTTTGTTGCAGGTGACTGGAGCTGAAATCCGTTGAATAGATATTATCATTATCAATAAATGTTTCAACAGACTATCACATAACATTTTTCCATTTTCCTTGCATCTGACATGCTTAGTATGAAGTTTGATGCTTCTCTGACACTACTAACCAAATATGGGGTCCAAGTAACATTTTACCATTGTCTAGCATTTGAAATATGGTTTAGCAAAGACATTGGGCACTGTAGGAGGTAGTGGAGATTATCTTTATTATTCAGAATCCAAACTATTGATGAAAAGAGTTTTTTTTTTGTTTTTGTAAATTTCTGGTTCAAGGACATGTTCTATCTCAATGACCACTGGTCATAGAGACCTGAAACATAGCTCAATGTGTGCAGAAAAGCCACTTTCCTATTTGTTGGTAATACATTCTTCAGCTCTAAGTGGTGCGGATTTCAAGTTATAGACATGATGCTAATGACACACATATTTGGTATTTTAATTATTCAAATACATTTTCTCAAAAATAATTGGCACTAGAGACCTGGAACTTGGCCCAAAATGTGCCTAAACATTGGCAATAAATTGTTTAGCCCTAAGTGGTCAGGAATTTTTAGTTAGAAGTGTGTTTTTAATGACAGTCAAAAAACATTACAGCTATGTTTATCACCTCAATACAGATCAGTGGGGCATTGGGACCCTAGGACATGAAAATGCAGTGATAGCTGATTGTTTGACCCACGCAACGCAAACTTTAAAAGGCATTTCTGGAAAGAAAAATTTTCAAAATTTTTTCAGCTGAAATTTCAAGGTTTTCAAATTTTGACCCGTATATGATATGGTGATTCCATCAAATCTTGCATATTCCCATCCTGATGTTACTATTCTTTTATTGGCAAATTACTGCCACATGCAGCAGTTTGGTGAACAGAAGTTATTTTCCTAGTGGATAATTCCGTAAAGTCATCAACCAATTAGTCAAAATTCAAAATTGACTTAAGTATGTGCCTCAGCGGAACTCGTTACTGTTAGTCTACCCCTTTTCAGTTCTGCAAACTTTATCAGCCCTTGCATACCTTTAGGTAGCCTCCTTTGCCCTCACTTAGCCTCCAATTCTCAACTACCCTCAGCTTCCCTCAACTACCCTCAGCTTCCCTCAACTAAACTCAGCTTTTCTTAACCAAACTCTGCTTCCCTGAAGTAAACTGGGCTCCCCTCCATTACCCACAGATTTATGCTCTGTTTTCCTCAACTGCTCTCTGTTATGGCCTATCTCAAAAATAATGAAGCCACAGGGCCTGATTTCATCGGGGGTAAAAAAATGTAGGAATGGATGTATGCAACAACTTTATATTGCACTGTTGCTTTGAATACATTCTTGTGCCGAAATCCAGAAAATTTCACGACAATATTACAGATGGTTGTCGAGATAATCTTAAAAGTACATTGAAAAACGTGAATTTTTCACTATTTTAGCGTGACATCACATTTTTCTTAACTTGAATTATTTCAGGTGTATGACACATCTCATTGTCATTTTCTTAATTTTCCTTTTATCTCTATGTCCAAAGGCTTCATAAATTCATTGAAACAAGTATATTTATATGCTTGTTTTGACATTATTGAATTATTTGTGTTCAAAGTTTGACATCGGAAAATTGAGTCAAATTTGAAGCTTCCTGATCTGGGACGTAGTAATTTCCCTTTTGCACATGTCAGTTGAATCTTTTTGCCATTAAGATCTAGTAAAGTATCTACTTAGCTGTTTTGAAGCCTTTCATGCTTGTGAAAAATTAATTTCACAAAAATATTCCAATGATTATGAGGGAAGGTGCATGTGTCACACACGTAGCGCAAGGAGTACTTTCATGCGGCAAAAAGCTATGAAAGCTCTGATTTTAACCTGGATTGGCTTGAAACATAGTAAATCTGTGTAGCATCAATAAACAATGAACTAATACAATGAATTGATACCTGGTGGTGAAATACAAAAATTACTTTGTCGCACGCGTAACGCGCTCACAAAAATATTGATCATATTCAAATTCTTTTCCTGTAAATAATGGAGCCATGATACTAATATTACCTGTTGTGACAATTACCACACTATTTTAGTAATTTCAACATGTTTCATGACCTAACCAATAATATAATGGTATATTTGAAGTTTTTTGAAAATTTGGGGCCAAATTGGCTATAAAGGCAATATCAAATTAAAAAACATCCTTTTCATTCGAAATGTTCGCCCTTTTCCATCAGTTATGACTAATATCATATAAAATCGATTGTAAGTAAAACCAGAACATTTTTTGCAATTTCAAGCGACATCATTATTCAAAATCAGGATTTTATCAGAAAAAAGGGTAAAAAATCATGCTTCTTTCATCTTTTGCTGAGTTAATATTCACTTCAGTGGCACTTATTTAGTATGAATTTGAAGCCAACATTCAGACCTATAACATAGGACAGTTGAAATCGTTTTAAAGGAACACATATGTTTCTGAGGCAAATTTAATTACTTTTTTGGAAAAATATTTCTGAAAAATTATCAAAAATAGTGTGTTTCTCACAATATATTTGGTGTATTGGAATGAAAACTGCTGTGAAGACTCTACACTATCTGCCCTATGTCATCATGTAAAGAAATTTGATTTCCTTTGACGATAAATTGACATTTAGTTTAGTTTTCTTTTGTAGACATGGAAATAAAAACTTTTAAATATTTGGTACTATTCTGCTATCATCAGTTATTTCCACTGGTTGGAACTCTATGGTAAATATATTTTCTGGAACTTCAATATGTTCTTAACAAAGCTACATGGTCATTTGATAAAAAAATACATTATAAAATTTTGATGGTCATGTCACACTTTGGCTTCATTATTTTAGAGATAGGCCTTATGGTTCCCAATTACGAGACCGCAGTTACTCTAGGGCTGAATCATGCCTTGATGACTACTTTCTCATTAATTTATTATTTAAATACTAGCTGTTGACCCGTTACGGTTTGATGGTTTACAAAAATTCAACCAGTAGTCTATTACAGCTGGGCAATTCCGTAAAGTCGGACGTACAGATCAGACACTATAACAGCTTGTATAGCCCTACCATTACATGTTTGCCATTCCATTGTAAAATAGGTATGAGGCCCTGTGGCAGGGCTTTAAAACAAGCCATCAACCAAAGCTGAAAGTGCAATAGGAGCTGAGCCACAGGACAAATTGCATCGTGTCGGACGTACACAGAGAAATGGCACTTTTCTGACTTGATGGCTCGTCTCCCAAAACTCTGTGATTTATATGGAGAAAAATTAATCAACTGACCTGTATTATCAAGAAAACTATTTAAGGCATCAGCCAGGTTAATTTCCATGGCGATATTGTCATTTTTCATAAAGCTGTAGCCATTTATATTCCGTGTCGGACGTACACATTTTTCGTGTCGGACGTACGCGTGTGAATTGCTAGTGTAGAGGATGCCAGCAGTGCATTGATGATACACAATTTTCATTTTTTCTTCAAAGTTGAGTTCTTTCCAATAATTATCATCCATGAAATGGCTTCAGCATTGCATATTTGTGCCAAATGGGATGTCTCAAACATTAAGTTATTTTCACTATTTTTACCCTTAAATTTACAGCATTTTTAGCACAGAAAAGTCACAAAAATCACTAGTTGTACCTGCAATTTTCACCGTAATTGCACATATTTCAGTAATACATATTGAGAGAATGCTAGACAAATAAAATTTTTAAGGTATTTTGCACAAATATGCAAACAAATTAAGAATTTCTGCCATTTTCGGACAATTTCTGTGTACACTTTTTTTTATTATCACAGCATCATATACTGGGCCAAAACTGGTAGATATCATTTCATCTTTCATTTTGTATGAGTATGACACCTGTCTTAGCTTGTGACACAATTGCGTGCCAATTTCACATGCTATGAACTAGCTTTCACTTAATTTTATGGCTGAAAACAGAGTTAAAAATGACCGAACTTCAATGACACCATATATTTCCTGTTTTTTGGCCTATACTACTTTAAGATTCACCCAAGTACACTGGCCTAAGGTTTTCTTATGAGCCCAAGCCTGTGTACCAACATATGTATCATTTCCTTAATTCCAGATGGACTTTCATAATATTGTGTCGGACGTACATTCCCATTTTCGTGTCGGACGTACATCCTTAAAATGCTCTCCTTGGCAATTGTATTACGTTTAAATAATTAAAGCAGCCACCATGCTATTCATGGACATAAATTTGCTTTGCATTAGACGTTTCATGAAATTAACATCTGTCGCCTGGGAGCAGGAAAATTATTTAGTAATTTTTGTGTCGGACGTACATTAGAATCTTATTAGGTCAAATGTCACTGCCTGACAGAATTTGCAAGGATTGCTGCAAGAATTTGCAATGCAAAATGAAAGTGTAATCCCTCAGGTAGTAAATGACAGCAAAATGAAACCAGCTAACCTATTTCTATACTGGCACTGACAACTTAAATTAGGAGTGTCGAAAATGCAATAATTGCAGTCACCAAACATAGCATTACTTAAATGCAAATATATCAAAAACCAAATTAGATAATCAATTGTTTTTTTATGTACCTGAAAAAAGACTTATTTTGGCACATTATCGCACCCATAACACATACCAATGTTAATTTTGAAATTTTGACTGATTGGTTGATGACTTTACGGAATTGCCCAGCTTCTGCCCAGCTTCGTGATGAGACACCAGGTCCCATTTCCAGCGTCAATTCAGCTTTATTTGCTTCCTTAATTCATTTCTTCTTTTGGTTTTTTGGCATTATCCTACATTAGCCCCCTCAGGGGTCTAAACATTTAGGCCCTTTTTCATGGGAAATAGTGGTGGTAATTTTTACTGTATAAACGTCATTATGTTTATACACAAGATGACGCTTATACAGTCAATGTAACAAAGAAATAATTGTCTAACTATTTCTCAAAATACTGTCTTATTATCCCATGTCTAGGCACATTTTCTCCCTGATACTGTGTTTTTCCCTGGCAAATACAGCAGGCAAAAAGTCAGTATCTGGGAAAAAACCAGTATATGGTCAGCTGACCTGTATACGGCATAATTTGCCAGGGAGTATACTGACTTTTGATTGATCGGCCAATCACAGTGAAGCAATCAGCCCCACCCACTTGCTGCTCAGCCAGACACGCAGGCCTGCATGCATGAGTACACAGCAGAAAATCAATAATCCACTGCGCTCTGCTTCTTCACCTCGCAGGCAAGGTGAGGCCACTCTGACCAACTCAAGTTGAGCACCTTTTTGTTGAGAAATAATTAAAAGATTATTCTCTCTCCAGTGTGATAAAATATAATGTCATTAATACAGATTACTGAAAACAATTTTAAAGGCTTTATCTTAAAACTCTAGCTATGTTGCTTTTAATAAATAATCTTAATTTATTAGTTAAGTAAAAAAGTTTCATATTTGAGCCAATGTCTTTCAAAATTCAACAGATGTTAATTTTGATATCTTTGGATCCAATTATTACAGTACTGAAAAATGGCATTTAATAGATATTGAATAGATCACAAATTAAACATTTTAAGGCAATATCTTAAAAACTCTGGCCTCACAACTTTTTCTCTGAAACTATATACTGTATCTTTGTTCCAGTTAAGAATTCAAAGTTTTGAGTCAACATCTTTCAAAATACAATGGCCGTTTTAATTTGTATTTCCAAACCCAATAACGCCAGTACCATTAAATTCACGGACAATTTAATAGATGTAGTAAAGATTCCTGAAAAAAAATAATTCAAAGTTTTATCTTTAGAACTTTAGTCACACAAATTGTGTTACTAAAAACAATGATTTTTTGTTCCAGCGCAGAATCCCTGATTTGAGTAAACATCTTTCATAACTCTATAGCTGTTTTATTTTATTTATTTCTTCAAATCCGATCATCCCAGGTATATAAAATTAGCAGATAAATGTAACTCAGGGTGTATTGTATAGATTACACATTACGAAACTCGGCTATATTCAGAAAAATCTAGCAATACAAATTGTTTTCGCAGCCTGCAAACACAACTTTTTTTTCACAGCTTCCTTTTCATTTTATATTTCATAGCGTTTTAATAAACGCATCAAAGTTATGAATTAGTCTGAAAATGTGCCTAGACATGGGATAAAAAGGTCATACCATGGGTAGGTGCAGTACATCCCCATTTACTCCCCTCGACCCCAGTATATTCCCTCGACCCTTCGGGTCTCGGGAATATACTGGGGTCTCGGGGAGTATACTGGGGATGTACTGCACCTACCCATGATATAACCTCATAATAACTGTGAGTATTCTTGATAATGATCTCCCTTCACACTTTTACAGTATTTATTCTGTGATATACAGACTGGAAACATATTTGAGTTATTTTTCAGTTTCAGTTTTTGTTGATCAATATCTATGGAAATACCTATAAAATGTTTAAACCCTCAAGGGGGCTAATGTAGGATAATGCCGGTTTTTTTTCTTCCGCTTTTTCCTTTCCCTTTCTTCCTTCATTCATTTCTACCCACGAGCGGAAGTACCAGTCATTGATAGACATAGTATATCAGGGCTTGTAGATCGATTTAATCAATCCATATACTAGCATATGACCAAGTCCAAGAAATGCCCTGGACATGTGTGTTTTGATATATTTATCACAGATTCTATCACATTTGACAGTTGACTATGAAAAACATTTTCTCAAGATTCACAGTTATTGTTGGTAGTTGTTAGTTCTATAAGTTGCAAATTCTTATATATTTTTATCTCATGTCTAACTGCTAAAAGCACACATTGTAACAAACAATTTATAACAGTTTGTGGTCACTGCTATGGATGTATTCTAATTGCAATTTGTCATGTAACTTTGGCATAGGCTCCCACTATTTTTGCTTTTCTTCAAAATATGCAAATACTATAAAAAAGAAAATATTTTGCATGGCAGAACATTATCAAAATAAGTGAAATGTACAAGGTCAACTATTGCATTTGCACCATATCTGTATGTTATTTGCAAAATGACCCTGCTTCTGCAATCTCCAAATTCGAATTGCATACGCTTGTATTGTCTTATAGGGTATTATTGGTATGCATGCGCGTGTTTCTACCCTCTTTCATTTGTCTTTTCTTCCTCCACCTTCCTTTCACTCATTCTTCCCATGTATGCTCTATTTCACTCTCTCTTTCTCCAAACTGCCTTATTAATGATGCATTAAATTTATGTGTTCATGTTTCTGTAAATAAATTATTTTTCTCAGAACATCGATTGACAGGCGTTTTAAAGCATTCATTGCATTTTCCGCAGAATCAGCAGTCCTATAATTCTTGGTACACCCTTCTCATTTAGGTGAAGAACTTGTTTCTTGATGCAGCTACAGAATATCTGGGATCTTGTAGTTATATTAAGATAAATATAGCTGCCAGATTTTGTATGTGGATAATGTGTTGTTTCTTTTTTTTGGAAATTCCCAAACTGAATTTCTAGGAACTGGGTAGTTAAATTGGCCATAGAGGGACAATCAGCATATCAAAAATGGAGAATTATTACTACTATTATTATGATTAGATTTTTGTAAACTATGGAATTTTTTTTTTAAATTCAGATTTCAAAATGGATTGAATATAGTCCTACTGTGACAAACATTTAGTGGATACAAAGATAGTCAATAATACATGTAGGTCTATAGTAATTGGATAAGCCAGTAGACTGGGTACACTGGGTACCATTGATTTGTGTCACGTTCATGCACACGCGACCGCCACCAGTCCTGCTTGATCTTCCTCATTTGTTTTAATATCTGCAGTCCGAGTTGCTCACCTGGGCTGCTCTGTCACCAATGGACCAGCTTGTCAGTCAGCCCACACAATGTACTGCATATATATGATTTTTGTTGAAGCCAAAACACATTTTCATCTGTACTTAGCTGTTACTGTTTTCTCAGTTTGCTCTGTTCAATATAGATCTAAGTAGTGTATCATCATTTTGGTATTTATCATGATTGTAACATTGCATACTATTCAATAACTTCAAAGTGATATTCAAATAGTGCAGTTGTATGTGGTATTTGCAGCCTACAGAACTTGAAGAGGTCTATGGAAATTTCATAAGAGAGAGATATGGACACCTGCAGCAGCAGTTGGACTTCAAGGGGACCATCCCAACATGGACGACTGAGGAGGATTTGGAGAGATACGGAGAGGAAGGGAGATTCTGGGCTGAGACAATATTCGATGCAATCAATTTCATTTCAAGGAACTGCATTGCACAACTTGGTAGCTTCTTAAAAAATAAATATACTGTCTTATCATACAAGAAATATGATACATTAGTAACCTGTGAGAGATGCTTGGAGCTGCTGAGACCATCTGTCTTCTTCAAAAAGGAGAAATGACTCTTTGATAGACTATGATCCTGAGCATTCATTTTCTGTACGTTATACAATAAAAGGATTTTAGAAGTGAATTTTCACTACTGGTGGGAACTCGAGTTGAATTTTTTTTTTCACACTATGCAGTATGCAGAAACCTAATTTATAATGATATTTTACAGGCAAAAGGAAATAAAACGCAACATGGAGTAGGATTTCAACAAATTTTCAGAGGAAGGGAGATTCTGGGCTGAAAATATATTTGATGCCATCCATATGCTGGCAAGGAATTACGGAAGAATATTTGGTAGCTTCTTAGACTATACCTGAAAAAACTTGCCAGCTCATAAAGTATATGATGTGTTAGATACTTGAGAAAAATGCATGGAGTGGCTGGGACCGTGCGTCTTTTTCAGTGAAAAAGAGACTCTTTGATGATCAGCTATAATCTAGAATAACTTGTAAAGCATTTACTAAAACAACCTTTCGAAAATAAAAAAAATTAATCCTAGTGATTTAAAACTTTATTGTAAAGCTTGAAAGCTGTGTTAGAGCAGCATCATGAACAGTCTCAAAAAATGCTAAATTAATAAGTCATTTTGGGCTATTCAGCCGTTGGGGTAATTTTGACTTTTCCAAATTGAATAATGTATTATTGGCTTCAAGATATACATCAAGTGACAATTGCTTTGACAGTTTTTTGGTGATGTTGTTGTAGGGTAAGGTTCCTTGAGTCGGACACTTATACAAGGGGCGTCCCAAAAGTTCTGGCCAATTTTTTTGGCAGACCTTTCTATTTAAAGCATCTGTATGAAATTTTCACAGAATTAATTTCAGATATATCATTAGAGTCAAGGATGGTAAATCCGTCCACCCTGTAATATGGGCATAAAAATATATCTGTTGAAGTTTTGTGAGTTTTAAAAGCAAGGGAAATTCGTTTTTAATAGATTTTGCCGTTTTCAGCATTTTTAATCATTTTTTTGGGTCCATTTAACAACTTAAGATAAAAGACATTAAACTCTGTAACGTCATCAACCATTTTGTGAATTTTAGTTGGGTGGTCTATTTCAATCAACAGACAAATGTGTTTCATCTAAAAAAATCACTGAATAAAATAGAAAATGTATTATTTTTATTGAATTTTTAAAAAATTACTCAGTTGTGACACTCTTGGAAGGAAATACAATGGAATAGAAATGGACAGAATTGCCATCCTCATATTGAAACTGGCTTGATTGGGTGTTTTATAAATCCGTCCACCTACATTAGAGTACTTTAATGACTTGCAATGTTTATAATTGGCAAACAATTGATTACAGAAATTAGATTGGAGCAATTGATGCCACTTTGATTGGGTTAAATCAATTTCTAATTGTAATTAAGGCAATCATCTCAAATCAATGTATAAAACTTGATATCTATTATTCGATTCTTCTGTTTTTCGTGCAAACATTGCTCAATTATTCTTAGATTACTCAAAATCCTTGGTGAATGTTGATAAATTGAAACATTCAAAAAAATACTAAGATATGATAGATTGGGGCTGTATTATGCCCTGTGGACGGATTTACCATCCTTGCTGGATGGATTTACCAGCAACCTGGACGGATTGAGGAGCCCCAACCTGCATTTTTAGTTGCCATAGTTTCAGCAAAAATTATTCAATTTTTTTTAAACCTTTTTGGATGTTGATGGTAGCACGGAATATGCTCCTTTCACTTGACAATTTTTTTTTTTTTTTTTTAACTATTCCCATTGTTTGCGAAATAGGGTTTTAGCCAAAAGTGGACTGATGTACCCTCCTTGACTCTATCTAAAATTTGGCACCTCTTGGAAGAATTTAAATTACTATTCTGTTACCATGGAAACAAAAGGTCAGTGCACCCAGCGCAGCTCAATTTTTTAGCTCAAATAATATAATAAGTGTCTGGGTGTGTAAATAATCGTAGGATTTACTTTAAATATGCAATTGATGATCATGAAAAATATTTTTTGGCAGCTTGACATTATCTCAAAGTTTTTCTCTGAAATTTAAAGTCACTATGAACCAGTTGAACCCCTGTGCTGAAGCAATCTCCAAAGTCCTCATAACTTAGCTGTTCCTAAATTGTGGAATTTCAGTGAATTTGGCTGCAGCTTCATTTCCAATTGTGAGTATGATCTCTTTAATTTGTGAACTGGTATATATGTTTTAGAATCACCAAAAGCCCCACAAGGCCAAATGTGGTAAATAAGGCAGATGAGGTTGGGTTTGGATCCAATGTTCTTGAGCACTGCCTCTTGGCAGTAGATTGTTTCGGCGAACCATTTCAAGAGATGTGAGGCAACTGATGGAGAAAGTCTTTGGCAATTGCCTCAGCTGGCCGTGTTGAAATATACATAAATGTTAATATATAATGGAGGATATCTTGAGACAATGCTAGCCTATCAAGAATTATATTTTCTTGCAATCACTTGTTTTATTACTGTGGATTCTCTCACTATAAACAAAGCCAATTTGTTGAATTCTTTAAAAAAATTGAGCTGCGTGGGGGCACTGACTTTCTGTATGCATTTTAACAGAAAAGTAACTTGAACACTTCCAACAGTTTTGATTTTTTCAACATAGATAGTTAAATAGCTGAAATTAATTCTGTGAAAATTTCATTCAGCTACTTCAAATAGAAAGGTCTGCCAAAAAAATTGGTCAAAACTTTTGGGATGCCCCTCGTATTCTGTACATTTTAAAAAAGTGATATCTAGCTTGGCCTATTGGTTATTTTTTGTCAACCAAGGCCTCAAATTAAACTTTTTTTACTAAATCTAACAGAGAATTGAGAGAACTTGCACAACAGAAGAACTAAATTAGTGGTTAAATTTTTTAAATAAAAAATGACATAGGGCATTTTTGAGTCGGACACATGTGTTCTAAAAACATGACATCAAAGATACAGGTGCTTTAGAGTCTTCCTTTAAATTAAAAAAGCCCATATTAGAGCACAGAAGAGGTTAGGCTTACGCCTTAGTGAATGACAAAAAATCTGAAGTCAGATCCATACCATAGGCCAACAAAAGATGCCTGAAACAAGACAAAATTCTACTAAAATTCACAAATTTCTGACACGAAATTGAGAGAAAAACGGGTTTTAAACCCCATTTATAGGTCTATGAAAACCCCACTTTATTTTTAAGTATCATGCTGATACTTTCTGAACAAATAAAGGAAGTCGTAAGCTAAGATTGGTACTAGGTACATAGGTATAGGAGCTCACAATTGGCCAATACAGCCCAACAAAAAGTGTCCGAATCAAGGTAACACCCTCTAAGTGTCCGACTCAAAGAACATTACCCTATGTATTAACACGAAAGATCTCAAATGTGAGACAATGATGCAGAAAGAATTTTTAGATGTAACTATATTGTCACCAAGGTCATAATGTCTAGATTCTAAGAAATCTGAAAAAAAAGGCAATAACAAACTTTCATTTTCAAACTGCGGCAAGATGCCACCTGGCTACAGAAATTGCAGAGATCACCCAGTTCCAAATGTCAATGACAGTGATGAACAATTATGATAATCGCAAAAGTATGAATTGTAAACTATGAAAATCACGTCTAGCACACGTGGAATCTTCTACGCCATTTAAGAAAGAAATTTATGTTTAGGGCTGCATTCTTCTTCTTCTTCTGTTACGCTCTTCCGTCTTTCGACATAGCGCGGCGCACCACAACCTGCCAAATACTTCTATTTTTAGCTAACTGCTCATGATCAAAACATTCATATGTGTAATTATTCCTACCATTACCATTTACAACTGTAACATTTATACTTAGCTTATCAAGATCTTTGTCCACTAATTTCAGCCAGGTCTGTTTCTGCCCTCCCCTTGGTTTTTGAACATATTTTCTCGCTTCTCTTAGCGCTCCCTTTGCTGGGGTTTCTTCCGGTAGTCTCAATAAATGTCCATACCACTGTAATCTTCTTTCTTTAACACTCTTACTCCATGGATTTAACTTGGTTCTTCTGTACAATTCTTCGTTTGATATCCTATCTTGCCATGTTATTTCTAGGATCTTTCGCAGCATTTTTCTTTGAAATACGTCAACGTCATTCTCTATTTGTTTAGTCACTGTCCATAACTCGCAGTTGTATAAAAATATACTTTCTACGTGACTACGGAAAAGTCTGATTTTAACCTTTTTCGACACTTTCTTGCTTTCCAAGATTTTCTTCAACTGGTTGTAAGCAGCTATGGCTAAAATTTTTCTCCTGTTAATGTCATTTCTTGTGTCTAGAAGGCTTCCTAAATATTTGCATTTTTTCCAGCTTTCGTCTTCTCCCCTTTTAACTTCATATTCTTCTGTTTTACCATCATTCACTTGTAAATTTTTCTCTTTTAAAATGACTGGGACTGTTTTTCTGATATCTTCAATTCTTTCTTTATCATTCGTTATCCATGCTGTATCATCTGCGTATTGTTGATCAATCATCAATAGCCTACTGCTGTATTTTGTATATCTGTGATCTTCAATGTGTGGTGGTATCATAATTCCTTGCGTTGATTTCAGAGCTTCGGCTAAATATATAATGAAGAAGATTGGACTCAGACAATCACCCTGTGGTACACCCACATTTGTGACAATCTCTTCTCCTAAAGTTTTCCCTATTCTGACCCTCAGCTTGACGTCTTCTATCAAAATCTTGATCATGTGCAATTCATCTTCATTTAGTATTTCTTTCAAAGTTTTCATCAGTTCAGATCTCCTAACTGTATCGAACGCTTTTGACATGTCCAGCATAAGTAGAATAATTGAATAATCTTGCGATGTTATCGCCTTCTCTGCTAGTATCTTGAAACTGAAAACTAGTTCTGTGGTACTTCGTCCTTTCTGGTAAGCTGCTTGAGTTGATGGTATTTTCTCTAGAAACTTGTTTAGACATCTCTTCAACATACATATCGCCAGAATTTTCCTCAGTATTGATAATAAGATGATTGGCCTAAGATTTCCGGGGGGACCTGCTTTTTTCCCTGGTTTTTGCAGTGGAACGAGAACACCTTCTTTTAATTCTTTTGGATACATTCCTGTTATTGCAGCATGATTGTATATCTCAGCTATCTCTTCACATATTTCTTCTGGACTGTATTTAATCAATTCTCCATAAATTTCATCTATCCCAGCACTTTTTCCATCTTTTAGTCTTTTGACAGCTTCTTTGATTTCTTCTTTACTGAATTTTACAGCCATCTCTTTCGGATCAATATTTTCTATCTCTTCTTCCATATCTTTGGTAAACATCTCTTGGAAAAAATTTGTAACAATTCTTGTTTGTTCTACCTCATCTGTTGTTTTTCCATTTTCTCCATCCAACAATATTTTCTTTTTTTCTTTAATTCTTTGCAGATCTTTGACTACTTGGAACATTCTTCTTGAATCACTTTTTGAGTCTTCTACAGCTTAAAAAAAAACAAAAAAAAAACAAAAAAAAAAAAAAAAAAACAACAGTGCCCATTTAAAAAAAACTGACTAAAAATTGGGACTTTGAAGGCAGAAGTTGTAATGCTGATATGTGGTGCTGAAAGTTAGTTAAAAATTTTGTTTTACGTATTTTTTTAGTTTTTTTGATTATGTTTTTATTTTAGTTGTGTCACATTTTATTATGTTTTTAGTTGTGTCACACAATAGCCTAAGGCTAATGTCCCCTGTTTTTTATGCGTGACGAAAAATAAAATTATGTTATTGTATTGAAAAATAAAATTTTGTTATTGTATTGAAATACATGCATACATACATACATACAATTAATATTGAAGATATGTGACCCCTTAACAAATTTTGCAGTAAAATATACTTATTTGATTTACATGAATAGAATGTGATACAACTGATGTGGAAAGGGACATTATGTGACAGTTTGACCTGATGACAGCCAAGCCAATGACCTCAGCAGGTTGAAAGGCAGGGGATATGGATTCTCAAGCCAAGAGCAAACTCTAACAAGGTGCTGTGCAGCAGACATGAAGAGTTTCAGAGCCGTGGTTAGAATTGCAACTGTAGGACAGTCCAGGATTTTCAGATAAACCAACAGCTTGCAGAATTGCACAGCCGTCAGAAACTTTTACAGGAATTGCATAGCTCTCAGAAGATTTGTGAAACTTTCATAGGAATTGAAGTTCTCTCAGAGATTTGTGAAACTTTCACAGGAATTGCACAGGCCTCAGATGACTTGTGGAACTTTCACAGGAATTGCACAGGCCTCAGAAGATTTGTGAAACCTTCACAGGAATTGCACATGCAACCCTCAAAAGATTTGTGAAACTTCAACAAGAATTGCAAAGTTCTATAATAAAACCCAAGTGCTCAGAGTGGTGGATCAGTCCACTGAAACCCATGAGTGGTCTGGCTGACCATGAGTTCCGACGCCAGCCAGACCTCAAGTGGGTTTCATCGGACTGATCCACCACCCTCAGTGAGTTTTATTTATATCCCACATTTTGAAAACCTATGAGGGTATGGATAATTAAAAATTATAATGACCTAATCACTTTGGTGGATGGATCTCATGTTTTGATGATGCCGAACCAATCAGATCAAACATATACAAAGGGTAGCGGTCTAGTGGATCATATAAAAATTAGAGATGGTGGATCATATTTAAATTAGCGATGGTGGATCACAAACTTATACCTCATGGGCTGTTCCTCGTGGGTTTTCCATGAGGATCACTGCCAAGTGTGGGATATTTGTACTTACAAAGCTGCAGAACTTTATGCAAGTATTTTTATAGAAAGACATATGTGGTCTGAATAAGTGAGCTCCAAGTATTTGGCCAGACTACAACTGGTCAACCAGTGACTTTTTCAATTAATTTGTTGTGACATAGCACTGACCAATGGCTCACAAACTTGACAAGTAATCACTGCAATGCTCAGAATGACACAACTTTGCCAATGCCAGGTCATAGTCCGTCAACTCTGTTGGTCAGACCATCTGCAATCTCTTCTTATTTTATGGTTTCAGTTCTTATCAGTTGTCAGATACCAAATGGTGCAAAGAAGATTTTCCCTTCATATTTCACCAAAATGTCCAAGCAATGGCATCTCAATTAATGCAGCTGAAATTGGCAATATTGTAATATCGTAATATGTACTGCCAATCCTGGTTCTGCAGAATTGATTGTTGGAGAAATATTTTAAAATTAAAAGTGTGCCAGTTGTTGAGCATTTGATATGAAATTTAAATCTTCAAAAACATTTGTAACACTTGAGTACATAATCATACTATTAATTCATGAACCCTTTACACTACTCCAACCAAACCACTAATTGCCCAGTTATGAAAACTTGCAACCACCTTTTGTACACCCTCTTGAAACAATGTCCTTAGCCACCTTTCACCTTCCAAATTACAGCCACAGAAAAAGGAGTGATGTTCTCTTAACATCTAACTTGTTCAATAGAAAATGTCTTTACGGGTCTTATGCTAATATATTATACATGTTTATGATGAAATAAATAGGCATATGACATCATTCAAAGCAGTCCGTTATAAACTGCAATTTTTCACAGAGACACGTACAAGCAGTGAATACAACCTTTTGAAATTTAGTGAAGGCAAAAACGTATTTCATAAATTAAAGTCAGGCAATGTAATATGAAAAAAACATAAAGAATTTATGATTTTGACCCCTAGTGGGCACCTAAACCCGGATATTTGGTATTCTTTCTCTTTTGGGAAAAGTCAAAGATATCCAGGTTCCTGACTGAGCAAAGCTGACCAAGCAAACATTGGTTGTCGGCCAAAAACACAGCACATTCCTAGTGCAGAGGAGAGTTGGTGATATTGGATTTAGTAATATAAATATAGGAGGAGCTGGCGGCAAGCAAATACAGTTGAAGTATTTGGAATAGGAATATAATTCTATACCTCCCACTTTCCCTCAAGATATAATGCATATTTCTGTCTATCTGACCATCAATTTTTTAGGTTTCTTATATTATTTTAAGGGGTGTTGACAGGAAATTATATTTTTTCGCTCTACGTATAAACTAACTAGAAACAGGTCCCGTGAATGTGTAGGTTGCCATATCAAGTCAAAATAATCTGTCTGTACATTTGAAGCTGCAGCAGAGAATGTGACGCTATACTGATTTTCTGTGGGTGTGTCTCATTGCTGGTCTCTCATTGGCTGTTTTCAGTATATTCCCTGCAAATTAGGGAGTATACTGGTCAGGCGACCATATACTGCATTTTCTCCCCGATCCCGACCTTTTCCCTGCTGCATTGCCCAGGGAAAAACACAGTATCGGGGAGAAAATGTGCCTAGACATGGGATAATATGATGCATGTTATCCCTGGATCACTCTTGGCATCCTGGATTAGAAATTTATTCTGATCATATTAATCAATTCGGCATTTTGAGATTTAATTAGTTAGCCAGAATAGACATGAACACTAACTTAATTGTATATTTATACATTGACACATTGATTTCAGAAGACTTAAATCCCAATGATTTTAGAAGACATACATCCCTTTCCATATCCCTTTCCTAAAATAGATAAAAGTTATCAAAACATTTTGTTCATCTATTACGTTATTCAGAAAGTTGGCAATCATTAAGGTAAGCACAACAAACCCAAATGTAATTTTCGAAGAAGAAGATATCAGAAGATAACAAGAAATACATGACTCAGAAATGTCAGGACAAGCAAAATATAGGCCAGTTACTAGGGGCTTATCATGTATTTATGCATATTGTTCAGTGGGCTAATTTTGACCAGAGGAGGACAACTGGCATTGGAGTATAGGATTGTCCAGGATTTATAAATATGACCCGACCAAAGTCAAGAATGGAGAGTTTTTCAAATGTTAAAACAATTACACAGGACCGAATCAGTTTTGACATCAAAGTGACTTTTTCAATTGTTGGACAGAATGAGAACTACACTTTACACTCTAGAACATCACTTTAAAATATGCCAGTCATTGGCTAGATGCACCAAGTGTGACATCAAACTGAGAATGTGACATTTGCCCAAACAAATCTGTGATATCATCATGAATGCTGCACATCCAAGCAAACACTTCTTCATGTCATCTGGCATGGTAAAAAAACTTTAGCAAAATGCTAATGTATAGATCGTTTCAAAGGATTTGTTTTCCATTTAATCGGTAGAAATAACCAAAACCCAAAATTCCAAGAGCTGAAGAGCATCATGCTAAATACCTATTTCAGGCTTATGGACTTCAAACAGCATGTTCATGTTTTCTTCATCACCGCAAAGAATAGTGTTTTATCTTATCTTTTAGAGCTGAAGAGCATCATGCTAATTTCTAAATACCTATTTCAGGCTATAATCGACTTCAAACAGCATGTACATTTTTTCTTATTCACTGTAAAGAATAATGTTTTACATTAGAATGTTTTTGACCATTGCATGTGGCAGCAGAACTTCAATGTAGCTGCTCAAATGATTTATTTTACTGCATTAAGTTTATTTCTTCTAAAAGCATGTTCAGCTTAGGCACATGTGCTCTTGCATACCTGTTATGTTTGCATTTGTCAACTTAACTTGTTCTGTCTGCATTTACGTGACCAAGAATATGATATCGCAGCATGAAAATGCTAGTGACAGTCTTCATGAACTGCATTGTGCCATTGTTAAATTTCTTGTTATATGTGTTTTATATATGTAGGCCTATATAACTATACACTTGATTCCAGTTTTACGGAGCTAGCAATGTCTTTGACTTTTGTATGCATGTGCAAATTGTTGAGAAAAAAAAAAATCAATAAAATAATCCAAAACTTAAGTCAATTCTGAATCCCTTCCAAGATTCTATGATATATCAGCATGTTTCTTGCTGGTACCATAGAAATACATAGAATGGACATGAGGCTCCACCCGATGAAGCAACCAAATCCATCTTGGAACTGCCTGGCAGCCTGGCATTTGGTATCCGTGACTTCACCAAAAATAGTGACGTCACTAGTAACAATGGCATCATGTCACGTCACAATCAGCCAAACACAACATCTTGTTGCTCCTGCCGTGATGTCACAATGACGTCATGTCTCAGGGCAGTTCCAATATGGTGGATTTGGTGACCTCATCTGGAGGTGGCGTCATTCATCCTCATGTCCGGTCTATGTATTTCTATGGCTGGTAGTTATGAGGGACACTTGTCAATATCAAATTTGTAGTTATATATATATATATATATACGATTATGTATAGAAGTACTATTGATTCCATTTAATGAATGTTGATTCCAGATTTACAAAACTGCAAATATCTTTACTTTTGCATGCTTCCGCAATTTGTTAAAATCGAATTCAATCAGTCAATCTATGAAATAAAAATGGGAGTGTTCAGTATGTAGTACTCTAAAAGTCAATTATGTTTGAATCCCTTCCATAATTCAGTTTCAATCTTATCAGTGGGATTTGTGATAATAACATCTCTATTGATATATCAGCATGTTTCTTGCTGGTACTCACGAGGGACACTTGTCAATATTAGTCCGGTGTATGAGTGCAAAAAATGGACCCGCAAGTTAACCGGCTGGAATTCAGTCTACCTTGTGCCAAATTTTCTGAATTTTCCAGAAATGATATCCGTTTTGCTCCAGTCCGAGGCTATCTCCATCAAAAATCGTTGTCAAGGCAACCATTTTCTGTTTTTATAAATATGTATAAATAATGCACTTTGTACTGTAAAATGAGGTATGTGTGCTGCAATTGGTGGCATTTGACCTGAAAATCTTCCCTTGCATGTGTCATGATGTTTCAGCAGGATTTGCAACTTTTTGTTATTGTTATGTTACCATAGCAACAGTTTGAATGATAAAAAGTCATATTTTGCCTGCTTACTACAAAAGAAACATTGACGACAGGAAAAATATTTCTGTTACCAGCTTGCTTTTTCTTGCGTTTGAAAGGGCAAGTCCCTAAAATGAAGAAAAAATTGTCACATGCCCGCTGTGTTGATAAATTTTGCCATGGCAACAGATTTTAATTGATGATGCACATTTTTTGTAAATGAACCAATTCACATTTTTAGCCATTTCTCCACTCCAAATTACAGTAGAATCATGAAATTTGGTACATAGACTGGAATTTTGACCTTCTTTATTTTTCTATAATATGTTGAGATATCTGTTGCTATGGCAACCATTTGCACCCCTTTTTTCAAACAATTACTCATCAGCAATCATGCTGGCCTATATATTGCTGTGTTATACAGCAAATTGATGTAAATTTGATTGAATGTGATGTTAGAACATCACCAATTTGTTTAATTAAAATATATTCCATTTTCAAGGTCACATGACCATTACCGTGACAACCAGATACAATAACAATGATCTCATTAGCCTCAAATGATCTTTTTCAGACTAGTATGCAAAATTGATGAGATTTTTCTAAGTGAATCCATTCCTATCAACAGTTACCATTATCCACAGTGTGTGAAACTATTTTATTTGATAAAATACACAAGCTAGCTCATAAATTACTGAAGATAACAGAATAAACTACAGGTTTTTGAATAAATTAACAAAATTAAGAAGCTTAAATAATTCAAAATTTTTGTTGGAGATGGAGCCACAGGACATCAAATTGACCATAATGGATGTGAATAAACTGATAGAAGTACACATCCTGGCAAACAGGAATAGTATATCCTGTTTACCAAAAAAAAAAAAAATATGTATTTACTTGTTTTCACCCCCTTTAGAGTTGGCCATCTTGGATTCGAAATGGCAGATACAATTGCCAGATATTTTTGGTGAATGAACTGATTAACATTTTTGCCATTTCTCAACAAATAGTTACAGTAGAGGTCTGAAATTTGGTACACAGACTGGAATATTTTAGTTCTTTCATTTTCTTCAAGACAACATATTTGTTGCTATGGCAACCATTCAAACCCATTTTCACATAATTTCCTGGCAGCAGTAATGCTGGACTGGATATGGCTGTGTGATACAGTAAACGGGTGTGAATTAGATTAAATATGACTGCAGAATATCATCAGGTTACTTATTTTAAAATCTCCTATTTTACATAATTGTTGCCATGGCGACCAAATACAATGGCAATGATTTATCAGCATAAAACACTGACTGACAAGCCAGTCTGCTGTTTAGAGCAGGTGAGAGGAGCGAAGTTGCAGACTGGAGAAATTCTAGTCGAATTGGATATCAAATCGGCATCTAGGGCACTAAGACAGCGGCCTTTCAGGTCCGCACTCTGCAGAACCCAGCAGAACAGAGCTAGACATGCCCAGAAATGCATGTAAACAAGGACATGAAATAGAGCATCTCCAGTGAAATGTTGTAGCCTGCTCCCTCCGGTCCCAAAAGAGCAGAATGCTGTCTTTTTCCAACTAATGTATAGTGCAATTGGATTTTCATTAGTGAATCTATTGGTAAAAACAACTGTATTTCTTCATGGTTTTGTGAAACCATATTTTGTTCGCATGAAATAAAGAACCTAAGACAAGTTTTCTTGGTAGTGTCCAGGAGTCCAGGGTTTATCTACATATCTACTTAATGTGTGGGCTTCTTATTTTCCTTGTGCCTTCCTTTGGCCCTCATGGCAGAATTCTCCCCTTTTCAGGGCCATTGCATTCCTTTTAATGACCTCTTTAATGATGATTAGTTTTCAGCTGATTCATATACAGTACAAAAGAGGGTGGCACCTGCAAGGTCTCTGTCAGTTGCTCACTTTCTTTGAGCACCAGGTAATATTTCTGTAGTCATGCTGCATCAGAGCGATCTATTTTCTGGAAAGTCAATCTGTACACCCACATATATATGTTTGTTCCAATTAATTCTGCAGGTAGCATGGGCTTGTTGCTAGTAATAACTAAAGATCATGGAACCTAGTTATTTGTCTGAATGAACAGCTACAATTCGTAAAATTTTACTCATGAAGAGGGATCAGCACAGCATTGAACCGATCGGTGTTGACATAAATTTATGAATGGTAGTACACATTCAGACTGCCTAGAATAAAAATCAGAAAAGTATCCTCTGTGATTCCAGCTGACAATGCACATGAAGATCATGTGATCGACATGGTTGAAACTGGTGAACATGACATAACTGAGAGTTATCACATGTTTTTTTTACATGGCAGAATTTCCCTACATTTTCACTGGATAAACATTTGATGACTGTCTCAAGATTATCACGTTATCATTTTCCTCAGATAAACACAGAAATATACCCCCCCCCCACCTGCTATGTAAGTGAGTATTTGCATGACATAACTGAGATTCATCATGTGTTTTTTGGAATTTCCCAACAATTTTCATGGGATAAACACATAAAAACCATCACCAGATTATCACTTGATGATTTTCCCAGATAAACATATGTATTTGTAACGGGAGATACACACCAAATCATGTGGTTAACTGGTTAAGATTCCCCCCCCCCAGAAAATCACGTGGTTAAGTGGTGAAGATTATCCCCCAGAAAATCATGCAGTTAAGTAGTGGAAAAATCACATGGTTAACGTTTGTAAATACAATTCAGTTTTCCACGTGATAACTGAGGGGTAATTTTACGTTATAACCATCAGTTAACCACGAGTTTTGTCAACTGGGAGATGGCCTTAGATTCAAAATGGCCAATGCCAATGCTTCTATTTCAGTAATTGAGACTCGTATGTTCCTATTGGCAACCTGAAACTATCTAAAGGGGCTGTGTGCTCTCAATTATTTTATATTTTTAAAATGGTATATTTTTCTGTTGCCGGCAGATCGTTAGATCTGCAAGCTACTTTGTAATGAACTTGTCCAATTGCGTCCATGTTGTGGAATGGGACTTCAATGCAGTCAATGAGTCATTCTGTCTTTTTCTCCATCACATAAGCACAGGATTATTGCACAACTGTGCATGGTCCAATTAAAGTCTTCCAATCTTAATTTTTTTAGGTAGTGACATAGATATATGTATACATAAAAATAATTTACGGCGACTTATCGTCCTTGTGGGACAGCATCCTATGCGCCGGTGATCCCCTATATCTGTTGCCTCTAGTTGCTTTTGTTTTTTTTCCAAGTTTTTCAATTCACAACATGATAATTTACAGTAAAAAGAACTTTAAAGAGGTATACACAATTTTAGACCAGGCTCAGCTGCTGTTAAAATGTTTGGATTGTTTTGTGCCGGGGGCGAGATACCCTCCATTCAATACAACAGAAGAAAACCTGTGCTAAGTTGTAATATAAGCATTTCATCTTTACATTTTAAACTGTCAAAGGAAGTACAGCAGAAGCGATAATATGATATATTCCCACAGGATGGGATTGTAGATTTTTATGGTATTACATATCTCAGGATGTGCACTTTTATTCATAAATTTACATCAACAACGGTCATTTTGATGCTTTGAAGCTCCTAAAAAATCCCCCTTTTATGCTGATAAAACCATTTTTATGCTCTCTGGTTGCCATGGTAACAGTCAAGTGACTATGAAAATAGAATATTTTAAAAATAAGCAACCTGATGATATATTCTGCAATCACATTTAATCTAATTCACATCCATTTACTGTATCCCATGGCCATATCAGGCCAGCATTGCTACTGCTGGTAGGAAATGGTATAAAATTGCGATTTAAATGGTTGCCATAGCAACAAATATGTTTTGTCCTGAAGAAAATGGAAGAATTAAATAATTCCAGTCTTTGTACCAAATTTCAGACCTCTACTGAAATTAATAGTTGAGAAATGGCTAAAAATGTTTGGCAGTTCATTCATCAAAAATAGCTGGCGATTGTATCTGCCATTTCCCATCCAAGATGGCCAACTTTAAAGGGGGTGAAAACGGGTAAATCCATGAATTTTTCTGGTAAACGGGATATACTATTCCTGATAGCCAGGATGTGTACTTCTATCAGAAAATTAACATCCATTATGATCAATTTGATGTCTTGGAGATCCATATCTTTTACAAAAAAATTGAATTTTTTAGGCTTTTTAATTCTGTCAATTTATCCAAAAACCTGTAGTTTATTCTGTTATCCTCAGTAATTTATGAACTAGGTTGTGTATTTTATCAAATAAAATAGTTTCACACACTGTGGATAATGGTAACTGTTGATTGGAATGGTTTCACTTAGAAAAATCTCATTAATTTTGAATACTAGTTTGAAAAAGGTCATTTGAGGCTAATGAGATCAATGTTATTGTATCTGGTTGTCATGGTAATGGTCATGTGACCTTGAAAATGGAATATATTTTAAATAAACAAACTGGTGATATATACCATCACATTCAATCACATTTACATCGCTTTGCTGTATAAATCAACCATATCTAGGCCAGCATGATTGCTGATGAGTAATTGTTTGAAAAAAAGGGTGCAAATCGTTGCCATAGCAACAGATATCTCAACATATTATAGAAAAATAAAGAAGGTCAAAATTCCAGTCTATGTACCAAATTTCATGATTCTACTGTAATTTGGAGTGGAGAAATTGCTAAAATTATGAATCGGTTCATTTACAAAAAATGTGCATCATCAATTAAAATCTGTTGCCATGGCAAAATTTATCAACACAGCGGGCATGTGATAATTTTTTCTTCATTCTAGGGACTTGCCCTTTCAAACGCAAGAAAAAGCAAGCTGGTAACAGAAATATTTTGTCCTGTCATCAATGTTTTTTTTGTAGTAAGCAGGCAAAATATGACTTTTTATCATTCAAACTGTTGCTATGGTAACATGAAAATAACAAAAAGTTGCGAATCCAACTGAAACATCATGACACATGCAAGGGAAGATTTTCAGGTCAAATGCCACCAATTGCAGCACACATACCTCATTTTACAGTACAAAGTGCATTATTTATACATATTTATAAAAACAGAAAATGGTTGCCTTGACAACGATTTTTGATGGAGATAGCCTCGGACTGGAGCAAAACGGATATCATTTCTGGAAAATTCAGAAAATTTGGCACAAGGTAGACTGAATTCCAGCCGGTTAACTTGCGGGTCCTTTTTTTTCCCTCATACACCGGACTATATCAAATACAGTCCACCCTTTTCCTGTTTCTTTCAGTTTTACGCCTCCAACTCATTGGTAATCAAGGGTGAGCCATAAATCAGGATTTATCGAGGGAAAAAAATGGTATCCTGAGCAAATTGTCAATGATGTTAATCAGCGCAAAATCAATATTGAACATAATTTCTTCATGTTTCTACCTCATTGCAGTGGTTACTTCTTTAGATGTATCTGAATAGATATTGTATTTCCCCCCTGTCCCACTGACAGGATGAGGGGGATGACTAGTACAGTCAGTAGTGTGCCTGGCTGGGTCCAGTTTGATTCTTACTCTGGTTGTGTAACTTGGACTTACTTTGTTGAATGTTGGACAGCAGTTTCACCCATCCTTTGCCTCATTGCTGTGTCGTCCTCCTGCCCTGATCAGATTCATCCATCTATCTACTGACTAGGTAAGTCTTTACATTTGCCTCACTGCAAAATGTTCCAACGCATCAGTTTTAAGAAGGCCGAGTGTTTTGTCTGTCCTATTTTCCAAATTATTGTGTAACATTTTGAAGTATCTGATTGATACTGGCTGCTTTATGAGCCAATCTGATAGTGTTAAAACACTTCGAAGCAAGTTGGAAAACAGAATCGCATACATCTTGAAACTACAGTACTGTAGCCTAATTTTATCTTTGCATGTAGATGGCAGTGTCTAATAATCATTATTCAACTACACTGAGCAAAGATTCTAGGAATTTGAGGGAACGGCTGTTAATATATGATATGCATTATCACTTCAAATTTCTAGATTAAAATTGTGTCCTTGGGGAGGATATCATGTCAATTTGAGGCATTGAATTTGATCTCGGATAAGTTATCTTCTGTCAGATTATGAAATCGCCACTATAATTTGCGCTTGTTTAGCAAATAGCCAATGGTAATTGCATAATTCTGCTTCCTTATTTTATTCTAACATCAAAAAGCCAAACATTTAAATTTCAGCCTTCTTCATTCTACGGCAAGAAGAATTGACTGCCTTGTCTGAAATTTCTCTCAAGAAACCATTAACTTAATTGTGCAGCCATTTGTTATCTGGACAGCCCATTACGAACACTTGTCAATATCCAATAGTCCTCCCTTTTCTTGTTCCTCTCTGGTTTTATGTCTCCAACTCTGAGCTAATCAAGGATAAGACATAAATCAGAATTAATTGGTGCAAAATTGATATCCTGCGTAAATAGTTCAACCCTGGTAATCTGAGCAAAATCAATATTCATCAAGTGTTTGGGTAATATTAACTTTGTTGAACATTACTTGCATGAGTATAATATTAAAACCAAACTAAACACAATGGCGGGGCTGGTGATAACAGAAAGTGCATGTGCATGTGCAATGTACAGTTGGATGATCTGAATCCATGCAATGATTGACTTTAAGTAGGGCCAGGAAAGAGGTTAAGCTCAGCTGGTTGGTAGCACTACAGGCTAGCAATTGCTGGGAGCAGGGTTTGATTGTAGCTTTAGCCAGGTCACATGGACGTGCATTAGGCCTATTTCGACAGCAGTTTCAGTCATCCTTCAACTTTTTGGCGTATCTTCCCTGTTATGTCCCTACTTAGTTATTTCAAGTGCTTAAATACAGGACATAGAGCCCCGTCAGGCATCCACATATCAGTGTATAATTAACCCGACATTTCTGTTACAATGAGACAACTGAAATCATATGGTAGAATGCTAGATGTCTGGTATGGATATATTTGAAGAAAAAGATAGGTATTGAGTTTTGGCGTGATGTGGTACATTTCCTTAATTCCATTTCAGGAAAATGAGCTTTGAAATATTATTGCACTGTGGAAGTTGATGGAAGCAGCCTGAACCGTATTGCCAGTCATTATAGAGACACAAAAGGTAGTTCTAAAGAAAATCCATTTATTTAAAATGACAAAATGTTATGAGCCTGGGTTTTGATGCATTAAGGAAGAAATTAGAGCAAAGAATTTTCGATTGCCAGGGTAACTAAGGAATTAAAAGGCGTAGAAAGGAATTTGTCAAATAAATGGACATAAGAAACATATTTCAAGTTCATATAAGGTGGAGTTCTCCAGAAAAAGAGCATAGTAATTAATGAAAGAATGAAGGTTATGAAATATAGGCTCTTAGAAAGTGTGAGATATTAGTACCTGATTGTATCAACGCTTAACACGGGTTACCCATAAGTGGTTAAGTCATTTTACGGATAATTATTGTGTCAATGCTGAACATGAGTTTGATCACCCGTTTCAATCAACTCATGCTACAAAATGGCAAAATGTTTTTCCAGTAACCAGGTTGAAAGATAAGTTGTAGGAGTTAACCATTATAATAACCCTTGTCAAGTGCTCATACAATCTGGTACAGACAACAGACAATTTATATTATTTGGGTGAAAGTCCAGAGTTACGCAATATTATGTCAAGACCAATGAGATTGAAAATCACTGTTGCAGATGAAACAATGCACAAAAAGACAGATGAAAATTGTCTGTGAAAGAAGATTAAAAGATCTAACTCTGGTCTGTGACAAGATTAAATGCAGTGGCATGAATTGAGAGGTCTGTTTTTCATCAAATCTGAGAAAACAGTTAGTTTGAAAACTCCTGGGAAAATATACAAAGAAAATGGAAATCTAAAGGGATAGAAGTGAGACTGAATCAAACTAAGACAAGGTATGTGGGTGTTTTTTTTAAATTTTGTCTTGTGTTTTGTCTCATTTGTCACTGAAGTACATGTGACAGATGTTCGCATTGTAACTGTACATGCACAATGTACATCAATGACCTCTTATATTCAGTTATCTACCTAAGACATACAAATACCATTATACTCTTTCTTAAACTAAAGTTGGCAGCCACAAGGATGTAAGTCCTGGCCTTGTCTCCTTGTTCGAATGTTCGTTCCTTTAGCTGATAATCTTCTGATTGTAGAAATCCCCTACCTCAGGACTCTCCCCCTCATCCCAGATTGATTGATGTTTCAAGGAAAGCCCAACCTTGTTGAATTAATCGGGAGGTTGATACTGATCAGATTTGGGCAATACAAGAGATGATCTTGATCTGTGGAGATGCAGCCAATCTCCAGACAACCTGAGCTTGCAAAAACCACCCATGAGTTACGTAAGTCTTCAGTGCTCTGCAGTGTGAAGAAGGTGATAGTGTACAGATGATAAAGTGGTAGTTTGGCAGTGACTATGAGGGCTCTCACATCTACAAATCCTGTGTGAAGAAACGTATACATGAAGTTCTAACCTAAATAATGCGCTTCCCAGAAAATTTCGTTTCATTTGCCAATTGAAATTCTTGTGAGTTCCAAGAAGACTTCTGACATAATACTCAATTTGATTTAGCTCAACAGTAAGCGATATCTGTGTAATAAATAGAATTTGTTAGTTCTTCAATCACATGTCAGGAGCAATGAGGAATTTTCTGGTAGAACATCAAATAAAAGACTTGAACCAGTTTACTGCAGAAGCAACTGATCATGTGGTTTTCAAAGGCGAGAATCCTTAATGTGTCCTTTCCATTTAGTAGGAAGTACCTAAATAAGTAGTACTGTGGAAAGGCAAACTTTTAATTAATGAGTTTATTTCATGTCATGTCAAGTATAATTCCACCATGTAATAAATATGATCATGAGATATATATCAATCATTGACATGGTTAAGAAGAGCTACCTTTTTCGAGAAGCATTGCAACATTTCAAAGTGCTGTAGATTTGGCCCACCATCCCCTGCAAAATGCGCACTACTCAGATATGCCCCACCAGTAAGTACCCTATTATACAAGATTTTACATAAATTGCTAAAATGGTAATCTGCAGTATTGAATTTAAATCTATTGTTTAGCCTGAATTATTTTGTGAGAATCGCTTCAATTTGAAATATTTGCAGCTCCCACGTCCATTTCTATAACATGTTGATAAAATGCTCTCTTTGGGTAAAGTCCCCAACACTAAAATTTGCTTAAGAATGCACTGCCAAGAGCTGACCATTTAACACTAATATTTCTTGCCTGTGTTATGATCACTAACTGCTGAGAAGCATAGAAATCTTTGCATGAAGAAACCGCCAGTAACAAGAAAGGGAAGATGACAAACATCTTGAAACAAGAGGGAAATATTGACATCCATCATCTCACTGTGATATCAGATTTCTCTCTGTTGACTGCTTCTTTTCTGTTGTCTTTCCTGCATCCATATATCTCTCTCTCTCTTGTTTGCCTCTGTTATTGGCTGCGAGAACAAAGTACTGCATACAGATTACTGAAACAATGCAATTCATAGCAATCCACAGCCTCCGCACCCTGCCATTGATGTTCTGAAATTTGTTTTCAGGGCTGTTGAGTGTTGAAGGTGTATTTCATGCAGACTACATATTAGTAGTAACTGTAAATGTGGCAAAAATATCAATGTCTTCCGCAAGCTTCTTTTACTGAATCTGGAGGAGCATCAAGTCGCTTTCTTGGTTATGGGCCTGGATTCCATTCTTACTCTGGTCCTGCCATCTTGACCCATGTTGGATGGCTTGGATATACTGCTTAATGTAATATATCCATGGTGGCGCCCTAATTGCATTATTTAGCTTTTGAAAAAACTTTAAAGATCCATTATGAATTGACTTTTTGTAATCAAACCACATTGGCAGTTTGGAATATTACGAAGACAAAACACACAATAGAAGCATGGCATTAAAAACAAAGAAATAATGGAGTAGTTATAATCAGGATGTTGGGCGCATCTGGCCAATTTTCTTGAATCAACTACTCTGTGGCCCATTGATCGACCTCTGTCTGACTGCTGTGGTCATGAGCACCGAAGAACGGAGGCTAGTGCAAGAGTGTTGTGAACCGGTGGCGTAGCTAGAAATCCAGGAGTGGGGGGGGCCAAGGGGGGGCCAGGGTCTGAGCTGGGGGGGCCCACCTTTTGGGGCATTTTCGGGGCAATACAAGCGTAAAAATTAACGCTGCGACACAAGCCCTCCTTGCAGACGACATAGAAACATTGACGCTCTATTCTTCTGGCGAACACTTACTGCATTCACTATTTAATTTAGATATACAGTGGCAGATCCAGACATGATAGTCTAGGGGGGGCCCGCATTCACGGGCCAACGTTATCGCATTTTCCCTTCAAAATGCCACTATTTATCTCGGTGGTCTAGGGGGGGCCGGCCCCCTAGGCCCCCCTGTATCCGCCACTGATATGGTACAAAAACCACTAAATATTCTTTTTCAATTACTTTTTTTTTAGAGAGAAACAACTTTTCATAAAACTTGGACAAAGTGCAGAATGTTGATTTCAGTCGTTCAATTTGTTATGCACACTGAATGAGACAAGGGCATCAGTTTCATTTTAAGGTGGTGGGGAAAACTGGGCCAAAGCCTTCACGGAAGTGTATGAAAATAGCACTGACTGATTCATGCTGATGACCCATCATGATCATCTTGGGGTTGGGCTGCTCTTACTTTTGAAAGAGCACGGCCCGCATCTGGATAAAAATTCCCTGGTACGACATCAATGACCATGATTGTACATAAAGAAGAAACCTCAACGGTGCATACAATAATGTGATGTTTCAACCATTGCCATGACACAAGTTTAACACAGACTTGAATGGTCTCATGAAATTATAATGGTCAAATAGGCCTAAAAGCTGATAGCGATTGCTGGAAATGACACAAATTCCAAAAATATATATAATATAATGGTTTAAATTCCACAAGATTTCTTTTGAAATAGTATTAAATCTGGCTCTTGAAAATTAGGCCAAATGTCACAAGCCCGCACTAAAAAGTTTGGATGCCAGATAATTTCAAAGAAAATAAAAAATTGTCAAACGCCTTAGAATTTTTTAAAGGGCAACTGTCATTCTGGTTAGAATCGGGTATAAGTGAGCGCCGGCTCAGGTCACAAAGACGGAAGTGTTCTGCTCAAATAATTTTTTTAATTTCTCAATCTGAAATGGGGGGGGGGGGGAGCCAGTGGGGGGGCACTAATCCATTTGGGGGGGCCTTGGCCCAGGCCCCCCCATAGCTCCGCCACTGTTGTGAACAATTGTAATGTATGTGGTTGTGATAAAATTGAAAGTTTAGAAAATATAAAATGTATCCCAATTCTTAAGCTAAACTTACCAAACAAGTATACTAAATCCTATGAAAATGTTATTGAATTATTTTTCACATTACTACTTCACAAGCCTCAACTGTAAGTCTGTAACTCATTCTACAGCAGGAAACCTTCACTTCTGCTTGTCACAGCAGGAAACGACGACAGGTCAATGACCTTTTGCTAAGTTCTACAAAGTTTGTGATCCTTGAGGTGACCTAAAATGTAAACAATTCCCCAATCTAGTAAACCAGAGCAGCTGCTGAATAACTTCTGGAAGGGGCAGAGGAAGTAAAGGGTCTATAAGAAAGCAATGATTGAATGTCATTCCAAAGTATGAGCTCAAATGACAGGTAATTATTTTTTGCTTTAAAAGAGTAGTAGCAATGGCCTAACCAGAGTGTCCCCCTTTTGGTCCTTCCTATGAGGATAAAAATATATAGAGTATAACATACACCCACATGTCAATACAGGCTTTCACCAACAAATTCCCTCCTTCCTTGTCAATTTCTTTGTGTCTTGATATTCTTCTAATGCCATTCCTGGAAAAAGGCCAAAATATTGGATCGATTGCAACTCTTTAAAGATACAAAGGGCAGGTTGGTGGAAAATGTCATTTATCACAAATCTATTGCAAATATACGACAATGTTCTTGCCTGGGTTTTCATTCATGAAAGGACAAATTAACTTCGGAGTGAAATTGCCAAGGAAATGAATGTGGCATTAAATTAGGAAACATATGAATGTTCAATATGGTGGTGTTTTCGAAAAGAAAAAAAAATTCAGGATAATGAGTTATGAAAAATGGGAGATTAGGCCCTGGTAAGGTTATCTTATACAGTACAAGATGTCAGACGGAAGACATCTTTGTGTGAAAGTTTAGTGTCATGCAATATTAAGAAACAAAATATCATTGAAAATTGCTGTTGCACATGAAACGATGCAGAAAAAGATAGATGAAAATGTTCTGTCAATTTTTGAAAGACATGACTCAGTTCTGCAGCAAGATTAAATGCAGTGCCATGAAGTGAGAGGTCTGTTTTCCATCAAATCTGAGAAAACCAGAACCTGTAAGCCTCACATATGGACTCCTGGGAAATCTGCAAGACAATGGAATCATACAGCTATGGTGTACATACAGGACCTGCTGTTGATAACTGAAGTGCACATGCATGTACAATGTACAGTTGAATGATCTATATCCATGCAATAATTGATTTCAAGGGAGGAGGTTAGCTCAAATATTATTGGTAGCTTCCAACACTTGCTACCCTGTTTGATCCCAGCTCTGATTAGGGCACTTGGACCAATGTTGGAAAGTAGTTTCAGGGGTTAGCTTATTTGATCTTTAAAATTAATCTGACTTCAAATGAGACATTTTTAACCAGTCTATAATGTTATATTGTCATCAGACCATAGTACAACAAAGTCATCGAAACAAAACCCTCATTTGCGTAAGAAAAGAATCTGACATTGGTGCTCATTTCTCAGTCTTTTTGTGCTTTTAGTCTGAAAGCTCCTGGGAAAATGCATAATACAAAATGGAAATCTAAAGGGATACATGTAAGACCGAATTAAACGATTAAGCCACATGGAGGAGAAAGACAAGGAATGTGGGTGTTTTTAGACATACAATTTTGTGTCATGTGTTTTGTTCCATTTGTCACTGAAGTACATGTGACACACTGTAAAACCAGCTGCCTTACTTTCATGACAGTTACTGTTAAAACAATGATACCTTCTGTAGAAACAATGTTTTCTGCCGCAAAATCTTTTGCATTCATTAAAGTAGCTGCTATAAAAGTAATGCAGTATATGCATGAACAATGCACGCCAATAACCACTTATACCCACTAATGACATACAAATGCTCTATCTTTTTTCTTTTTTTTATCTAAGGACAAGGTGGCAGCTACAAATACATGATTTTATATCCTTGCCTTGTCTCAAAGGTCATTCCTGTAGTTGATGATCTTCTGATTGTAGATATTTCCTCCTCTGTCCCTCATTTCAGATTGATTGATGTTTCTTGGACTGCCCAACCTTGTTGAATTTAATCAGGAGGTTGATACCGGTAAAAAAAATTGCCGATACATGAGATGATCTTGATCTATGGTGGTTTTATGCAGCCAATCTCCAGACAAACTGAGCTTGCAAAAGCCACCATGAATTAAATGAGTCTGCAGTGCTCTGCAGTGTGAAGAAGGTGATAGTGTACAGATGATGAAGTGGTAGTTTGGCAGTGACTATGAGGACTTAACATCTATAAATCCTGCGTGAAGAAACCCATGCATGAAGTTCCAACCAAAATAATGCGCTTCCCAGAAAATTTCATTTCATTTGTCAACTGAAATTCTGCTGAGTTGCAAAAAGACTCCTTGCATAATACTCAATTTGATTAAACTCCACAGTAAGCAATATCTGTGTAATAAATAGAATTTGTTAGTTCTTCAATACACGTCAGGAGCAATGAGAAATTTTCTTGTTGAATATCTATTGTATTGACTTAAACCAGTTTGCTGCAGAAACAACAGAAAATGAGATTACTTATTTCATTTAACCAAGAGGCTCCAATCCTAAATTTGCAAAATATACAGTACTGTGGAATATTTAACCTGAATGAGCAGATTTCGTGTCATGTGAAGTGTTAGTCCACCATTTAATATATACAAACACGCATGAGATCTATATTTGCAACACTGAAAAATGTGAAACTTTGAGTCAGCTTTAAGGATGAGTGAGATGGTTACACATTTCTGATGAGCGGGTACAGTTAGTTGTTTTCAGCTAGCAAAGATAAACTGTCAATTATTATAACATAAAACAACAAGCTATGCTAGCTCAAAGGAATTGTGCAACCATCTCACTCAATCATTTAAGCTGACTCAAAACTCAAATTTTCCAGTGAAGGTCAACAAGAGCAGACCTCATTTAAGAGCATAATTGAAACATGAATATCAATAATGATGACTTACATGATTTATCCAAAATGCCATGCCTAGTAGGGTTTCTAATTTATATGGTTGAAATGATAAATTATTCTAGGAACTATATACTTTATATTCAATAGGTTATGAGTTTTAACATTACTCTTTTCTGCTGATGTTATGATAACTTGCTACTTTTTTGCACATAAATCTTTGCATGAAGAATCAGCAAGTAACAAGAACGGGAAGCTGACAAACATCTTCAAACAAGGGGGAAATATTGACATCTATCATCTCTCTCTCTGTTGACTGCTTCTTTCCTGTTGTTTTTCTGCATCATCTCTCCTACTCTCTCTCTTGCATGCCATTGTTATTGGCTCTGAGAACAAAGTATTGCATCCATATCTCTCCTTCTCTCTCTCTTGCTCGCCATTGTTATTGGCTCTGCTTCTTTCCTGTTGTTTTTCCTGCAACCATATCTATCCTTCTCTCTCTCTTGTTTGCCACTGTCATTGGCTCTGAGAACAAAGTGCTGCATCCATATCTCTCCTTCTCTCTCTCTTGCTTGCCATTGTTATTGGCTCTGCTTCTTTTCTGTTGTTTTTCCTGCATCCATATCTCTCCTTCTCTCTCTCTTGTTTGCCATTGTTATTGGCTCTGCTTCTTTCCTGTTGTTTTTCCTGCATCCATATCTCTCCTTCTCTCTCTCTTGCTTGCCATTGTTATTGGCTCTGCTTCTTTTCTGTTGTTTTTCCTGCATCCATATCTCTCCTTCTCTCTCTCTTGCTTGCCATTGTTATTGGCTCTGCTTCTTTTTTGTTGTTTTTCCTGCATCCTTATCTCTCCTTCTCACTCTCTTCACAGTGCCCCTGAGCAATCTTTAAGATTAGAAAAAATAAGCGAGAAGACAAATAGCACGCAGCTGTAGAGCAAGGTCAGGAGATCATTTTAAGACAAAAACGAAAAAAATCTGTTGGGAAAATTTTGAATTAAACCAATTTTAAGGTTTTTGTTTATCACACCCACATTTTCTGCCTAAACAAGAAATTCTTTAAAAAAAGAATTGTAGGGACCTGAGGTTTCCTCAAACACATATTTATTTTCCAAATATTGAAATAATGTTTTATGTATGTGTAGTTACATCTATACCTCCAATGTACCACTGGGAGTGTGATTTAACAAACCTAATACATGTTAACTCATGATTAGGCACGCCTAATTACAGGTGTTATAACATAGAGAGCAAACCAAGCAATGAGAAGCCCTTTTATAATCTTTGTCATGAACATTAAATTTCTATTTCGATTACACCAAACTAATTGTGGCTTGCATAATATTTGGATAATTACACTTTTAGACTGGCCAGTTTGTGAGAAGTTGAATATCTAATGTTCTCATACAATGTTTTCTTTTATCACTTGTCTTATATCATCTCAAATCTTTATACACTTAGGCTATATAATTTTTTTAAGGAAATCTCTATGGGATAATATTATGCTCCAGGTGTGCTTTGGGTATGGTCCCCAATCACTCAACCATGACAGTCATGGTTGAGTGGCTCCCAAGGTCATGCAGTGATGGAGCTACTGAGCATAAAGAGGGGCAAATATATACTTGATTTGTAAATTGTAGTCACAGTTACCTTCTCTGTAGCATGAGTACCCTCATAATATTGGAGGTAAATTTGGAGGGTACTCCTGCTATAGGGAAAGTATATCTGCAAGGCCAACTTCCTAGTGGCCCCCTCCAGAAACTGAAAAATCTCCACCACTGCAGTACACATAAATTGATGACAAATATATTGTAGCACTTGGCTGATTCTTTTTGCCCCTTTAGTTAGGGACCTCCACTGTAAAATCTTTCCTCATTTGGAGCTTATAACACAGATCTGAGATGGTCCCTACAAAAAGAGGTCATGAAACAGATATAAGTTATATAACTCATTCACAGATTCAGTTTTTAAAGGAAACATAGTATTCTTTAATCACTGTGACTACAATATGTGTGTGAAACGCGTTATATCAAAAATGAGTGTGCAGAGTGAGATAAACTCACCTGACTGTATGTTTCTCAAAAATACTATGTATTTAGCCCTGCTAAATTGACTCTATTGTTTCTTTTGAGTGTTTGAATTTAGCTTAGCCTTTCTTTGGGGTCTTTTGCTGTATTTTCATGACAAAATGTAGTCTCAAATGTAGCTTTAGGATATTTTATATCATTGATATTTAAGAATAATCAATACAGGCACAGAGCATGACCTGTCCAATTGTCTGTAACAAATCATGTTAACAATGCATATCTGTTTACAAATATTATTATTTAAACCAAAGTCATGGCTTGTTTTGTTATTGAAAGTGCATGTTAGACATTGTGTGTATTAATGTTGACTGCATGATTGTATTAATTTTAGGACAAAAACAATGAAATTAAAAAGACTTCCAGAGATTCTAGACCAACATATTTTGCAGGCGAGACCCTAATTAGCTTGATATTTATACCAAACTGAGATTTGGCATTGAACCATGTTTGAATTGTAATGAGTATGCACACAACGGTGTATGTAGATCATTGAGCAATGGCGGGACAAATAAAAAAAATTAATTATAAATCTCAAAAAAATTGTTGGGAAAGGGAAATGCAGAAAGGTAATTTCTGCACCTAAAGACCATTGAGGATGCTGATAAATGAAACTTCACAGATATGACTTACAACAACACAGTAAACAACATTATGCGCATGTTTGACATAAAACATTCTCAATATAGGTCTAATATAGCTCAAATCCAGCCTATATACAATTAACCACACAGAAACAATACCACTGATTTAGTCTGATTACTGGGGACAATGTTGGAAGGCTACAAACTTGCTCATCACTGTACTATTGGTCTGAAGCAAACAGTCACGTTTGTTTGTCACACTCTGCACACTATATTTAGGCAAAACATGTTTTACACAAATGCAATGGTCACACGAATCAATTATATTGTCTTTCCATCATCAATTGTCCATGCAAATGATCTGAAACAGTTCCCTTAAGGCCTATGCCCCTGCTTCAGCATTGAAATATGAGTGTGATAAACCAAAAAACTTAAAATTGATATAACTCAAAATTTTCCCAACAGAATTTTTTCGTTTTTGTCTTAAAATGCTCTCCTGACCTTGCTCTACAGCCGCGTGCTATTCGTCTTCTCGCTTATTTTTTTTAATCTTAAAGTTTGCTCAGGGGCACTGTGTCTTGTTTGCCATTGTTTTTGGCTCTGCTTCTTTCCTGTTGTTTTTCCTGCATCCATATCTCTTCTTTTCTCTCTCTTGCTTGCCATTGTTGTTGGCTCTACTTCTTTCCTGTTGTTTTTCCTGCATCCATATCTCTTCTTTTCTCTCTCTTGCTTGCCATTGTTGTTGGCTCTGCTTCTTTTTTGTTGTTTTTCCTGCATCCATATCTCTCCTTCTCTCTCTCTTGCTTGCCATTGTTATTGGCTTTGCTTCTTTTCTGTTGTTTTCCTGCATCCATATCTCTCCTTCTCTCTCTCTCTTGCTTGCCATTGTTATTGGCTCTGCTTCTTTCCTGTTGTTTTTCCTGCATCCATATCTCTCCTTCTCTCTCTCTTGCTTGCCATTGTTATTGGCTCTGAGAACAAAGTACTGCATACAGATTACTGGAGCAATGCAATTCATAGCAATCCACAGTACCCACACTATACCATTGATGTTCTGAAATTTGTTTGCAGGGCTGTAACAGTTGAAGATACATTTTATGTAAACTGCTGGTATTGTTTACCAGATATATATATATCAAATATTTGATACCGCACTGTCCTGTTTCCAAACATCTAGACAGGGGTTAGGCCAAATTTCATTTCAGCTCTGGCCAAGTCACCAGATGTGCATTGCCGATGTTGGACAGCTGTTTCAATCTCTATTGCTCCATTGACTTCCTAATTAGTCAACGGAGGAGAATACATATAGGATGTATTGTCTGATCTAAATACCAATCATCCATCCATCTTTAATCTCAGAGCTCTACAGCTTCAATAATTCCTCTAGACAATCAAACCCAAATCATTATGATAAAATATTATCTGATTTATATAGCAAAACAGAAGCAATGCATCAGAAAAAGTAAATAATATGCCACAGGATAAATATTGAAGTTCGCCTTGGATATAATATGTAACCAGTTAATATTGAAACTCTTTTACTTGAAATAACGGAGTAATTATTCAGGATCATGAGCTTAAACCAGTGACAATGTCTCTACTTCGTTTTCATATCACTATGTAAATTGTTTAGAAGCTATTTAAATGCAAAGGCTCGCTGTGGATGTAAATTTTTGTTGGGAAATGAAAAAGAGTCCATATTGTAAATGGACATTGATAAATTTCAATAATCATGTCAGTTATAGGCCTAATGGGGAATTAAGCAGGTTTGTGGTTTCAGCTACATTTATTATATCGTTCTGTAGAATAATGATGAACGTGGGACATCTATGGGTACATTCGTTTCGCTGCTCCAAAGTGCTCTTGGAGTAGAGTAGTTCACTCCAGATCATTCGTTTTGCATTTCCGGGAGTAGATCAGAGCACTTTGGAGTAGATCGGAAGTACTCCAAGAAATTGGGATATCCCATGACGTATGATTGTTTACATAAATAAATGGCACTTCAGAAGCTTTGATTTGGTAGCTGATTGCTTTCTTTTGATATGGATTGCTGCAATACAATTGACTCAATTACGACAATCAATTGAAAATGCTACCTGACGTCTTTAATTGTCATTAGCCAGGGAATCCTCACAGGAAGGGAACCCCAAAATAATGACGTTCTTAAGTACCCCTTTTCATTCGATTTGGACCCAGTTTGGAGTAGTTCACTCCAGGAGTAGAACCGTCACTTCCTGGTGTAGATAAGTCACTTCCGGAGTAGTTAGAGTAGAGCGAATCGAATGTACCCTATATATTGCATGATTTCCAGTATTTTTGGGAAAGCAAGGACTGTTTGCACTTTGCAAGTTATGATGTCAATGACTTGTCATAATTACAGGTATTTCAATTGTGCATTTGTCAATACAGTTCTATGGACTGGCGTTCTGCATGGTGATGGGGGGGGGAAAAAGAAAAATAACATGCAAGCACTTTAAGCAGCGAAAGCATGAAAAACTTCTCACGGATGAGGCCTGGAATTTATCACTGACCAATGAACATTACAGCAGTGGTTTTATATTTGATATCTATCTGCCTATATATCTACTCATCTCAAATGTTTGCACAGCCGAGATTCGAACCTGGGCCCAACAGCCTCCACCCTCTACCAAAGAAAAAGTGGCACTGGTAAGCAACCACAATATGCATTCGGCCATGATACTTAGTGTAACTGGCATACAAAAAACAAGCAACATCCTTCACATTTAGAAATGTCCTGGTGGCGTTATTGACCCTTTACATGAAATAGCCAGCTTATTTATTTTCTTTATAAAATTTTCCATCACAGATGGTCACCAAATGTGATTGGTCGAATTTAAAAAAGCTGCTGAGAAAGTATGGAAAGTTTGAATGACATTGGTGAAAGAGGGCGAGCACCTGTATGGTCAGAGTGTTTAGAAAAATTCTTGGGGTAAGAGCAGCTGCGCTGCTAAAAAGCAGGTAAACTGAGGACTTCTGTGGAGAAATTAATTAGGGTTATACTGCATGTGGTAATGATTTAACCATCATTATTTTAAATAATACCATAATTGATAGATAGATATCTAGACCTGCATACAGTGTAGAATGGTAAGGGGTGCCCTCTGAGCCCAGTAACAGTTCTGGTAGCTCACCAGAGATCGATGAGATGGGAATGAGAAGGATTGAGTCCTCAACATTTATCCCATGTGAGGGATCTTTTACTTGCCCAGCACAGACACAGATACAATGGGCTGCCAATTTATTGTCATCCGACGACATCCAGCTGGGATTTTGATGATGAAGGTCCACTGAAATTTCGGTTCCCCTACCAGGATTCGAACCCATGCAGGCAAAGACCTTTAATTGAGCATTCGTCCACCTTCACCACTCTGTAACCCAGCTGCCTAGTTAAATGAGATTGGCTTTAAGACAGAAAAGCTTGCAATCTTACTGACTCCCTCTTTTCATTTTAGGATTACATGCTGTTTTTGATTAACTGCATTGGTCGCACAACAATAATGTTATTACAGTTTGTCTTCTTGCTGCAAGAATTCACATGCCCTGATGTTATCACAATGTCTCTTTGAGGATGGCAATAAGGGCTTGTTAGCCTGCTTTGTTCTCTTCAATTGGATAGAAGAATGACTCAATTATTTTTGTGGCAGACAGTGTCAGGACAATAAGAGAACTCCCATCTGATTGTTCTGTCAAATTGAGAGCTACCTAATTAAGCAGGGCAAAATATTACTCTTAAGAGATGAAATATTTCTCAGCATGAAGGATGAAAGGTTTCTCCGCATGGATTCAATGAGGAAATTATTCATCTACATAAAGCAAGATTCAGGGGTAAGTTTTACTATAATGACATTTACATCACATTAAGTCTGCAGGCAACCCCAGTGTTTTGTTATGTTTGCCTCATTTACCCATGTAATGTCACAAAGTTTGAAAGCATCCATATTTCGAAAATTATAATTGGTTATCTATATTTCAAACATGGTCATTTATTTAAGGGGGCACAACGAAGAAATTAATGTTGTCACAACAGGCCCTGTATTTAACATTGAAGTGCATTGTCTATTTATTATTGGGTGCTTCATTACCTCACCGTCATGTATAGGATAAAGACCACATAACTTGATAGGAGTCATTAAATAAACAAAGAAGAAGAAGACAAACATAAGCTTAGGAATTTTATCTCATGAGGAATATCTTTGGTAGATTTCTGTTAGTACTCCAAATTCCTAAATTGAAAGTGAAACCTAACTGGTCCTTGACTTTATGGATACGATTGAGTTGGAAGCCTTCCAATATAAAACTTAGCAAACATTAAAGATGGTTGCTGAAATGTCTCAATTTTTGCAGAAATGTCTGGTCTGATAGGCACTCAAGGATGTTGTGATGAGAATAAACCAATTATAATATAGGGAAGTGACATGTCAAAGACCTGACACACAAGGACAACCCTTGAGCTTGAGAATCCGAGGAATCTTTGAAAATGTCCATCTGTGACCTCCACTTGTCAATCCAACCATTTCAATGTCTGACATCATTCTAGGACATCTCATCATAAATTACTTCAAAGATATAAGAAGGGTGTGATTGGGTGTGATTAAAAATCAAAATAACATGTGCAAAAGTAAAGCAACAGAAGTTCCTTTGATCTGGAGGCAAGCCGCTTCGATACGAGAAGGTCTTTGGGCTAAATTATGCATTGTGCCTGGTAAATTTTCTGGTGAGACAGAGAAGCTTATTCAGTTGGGTCAAGTCCAATATACAGACCAAATATTTCTAGGGTGTAATAATTAGTGTACTGTTGGGTTGGTGAGATCATCATAACAAACATCTCAGCCAATCAGCGGGGGTGACACCATTAAAACAGATGTGACGCAATGATTTTAAAGGGTCAAAAGTCTCACTGGAGTTTCTTATCCATGTACATTGGACTTGACCCATTCAGTTTACAGCACTTACTGTACACTGATCTCTTTCTTTTCTTTTTTGAGTGTTTGGAAAAGACGTTAAAAAGCCATTTTGAACAAATTGTCTATTGAGCTCCACTAAGTCTATAATAAAACCCACGAGTGGTCTGGCTGGCGGAGGAACTCACGAGTGGTGAAGCCACGAGTGAGTTACATAGATGGCCAGACCATGAAACATATATATTTTCCACATTTTCTGGTATTTTGACATCTTATGCAGGCATTTTAATGCTTAAATATGGATTATTAAAAAAAGACCTAATCACTATGGTCGGATTGATATTTTGACTGTGGCCAATCCAATCATTTAAACTGAAATATAAACAAATGACAAAGTGGGTGGAGTCTGGCTGGTTGCTATAAACCAAGCCAAAACAGTCACATGACTGCTGGTGGCGTCAGCAACGCTGATGATGTCAAAGTAGCTTAGCTGCTAAGTAGGCCTATTGTGACATCATGTGCTGCTGCTGTAATGTCACGTGTTGGGATTTTGACCTCATGTGTGTTCTGCCACAAATAAATAAAATATGTAAATCAAGGATAGCGGATTATGTGTAAATTAAAGATGGTGGATTAGATGTATATGCAAATCAAGGATAGTGGATCACAACATTATAGCCTATCTCACAGGCTGTTCCTCATGGGTTTTCCATGAGGATCATTGCCAAGGGTGGGATATAACATTTTTACCTTAAAGTGACTAAAAACTCATGATTTTAACAATCATTTTACAAAACACTAATCTAACTTTAACATTTATTTTACAAGCAAAATACCCACCTGCATTACTGCCCAGTACTTTAGTGTAAACAACATGAGAGTGTCAAGTAGATGACATGTTCTTTCAATGCAGCAATTATATCAGTGTGTACAATTGTCAATGCAAACGAGTGGCAACATTCTGCAGACTTCCAAATTCACATTATTGTAAGTCAACAAAAGAGGAATCTGGAACAATGAAGATAGCCTTGCTCCTCAACCATTCTTGCTATTTCTATTGTATCATCTCTTGCTATTGTCTTATCTTTCTTGTTTTCTCCTGGCAAGGACAGGAGGGAGCTCAACAGATGTGTAGCATAAAGAATAATTGCATATAATTCCTACACCTTAAAAAACTACTCAAGAATCACTTCATATAACGTTCACAATGATTCTGTATAATATGAAACAGATTTGCCATGAAACTGCTCCCTGATTACAATTTGCAAGTTTTTCACACCCATAATGGCCTTCTCTGCAACATTAGTGATGCTTTAGTCAACCTTACAAGGCAATTTATTCGTCAAAAACAAGGTCATATGCATCAATGGCAAATGTTTTGCCAAATTTTCATTCTGAACTTTCAATTTTCATTGCAAACTGAAGCAAGTAGAATGTGAAAGAAGTTGCAGAATTCAGCAGAAACCATCAATGAACTTTTTCAAATTACGTTTATTCTAGTTACTAACGCTGTTGCTCAATCTGAAGGGTTTCAAAAGGAAAGAACTGGCTGCATGGATTTCACACTTTACAGAAATGGAGAACATTCTCTCTGGATTGAACTTTGTGTGATCTTTTCCACCCGTTGTATGCCTCTAACCCATTTTTAATTGATTACATAATCGTTGTGAGTTGCCGAGTTAATGCCTAGTTCTCACAGCACATTACAGAGGTCTGGCCGACAGGTATTTCCTGGCAATTTGGATGATTTTTTTGATAATTTGTGACATCTCGCCAACGTATTTTTTGCATATCGGCGGGTTCCTAGAAATGGGGAGAACTCCGCCATGGATGTCAAAAAAGATTCAGCAGCCAACCGTTCTCCGGTTCTTGTCATGAGAATGGGCCATTATTAAGAAATTGGTTTACATGGTGACTTGAGTCACTTGCCCATGTTGTACAAGGAGAATTGATTTTGTCTTTAATTTATTGACGGATGAGATAACACAGGGGATACATCTGATTTAACAAAGTTGCGAAGATCAAGCAATCTTGTTAGACTGATGCTAAAAGAAAAGGTGGAGGGGGGGGGGACAGAAGGAAGAAAATTTGATTATATACACAGTTGAAAGTTGAGACAACCTTTGTTGAACAATTTGCTCTGAACCATTCCAGCCTGAGTAGTCTCAAGCGATTATAATAAAAAGGGAAATGTTTGATTTTTACTCAAAAGAAATTTAAACCTAATGGATGTGGAAGTGAGACACATTCTTCTAAACAGATTCTACATTTTCAGAGATCAATAACTGTCTGTTGAAGGATAGCTTCATTGTTCAGCGTCTTCTCAATTCTAGAGCTTTTCTTTGTCACTTCTTGTGCCATATTCTAGAAATTATCTCTGAGGTTGAAATTACTTAAAAGCCCAGGAAATGAAGGAATTGTTCATGCTTTTTGAACTAACTACTTGAGGAAAACCTTTGGTTCATTATTATCTGGCTTAGAGAATGCTCAAGACAGGGCATCATCTTCTGGTTACACATCATCCACATTTTGTGTTTGACTCAAGACTAAGGAACCCTTCATAATTTAGGACAGGGCGAGGGTGGGAGTTTTTTTTTAACTTCTCCATCAAAAATTGATACCCCCTTAAGATTCATGCATATTTTTAGTACCCCACCCTTAGGTTTCATGCATATTTTTTATACCCCCCCTCGACATAGAGAGCAATAAACACATATTTACTGTTTTTTTTAAATTTCTTACCCCCACTTGGAAGTGTTGTCAAAATTAATACCCCCACTTGAAACACCTGTGAAAAGTTAGTACCCCCTCAGTCAAAACTCCCATCCCTCCCTCCAGTCATAAATTCGGAATGGTCCCTTAAAGTTATTCTTAGTCAGAGAACGAATTTCCTAACTTGACAGTGAAGCACTGTTGTCAAACTGTTCAGTGTATCAGAATTGCATTGATATCAGGAAATACACCGATGTATTTATTTATTACTAGTATCAGAAGTGAAAAAGTGGTATTTGTGCTTCCCAAGTTTGAAGTGAAGATCTTGTGATGGAGTTGACTGGTGTTAAATCTTACAAATTGGCTCGTCTCAGCCTGACATGAGAGTGATTTTACGACACCCGGTAAGAACCAATTTACACAGAATGTGCCATAAATCATAATTTATCACAGCATGAGAGACAGTGACTGATCTGATGGACCCACTTTTTGTTACTGGGGTGATCTATTTCATCTGTGTGCTTGCGGGTTGATCTACCAGTGACATGAATGTCAGTGGGAATGTTTTATTAAGTGCTATTGTGGTTGTTGAATGATCAGTGATTGATTGAATGAACTGGACCATCATTCTAAACAAGACTACTTCAGATTTGGTGAGTATGAGAGGAGAAGGACAGTTATTGTGGTTGTGTACATGTATGCTGCAAACAGGCTTAGTTTAATTTGAGACAAAAACCACAGCTTTATCATTTCATTGCTTGTGAACAGTTTTGCTACTTGTTATCTTTCAATTAAGCAGACCAAGGAAACTATTCTAATGGCTGGCTTGCTCTGAGCTTAAACCCCCCCACCAAAAAATAAATAAAACATGGAAAAATAAGCTTGAGGAAGCAGCATCTGAACTAAATGTGTACAATTACATTGTACACATCTGTACGTGTTGTTGGATGAGGTTTCTATTGTGATGGATGAAGATTGAGCATTGATTGAAAATATTATTCCTATCCACATTGGCCTAATATAAAAGTCCTTGGTTGTACCATCTGTAATTGAAACATGACAAATGACAAATAATACTTAAAACTGTCTGCCTTGAAATTGCATTTTGAAACAACACCAGAGACAAAATTGTTGTCATAAAAATATCTTATTGCATGATAAAATCAGTTTTTGCATCAAGTTTGAATTTATTGCCTTTTCTTAGAGCAGCAAATCTGATCTTCCCAAAACGACACTATCAGTTGCGGTTTCATATTTCCCCATGAAGACCATGAAGCTTCAATTGAAAGGAGAACCTCATCAAAGTTGACTTGGGTTCATTGCTGAATAATTAAAAAATCAGTTCATATAAAATATAATTTCAGTCAGCTGTGAAAATCCACGAAGACCTATACATTTGTATATATAATCGCTGTGGTCCAAAGCTATAAAAAATAACTTCGAAACATTTTTGATATTTCATTCACTGCCTCAACAGTTTCCAAGCGAGTCGACAAAATGTATCTGTGTTGACAATGATCTGAGGAGAAAATGTAAAATCTTATGGGTCTTTTAATAAAAAGTAGAGACAACATGGCTGCTTAAGCTCCTTGTTTAGTTTTGTTTGCCATTGACTGAAAATTTGTCCATAGGATATGTAGCCAGCCAGTAACAATGGAGTAGTTATAGGCCTACAGTATCAGGAGCTTAAGCAGCCACGTTGTCTCTACTTATTTTAATATCGCAAAGTAAATTGTTATAGAAGCCATTTAAATGCAAAGGCTGGATGAAGGTGTAAGCTACGGATGGAAATGACAGGCTGCCTCATAAACTAACGGTCCTTTATAAATTCCAATAATCATGTCATATTTATATTGACAATGAGGAAAAAATTGTGGGTCAGCTGCAATTATTATCATATTGTAAGAATAGTTACACTCTAAAAAAAGTTCAGACAAAATTGGTTATTTAGATTCAAAATGGTTTTTTTGAAAAACCAAATTTAATTGAAAAAAACCAGAATGGATTTTTAAAAAAATCAATGTTGGTTTTGCATTGAAATTTGGTTTTTCCAAAAACCATTTTGAATCTAAAAAACCAATTTTGTCACGACATTTTTAAGAGTGTACAGACCTTAGAGACTACTTGCATCATCTTTTTTCTTTTGAGATTACATGTGGTTTTTAAGGACCAAGTTTTCGTCATGAACAATAATAATATTACTGCTTGTCTTCTTGCTACAAGAATTCACATGCCCTGATGTTATCACAATGTCTCTTTCAGGATGGCAATAAGGGCTTGTTAAGGCTGCTTTGTTCAATTAAAGTTCAATCGGATAGAAGAATGACTCAATTATGTTTATGGCAGACAGTGTCAAGACAATAAGAGAACTCCCATCTCATTGTCCTCTCAAATTGTGAGCTACCCAATTAAGAAAGGCAAAATATCACTCTTAAAAGATGAAATACTTCGCATAAAAGATAACCATTTCTCTACTGGAAATCTTTGATGATTAACCTACTGGTCACATTATCTACTTAATTCTGCTCACTGCTCCTTTGTTTCTGGTAACCGACATTCTGCCTCATTAAACTTGAGTGTGATGTCATCAAGTTTGAAAGCATCCAAATATAGTTCAAGACTGCTGGTTATCTACGTAATGTTTGTAAAATTCCAACAAAGACATTAATCTAACTTCTAAGGCCATATTGCACAAAGTATTCACCAAGGATTGCTTTACAGCGGATTTCATATGGCATGTGGTAGCCAAATCTACGTAGTATTCATCAGTGAAAACTATTAAATGTACTTTTCCTGAATTCAGCTCATTCAGCTGCTCTCCGACAATAGCAAAAACTTATAATGTACGAGTAAGGTAGGCCTATTTAGACAGAGCAACATGATTATATTATAATACCAAACTTGTCGCGGGTAAGTTAAATGAAACAGTACATTTCCTTTTATTTGAAGGTTGAATTAAAAATTGGAAAAAAAAATCAATTTTAAAACATTTCAAACCTGACACATGTCTGCTGAAATATCTTAATTTGGAGCAATATTATCTGGACTGATAGGTGCTCAAGGATGATTTGTTGAGAATTAACCAATTAGGGAAGTGACATGTCAGAGACCTGACACACAAGGACAACCCTGGAGCCACAGAATCCTGAGAATCTTTGAAAATGTCAGTTTGTGACCTCCCTGCGTCCTTACAATCATTTCAATTGCTGACATAATTTCTGAAGATTCCATCCGAATATCACCGCATTTCAGGTCTCCGAAGCTGTCAGAAGGGTATGTTTTGGCAACACCGATGGCCGGAGCAATGGAACAAGAAAGGCCACATTTAACTTGCACGACAAAACTTTAATATAGCATCAATAATAATTTTCAATGCTTGTTTGTTATTTTATATTGCAGAAGCTATGAGCCCATTCCCAAATAAAAGATTTTCTTTCTTTCTTTCTCTTTCTTGCTTGCCTAAATTAAAACCTATCAGTATTTGTTCTCTTTTAAAAAGATCATACCTAGCCAGGTCGCTGTAATGTCACTGTACTGTGATGGCTCTATCGTCATTATGAAGATGTCAGTCCAAGCTGCTCTTTTAGTTTACTGCAGTACACTTTTGTCTTTCTTTTCTCTTTGGATAAATCATGGTTAATAACAGGTAAGACAGTTTTGAATAATATATCCATTAAGCTCCGCAGAGCAACAGCATCAATAATTTTACCATCAGGCGACGCAAAAACTTGAAAAAAAAAAGAACTAAAAAACAAATCCTCAAAGACAAATGAGTAGTGATGCTTATTTCCCCAGCCTTTTTGTGTACCAACCTTGAAGTTCTTCCAAAAAGATGCAAATATCTCGGGGGGAAATGTACAAAGAAAAATGGATATCGTAAGGGACACATGCAAAAGGATTTCAATGATCAAGAGGGATTATAAAAGGAAAAAGTGGCAAAAGAGGGATGTGGGTGGTTGAGTACATTTCTTATATTTCATATCCGGAATTGCTTTTGCATTGTAGAGCACATTAATGTACAAAAGTGTAAAGTGGTCTTTCTTTCAAGCAGCAATGCCCTTGTGTGATTGTCAGTGTAAACTAGTGGCAAATTTGTGCTGACTTCCAAATTCTGCACATTATTGTAAGTCAACAAAAGAGGAATCTGAAACAATGAAGGTGGCCTTGCTTCATCAGCCATTCTTGGTACTCATATTGTTTCATCTCTTGCTATTGTTTTATATTCTGCTATTGTTTCATCTACAGTATTGTCTTATCGAAGCGGCTGTCGTTTTCTGCTGGCAAAGACAGGAGAGCTTTACTATTGTGTTGCGCAAAGAGAAAAATATAGAATTCTAAATCTCACATCAAACTACTACAAGGCAGTGCAATGTAATGCAAAATCAAGTACACATAGAAATACTACTCATAATATGAACAGTTCAACAAAAGTAAGTTCCCTTTAAATAAACCTGAATATCCCAAAGATTCCTTCTCCAATTTTTATGAAAGCTGGATTGAATTATAGACCTGTATGTTGACCCTGAATGTGTGTATTTGTAGTTCAGTGGCATTATTCCTGGCGGAGCCAGCAGCCTTCAAGTGAGCCTACCCCTGTTTTCAAAAATCAGTGGCTTTTATAATGGTTATGAACAATTTTACCAAGCGGGGGGGGGGGGGGAGCCATCAGCTAGGGCATACTTCATCATGACACTGGAGAAAATTTGTTTCTCAATCATATTTAGTGGACAATTGAGGACTTCTCTTGTAACATTTTCACAATTTTAGGTTCCTTGGGTGACATTCGAAGTAACTTGGGCGGAGTTTGACTCACTGTTTGAGCATCTTTTGGAATTCTTATTTTTTTTTGAAAAGTCAAAAGTTCAAATTTTTGAAAAGAGGGGCATGTGCACTCAGGGTAGGCTTGCTCAGACAAAAATGAAGCAATCAAGCTACAATTACACAGGCATAATACAAATATACAGGCCTACAAATACGATAACTTTAACAGAAATCAGAAAAGAGGTCTTTGAGATATTTAAGTTTTCGTAAAGGGGGACTTATTTTTGTTGAACCGTTCAGATGCTATGGATGACCAGGAATTGAAATGCAGATTGTGCAGTCCAGGCTTTGACATGAGCACCAACTTGACACCCAGCTGATTAGCATTACCTTTTATTTAAACTTGACTGGGCAATCATTCAACTTTAGAAACAAAGTACATTTTTGCAGACTGAATGACAGGGGAATGTAACTCAAGTTGCAGAATAGCTCAGTAATTTGTTGACTCAAATCACCAAAAGTGACAGATTTCTTATCTAATACAACTTATCATTCACTCTAACACTAACTTTAAGATATTACCCTCTGTTACAGGTGATCATACCATCCTCACCTCCCAGTGCTGCCTTGGGTAAGCCTACCCTGACAACATGGGCTTTGTTTCATTCACTCATTCTCAATCTGTTATTATCATTGTCACAGCTTCTTGTACAATTCATACATAATTTATTATTGATAATTTTTAATGTGCAATGGGTGACTGTGTATCTGAATAATATTGTTTTCTTGCCAAAATGATGTTTTTGATTGGTATCAGCAACTGTATTGGACATCAATTTACATGTCAACTAGACTCACTTGACCATGTTATACAAGCGGCATTGATTGTCTTTAGTTTATGGAGGGATGAGATAACACAGCCCTGGCAAAGTTTTGTTGGACCTGAGCTAACCAAGTTGGGAAGATGAAGCAAAAAAAAGGATAACTCGCCTGAAAAATTATTCTGAACCTTGCCACTAGTCTCGGGAGATTGAGAGCAGGTCCACATTATAGATAATGACGTTGGGTGTATTGTCCAGTAGTTTCAGGTTCCTACCTTTTACAGATTTGGAGCAATTTTGAGTTACGTCCATGCTCGTTAAGTGTCTCACTGTGCCCCGTGGGCGGCTCCCAGTGAGACAGCAGATGGGGTACAGTGAGACAGGGCTTCTGCTGACAAAACTGCCGACCCTCAGGACACGCAGAATTGTTTTATCAATTGTTGCTACAGAAACTACGTTACTCTTATAAATGCAGCTGACTAGATGATTTTTGAGGTCCTTTTTTGAGCATATTTTGGAACTTCAACGAACAGGACACAAACACGACTTATTCAACCTACAGCACCTGTAACAATGTTACATACTAATCAAAAATTCTTTCTGATGCTTCGCTTTGGTTATGACTCACTAAAATCAGTAGTTTATGGCAGGCATTTTGTTTTTAATAGTGAATTGTGAGCTATGCATTATATTCAGGTTGTTTCGAATGTATTTTGTGATGTCTCACTGTGCCCTGCCTCAAACTGTCTCACTTTCCCCCTACAGCTCTCTTTATGAAATTTTTCAATCTCGGGACCAGATGCCTGCATTGTGGTTCATAATCTCACTAAATTAAGACAAATAATCAAGGTTTGAATCCCTTGCAATTGATTTGCATAATACTATTTTTCTTGGTAATTTCAACAAAAAGTCATTTAGCAAAATAATTTATTTTTACTGGCTAAAAACCAAAATATTGAAATTCCACTCTCGATATGCTATGTAGGCATTCAAGATATAGTACTGTCTCTCACTTGCTTACTTTTGTACTACACAACAGAGGGTCGATCTGTAAACAGCACAGGCTAGACGCTACAGGCTTTGTCTCACTGTGCCTGCTGTCTCACTGTGCCCCGATGACGGTCCAATTCAATCAAGCACTGATCTTTCAATCACAGCAATATCAATTGATAAAACATTCCCACTCTCATTCATGTCACCGATGGATTGGCTAGCAAGCACGTAGATGAAATAAATCACCTCAGTAACGGAAGTGGATCCATCAGATCAGTTACTGTCTCTCTTGCTGTGATAAATAGTGATTTATGGCACATTCCATGTAAATTGGTTCTTACTGGGTGTCGTAAAATCACTCTCATATCAAGCAAGGGAGGGCAAATTTGTTAGGCATGACACCAGTCACCTTTTCCAAAAAAATGTGAAATTCAAGCCAGGTAAGCACTAATACCATATTTTCACTGATATGCGTCGCTGTCTGCTCACCTTTTTCTTCTGGTAGTCTCGACAGTAAAGCTGAACAGCACAGCCATATTATTGATAGCCTTACCCTGACCTGCCAAGAAAAGAATAACATCTACAAAAGAATAACCAAAAAAAAAGCAGCATCCAAACATAAAATGTGTGGAACTGTTCATCCATAGGTTTATTATTTTCTTTATCTCCACATGGGCCCCGAGGTCCTTGGTTGTACAGTCTGTATTTAAACCATGACAAACGACACTTAAATTCTTCTGTCTTGAAACAAAACCAGAGACAAAGCGGTTGTGAAAGAAAAATATGTTGTGATTGCAGCAAATAAATTTTAAAAGAAATGGAGTGAAAAAATCAATGATCTGCATTAGTTGGAATTTATTGACCATCTTGCTGTAAATGTCAAAAGAGAAAATGGCCAATATTAACCAACTATATTGACAACATAAACTGGCTGTATTATTCTGAATCAAAAATTACATTGAACATGTGCCACACATGGGAGCACCAACTGACATTAAGGTTACACTGTGTCAAAATGACCGTTTTATCCACGACATACATTTATCAAATATACAATCAATTTACAGAACTGGACAAAGCGAATAAACAGGTACTTACATGTTTACATTTTGCTTCTGCTTGTCGCAACCGATAAACCACAAAAATGCCCTTGACCGTACGCAAAGTTGGTAACCCTTGCAGTGACATTCAAATGCTCAAGTAACCTCCCAATTTAGAATACTCATTGTCAGCATTGTTGAAAACAATATTCATTCAGTTTCCTACATATTGCACAAGCACAGCTGTCAGGAAGTGACAATGTACTTAGGATGTATCTTATATAAAAGAGAATTAAATTTTCAATTTTTTTTTCTGAAGTGAATTCATTTACTGTTTGTCAAATAGATATTTTTCTATTCTGGTTTTGCTGTGAAAATACATCGGGAGCAAAGTTTTACCTGTTTCATTTGTCATAAGATTCCAGGAGAAAATTAATATACTTGTTCTTCTCAGGGGGGATCAAAAAAATTCCCGGTGGGGGGGAGGGGTCTATCGGGCTGTTGTGACATAACGTGACGGCGTGCTGATAAAATTAACATGTAAAAATATATGCAACTTCTTCTCTAGTTTGTTGTTGTCAGATGAAGAATTTGTGACATTGTCTTCACACAGCAAATTGGTGGAGAGTTTGCTGGCTCAGTGGAAACTTTACTGAATTGATATGATCTTGAACGGAGCTGAGCTCTAAATCAGGCCAAAAGTGGAGTGGATCATGCATTCTCGCTCTTGATTTTGTCGCGAAAGAGGATTACACCATAAACTGGCATTTGACGTATTCCCAGATGTAGACACAGCTATCGAACCTTCCTCCTGCTACATAAAAATTATATTGGATTGCAATCTATCTTTTTCTATGGAACTGCTGTAGTCAAGTTGTAGTCACAGATATGCTTGTAGTCACAGATATAGTAGAAGTGAATGAAAAACAATATAAATATTTAATTAATCATGGAGGCTGACATTTGGCAGGTTGTTCTACATGCCTCAACAGAAATTGAAACTTTGAGTGGCCCAGAAAGGGGACTTCTTAGTTACAATTTCATTAAGCCATCTATTGATTCAGGGATTACATGTATCCCCATCTCATCAAAATTTATTTTGGTTCTCATTTGCCTAAGAATCTGATGTTAAATCTAACATGGTTATGCTCAGAAATGATATCATCATTAAGACATATGCAATTTTATAAAATTGCCTTTCAATAATTGCCACCTTAATTCTTTCATCTTGATGTCATGGTAACATCCCAGAAAGAAATTGGGTTATTCTCGAGGAATTTGTGAACCGCAGATTAATATTGCAGGCTGTAGTCAGACATGATATTAGCCTACTTGCATGAAACCACCAGAGACTGAAATTGAGCTCTACCAAGATTTAGTTTGTTTTCTTCTTCCACAACAAATTGGTTATTTGGTGTTTGACGATGATTTATATTCATGTAAAAAATTCCTAATCTCATCCAAGTTGTTCAGATGATTATATATATTTGATGAAATATCTGATTTCCAAGATGCACCATGGTTTTGCCAAGCTACATATTAGCCTTACTCACCTTGTTTATGAAATATTACCACAAATGCCATATTGAACAAAAATAACATTTAGTGTGATTTGAGCTTGAAAGAAATTTATACCCAGTGGATTTGAAAGGAAGAAACAATCCTTCCAAACAAGCTCTGCATCTTCAGTATTCTTCACCCGTCAAGAACATTATTCTCAGTTAAAGGATAGCCTCAATGCTGTCTCACTATCCTCGCTGTTCAGTGTCTTCTCAATTGCAAGGGAATAGATGCTTTGCCGCTTGCGCTGCCATAAATCAGCTATTATTTCTACAGTTGAGAAGACTTGGAAGCCCAGGAAATGAGAAAGTTATTCATGCTTTTTGAACTAATGACATGAAGAAGGGTTTTGGTTTTTCTATTTTCCAGCTATGCGAATACTCAAACCAGAAAAACTCTCTCATCATTCTAATAAATCATCAACATTTTGTGTTTGACTCAAGACTAAACTTATGTTAGGCGGTGAATGCCGGTGATGGAATTTCTCAGATTGTCATTGAAGGACTGTTGAGAAACAGTTCAGTTTATTATTTATTTCAGGAAAAATGTATATACTTATGTACTTATTATATATTAGTATCAGAAGTGAAAAGGTAGTATTAGAACTTCCTTGGTATGAAGTGAAGACTTTAAGACTTGTGGAATAGGCGACTGGTGTTACGTCTAGCAAATTTCCCTTCTCTGCCTGATATGAACGTGATTGTATGACACTGATCAGTAAGAACCAATTTACACTGGATGTGCCATAAATCACAATTCATTATGACAAGAGAGACAGTAGCTGATCTGATGGATCCACTTTTTGTTACTGAGGCGACCTATTTCACCTTTGTGCTTGCATGGATGATCTATCAGTGACATGCATGTGAGTGGGAATGTTTTATCAACTGTTGCTACTGTCATTGAAAGATCAGTGCTTGATTGAACTGGACCATCATTCTAAACAAGGTTTCAGCAGATGCACTGTACATGCAAAGTGAGAAAGGAAAAGGTTTTGAAGTATTGTACTCTACAGTTATCTTAGTGGTAAAAACTTTTTGCATTCATGAGTCACTGATCTGTCCTCTGTTTCTCTTCAGGTATTATTTGTGGTCAAGCGGACCAACAAATGTGGAAACTAGACTGAATCAATATAATCTTGAACAGAGCTGAGCTCTAAATCAGGCTGAGAGTGGAGTGGATCATTTATTCCCAATCTCGGTTTTGTCGCGAAAGAGGATTGCACCATAAATTGTCATTTGATATATTCCTAGATGTAGACAGAGCTACAGAACATTACTTATGACTGCTACATATATTGGATTACAATCTTTCTTTTTCTATGGAACAGCTGTAGTCAAGTTTCAGTCACAGATATGCTTGTAGGTAGTCACAGATGTGGCTGAAGTGAATAGTAAATTCCAACACCACCAAAGTCCTGATGGCTTAGTAAACTTTCAATTTCAATATTTAATGAATCATGGAGGCTAACATTTGGCAGGTTGTTCTAGATGCCTCACTAGAAACCGAAACTTTGAGTGGCCCAGAAAGGGGACTTCTTAGTTGAACTTTCATCAAGCCATCCATATATATTCAGGTATTACATATCCCTATCTGGTCATAATTTATTTTAGTTCTCATTTGCCGAAGAATTTTAAAATGTCAAATTTAACATGTTTATGTTCAGAAACAGTGTCGTCACAAAGATAATTATATACAAAATTTGATGATGTTACCTTTCGCTAATTGCCACCTTAATTCATTCATCTCTGTGTCATTCCAGTCTGCTCTAGAGGCAGTTGAATGCAGTGAGGCTGCAGACTGACGAAATTCAAGTTGAATTGGATATCGAATTGGCTTCTAGTGCAGTAGGACTGCTGCATATCAGTTCCGTGCTTGTGCCTGTCAGGTCCGCGCTCTGCAGAACACAGCAGGAATGAGCTTCGAATGAGCTTGGCTGCATCAGAAATTCATGTAAGCAAGGACGTTAAATAGAGCACCACTGGTGAAATGTTGTCGCCTGGTGTCATTCGACATCCCAGAAAGACAACTGGATATTCTCAAGGTACTTGTGAACAGCAGATTATATTGCAGACTGTAGTCATACATGATGTTATTCACAAGAGACCACCAGGTTGCCTTTTTACATTTTTCTCACAATCAAGTTCATTTATAAGTTTCATCTTATAAGTAACTTTGCAAGATAAGAATTTGCTAATTGTACAAGTCTTTCTGAATGCTGTAGCAGTGCCCTTGCACTAGTGCAATTCTGACATTCTCTCTTCCAACCCTCTACTATTGTGTTGCGCAACAAATTTATAAGTCTAAGATGAATTTATATCCTTCAAAAATCTCAACCTTGTTGAATCAATCATGAGGTTGATTCTGATCAAAAACATTCTATACAAGAGATGAACCTTATTTATTTAGGTTTTATGCATCAGATCTCCTGACAACCTGCACATGATAAAATTAATCCACCTACAGAGTCTTGCACTTGGCTGCATCAAGCAAGCGAAGGGCAGAACAGTTAACCTGAGACTTTTATAGCTTTCTGACAGATTTTCCTTAGTTTGAGTAGCCTTATAGTTTGCATGAATCATATATATAATTTGTGATTTTGTGCAGTTATTATTAGTCTCATGAAATCAGAATGCTAAGTATACTGATACCAGGAACTGATGGTTGTATGACACAATGTCACAATCACAGAAAACAAAAAAACACTTTTGATTAGAAAAACTTCACTTTAAACACACCCACAACTGCAGATTTCTCATCTGCATTGCCATGCTGGTAACAGGACTTAGGTGTGTAACTACAAAATAAGTGTCAAGCAGTCAATGTCTTCTTTCAGTGGAGCGATATCCTTGATTTAGAACTGTCAATGGTAATCAGTGGATCACAATACACTGAAATAGCTGAGTTCCCAGTTCTCCTATTACTGTAAATCAACAAATTAAAGAGGAATCTGAAACAATGAAGTTAGCCTTGCTGCCTCAGCCATTCTTGCTATAGCTTTTGCTTTGTCTCTTGCCTTTGTTTTGCATCTGTAGTTTTCTTCTGGCAAGGACTCAGGAGTCCTTTTCTATTTGTTGCACAAAGAGTAAATAGAAATTTCTGCACATCACACCAAACTATTACAAAGCATTGCAAGCAAGCACACTTGTATAGAATTAATTCTCACATGTACATTGTATGATGTTCATTATCATTATGTGCATGATGAAACATATTTGCCAGTAATCTGTTACTTGACTACCTTCAGCTGCCTACATAAGGAAGATTAGTAGTACTTTCTTCAACTTGACCAGGCAATTATTTGTCTTCGGAAACAAAGACATCACATAGATGGATGATTGGGGCTTTACGTCCTGTATTTATGCACTTGGTAGGCTAATTAGGACAGGAGGAGGACATGGTGAAGGATGATTGAAACAGCCATCCAACATAGGCCCAGGTGACCCGGCAAGAGCTGGATTCGAACCCTGGACCCAGCGATTGGCAGTCCAGCACGCTACAACTAGACCAACCCTCTAGACATCAAATCACTGGAAGAAAGCGGAAAGTGAAATGATTTGCTGATTTACAGAATTCCCGTGCACAATTACAAGTATTACAAAAGAAGGATGTGTCTTCAAGAGTATACAGTGATTGACTGTGTTGAGCCAAAACATTGGCTCTTTGTGATCAGAGCAGACCATCAGATTTACAAGGTAACCTGAGCCACTTGACTGTATTATACAAGGAGCATTGATTTATCTGTCATGGAGCAATGAGATTACACTGGCAAAATTTTGTTGGACCTGATCTAACAAAGTTGTGAAGATGAGGCAATCATGTTAGTTCGATGCTATAGAAAAGTGAAAGTAAAAATTGGCAATGTCTAAATTATACACACAGTCTTTGTCAAGGTAGCTGGGTGGCCGAGTGATTAAGGTTTCCGTCTGTTCCCCTGATATGAAGGAGAACCTGAAATTTTCAGTGGACCTTTATGAGCAAAACCCCAGTTGGGTGTTGTTCGGATGAGATGTAACATTGGTGGCTCCTTGTATCAGTGTATGTGCTGGGTTAGTAAAAGATACAGGCCCTTCACATGCCACATGGGGTAAATGTGTAACATGTTGAGCACTCCTACTCTCTCTCCCAGCTCACCAATCAACCCTTGTGAGTGCCCAGAACTGAGCTTAGAGGGCTGCACATACCATATCTATCTAATAATTTTAATTTTTTTTTAAATGTATTATTCGCAAAAATAAATTACTGAGTATTATGTTTTATTCGCCAAAAATAAATTACTGAGCTTTAAAGAGGAAAGTTGTGTCTAGTGCTTGTTTGGATAATACAAAGAAGGTACAATTGAGCAAAAATATTATTAAAATGAGAGATGGCTTTTTCAACTCAATATTTTGACTCAACTATTTTCCCCAAAATTGGCATGGAAAAAAAAAATCAGTATTTAGATGGCTTTTAGAGTAATACTTATTCTAATCAAAGTTGTTCAGATACTGTGTTTACTTCATAAAATATCTGATCTCCAAGATTCATTTTAGTTTTACAAATCAACACATTTGTCACACCCAACTTTACTTAAGGAAATTCAAACAAAAGCCACATTGAACCACAACTAAAATTTTGAGTGATTTTTTGCTTTGAAAATTTAAACCAGGCGAATGTGAAAGGGAGAAACAAATCTTCTAAACAGATCCCTCATTTTCACCGATCGATAACTCTCAGTGGCAGGATAGCTCCACTGTTCAGAGACTTCCCAATTTTAAAAGAAACAATTCTTTGCCACTTCTGCTGCCATAAATTTGAAATTATTTCTCTGGTTGAGGTGACTTGAAAGCCCAGGAAATGAAGGAATTATTCATGCTGTTTGAACTAACAACATGAAGAGGGGCTTTGGTTTTCTATTTTCTCAGTCAGAAAATACTCATGGTAGAAAGCATATCACATTCAAGTTATAAATCATGCCTATGAGAACCTATGTGCAATATTACTATAGATTTGGCGCTAGCTAAATTACTGTTAGCTAAATTACTGTTATTATACAAATTTTTTTGTTTGACTATGCACTTTAAACTTATTGTTTCCAAGTGACAGAAATTGGAAGATTGGCAGTGAATGACTGTTGTCCATTAGCTCCCTCCCAGGTATCGGTGTTGGTGGCATCTGCACCAAAAAAGCAATGTTGATATTTGATTGGAGCCTTTGTCTTGTATATCACCAATTGTATAGGTATCAGAATTGCTTTGGTATCAGGAAGTAGTACTCAGTGTTATGTCTCACAAATTTGCCCTCACTTGCCTGACATGAGTGATATTACGACACCATGAAGAACCAATTTACACGGAATGTGTCCTAAATCACAAGAGAGACAGTAACTGATCTGATGGATCCAATTTTTGTTACTGAGGTGATCTATTTCATCTATGTGCTTGCTAGCCAATCCATCGGTGACATGAAGGAGAGTGGGAATGTTTTATCAATTGATGTTGGCGTAATTGAAAGATCAGTGCTTGATTGAATTGGAACAACATTCGTAACAAGACAACATCAGATCTGGTGAGTATGAGAGGAGAATAATAGTTTTTTATTTGTGTATTTTGTGCACAGTAGTACTGATTGATAAATGCTTGTCACTTTAATGTTAGATCAGCACGTAAGTATAAATTGAGACGAAGCTACAAGCATATCATTGTACTGTGCTTGTCCGTTGTTTTCCTACTGGTTTTCTTTGTGGTCAAGCTGACCAACAAAGGAATATTTCATAGTCTTGCCCTGACCTTCCATCAAAAAAAAAGAAAAAAAAAAGCAGTATATAAACCTAAAATGTGTATAACTGTACATCCGTCTGTGTTATGGATGAGGTTTCCCTTCTGATGGATGAAGATGGAGCATCAATTGAAAATATTTTTCATTTCATTTCTGCAAAGGCCTTCAGCTTCTTGGTTGTACAATATTTGAACCATGACAAATGATGTTTAAATTAAATAGAGTTATGAATCAACACCAGAGACAAAACAGTTGTCAAAAGATATGGTGTGGTTGCAGTAAACATTTTTAAGAGGAAATGGAGTGAAGAAGTCATTATTACGTATAAGTTGGATTTACTGACCTTCTTGCATGAGTAGTCAAAATTAATGATCCTTAAGTGCTTGAGTATGTCATGCTATCAAGGTGTTCATATAGCCTTAAAAAGCTTGATATAGTCAGTTACTTCTCAAAGGCTATATGTTTCTGACTTTTTGCGGGAAAAATGATTTCTGATGCCTTATGTTACATCAAGATCTGTCTCTAATTGTATGTTTTTCTTTCCCCTATATTTTTTCTTTAATTTTACAAACACATCAAAATGTAAAAAAGCAGTAACTGATCCAAAAAAGAAGCATGTGTGTGTCAAATGGGATTTTGCATTGAAATAGGAGGAAATATCAAATTAGTGCCATCTATAAAATAGTGTAACACAATGAAACGAAGCTAATAATACATTTTAGGCCTTGTTTTTTTTTTAAGTAATGAAAAAAAAACTGATGAAAACTATGTTGTTTTTAATAAATATACAGGCAAAAATATATATGTGTCAGTGTTATTTTGTCAAAAGATTTCAAAACCCCATCAAATTTTTTTTTACTTCTGTATGCTTGTCACAAGAGAAAAACCACAAAAATATCATTGACCCCAAACCGGTTGATGACCTCTTCAGTCACATCAGTGACATACAAAATGCTCATTGAATCTCCAAATTTAGAAAACTAATTGATAACATTGTTTTAAACATTATTCTTTTAATGACCTAGATGCATAGGCATATGATGCACGATGCATGGGGTGCAAGCGACATTTGGCCGAATTTCAAGATCTAGATTTAGTACCATTTCAAATGAAATTGCCTGGAAATCATTAATTCGCAATAGTTTTTATCAAATTATTTGCTCGAATTTTTTGCCTTTTTAATTGAATCTTACTGTTTCCGAAACTTTTGGCCGTCACTCACCCCCCTGCCCCTTTCCAATACGATTATGCCTGCAAGCACAGCTGTTAGGAAGTGAAGGTTTCAACAATTCCAGTGTAAACAGAAGCAAATAACATTTTATTGGGGATGTATGTTGTTAGAAATCGCATCCAGTTACCCTTTTCTTGCCATTTCTCTTGAAAGTGAATTAATTCAATGTTTATTAAATATATTTTTTCTACCAATTTCTTTTTATGTTTCTGTGAAATTACATAGATATCAATGTTTCACCTATTTCACTTATCACAGCATTTACCTTGTAATGTGTTTTCAGATGAAAAACTTGTGTGATTTTTTTCAGCTGGAGAATTAGTGGAGAGTTTGCTGACTCCGCAGAAACTTGACAGAATCGATATGATCTTGAATGGAGCTGAGCTCTAAATCAGGCTGAGAGTGGAGTGGATCATTTATTCCCAATCTTGGTATTGTCGCGAAAGAGGATTGCACCATAAATTGTCATTTGATATATTCCCAGATGTAGACACAGCTATAGAACCTTACTCCTGCTACAGAATAGGATTACAATGTTTCTTTTTCTATGGAACAGCTGTACAAAATGGTTTCAGTCAAGTTGTAGTCAGAGATATACCTTAAGTATTGCAACCCTTCAGTTGGTTAATATGACTTAGCGGGCAGAAATACGGGTTTAAGGAATGATAGAGTGGCCTAGAAAGGGATGCTTTAGTGGTTACTGTATTGTAAAGGTATCTGCAGGTTCAGGCATTAAATATCCCATCAAGCTTTAATTTGTATCACATTAAGCTTTAATTGAGGAACAAACCCATTTAAAATTTATATGGGTTCTCGGCCAAGAATTTAATGTCAAATTCAATATGTTTATGTTCAGAAGCGATATCATAATTAAGACATATACTATGAAATCTGATAATATCATCTTTAAGACATACGAAATCAGATAATGTCACCTATTGCTAATTGCAACCTTAATTCATTCGTCTTGATGTTACCAATATCCCAGAAGACCTTGAATTATTCTTAAAGAATTTCTGAACAGCTAAGATGATACAATATCTAACGCTAATAAGATTCACAGAGACAGGAAGGTTTTCTTTTGATGAGATCTGCCCAGCTAACCTTGTGAAATAAGCTTTTAGAAGAGGTTCAGAATTATTCTTACAGCACAAGGGATTTTGAAGAAAGCGATGGTTTTCCATTGAAGCGACAAGTGTCCAACAAAAAATTTAGTAAATCACATTTTGTAATTTCTGAGAAAATTGACATTTAGAATCTAGCCCTTGCAATAAGACTCGCTGGGTTTAACTTGGGAACTTCTATGGCGAATACCATATATGACTGATAAGTCTTCAATGCTTTTCAGAATAATTTTAAAATATTTATGCGTCGTAGTACGTTTTCACTTTGGATTTCTCAACGTCAAAACCTAGTCCCATTTTGGAAGTAAAACCTTTTCACCTGCTATATTTTCCTTAATTTTGCATGATATTCTATTCATAATTGTCAAAGCAACATTTTGCTCTATATTTGATTTTTATATGAGGATACAACCTTTAACAATTTGATTTAAAAAAAATTCAGATTTCCAATGGAAAAACACAGAAAAGAACACATACATGCTCAGGTCAATGTAAACACCTTGGTCATTGTTTTATGATACTTCAAATGAGTGGCTGTCCGACAAAACCTAGTGAAAAACACCATTTTTGCACTATGGCTGGGTGTCGAGTGTAGTCATACTCCATTAGAAGGATAAAAATGTGTCAAACATATATTTTCTATGTGCGTTTTAGTTGACCTTTCATTTATTAACAATTTCGGCTCATTGAATCTCCATTATTACCCCTTATGTTGAAATTTAATAAAAATATTTAAAAATATGTTTTTTCCTGTGTCATGACTCATTGCCTTTAAATCACATGAAACATGATTGAATATCTTGTCTTAAATAACATTGGACAATTTACCCACCTTTCCTCTAATGTACAATGCCATTAAAGGCCTTTTTGGATGTAAGTAGCATCAGACGTAAGTTTAGACCACCTGAAATTTTTGTTTATCACACATATTCAAGTAAGTGATAAAAATAGTTGAAGTTTTCTCTATTGTAGAACTTCCCTGATACATAGGCAAGAGAATCCATGCAGAAGTTCTTTTGCTGAGCACCTATTTTCCCTTATATTGACAAAAGATTGACGCGGTCTAAACTTTCGTCTGATACTGTATGTTTAGTCTGGGAGCCAAAGAGAAAAAATGGGCGGCTGGCTCACCCCGAAAGAGGGATGGACAATCTATACATCGTCGGAATCGCAAGATTCTCAAGATTATGGAACTTGGGGATGCAGTTAAGAAAAGTGGTGCAATTTTTCACAAATCGGTTGCCATGGCAACCAAGTCATAATATTTTTACACTCATCATTACACTAGTAAAATGCATTTTTTAGGGATTTAGTCCATAGTTAGACTTCATCAAGTCAACCTGGCATGTACTACCTCAATTACTAATTTTGATGGTCATGTGACCTTTTTGGTCACATGACCATACTGACCACCATTTGAGGTCAAACCTCAGAAATAAGCATTTTTTCAAGAGTTCATACAGTATTTTTAACCGCTGTAGCTACAATAATGCCGGTATGTGGATAAATTTAGTCTCACTGGAAAGCCCTTGTTATAAGCTTCAATCTCACACAAAATTTATATACATATCCATGGAAACTGGTTGCCATGGCAACAAAGTTTGAAATGACACAAATTTGACTTGAAAATTGGAAAATTCATTTTTAGGGATTTACTCGACAGCCAGACTTCATTCAACCAAGCAGGCATGTACAACCATAATTAGGCATATTATTGGTCATTTGACCTTCTGGGTCACATGACCAAGGTGACACAATTCAAGGTCAAACCTGAGAAATTGACATTTTATTAAGATTTCATACAACATTTTCTACCACTGTAGCTACAATAATTGTGCAATATGTACAAATGTGGTCTTGTTGGATAGCCCTTGTTATAAGCTTCAATCTTACAAAAAATTTATATACATATCCATGGAAACTGGTTGCCATGGCAACAAAGTTCGAAATGACACAAATTTGACTTGAAAATTGGAAAATTCATTTTTAGGGATTTACTCGACAGCCAGACTTCATTCAACCATCCAGGCATGTACAACCATAATTAGGCATATTATTGGTCATGTGACCTTCTGGGTCACATGACCAAGGTGACCACAATTCAAGGTCAAACCTGAGAAATTGACATTTTATTAAATATCATACAACATTTTCTACCACTGTAGCTACAATAATTGTGCAATATGTACAAATGTGGTCTTGTTGGATAGGCCATTTTATAGGGTTTCATTACTCATTTGATGTGTTTAAGTATCCATGGAAACTGGTTGCCATGGAAACAAAGTTCAAAATTACACAAATTTGTCTTGAAGACTTGAAAATTCATTTTTAGGGACTTACTCCTCAGCCGGACATCATTCAACCATCGAGGCATGTACAACCATAATTATGCATGTTATTCGTCATGTGACCTTCTTGGCCACATGACCAGGGTGACCACAATTCAAGGTCAGACCTGAGAAACGAACATTTTTAAAACATTTCGTACAACATTTTCAACCGCGATGGCTGCAACAATTACACAATATGCATAAATGTGCCCTATTTTATAGGGCTTCATTGTACACTTTTAAAATGCGTATAACTATCCATGGAAGCTGGTTGCCATGGAAACAAAGTTCAAAATTACACAAGTTTGCAATGATGTCGGGCAAGTTTTGGCTCCGAAATAAAACAAGAACCCAGGGGTTCAAAATGGAGATGGTGTAGTGTCTTACTGCATATCCCCTGAAAAAGACTTTCCCTGAGTGGCCAGAACCAGGTGTTGCTTATATTGTGTGCTAAATGTCAGGATTTTAAAAATAATATTTCCAAGCCGCAAAATGTGGAATAGGTGATATGGGAAAAAAGAACAAATTTTCAATAATGAACTTTGAAAGAGCTTTAAAATGATGCATGGAAACAGGTGTGATCTGCCAGGTAGCTCAGCATCCTTTTAGTGGAAGCAGCTGCACATTCATTCATTTTGGTGATTATCATATGAAAATTAGATGAGAAGACTGGGAATCTTAGGCATAGTCTAATCCACTAATAGAATTAGTTGTCTTAGTATTAGCTAGAACTGAATGCTTTGGCCCAAGAGGCCTACTCATGGCAGGCCAGTTTCTTGGAGTTATCTCAATATGAAACACTGGATACAACAGTTACTGACAACCAAAAACCAAAAATATCAGAAATCCTAATATTTACCCAGTTTTTTCGTTTTTATGAAAATTTCACAAGATTGGCCCTCCAAATGAGTTTAGTCATTTAAAGAGGTATAATTTAGACATCTAAACGCATAATTTCCGCAGTGCATGAAGTTAGACCTCCAAAAGGAACATTAAGGGAATTTAATGCATACGATGGTAGAATTTCATGCCCATAGGTGAAACTGTTTCTGAGTTTTGCTTTGGAAATGAAAATTTTTAATATTTTATAAAAACTCTACCAAATACTTAAATATGAACAACAAAATGCACATATATGCTGTAAGACCCATTCATGTGCCAAATATCATATATACAAGTGCAATGGCCTAGGTACAGTGGCCAATACACAATGTGTGCAGCCGCCCCCAGTGGATCCAAGCAAGATATAAAAGGAAAACACGTCATAATTACAACATGCCCGGTATTCATTCCTATGCCAGATGCATGCTCTATAGTCAAGTTATCCACATCTCCTGACCCAAACATCTCCAAACAAAATAGCCCAGACAGGGCCCAAACCATTCTGAAAATGCTCAAATTTCAAATTTCCCGCCAAAACTGTCCATTTTGTCACTGTGGCTGCATAAATGGAGATGTGTACACATCTCCATTAAAAAAATCATTTCAAAGATTTTTTCTCAATATTACAAAATATAGAATATCTACCAGTCAGACCACGAAAAGGCACAAATAGACCATATAAGCCATATGTGTACCAAACTTTGTCCATGTACATGCGATAGTGACTGAGTCTTGGACCAGAAATTATTATTATTTTTCTTTTTCAATATTTCAAAAGTATATATTCTCCATCAGACCTTTTAAAAGGCACGACTAGACCATATATTATATTTGAACCAAACTTTATCCATGTACATGCAATTGTGAGTCTTAGCCAAAAAAAGAAATAAAAAATTGTAATACATTTTTTCAAAAAGTATAGAATATCTCTCAATGAGACCATCTTAAGGCACAACTACATACAGGCCACATCTGTATCAAATTTCATCCTTGCACATGCAATAGTCATTGAGTCTTGGCCTGGAAACAAACAAAATACTTTATATATTTGTTTAGTTATTTCAAAAAGTATTTAATATCCACCAATAAAACCATCAAAAGGCATAACTAGATCATACAGGCTATATGTGTACTAAATGTCATCCATGAACACTCAATAGAGGCCAAGCACAGGCCCGGAAACAATCTATCTTCCCGCCACCCGAACGCCTGCCGATCTGCCCGGCGGACAAACAACATTTTACGCAAGTGATTACATAAGTTCTTCCAAATAAGTTTGTTGGATGCAAAATTACATATTTCCAAGGCTTTACCTAGCATGGTCATTTGACCCAGAAGGTCACATGATAATGAAATATGCAATTGTGGTTGAATAAGCCCAGTTGGTTTATTTGAAGGCAGGGTTAGGGTTAGGGATGGTGATATCAGCTGGTGATGTCAGCTAGTGACATCAGTTGGTGATGTCATCCAATGATGTCAGTCAGTGACATCAGCTGGTGACATCAGCAAGTATTGCCAGCCGATGACATCAGCCAGTGATGTCAGCCTGTGAAGTCGTTGTCAGCCAGTAGGGTCATTCGGTGATATTAGTAAGTGATGTCAGCCAGTGATGTTGACCAGTGACATCATTTGGTGATGTCAGTTGATGACATCAGCCAGTGATGTCAGCCAATGATGTCAGCCAGTGATGTCAGCCAGTAATGTCAGCCAGTGATATCAGCCAATGATGTCAGCTGGTGATGTCAGCCAGTGATGTCAGTTAGTAAGTTAGTTGGTGACATCAGCTGGTGATGTCAACAAGTGATGTCAGAAAGTGACTTCAGTCTGTGATGTCAGGAAGTGACATCAGTTGGTGATCTCAGTTGATGACATCAGTCAGTGATGTCATCCATTGAAGTCAGCCTGTGATGTCAACCAATGATGTCAGGCAGTGATGTCAGTTGGGGACATCAGTTCATGATGTAATCCACTGATGTTAGTTGGTGACATCAGCCGATGATGTCAGAAAGTGATGTCAGCCAATAATGTCAGTCTGTGATGTCAGTAAGTGACATCAGTTGATGACATCAGCCAGTGATATCATACAAATGATGTCAGCCAGTGACGTCAGTTGGTGACGTTAGTCGGAGACATTATTTGATGATTTAATCCATCGATGTTAGTTGGTGACATCAGCTGGTGATGTCAACAAGTAATGTCAGAAAGTGATTTCAGTCTGTGATGTCAGGAAGTTACATCAGTTGGTGATGTCAGTTGATGACATCAGCTAGTGATGTCAGCCATAGAAGTCACCCAGTGATGTCAACCAATGATGTCAGCCAGTGATGTCAGTTGGTGACATTAGTTGATGATGTAACCCACTGATGTTAGTTGGTGACATCAGCTGGTGACGTCAGAAAGTAATGTCAGCCTGTGATGTCAATAAGTGACATCACTTGATGAAATCAGCCAGTGATGTCAGCCAATGATGTCAGCCAGTGATGTCAGCCAAATATATCAGCCAATGATGTCATTGATGTCAGCCAATGATGTCATTGATGTCAGCCAATGATGTCAGTCCGTGATGTCAGTCAGTAACGTCAGTCAGTAACGTCAGGCAGTCAGTGATGTTGGTCAGTCAATTACATCACAGGATGACATCAGTCAGTGACTTTTCATATCACTGGGTGATATCAGCCGATGATATCAGGCGATGGCCACAATCTATGATGTCAGCCAATGATGTGAATCTATGAGGCTCATCTTTTCATGAAGCCTACTAATAAATAAAATCCTGAAAATCGATTGGCGTTCTTCTATTTAGGCTCAGTATTCGTCAATATTTAGAGCACTTTGTAAATAATGAGAAAACATATGGGCGTTAATGTTAGTCTTTGTTGGATTATTTTATATTGATGCAGAATTATTACCAAATTAGTGAACTTTGCTGCCATGGCAACCAGTGAACATGGGTACAAGGGCAAGGTTGAACCCTATGAAAAGGGCCTTCCAACACGACCACATTTGTGTACATACCACAAATACTGTTGCTACAAAAGCTAATGTTATTGAATAAAATCTTCAAAAAATGCAATTTTCCAAGGTTTTGTGTAGTGGTCAGCATGGTTATGTGACCCAGAAAGTCACATGGCCAATAAAATGTGCAATGTGGTTGTACAAGCCCAGTTTTTTTATTTGAAGTCTGGCTGTGGAGTAAGTCATTAAAAAAATGAATTTTCCTGTTTTAAGTCAAACTTGTGTAATTTTGAACTTTGTTTCCATGGCAACCAGTTTCCATGGATACTTATATGCATTAAGTGTGCAATGAAGTCCTATAAAATAGGCTATCCAACAAGGCCACATTTGTGCATATTGTGCAATTGTTGCAGGTACCGCGGTTGAAAATGTTGTACGAAATCTTTTTAAAATGTTAATTTCTCAGGTCTGACCTTGAATTGTGGTCACCCTGGTCATGTGACCAAGAAGGTCACATGACGAATAATATGCCTAATTATGGTTGTACATGCCTGCTTGGTTGAATGAAGTCTGGCTGTCGAGTAAATCCCTAAAAATGAATTTTCCAATTTTCAAGTCAAATTTGTGTCATTTCAAACTTTGTTGCCATGGCAACCAGTTTCCATGGATATGTATATAAATTTTGTGTGAGATTGAAGCTTATAACAAGGGCTTTCCAGTGAGACTAAATTTATCCACATACCGGCACAGGGGCGGACTGGCCACACTGTGAGCCCCTGGGCGAAATCACTAGCGGGCCCCCATTATCGCAATAGCGGCATTTTCAATTTTACTTGTTGTTTGTGTGATCAATAACATGAAAATTATCATCACGCAAAAAATGAAAAAGTCAAAAGTCAGAAGAACACATTTCTCCTTTATACAGTTAATTGAGGGGCAGAGAGTTGGGGATTCAAAAGGGGGGTACAGTGGGCCCAAACAAGGAGGACCTCCAAATGTCCAGTCAAAATCCCAGGGTTCCTCCTAGTGGACCATGACCGAAACTGAAAGAGGGGCTCCTTACTTATTGTGCTTTAAACTGAGAGAGGGGCTCCTTACTTCCTTTTTATTGAGTTTCTCAAGTTTTGATAGCAGAATTTTTTTCTTTTTCTATTTGGCCCACAATTCGATTTTTACCTCTTTTACATGATATTTGATAATTTAGATTTTTTAAAAGTTTGCTGGTGGGCCCCCCGTGGTAGTGGGCCCCAGGGCACTGCCCTCTGGCCCATAGGGCCAGTCCGCCCCTGTACTGGCATTATTGTAGCTACAGCGGTTAAAAATACTGCAAGAACTCTTGAAAAAATGCTTATTTCTGAGGTTTGACCTCAAATGGTGGTGAGTATGGTCATGTGACCAAAAAGGTCACATTACCATCAAAATTAGTAATTTAGGTAGTACATGCCAGGTTGGCTTGATGAAGTCTAGCTATGGACTAAATCCCTAAAAAATGCATTTTACTAGTGCAATGATGAGTGTAAAAATATTATGACTTGGTTGCCATGGTAACCGATTTGTGAAAAATTGCACCACTTTTCTCAACTGCATCCCCAAGTTCCATAATCTAGGGAATCTCGCGATTCCAACGATGTATAGATTGTCCATCCCTCTTTCGGGGTGAGCCAAATCCTTAAATAAAGCACTTTTGAGCTCTTGGCTCCCAGACTAGTTGCTTGTTGCATCCTTGGAATATCATGCTGAGAAGTGAGGAAGGGTGTGATTCACTTTAGCGGGCAGTAAAAATGACCATATTTGGAGAACAATGATTTTGTGACGTCATTCATTTGTAACTGTATGTGGTGAAATGTTTGCATAACGCAATCAACACATGACGACATACACTGCAACTTACCTACTTTTCGACTAAACAGACAAGATTATTTGAGGTGAGCCTCTCACCAACTCGCCAAGTCTTTTCCTGCTTCAAAATTGCATATAATTCATTCTCTGTCTCTTTTTTACCCTTTTTGTTCTGTCTTCAAAAATTTTTTTTTTTGTCTTCAATGTTTTCTCTTGAGTATACTCAAGGGCGCTCCACTAAAAGACAACGGAAATAAGCATCATCATCTTTGCATCTTGAACAATTGAGATATGCCTTTTGTTTCACAGTTTTTGTAAATTCGAAATGGGCAAGCCATATTATATTCTGAGGCCACAGGACTTATTTGATATTTGATTGTACTCAGTACATTTGATTGGTCTGGGATTTGAATCCAGGTCTTGCATCTCGGCATACGCTGGATGGCAGTATCAATCATCCTTCGCCTCACTGCAATGTCCTCCTCCTGACCAAATTATCTACCAGCTGCATAAATACAGGATGTAAACCATAAAGGCCCAATTATTGATCCTGCATGAAAAATCCGAGTTTTTCAGGAACTCACAAGGATGCGGAAATCATAATTAATTCATCACGGAAGTGACATGTCAAAAACCTGACATTTAAGGACAGTCTGTAAGGACAACCTTTGTACCCTGGAAATTGCTGGTATCCTGAGAATCTCTTGAAGATGTCAAGTTGGACCTTTGAGGGTCATTTTAATCATCTAAAGAACATTCTGGAACATTCGGGAACATTCCATTGATAATTAATTGGAATTTGAGTTGAGATTTGTGAGAATAAAATGTGAAAAAAACAATTTACCCCCAAATAAAGAGGCTGAAAGGTATATGGATACATGTAGTAAAACTTGACCCGCATATTAATGCACATAGTTGTCCTATTTAATATTTGAATACTCCTGTTGCTCACATACCTTCCCCCCCCTCACTTGACATGAAAAGCATTGTCTACAGGATTCCTCTTGACCATCCAGTACTGCCTAACCCTTTTCAACCATCATTTTCCACATTAATGTCCTTTGTTGTCTGCTGATTACCACTCACTTGAGTTCGCAAAACTGCTCTCTGAGTTGCAGCACATGTTCATTAAATTTTATCATGCCAGATGATAGCGCACATCCTGCTAATGATGGAACTCAGTCACTTTGCAATAAATGATACTGAAACTATTGTATTAATGTCCTGTGGTTATTGCGTCCTTTAGCAATCACACGGAAACCATTTTTGTGTCAAACTTGTGTCAACCGCCATGGAATGGAGCTCGTAGACTGTTCTCGGCATCTGGAAAATGTGACAGAAAACAGACCTCATAACTCACAAGACACTTCATCTTAAAATCTTCTAATGCTCTTAAGTTGCTTTGTTATAATTCAAGCTTCCATGGTGCTTTTTAGTTGCACATTTTTTTGGGGGTGAGCCGTGAGGCAATGCCACACAGCAGGAAAATCCGTGGAAAAGTCTATGTTAACCGGAACTCCTGTAAATCCTCTCTGGAAATTTACATTCTTTTTTACAACTGCTCTAATACTCATTAAAACTTAAATTATGTCTTGGTATTCAGATATTAAATGGCCACATCAATAGTCCATGATATATAAGCTGAATCTTTATTGGAATATGCAATATGTGAATATGTTGTTAAAACTGATGTAAACTTGAGGCCCTGATCCTGCATAATCATTCCATTATCTCAAGCTTGCAAAGTAAATATAATGTTAAAATATGTGAGCTCTTAGTATAATTAACCAATTTCTTAATACTTATAGCTCTTTGAATATCAGTCAGTGGCGTAACTAGGGGATCTTGAGCGGGGGGCCACCTGGGGGCGGCACGCGATTCTCTGGGGGGGGGGGGCACTCACATATTTTAGCCAAGGTTGAAAAGTTCATATGTGGGGCACCTGGGGGGGCACAGGGCCCATATGGGGGGCACGTGCCCCCCCGTGCCCCCGTAGGGACGCCACTGATATCAGTGGTCCACAGAATTTTCAAAATTAAGATACAACTTGGCCTTGTGATTTTACTGACTTGTAACTGTTTTAATGATTTGTTAGTGTCAGTTACTATTTATTGGTTGAGTCTCAAAACTAATATCCTCTCTGACTCCATCTAAAAATTAAAGTTTGATTCCAACACTGATTCCACCCCCAAAAACCATGCATGATTCCCGACCAGGATCCCTACGCCAGCTCCAAAGTCCTGGATGATGGTGTATGAGGTGTCAAATACTGCACAGTAAGTAAATGTTTATTCAGCTAATAACATATGTGTGAACAAATATGCATCAGAAATTGATTGTTTTAATGATTTGTGTCAGTTATTATTTATTTTTTCAGTCTCAAAATTAATTTTGTCTCTATAACTCCACCTGAAAATTACACGCTCCATAACAAAAAATCCATTCTATCTTTCAGATTCCTGGGATTTTCGAAATTTTAAATTGAAGTTTATAGGTTGGTATGGATATATTGCAAATTAGACGCCTGCTACTGTGTACAGACCATAATTCCTGACAATTTGGTGAAGATTGAGCGGGTATTTGCTTTTTTATGATTGGTCACTATTAGGGTTTGTTCCTTGGACTCCCGGGAACGGGAAATTTCACGGGAAATGGGCAAAAAACTGAAACCGGGAGAACCGGGAAATACAAAATAATTTGATTATCAGTGACGTAGAGTTGCAAAAAGTTATAATTTATTGTGTCGGGCAACAGTGGAGTATTTTATATGGACATAGAACTTTATTGTCCATGACCAATCACTACAGTAGGCCTAACTGCTGGAGACAAAATGTTGGGCTGGCCTAGTAATTTTCAATATGAAAAGTCGTTAAATTGTCATAAGGATTTCTTAATAGGCCCACAACATCTGATAGCACGATTTTTTTCAGCAATTTATTTTTCATTTCAAGAAAAATTGATTCCTTATTTCTTAAAAAAATAGATTATCAGTGATGTAGAGTGATGAAAAAATCATAACTTACTGCATCAGGCAACAGTGGAGCAGTTCATATTGACATAGAACTTTGTTGTCCAGAAACAGCCGATCTATTCGGACAAAGTTTTGGACTGGTCTTGTAATTTTTAACATAATGAAGTCATTAAATTGTCATAATATCTGATTCCATGCTCTTTTTCTGTGAAAAAATCTTATTTCAAGAAACTTTCTAGTTTGCTCTATTTTAAAAATATTATATTTTGTGGTGCCTAAGCAAAATTTCCTGTTTAATAGCCAGAAATTTATATTTAATTACAAGTCCTTCTTTCAAGAATAATCATTTGGAACACACAAATGTAATAATTTATTGGCATTATTGCTCAATAAAGCATTTCAATTTGCATCATATTAATTTTCTTAAAGGTCTCTAAGTAATAGATGATACTTTGTAAAGTATCTGAAGATGTTTAATTTTAATTATGGGAAAGATATATACACAACAGTTTGCAACAAATCAAAATATATTTCCACTGGAGTGATGAATCACACACATAGGCATGTATGAATACCTATCAACACCCTATTTTTGCAATTGGCCATCTAGAATTTCGTTTGTTCATGAATTGTTCATTTTTGATGAAAAAAAGATTAATTTGGCAAAACGTCCCATGGATTTCAAGATTTGACTATGACCTAAACCAAAACTGGGATTCCCGGGACTCCCGGTTCTGTGCACTTCATTTCCCAGGTTCCTGGTTTCTTGGAAAACCAAGAAATTAGCAAACCATAGTCACAATGACAGCACCACGGTGAGGCATAGCAGCTGGGTGAAAACGAACAGCCCTGGCTTTAGTATCATCCTCAGGGCTTGTCCTGTCTGGTCATAATGGTATTTCTAATGGTATTTGCATTCATATTGAGGATTAACTCTGCAGACCATTGCTATAGTTTAGTATGTTGCTTGTTGCATCCTTGGAATAACGTCCAGAGAAGTAAGGAATATAATGCGAGGGGCCTGACATGTTAAAAAGAAATAAGGAAAGTAATGAGGACATTAGATCATTTTTTAGAAATCAATGGATGAATGGAGCTTTACATCCTGGATATATGTACTTGGTAGTCTAATAGGGAACACAGCAATCAGCGCCTACGTTACAAGTTTAAGAAGTCGTGAGATGGTGAGGATAGTTTTTTAATAGGTTTCCACTTCTGTATCCCTTCTAATGATACATTTATTGCTTCGGGAAGTTATATAAATCCATAGTAGCATGACATAATTAAATTAATTATTGTTACACTCTGGAACCAATTGGTCTGGATATTGGACTTGAACTGAAATACTGCAGTGATTGAAATGTGGGGGGGGGGGAGCTTGGAGGAGCTGAGCTCCCTTGATAAAAAACAGAGGGAGCTGTACCATGCTATAGCTCTCGCAATGATCACTTGTGAAATTACAATTATCATGCCAATTTTTTAATTCTCAAGGTATTTTTAGTCAAAATTATGCTCTCTAGTGGAAGAATTTTTTTCCTTTTTCCCTTGTAAAAATTTGGAATGGTGCACTGTGGCCGCATGAGCCAAGAGCTCCCCGGACAATAATTTTCCATTTCCATCTCAGCAAAATAGTATAATTGTACATACACTGTAACTGGTCAGCTTTTCGACTAAACATACACATGTAGAGCATTGTAGGCTTACCATGCAGTGGAGCAGAAATGCAAGATTATTTGAGGTGAGCAACCCACTCACTCGCCAAGACTTTTCCTACTTCAAAATTGCTTATAATTCATTCTCTGTCTCTTTTTTACCCTTTTTGTTCAGTCTTCAAAAATGTATTTTTTGTCTTCAATGTTTTTTCTTGAGTATACTTAAGGGCGCTCCGCAAGGAGACAACGGAAATAAGCATCATTATATTTGCATCTTGAACAAATGAGATATGCCTTTTGTTTCACAGTTTTTGTAAATTCTAAATGTTGGTACTCATAGGCAAGCCCTATTATATTCTGAGCACACAGGAATTATTTGATTTTTGAATGTACTTAATGATGGCACAATATTTTTCCTGATGGTTAGTCTAGTGGTAGCATGCTGGGCTGCTATGAGTGCTAGTGCCTGGTCTGAGATTTGAATCCAGGTCTTGCTGGGTCATCTCGGCATATGCTGGATGACAGTTTCAATCATCCTTCGCCTCACTGCAATGTCCTCCTCCTGGCCAAATTATCTACCAGCTGCATAAATACAGGATGTAAACCATAAAGGCCCAATTATTGATCCTGCATGAAAAATCCGAATTGTCAGGAATTCACAAGGATGCTGAAATCATAATTAAATCATCATGGAGGTGACATGTCAAAAGCCTAACATTTAAGTACAATCTGTAAGGACAACCTTTGTTCCCTGGAAATTGCTGGTATTCTAAGAATCTCTTGAAGATGTCAAGTTGGACCCTTGAGGGTCATTTTTATCATCTTAAGAACATTCAGAACCTTCTGGAACATTCCATTGAGATTAAATTGGAATTTGATTTGAGATTTTTTAGAATAAAAATGTAGCCTACAATATGAATATGAACCCCAAAATAAACTGGCTGTAAAATACATATATACAAAGATACATCATACATTATAGTAAAACTTGTCTGGCATATTAACCAATATGCAACATGTTGTAATCCTATACTACAACGATTTTTTTTTCACATGTCACCCATGATTTACTGTGATTATTTATTCCTCTAGCAATAACCCAAAAACCATTTTTGTGTCAAACGTGTGTCAACCCCCATGACATGGAGTTCGTGGACAGTTCTCAGCATCTGGAAAGTGTGACTGAAAACAGACCTCATAACTCACAAGACACTTCATTTGAAAATCTTCTTTTGCTCTTGAGCTGCTTTGTAATAATTCATGGTGCTTTTCAGTGGCATACCTTTTAGGGCGTGAGGCAATTGCACACAGCAGGAAAGCTGTGGAAAAGAAATGTAAATGTTTTTTTTATATCTCCTCAAATACCCATGAAAGTTTAATCTGTGTCTTTGTATTCTGATATTAAAGAGCCACAACAGTAGTCCATATTATATAAGCTGCATCTTCATTGGAATATATATATGTCATTAAAACTGATGTAAACTTGAGCCCAAGATCCAGCATAATCATTCCATTATCTCAAGCTTGCTAAGTGAATAGAATGTTTAAATATCTGAGCTCTCTGTATAATAAATTGATTTCTTAATTTGTATAACTCTTTGCGTATCAGTGGTCAACAGAATTTTCAAAATTAAGATACAACTTGGCCTAGTGATTTTACTGACTTGTAACTGTTTCAATGATTTGATTGCGTCAGTTACTATTTACATGATTTATTGGTTCAGTCTCAAAATTAATCTCGTCTCTGACTCCACCTGGAAATTAAAGTTTAATTCCAACACTGATTCCACCCAATAACCTCTGACTCCATGATTCCCGACCATGACTCTGACTCCAGTTCCAAAGCCCTGGATGATAGGTGTATGAGAAGTCGAATACTGCACAGTGCACACTCTATAAACAAAAAATCTATTCTATCATTACACATAGTCCGTTCAGATTCTTGGGAATTCAAAATTTTAAATTGAAGTTTATAGGTTGGAATGCATGGGTATAGTGCAAATTAGGGCATGTATTTCTGTCTGTTAGATCCCAACCGGAATTCTGGGAATTAGGTCTTTAAGTAGACCTTCATATTTTTGAAGTAATTGACAAGATCTGACATTATTAAAAATTTTAAATCAAAATGTATTCACACATAAGCAATCACCAAAAGCCACAAAAGCCGGGTGGTCTTGTGATAACTATGCCATGCAAGTGTGTAAACCCTTCAATAGGTGCTAGGATGCAGACAGGGTCAGTTTCTGTCATTCATCCTTTGTCTGAGTTTGTCGAGAGATGCTTACAACAGACAAAATGCCCAATATGTGATGATGGTCACGTTCTATGGATCAATACAGTGGCCTCCTTTGCTTTGCAATAACAGCAGATAAGACAGGAGCTCAGCTGCAGTGGTGGTCATGAAGTTGAATGTCATTGTTCAAATAGCTTCCCGGTTATTAAGGTTATACAAGGCATATTTTTCTAAAAATATATATATATATTTAAAAACTAGTTTATGAAATACAAAAATCTAACGATATTCCTTACAGATTATTTCATAATTGTGGACACAGAGACTAAATGTGAGTTTTTTTTTATCTAGGACATATATTCTATAGGGAAAAGTTACATTAAACAACTTATGATGTCACTTTTCCCAATAGAATAGCGTGTGTAGAAAAAAAATTAATATTTGGTCTTAGTGTCTAGAAACATGAAATCATCTGTAATAAACAAAAAAGTGGATTGTGTGTGTGTGAAAAACAGCATTAACAAACAAGTGGCAGCCTCATAAAGTGTACTGACCTGAGGGCCTTGACCCATTTGTCACCTTAAGCCTAAAGCAAAGGAGAGTCAACATGGTAATGGCCTAATGGAGTGATGTCCACAGTAATAGGTGCCAAAGATGCTCCCTGCTTCCTCATCACTTGTGAAGTGCAGCCTCATCCTTCTGCTTGTAAATTGGATGCTCAGTGTCACTGTGTTGTTTTGGAGGAACCTTTGAAATGATATTTCTTGGTTTAATTTATATTTCTGAGGGTCTGAATGAGGAAGTACCGGGGACAGGGAATTAAAAGAGGAAAATTACCAAAGGACATGGCACATGGGGTACACAGAACCTCTACCAGACCAGATGGATAGGAAGCTCATAATTCAAAGCTTCAGGAAAAATAGCAAAAGGACAAGGTAAATTAAAGATAAAATGGTGAAGGGTTTGTTATGATCACATCACCAACCAAACAACACACTTATTGCTACATCCTGGAACTATTTGGTCCGCACACTGGACTTGAGCCGTTGGTACATTGTCTTATTAAGTAGTACTATGTATATACATGCTTCTGTATGTATTTATAGTTTGTTATTTCCATGAACAAAATGAATTATAAAGTACAATTTTCCATGCATTGTTTTCCCCAAGGAGAAACTGCCGGATATGAGGGACAATTTTGCCAACCAGAAAAGCGGAAATTTTATCATTTTAATAAGAAAAAAAAGTTGGAAAAAAGGCTTGAAGTAAATGTGAGTTACTTCCAAGAGCGATGTATTGAAAGGAAGAGAGCCAAAAAGGCATTGTCCCTTGATACGCGACCTTCTGCCCCCTGACAAATGAGGGAACCTCCTCAGCCGGAAGCAACTATAGTTGGTCAGATGGGGCTCATAAATCTTTGCTTATGAAGGATGAACTTATTTTGAGCTCAACACCAGACTCCACGGATCATCTGTGTTAATAGCTTGGGCACATCAAGCCAAAGAGACTTGAAGATGGTAAAGGTTGTTTAAAAAGTTGTTTAAACATTGATGAATGTTAATCTGTTACATTGTGTAAAATGAGATCATGGAGCTCTGATTAAAAATGGCATCAGCTGTATTACAGTTGCCAACAAAAGTATTCATAAACCGTGGATTCTGCATCCACACAAAATTATTCATTCGGCTTCACTCATGACGGAATCTTGTGAGATGGAAAAATCAGTTTCTATCTTTTTCTTCCGATCTACATTATTTTAAATCAAACACCACAGATTTTGGCATATCATTATTTTCAGGTTTTGAATCAACACAGATGTGAACTAGACATTTGAATATTGTGGCATTTAGCTGAATTTAAGGAACATTACATCTTCACTGGCATGAACATGGCAAACACATTCTTGGACTTACTCAACCTTAGTAGGTGATTAAATGTACAATGATAGTCATGTGACTTGTGGTCATATGACATATGATAAGGTGATAATCATGGAAAAAGCTGAAACCATTAAATAAAGCACTTTTTGCTACTTGGCCCCCAGACTAAAAATGTAAATTGATTCCAGTACTCTGGTCAATGGTTTATTTGAGACATTTTTGTGATTTTCTTGTCATTAGATGACTCGATTTTGAAGACCAGGTGTTAGGTCCTGAACTGAATTATAGGCAGCTGGAGTATCAGCAAATGTCCCACTACTCACACATGAATCATTCCTACTCTCACAAGCACCATAAACGGTGAAAATTTTCTCATCAAGAATGAGGAAAACAGGACAACCTTTATGAGCTTAGAGCAGTGCAAGCACTTTTGCATATCATGCTTGCATTTTGCCTTTAGTAGTGATATTTGCAACAGACCTAATATGGCTGACTATCAAATCCATGCTTATGTTAGACTTATCACCAAATTCTGAACTTATATGAGCGTGAAAAAGAAGAAAAGTGACTGTCCTCTTTTTCTGTAGACACCCTGTATACTGCTGCCACCTGGTACAAAGTTAGTTTTGGTATGCTTCTCCGAGAAATAGTGCCAGTTTCATTGCACATATAAGTCTTAGTCAACCCAGTCAGACATGTTTTTTTATATCGCCTCAAATACCCATGAAAGCTTAATCTGTGTCTTTGTATTCTGATATTAAAGAGCCACACCAGTAGTCCATATTATTTAAGCTGCATCTTCATTGGAATATAAATATGTTGTTAAAATGATGTAAACTTGAGCCCCTGATCCAGCATAATCTCAAGCTTGCGAAGTAAATAGAATGTTTAAATATGTGAGCTCTTATAGTATATCCATGATATCCTCCGAAAGTTTCACATAACTTAAAAGGAAAACAATTCCGAAAATTGATAGTTTAATTTTTTCCATATTTCAGTCCTTATTAGACAATAGTATTGTTCGATTGATTTTCACTGTATTTCACACTCTAGATGATTGTAACTGTTTAATGTTGTTTGTCATTGTAATCTGTTTTCATTGTTTTGTTGTATCTAACATTTCAACATGTATGCCTCCTAATCATTGCTTTCCTGAAGACTGTCTAATAAAGACTGAAATATTGAAAAAATGAGGGCTCAAAATTTTCGAAATTGTTTTCCTTTTAACTTATAGTATAATTAACCAATTTCTTAATTTGTATAACTCTTTGCATATATCAGTGGTCAACACAGGATCAGGATTTTTGGATTGCTAAATTGAAGTGTCAGATTGCTACTGTCAAAGTGTCAAGTATAACTGTCTTGTTAGTGTAAGGGTAGCTGGCATTTTTTTCTATTTGTTGACTTGTTTATCCATTGACAATATTTCGTGATTTTATGAATAAAAAAGATATGATGTACTGAAACTGAATTTGGATGTAATACCTTTTTATATTATTTTTCTATTTTAACTAGTCAATAACAATGTTAAGTTAAATAAAAACTTGACAGGCCAAGAAAAATAAAATTTAGAATCTGGTTGCCTGACCGACCCTCTCCGGAAGGGCTGACTCAAAAAATCCTGGAGCTCAGACTCACATTTCTTAAGCTAATCCCTCATTTTCTGCTGTTAAATTCACGATTTTGTGGCATATTTTTGCCATCTTTCATGATCACAACTGGTAATAATAGTTGATGGTTGCTTCTTATCTGGAAAGCTCCACCCTCCTGCATGATGCTGGATGGAGAGCTGTGCCAGATTGTATCAACGCTTAACACGGGTTATCCTAAAGTGGTAACTCCTATGACTTTACTTTTAACAGACTTACTGGGAAAATAACTTTTAACAGACTCACTGGGAATATAACTTAGCCATGTTTTAAGCTGACTGGGCTTTATGTGGTCATTAGCCAGTTAGCAAAATGCTAATTGAATCCAAATCTGGTTGAACGAAATTTTAAAAACACCACTGTTTTTTTAGCGCACAAAGGATGTCGCTGAAATGCCAGCAGGATCTTAAAAAGTTTTTTTCCCTGCCTACAGTGTCTTTTTTACCAGGGCATGAAACCGGATTCTAAATTTGTTTTTTCTTGGCCCTAGTTTGATTGAATTCATTGATGCCATTTCTTTTCTGCGAATTACTTTCACTCACCTGGTTGTCCGCCCAACTTAAGGCTCATCACGGTGAATTAAATAGTGTTCCTATGTGTACCAATGTATCATATAGCCTGGCGGACTTCCTAACTTTATTGAAATTTTATAATCTAACTTTTCTTCCTAAGGTCAGCCCAGGGAAAATAGGTCTGATCGATTTTCTGTCCCAGACTATACTCATAGTACACTGGGTAGTCAGACGCAATGTAATATATAAGAAAAAAAATCTAATTTGGTTTTCACAACAACAAGATTAAAAGTCTGCAGAGAAATCAGCCGGTTTTGTGTTATAGAGATAAAAAATAAAATAAAACTGTTCCTGGTCTAATCATAGCCCTGGGACCCATGCGGAGCATGGGTCATGGGTCGTCCCATTCAAAATCTTGAGATTTTGACATGGTATCAGGAGAATTGCTCTATATTAAACAGTTTCTCTCCAAATTTAATGAAATTTTGGATCTGGGTAGCCTACATATTTTATTGCGGACGGCACCACTTTTGAAAGCATTTCCACAAAAGTTTGTACTTTTAAATGAGAGAATTGCCAAAAATTTGTGAGAAACAGCCATCAGCCTCACTTTTATGTTTGATGTCACCATTGTGACGTCACTAAAAATACCTATGACATCATAAACGTTTGTTGTGACATCACTCTCTCTCACCCAATGAGGAGACGCCATTTCTTCAATGTTTAAAGAAAAAAATCATTTCTTTAACTTCACAGGGTGAGTGTTCATTTATTTCAACATGTAGAAATATAGAAATAGGTGCCGTCAGTAGGAAATGTTGTCTATTTTCAAATAATGTTTTTGGTTTTGCCATGACTATAAAACTAAGAGAGCAATCTAAATTCTCCCAGACCCTTTCTGTAAAATCTATGCTACGATTCATGACCCCTGTCCCACAGGGGTCCAGGGCTAGTCTAATCACAAAGTTGAAAGTACAAATTTGTTTTCACTAGAAATTTAAAAGCATCTAATGGAAAAGCATCGTTGTCTTCAAAAAATCCTTGTGCTGTGAGAAATAATCCTGAACATCTTCTAAAAGCTTATTTCACAAGGTTAGCTGGGTAGATCTTATTTGAATAGAACCTTCCTCTTTTTCACATACAGAATCTTATTAGCCTAAGATTTCTGTCATCTTAGCTGCAAGAGAATTTCAAGGACTTCCTTTGATGTCACAGACAAAGAGATAGCCTAATGAATTATGGTGGAATTAGCAAAGGTCAGGTGACATAATCAAAATCAATATGTCTCAATCAAGGGTGGTGAAACAGCCCTCATAAGGCTTTAATTTAGGAAAATTTTAAGTGTAACGTATAAATTGATATTGATGCTACATTAAATTTTTGTCGTACAAATTAAATTTAACACTTCTCTACCTACTGCTCCAAATTCCCTTCTCTTCTTGCAGCACCCTTTTGTTCTCAATGCTGACCACATTTCTGACCAGTATCGCAAACATGATATCAATTTCTCAAATTAGTTTATGATCAAGTCTCACATCTCTTAGCCTACTTTACTGTCGAAATAGCATGTAGTTTCTGATGAAATTCTGGGGACTTCTCTAACTTGATAGGCCTGCCTGACACACAGTAGGATGTTCTGCCTTCAAAATTTCAACTTACCTTTCTCCTGCTCCCTTCTCGTGTGCTTTCCTTTTCAACTTCAAGGCTTTGGTATATACTTAAGTAATGGAATAGCACAGGAGACTAAAACTGTAAATTTGAGCTGTCTAAAACTGATGCTGACGTCACCGTCTCTCTTGAGATGACATCACATCTTATCTTCTTCTTCTTCTCTAATGTTTTTCCATCCTTAGGACAGGCTGTCTCAGGTTCAAAGCTGTGATTGTGTCATTCATCAGAACCTCAATCGGAAAGTGAGTCAGGATTCTGGTGGACAAGAGCCAGCTATTAAAACAACAGCTTCTATTTCCAACATAATCTTACAAGGGTGAGGTTTCTGGTCACAGGGTTGGCAAAAAGGCAGCTGAAAACTGTTTTAGGTGCGACATCTGCCTTAAACTACCATAAGCCGCCTCAAAGTGGTGAAAACTGCCTTTTACTGCCTTAAATGCCTTTTACTCCCAATTGCCTTAATTCGGTCAGTCCAAAAGCCCAAAAGTAGGAAAATATGCCTTGTTATGATCGAAATGTAGATTATTTGTCAGTAGAAATACTATCAATCAATACTGCATATAAGTTTTGCAACAATTAAGAACTAGGAATGTCTTCAATTTTTTGTTAAATCTACACTATATCAAGCAAAATTTACGATTCTGAGCGATATTTGAGGTTTAAGGCAGTTTACGGCAGGAAAGTGCTTGAAACTAGTTTTCGGCAAGGCGGTTTTTACCACTTAAATCGCCCGGCAAAAATCCACCTTGACTTGAACTCGACAACCCTGCAGTTCTGGAATCTTCCCTTCTCAATAATTATTAATTCAATGACTTTCCGGCAAGTCACTGACATTGAGAAGATGATTAGGTGCAATTAACCAAGGGTGGCATTGTTTAACCTTATACAAGTGCTGGACGTAACATGTCTCAAGGTACCCCGGTGAAACGGCCCTGTCTTTCACCATTGACAATAAAACCATTGTAATCCAGTTAAACCAGAACTTTATCAAGCTGACTCAGCTTTTGCAGTGTCTGCATTTTTTTTATTCCCTTTAGGATATGTCCCACGGTACTTGACAAAAAAATGTTTCAAAAACATTACTGCGGTCATAGAAATACCTGTATAAAGAGAGAAAGGCACCATTGCTGTGTTGTATCTAGGGATATATCAAAGACAGTTCATGATGTAATCCACTTTCGCTACAAAATCAAGAATGAGAATAAATGATCCACTCCACTCTTGGCCTGATTTAGCGATCAATCTGTTTGATCTGGTGAGTGGAGAATGTGGAGATGCTAATCATTCAGCAGTATCCAGTGAGTCAGCAATATTATCCTTCAAAACAGAGTAGTCACAAGCTCTCTGTAAACACAGACTCGATAATAGGGAAGAACATATATATATATAGAAAAACTGTAATAACTTAAGAACATGTTCTGTCAGAGGCCCCTCTGCTTATCTAATTTGTGCTCCTTTCTCCACTCCACTTTATCCCATATTGAGAACTCTGTTAAGACAGCAAAGGGACACAATATCAAAGAAATTAAACACCATGGGGTGATGGAGTTCGAATTTTTGTTGGTTCAAGCTAAGTCCAATTTAATGTAATTTTAAAAGGTAGTATCCACAATGATGTTATGCTTAATCTGAGCAATGGGGAGGTGACAATGCTGGTATTGCTGGACTTGTCTGCTGCATTTGACACAATTGATCATGGCATTTTGCTAGAAAGACTGCGTAACAGGTATGGTGTGCAAAGTGCAGCCTTAGGGAGGTTAAAATCTTATATTACTGAAAGATCGCAGTCTGTGATAATAAATGATAAAACGTCAAGCAAGCTTCCTCTCAATTTTGGAGTTCCTCAAGGTTCCAAACTTGGACCAATCCTATTTAACTCCTATGTTGCCCCAGTCAGTGAAGTAGCACGAAGAAATCAAGTTCACGATCAGAAGTACGCTGATGATGAGCAACTTATCCTGTCGTTTAAACCAACCTTTTTGGGTGAAGAGCATGCAAAACTTAAAATGGAAAATTGTATTGCTGAAATCAGAAACTTCTTGCATGACAACAAGCTGTGCAATAATGGAGATAAAACTGAACTTCTTCTGATCGGAGCACCAAATCAACTGAAGAAACTTCAAATTACATCTATCAATGTAGACAATGTTGAAATCAAGACTGCCAACCATGTCCGCAATTTAGGAGTGCTCTTTGACAAAAATATGACCATGGAGAAGCAGATCAACAAAATGTGTCGTAATGCATATTTCAATTTGAGAAACCTGTCTAAACTCCGAAAAAACCTGGACAAGGAAGTAGTTAAAACTGCTGTCAATGCACTTGTCACTCCTCATTTAGACTACGGAAATGGGCTGTTGTTTGGCACTGCTACCCGATTGATAAATAAACTTCAGGTTGCTCAAAACTCGGCAGTTCGTTTAATTGAGAGATTGAAAAAACACGAAAGCGTCAGCCAAAGTAGGAAACAACTGCACTGGTTGCCAATCACAGCAAGAATTCATTTCAAATTGATGACAACTACATGGAAGGCACTTAACAATCAGGCACCACAATACATCCAAGAACTTGTTCAAGTCAAATCTCAACAAGAACATAACCTGAGAAGCAACCACAAGCTGCTGTTAGGAGAACCTGCTCCATGCAACAAAAATAAGTTTGAAGATCGAGCTTTTTCCTATGCAGCACCAAAACTCTGGAACACGTTGCCTGAAAAAGTGAGAACTGCACAAACATTAGAAAGCTTCAAGAAGAATCTAAAAACCCATTTGTTTCAGAATTCCTACATGTGATTTGATCTTAAAAGCGCTGATGAGCAGTTTACTGAAATTAGCGCCATATAAATGCATATTATTATTATTATTATAGTTGAAAGTAGCAAAAGTAGGGAATGATTTGGCGATGACCAAAATGTCAGAAAGGGTAATGTAGTAGTTGATTCTTCCTTTCTGCTGGGGTAGTCATACTTTATTTTGCATAATATTGGTGTAATGTGTACTAAGGCCAGACAAATTTTATTTTCAGCTTCTTGGAGACAGCAACCCACAGATTTTCCGCCTTTGAAGAAAAAAATTAGTGAGCCAACAACTTTTCTTCAATAGACATTATATGAAATTGAGATTACTCGTTTTTCGTTCATCTTACCAACCCATATTAGAGAAGATCAGAGAAGCTAAAGTTTTAAATTATGCCTGGTGTAAATACAATTATCTGAACTAATTTCGGTTCATAATATTTATCTAGTCTTATATCAGCAGGCAAATGAATATTTTCTTTGAAACAGGGCAAACATATGTCTTATCTTAAAAAAAAATCAGACATGATATAGAATTCTGTCAAATTTACAAATAAAGGCCTCCCTTACTGAAAATATGCATGGATTCTGCAAGGTTTATGTAAGATTTTTGCAAGGATGAATCCATGCATTTTTCTTGAACCATGCATGGATTTATGCATGAAAAACTTAAGGATTCGGCTGCTATCCAGGCGTTGTAAGGATTATGCATGGAAAACGTATGGATTTTGTGGTACTTCCATGCATGCATGGAAATTGTAAGAATTGCTCTTGCTTATTCCTTGCATGCAAGACTTTTTCTTGCATTTTTCTTGCATGCATGGCAAATGCATGGTAAATGCATGGTATATGCATGGGCAATTCCATGCATTGGTCATGCATCCATGCATGGAATATGCATGGAAAACTTAAGGATCTAGCTGCTATCCAGGCGTTGTAAGGAATATGCATGGAAAACGTATGGATTTTGCGGTACTTTCATGCATGCATGGAAAGTGCAAGAATTGCTCTTGCATGCATGGAAAATGCATGAGATATGCATGGCATATGCATGGAGTCCGCATGACCTGAATCTTGCAACCTCCTTGCATAATTCTTGCACGTTTCTTGCACGGGACTGCCGTTCCACGGGGGCTGTCGCGATTTTGCCCTGAAATTTTAACGTGTAACAGATGTGACCGGGACAGTGGATCTGCCCTGTTATTAGTGAGGATTTGCCAGTGAATTGCCATTTACCCTGATGCCAGGGGCTGCAGCCCCTCCCGACCCCCCGCAAAATACGCCTATGATTTCTTGCAAGCAATCTGCAAGAAAGTCGTAACATCAAGATTGGCTTTAAAAAAATAACTTCCATGCAACTCTTGTTTATTGTGACACATTATATCATAATGTTCGGTATACTTATAATGGTTTGGGAGAGCCATGGATTTTACCTCTGGACAAACCTCTTTTTTCATTCACAAATCGACCAACTTTTTTCACATGCGAAGGATCGAGTGACAAACTTTTTAATCACAATTTTAACATTACGGGACCCGAGTTACAAGTGGAAAATTTTTTTTCCTGGGTCCATTAAGTGGGGGAACAAATTCTCTTTGCCAAAAATCAATAGATCCCCTCAAAGAGGGGATGTGGGTTACTCACAATGAAAAGGGTATAAAGATCGAGGTGCCACTGGATGGTACCTAATGCTTTTTTAGCCTTCCTTGATTCAAATGTTGTTGTTTTTTGACAACTTTGATTAATTTAGCCCCCCCCTTCAAAGATCATCTGTTCTGCCCCTCAGCAGTCAAATATTGAGAACTATAGGCTGTTAAAATATATATTTGCAAAACATATTTACAAAGTCCAAAACTTCATGTAGGCCTATACTCTGCTTGGTGCTTGGGTACAAATTAATTTACCAATCTGAAGAAATGTTGATTTTTGAACCTCTTATGATGCCTGAATATACAGTTGAACAATTGAAGGTCTTACCTTAGCAACTATATCACAATCCAACCTTCAATCACCTTCATAATGACAAGCTTTTCACTGACACAACAAACATTGAGAGAAGCAGCCGACAGTTGAGAAAGCCCGCCCTTTGTTGATGACATCATAATAAGTTTTTGCATCTTCTTTACAGGAGAGCTACTCTGGCAAGAGACTTGCAAAATCCTTGCATTGAACTTTGTCTCTCTTGATGAGCTTTGCAAATTTCTTGCAAATTTCTTGCATCAGACTTAGTCCCTGACAAACTCTTGCAAATTTCTTGCGTTGGAGTTAGTTTTTTATTCCTATTCATGCAAAACTCTTGCGTTGGACTTTAATTTTTGAAGAGAATTCATGCGAAATCCTTGCAAAATTCTTACAGATTCCATGATCATGGAATGAAGCCATGCAAATCCCATGCAAAATCCATGCAGATTCCATGACTGCTGAGCTAATCTTGCATGTTCCATGCATCTAAAAAAGTTAGAGTCCAGATCCATGCAAAATTCATGCATATTTTTAGCATCCTTGCATTTTCCATGCACAGTTTCAGTAAGGGCTATTATGAAACTCTGATTGAAGTAACTGGAATAGCGAACAACAGTAATTGGATAGGAAAACGCATAGCAATGTAGCGGAAAGTCAAGAGATCGAATATATTTCTGCTACACTATCACGCAATAAACCATTTAAAGTTCTGTAAAGTTTTACCACTAATGGCATTGCTAGTGCATGCAAAATACAACACGAAAACAAAAACTTTTTGGAAGCTGCAAATGTATGCATCATGAAACTTGTGTATAAAAATAATTTAGAATTGACAATGACAGGTGTGGCAGATGTTGAGCTGAGCAAATTCTGCAACAGGCCTATTATGTAAGACAATATTGATCTTGCCTCATAATCCTACTGTGGCTCCACAAATATTTAAATTCTTAATGTCTCATGCAAAAACACGTGCAGGATCAAACTTTAACCTAGATCCCAGCTTTTCCTATGGTATAAGTATCTTGATGACATCCAAATAGACTTAGTGATGTTATTTGGCAAGAACCACCTAGAGCTATTTGATGAACAGAGACCTCTCAACAGAGGGCCAGAGGCCAAAACTTGGAAATCAGACTCTGGAAACGTCAGCAGGTCAGGGTTAGCATCGTACGTAAAATGTGGACGGGGCAAATTTGCAGAATGGCGGACCTCAGGATCACATAATACATGTAAAATGAGGATGGGCAGTTGCGGGAAAAACCCAAAATTGCTGATTTAGTGAAAACTCTCTTTTTTTTCAATTTTTTTTGTTCTGCAATAATCCATCATCTAAATCGAGTGAGCTGCAATAATATATGTGTACAATGCCCTTCGAATGTGTCAACAGGGTCAGTTCCTGTCATATATCATGCACCCTTTGTCTAGAGATGCTTACAACAGACAATATGCCCAATATGTGATGATGGTCACGTTCTATGGATCAATACAATGACTTCCATTGCTCCACAATATGTCAGACAGGAGCACAGCAGTGAATATTGGGACGAAGTTGGAGGCAATTAAATTTTGGTTCAAAAAGGTGTCAAACCGAAATTGATTTAGTTTCAGTAATTGTTGTCTGTAAACCTATCAGAGCAGTGGGTCAAATCTTGTCTGTAGCTGCGGTCATTTATATTAATTGCAAGAAGGACAGTCCACAGGCATTCACCCAAAGATAATATACATAAAGATGCGCAGCTTCAATACTTCCAATGGCAACCAGAATGGTGACGTCACCTGTGCACATCCCCAGAGGGAGCAGTGAACAGAAGAGGTGACGTTACCATGGTGAGCACAAGAGGCAGCCTCACTTCAGTTTCTCTAGAGTTGGCCTTTGACAGACAGATCTGGAAATTTATGATGCCACCGTGTTGGTTCTCAATAATAACCAGTGATGGTAATTGGGGGGGGGGGGGGGGGACTAGGCTCTGTGCTCTGCTACAGTTCTCCCAAAGATCAGTGATGATATTACAATGGTCATGTTCACTTTTTCTGTACTTCGGATATTTTTAGGCAAAATTGTGCACTGGTGGCAGGATTTTTCCCTTTTAAAAATTTGGACTGCGCGTTGCTGTCACACCATACAGGAGCTCCCCCGATGAAAATTATCCATTTCCATTACTGATAATAACTGTGTAATAAATCACCTATTAAAGAGGGAAGTGCCAAAACTAACCCTTTAAGTTGTTTATTTTTCTTATATCAGTAAATTGGTACTAATTTTATCTTTTTATACAAGATGGAATAAATTCAGTGTTTGTTGAATCTTGTTCTCCCTTATAATTTTTTTTCTGTATGACTTGTACTTACACTTGCCCTCCGGCCCTTGCCTATATTGCCCCTTGATGAAAAATTATTGAGTTAGGCCTATGATCATTTTGTATTCCCTTTGTAAAGTGGCGTCAGTTCCTATGGGGCTGGTGGGGCATCTGCCCCACCACTTTTTTGCCAAAGTATACATGATTCTGAATTTAAAAAATGTAATTTTTCCCCTGACATCTTCCACGAAGGTGTGACCACTATTTGTCCCACCACTTTAAAATGAAACTGACGCCCCTGCCTTTTTGTAGGGCCTATATTGTTCTCATTCAGATTTTACGTAGGCTTATCAAAATAATTTAGATTTTACAAAAGTATTATAATACGCATTAATTAATAAGAAATCCAAACAGTCAACATAATTTTTATATTATTTCCAAGGCAAAATACTTAATGAGTCTTCTTCAATTTCTCTCGAAAAAGATATATAGGCAGCCTTCTAATCTGTAACCCTGTGACTGTTGGTAGAAAGGCTAAAAATTATCCCCAAAAACGATTATAAAAAATTGTCAAAATATGATCATTTTCGCTTATGGAAAAATTTGTGACTTTTAGAAATATTTTGTACATTGAAGATGCTTTTTAAAATGTCATTTCGATTTGAACAATATTGAGTGGTGGCCCTCAAACTCGGATACTTAGTAGACAATTGTGAAGACTCGACAAGATGAGTAAGGATGAAATGAAAGACATGGAAAAATTACAGGGCTCAGGAATATGAATCCCAAACCAGTTTTCCTTAATTCTAAGCCCAAGTCAGAACTCGGAAACCAGAAATCTTCAAAACCAAATTTGATGAAAATCACAGGGTTTTAAATATAAAATCCAAGACCATTTTCTTTGCAATTTGAGAATTCGATGGAGTCCACAAACATAACAATTGTCAATTTATCTTTAAAGGTTGCCAATAGGATTACTCAGGTGGAACATTCAAGACTTTAAATGTTCATTAATTTTATACTTCCGCTCTTTCCGCAAAATTAATTAATTTGTGGCCCGATAAACACCAAGTAAAGTTATCAATCAGGTATGTTCATGATGTTGCATTAAATTTTAACAATACTTTAAGACTTCAAATGATTATGGCCAATATTCACAAGAGCAAATTTTGGCATCTCAATTAGTAATGGTATTTAAAATATTCAAATACTTTAGGATATCACAAAAAATGAAGCAGCGTATTAACTGTATTGCAAAATTGTAATTTTGATGGCCGGCCTCGAAGTGGCCTCAAAGAGTCGTAGGACAAGGCCGGCATAGGTTTGAGCATCCGAGACCAACTAGCAGGCCATTTTTAAGTATGAAAGTGGTGGGGATTTTGCAGGGGCTGGCGGGCCAAATCCCCACCACCATGAATCCTAAATGTGTTTCATTTATTCAAAGCAATATTGAATAGTAAATAGTCACATATATATATATATATTAGTCAGAACATACAAATCAGGAATCTTCAAAACCACATTTGATGAAAATCACATGGTTTTGGAATATTAACTCCCAAACCCTTTTTTCATGTCATTTGAGATATTCAAAAATTCAATAAACAAAACAATAATTACTGTCTGTTTATTTTTTAAAATGAAAAAAAGGATACATAGCCCGCAAGAGGACAAGGTATTAAAAATATATATTATCACATCCTCTCGTGTTCCTTCTAAGTAAAGATTATTGCGTTCCCTCATGATCATCACATTCACTCTCAATCTTTTGCGTTCCCTAATGATATTTTGTGTTCCATCGCAATTATTATTGGAGATTTTGACGAATTCCCTCCCCGTTATATTAATGCATGTCGGGACTCGGCAGGTCATTTTCTTCATCCATCTTGTAGTCAGCCTCTGAAACAATTCAAGCACAAACTGTCTAATTTTGACTGACTACAGTAATTGCTACCTACCAGCTGCTTAGCAAGTTTGTTAAATCACAAGTATATTGATTTTACTTTGATTAGACTCGTAACAACATAAATGCTTGCACCTCCCATTGCATCGAAAGAGTGATGTCATCTGCGTCAGTCCTTAATTGAAAGTTTCGAAACATGTTCAAACCCATATTATCTGGTTATTTTTTAAATGAACATTAATGTAAAATAAAACTTTGCATATATCTTATCTGTAATAGTTGCAACTGACAATTTTTCATATCTCCTGGAATCGATGATGGAAGATTTGCAGTATCATGCCATACCTGAAAAGATAAATTATTTTTATACAAATGCCCAAAGACGATACACTGCAATACCATTGTGTAATGTTTTATCTGATTGCTGTGGTTGAGACAATTTGACAAATCAATCTCACCTCAAGTGAGGAATATCTGTTCCGTCAAAACTTCCATTGCTGATCTGTCTTCTGTCATCTGAAAATTTAAAATTTAGTTTAACTTGAATCATGAATATTATTAGATTTATTATGAATTTATAGCATTCTTCTCTTTACTTCTAAAAATAAAATGAAATAGAATTATTTGAAATATGAAATATGACATGTTGCCCTTAATAAAACTCAGCCTCTTAAAAAAAATCACACTCAAATAGTGCCTGTATGGCCGACCAACCCCCCCCCCCCCTGCATTATGCGACCAGTAAAATTATTAAAAATACTTGAAGGTATTATAAGAGGGCAAGAAGGGGCTTTAATTTCGAATGTGAAATGCACCAAGATATTTGTTTCTAGATTTAAATTTCAAGGGGGGGGGAAGAACCATGTACCCCCCCCCATCCCCACCAGTGGCGTAACTAGGGGGTCTCGAGCGGAGGGGTGCATGAGGGGCTCGCAATTCTCCGACGGGGGCACCCACAATACTAATTGTACATTTACTTGCACCAAAATTTAATATGAGCTGCAAGAATTTATTTATTTCAGAAAACCTCCTGGATAACTAATGGTACCTTAACAGTTGCCCTTTTAATGGGATACACAAACACTGGTGCAGGGGTGGACAGGCGCCATTTCGGGCCTGTCACCTGTGGCAAAATAATTCAAGGGCCCCTACATTCAGCAAAACAGCATTATTTCAAAATACTAGGCTGAGTATACATAATTTGGTAAATAGTTATTCGAGTGGGGGCCCCATGTAAAAGGGCCTTGTCCTTTTGAGTTTATTTTGTTGCATGAACTTGTTTAATTTTTGGCTTTTTCTTGTAACTTTAATATTTTGCCACCTTGCATGGGCCCCCCTGAGTGGATGGGGCAGCTGCCACATAGGCCAGTCCGCCCCTGAAATTCACCTCACACTTATCACTGCCAATATCAGCTTATTACACTTTGCAATTTTATATAGAAACTCCCATCAATGACGAGAAGGATGATTGAAAGTGCTTGTCTAATATACATGGCAGAGCCAGAGGCTCAGCTGTCAACAAAGTTGAACATGTACAATGTAAACATACCAGCATGCTTAAAAATGTAAACTTGAAAACTTCATACCAGTACAAACTTTATCAAAGTTAGTTTATGCTGCATTATTTTCATGCAAAGCGATGCATACATCACATACACACTTATGCAGAACAAACAAAGTGAAATAACGATTGAAAACATACCTCAACAGCACAAACATCTGGAAAACTTGTCTTCTCACAATCTGAGCCATCTCCTGCCTGTGCCAATTTGCTCGCCAGGGGTCGTTCCTCCCACCTTTGCCTTCACTGGATCGGCCATGGGGCCGATCGCAACATGCGCATATTAATTAGGAAGATGACCCAGTTTGTGACACCATTCAGTATGTGATGACAATGCAGTTGAAAATGTCCTCAACTTGTGTTGTCAATGCTCCCACATACGAAAAGCTTAATTAAATCAACTGACTTGATGTACAACTGGAAATGTGTCCCCTCATTGCATACGATAGTCCGCACGGTTTGAAACCTCGGTGCGGACAATTTAAAAAGTCAAGATTCATGCTCACACATGTGCTAGGCCCTCCTCTGCCATTGGCCAAGACGTCACTCTCCTGTCAGGGAGGAGAGTTGATTGAAACAAGTCCATTGGAGTTTGTTGACAGTTCACGGCAAGTTCTCTGAGCAATTTCAACAATTTGAAAGGCTACCCTGTCTTTTTTATTGACAAAATAATGTTCCAGTAAGTCTACCTTATTGATACCACCTGTTAGTTACGGCTGTTATACTTGTTCTATTCTGGCAATTTTGACAGCTTAGAGCACATGGCTTTATGCTAATGAGCTGGAAATATTTCCGTTTGGGGGCAGCGATGGAAGGAGGTACGAGAGGAGGCGCTGCAAGCAGCTTGGCCTGTGCTTGTCAAGCACGTGCTGCCGAGTGGATGACGTCACCTCTCGTGACCTACTTTCGCGATGAAGTTTGTAACTGCTGCGCGTATCACCAGATGTCCTCAGTGAATTAATTTGTCAAACGAAGTAAATAATTTTTATTTGTTTAATTTCAGTCCCCTTATTTAGTGTACTAATGAAGACGTAGCTTACAACTTACTAGATGTCAGGTTTAAAAAAACTTAAAATGCTGACCCCTGGCGATACGCGCACAAAACAATTGCGTCACGATTCCCAGAAAGTGCCGAGTTGCCGTTATGTTATGTGATTCACCTGTACAGTGGTTCCTTTCAGTGACGTAGCTGGGGGGAAATCTGACAAGACAACCCAGCAAGGCCCCCTGTGGCAGCTTTGTAGCATCTGTTCTTTGGTAGGTTTTATCTAAAATATTTGTATATATCCTATTCATGCCTGTTGGCCCTAAGAAAGAGAAAAATATTAAACTAAGTGGAAATTATTCATAAAATAAACCTTTAATCTTTTCTTATATGTTTGAGTGCTGCAGTTTGTCTCAACATTGTGTCTTGTTGCAGTTGATTTTTTGCTTAATTACACTTCACTCTAAAAAAATATCAGACAAAATTGGTTTTTTAGATTCAAAATAGTTTTTTGAAAATCCAAATTTCAATGCAAAAAACCATTGAAATTTGGTTTCGACTTCGGGGCCTACTAAGGTTGGCTTGGAGTTTCTTTGTAACAAATGGTTTCTTGCCAAGTTTGCATGAGATAAATCAATTACCTTTCACCAGTCTTGAAATAAATAATTTCTGGGTGGCCATTGGTGGGGGTATTTCTTACCATGGCGTCGTTTGATTTAGAAACATATATTTGAAGATGTCGCATGCTTGAAATAACAAATTAATGTCTCTTTCACCTTGAAATAAATAATTTCCCATTGATTAAACCTCCAAGCCTCACCTTAGGCCTAATATCCAATGGTTGCCCCCTTAGCAATGCAAAACAAGCCAAATAAATCCCTGTTGTCCAACCACTCAAAATGTCAAAAGAGGAGGGTTGGAGGGTTTTAGCAGGATAAAACAGAATGATTGTTCATTGATGTTCATATTCACAAAGGAAATAATATTTTTTATCACAAGGAAGATCTGCCCACAGACCGTTATACATCCTCACGCAATTTTCAATGACCATTACGCTGGGAACTGAATTCGGATTTTTGTGGTCCTTCCAAGGGGCATAGGTTCCGAGCGCTTTTCCGTTGTGCTCCCAGACAAATGTCCCTTCAGTGTCAATGTCATTCAACCCGATGTAGTAATGTGCATACAGTGCATCATAGACAAAGTGAGATTTGATGGCATCATATTCTTCCTTTGTTTCGAAAGCCGCTAGGTGACCTCCTGACTCATGACAATAAGTGCGAGAAAATCTCCAGTCAAATTTCCGCTCCCAGGAATCGTAAGCCCCGAAGATTGATCTGTGTGCATCGATTGTTGGTCCTGAAGTGTATAGAAAATATAATTATACTCTTAGTCTTAATGCTGTATTAGTTTATGAGATTTATTAACTGAAATAGAGAACTTTGTAAGTTACTTCAGAAGGAAGCAAATGCTGTCAAACTATCACTGAAAGACATTATTCTTAAGGGATTCATATTGTCCATATCCCCTGTTTTCCTTCCTCATACATTTTATAAGGGACCGTTCAGAATTTATGACTGGGGGGGTTGGAGTTTTGCTGGAACTTCCCGTCAAAAATTGATACCCCCCCTTGAGTTTCATGCGGATTTTTAGTACCCCAACCGTAGGTTTCACGCGTATTTTTAGTACCCTTCTCGACATACAAAGCAATATACATATATATGCTGTTATACACAGCCACGCGTACAGGTTCGCGTCATTTCGCGGACTTTTGCCCGTAAAAAAGTCCAAATAAAATGAGTTTATGCGTGTTTTTTAACATTTTTTCATCGTTAAAATTTCTTACCCCCCCTTGGAAGTGTTGTCAAAAATTAATACCCCCCTTGAAACACGTGTGAAAAGTTAGCACCCCCTCGGCAAAAGCTCCCACCCCCCAGTCATAAATTCTGAAAGGTGCCTAAGAATTTCATCTTCATGTAATGATTATTTGAAAACTGTTTGAGTCCGCTTTGGTCAGGTGACCTTGGCAATGAGGCAAAAGAGGATTGAAACACTTAATGCTGCAACAACTGTTTCAATCCTCTTTTGCCTCATTGCTGTGTCCTATTCCTGTAACATGTCCGATTCCTGTCCTAATTAGTGTATCCGATGCATACAGCCCAGAGTATTAAATAAATGTGACTGTGCAACAATCAGATTGTCTCAGTGATCAATCTGAAATGTGCAGTGATCAATCTGAAATGTGCAGTGTTCAATCTGAACTTGAGCATAGATCAAATTCACCCTTTTTGTGCTAAATTATGGGAACTGTATCATTCTAGACCTAACAATATATTTTCAACCTATTTAAAACCTTTGGCTGCCTAATAATCATCTTTTGGAAATGTGTACTGCTTGATTTCACAAAGACAGTCCCGAGGCGCTGGCTTGTTGTTCCTTAGATTTTCCCAGTATGAGGATCATATTCTTGTTCATGGATAAATAACAGACAATTTCTTATTGTAGACGCTGTGTCTGAATGTTATATTTTTTCCAGGACATGTTATTCTATACGACAGATTGATGTCATAAGTTTGTTGATGTCACTTTTCTCTAAAGAGCACATTTCCTAGAAAAAGATTCACATTTGGGCTCAGTGTCTACAATTATGAAATTGTAATGTATTATGAATATTGAAACACCACCTGAGAGTGCACTGCAGACATTAGTACACAATACATTGCACTTTATGAAATTGTAATGTATTATGAATATTGAAACACCACCTGAGAGTGCACTGCAGACATTAGTACACAATACATTGCACTTTATGAAATTGTAATGTATTATGAATATTGAAACACCACCTGAGAGTGCACTGCAGACATTTGTACACAATACATTGCACTTTATGAAATTGTAATGTATTATGAATATTGAAACACCACCTGAGAGTGCACTGCAGACATTAGTACACAATACATTGCACTTTATGAAATTGTAATGTATTATGAATATTGAAACACCACCTGAGAGTGCACTGCAGACATTAGTACACAATACATTGCACTTGACCACAGCCACTCGAGTTCATGAACATTGTGAGACATATCAACACTGTAAATTTAGAATTTTGAGTTAATTAATTGATTGAGTGAGATGGTTGCACAATTCCTTTGAGCCAAGATAGCTTGTTGTTTGCAAGTTATAACAACATAAAGATTATCATTACTCAAAACAGCAAGCTGTCATGGCTCAAACAAATTGTGCAACCGTCTCACTCAAACATGTGAACTAACTCAGAATTTCAGAATTTACAGTGAAGGTAGAAAAGTATTACAGGCATGGCCGCGCATGGGGCTGTCAGTTTGAGGCATCAAAAGAAAGCAAATACTTGCTAAATTTTGACTGAAGTGTCAGGTATGCATTAGGGTAGTCCATTTTTCACAAGAATTTCAAATCTTCTAAAATTCCAAACGTCACAGGGGAAATAGATGACCACATAAATAAAACAAACACATGCAAAATCTCAGCCAAATCGGTTAATATTTAGAGGTGGCACAAAGCCCTAGAAGTTTTGAAATAATTCCTCATTAGCACAACTGAAAAATTGGTCAATTTCCCAGATCTTTCTCAGAAATGAATATTTTGTCCTGATTTTTTAGTATATGATAAAATTGGCTTAGTAAAGTACTATCTGGGGGTTATCTTTTATTTGTTGTTCATAGTAAGTAAAATAGTTGCCTGTTTTCATGAAAAAAGGCTTGATAATATTTATTAACCTATATATAATATCTTTTCTGACCTGCTACGAAACTTTGTAAGAATATTAGGACTGGATTGAGCATCCGGAACATACTAAACAAGAAAAGTACCCTTTAAAAGGATACTGTATCGATTTTATCATGAACCTGCAGGCATGTGGCATGAAATTCAAAAGTTTTAATATCTAAAATAAGCAGGCATTTTTATGAAACAAATGTCAAAGCCTCCCCTTGCTTCATGCATACATGTATCTTACTTAACCAGGAAGGTTGCAAATATAATTAAACTTCAGTTATTTGAATTAAAATGGTGCACTTTGTTATTTTTTAATTGCTATACACATAGAAATCTGCAAATTTGTTTATACAATTGAATTAATTGTGACATGTTTGTTTTTATTATGTTATGCATTTCTAAAAGCAATAGTATCTTTCAATTGAACTTCACACCTATTCAGAACCACATAAATTTTAAAGGTGTGTAATGTTGAGCTTGAAGTTGAAAAACAAAATTGATTTTGAGTAAATTTTCTATGAAATGAAAGAATATTATTAAAATATATTATAATAGGCCTAAATAATCAACAGTCATTTTTAAACAATGAATAGATAGATAGATAAATAAAGAGATAGATAGATAGTCCTTAATTTGCAAAAAGCCCCCCCCCCCCGCAAACAAACCCTAGATATGCCACTGGTCCATTTTGGCCACTGGGTTTTAGCAATTGAAGAAGTTACATCCTCACAGCGTAATGCGCCGACATGCTTATTTGCTAACTTAATACTGCAGGTAGAACAAAATTGATAAGTGCAATGAATTTGGAGGAGTTTATTTGATATATGCAGGTTTTTAAATTTTGAAAATCGAACATTTATTAAGGTCTGTAGCCCAATTTGTACTTTCTACCCCTCTGAAAAATGTCTAGCTTCGCCACTGTAATACACACTTTTTGATGACGTTTCACATGGAAAAAATATCGCCTCAAGATTTCCCTTACCTTGACGAATCGATGTACTGTTAAGAATACTTACATGTAAGGTTTTTTATAGGTTAAGACCTCGATCCAAAAAAGGTTACTTGATCAGAATAATAAGCTTTTATAGCAAGATTTGCAAATACCGATGATTTTGAGGTCTGCCTGCCGATGGGCAATCGCTTGTTAAAGTTCAACGGCTTTGTGGCACCTCTTGATATTAATTGATTTTGTTGACATTTTTACACAATACCTTCTATCCATATAAGATCAGAATGCAAGATTCAAATCAGAGAAATTCAGAAGAAAGTGTTTTTGGACCACCCTAGTCGGCCTATGCATGAGGGGTCTTAAAATTAAGCAATCATGAGAACACCGCGATGAAAGTTTCTTGCTCTATCATTGGTTCAAAAGGTTTTACTTTAATTGCTTGCTTCATAAAATATGGCCATGTCTCTAAGTCTGGGGGGCAAAAAAACTCACTCCTCTTCTCAAAATCGAATTGTGTTAGATGTCTAACATAGATACAAAATTAGATGTCACAAATGATATTTTATCTATGAAAATATTCGCCTCGTCATAAAGGCTTAAGTAATTGGCCATTTTTTAAATTATTAATACCTCAATAAAACCCGAATGTCCATCAATAGATCTACATATTTCATTGCGATTTTCCCTTGCATATTTTATTAGATGTCTACCTGACATATTGTTACATTATTTAATGACTTTCTGGGTGAGGAGGCACATATACAGTACAACCCAAAATAAATAGTCCGGCGGCGGTGGGCCTCAACCTCGCAGTAGGGTCTGGACAATGTTTTTTTGTTGATTCTATATCTCTGAGATGTCCTCTTTCAGAATCTGAACGATGCCACTCTGTCATCGTTGGGCAATTTGCATAATATGCAAATTAAGGCGGCCATTACCAAAAATCCTGTTTTCGCCTGTATCTCTGTAAATATGCATGATATTAACATAATTTTGGTGTCTATCCCCATGTTTTGAGGGGTAAATAATCCAACTAGGCCATTTCCATACATGTCACACCAATGGTTTTTGCAGAATTGACATATTGAGGTCACCATTACTGAAAATCTTGTTTCTGACGATATCTACGCAAATACAGGTGGTATCAAAATAATTTTGGCATCTATAGTCATGTTTTTAGGGTTAAAGAATGAGATGAAGCCATTCCAGTAAACATCACACCATTATTTGTATTGAACAGGCATATTAACAAAGCTGCCATAAATGAAAATCTTGTTTCTGACAATATCTTGTTACTACACATCGTATCAAAACACTATTGGTGCCTATCACCATGGTTTGAGGGATAAAGAAACATAAGTCATTATTTTAATAATGATCAAACAAATATTTTATACTGTACTTCACACTAGCCACTAGTAGCCAGTGAAGTTCAGCTGAAAAACCATGTGATTTACACCATGTGGTTCATCGTTGTGAACCACATGAATAATTATCTTCCTTTTGTCATGTACACAATGAGCAGTGAAGTGATTATGTCACAATGTTTGGGGCTCTGATTGGTCAGTGTGGTTGCCATGCAGGGATTTTCTTGGGCCTTCAAACAAAATAATGCCTCATGAAAAGACTCAATATTTTTGACTGGTGATTTTTATTTTTGTTATGAGATATCACTTATTATCACTGATTATTGTATTCTTCTGTAACCTGACATTCAAGAGGTTCACTGCCGTGAAGCTGCGTGAACCACATCCCTTTACGCTTTATCTCAGAATAAGCATATATATATCAAAATAATTGTTGGGAAACTAACTAAGCCATTTCAGAAAGGCCAAGCAAATAGTATGTTAGGATGAAGGTGCGAAGTTATTACAGAATACTTCACGCGCTGATGCATGTTGCCATTATTGATTTTTCTGTGTAGGGAAACAAGTCACTTTCAACAATTTTGTCCCTTGGAACTGAAAACCACCAATTCTCGTGTCCACACTTCCATTTATTTTAATTCAAGGCTAATTAAGTGCTCAGGAAAGAGTTTGAATGCTCCAGGCTGTGAGCATATAATATCTTGAGTGAAACAGCCAAATTAATGTTATACCAAATTATAAACATTGACACAGTAATTCAGGTATGCTTGTTCCGGCAGTGTGCTTGCCCATGAAATCTGCAAAACATTGGTCAAGTAAGCCATTGAACAAGATGCATCTGTAGCAAAATCACGCCTTATCGTTTCCAGCACCTCCGGAACAGCAACATTGTGGCTTCATCCCAATGATAAGTACTGGATTAAGCATTTACTACATCAACCTTGTTTCCTTAACAGACATGATTGAATGCAGGAAATTGTGAGTAAATGGCAGTCTAAATATACCATCATCACTTTCCATTTAAATTATCTTTTACAGAGTGGACAATGTTGAAGCTTTCGAGGCTGGGTTTGTCCTGGAGGGGTCATACTTGGATGGCCATGGCCTTGGATGCCCAATTCTCGGCCTTGGACTCAGTCTCGAGTGCCTTTGGCCAGTGATGGAAGTCTTGGTACCTGCCTCGAGGCTACAGTTTGATGGCCTTGGCCTTGGTCTCAGAGGCTCATACCTCGGTCTGGGTAGCAAATATCTGAGCATTAACTACAACACTGAAAGTGGAGCTTTTGTCACATTTTTCTACCGATCTGGCATGAATAAAACTCCTCAAACCACAACAATAATTTTCAATGTAACCAATTCAGGCAACTGAAAGCTCATTGAAAGGCTAGCAAATAATTATCTCCCTAGACAAAATAATAGGATTTTGAGGTTACTGTATATCACAAAGGAAAGTTATTTGTGGAGAAAAGGCAATTCTGTGCTGGTCAGTGACCAGCTATAGTGATCATAAACCATAGAAACTGTTCTGAAACTGTCCGCATGCTTTGACCAGGCCATTGCACTACTTTTTTCAATGTTAATTCCTCCCATTGAAAGATCTTTAGGGTACAGGAAAGAAGCCGTAAAAATAAAAATTCAAATATTTATTCAACCGGTGCTTTGTTTTATGATATAATATTGTTCATATCAATTCTGCCTGAGTCTACTTCCAGATGGAGGACAGCTCCAGAAATAACTTTTCTCCTCTTGCCTAACTTTTATGCTTTATAGAAGTTGAACCTAACAATAGAAGGACCAAGTTCACTTCTTATACACTCCCATGCAGTAGCTGACATCACTGGAGAAGGCCAACACTCATGGTTGCCTGTCAGGGGATCAACAGCCATTATTGAAATTGAATATTGCTCCGGTTGTTGGCAAAGTCTAGTCGCGCAAGATTGGTAGAAAAAAGCGACATTGTTCACTTTCAGTGTTGCAGTTAATGCCGGGACATCTGCAGCCCAGACCGAGGCATGAGCCTCTGAGACCAACGCCAAGGCCATCAAAACGTGGCGTCGAAGCAGGTACCAAGACTTCAATCACTGGCCAAATGCACTCGAGACCGAGTCCAAGGCCAAGGATTGGGCATCCAAGGCCATGGCCATCCAAATATGACCTCAAGGCCGGCCCTGAATCTGGCATCGAGAGCTTCAACACTGTTCACTTCGTAAAAGATAATTTACTGTGTTTATAACTTGGTATATAACATTTATTTGGCTGTTTCATTCAAGATATTATATGCTCACAGTCACAGCCTGGATCATTCAAACTCTTTCTTGATCACTTAATTAGCCTTGAATCAAAACTAGAAGGCATCCAAGGGACGCAATGGCCACAAACAGGGGGCGGGGGAGGGAGAGGAGGCCAAGTCATACCTAGGATAGAAGGGAATCGACAAGTATATGCATTTAGACGCCGTATTTTAGCTGTATTTGCACTGCGTTGTCGGGCGCTCAGACCTCGTGTCTTCGTCATCTTGGCTTCTTGTTCGTTGCGAGCGCCCCAAGCAGATAATGTATACGCTATGACGTCACGGGATTCTGCAATGAAGCGCTGTAAAAATGTACAAAACGCAAGGCAGCGCCAAAGTGCAATTTCACAACAATGGCGGACGAGGTACAGAGCAGTCGCTTGACTCAAAGAAAATTACGCATTACTCAATACACGGAGCTTTTCAGACATGGAGAAAGTATTCCTCGGCGAGATTTAGTCACTGTGGTTATAAATTGCACATCTTTCAAGCCCATTGAGTCTTGTGCAGAATGCCCCCCAAGCGATAATGCACGATGTTGAGACATCAAAAGCAGCTCAGTACTAGAATGGACGCATACTGCGGCCATTAATAAATGTAAGTGTGGACATGAGAATTGGTGGTTTTCAGTTCCAAGGGACAAAATTGTTGAAAGTGACTTTTTTCTGTACACAGAAAATCAATAAAGGCAAGATGCATCAGCGCAGGAAGTATTCTGTAATGACTTCGCATCTTTTTCCTAACATATTTGCTTGGTCCTTTCTGAAATGGCAATGGCTTAGTTTGTTTCCCAACAATTATTTTGAAATACAAGCTTATTCTGAGATAAAGCATAAAGGGATGTGGTTCACAGCGGTGAACCTCGTGAATGTCAGGTTACAGAAGAATACAATAATCAGTGATAATAAGTGATATCTCATAACAAAAATAAAATCACCAGTCAAAAATATTGAGTCTTTTCATGAGGCATTATTTTGTTTGAAGGCCCAAGAAAATCCCTGCATGGCAACCACACTGACCAATCAGAGCCCCAAACATAGTGACATAATCACTTCACTGCTCATTGTGTACATGACAAGGGCAGATAATTATTCATGTGGTTCACAACGATGAACCACATGGTGTAAATCACATGGTTTTTCAGCTGAACTTCACTGGCTACTAGTGGCTAGTGTGAAGTACAGTATAAAATATTTGTTTGATCATTATTAAAATAATGACTTATGTTTCTTTATCCCTCAAACCATGGTGATAGGCACCAATAATGTTTTGATACGATGTGTAGTAACAAGATATTGTCAGAAACAAGATTTTCATTTATGGCAGCTTTGTTAATATGCCTGTTCAATACAAATAATGGTGTGATGTTTACTGGAATGGCTTCATCTCATTCTTTAACCCTAAAAACATGACTATAGATGCCAAAATTATTTTGATACCATCTGTATTTGCGTAGATATCGTCAGAAACAAGATTTTCAGTAATGGTGACCTCAATATGTCAATTCTGCAAAAACCATTGGTGTGACATGTATGGAAATGGCCTAGTTGGATTATTTATCCCTCAAAACATGGGGATAGACACCAAAATTATATTGATATCATGCATAGTTACGGAGATACAGGCAAAAACAAGATTTTTGGTAATGGCCGCCTTAATTTGCATATTATGCAAATTGCCCAACGATGACAGAGTGGCATCGTTCAGATTCTGAAAGAGGACATCTCAGAGATATAGAATCAACAAAAAAACATTGTCCAGACCCTACTGCGAGGTTCGCATGAAATCTGGGCTTTGGCCGCCGGACTAAAAGTATGATTATCCAAGCAGGAAGGAAGAATCAGCCACTACTTTACCCTTTCACACCTTTTGGCTACCTCCAAATCACTTCCTACCTTTACCTACTTGAAACTACCTTTTAAAATTACATTAAAATCACATTTAAACAACACCAATTCAAACTCCATCAACCCCTTTGTGTTTGATTTCTTTGATATGGTGCCCCTTTGCTAATTCCAATTTCACTGATAGCTGTCTTGATAGAGTTTTTAATATGAGCTTAGGTTGCTGTAAGGAGTCAAAGGTAGTTGAAAGGAGATTCGGGTGGAGAGGAGAAAGGAGGGCAAAATAGGTAAACAGAGGACTTCTGACAGAAAATGTTCTTACTTTATTTTGGGTTGTACTGTAGGCCTGTGTTCTGGCTATCATACCTATATTTTAGTGAAGATTGAGCAAGTATTTGCTTTCTTATGATGCCTGGAACTAACAGTCCCATAGCGCAATGGGAAGATATAGAATACTTATAACCAGGGTCTGAAGCCCCCAATCATCTATCCATCCATCCTTTCCAACATTTCAATATGACTGCAAAGAAATGAGTACAGAGAAAAATAGTGAATCTTCGAATGCATGCACTCTAAAAAATGTCGCGACAAAATCAGTTTTTTAGATTCAAAATGGTTTTTTGAAAACCAAATTTCAATGTAAAACCAACATGGATTTTTAAAAAAATCCATGTTGGTTTTTTGGCATTGAAATTTCGTATTTCAAAAAAAACATTTTGAATCTAAAAAACCAATTTTGTCTGAAATTTTTTAGAGTGTGTACTTACCCATTCTGACGTAGAAATCTCCATTTTGAAATGTATCAATCTGAACGTGTGGATCATGATCATCGTAATAGATGCTGCATTGGATACAATGTGTTCCGTTGAGACCCATTATCATAATATCCTTATGAGAAGATAAATAAACACAAACAAAGACAGAGAGTGGCAAGCCGGTCACTGTTACAAATGTACATGGTATTGACCCAAGAACATCGAGGGCTGTGGTATTAACAATTTTCCTGAAGATAAGACCATCGACATTTGGAGGTATTAAGGTAGCTCCAACAACAACCAAAAAGATTGATAAGAGAAGTAGCATCCTTCTTGAATCAAGTACAAAAGAAACTGTCTATAAACTCAACATTACATATTGAAATACTGCCTGTACTGTAGACACAGACTTAGCATTTACTTGGCGCCGGCTCATTGCATTGGATGATACCTATGGAATAATGGATGGATATTGACGTTCAAAAGATGGCACTTTGTTCACCTTGAATTAACAATTTATAGGCTTCAACTACATCCTTTCCTTGAATTTTTTATCACCTGGTTGGTTGCGAATATCACTGTTTACTGCCAAAGTAGCATCATATAACCATCATAACTAATATTTTTGAATTAAACAAGGTGATAAAAACAAAACATCCACTCACAGCTCTCACCCTCCGCACTCACATTATATCAATTCACAAAACAGCTTTTAATATTGTTGTGAAGTGCCTTGATGCAGTCTCAAGCAGACGCTCTTTTGTATAGTCACGTGGTGGCGAGGCAGAATGCCGAAGAGTCTGATGACAAATGTTGTCGCACAACATGTGTCATCAAGTGCAAAGTGTCGAGGAACAGTTACACACATTGTGAATGTTTCCCATTGCTACCGAGGACCTGTGTTGTCAATCTGCATCACACTAGCAAACCAGTGGCTGTCAAAAGTTTTCCATGACTTCTCTACAGATGAAATGACATGGAACTATATTTCACGCACCTGTGGATTGTGTGTCAGTCGGCCAAAATGAATCTCCTGTTGTCAACTGCTGTTATTCCAAGTTAACTCCAATGTCATCGTCCAACAATGTCCTATATATTGAACTGTATGATGAGCAATCAATCTTGACTCCAATGACAACGATTTTCAACTCCTATCCCTTTCAAAACTTTCTTCAAAAACTACGACCAAAGCCATGCTTGTTTTGTTTTGACAAGAAGTAGTTCTAAAAATAGAATTAGGTGATTGGAAAATAGTTTTTTTTTCTAATTTCACGACTGAATTTAAGCATCTTGGGTTCAAAAGTTGTAACTTTCAGCATAACTAAAGAATCTGTTGCTCACTGAAGTATTTAGACTTGTTTATGATAACTTTTCTTAAATTCACGGACAAAAACGAAGGCATGGCCGAACATATGTTCCAACACTGGCAGGTGCCCTGCCACCACCACTCTCGCTAGATGGCATGCCAGTCTGATCAAGACTGGCCTTGATGAGTGGTTGTTTTGCTAAAATATTGATATTTGTTCCAAAAACTGCTGATTACAGATCATTTAACTGCAATAAGGTGAAAAGGATCGATTAAATCTTGAAAAAGTAATTATTTTATCTATTGGCAATAACATTTATTATTACTGAGACGACTTCTGATTATTTTATGTCTAAGTACAATTTAATCTATTTTTCTATTGGCTGTTGCGAAAATATTGTCATAAAATAGGCCTATAAATATTTCAATTGAATATAATGATGTCTCATTCATGACAAAAAATCAATTCTGGCTCCGCTTTCATGGCTTTACTTGTTAAATAGCAGTGATACGACAGGGCATGCAGGCTTCACTGGTCTGATTTCCTGCCACTTAATGGACTGACACAATCTGAGTGGAGAATATAGGCCTATTATAGTCTCTTGCGTACATGTATGTTGTTCTTTCTTTTTTTTTTGCCATGAATTGAAGCTATTTGTTTTGTTGAATCGAATAATATTAATCTAAGCTCCCCCAAGTTTGTGGACTTAGTCTGTCATTGCAATTAGACAACATTCATTATAGGTGAGACTGAGAAAATACAACCTCAGAATTGGTGACTACTGTGGAGTATTTGCATGCACTGCCTGAACGATACAAGGACACAAAATTGGTCTAGGTCTATATTGATTGAATTGCATACACTACCTAAACGATACAAAGACACAAATTTCGTTTAGGTCTTTATTGATTGACTTTAAATTCAGTAATGTGAATCTAGGTGAAGTATGTTGTCCTCATATATAACAACAAGAAAAGGATAATGTATCTCAACATAATTAATCTGGAAAATATATGATATTTCTTATTTTAAATACTGCAGTGTAGATGCTGGTTTGCATTGCAGAAAATTCTCGAATAAAACCTGCATTACTTTCAACGAAGCTCTTGCAGATAATTCTTAACCAACTAAATACATTTGAATATTGTTAAAACTAATGGCAATAGAAACCCAAATCCCCCACCCCAGTGCGATTACTCATAACTCCTCCAAATTAATTTTATTGGAGCTTCCCAAGAAGTGCTAGAAGAAAGACACTTGATTTTAATCAAAGAAATTTCTGCTAATAAAACTGAAATAATTTAAAGGAGGTTTGGAGGAAGCTTCATTTCCAATTCATTTTTAAGAACCTTCAATCCATGTTCATTGAAACACTCCTCTCAAGATACCACCTGCCGAAAATACACTCTTGCTCATAAATATGGAATATAGGCAGATGACATAAAGTGAGTTGACAATTGGCAACGCCATTTCATGAATGGAGCTGCGAATGGACCTTCAACAATTTTTTAAAATAGATTTGGGTCCACTTAGCACCACAATGTGATCATTTTATGAATTTGGATGAAATCTCAAAAATTAGGATCAATAATGGAAACAATGAAAAAATTACAAATATTACAAATTTTTGAATGGTTGAAATCACATGAAATAATATTGATGCATAAAAATAATTGTTATCAAAAAAATAATTGAGGTCTAAATTACTTAGTTACAATGTTTTTATTGGAGAAAATACAATCTAAGGGTAATCTAGCTAATGATTTCTAAGGCGTACCCCATTTTTGCTTGATTCCATAATATTTTTCTTTCAAAAAGGAGTTAAGATCTGAAAGTTTAGGAGATGGCAGGCTGAGGATGCATATATTGGATGACAAACTCCTTTTGTCCCAATGATATTTGGTTTGGATGAAATCAGGAAATATGATGATCCAGGAATTTTGACAATTTCTTGAAACTTCGAAATTGTTGGACTGTGTAATTATCAGAGCAACTTTGTATGTACTGGAAAGTACACCAACGAAGAGCTCTTCCAAATGGTACCACAATTTCCAGTAAAAGTTGTTTGCATCGCTCGCTATTGACTGTTTGTCACAACACAACATTGCCAGTGTACCAGGCCAAAACATGGCAGCCAAAATAATATGAAGCACTGAATGGATTCATAAAAAATATAACAAAAGGTCATATTTGAATGTGCATCACACATAGGCAAGACTAGAAGAGATTTTGTCCATGTTTGATGTGACATCTGCTATCATGGTAAACAGACATTGCTGTGTTGTGACAAACAGTCAATAGTGAGTGAAGCAAACAACTTTGACTGGAAGTCATGGTGCCATTTGGAAGGGCTCTTTGTTGGTATACTTTCCGGTACATACAAAGTGGTTCTGATAATCATATGGTCCGAAAATTCTGAAATTTCAGGAAATTGTCAAAATTCCTGGATTATCATATTTCCCAATTTCATCCACACCAAATATCATTGGGACAAAAGCAATTTTTCACCCAACATATGCATCCTCTGCCTGCCATCCCCTAAAATTTAAGAGCTTAAGTCCTTTTACAAAGAAAAATATTGTGAAATCACGAAGAAATGGGGTACGCCTTAGAAATCATTAGCTAGATTACCCTTAGAGGGTATTTTCTCAAATACAAAGATTGTTACTAAGTAATTCAAACCTCAATTATTCATTTGGTAGCAATAATTTTCATGTATCATCAATGTTCCATGTGATTTCAACCATTCAAAAATTTGGAATATTTGTAATTCTTTCATTGTTTCCATTATTGATCCCAATTTTTGAGATTTCATCCAAATTCATAAAATGTTCACATTGTGATGCTAAGTGGACCCAAGTCTATCTAAAAAAATTGTTGAAAGTCCGTTCGCAGCTCCAATCATGAAATGGCATTATCCAATGTTGTCTCACTTTTTGTCATCTGCTTATATTCCATATTTATGAGCAAGAGTGTATTAAAACAACTTCCTTCAAATATTTTATGAAGGAGTCTCAATGAAGTGCTGCCATTCATGTACACATGGGGTCTTGACCCACAAGGGTTTCATGCAGGCCACCAAGGTCACTTTTTATAATGTGTCATTACGCTTTGTCCAAAGAAAATGCCCCAAACATGATGATGGTCATGTTCAGCAGAAGAATAAAGCATTGAATCACAAGAATACATGTCCAAAATGGAAAATCATTCCATGAAGATCTTTATTTTAGCTATCTGAATTATGCAACAAATTGATTAGAGAACAGTAAAGTTAAGTGTGGAGAAATTTATCCAAACGTTTAATAAAAATTCCAAAATATTTTTTCTGACCACAGAGAAATTGTATGGATTTTATACTAATTTTGTGAAGCCATGATGCTGAATGTATGACTCACTCACACATAATAATTTTTTTTACAGATAAAAGTAAGATAGTGCATATAATTATAACACAAAAATCATAAATAAAGGCATAACGGTTTGGTGACTTTCTACTGATGGAATTCCAAGGCATATTGACCCAAAGTCCTTGACCCATACTTAGCTGCAGCCTTAAGCAAAGAAGAGTCAACTCGCCTGAACATGGTAATGGCCTAATGGAGTGATGTCCAACGTAATAGGAGTCAAGGATGCTCCCTGTTTCCTCAATCTTGTGAGATGCAGCCACATCCTCCCCGCCCCATAAAAGGGATGCTTTGATGTCCTGGTATCATTGCCTGTTTCTTAGATGGCCTTTATAAGATGGGCCTCCATCTGGACCAAGTTGTGGTTTCTTTAAAATGGCGCAAAGAAGTAAAGGGATGAACTAGCCCTAGGACCCGGGGGTCCAGGGTTAGGGATGCACAGACTAATTTGCTATGTAAGAAAACATAATGATATTAAATTCTGTCTGATTCTAATACACCAAAGATAGAGCTACTTTGCATCAACTGTATTTATACTTGCTTCAGATGTATGACAAAATGTGATAGGTATTAAAAACACTAGCCGAGTCATGTCCAGATCTCTTACACCATGCATTTATGTAGGAATTGACTTTGCACTTAATCGCACACACATTATGACTTTCAGGTTGTGCCATCTTTGCTCGTCTTTACGGGCAATAAATAGTCCTTGCCGCCGACAGGTCACTGATCCCAACTGCAATCTGCAGCCAGATGCATGATCAAACAAGACTTAATCGAATATATGAGATTTCTTGGATTGGATATCAAATTAGATGGCCAAGCCTCCGTGTCCTCCGATATCAAAGATATGAGAATTGGTAAACTGGCTTCTTCCACAGCCCAAATCATTCAATCCGCTAAGAAGTTAAATCAGCTGCTTATTAGAACAAGTTGGGAAGTTCTGAGAGATTTGAAACATGACAGTCATGAGGAAATTAAGATCCCTTTGGAAACGGTTGACAAATTCCTTCATAGCATTGTCTATTTTGCTACATGCAATGAATGAGACCAAGGTTCAGTACCACAAAGAAGCTGTCTCCACTCAATGAATGGTAATGTTGTCCAGTACCATCCATAATACTATAACCTGAATCCCTTGCCCCCAGGAAGATGCCCCAGGAAGATGCCCCCAGGAAGATGCCCCCAGGAAGATGCCCCATGGAGATGCCCCAGGAAGATGCCCCCGGGAAGATGCCCCAGGAAGATGCCCCAGGAAGATGCCCCAGGAAGATGCCCCCGGGAAGATGCCTCAGGAAGATGCCCCAGGAAGATGCCCCCAGAGCCACGTCCTTCGGTTCTTATCCTCACTTCTACCCTCTCTCCAAAAGTAAAGGTTGTACTGTAAGTAGCCACATTACATATCTATATTTGGGTGGTCGACAGTCCCTCCTGCCAGAATGGCCTCGTATATAAACATAAGAAAAGGATATTGCGTCTTAACAAACCAGGAAACTTTTGCTTTGGCTTAGAATGCTGTAGCCTAATTGCCTGTTTGTTTCACTGAAAATTCTTGAATAAAACCTATGTACATCCATTTCAACCATAGTTGTCACACATCATGCTAACGAAACACATTCGAACATTGTTTGAAATATTAGAAACCCATTGTTGCTCCAGTGCGAACACTCACAACACTGCCTAAAACCTGCCTAAAAATTTTAGAGTTTTTCATTAGAACCTCCCAAGAACTGTTGCCGCTAGGAAGAAACAGCCCTTAATTGAAGAAGCAATTCCTCTCAATAAAAATTAGAGAATTTAAAGGAGTTTTGGTGGAAGCTTCATTTCCAATTCAATTTCAACAACCATCAATTCATCTCAATTTAAAATTGCACATTCTGAAAACTTTTAAAATTGCACATGCTGATAACACCAAAGCTTTTTCCTCAAATCAATTTTATGAAGGAATTTCATCTGAAATGCCACCATTTGTGTCGGCAGAGTGCCATACCTCCAGAGTTGCTACAGGCCACCAGGTTCACTCTCTGTAATATATCAGAGATGTTCTGTCCATAGACAATGCCTAAAAAATTACGTTGGTCACATTCAGTAGATGATTGCATGTGCAACATTGCTACAAAGTAAATATCGAATGGGAACTAATTCAGTGAAGATCTTTTTATCAGCTATATGGGCTAGCAAGGAATTGTTTAGTGAATGGTTATCATGAAAACAATCAAATTAAGAGTAAACACAAATCTTAAAATTGCATCCGAATTTTATGCAACTTGAATGGATTTTCTGAATGATATTCTTGACTCCTTGTCCAAGCTATTGCATTATTTTCAAAAGGTAAAAGTACCTAATAGTGCATATGATTATAAAACACAATGTCACTTACGACATTTGAAGGCATATTGACCCATGCTTACATTGTAGCTGTGACCTTAAACAAAGAAGAGGTAACACGCCTGAACACGGTAAGGGCCTAATTGAGTGATGTCAAATGTAATAGTTGTTCCCTATTTCCTCTCTCTTGTGAGATGCAGTCACATCTTTCCCCCCATTACAGCCAGACACTTTGATATAGAAGAGTGGACTGTGGCACTGTGAAAATGGCACTTCATGTGTCATCATGCTGATGATCTGTCATGATGAAACCCAATACTTTCAATGTTAATTTGATTGAAGGGGACTCATCCCACTTGTTGGTGACAGCCAAACGAAAGGATTATGCATCTGATTTTCATTCTAAAATCCGTTATGAGAATTCAAATGGCTTTCTCTTGATCATGACTGATCGAACAGCCTCTATGTTTCCCAAGTTGAAAGTGGAGAAGATGACACTTCATTGGCTATCATGAGTCACGGAGTGCCATTTTCATAGTGCCACAGTCCACTCTAATTCTATATCAAAGTGTTTCGCTGTAATGGGATGCTTTGATGTCTTGTTATCAACTCTAGTGCCTGAGATGGCCTTTATAAGACAGGCCTACTTCGGGACCAAGTCGTGGTTTCTTTAAAACGATGCAAGAAAGTAAAGGAATGCAAGGACTAATGTGCTATGCTAAGAAAATATAATGATATCAAATGTTGTCTTAGAGTTACTCCATATCAACTGTATTTATGCTTGCTTGAAATCTACGACCAACATGTATGATCCTCAGTAAAAACACCAGCTGAGTCTTTCCACTATATGAGATTTCTTGGATGGGATATAAAGTTAGACGGCCAATTTCCTGTGTCCTATAATAATCCAAGATTTTAGATAGGCAAACTGGCTTCTTCTACATCCTAAATTATTCAATCAGCAAACAAGTTAAATCAGTCGCTTAATCTGGTGAGTTGGGAAGCTCTGAGAAATTTGAAACATGGCAGTCATGAGGAAATTAAGACCCTTCAGAAATGGTTGACAAATGCCTTCACAGTATTGTCTATTTTGCTGCAAGCCTCCAGATGAATATGACCAAGGTACAGCATCGCGATGAAGCAGTCCTCACTCCATAGAATTTGAGGATGTTGATGTACAGTACCATCCATAATATTACCTAAATCCTTTGCCCTCAGGAAGATGTAAATCCATCTGCATCCTTCAGTTCCTACCTCCACTTCTCCCATCACTCTTAAAGTAATCAGCAACATTACATATAACTATATCTGGGTTGTCTATTGTCCCACTCACCAGTAGGCCTATGGATTTTGCTTTAAAGCTCGCTGCCCCACATTAAAATCCCTATCTTGTTGTTCTGATTGTGGGCCACTCACTATAGTTATTTGGAGTTAGGATCGACATCTGGTTGCAAAACAAAGAAAATAGCTAGAATTCCAATGTCTAAAATTACTTTTTGTTGAATTGAAGAATATTTATTCAACTTGCCACAGGTTTCTAGACATAATGTCTGTTTGCCATTGCATCAAGATAGCCCTCATTAAAGGTAAATATTTAGTAGGATTGAGAAAACAAATACAACAGGCATGAGCGCGTTATACGACGGCCCCTTCTGCGGTCATGATGTGGTCCCTCATAGGGGTGCGGTCTCTTTTCGCGGTCATCTAAGGCAGGTCTGTTTTACAAGGATATTGTACTCATCTTAACAAATCTGGGAAGTTTTACTTTTGGTTTATAATTACTATATATTTGTACAACAAAACCTGCATTCATTGTAACCAAGCTGACACAGATAATTCCTATTCCACTACATTAATTTGAATATTGTTGAAAATAATTTAAATGTAAATAGAAACCCAATAATCCCCCACTTCGAGTACTCATAACACTGCCAAACCGCTGTCTCATAATTTAAGCAAATTTTTTAGAGCTTCTCAAGAACTGTTGCCACTTTGAAAAAGAAAAACACTTGATTAAAGCGGTAATTTCTGCCAATAGTATTAAAGAATTCAAAGGAGGTTTGGTGGTAGCTTTATTTCCAATTCAATTTCAACATCCATCAAATCCCTCTTCATTTTAACACTCCTTTCAAGATTGCACCTGCGGAAACATTAAAGCATTTTTCATGAAATTAATTTAATGAAGGATTCTAATTCCTAAATTTGATCATGGAGTGCTGTTGCTTGTGACAAAGTCTCTCATCCACACTTTCTAATAGCAAAAATAGTGTCAAACCAATTGACGCTATTTGGACACTGTTTGATGTAGAACTTTCGGTAGTAACACAAAGTATGACAAAGTGTCTAACATAGCGTATTTGAACTTTTGGAAAGGTACTATAGATGATGTGGCAGAGTTGTACTTCTTGGATATTTTGTGATGGATATTGGCAAAGCATGGTTAGGGGAGTAGATATTCTGACAAAGACCTATTTGAGAGTCAGGCATCCAAAAAGTATGCCCAATTACCCAATTGGACATGTAGAACTTCCGGTTGTAACAGCCGCCATTCATGTCGGCATAGAGTCAAAGGTTCTGACAGGCTGCCAGGGTCACTCTCTGTAATATATCAGGATGGTTTGTTCAGAAATAACGCAGTGAAGATCTTAATGATGGTCGCATTTTAGATGAACACTCTGACCCTTATTTACGTTTTCTGCCTCTACTGTTGTTCCCCACCAGGGGCGCAAGAATCTCCATCGTAGTTCCGCTGTTGCTCACGTTTAGGACTGGCGCCACCGTCTGCCTTCCCGCCTAAAAGATCCACACGATTCACTCTCACCTACTGCTCTTCACTCCTACCAGGCTCAACCACTTCTACTCACCGTATCATCCTCATCTTACCCTCATTTTAAAGCTCTTCTCAAGCCCATTCCATCTGTCAATGTCTCTATGCCCATACACTTTTACCCGTTTGCCTAATTCTATAAATTTCCATCAATCCACATTTCCTTTAAACATATCTTTTCCTTTCCTTACGGGCATGACATTTCCAGTCTTCCTTCATCAACATGCCATAACTCATAGCATTTTATGTCAAAGGGATAGGAAATACAATCAACTTAAATTCCTCTACCACCACTCTTTACTTATATTACAATTATTACTCAAATGCAATTTCAAATGCTCAGCATGGAACATGGGGCCACATGCCAATGCAGGTAGAGGGGGGGGGGGTTAATTTTTCCCCATTATAGCCCTGCCCCAAATCATGGGTAAATCTAGTGTAATTATAAAACAATATCTTCAAAGAAGGCGTACGGGTTTGGTGACTTTCTACTTACACACAAATTAAATTGTGTCATTGATAGCATTCCAATGCATATTGACCCCAAGTCCTTGACCCATACATTGTACTTAGCTGCAGCCTTTAGCAAAGAAGCGACAACAAGCCTGACCGTGATAATGGCCAAATGGAGTGATATCCAAAGTTATAGGAGTCAATGATGCTTCCTGCTGAAACATCTCTTGTGAGATGCTGCCTGGCCCTTCTGCCCTTAAAAGGGATGCTTCGATGCCATTGTTTCGTTGCTTCTTCTGAGATAGCCTGCTAAAGATAGACATACTCAAACCGAATTTTGGTTACTTAATGATGCAGAAAGTGTGAAAAAGGAATTCAAGTGCTAAATTAAATGTACTATTGTTAGAATGAATAATGGTATTAAATTTTGTCTGATTGACATATATTATATAGAGAGTTACTTCCCATCAATTTTATTTATACCTGCTTGACATGCAGGACCAACCTGATCTGAAGTAAAAAACGATCTTTGTGTCAGATCTGATCTCTTATGCCACCCATACATTTATCTAGGAACTGACTTTGCACTTAACCATGTACCCCACTACGACATTTTGGTCATGCCATATTTGCTCATCTTCAGCAGAGATTGATGGTCCTTGAAGCCCACAGATCACTGATCCCAACTGCAATCTGCGGCCAGATGCATGATCAAACAAGACTTAATCGAATATACGAGATTTCTAGGGTGGGATATCAAATTAGATAGCCAAGCCTTCGTGTTTTATGATATTGCAGATATGAGATTGGCAAACTGGCTTCTACCACTGCCTAAATGATTCAATCAGCTAACAAGTTAAATCAGCCGCTTACTCTAACTAGTTTGGAAGTTCCGAGATATGTGAAACATGGAAGCCTTGAGAAAATGTAAACCCTTCAGAAATGGTCCATAAATGGTGTCAAAGTACTGTCTATTTTGCTTCACCATTTCAGGTAAAATAATGACAAAGGTAGAGTGCCACGAGGAAGTGGTGTTGAACAGCAAACCCAAAATATTTCTTCAATTTGTTGGCCGCAGGAAGTGCCTTCTGCACAATTCAGTTTTTTTTTTTAACTTGTTAGCTCTCTCAACATGCTCATGTTGGCATGTTATGGCAGGATTATTAAATAACTGTTTGTTAATTGCTTCTTTCCCTGGGAAGTTACTTCTTTTAGCTGGTGGCAAGCACAGACAAGCAGCATATATATAAATGCACACAACGTTAAATATCAGATTATCAAAATTCACTAACTGAAATTGACATTGGCTTAATATTGACCCTGATGCTGAATTGCTGATGATAAGTATTCTCTTGTATAATATGGTAAAGGAACATTGAAATTTATTGATTTCAATAAATAACAAAGTCCTCCTCTATTTAAGAAAATGCTATTGATCTGGACTAAGTTGATAACTGCAGACTGTTTCTCCTGAAATTGTTAATAGCCGATATAGACCTCTATTTGTTTGAGAAGCTAAAGACAATTGAGTTATTATGCAGGATCAGGGGCTCAGGTTTGTTGTAGTAACTGTCAGGTCCTATTTACTTCACAATTTCATTGTAATGGGAGCTATTTAAATGCAATGTCACATTGCTCTGTTGGTGGAGGCAGAGGGAATTTTAATTATACATGAGTCAATTGAATTATAATTTCCATTTTGAAGAAAGCATAACGTTCCGCCTTAAGGTTGTCGTCAAAAGCACATTTCCTGTTGTGCAAAAATATATATGTTAAAATGTGAAGAGTATTTATAAAGCAAATTGTGGGTTCAGGATATCACTTGCGAAAGATATTAATTAGCTTGACATTATGTACAAAGTATAAGGTTTTACGTTGTAGTTGTTGTCAAGAAGACATTTCCTGTTATAAAAATACATAATTATTTACAGCATACAATGTGTAGCATACTGCAATCTTTCTAAACAGAATGAAGGTGGAAGTTGAATTCTCAGTTTTTGTTTAGCTTTCTCACTTTGCTGTGTGCGATTTTGAGAAAGCTGGTGTCTCTCGGCATTGCGATTCAATGTGGGTTGGTGTGCACGGATGTTACAGTAGATGGCTTCTTTGACTCATTCAAAGTAACGATGATCCCTGTCCAGCACTTGGATGCTATTAATATCAACATGATGGCTTGGTGACTCTAGATGGATGCGCTCTGAAACCTCAGATGTTGCAACGGAGCTGCAGAAATCTGGTCCATACGCTTCTCTCTGTCTCTCCGATGTAGAAATCAGGGCAGCTTGGTACATTGCATGGGATTAAGTAAATTGCCCCGTTGACGTCTGGTTTTTTGGTTTTGTCCTTAGGAGATACCAATGTCTGGCGTAATGTTGTTGTTGGTTTAATACACGTTTGGATGTTATAAGCTTTATAAATTCTTGCAATTGTTTCTGTGAGTCCCTTGATGTAAGGTAGGACAACCATTCCGCGAGTGCTACCTCGACTGATGTCAGGCAGGCTTCTGTTTTGGAGTTTGTACCTGATCTCTGCCCCTGTCAACAGCCCAGGTGGGGTAACCACATTTCTGTAACGCTCGGTTGATGGCCTTGTACTCTTTCTCCTTGTCAGACTCCTGTGTAATCACAGAGTATGCCCGGTGGAATAATGTTCTCACAACTCCTAACATGTGATTAAAAGGATGATTAGAATCAAAGTTCAAATACTGATCCGTGTGAGTAGGCTTCTGGATTACTTATGGATTGTGGATCACTTATGGATTACTACCAACTCAGATGAATTTTCATAAACATAATGTGTAGAATATTTAAAGCAAGCGGTGATGTGCAGAATACTGTGTCTGCTGAAGATAATTGGCTTTACAGGACCGGCCATTAGGTCTCAAATTCAGATGTGACAGTCATTTCACAGTGGTATTGCAATCAGTCTCTTTTTTAATATAGCCCAAGTTTCTTGAAGGTTCGAAGCAATGGAATTTTGAGATATTGCATTGCAGGTTTAGGCGGAGCCAGGTTTCTCGTTGTTCTCTTTCCTTACGAGGTGAGGAATGTTTTTAATTGATTGGAAAATGATGAGACAATATTTCTTCTCAGTTCATTTCTCATCTACGCTTAGCAATTTGTTTGCAACAAGTCTGGATATGCATGATATTGCTTCTTTGTTACTGACAGACAAAGGGATTATACAAATATTCCTGGACTTAAATCCGTTAAGAATGAAAAGGTGTCATCATCACGACCCAAAAACCATTTGGTGAAGTTTATGGATCTGGTGAATGTTCATATTGGTACAAAACGCTTTGAAATTGAACTCTCACTTTAAAATACCAAATAAAAAGTCAGGGAAATGACTGATCTGAAATTGAATTTGAAACCACACAAAAAGAGGGATGGTAGCGTACTGACCAATGTCCATGATTAGAAGATATGAATCTGATCTGGAAGGGAGATTGAATGTTCTGTTGTGAAGCTGGGTCTGTTTTTCATCATATCCTGTCCACAAAAGCAAAGAGGGATGACAAGAAGAGAAGTAACATCATTCATATTATATGGAAAGAGTGATCGTATGTGAAAATATACGAGACAAAGGGAATTGTATGGCCCAAATGCGTGGGTGATGACTGGATGGGAACATTAACCTCAATCTGGAAGCCTAAAGTTTACATGACAATTGTCATGAGATAGTATTGATCATTCTTGCTTCCTGAAGCCACAAGGCTCTAGCCTCCTTGTTTGACAGTAAAGATCAGTATCAATTTTAACAGCATGCATGTTTTTGGAAAACCATTTTCTTGAGAAGAGTCAACTTAAATGAGAAAACATATGGATCATTTTTCCAAACAGAAACTGACGTTGACAAATATTTAACAATATCACAACATTTTTTCTGACTACAGAGAAATTGAATGACTTTACATGTGTATTTTTGTGAAGTTGCATTGACTGCATCTGACTTATTGACTGATAATACTCATTTTTAGAGGTTTAAAAGTAGGCCAAATAGTGCATATAATTGTAAAACAAAATCTTCAATATTGGTTTGGTGACTTTCTACTGATGGCATGATGCCAATGCATATTGACCCAAAGTCCTTGACCTGAGCTAAGCTGCAGCCTTAAGTAAAGAAGAAGCAACATGCCTGAACAAGGTAATGCCCTAATGGAGTGATGTCCAACTTAATAGGAGTCAACCTTTAGGAGGCTCCCTGTTTCCTCAAACTTGTGCGATGCTGCCTTGCCCTTCTGCCATTAAAAGCGATGCTTTGATGTCTTGGCATCGTTGCTCGCTCTGAGATGGCCTTCAAAAGATAGACCTACTTCCAGACCTAATTTTTGTCGCAAAATAATTGCTTTAGTGATGTGATAGTAGAACCAAAAGAAAAATAATGTATTGTAAGAAAATGCAATATCATTTATGTTTCATATATCTCAAACAAAGAATGCTGTTGTGCAACTCAATATCAACTGTATATTATTTATACTTGCTTAAGACGCAAAGACCACCTAATCAGATGTCAAGCAACTAGCTTTTGTCATTCCTATCTTTTACGCCACATTACGCATTTCTCTAGGAATTTACTTTGCACTTTCTTATATACACCACTACAGATATTAGGTTCCGCCATATTTGCTCATCTTCAGCAGAGATAAATGGTCCTTGAAGCCCACAGGTCACTGATCCCAACTGCAATCTGCGGCCAGATGCATGATCAAACAAGACTTAATCGAATATATGAGATTTCTTGGGTGGGATATCAAGTTAGATGGCCAAGCCTCCACAGCATATGATATTGAAGATATGAGATTGGAAAACTGGCTTCTCTCTCTGCCTAAATCGCTGAATCAGCCGCTTAATCTAACGAGTTGGGAACTGAGAGATCTATGTGAAACATGGCAGCCTTGAGGAAATGTAGACCATTCAGAAATGGCCCATAAATGGTTTCAAAGTACTGTCTATTTTGCTTCACCAAATCAGGTAAAATAATGACATCTACAATACTATATGGAAGCGGTGTTGAACAGTAAACCCAATATATTTCCTAAATTTGTTGGCCAAAGGAGGTGCCTTCACACAATTCAGTGTTTACTCTCACTCCTTCATGCCCTCACTTGTCAGCTCTCTCAACGAGTAAATCACTTTAAATTAACTATAATTATGGACCACTATCTTAAAACTCTGCGTTATTAATGAAAGGTTGTTGCTTTGTCAACGTTAAAAGTCAGTTTCAATTTCAATTTCAATTTAAGAGTCATTTCAAAAAATATTATTATTCAATGTTGTCTATAGACAGAAGGAAACTGAGGAGTAAAAAAGCAAGGAAGACAGAAATTCAGGAAGTGATGGGTCATGGAACAGTGAGTGTCTGCTTTGAAAATGTAATAGGATGTTGATGTACAGTAACATCCATAATATTACCTAAATCCTTTGCCCTCAGGAAGATGTAAATCCATCCGCATCATTCAGTTCCTACGTCCACTTCTCCCATCACTGTTGCTGATTACTCTTAAAGTAATCAGCAACATTACATATAACTATATCTGGGTGGTCTATTGTCCCACTCACCAGAATGGATTTTGCTTTAAAGCTCGCTGCCCCACATTAAAATTCCTATTTCGTTGTTCTGATTGTTAGAATTCCAATGTCTAAAACTACTTTTTGTTGAATTGAAGAACATTTATTCAAATTGCCACAGGTTTCTAGACATAATGTCTGTTTGCCATTGTATAAAGATAGCCCTCATTAAAGGTAAATGTTTAGTACGATTGAGAAAACAAATACAACAGGCATGAGCGCGTTATACGATAGCCCCTTCTGCGGTCATGATGTGGTCCCTCATAGGGGTGCGGTCTCTTTTCGCGGTCATCTAAGGCAGGTCTGTTTTACAACAAGGGGTCTTACAACTCCAAGACCACTGTATAATAAATAAAATAAGAAAAGGATATTGTACTCATCTTAACAAATCTGGGAAGTTTTACTTTTGGTTTACAATAGTATATATTTGTACAACAAAACCTGCATTCATTGTAACCAAGCTGACACAGATAATTCCCATTCCACTACATTAGTTTAAATATTGCTGAAAATTATTTAAATGTAAATAGAAACCCAATAATCCCCCACTTCGAGCGCTCATAACACTGCCAAACCGTTGTCTAGGATTCTAATTTATAAATTTGATCATGGAGTGCTGTTGCTTGTGACAAATTCCCTCATCCACACTTTCTATAAATAGCAAAAATAGTGTCTAACCTATTGACGCTATTTGGATGCTGTTTGTTGTAGAACTTTTGGTTGTAACACAACTTATGACAAAGTATTTAACACAGAATATTTAAACTTGGAAAAGTACAGTAGATGATGTGGCATAGTTTCAGTTTTTATTTTGAGACAGATATTGGCAAAGCATGGCTAGGTGAGTAAATATTCTGACCAAGACCAATATGAGTGTCTGGCATCCTAAAATCAAGTAGAACTATTGGTTTCAACAGACGCCATTCATGTGGGCATAGAGTCAAAGGTTCTGACAGGCCTCTCTCTGTAATATATCAGGATGCTTTATTCAGAAACAATTCATTGAAGATCATGATGATGGTCATGTTTAAGATGAATACTATGACCCGCATTGCTCCACAATAAATAAAGATAGAAACTCGTTCAATGAAGATCATTATTTAAAATTTTCCATTTGGAGTACGCACGGAACACCAAGATTATCTACTCTCTGTTTTAGTGGCAAGGGATAATTAGGAGAATAGTTTTTTTTGAGAACATTCAAATTACAGTAGACAAAATGCTTATCGAAAAGCTGTTTGCGGTGATCAATGACCTCACAACTCATCCTATCCATTGCATTGAATATAACTGGCAATTTGTCATTCGGAAACTTGTGATCTCATTGGTGAGTGGTACACTTGGTCAGTGACTCTGGTTGATAACATAGGAAGCATAAGATATGACCTCACTGGGCTGCTTACACGTCATAGAGTTTAACATGGCATAGATAGGGATGTGACCTCACAAAAAACATTCCCATGCTTTTTTGAAAGCACTCGTCTTTCATCTACTGTAAGTGAGGACAAACTTCTGACTATCTTGTCAAAGCTACAACTAACAAATAACAGGCTCACAAAATGCTTTTCTAACCACAGAGAAAGTGAACAGCTTCTACACAAATTTTGTGAGCTTATAATGCCTGTATGTATGACTCATTAACCCATAATACACATTTTTAGTGGTAAAAGTACCTTATAGTAGGCCTACATGTAATTATAAAACAATATCTTCAAAGAAGGCATATGGGTTTGGTGACTTTCTACTTACACACAAATTAAATTGTGTCATTGATAGCATTCCAATGCATATTGACCCCAAGTCCTTGACCCATACCTTGTACTTAGCTGCAGCCTTTAGCAAAGAAGTGACAACAAGCCTGACCATGACAATGGCCAAATGGAGTGATATCCAAAATTATAGGAGTCAATGATGCTTCCTGCTTAAACATCTCTTGTGAGATGCTGCCTGGCCCTTCTGCCCTTAAAAGGGATGCTTTGATGCCATGGTATCATTGCTGAGATGGCCTTCAAAAGAATGGCCTACTTCCAGAAAGACTTTTTGGTTTCTTAACGATGTGAAAAGTGTGAATAAGGAATTCAAGTGCTAAATTAAATGTACTATTGTTAGAAAACATAATGGTATTAAATTGTGTCTGATTGACATATATTATATAGAGAGTTACTTCCCATCAATTTTATTTATACCTGCTTGACATGCAGGACCAACCTGATCTGAAGTAAAAAACGATCTTTGTGTCAGATCTGATCTCTTATGCCACCCATACATTTATCTAGGAACTGACTTTGCACTTAACCATGTACCCCACTACGACATTTTGGTCATGCCATATTTGCTCATCTTCACAAGAGATAGATGGTCCTTGAAGCCCACAGGTCACTGATCCCTACTGCAATCTGCGGCCAGATGCATGATCAAACAAGACTTAATCGAATATACGAGATTTCTAGGGTGGGATATCAAATTAGATAGCCAAGCCTTCGTGTTTTATGATATTGCAGATATGAGATTGGCAAACTGGCTTCTACCACTGCCTAAATGATTCAATAAGCTAACAAGTTAAATCAGCCGCTTACTCTTACTAGTTTGGAAGTTCCGAGATATGTGAAACATGGAAACCTTGAGAAAATGTAAACCCTTCAGAAATGGTCCATAAATGGTGTCAAAGTACTGTCTATTTTGCTTCACCATTTCAGGAAAAATAATGACAAAGGTAGAGTGCCACGAGGAAGTGGTGTTGAACAGCAAACCCAAAATATTTCTTCAATTTGTTGGCCGAAGGAAGTGCCTGCTGCACAATTCAGTTTGGTTTTTTTTTCCAATTGTTGGCTCACTCAACATGCTCATGTTGGCATGTTATGGCAGGATTATTAAATAACTGTTTGTTAATTGCTTCTTTCCCTGGGCAGTTACTTCTTTTAGCTGGTGGCAAGCGCGGACAAGCAACAGATATATAAATACACACAACGTTATATTTCAGATTATCAAAATTCACTAACTGAAATTGACATAGGCTAGGTATGTTACAAAACACAGAATTAGGTGTGAAATTTTTTTCCCTTGTCACTTGTGTGAGCAGTTGTGCTACTCTTGGACGGTACCTCTACAAAAATATGATTTTACAGATATTTTCATGGATTTGACCTAATGTTTTGATTGTATAAGATAAATATAATACCAGTCTGTTGATCTATTATATGTTTTTATTCACACCTCAGTGATTTCACATGCTAACACCTTCACAAAGTGGAGACTCAAGTTTAACACCTTTAGTTTCATTGAAAATTGTACCAGGATTTTTTGAAAAGTATCCAGGATTCGAGAAAAACATCTCAACTTCAATTTTGTGAAGTTTTAAGAAAATCTATAGATGCAGAAATGAGTTACAGGTTGCACCATTTCTGACATGAAGATAAAGGATGTCTTGAGAGTAAATTCACCACTTAATAAAACCATCCTCTGCGGGTGTTTTGTAAATATATTGCATTTCTAAGGATACTAGAGTTAGTATTACCAGTAAATGTCATAGTAGGGGCAGTGGGAGCCCATTGGGACATGGAGTGGATTGGGACAATGGCCAAATTTCAATTACTCTTTCACATAGGATTTCTGTCACACTTCCGCTTTAGTAAGGGTAAACCCATCCTATTTAATATTAGCTTGAGCAGACAATCTGTTGATTGTCTGCAGAAGAAAGGTTTTATAAATAGGACATGAATATTTTTAGTCTGAAAAAGAAAATTAAGTTGTACATTTTGGAACTCCATTGAGTAGGTATGTTACAAAACACTGTAAGGTGTAACTTTTTTTTTTCCCATGTCACTTGTATGAGTAGTTGTGCCACTGTTGGATGGAAGTAGTTGTGCCACTGCTGGATGGAACCTCCAGAAACATATGATTTTGTTGATCTTAGAACTTCATTTATTGGACCTGATGTGATGATCATAATAGGATAGGGATAATCCCAAGCTGTTGATCTATTACATTTTTTTGTCCATGCCACATTGGTTTCGTGACACTCTCACAAAGTGGAGACTCAAGTTCAACACCTTTAATTTCACATTTAATTACAACAAGATTCTTTGCAAAGTAACCAGGATTGGAGAGAAACATTTCAACTTCAATTTTGTGTTTAAAGAAAAGCGTACATTGCAGAAAAAAATTGTACATTGCAGTATTTCTGAAATGTAAATGGGAGATAGCATCAAATGAGAATTCATCTCGGATAAAACCATCCTAAGCAGCTGTTGTGTTTAAATGTGGTATTGTATCAGTTAGGTTATTATCTGAAATGATGTCTTATTTTGCCCCAATTCACAGATGCCCCACATTTTGGTGTGGATGGGGGGGGGGAGTTAAGGGCTTGCAAGATTGCAAATTGGCTAACAATGGTACTTCCACTCAAAATATTACTATGAAAGTTTCCACACATTTAGTAGTTGCCATCAGGTATATTGATTGAAAATTTCACATCTGTATGTGCAAAACTTTGGTGTCTAATTAAATCGTCATGGCTACTGTCGAAAATGCAAGTTACAAAATTCAAGATTCTGTGATGATAAGTTTCAATGATCAGGCTGCTAATTCCACTTTTTTTATGAGCCTGGAAGGTTTACCATTTTACATGCTTAATTGGATGGAAGACAGGTATGTTTGACTCAACAACAATTAAAGAAGATGAAATTAATAAAATTTAAGTGCCCATGCTGACCTGCCCCCTACAGGTAGTTTTTATCAAAATCTTCAAAAAAGGTGTTTTCATTCAGATTTTTGAGAGTGTTGGTATTTAAAAAAGGTCTATGTTTGTTCATGGGATGTTTTTGGAAGCTATCAGCATGTTATGTAAAATTTTCATAAGACTAATCCCATGTATATTATGTTACAAAACGAATATTTGCATTGGTGTGTTTTCTAGGGAAGTGCTGTCTGTAAATGGAAGTTTCAAAAATAACTAACTAAAATGAGCAACAGTTTAGTGGAAAGTGAATAATTTTGCAATTACTAATGTTTCTTCCAATATCATACATGAGGTCTATGCCAGACATGATGATTATTGAATAATGAAGCTTGGAAATGTGTATTATTGGCAGTAAAACGACAAATACCAATATATCTGTCTTTTTTTCCTAATATTACTTTAAAATGAATACAAAACATGAAGCAGGCCTGAAAATTTCATTTCCTAATCATTCAGATTGATCCAGTGTGTTGTAGGAGGTCCAATTGCGGCTCAATGTTTAAAGAAATTGTGCTATATTTGCATAAAACCAGGGCACTTTGAAAGTTTGTGATAATTAAGATTTTAAAAGTAATCAACATATCAAGTGAAATGATCATTTTAACATATTGTTTGGTTTTTCCACTTACTTGCAAGTCTCTATTACAATATATTCTAAAATCTGTCCACATTTCAAGCAGTTATCTCAGAAAATGAAGAAGTTATTCACATTTTTTTCAAGAAATGCGGTATCTCAGGTCACAACTTTTATGCATTTAGCATAGGAATCCAAGGGAAAATTGTATGTGTTTTTTGCAACACAAAATTTGCAATATCTCCCTTATTTCTCAATCGATTTTAGCAATCTTTGTACCATTGTCTTAGTTATGCTAAGATCTATCTGTTAAGTTGGGGCTCGGATTTTTAGCAAAATTTTAAAAAATTTTGTAACATACCTACATAGGCTTGATATTGATCCTGATGCTGAAATGTTGATGATTAGTATTTTCTTGTATAATATGGTAAAGGAACATTGAAATTTATTGATTTCAATAAATAACAAAGTCCTCCTCTATTTAAGAAAATGCTATTGATTTGATCATTTGAACTAAGTTGATTACTAGAGACTGTTTCTCTTGAAATTGTCAATATCCAAGATACAAACTCTATTTGTTTGAGAAACTTGAGATAATTGAGTGATTATGCAGGATCAGGGGCTCAGGTTTGTTGTAGTAACTGTGAGGTCCTATTTACTTCACAATTTCATTGTAATGGGAGCTATTTAAATGCATTGTCACACTGCTCTGATTGTGGAGGCAGAGCGAATTTTAAGTATACATGAGTCAATTGAAGAAGGGAATTATCATTTCCATTTTGTACAAAAGGTTATGTTTCGCCTTAAGGTTGTCGTCAAAAATACATTTCCTGTTATGCAAAATTATATATTAAAATGTGTTGAATTCTCAGTTTTTGTTTAGCTTTCTCACTTTGCTGTGTGCGATTTTGAGAAAGCTGGTGTCTCTCGGCATTGCGATTCAATGTGGGTTGGTGTGCACGGATGTTACAGTAGATGGCTTCTTTGACTCATTCAAAGTAACGATGATCCCTGTCCAGCACTTGGATGCTATTAATATCAACACAATGGCCTGGTGACTCTAGATGGATGTGCTCTGAAACCTAAGATGTTGCAACGGAGCTGCAGAAATCTGGTCCATACGCTTCTCTCTGTCTCTCCGATGTAGAAATCAGGGCAGCTTGGTACATTGCATGGGATTAAGTAAATTGCCCCGTTGACGTCTGGTTTTTTGGTTTTGTCCTTAGGAGATACCAATGTCTGACGTAATGTTGTTGTTGGTTTAATACACGTTTGGATGTTATAAGCTTTATAAATTCTTGCAATTGTTTCTGTGAGTCCCTTGATGTAAGGTAGGACAACCATTCCGCGAGTGCTACCTCGACTGATGTCAGGCAGGCTTGTGGGCTTCTGTTTTGGAGTTTGTACCTGATCTCTGCCCCTGTCAACAGCCCAGGTGGGGTAACCACATTTCTGTAACGCTCGGTTGATGGCCTTGTACTCTTTCTCCTTGTCAGACTCCTGTGTAATCACAGAGTATGCCCGGTGGAATAATGTTCTCACAACTCCTAACATGTGATTAAAAGGATGATTAGAATGAAGTTCAAATACTGATCCGTGTGAGTAGGCTTCTGGATTACTTATGGATTGTGGATCACTTATGGATTACTACCAACTCAGATGAATTTTCATAAACATAATGTGTAGAATATTTAAAGCAAGCGGTGATGTGCAGAATACTGTGTCTGCTGAAGATAATTGGCTTTACAGGACCGGCCATTAAGTCTCAAATTAAGATGTGACAGTAATTTTACAGTGGTATTGCAATCAGTCTCTTTTTTAATATAGCCCAAGTTTCTTGAAGGTTCGAAGCAATGGAATTTTGAGATATTGCATTGCAGGTTTAGGCGGAGCCAGGTTTCTCATTGTTCTCCTTCCTTACACGGTGAGGAATTTTTTCAAATTTATTGGAAAATGATGAGACAATATTTCTTCTCAGTTCATTTCTCGTCTACGCTTAGCAATTTGTTTGCAATAAGTCTGGATATGCATGATATTGCTTCTTTGTTACTGACAGACAAAGGGATTTACAAATATCCCTAGATTTAAATCCATTAAGAATGAAAGGTGTCATGATCATTAGCCAAAAACTATTGGGGGAGGTTTATGGATCTGGTAAAGGTTCATATTGAAACAAATAGCTTTGATATTGAACTCTCGCTTTAATAACAGATTAAAAGTCCGGGAGATGACTGATAAGAAACTGAATTTGAAACCTCACAAAAAGAGGGCAGGTTGTGTACTGTCCAATGTCCATGATTAGAAGATATGAATCTGATCTGGAAGGGAGATTAAATGTTGAGTTGTGAAGCTGGGTCTGTTTTTCATCATAGCCACAAAAGCAAAGAGGGATGACAAGAAGAGATGTAACATCATTCATATTATATGGAAAGAGTGATCGAATGTGAAAATATACGAGACAAAAAGGAATTGTATGGCCCAAATGCGTGGGTGATGACTGGATGGGAACATTAACCTCAATCTGGAAGCTTAAAGTTTACATGACAATTGTCATGAGATAGTATTGATCATTCTTGCTTCCTGAAGCCACAAGGCTCTAGCCTCCTTGTTTGACAGTAAAGATCAGTATCAATTTTAACAGCATGCATGTTTTTGGAAAACCATTAACTTGAGAACAGTCAACTTAAGTTAGAAAACATTTTGAAAATTTATCTCCAAGCAAAAACTGACACTGACAAATATTTAACAATATCACAACATTTTTTCTGACTACAGAGAAATTGAATGACTTTACATGTGTATTTTTGTGAAGTTGCGTTGCCCTCATGTGACTTATTGACTGACAATACAAAGTTTTAGAAGTTAAAGTAGGCCAAATAGTCCATATAATTATAAACGAAATCTTCATTGAAGGCATTATGGTTTGGTGACTTTCTACTGATGGCCTTCCAAGGCATATTGACCCAAAGTCCTTGACCCATACTTAACTGCAGCCCTAAGCAAAGAAGAAGCAACATGCCTGAACAAGGTAATGCCCTAATGGAGTGATGTCCAACGTAATAGGAGTCAACCTTTAGGAGGCTCCCTGTTTCCTCAAACTTGTGAGATAAGGCTTCGCCGCCTTGCTCTTATGCCAATAAATGGGATGCTTTGGTGTCTTGGCATCATTGCTTGCTCTGAGATGGCCTTCAAAAGATAGACCTACTTCCAGACCTAATTTCTGTAACCAAATAATGCTTTTAGTGGTGTGATAATAAAACCAAAAGAAAAGGAATGTATAGTAATAAAATTCAACATTATTTATGCTGCATATATCTTAAACATACGGTGCTGTTGTACAACTGCCACATCAACTGTTTATAATTAATACTTGCTTGAGACGCAAAGACCACCTAATCAGATGTCAAGCAACTAGCTTTTGTCATTCCTATCTTTTACGCCACATTACGCATTTCTCTAGGAATTTACTTTGCACATTACTACATACACCGCAACAAATATTACCTTGTGCCATATTTGCTCATCTTCAGCAGAGATAAATGGTCTTTGAAGCCAACAGCTCACTGATCCCAACTGCAATCTGCGACCAGATGCATGATCAAACAAGACTTAATCGAATATACGAGATTTCTTGGGTGGGATATCAAGTTATATGGCCAAGCTTTACCCTGATATTGCAGATATGAGATTGGCAAACTGGCTTCTACCACTGCCTAAATCATTCAATCAGCTAACAAGTTAAATCAGCCGCTGAATCCAATGAGTTAGGAAGTTCTGAGATACTTGAAAATAGGCAGTTTCGAGGAAATTTAAACCTTGTTACATTCAAGATATGGCTTACAAATGCAGTTATAGTATTGTCTATTTTTCTTCACAACTTGGGAAGGTGAATATACTGAATAAATGACAAGGGTACATATTAATAATGTCTTGTGGTTTTTGACCTTTCTCATATATGGTCCAAATCACTGCAGCATTCATTTGAGCAAACTCAGAGAAACAAACAGACAGGGAGGTGTCACAAAATATCAAAATATCAGATGTATCAAAATTTATTTCATAAAATTGGCATTGTTTTTACATTAGCCATGATACTGGAAATTATGGTAAAGGAACTTTTGAAATTTATTGATTTAATAAATTTGAACATTTAGTCCAGGTCTAAAGCTAGTGTTACACCTGGCTTAATTATGTTGGTGAAATAGTAGTAGTAGTAGTAGTAAAATTTTATTTATAGTCGTAATCAATCAGGACAGTCAATAAAATGTGTATAACAAATTAAGGAAAATAGTGCCTACTTGTATGATAAGCTTGACAAAATTGAGTGATTATGCAGGATCAGTGGCTCAGTGTTAGGTCAGTTGTAGCAACAGTTACAGTGAGATCCTAATTTCTCTGCAATCTCATTGTAATGGAAGCTATTTAAATGTATTACCACACTGCTTTGATTTTGGAGGTAGAGTGGGTTTAAGTATACATGAGTCAATTGAAGGATGGAATTATAATTTCCATTTTGTACAAAGCATAATGTTTTGCCTTCAGCTCAGGTTGTCGTCAAGAACACATTTCCTGTCATGCAAAAATGAGGTATTAAAATGTGAAGGGTATTCATAATGCTAACTGTGGGTTCAGAATGTCACCTGTTTGAATCGATAAAAAGATATTAATTAGCTTGTCATCAAAACACAAACCATTACGCCTACGTCTCAAATGCAGTTGTAACAGCGATTTCATTACACATTGAAATTATCATTCTTTTTAATATAGCCCAACATTATTGGAAGTTCAGAACAGTGGAATTTTGAAATATTGCGTTTCAGTCTACCATTGTCTGCTTTGTCCTTATTGCGGGCAAATTTATTGGAAAATTATGAGGCAACAGTTTTTGCGTGACATTTCTCACCCACACCAAGGAATTTGTCTGCAATAAGTATGCATTTATATGTGATATCGCTTCTTCATGGCTGACAAAGAAAAGGATTATGCATCCAATTCTTATACGAATATGCCTTGGCCAAAATCAATTCAGAATGAAGAGGTCTCTTGATCACAACTAAAAAACTATGGGTAGTATTATGGATCTGTCAAATGTTTATCTTGGAACAAAGATACCTCCAATTGCGTGACTAAATTCGATAGTAACTGATTTCTACAAAATAGGTCTCTCACCAATACCATATAATCAGTGTGTGTGTGTGTGTGTGTGTATTTGAGTTTTACGTCTCATCAGCACCTGAATGGGCTATTTAGAGACATGCTCAAGTTTGAAGAAGTTTCACCGCCACCGGTACATTAGCAATCTTTTTCAATTTGCATAATTTTCTGGCGTGAGTGGGATCAATGACTTGCACCAATAGATTTCCATTATGTTGTCGGTTAACTGACGGTGGTTGGCCGATCATGTCCATAATTGCCTTGTAGATGACACAGGATGACATACCTTTCATGCTGCAATCTGGTGAAATGATGACAAGTTTGTGAATTGAGGATTGTTTCGTTCCCTGGCCGACTTACTCTCATCCTTGGGAGGTAACAAGTGGTCTGTTGAGCATTCTTGTCTTGCTGGATTGGGTGCTTTCTCGACAGATGATAGAGTGTCTTTTTTCTTGCATTTGGCTGAAGTCCTTGTCTGTGAATTATCAGAAGACTGACTTTGTTGGAGCTTCTGTGGTGAGATGTGGACAACTGGTCCAGGGCAATTCTCAGTTTCTTCAGTCTTTGGTTGAGGCGGTGAAGGTGTTTTCTTTAAGACATCTGTGAAGAGGTTCCTGTCCAGATGAATTTTTCTCCGTGGTGACGAATGAAGAGCTGGGCTAGGGTAATCTGCTTCTTGGCAAGGTTTGTCCGTGTCCTGTTCTGCAAGGAGTCTGGCTTCCGGAAATGATAGTTGTCTTTCAGTTCGCAGTTTTAGAATTTCTTTTTCCTTCTTGAAGACTCTGCATTCGTGGCTAAAGGCAGGATGACTCCCTGAACAGTTTACACAATGCCAAAGTTTAGAGCAAGGTTTGTTGTGTGTGAGTATGATCATGGTCGCCGCGATTGGCACAAATGGTTTATCTGATGCATGTACGACTAAAATGGCCATACTTCGGCAATTGAAAAAGCGTTTTGGATGGGGAAAGAATGGAGAAACTCACCATTCAAAGGCTACAGGTACTTTTCTTGGAACTCTTTCGTTTTTGAATGTTAGAAACAGTAACACATAACCATTCTTGTGAGCAAGACGTTTGAATTTCGCGATGCAGTGTTTGTGAAACCAATTTGTAAGTTCATTGTCTGAGCAGGTATTGCTCTCTTTGGAGAAGATGATGCCTGTGCCTGGTCTTTGAAAAAGTTCAATGGTGACTTTGGTATTGGCTATCTCGTGGATGCCGGTCAATTTATCTTTTTGGTCAGAGGTTTAAGAAGGAATGTGCCATTAGTTTGGCGCCTCAGGCTATCTGCAACTGTCTTGTCGCAAAGGTCTGCAATTGTTTCGTAGAGAGCAACAGATGATAGGTCTTCCAGTGATTGTGTGACACCTTTTATAACAAGCAGATTTTCAGTCATTGACAGATGTGGGGGGCGGTCAGGGTAAGTCGAGTCATCTGAAGATGTCCTTGTCCATTTATGGTTACCCGGTTGACGTACGATCCATTTTTGAAACTTGGTATTTGACATAACCGTTGATATTCCCCTGTAAGGTAGGGGATACTGTGCATGCGCACTGTCTCATATTGGATGGGCTTTTGTGTTTATTTCACTCCGGATCAGCCATTTCAGCGATGATTTAGCAGATGACGACGCCTGATGTTCTCTGATGGATTATAGCCTATAATCAGTGTGAAAAATGACTGATGAGAAATGACTGATTTGAAACTGAATTTTAGACCTCAAGAAAAGAGAGATACTGTCCATGATTAGAAGATATGAATCTGATCTGGAAGGGAGATTAAATGCTGTGTCATGAAGCTGGGTCTGTTTTTCATCATATCTCGACCACAGAACCAGAGAGGGATGACAAGGCAAAGAGAGGTCACATCATTCACATACGGAAAGAGTGATCGTATGTGGAAATCTACAAGACAAAAGGAATTCTATGGCCAGATGCGTGGGTGATAATTGAATTGGTGCATAAATCTCAATCAGAAAGCCTCAAGTATGCATAGTATGAGGTATGATTGACCATATTGCTTTTAGAAGCCACAAGGCTTCAGTTCGCTGGTTTAAAAACCACCTTTCGACGTATCTTCATGTGCAACCTAGCTATAAATTTAAAGAGAATGTTGAGTGCAAATTGGCCATCATCATTTTGTTAAAAATTGTAAAAAAATATGTTGTAATTATATAAACTTACCTTTAAACTAGGAGAGCTTTCCCGATGATAGGATCTGTTCCCGTTATTTAATAGTAATGTAATAAATAATGTACACTGTAAAATTTGAAAACTGTGTTGAAGCAATAATTTGAGCTGTCTGAGAATGTTAATAATTTTCAAGCTATGATAGCTCATTCCTATAAGTTGTCAAGGCATGATAGCTCAATGCTGTAAGTTGTCCAAATGAATCACAACATTAAGCTGTGAAAACATGAAAGCTTCAGTTGTTGCAGATAGCTTGACATCTCAGTCATGCCACATATAGCGCCATCTATAACAAGCACTTCTCATAAGACTGCATTTAGTTTTAAATAATTATTTACTTACAAGAAAAAAGAACATTTATATTACACTATCCCAGAGAAAAAATGAGTAGCACACCACTTTAGCTGGTTACTTTTTTATTTTTATCTCTCTTAAATTAATTTGTGGGAGTAATTAGACGCATGCTTTCACACGTCAACCAAAATTTCCAAGTCAGAGTGTGTTCAAATATAGGCTTCTAGCACTGTATACCAACTGAGATGAGCCACAGGCCATTGGGATTTATTCACAAGAAATTAATTTTTAAATCTCCTTGTGATGCAATGGTCTTTGTTGAATGCATCTTGGGCCTGTCCATGGTGTGTTAAAATGAAGCATACTGGATCAGGTGGATCCCCTTGAGAGATCAAACAATAGTTTGGGATTACAGCCCATATTCATAAATAACTTTATAAGACAGGTCACACAAATATAAATGAAAAACAACTACAAATAAGTCAACACAGCTCAACATTTTGAGTTGTGTCAGCTTGGATCAATAAGTCAACAAAACTCAATATTTTGAGCTGTAAGTCAACACAGCTCATTGTTTTCGGTTTTCTCAGCTTGAATACCTTAGTCAACATAGCTTAGTATTTTGAGCTGTCTCAGCTCGGTATTTTGAGTTATCTCAGCTTAAAACATTAATCTATGTTAGCTCAATCAACTTGTGCAACCATCTCACTCAATCAAATGAGCTGAATCAGTGCCTCCGATTTTACAGTGTAACACATCGCCAACTCTTCTTAATTTTTCTACGAATGAGACAAAAAACTTTAAAATAGGTTTCTATCATTTGATGGCAGGTAAGAAATGTAAGAAAAGCTACAGAAAGTTAGGAGACAAGGAAACACAAGACAACCATTAAGTACGAGACATAATTGGCTGGAGTTTGAGGAGAGTCTCCGAGAGAGAACATAGTCACAGATGTCATAAACACAATTATTACTTTCATGCAATAATTGCTTGTCACACCTGTTTTTCATTACACAGCATCTCTTCATTACATATATTTTGTGCTGGAGGCACCATTAGAAACCACTACTATCCTATTAATTTTCTATAAAGGTACAGGGTGTCTACAGAAAAAAAAGGACAGGCAACTCAATTTAATTCGTTTACAGTTCATTTCGTGCCAAGCATCATTACTCAACAAAACATGATTTGTATATGAACAGTATAATCAGAAGAGTCAAATTACCCAAAATTCGCACCCCTTGCAGTGGTAACTTCCTGCAGATGAGATAAAAATGATGTGAAAACATTATTGATGCACTCCGCCAACATTTTGCCACCTGCAGACATGATGGAGGCCTTTGAGGGTTGGGATAACTTGCTGGATGCTGTCTCCCAATTTGCCAGATAAGGAGACAAGGGGTGGCACTCTACATTGCTCAGCAGGTTTGTTTTGAGGCACTCCTGAGTCTTCTCTGCAGTAAGAAGAGGTGCTCCACCTTGTTGGAAGATGCCATTGCATCACACATTTTTTCACAATGTTGTTATAAGCAATTGCATTGATTCCGGTGCTCTGATCAATGACTATTTGAGACATTTTTGAGATTTTATTGTCATCAGATGATTCCACGTTGAAGATCAAGTGTTAGGTTCTTATTTAAATTGTCAGCAGCTGGAGCATCAACAAGTGTCCCACTACCCACAAATGATTCGTTCCTTCTCTAACAAGCACCATAAATGGTGACAAATTTCGCAACAACAATGAAGATGACAGGACAACCGTAGTCAGCTTGAAGCAACGCAAGTACTTTTCGCATATCATGCTTCCGTTTTTCTTTTAGTAGTAATCTAATACAAAAAATAAACTTATATGCAATAGATCTAATATGGCTGACTATCAATTCCACTCTTATGTCAAGACTTATCACCAAATTCTGAACTTACATGAGTGCAAAAAAGAAGACAAGTGACTGTCCTCTTTTTCTGTAGAAACCCTGTATGTATTTAAGCAAGTCAGCTGATGATAATTTAGGGTTAGGCGATGCAATGATGGTTATGTATCAGTGAGTGCTCAATACAAAATGTTTGACCTCATACCTCTTTTGATGTGGTCTTTCACTCAATTGTCATGTTACTCTTTTGCAAAATTTCAGATGATTTCCTGTTGACGTTAATTCGCTACAAGTGCACAGGCTACAGCCGCATGCTTCAGTTGCAGCCACTTGGAAGAAAGGACACTTAATTAAAGAAGCAATTTCTGCCAATAAAAGAGAAAAAAAAGTAGCGATGGTTTAGGGGAAGCTTTATTTCCAATTCAATTTGAACAACCATCAGAATCCAGTTTCATTCAAACACTCCTTTAAACACACCATGCACATGAAGAAATTTCAACAGCGCTCAAATCCCTCTCCATTCAAATACTCCTTTCAAGACACAATGCACACAAAGAAATATGCAGGCACCTCAGAACCTCTTTCAGAATTAGGACTTTAAAAACAATACCTCAAATCATGTCTGGAAGTCATTGCCTTTTAAAAACATATTAAGAAAACAAACAATCCCAATTAAACACTTCGTTGATATGTTCTGTCAAAAGAACCTTCTAAAAAAATAAAAAATGACCTTCTTTAAAAACGTATATTGCTTTTGAAGAAATCAAGGGTGGTTCAGTTGGATGCACTTAAAAGTTATTGACTTTCCTTGTTTTCGGAGACTGAAGAGCAAGGAAAGCTGACCAACAGGCCTTGACCGGACCCTTGTTTAACTGCGACTTGAAGCAAATCACAGTCAACAAGTTAATGGCCTTATGCAGTGATGTCCGCAATAGTAGGAGATATATTTATAGAGATGCTCCCTGCAGCAAGAAAAAATTTACTGTTATATATTCATATACTGTACTTGAATAAAATCTATTCTATTCAATTTCTCATCACTTGTGATTGGCTGTTAGATGCAGCTGTGAAGACGTCTTAGCATCAAGTTACGCCGTGAGCTAGATGTCCCATTAAATGGAGGTTGGTTGTGTGCAGTAGTCTATTTGGGGGCAACTGAAATACCCTGGCCATCCCTGAATTAATAAGGTATGTTCCAGATTCCCAGTCTTCTCATCTCATCATCATATTGCGGTCACAAAAAAAAAACAAGAAGTGCAACCCCCTCTACAAAAGATGGTGGTTGAGCTGCGGGTATATCAGCACAACGCAAGTCAAGTCAACTATGCAGGCATCGAGACCAGCCTAAGTCATTCAAAATGTGCCATTCAACATCTGATGTATGCTCAGTGACGTAACATTACACCTAACCAAATAAACCACTAACTCGTATCTTATGCCATATTTGCCCATCTTCAGTTGTAGTAGAGAATCTCTACTAGAGATAGATGAATCTTGAAGCCCACAGGTCACTGATCCCAAATACTATCAACGACCACATGCATGATTGAAAAAGACTTAATCGAATATACAAGATTTCTTCTATGGGATATCAAGTTAGATGGCCATGCCTCCGTGTCCTATGATATCAAAGATATGAGATTGGTAAACTGGCTTCTACCGCTGCCTTAATCATTTGATCAGTTAATATGTTTACAGATGATTTCATATTTGTAGACGTTTCTCAAATAACAAAAAATTTTGCAAAATTTCTGGTCTGACATCAGAAAATCCTGCCACGCGATTGGTCAAGTTGCCCATTGCTTGTCACTTTTTTTCAGCTTTCTTCAAGCAAGTGATATTTTCTTGAAAAATGATGTCATAATTTTGACCAATAGTATAACGCAAAGGCCAACTTGGCATTGTGGCAGTTGTTCACACACGTCAAACCACAATCCACATGAACTCTTTCATTTCTTCATGAGCTGTTGTATTTCACACTCCTGTGTACAACTGTTGATTGTTTCGATTGACATTAAATCCGTTTCAAGCTGACTCTGAATGACATCACATCTATTTACACTGAGGGACTCTTCAGAATTTATGACTGGGTTGAGGGGGAGATGGGAGTTTTACCTGAATGGGTGCTGCATGCTTCAAGGGGGGCACTGGGAAGTACTAATTTTTACCTATTGTCCCGAATCTATTTGCCTTGCAGGCTAAATAGAATTTATGATTTGGGGGGAATGGGAGGTTTGCCCAACGGAGCACCAATTTTTCACACATGTTTCAAGGGGGGTACTTATTACTCACAACAAGCTTAGTGGGTATGAAATTTACAAATAAGCATGAAACCAAAGGGGTTTATAAATTTTGACAGAAAGTTTCAACAAAACTGTCCCCCCCCCATAGAATCATAAATTCTGAATGGTCCCTCTGGACAGGATGGTGGCCCAGTGATGTGCGCAACAGTCATAAGAAAATCACAGTGGAAACAGAGCAGGGACCCCATGTAGCCCATGGTCCTGCCACCTGAGGTGAGCCACTCCTCTGAGAAAATGATGCATTCACAATTATTCATGTTTATTTTCTATATAAACAGTCATTAAATGGATCAACTGATCCCAATCATTGGAATGCACAGTATTGGACTTGCAGAATGTGTACTAAAATTGTGTAAAACACAAACTGAAACTCTCACTTGAAACTGTTAAATTCAATCCCTGTCAGGAAATCAATGGCTTAGAATGCCATGGTCACCCATGTAAAACGCTGTGTCACTTTTCAGGAGAGAGTGGTGTCATACCTTCTCTCGACCAATGAAAATTGCAAGAAAAATGATGTATTTTCTACCTCAAATGTCTACAAATATGAAATCATCTGTAATCAACCGCTTAAACCAACGAGTTGGGAAGTTCTGAATGATTTGAAATGAAGCAGTGCTGCTAAATTGTAAATCTTGTTACAACAAGAGATGGCTATAGAAAATGCTTTTTCAGTGGTGCTGTATTTTCTATTTTCCTTCCACAACAAGAATAGATATAAGAAAAAGCGTAAATTTGGGTCATACAATTGACAGTTTAAAAATGCCTTTACATTTAATTGAAGGGAGTAGTGACCTTTAAACCATACAAACATCCGGCCCATAGAGACTCTGTGCACAATAATAACAGTATGAAATTGTTGTTTCCATATTAATACCAATGGATATTATGTGGTGCTGGAAGCATAACATTCTGACAAGAATATTAAATTCCTCCTTGTTGATTGCTTCTTTCCTGGGAGGCAGAGAGACTGGAGACAAATGCAGAAAAGCAAACAGACATAATATATCATAACGATGAGAAAAACACAAACGTCAGGTGAATCAAGGCATATCTTATCCTTGGCGGATTCAGACAGGGTGGTCTGGGGTATCCAGTGTGTTTCAACATTCACTTTCCTGCGTTGTCACAAACTTTCTGTAAAATATACTCATGTAGTGGGGCCGGGCCTCCAGACCCTGCTGGCTCTGTCACTCTTTATAAGATTGGGATTGCTTAAGCAATGGCTGTGAAGATGGCAATGCAATTATAGGTATTCTTTGGTATATGATCAGGGGCGTAATTTTCGTAGAAAATGTTGGGGGGAGATGCGATGACGCGGCCAGAATCAGTCGTTGGATCAGCAAAAACAAAGTCAGTCAGGCTTTTTACATTCATGAATTCCTAACTTTTGTATGGCATGGTATCCTGCCCAAGCAGAAACTTGGGGGATATACCTCTTAGAACTGCTACCTTCCAAATTGAAAAATAGTTTTCACACAAAAAAGTGGGGGGGGGGAAATTTCATATCATGTCCCCCACGGTCAAATGTTGGGTTGTTAATAGCCAATAAACAAACACTATCTGTCTCCATATTCATACCAATGGATATTATGTGGTGCTAGAAGCGTAACATTCTGGCACCAGCATCAAATTCCTCCTTTTTGATTGCTTCTTTTCTTGGAGGCAGAGACTGGAGACAAACACAGAAAAGCAAACAGACATATATAATATGATGATGAAAAACACCAACATCAGGTGAATCAAAGCCTATCTTATCCGTAGCGGATTATGGATAGGTAGATGGTAAGTGCAGCCCTCTAAGCCCAGTTCTTGACACTTACTGTGGTGAATTGATTGATGAGATGGGAGAGAGAGAGCGGGAGTCCTCAACATGTTACACATTTACCCCATGTGAGGGATCTTTTACTACTATCAAGGTCAGGTGTGTTTCGACATTCACTTTCCCGCATTGTCACACACCTTCGGCATAATTAATACAACTCTTTTTTATCACTAGTCTAGCAGGTTGTGGGTCCGGGCCCCCTGTATGCTCCTGGTTCCATCACTGTTTATAAGATTGTTATTGTCTAAGCAATGGCTGCGGTGCTGGTGATGCCATTGATGGTCTTCTGTGGTATATGGTAAAGGAAGGATTGAAATTTTGTGACTTGAGTAAAATATGGAAATCATTTTCTCTTTCAGAAAATATATTGACATTGACCAAGTTGATAACTGGAGATTGTTTGTCCTGAAATTGTAAACAGCAATAAACAAACATCATTTGTAATTGAGAAGCTTGAGATAATGGAATACTTATGCAGGCTCAGAGGCCCTGGTTTGTATAAACTGCAAGGTCCTATTTATTTCACAATCTCGTTGTAATGGGAGCTATTTAAATGCATTGTCACACTGTTGTGATTGTGTAAACACAGGAGAGGTTAAATAAACAGGAGTCAATTCAAGAAAGTTATTACAATATCCATTTCTATATGCACTTTTCTGTATAGCTACTAAATCCAAACATTGACCTGGTACTGAGTTGTTGCGGGGAGGATGTTCTATATTCGACAAAAAATATACTAAGATTATATATCTTACAAATTACAATCCATCACATGTCATATTTATGCAAATTTTCATAAACAGGGAATACTGCCTGTCTGAATGTTCTAAAAACATATGACATATTCATGAAAAATAAACTTAGATTCAACTAAAAGAAGCGAAGTCAGAAAAATAAATTTTCTAGTGTACAAACATCAACGATATCCATTTCTATAGGTTATAGAAGTATGTTATTGTATTCAAACTAGTTGCCATGGAAACAGTTGGATTAGATTTTCAAATAAACCATCTTTCCCGACTCTCTGGATGTATATGATCTTTTATATGGTATGAAAACTCGTCTGTTTCCAAACACGTCTAGATGTTCGTCAACTTCTATACTGGCCAACACACTTAACAAAAGGGTTTTATACGGAACCTATAAGGGTTCTATACCCTGGTATAGATAATGAACCCTTTTAAAAGGTTCATTACTCAACTTTAAAAGGGTTCCAGCAGCAAAAACAAACGACATTCAGATAATCCAGCTGCACCGAACTCCCACAATGTTTTCTCGAGTTGGCAGCACAGGGTCCTATCATAGGGCCTTCCCACCAAGTATTGAACCTTTTCAATTCTATTGAACCCTAGAAAAATTTAGAACGTTTTTTTAAGCTGTGGCTCTTTATATATATACTGAACTTTTTGCGTTAGCAGTGCAGCAGTAAAATATCTAAATTTTGCATGAATTGTATACCATAATGTCTAAACCACATAGCATACAATAGTATATTATCTCGCATGAAAAGCTTGACACACAGAAATGAGAACTTTCCTTTTGCTCAATTAGTTTGGTAAGAATATGACAGTGTGACAGAGAAGCACAAGACAGCCAGCAAGTGTGGGACGTAATTGGCTGAAGTTTGATGAGATAGAATTACATAGTCACAGAAGTCATAAATACAATTATTGCTTTCATTGAATAATTGCCTGTCACACCTGTCACAGTTCATTCCTTTTATATATAATTTCGGAGACGCTGCTATGAAAACCTCTGCTATCTCTTTTGTTTTCGGTATAGATTAAAATAAGCCAGTTAATGAGTGTTCACTGCTGCAAAATGCAATGTCAGTTGCTCATCATAAAAGCAAATTTCTGGGCGCGATATATAGATGTTCAAACAAACTTAACTTAAACTGAACTTATACTTGGCTTATCACTTTAGTTTTCTTGAAGCAGATATTCACATTTTGACAAAACAATTGTAACTACTACATAATTATGTCCTACAGTGTCTATAAGGTATCTGATTAATGCTAATTGTCTCTCTGAATAGGCCAAAAAATTTTGACAATTGACAAAACTTCTCTTACATTCAATTGAAAAAGAAAATCTATGCTTTTACTACTTAATGTTTTATACATCTCAATGCGCACTGCTGTTTCATGTTGAACAAAGAGCAAAAAAAAGTCCTTTAGAAAACAATGATTTCACTGTTTTCATGAAAACTTAATTTTAGATTTTAAGTCAAATTTTGCATTGTGGATGTAAAACGAATCAATCTTCCAACTGCGAGTCATTCCCACGCAATTAGAACTTTGATATGGTAAATAAGTAGTAAATTTATTGGAAATGAGATCATTTTGGAAGGAAATTTTGTTCTGAAGCATTGACAAAGTATTTGCTGGTAATCTTGGAATAAGGCTCACCTCATTAAGCTTGTAAACTTTCCCAAATTAATTTGATCTTTTCAGGTATATAGTTTACTGGGGAAGATTTGTCATACGAATGTAAATAAGAAAGTGATTAGGCGTTTATAAATAAAAAGAGGGTTGGAAGTGTTCTGTTCAATGTCCATGATTAGAAGATATGAATCTGATCTGGAAGGAAGATTAAATGGTGTGTCATGAAGCTGGGTCTGTTTTTCATCATAATCTTGACCACAAAAGCAGAGAGGGATGACAAGCCAAAGAGAGGTCACATCATTCACATACAGAAAGAGCGATCGTATGTGGAAATCTACAAGACAAAAGGAATTGTTTGGTTGGATGTGTGGGTGATAATTGGATAATTAGATTCTCTATAAACCCCAACCAATAACATTATGCTAAGAAAGTTTGGAATTATTAAATAGGCATGGCATGGAGATATTGATAATTGTTGGTCATGCCTGCATTGATAATGATAAACAGCTAAAATTAAAACCTTTGTACATTTGCAAAACTTATGAACAACTTCTTAGAATCTGTGAACATTAATTGGGTTTATGATAGTGATTTCGTTTGATCGCAAAAGTCTTTTATTTTTTGTATGGAATTACACGAGGAAATTTTTTTTTCATATGCACTACAAACCTTTAATCACAACTTTCAAACCATGGCAATACCTATTATGTCACTCCTTTGGAATATTTCAAATGATTTCTTTTTATTTCAGAAATAATAGTGTAGGAATTTTGTTGAGAATGATGTAAATATAACTGAACCCCATTAAGCCGCCTTGCGCAGAACATGTAACAACTCCAAGAACCCTGAGATAATTTTTTTACTGGAAGAAAGGACACTTAATTAAAGAAGCAATTTCTGCCAATAAAAGGAGAAAAAAGTAAAAAAGGTTTAGGGGAAGCTTCATTTCAAATTCAATTTCAAGAACAATCATAATTCCTCTCCATTCAAATGCTTCTTTGAACAGGATGCAAATAATTTTGAAAATTTCCCTCTCTTGGCAGATACAAAGTTACCAAAGTTGAAGTAAGGAATGACATCATAAGACAGTGTGGAAACAAAGTCATGCAATAAACCATTCAATGTTCATTGAACTACTATTAGTACTAATGGCATTGCCAAGCATATAAATACGAGAAAACTAACTTTCTTGCAGACAAGCTTATGAAACATTGACAGGTGCAATACATGTACCATTAGAGTCATTCTTATACCTGGCTATGATTTTCATTTAAGGGACCGTTCAGAATTTATGACTGGGAGGGTGGGAGTTTTGCTGGAACTTCCCGTCAAAAATTGATACCCCCCCCTTGAGTTTCATGTGGATTTTTAGTACCCCCCTATTATACAAAGCAATACACAAATATATACTGCTATACACGGCCACGCGTACAGATTCGCGTCATTTCGCAGACTTTTGAACGTAAATAGGCTCAAATAAAACGAGTTTATGCGTGTTTTTTAAAATTTTTTCTTGGTTAGAATTTCTTACCCCCCCCCTTGGAAGTGTTGTGAAAAATTAATACCCCCCTTGAAACACGTGTGAAAAGTTAGTACCCCCTCGGCCAGTAATAAATTCTGAATGGTTCCTAATACTGACAAATAACGAGTCAAAATTACTTTTGCATTTGTATCATTTTTAGGCAGCTGGGTGAACAAGTGGCTAAGGTGCCCGCCTGCTCTGCTGAAGGTCTTTGCCTGTATGGGTTCGAACCTCGGATGGGTCCCTTAATGAATCGTGAGCAAAATCCAAGCTTGAAGTCATTCGGATGAGACGTTGCATTGGCAGCTGCTTGTATCAGTGTCTATGCTGGGCAAGTAAAAGATCCCTCACATGGGCTAAATGTGTGACTCATTGAGGACTCCTGCTCACTCTCTCATCTCATCAATCAACCCTTGTGAGCGTCCAGAACTGGGCTGAGAGGGTTGCACTTACCATATCTATCTGTCTATCTACTTTCAATAAGCACTGGTTGCTGAGGCCACCTGCTAAGTTACATTCTGGCCACCTTTGATTGTTTTATACTCATGCATATGAAAATTACAGTAGGTGACTTTGAAACCATTGAAATGTTAGTCCTGGGCTGATGTCAGCCTATTAAATTATCAGAATCAGATTCCTGCAATCAAAATTAATTTGGTGGAAAACGTTAACATTGTGCAGGATAGCAATTCTTCTACCTGTTCAGCAATGACCTTTATTGCATTTCACAGTATAAACAAGATTGAAGTTCAACGATCAGTGATTGTGAAGCTGAGGGTATTTAAAGGTATTCAGATTTTACAAGGAATTTTCTTTAACAGAGATTCCTTGAAAAAAGGCAAATGATAACAGCAACTTTTGCTGAAGCAATAACTGTCTGAAAGTCTTTTCAGCATACAATGGTCCCTGCGTTATAAGACCGCCCTTTCTGCATTCATGAGGTAGTCCCTCGTGTGGTGTGGTCTCTCATCTGAGTGCAAAATGCACTCAAAATACTACATAATGCCAGACGAAGGCGGTCACATAAGGCAAATCAGTCTTTCAACAGGGGGTTTTATAATGCACAACTGTGTCACCATATTTTTTTTTGACAAACATTTACCAACATATTATATAATATCACTTTTGGTGAATGATTGTGACTGAATGTGATCCACATGTATACACCACTTAAACTAGCAGGTCATGCCATATTTGCTCATCTTCAGCAAAGATAGATGCTCCTGGATAACCCACAGGTCACTGATCCCTACTACAATCTGCGGCCAAATGCATGATCAAACAAGACTGCATCGAATATATGAGATTTCTTGGGTGGGATATCAAATTAGTAGGCCAAGCCTCGGTGTTCTATGATATCAAAGATATGAGATTGGCAAACTGGCTTCTATCACTGCCCAAATCCTTGAATCAGCTAACAAGTTAAATCAACCACATAATCTGCTTAATTTACAAGTTCAGAGGGAAAAGAAACACAGGAGAGTTGAAGAAACGGGCAATAAGGCCTCTAAATTATGAAGAAGCAGCTGAAGATAGGTAGATAGATATGGTAAGTGCAGCCCTCTAAGCATCCTTCACTCTAAAAAAAAAACATTCCGCAAAAAACCAAATTTGGTTTTTGAACTTGTCCTGCATATTAAACCAACTAGGGTTTGTGGAAATACCAAATTGTCTGGTTTTAACAAAAACCAAATAAAACTGGTTTCATTTGGTTTTAACAAAAACCAACTAAAACTGGTTTCTTCATAAACCAAACAGATAGGGGGCTGTGTGGATATCTGGATATCAGTAGTGGTAGTATGTAATCTCATATATAATTGGTCCGTGGCTGGCCTGATTAGCCTAATATAATTGGTCCATGGCTGGCCTGATTAGCCTTTCAAGTGTGGATGCATGGATGGATGATTGAGGCTTTACATCAAGGATTTATGCACTTGGTAGGCTGAGTAGGACAGTAGGACACAGGAATCAGGCATTGCATGACTGAAACAGTTGTCCAACATAGGCTGTATTTCACTAGGGGGGGGGGATTTTATTCTTTTTATCTGTGGGGGGAGGGATTTCTATTGGGGGAGGTGCTTTGATTATTGTTGAGATCTGCAATGAGAAAAGACAAGAAAACAGAATAGTTAGTCCTGCAGAGTATAATAAAGAAACACAGGGCAGAGAGCGTTAAGCTACACACCCAGCAAGCACTGGAGATAGCTCTAAAATCAGTAGACTTTTCTTCCTTGTTTTACCAAGCAGTCTACAGTCCATTTACGGACTACCAAGATAACAAAATGTACTTACCTCACAGAGAAATGCCACTGCAAAGCTATATTACCAATGGGATATTCCAAGATCAGTTAACTGTGATTGTCTGAAGTTTGGTCTTGAGTCATTCTCATGTTGGAGTTGTTGGGTGTAATGATACTTCTAAGAAATGTTTAGCCTACCTACTCTTCCACATGTTAAAAGATATTCATTTATGATTTCTTGCAAATGGTTGATGTACTATTTTGTAACACTATCATCTAATTAACATGCCAGTGCATCAAGCATGGTCTTTATAACTTCAAAGTTACAAAGTAAATTTTAAAAAGGATAGTTATAGATGGCGCTACTCGGCTCACCATTGCTCAATCATGATTCTTTGCCTGACATGAGACTCAATCTACTTTTTAAGTCAACTGTGATATATGTAAGCTGGGCTAGAGCCACACTTTATGATAATGCACTGTTAGTTTGTTACAGCTTAGTTATGCTTTCAGTGTTGATAGGTGCAATGATTCCCTGCTGTGTTTTTATTAATCACTTGTTCTTGTTAAATTTGAACTTCTGTTTGCCAAATGTATGCCAGTATAGATGGCGTTACGTGTGGTACAGAAGGAGGCTTTGTTCTCTAGCGAGCTGATCTGTCTCAGCAAGCAGAGTATCGAGGTTGTCTATGAGGTCCATGAAGTTCCTTATACATTGAAACTAGTACTAGGTTATTAAATATCACTAGATAAATGAAACCCATTATCTCTAAGCAAATTATTTATGTACAGTAATCTGGTTGATCATCAACAAATTTTGTCATACTGACACATGGACCAATATTTATCATGGAATGAAAAACACTAATACCAGGGTAGACTCATTCCAACAAGAGGCCTTGGTTTTTTGAAAACCATTTTACCTGAGGAGGAGACCAATTCCAAAGACAAAAACCAAAAATGACCTGATAAACCAAATTTCAATGCAAAAACCACCATGGTTGTCTCATAAAACCACTTGATATTTTCAAAAACCGCTTTTGTCCTAAATTTGTTAGAGTGTTTGGTTTCACGAGGGTTGATTGATGAGATGGGAGAGAGTACAAAAGTCCTCAACTTGTCACACATTTAATTCATTTGAGGGATCTTTTACTTGCCCCAGCATAGACACCGATACAAGATGATATTATCCTACAGAGTATATTACATGTTGATGCTTCATTCATGAGTATAATTCACTAAGTTTTTAAAAAATTTCAATGCAGGGGCTACGTGTGAAGGAATGTGAGATTGTTTTTTTTCTAAAAAAAACGTATGCACATTTGCATTGCGGTCTGGCCCAAGCTAAATCCTATGGGTTCTCAGAGATTTTCAGAGGAAGTGGAAGACAAATGAAATCTGTCCATCCTGTAATCCTTTGTTTAGCACATTGTCTGGATTCTGCTTTTGCTGAATCTCCAGATCAACTCCGGATCAACTTTTTCGCCTTCAGAATTTTTACTTCACAGAAGCTGCACATTTATGCCCCGGATGACAGCAGAAGAAACCTATAAGAATCTATAAACACTCATGCTACTTTATATGAAGCAAATCAAATTAAATACTTTTTCTCTGAACATTAATGCCAGTAAAGTATAATCTAATCATAATAATACTCATAGCAGGAATCTCATCTCACTCATAAGGCTTTTTTCTCTCAACCCATAAGACCTCCAATTACACTCCTAAGCCTGTCAATTCATCTGAAGTTCCCGATAGGACAACTTTTACCTATCAAAATTCATTATTTCCATAGTTACACTAATTTATCTTGGGAATTTCGTCAAAAAGCACGTTTTTTTCACTTGAATATATCCAACCTGTATATTTATCTGCCACAGCAAGGCCTGTAATGCATTTCATATTATAGGCCATTCAATTCCCCATCTTTCCATATGCTGACTGACTTTCTATGCCCAATATAACTACCCAGTTACCACATATTCCTATTGGAAGTTTCACAAAAACCACATTTTCCACATGCAAATCTGGAAGTTATATATTTCTCTGCCACATCAAGGCCAATAATGCATATCATATTGCAGGCCACTAAATTCTGCATCCTTTGCCACACTCATTCAACATTTATGCCCAATATAACTACCCAGCTCCAAACAATTAAGTTGCGTCATGCATTTAGACAACATCTTATTTACCAACAACTCCACTCTCTCAGCATTTGTAGTGCTGTAGGCCATCAACCCCTTGTAGTAGTTCCAAACAATCCATATTACTTCATCTAATTGAAAGCTGACTGGAACCTGCAAATAACAGCTGGCTTCACATTACTCGAACCTGGCAAGAACCTGGGTCTCGGTGCATTTTTGAACAGCAAGAAACCCTAACGGGTGAACAGCTTATATAATAATGAGAAAATTACAGCTCTTTTCCCCCGTCCTTATTACGATTCTACTGAAAAGGACATGATGAATTCCTTCAAAACATATAGGATTATGCAAATTTTTACAGACACTGAAGGATTGATGACATCATCACAATCATGGTCAAAATGAGACGATCAATTTCAAAGTAGGTTTTGTCCATTCTCTTCTTAACACAAACCTATTTGGAACGTATCCTTACCTATTTTTGGGCTGCTGCCCACCTATTTGTTTTCCAAAACTCAAGTGATTTTACTATTAGACAAGCTTCTGAATGGCTTACGAAGATTGCCGACTGCCTTCATCAATCTTCGTGTGGCTGTGTGGAAATCTTTGAGGTTCCTCTTTTCTCTGGAAAAAATTATTTCTCAATAAAAATTAAATAAATAAATTTCTATCCATTTATATATCTATCAATATATCCCCTTCTTTCTTTTCTGCCTTCTTTTCTTCCTCCGTTATTCCTTCTTTTCTTCCCATCCTTCCCTCTTTCTTCCTCCTTTTTCTTTCTTCCTTTAGGATATTCTTCAACCCTTTTCTTCCTTCTTTATTTCCGTCTTTTATTTTCTTGGAATCTATTCTTCCTTTCTTTGTCCTTTTCTTTTCCCCCCTTCTTTTCTTCCCTCTTCTGTACTTTCCTTTTCTTCCATATGTCATTCATTTCTTCTCCTTTTTGCTCTTCCTTTCTTCCTATTCTCCTTTTATTTATTCTCTTTCTTCTTAAATTTTTCGTTTTCTGCTTCATTTCCTCTTCCATTAACTCCTTTCCTTCTTCTTTTTTTCCCTTTCCTTCTGCCTTTTTTCCTTCCTAATGGTATGATTTAGCATAAAATTGGCAGCCCTATCACCTTTAACTACTGGACCACCCTTCTCCTTTAGGAGAACTTGTTTTTTTGTAGTTAGGATCAGACGTTTAACCAAACAGGCTTGACATAGGTGTGTCAAATTTAATTTTCCAATGCTGCACTCAAGATGTAAAACCGAACAATTTTGGTAAAATGTTGGCAGAAGTTTTGTTTTTAGAATCTTCTTCCGAATCAGCATTCAGAATCATGAGAAATGCATTTGCATATTTCTGAAGGAATACACTTTTAGAAAAAATCGAGAAATAGGAAGTTACTGTAATGTGTCGGGCTGTAAATGAAATATGCAAAAATCAAGCAGGTTTGGTAGAAATACTTCCCAGAGATACAAAAGTTTTTGATAAAAAAGCGGATGTCAAATAAGATGCATAAATATATGGTTTTCTTATGAGTTTTCTCACACAAGAATTATACATACTAATTTTGAAAATAATTTCCTCTGAGACAATCCACACAATGTAATAATCCAATCTGCAAAAATATTATCTTTTTGGAAAATCGCCACATTTCCTTTTACAGAAGACAAAATCAATACATTGTAGAAATATTTATGAAGTGATCTGACCTCCGGTCACAACTGAATGTGTGACCCTTTAAACCAACATGGAGGATATTAAACATTGAAAACAAATCATCATGGGTTGTTTCTAAACAGAACAAAAAATTTAAAAATCACTGGTGGCAGTATAAGGTAGACTGACCAAAATGCTTTGACCCTATAACTGCGGCTTCAAGCCAAGAAGAAAAGTCAACAAGGTAATGGCCTAATGGAGTGATGTCCAAAGTATTAGGTGCCAAAGATGCTCTTTGCTTTCTCATCACCTGTAACAGGCTGTGGGATGCCAAAGTCGAGAGCAGGAGCTGTGCTGATGTCTCCGCATCAAGTCACGCTATGAAGTCGTAGGCTTTGATGGATATTTTCTGGTTCAATTTGGATTGCAAAGACATTCCTCGATTAGATGAAATTTTATTTGATTTACAGCAGAGGATGGACGATTGGTTAAATTTGGCTTACTGATGTCCAATATACCTTAAAGTATGAGATTAATTTGTTATTTTGTTTAAATTGGAGACAAAACCTCACTTGAAACAATTCAAAGTTGTAATTCTGAAGTTACCTTTACAATTGTGTTTTAGCACTGCCACATATCACTGTTTTTAAAAGATGACAGGAAAACTAACCAGAGCAGATGTTATAACCATACCATTCCAGATATTATTTGGAATTATATGCTTAATTTGGGAATTTACCCTTGTGTTAATCAAACGAACCACCATAACGTGTGTGTTTTGGCATATTTGCTCATCTTCAGCAGAGATGTACTGTCATTGAAGCCCACAGGTCACTGACCCCAACTGCTATTTGCATCCTGATGCTTGATCAAACAAGACATCGTCGAATATAAGAGATTTCTAGGATGGGATATCAAGCTAGATGGCCAAGCCTCCATATCCTGCATGAAATCAACCATTTGATCAACAACGAGGGCAAATTTAAAGAGTTTTAAACACAGCTCGGTTAATAAATCAACAATTAAGATCAAAAATATATATTTTTTAAGGGTTACACTTGACAAACTAAGAATGGTTTATTCTTGAAAGGTTTCCTTAACATGCTGCCTAGTCATTCTCTGAATGTTTTAGTTTTCCAAGTAAAGCTATAGTTGCAAGGTATTGGTTTTCTTGCACTCATTAATGCACATTTGTATTATGGTCAGGAGACAAGCTAAATCCTAAGGATACTTAGATATTTTTGGTGGAGCAGGAAGACAAATTAAATCTGTCCGTCATGTAATCCTTTCTTCAGCACATTGTCCGGCCACTGCTTCTGCGGAATCTCTAAATCAACCCCAGATCAACTCCTTCTCCTTCAGTATTTGTATTATAAAAGCAGCACATACATAACCATTGGTGAAAGTAGAAGAAACCTATTAACAATGCCATATCCATATATGAAGCAAATATTTTTTTCTCTTAATATTATACCAGCTATGCACAAAATCCATATTTGTCTCAAATTTTGCAGTTTTGGCAAAAGTTGTGTGGAAATGATCGCTATCTCCACAGTTTCTTCTTAAATTTCCATTGAATTAGAAGTTGTTATGCACATTCCTTCAAGCAATAGGATTATACTAATGTCACTGTCAAAAGCAAGCTTAATATTCATCTCAAAAAAGATTTTGTCAGCTTGTGGATTCTCTGGGTTTCTCTAGCGCAGACATGAATTCCAAAGAAACAGAATGTTCTAACACACATTTTCTTAAAATGACCATCATGCAGTAGTTTTTAATAAGAAAACTACTGTCAAATAAGTTGTAAAAGTATGTTGGATTTCTAATGTGTTTTTGTTCGCAATAATTGAACATATTTAGATATATATTGTTTAAATGTACTTTCCTCTGCGACAATCTAGACAATGCAATAATCCAATCAGTGTGAATATCGTTTTGGCAAGTCGCAACATTTCCTTTTACAAAACAACATATTACAGAAATATTTGATGTTTTCAAGTTGTCTGCCCACTGGTCACAACAGAATGTGAACCATGAGAAAAGAAAATCATTATGGTTTGTATCCAAACTGAACAACAGCTTCACATTGTAAATCATCACGTGTGGCAGACTGGCAGTACAAGGTAAGCTGACCAAGAAGCTTTGACCCTATACTTGACTGCGGCCTCAAGCCAAGAAAAGAGTCAACAAACCTTACAAGGTAATGGCCTAATGGAGCGATGTCCAAAGCAATAGGTGCCAAAGACGCTCTTTGCTTTCTCATCACCTGTAACAGGCTGTGAGATGCCGCTGTGTTGGTGTCTCCTCATCAAGTCACGCTATGTAGTGGAAGACATTGATAGGCCACAAAAGTCAATCCGAACAAATTCATGATTTTTGTACAATATTTCGGCTTTATTTAGCCATCCTCAGGTATGAAATGAAAATGTTAAAGGAAACAGAGAGTTACATGACAAAAAACATGAAAACTGTGGGAAACATAGACAATGGAAACAGTTACCTGAATAACACAAACTCCCACAGTTTTCATGTTGTTTGTTGTCTGTCATGTAACTAACTCTCTATTTCCTTTAACATTTTCATTTCATACCTGAGGAGGGCTAAATAAAGCCGAAATATTGTACAAATCGACGAAATGCAATTTGGTGTTGGTCAGGTGCAGCAGACAAATCTGCGTTGAGATGAATTGTAAGCGTGCTTTGACAAGAGATATCGTCAATCCTTCAGTGTCTGAAAGCATTTGCATAATCCTATTGTTTTGACTGAATGTATCATATCCCATTCTGTGAAATAGTGAAAAGAAGCCGGAAAAAGAGCTGTCATTTTCCCACAGATTTATGCTTGACTGGCATAATGTTCAGCCAAAAATTCTTAGCTCGATAAGGATGATAATTAGGGTAATGCTCTTTGACTCGGACACTCGTGAAAAGTAACCTTGAGTCGGACACTTTTAACAGCATCCAATTGACCAGTTGAGTGGACACCTGGGCAAACTGAATACCACAGGTGTTCAATTAACTCCTACTTAATCTGCCAGGCTGTATTAAATATTTTTACGATGTGTATTGCGAGTGATATTCGCCCTGAAAAATGGCTAATTTCACAGTTGTGCCACTGTTACTTTTTGAGACTTTTTGGAAATTACTCAATTTTGTTGAGGCTAGAATAGTTATTCAAAACTAGACTAGTATACTCTCTTAAAAAAAATGCATACATATGTATTTCTTGCCATTCTATCACCCTGTCTGGTTTTCATGGGTAAATTTAATCTTTCCTCTGCACAAACCAGCATTTTAAGATATTTGTTTGGGACACCTTGACTCGGACACTTCAATTTTTGAACGTTACTGGGATCTACCATTACATAACAAGGGGGATCAGCTGGGCCAACTGTTCCCGCCAAGTTGATGACGTCACGTCTCTTGAGATGAGGTTATTAATAGCCCAGTGATCTCAACGTCAGTGATCTCCAAGTCGTAGAGATCAATGGGTTAGCCACGTTAGCAGGGGCGTAGATCCTGCCACTGCATCTATCTATCTATCTATCTATCTATCTATCTATCTATCTATCTATCTATCTATCTATCTATCTATCCATCTATCTATCTATCTATCTATCTATCTATCTATCTATCTATCTATCTATCTATCTATCTATCTATCTATCTAATCTCGCTGTCTTTCTAATTAATCAACTATCCTATCTATCTATCACAAGGTCTCACAACGCATCATTTGCCTGCGGATGATACACAAATTATATTGTGCTTCAAGTGTTGATTGCCTGCTCATTACATCACCAGGGCTGCTGCTGGGGTAAGTCTCTGTGGCCGGCTTTTTGTATGGGAAAGGTCACTGTCCACACACCCTACCAGCCACCCCCCCCCCCCCTGAACAAAAGTCAATGACGAAGTGCCAGCTCATTTCAAAGAAATTTATAGGGCCTGTTATGAGGTCATTGGTACTTGTCATTCGTTGACTGTAACAATTCTGTGCAATTATGCCGAGCCCATGTTCAACAGAATTAGGCCTATCAATCTATCCATCTAGGCCAATCTGTCTTGCTCCATTTGTCCATCTATAGATCTATCCATAGAGCTATAAGGGGACTTATAGATCCATGATCAAATCAAATGGCCTTCTCTTGATCATGACTAATCAAACAGCGTCTATGTTCCCCACGTTGAATGTAGAGAAGATGATACTTCATCAGCTATTATGACTCACAGAGTGCCAAATTCTGTTTGAAGCAACACTAATTTTTTCAGCCTGTGAATTGCAAAACAAAACAGATTCCAAACATTTGGTTAGAACTGCATAACCACTAACAGTCATGCTATCCTGTATAAGAAATTCAATAACAGACCTTGACTCTTTGACCAATGACCTTATACTAAAAAGACTGATTTATGTTTGACTACGAAGTATAGATTTACAAGTAAGGGACAGTTAGATATAGATTTCTTGAGGTTTATTGCTAGATTGGCTTGTAAGTTACAATGTAACCACCTAGGAAATCAGAAAATGACACCTTGCAACAGATCTCATTCTCCTCTTTAAAATGAGACCAGAACGATTTCTGTGAAGCAAATATTCGTCCATTTATGCACCTGGGCGACCAAAGAGCACATTTTGGTCGCCCAGAAGCAAATTTGGTCGCCTGGGTTGAGCGGGCGAGTGTTTACTGACAACACTGTTGATTGATTGATGGATACATATAGGACAGCAACTTGCGATCAACCAACCAACCAACCAACCAACCTACCTACCTACCTACCTATCTTAGATCTATACTTTATAGATTGATTGATTGATTGATGGATAACTTGGACAGCAACTTGCACATCAACCAACCAACCAACCTGTCTATCTTATCTGTCTTATCTATCTTATCTTATCTTATCTATCCATATATCTCTATCTATATCTTATCTATCTGTATCTTATCTTATCTATCGAAATATCTTATCTATCTTCTTATCTTATCTTATCTATCTATCTGTCTATCTACCCAGTAGTGCGTCCAGAGTGGCAGGGATTGGCCCAAATAAAATAAAATTCAGGTATTTTCAGTAAATTTTCGAGGTAATCCTTCCCCACATCCGACATTTCATCTATCTATCTATCTATCTATCTATCTATCTATCTATCTATCTATCTATCTATCAGTGTTACAACGCATAAACCATAATGAACACTATTTTAATGAAAAATGCTGAGCAATCTTATACAGCAATCTTATACTGGTAAAAATTCTGATCATTCTGTCATCATTAATCGATCTCATGAAAGAAAGCTCTCAGACAGAAGTATGTCATTGAAAACCTGGTGTTCCTATGATACACAGAACTGTTTCCATGTTGGTTTAAGTTTTTTGGTTGAAAATCTTTAATTTTACCAAAAAATAATCAACCCTTTTTCACTTAAAATTTTTAATTGGCTCGGGGTCACCCAGTGCAAGATTTACTTTCAGCTCCATTTTGAAAGCCGCAAGAAATGACCACTATGTGGCAGCCTTTTTTTAGTTCTGAAAGCTGCCACTCGGTGTCACTGTGGTAGTTTAGGGAAGGGAGGCTCCTGAACAAGGGCCAGCCAGTGTGGTCTTCTGGGGAAACTTTTTTTGCCACTTAAGATTTTCCCCAGAAAGTTATACCTCCATACCCTGGCTAATCAAGAGGGGGGGGGTTGACATATCTGAATATTATATCTGCCTGTCCATCTATGCATGCTTTCAAAAAAAGTTATAATTTTAGCCTGGTCTTAGTCCTTAGCTCTGGTCGAGTCCTTATTAATAATTATTTAACCGTGTAGGCCTATCTGTGATTAGAGATCCTTTATGATTGTGAAGTGGAATTATAAAGACAAACACAAAAAAAGACTCCTTTTTAGTTCTTAGAGATTTCCTTCTTAATTGTGATTTGTAACAGGTCTGGCGACTTCATGATGTCTTCATCTTATGATATATCTACAGATAGGCCTATATAGATAGGGCTTTATTTATTTATTTATTGATATATATTTAAAATGGGTAGCACTTCAGCAAAGCTGTTTTTCAAGTGGCCCATATATACAATAACAACATAAAAGCAAATTATAGAAGAATTAAACAATAAAACAATAGAGAAGAAAAAGTATAAAAACGAATTAAAACAAATTTAAAAGTAAAATTACAATAAAAAGAACATCTTTTTTAACTTAAATTTAAAATCATTTAAATCATGTAAATCCTTTAAAACCGATGGTAAAGCATTCCATAAAATAGAACCTTGATATTTGAATGGTCAACCTTTTTGCAAGTATAGATAGATAGATAGATCTATGCATTAATTATAAGATGTTGAAATTTAAACAGTGTAGTTGGATTGGGGAGGCGGGTGCACTAAGCAAGTCTGGCTGGGGACTGCAAGGTTGGCCGGGCTGAGTGGGCTGACCAATACCCCTCCCCCCTCCTTCGTGGTTCGTTTTGGACCTCTGATTTCTGGCCCAAGGCTTCCTCATTTCTTACCTCAGACGTCTGAAACTTTTTATGTGAACTGAAAAATGGCCATTTAATACAATGACTTATTGCTATTGATTTATTTCATTCGGATCACCTGTAATAAATGATTGAAATTGCGATTTCATTAGGGCCGCTTCGCCAGGTGAAACAGAGCTCTGCAGAGCTCTGCTAAAGAGCTGCATTGCTTGGGCTGGATCACATGCTCTGCTTGACGTCACCAGTACAGTGACGTCATCACAATCAGTCATGCCTCATCTCCCACCACAAAAAATGGACTTTACCGGGACTTTTGGACGTTGTTCTCAGCCAACATTTTTGTTAAATTTTATGGAGATGGTTTTAGTGGTGCATCGTTATGGATATTGGCAGAATAACCCTGCTGATGTGTCAGGAGTGAAGGGAATAGTCCATTCTATTGATATATCACATTGCAAAGTGGCAGGTGAGTGACTTTTCTGCAAAATCAGTTGTTCAAGTGGGGCATGTCAAAGTGTCCGACTCAAGGAGTCCCCTGTCCGAGTCAAGGTGACACCCACCAATGGCCTATTATTGGGATTATATCCAGGTACAAGGCCAGATGAGCAGTCAAGTGTTTATGATCAGATAACTAGGAAGCCAAGACATCATTTGACACCTTGTTTGACTATTGATAGGTTGTCAATCAAACTCCAGGCCACTTTTAATAAATGTGCGATGTCAAAAGTGTCCGAGTCACGGAGCATTACCCTAAATATGTAGGAATTGATGCTTGTACAGTTGCCAATTCTCTGCACAGTGAAGATACGGAAGGTAAGGGGTACAAGTCGGGTTATTCAGAGAAGACTACAGGATGGACAGATTTCATTTGTCTTCCCGCTCCATGGAAAATCTCTGAAAATCCTTGGATTTAGGTTTACTCTAGATCGTGATACAAATGTGCATTAATGAGTGCTAATAACACATTAACACAATACATCTCAACCACAGCTACACCTACATGCACCTCATAAAAAATCAAACATTCAGTGAATTGGTTGATGGTATGTTACATTCTGCTAGTTGAAGGAAACCTTGTATGAATAAACCATTCTTATTTTTCAAGTGAAACCATCTTAATTGTTAATTGATTAACCCGGCTTTAAATCTCTAAAATCTAGTAATCTATGCTGATTATGTGGTTGATTTAACTTGTTGTTTGATTCTATGATGCAGGCAAAGAGAGAAGCCAGTTTGCCAATATCATGTCTTCGATATGGCACATGGTGGCTTGGCCATCTTACTTGATATCCCACCTAAGAGATCTCTTATATTCGATGATGTCTTGTGTGATCAAGCATCAGGATGCAGATTGCAGATGGGATCAGTGACATGTGAGCTTCAAGGACAGAACATCTCTGCTGAAGATGAGCAAATATGCCACAACACGCAAGTTATGGTGGTTCGTGTGGTTAACTCAAAGGTAAATTCCCAAAGTAAGCGTATAATGCCACACTTCTCCTATTGTCAATATCTTGAATGGTACAACTGGTTATGACTTCTGTTTTGGTTTGTTTTTCTGTCATCTTCAGCAACGTATAATTGAATTGTGCTATGTTGCAATGCTAAAATACCATTAGAAAAGGTACTTTCAGAATTACACCTGTGAATTGCTTCAAATGAGGTGAAGACTCCAATGAGACAAATTAATCACTGACTTGAAAGTAACCTGGACCTGCATTGACACCATTTCTGTCCTCTGCGAATCAGAAAATGCCTATCAATGTCCATGAATTCCACTGAATATTTTAATAAAGTAAATCACAAAAGTCAATCCGAACAAATTCATGATTTTTGTACAATATTTCCTCTTAGTTCCTTTAGCCTGGTTTGCTTGATATAAATGATAAATCCAATACAGAAACGGAAATTGCTCAGGTATTTTCCCACAAATATAGAGTTTATTTTCATTAAATTCCACTGCACAAGTGGCTGTTGCCGATGTACAGTATTTCATAATCTGAAAACTTTTATCACATATGAAAATAACCTCAAGATTTGGAACAGTGAGGAGTCAAAATGTTCTGAGGCCATTTGAATGGAACTGTAATAAGACAAAATATTGTTATTATAGTTGTAAGGCTGAGGAAGTATACCTGTTGTATTCCATTGTATAGAAAACATTAAGATTGCTGTGATTGCACAAAAAAATTTCTGTGGTAGTTTCTCTTCTTTGCCTGCAGGGCAATTGACAATTTGGTTGTCATGTCAAAAGTCTTTATTTTAAAGAGAAATGGACAATAATATGAAATATCTATGTCAAGACTTGATTGTGTAAAGCATGATTGCTTGATAATTCTATCATTTAATTTCTGACAATTACCTTCTGAGCAATTTCAGTGTCGCGCTGAACCCTAATGATGACACTGCTGTTAGTTTTAGGTTCATTGACAAACTGTCACAAATTCTAATTTTGTGAATAACAATTACAATCAATTTGTGTATGTATCTGCCAGTGGGAGTTTAATTTTCTTAAATGCTATTTTCCTGTCAACATTAAGCTCGCCAAAGCACAGCCACTAACCCTGGCATGACAATTAGAGAGATTGAAAAGGTCAGAACAAGGTTCAATTGAACCTTGTAAGAATATGACTGTCAAAGAAGAGTAAGACAACCAGGAATTAGGGGAGATGATTGCTTGTAGGCGTGATGAGTCACAGAAGCCAAAAGCACAATTATTTCTTCCACACAATAATTGGCTGTCGCAACTGCCTCAGTTCGGTCCCTGACATTACTTGGTGAATGCTTACTGTATCCATGGTTATAGATATAGAAGTCTATGTCTTGCTAATGCAGATCAATTTGCAGAAACCAGATTGCCAACCTAATATATATGTGTATGTATGTTATAAACATTATATGGGAAATTTTGGCATTGAGAGTGTCAATACCAATTTTTCGTATAATGTCTCCTTGGATTGACAAAATTGAATATTTTTGTATGTTCAAGTCTATTTATTGCATGGCACAAGTTCAGATATAGACAGTGATTGATTGATTGATAAATTAATTTGAAAAAGAGTTCAGGAGGCCAGAAAAGCACAACTGCTTATCTAACTGGCACCTTAGTGACATAATTTACAGTCACTTTCAGAATTTCAGTTTTTTTGTACTTGCTGTTGCTACTCAGTTAAGAAACACACAACAAAAATACTCTCCCTTGTTTTTCACCAGATTTGTTTTGGTGCTGTGTTCACTGCCTATTATAATGTTTGTGATAAAAAATGAGTTATGTAAACAGAAAACATAAGCCTGTGCCTTTCTCCTCTTTACTCTTCAAATATGTGCATATATCATGATATCTTAGTTGCTTTTCTTGTTATGACTAACATAATGCAAAATTTGTTTGGATTTTAAACCTCTTGAAGTTGTCATTGCTGTCTGGATTAAGGATAAATGATTAACGAAAAAATTAATAAATCTTTAAAGATGACAGCATTTCAAAGGCATCATAGGGAACAACAAGGTAACAGTAACAAAAAACACTGAATAATAAAAGGGTTAATCTTGAATGTTTTAAAACTCAGATTAGAATCAAAAGTGAATAATATGAATAGAAACTGAACTCCCCCAGAGCCTCAAATCCGACAAGATAGTTCCTCCCCTTCTGTAATTTCAGAGGAGTTCCCTGTGTCTATAATAAAAAAAAGGCATTCACTCGCAAGAAAGAACACAATCTTCATGAAAAAAGCCATTGCTGTTGATGAAAGTGAAAACAAATTAAAGGAGGTTTAAAGGGAGCTTTATTTCCAATTCAAGTTCAACAACCATTAGAAATCCCAATCAACTCAATTGGCCCATCAAATCCAAATAGGCGCTCATATTTCTTTTTAAAATGTAATTTATTTAAATGATCTCAAACACCATAATGTCGGAAAAGTTGTCAGCAATGTCATGCGTGGTGACACACTTTTCACAGAAGCATACATGCTGAATGCAGATGACAAAGTAAAAAATTTCGAAATATGAAGTAACTCTGATGTGCAGGTTTATACATGATGTATTCCAAAATAACGGAAATATGATAAGAACATTTCTTGAAAAAACATGATTGAACTTCTTTTGTATAAGATGCAGAAAAATGCTGGATTTTTACTTAAAATAATTGAACATATCAACTTTTAGTTCTTTCCTGTAAGATAATTAATTTAGACAATACAAGAATTCAGTCCCAGAGAGCTACTAAGCCAATCGCAAGATTAGCAGAGACTACAGTTGAAGGTTCATCAAAATTATTCCGGCTTTCCATGGAAATTTCACAAGCTGAATTTTGTTCGCTAAGTCATATGAGTAGCAGACAATACTTTGCCCAAACAATATGAGATAAATTTTGTGCATATCTTTTCAATAAATCAACTTGCTTGTTTTCTTAAACCAAAGACAATACCAAGTTGTTATGGACTTACTCTGTGAAACAAGAATGATTGAATGTCTGACCCATGGCCAATAAGAAGAATTATCTGGGAAATTTGCCACATGTCTTGCTGCATTTGTTTTGTGGTTCAATTATGAATAACTTCAAAACAAAGGGAATTTAACACAGATGAAGGATGACTGAATAAGTCTGGTTGATACTGCTCCATTATGTTTAATGCGGAAATTCATGTCCCTCAAATTAAACATTTTAAGCGCGTGATGCACTTGGTCAAAGGTTATGCCGTATCTGTTCATCTTCAGCAGTGACAGACGGTCCTTGCAGCCCACAGGTTGACGATCCCAAAAAAGACTTAATTGATTTTAAGAGATTTCTTGGATGGGATATCAAGTCAGAGGGGCAAGACTACCTTGTTTTATCATATTATAGATATAAGATTGGCAAATTAGCTTCTCTCATTGCCTAAATCACTGACAAGTGTGATCAACTGCATAAGCCACTGAGTTGGCAAGCTCGGAGAGAGATGAAAACATAAGAGTTGAAAATATGAGACACAGTAAAAGGACACAACAGATATAAGGAAGCTGCTGAAGGATTTCATCTAAGGAGTCTATAATTACATGTTCAGGCTTTTTACATGACTGTGGTTAACTTTGCCTTTAATTTTCAGGGCAGTAATTAATTGCATGTGAGGGAATACATTGTTGTTTTATTTTTCACTTGAAGCTTACTGCACTGACTAATATGCATTTGTATTCCAGTCTGGATCAAAGCTAAATCCATGGGTTCTTAGAGATTTTCAGTGTAGTTAGAAGACAAATGAAATCTGTCCATCCTGTAATGCTTTGTTTAGCACATTGTCTGGATTCTGCTTTCTCCGAATCTCCAGATCAACTCTGGAACTATGCAAAGGCGGCAAACTTATGCCCATAGGCGATCGTAGAAGACACCTATAAACATTCATGCCACATTATATGAAGCAAAATACTTTATGTCTGAATATTGGTGCCAGTAAACCGTACAATTCATATAATGAGAAAATGACAGCTCTTTTCCAAGGTTCTTTTTACGATTTTGTAAAGGATATGATTAATTCCTTAAAAACAATAGGATCATGCAAGTGTTTACAGACACTGAAGGATTGATGATATCATCACAATCATGGTCAAAATGAGCTTACGATCAATTTCAAAGTAGGTTTTGTGCATTCCCTTCTGAGCACAAAACCTTTTTGGAACGTATCCTTACCTGTTTCTTTGTTGTTGTTAGAATCAGACGTTTGACCAAACAGGCTTCACAAAGGCGGGTTAAGGGTAATTTTCTAATGTTGCACTCAAGATGACGTTGGTCACAATGTTGGTAAAATGTTGGCAGAAGGTTTGTTTTTAGAATCTTCTTCCAAATCAGCTTCAAGAATCATGAGAAATGCATTTGCGTATTTCTGAAGGAATAAACTTTTAGAAAGTATCGAAGGTCTGAAATGCTGTTGGTTTTGTCGAGTGTGGTTACTTACCATTGACCGAAGTTAAATTCAGATAAACAATAAAAAAAGGTAGAAATAGGAAATAATGTGTCGGGTGTAAATGAAATATGCAAAAATCAAGCAGGTTTGATAAAAATATTTCCCAGAGATGCAAAAGTTTTTAAATAAGAAAGCGGCTGTCAAATAAGATGCATAAATATATGGGTTTCTCATGAGTTTTCTAACACAAGAATTAAACATATTAATTTTGAAAATAATTTCCTCTGAGACAATCCAGACAATGCAATAATCCAATCTGCATGAAGATGATCTTTTTGGCAAATCGCCACATTTCCTTTTACAAAAGACAAAATCAAGCCATTGTAGAAATATTTTATGAAGTGGTCTGTCCTCCGGTCACAACTGAATGTGTGACCCATTAAATCAACATGGAGGATAATAAGCGTTAAAAACAAATCATCATGGGTTGTTTCTAAACTGAACAAAAAATTTAAACATGTCTGGTGGCGGGGTAAAGTACCCTGACCAAAATGCTTTGACCCTATAACTGTGGCCTCAAGCCAAGAAGAAAAGTCAACAAGGTAATGGCCTAATGGAGTGATGTCCAAAGCAATAGGTGCCAAAGATGCTCTTTGCTTCCTCATCACCTGTAACAGGCTGTGGGATGCCACTGTGTTGGTGTCTCCTCATCAAGTCACGCTATGCAGTGTTAGCCTTTGGTGGACATTTTCTGGTTCAACTTGGATTGCAAAGACATTCTTCAACTAAATTCAATTTTATTTTAATTACAAAAAAATTATGATTTACTGCAGAGGACGGATGAATGATTAAATTTAGCGTGCACCACTGCAGGTCCTTTTTACCTTGAAGCAAGGAATTCATATTTAGCATTTGGAGGCATGACTTCACTTCACAGTTGTAATTCTGAATTTACCTTTTCCAATAATATTTTAGCATTGCAACATAGCACAATTCAATGATACATTGCTAAAGATGACAGAAAAACTAACCAGAACATAAATCATAACCTTTTATACCATTCCAGATATTGACATTAGAAGAGTTGTGGCATTATACGCTTACTTCTGGAATACACCTTTGTGTTAACAACACCAACCACCATAACTTGTGTGTTATGGCATATTTGCTCATCTTCAGCAGAGATGTATGGTCCTTGACGCCCACAGGTCACTGATCCCAACTGCAATCTGCATCCTGATGCTTGATTAGACAAGACTTAATCAAATATATGAGATTTCTTGGGTGGGATGTCAAGTTAGATGGCCAAGCCTCCCTGTGCTATATCGAAGAAATAGGGTAGGCAAACTGGCTTCTCTCACTGCCTGCATCATAGAATCAGCCAACAAGTTAAATCAACCGCATAATCTATTTGGATGACTTGACTTTAGAGATTTAGAGCCGGGTGAATTAATTAAGAAATTTTCACTTGAAAAATAAGAGTGGTTTATTCATACAAGGCTTCCTTCCACCAGCAGAATATAACATACCATCAACCAATTCACTGAATGTTTAATTTTTTATGAGGCGCATGTAGGTGGAGCTGTGGTTGAGATGTATTGTATCACGGTCTAGAGTAAACCTAAATCCAAGGATTTTCAGAGATTTTCCATGGAGCGGGAAGACAAATGAAATCTGTCCAGTGTCCATCCTGTAGTCCATTGTTTAACACAACGTCTTTTCTGAATAACCCGACTTGTACCCCTTACCTTCTGTACAATTTCACAGAATGGGATATGATACATTCGCTCAAAACAATAGGATTATGCAAATGCTTTCAGACACTGAAGGATTGACGATATCTCTTGTCAAAGCAAGCTTACGATTCATCTCAACGCAGATTTGTCTGCTGCACCCGACCAACACCAAATTGCATTTCGTCGATTCGTATGAACCCTCTTAGTTCCTTTAGCCTGGTCTGCCAGATATAAATCTAATACAGAAATGGAAATTGCTCAGGTATTTTCTTTAAATTCCACTGCACCAGTGGCTGTTGCCGATGTACAGTATTTCATAATCTGAAAACTTGAAAGTAAACCTGATGTATTCCATAGTATAGAAAACATTAAGCATGTGGTAATTGCACAAAATACATCTGTGGTAGTTTCTCGTCTTTGCCTGCAGGCTAATTGACAATTAGGTTTGTCATTTCAGGAGTCTTTACTTCAAAGAGAAATGAACAATGATATGAAATATCTCTGTCAAGACTTGATGATGTAAGGCATGATTGCTTGATAATTGTGTCATTTAATTTCTGACAATTACCTACTGAGCAATTTCAGTGTCACGCTGAACCCTAGTGATGACATGTCTATTAGTTTCGGGTTTATTGACAAACTATCTCGAATTCTAATTTTGTGAACAACAATTACAACCAATTTGTGAATGTTCCTGCCTGTGGGAGTTTCATTTTCTTAAATGCTATTTCGCTGTCAACATTAAGCCATAGCACTGCCACAAACCTTGGCATGACAATTATAGAGATTGAAAAAGTCAGAACAATGCTCAATTAAATCTTGTAAGAATATGACTGTCAGAGAAGAGCGAGACAGCCAGGAATCACGTGAGATAGTTGCTTGTACGTGTGATAAGAAGTAAATACAGTCACAGAAGCCAAAGGCACAATTATTTCTTTCACACAATAATTGACTGTCGCACCTGCTACAGTTCGGTCCCTGACTTTACATGGCGAATGCTTACAGTATCGTGGTTATATAAGTCTATATCTTGTGAATTATGATCTATTTGCAGAAACCAGTTTGCCAACCTAATATTATATCTATATATGACAAATTTTGGATTAACAGTGCCAATGTATATCTTCCACATCTCCATGGGTTGACAAAATTTTTCATTTTTTATGTGCCAGTTTTGTTATTGCATGATACAAGTTCAGACAAATATAGTGAAAATAAGGGATAGTCAATTTGGAAGTTTACTTTGTTGTAATTCCTGGTTTTTATCAAAAGACAGGGTTTTACCATATTTTTGGGGGGCTAAGATCACTTCCTATTATGGTCACCTGGTCTTAGTAATCAAAATTTATCTGTTCTTCAAACAAAGCACTTAAAAGCCTGTGAATGTTTACTCTTGCAATTCTTCAAATAAATGTATGTATCATAATATATATTTGGCTGTCCTTCTTATAATTTACACAATACAAATTTTTGTTAAATTTTAAAACATTTTGAAGCTGTAATTGTTGTCTGAATTAAGGATTTTTGATTTACCGATGATACATATTTTAATGACAATAACATTTCAAGGCCATCATACGGAGCTACCACAAAGCAACATCAAATAAGTCTGGAAAAATGGATCACCTAATTTATCTTGAATGTTTTAAGACCCAGATATGAATAAAATGTTAATAATATAAATAGTAACTGAACTCTCCAGAAGCCTCAACTGTCACAAGAGAATTCCAAAAGGCTTTGACTCTATACTTGACTGAGGCCTCAAGCCAAGAAGAAGAGTCAACATGCCTTACAAGGTAATGGCCTAATGGAGTGATGTTCAAAGCAATAGGTGCCAAAGATGCTCTTTGCTTTCTCATCACCTGTAACTGGCTGTGAGATGACGCTATGTTGGTGTCTCAGCATCAAGTCACACTATGTAGTGGTACACTTTTTTAGAAATTTTCAGATTCACAGAGGACAGAAAAGGTGTCAATACAGGTTCAAGTTACTTTCAAGTCAATGATTAATTTGTTTCATTGGAGACTTCACCTCATTTGAAACAATTCACAGGTGTAATTCTGAAAGTACCTTTTCTAATGGTATTTTAGCATTGCAACATAGCACAAATCAATTATACGTTGCTGAAGATGGCAGAAAAACAAACCAAAACAGAAGTCATAACCAGTTGTACCATTCAAGATATTAACATTAGATGAAGTGTGACATTATATGCTTACTTTGGGAGTTAACCACACGAACCACCATAACTTGCGTGCTATGGCATATTTGCTCATCTTCAGCAGAGACGTGTGGTCCTTGAAGCTCACAGGTGACTGATCCAACTGCAATCTGCATCCTGATGCTTGATCACACAAGACATCATCGAATATAAGAGATCTCTTAGGTGGGATATCAAGTAAGATGGCCAGCCACCATGTGCCATATCGAAGACATGATATTGGCAAACTGGCTTCTCTCTGCCTGCATCATAAAATCAGCCTACAAGTTAAATCAACCACATAATCTACTTAGATTACTAGATTTTAGAGATTTAAAGCCGGGTTAATCAATTAACAATTAAGATTGAAAATAGGTATCCTTCAACTAGCAGAATGTAACATGCCACAAACCGGTTCACCGAATGCTCAACTTTTATAAGACCCATGTAGGTATAGCTGTAGTTAAGATGTATTGTGTTTTAGCACTCATTAATGCACATTTGTATTACAGTCTGGAGCAAACCTAAATCCAAGGATTTTCAGAGATTTTCAGTGGAGCAGGAAGACAAATGAAATCTGTCTATCCTGTAATCCTTTGTTTAACACAACGTCTGGCTGAATCAACTAACTTGTACCCCTCACCTTCAATATCTTTACTGCCTAGAGAATAGGTAACTGTGGCATCATCAATCCTCCAAGCACTGTCATATCTTTATCAAGCAACAAATTTATCTGGCAGAAAATTATGCCAGTCAAGCATAAACTCTATATTTGTGGGAAAATGACAGCTCTTTTCCTGGCTACTTTTCACAATTCCACAGAAAGGGATATGACACATCTTCTTAAAACAATACGATTACACAAATGTTTTCAGACACTGAAGGATTGATGATATCTCTTGTCAAAGCAAGTTTTCAATTCATCTCACAGCAGATTCGTCTCCTGCACCCAACAACAAATTGCATTATGCCGATTCTTATGAACCATCTTAGTTACTTTAGCTTTGTCTGCTTGATATAAATCCCATACAGAAACGGAAATTACTCTGGTATTTTCTTTAACTTCCACTGCACCAGTGGCTGTTGTCGATGCACAGTATTTTATAATCTGAAAACTTTTCTCACATATGAAAATAACCTCAACATTTGGAACAGTGAGGAGTCAAAATGTCTGAGGCCACTAGAGTGCAGTGTGACCAGATAATTTCAGTTGTAGAGCATAATTTATTATTTATAATCACTTTGTTCACTTGAAATTCTGTGTATCATGCTACAACAAGTTTCACTTTGTGACTAAATAAAGTACTTCTTATCTTATCTTATCTTATCTTATCTTTTATCTTATCTTATCTTATCTTATCTTATAGAAAGTAAACCTGTTGAATCCCATGACAGAGAAAATATTAAGAGTGTGGTGATTGCACAAAATACTTCAGTGGTTGTTTCTATTCTTTGCCTGCAGGACAATTGACAATTATATTTGTCATATCAGGAGTCTTTACTCCAAAGAGAAATGAACAATAAAATGAAATATATCTGTAAAGACTTGATTGTGTAAAGCATGATAGCTTGATAATTGTGTCATTTAATTTCAGACAATTACCTTCTGAGCAATTTCAGTGTCACACTGAACCCTAGTGATGACATGTCTATTAGTTTCGGGTTTATTGACAAACTGTCTCAAATTCTAATTTTGTAAATAACAATTACAGCAAATTTGTGAATGTTCCTGCCTGTGGGAGTTTCATTTTCTTAAATGATATTTCGCTGTCAACATTAAGCTGGCCATAGCACTGCCACAAACCTTGGCATGACAATTATAGAGATTGAAAAAGTCAGAACAAGGCTCAATTAAATCTTGTAAGAATATGACTGTCAGAGAAGAGCGAGACAGCCAGGAATCACGTGAGATAATTGCTTGTAGGTGTGATAAGAAGTAAATACAGTCACAGAAGCCAAAGGCACAATTATTTCTTTCACATAATAATTGGCTGTCACACCTGCCACAGTTCGGTCCCTGTCCTTACTTGGTGAATGCTTACCGTATCTGTGGTTATAGACATCTATATCTTGCGAATTCTGATCTATTTGCAGAAACCAGATTCCCAACCTAATATATATCTGTATATGAGAAATTTTGTCTTAACAGTGCCAATGTATATCTTCCACATCTCCTTGGGTTGACAAAATTTTTCATTTTTTATGTGCCAGTTTTGTTATTGCGTGATACAAGTTCAGACAAATATAGTGAAAATAAAGGATAGTCAATTTGGAAGTTTACTTTGTTGTAATTCCTTGTTTTTATCAAAAGACAGGGTTTTACCATATTTTTGGGGGGCTAAGCTCACTTCCTATTATGGTCACCTGGTCTTAGTAATCAAAATTTATCTGTTCTTCAAACAAAGCCCTTAAAAGCCTGTGAATTTTTACTCTTGCAATTCTTCAAATAAATGTATGCATCGTAATATATATTTGGCCGTCCTTCTTATAATTTACACAATACAAATTTTCGATAAATTTTAAAACATTTTGAAGCTGTAATTGTTGTCTGAATTAAGGATTTTTGATTTACCGATAATACATATTTTAATGACAATAACATTTCAGGGCCATCATACGGAACTACCACAAAGCAACATCAAATAAGTCTGGAAAAATGGATCACCTAATTTATCTTGAATGCTTTAAGACCCAGATATGAATAAAATGTTAATAATATAAATAGGAACTGAACTCTCCAGAAGTCTCAACTGTCACAAGAGAATTCCGAAAGGCTTTGACCCTATACTTGACTGCGGTCTCAAGCCAAGAAGAAGAGTCAACCTGGTAGCCGCTTAATGGAGTGATGTCCGAAGCAATAGGTGCCAAAGATGTTCTTTGCTTTCTCATCACCTGTAACTGGCTGTGGGATGCCGCTGTGTTGGTGTCTCAGCATCAAGTCACGCTATGTAGTGGTACACTTTTTTAGACATTTTCAGATTCACAGAGGATAGAAATGGTGTCACTGCAGGTCCGGGTTACTTTCAAGTCAGAGATTAATTTGTTTCATTGGAGACTTAACCTTATTTGAAGCAATTCACAGTTGTAATTCTGAAAGTACCTTTTCTAATGGTATTTTAGCATTGCAACATAGCACAATTCAATTATACATCGCTGAAGTTGACAGAAAAACAAACCAAAACAGAAGTCAACACCGGTTATACCATTCAAGATATTGACATTAGATGAAATGTGACATTATACGCTTACTTTGGGAATTTACCTTTGAGTTAACCACACTAACCACCATAACTTGCGTGTTATGGCATATTTGCTCATCTTCAGCAGAGATGTACTGTCCTTGAAGCCCACAGGTAACTGATCCCATCTGCAATATGCATTCTGGTGCTTGATCAAACAAGTCATCATCGGATATAAGAGATTTCAGGGATGGGATATCAAGTTAGATGGCCAGGCCTCCCTGTGCTATATCGAAGACATGATATTGGCAAACTGGTTTCTCTGCCAGCCTGCATCATAAAATCAGCCTACAAGTTAAATCAACCACGTTATCAACTTAGATGACTAGTTTTTATGATTTAAAACATAGCCAGGTTAATTAATTAACAACTAAGATTGAAAATAGGTATCCTTCAACTAGCAGAATACATGTATAACATGCAGCAAACCAATTCACTGAATGCACAACTTTTATAAGGCCCCTGAGTTTTAGCTGTAGTTGAGATGTATTGTAAAAAGGTAAGGTAAGGTAAAACTTTATTTAACGTCGGTGGTGACAATAAAACAATAAACACAAGCAATAAGCTTTTTACCGACAAGTTAAAATAACAGAACAAGGTGAATCGATGAAGTTATATACAGATGAAAATGATGAGTGAAATTAATTTACAGTTATGTTCTTACTTTGACATGTTACAGAATAAAATTATTCTTATCATGACGGTCAAGAATTACAGAGAATTTCTGAGACATAGTAAACATGATCCACATTCACATTGATTGAAATAGTTATTTCTCCTCAAGTCAGACTTGAATGATTCTATATCATCTGAACATTTCAAGTGAGAGGGCAGAATATTCCATAACGAGGGACCTTGATAACTAATCGACCTTTTACCATACTGAACTGTGTTAAAAGTGGGTTTGATGAGTTTGTCATTGTCCCGCATATTATATGGAGAAACTTTTTTCTCAAAAAATGAACTTTCTAAAGGTGGAGCTAGGCCGTGAAGTATTTTGAAAACAAACTCTACTAAGTTATTTTTACAGGTTACATGTAGCATCTTTTTACCCGTTTTTATGAGTAGGTCATTATATGTACTCTTATAGTAATTGCAAACAAGTCTTAATGCTCTTTCGTTAAGTTTCTCAATTTTTCTATCATGACCTGCAGTGTATGTCTGATAGGCAATTGAACAATAAACGAAATTTGAAGCTATGAATGCCTCATAAATCCTTAGTCGTCCTTCATAGTCAACATATTTACATAATCTTTGAAGAGCATTTATTTGCCTCGCAGCCTTTTCGCAGATTAGTGATAAATGATGATTGAAGTTTAACTTATTGTCTATATGTATGCCTAACAGTTTCACTACACTTTCTGATTTGATAGTGTTCACATTAACATTGAATTCAATTTCAGTATTGTTTCTGCTGAAGCATATTGCCTGAAACTTTGAAGGATTAGCCTTCATGTAATTTACTTGAAACCAAGTGATGGCTGTTTCAGCAGCTTTCTCAAGTGTGTCTTTTACCTTTAATTTATCCTTATGAGAATATGATAAAGTATTATCATCAGCATAGTTATATACATCACATGTTTTCTTGAGCTCAAACATGAAATCATTGATAAATATGTTAAATAGAAGAGGACCCATGATTGATCCCTGAGGAACACCTGTTTTTAGATTTAGCCATTCGCTTCTAATATTACCTAACTTTACAGCTTGCCTTCGGTTCTTTAGGTAGCTCATAATGAATGAGCAGGCTTCTAACGAGACACCATAGGCATGTAACTTTGCTATTAGAGTTGTGTTTCAGCATTCATTAATGCACATTTGTATTACAGTCCGGAGCCAACCTAAACCCCAGGATTTTTAGAGATTTTCGATGGAGCGGGAAGACAAATGAAATCTGTCTATCCTGTAATCCTTTGTTTAAAACAACGTCTGGCTGAATCACCCGACTTGTACCCCTCACCTTCAATATCTTTACTGCTCAGAGTATTGGTAACTGTGGCATCATCAATCCTCCAAGCACTGCCTTATCTTTATCAAGCAATGAATTTATCTGGCAGAGCATTATGCCAGTCAACCATAGACTTCATATTTGTGGGAAAACAACAGCTCTTTTCCCGGCTTCCTTTCATGATTACACAGAATAGGAAATGATACATTCTCTCAAAAAAATTGGATTACACAAATGCTTTCAGACACTGAAGGATTGATGATATCTCTTGTCAAAGCAAGCTTACAATTCATCTCAAAGCAGATTCGTCTCCTGCACCACCCAACTGCATTATGCTGATCCTTGTGAATCCTCTAAGTTACCTTTGTTACAGCTGGCAGCAAAAATATTCAACCCCATGATGTTTTCCCATTGAATTCAATAGTTGTAGAGTCCTGAAAAAATGAGTGCGGTGTATGAAATCATGAAGAAAGGCTGACTGACAACATTCCGCTGTTAAGCAAGCGCGGGAGCAAGAGAGGCTGCAGACTGATGAAATTCAAGATGAAAGGGGTACCGAATTTGGATCTAGGCCACTAGAACGGCTGCTTTTCAGGTCCCCACTGCTGCCTGTCAGGTCCGCCATCAGCGGAACTCAGCAGAACTGCACTGCAGGCTGCTAGAAATTCATGTATTTGTGTATGCGAAATAGAGCAGCTCTAGTGAAATGTGAACCCAATTTAGCTACGCTTTACCACAGATTTGGTATACATGTATGTTGTCTATTGATGCTATCATACTTCTGATGATTTGATTTTCTAAACCTGCTTACCATTGGCGTCTATGGGAAAGCTTCAAAGGGGTTGAATGATTTTGTGGCCAAGTGTACTTTAGCTTTGTCTGCTTGATATATCCAATATAGAAATGGAAATTTGGCATAATATGTTTTCTTTCACTTCCATTGTACCATTGGCTGTTGTTGATGTACAGTATTTCATGATTTAATAAGTTAGAATTTGAAAGAGAAAAAAAATGAAATCTCATTCATGATTTGATGATGTAAGGCGTTTTTGCTTGGTAATTGCATCATGTAATTTCTGACAATTATCTACTGGGCAATTTCAGTGTCTCACTGAACCTTAATGATGAAATGTCTTTTAGTTTTAGGCTTACTTGATGACAGACTGTCGCGAATTCTAATTTTGTGAATGACAATTACAACCAATTCATGTAAGTATCTGCCTGTGGGAGTTTCATTTTCTTAAATGCTATTTCCCTGCCAACATGTCTATTAAGCTGGCCATAGCACTGCCACAAACCCTGGCATGAAAATTACATGTAGAGAGATTAAAAAAGTCAGAACTAGGCCCAATTAAATCTTGTAAGAAAATTAGACTGTCAGAGAAGAGCAAGGCAGCCAGGAATTATGGGATTTAATTGCATGTAGGTGTGATGAGAAGTCAGTACAGTCACAGAAGGCAAAAGCACAATTATTTCTTTCGCACAATAATTGGCTGTCACAACTGCCGTTGTTAGGTTCCTGTCCTTACTTGGTGAATGCTTACCGTATCTGTGGTTATAGACATCTATATCTTGCGAATTCTGATCTATTTGCAGAAACCAGATTCCCAACCTAATATATATCTGTATATGAGAAATTTTGTCTTTACAGCGGCAAAATCTATCTTCCACATCTCCTTGACTAAATCAACCATTTTTGTATGTGCCAGTCTATTTATTGCATGGTACAATTTCAGACATAGATACTGAAAATAAGTGACAGTTACTTTTTCGATCTTAGTTTTTTGTTCTTGCAGTGACTACTAAATTAAGAAACACACAACTAAAGTACTCTCCCTCGTTTCTGACCAGTTTTGTTTTGGTGCTGAGTTCACTGCTTAATGTTGGTGATAAAAAAGAGTTATCTAAAGCCTGTGCTTTTCTGTTCTTGATTCTTAAAATATGTGCATATATCATTATATCTCAGTGGCTTTCGTATTATAAATTACATAATGCAAAAGTTGTTGGATTTAAATCCTTTTGAAGCTGTCATTGATATCTGAATTAAGGATAAGTTGTTTCCAAAATAATACATATATGTCTTTGAAAGATGATAGCATTCCAGAGCCATCATAGGGAACAACGACAAGGCAACATAAACAAACTCTGAATAATAAAAAGGGTTCATCTTGAATGCTTTAAAGCCCTGATTAGAATAATGTGAATAATATGAATAGAACTCTCCCAGAGCCTCAAATCTCACAAGAGAATTCCAGCAAATCCCTTCTATAATTACTGAGGAGTTACCTGTGTCTATAATAAAATAAAAAAAAGGCATCCACTAGCAAGAAAGAACACAATCTTCATGAAAAAAAAGCCATTTCTGTTGATGAAAGTGAAAACAATTTTAAAAAGTAGGTTTAAAGGAAGCTTTATTTCCAATTCAAGTTCAACAACCATTAGAAATCCCAATCAACTCAATTGGCCCATCAAATCCAAATAGGCGCTCATATTTCTTTTTAAAATGTAATTTATTTAAATGATCTCAAACACCATAATGTCGGAAAAGTTGTCAGCAATGTCATGCGTGGTGACACACTTTTCACAGAAGCATACATGCTGAATGCAGATGACAAAGTAAAAAATTTCGAAATATGAAGTAACTCTGATGTGCAGGTTTATAAATGACGTATTCCAAAATAAAGGAAATATGATTAGGACATTTCTTGAAAAAACATGATTGAACTTCTTTTGTATAAGATGCAGAAAAATGCTGGATTTTTACTTAAAATAATTGAACATATCAACTTTTAGTTCTTTCCTGTAAGATAATTAATTTAGACAATACAAGAATTCAGTCCCAGAGAGCTACTAAGCCAATCCCAAGATTAGCAGAGACTACAGTTGAAGGTTCATCAAAATTATTCCGGCTTTCCATGGAAATTTCACAAGCTGAATTTTGTTCGCTAAGTCATATGAGTAGCAGACAATACTTTGCCCAAACAATATGAGATAAATTTTGTGCATATCTTTTCAATAAATCAACTTGCTTGTTTTCTTAAACCAAAGACAATACCAAGTTGTTATGGACTTACTCTGTGAAACAAGAATGGTTGAATGTCTGACCCATGGCCAATAAGGAGAATTATCTGGGAAATTTGCCACATGTCTTGCTGCATTTGTTTTGTGGTTCAATTATGAATAACTTCAAAACAAAGGGAATTTAACACAGATGAAGGATGACTGAATAAGTCTGGTTGATACTGCTCCATTATGTTTAATGCGGAAATTCATGTCCCTCAAATTAAACATTTTAAGCGCGTGATGCACTTGGTCAAAGGTTATGCCGTATCTGTTCATCTTCAGCAGTGACAGACGGTCCTTGCAGCCCACAGGTTGACGATCCCAAAAAAGACTTAATTGATTTTAAGAGATTTCTTGGATGGGATATCAAGTCAGAGGGGCAAGACTACCTTGTTTTATCATATTATAGATATAAGATTGGCAAATTAGCTTCTCTCATTGCCTAAATCACTGACAAGTGTGATCAACTGCATAAGCCACTGAGTTGGCAAGCTCGGAGAGAGATGAAAACATAAGAGTTGAAAATATATCAATATGAGACACAGTAAAAGGACACAACAGATATAAGGAAGCTGCTGAAGGATTTCATCTAAGGAGTCTATAATTACATGTTCAGGCTTTTTACATGACTGTGGTTAACTTTGCCTTTAATTTTCAGGGCAGTAATTAATTGCATGTGAGGGAATACATTGTTGTTTTATTTTTCACTTGAAGCTTACTGCACTGACTAATATGCATTTGTATTCCAGTCTGGATCAAAGCTAAATCCTATGGGTTCTTAGAGATTTTCAGTGTAGTTGGAAGACAAATGAAATCTGTCCATCCTGTAATGCTTTGTTTAGCACATTGTCTGGACTCTGCTTTCTCCGAATCTCCAGATCAACTTTGGAACAACTCTTTCACCTTCAGAATTTTTACTATGCAAAGGCGGCAAACTTATGCCCACAGGCGATCGTAGAAGACACCTATAAACATTCATGCCACATTATATGTAGCAAAATACTTTATGTCTGAATATTGGTGCCAGTAAACCATACAATTCATATAATGAGAAAATGACAGCTCTTTTCCCATGTTATTTTTGCGGTTCTACTGAAAAGGATATGATTAATTCCTTAAAAACAATAGGATAAGGAAAATTTTTACAGACACTGAAGGATTGATGATATCATCACAATCATGGTCAAAATGAGCTTACGATCAATTTCAATGTAGGTTTTGTCCATTCCCTTCTGAGCACAAACCTATTTGGAACGTATCCTTACAAATATTTTTTTTGTTAGAATTGGACGCTTGACCAAACAGGCTTGACAAAGGTGAGTCAAAGGTAATTTTCTAATGTTGCACTCAAGATGTAAAACCGAAGGTTGGTCACAAGTTTGGTAAAATGTTGGCAGAAGGTTTGTTTGTAGAATCTTCTTCCAAATCAACTTCAAGAATCATGAGATATGCATTTGCGAATTTCAGAAGGAATAAACTTTTAGAAAACATGAATATATGGGTTTCTCATGAGTTTTCTCACACAAGAATAAAACATATTTTAAAAATTTGGAAAATAATTTCCTCTGAGACAATCCAGACAATGCAATAATCCAATCTGCATGAAGATGATCTTTTTGGCAAATCGCCACATTTCCTTTTACAAAAGACAAAATCAAGCCATTGTAGAAATATTCTATGAAGTGGTCTGTCCTCCGGTCACAACTGAATGTGTGACCCATTAAATCAACATGGAGGATAATAAGCGTTAAAAACAAATCATCATGGGTTGTTTCTAAACTGAACAAAAAATTTAAACATGTCTGGTGGCGGGGTAAAGTACCCTGACCAAAATGCTTTGACCCTATAACTGTGGCCTCAAGCCAAGAAGAAAAGTCAACAAGGTAATGGCCTAATGGAGTGATGTCCAAAGCAATAGGTGCCAAAGATGCTCTTTGCTTCCTCATCACCTGTAACAGGCTGTGGGATGCCACTGTGTTGGTGTCTCCTCATCAAGTCACGCTATGCAGTGTTAGCCTTTGGTGGACATTTTCTGGTTCAACTTGGATTGCAAAGACATTCTTCAACTAAATTCAATTTTATTTTAATTACAAAAAAATAATGATTTACTGCAGAGGACGGATGAATGATTAAATTTAGCGTGCACCACTGCAGGTCCTTTTTACCTTGAAGCAAGGAATTCATATTTAGCATTTGGAGGCATGACTTCACTTCACAGTTGTAATTCTGAATTTACCTTTTCCAATGATACATTGCTAAAGATGACAGAAAAACTAACCAGAACATAAATCATAACCTTTTATACCATTCCAGATATTGACATTAGAAGAGTTGTGGCATTATACGCTTACTTCTGGAATACACCTTTGTGTTAACAACACCAACCACCATTACTTGTGTGTTATGGCATATTTGCTCATCTTCAGCAGAGATGTATGGTCCTTGACGCCCACAGGTCACTGATCCCAACTGCAATCTGCATCCTGATGCTTGATTAGACAAGACTTAATCAAATATATGAGATTTCTTGGGTGGGATGTCAAGTTAGATGGCCAAGCCTCCCTGTGCTATATCGAAGAAATAGGGTAGGCAAACTGGCTTCTCTCACTGCCTGCATCATAGAATCAGCCAACAAGTTAAATCAACCGCATAATCTATTTGGATGACTTGACTTTAGAGATTTAGAGCCGGGTGAATTAATTAAGAAATTTTCACTTGAAAAATAAGAGTGGTTTATTCATACACAAGGCTTCCTTCCACCAGCAGAATATAACATACCATCAACCAATTCACTGAATGTTTAATTTTTTATGAGGCGCATGTAGGTGGAGCTGTGGTTGAGATGTATTGTATCACGGTCTAGAGTAAACCTAAATCCAAGGATTTTCAGAGATTTTCCATGGAGCGGGAAGACAAATGAAATCTGTCCAGTGTCCATCCTGTAGTCCATTGTTTAACACAACGTCTTTTCTGAATAACCCGACTTGTACCCCTTACCTTCTGTACAATTTCACAGAATGGGATATGATACATTCGCTCAAAACAATAGGATTATGCAAATGCTTTCAGACACTGAAGGATTGACGATATCTCTTGTCAAAGCAAGCTTACGATTCATCTCAACGCAGATTTGTCTGCTGCACCCGACCAACACCAAATTGCATTTCGTCGATTCGTATGAACCCTCTTAGTTCCTTTAGCCTGGTCTGCCAGATATAAATCTAATACAGAAATGGAAATTGCTCAGGTATTTTCTTTAAATTCCACTGCACCAGTGGCTGTTGCCGATGTACAGTATTTCATAATCTGAAAACTTGAAAGTAAACCTGATGTATTCCATAGTATAGAAAACATTAAGCATGTGGTAATTGCACAAAATACATCTGTGGTAGTTTCTCGTCTTTGCCTGCAGGCTAATTGACAATTAGGTTTGTCATTTCAGGAGTCTTTACTTCAAAGAGAAATGAACAATGATATGAAATATCTCTGTCAAGACTTGATGATGTAAGGCATGATTGCTTGATAATTGTGTCATTTAATTTCTGACAATTACCTACTGAGCAATTTCAGTGTCACGCTGAACCCTAGTGATGACATGTCTATTAGTTTCGGGTTTATTGACAAACTATCTCGAATTCTAATTTTGTGAACAACAATTACAACCAATTTGTGAATGTTCCTGCCTGTGGGAGTTTCATTTTCTTAAATGCTATTTCGCTGTCAACATTAAGCCATAGCACTGCCACAAACCTTGGCATGACAATTATAGAGATTGAAAAAGTCAGAACAATGCTCAATTAAATCTTGTAAGAATATGACTGTCAGAGAAGAGCGAGACAGCCAGGAATCACGTGAGATAGTTGCTTGTACGTGTGATAAGAAGTAAATACAGTCACAGAAGCCAAAGGCACAATTATTTCTTTCACACAATAATTGACTGTCGCACCTGCTACAGTTCGGTCCCTGACTTTACATGGCGAATGCTTACAGTATCGTGGTTATATAAGTCTATATCTTGTGAATTATGATCTATTTGCAGAAACCAGTTTGCCAACCTAATATTATATCTATATATGACAAATTTTGGATTAACAGTGCCAATGTATATCTTCCACATCTCCATGGGTTGACAAAATTTTTCATTTTTTATGTGCCAGTTTTGTTATTGCATGATACAAGTTCAGACAAATATAGTGAAAATAAGGGATAGTCAATTTGGAAGTTTACTTTGTTGTAATTCCTGGTTTTTATCAAAAGACAGGGTTTTACCATATTTTTGGGGGGCTAAGATCACTTCCTATTATGGTCACCTGGTCTTAGTAATCAAAATTTATCTGTTCTTCAAACAAAGCACTTAAAAGCCTGTGAATGTTTACTCTTGCAATTCTTCAAATAAATGTATGTATCATAATATATATTTGGCTGTCCTTCTTATAATTTACACAATACAAATTTTTGTTAAATTTTAAAACATTTTGAAGCTGTAATTGTTGTCTGAATTAAGGATTTTTGATTTACCGATGATACATATTTTAATGACAATAACATTTCAAGGCCATCATACGGAGCTACCACAAAGCAACATCAAATAAGTCTGGAAAAATGGATCACCTAATTTATCTTGAATGTTTTAAGACCCAGATATGAATAAAATGTTAATAATATAAATAGTAACTGAACTCTCCAGAAGCCTCAACTGTCACAAGAGAATTCCAAAAGGCTTTGACCCTATACTTGACTGCGGTCTCAAGCCAAGAAGAAGAGTCAACATGCCTTACAAGGTAACCGCCTAATGGAGTGATGTCCAAAGCAATAGGTGCCAAAGATGCTCTTTGCTTTCTCATCACCTGTAACTGGCTGTGAGATGCCGATGCCGCTGTGTTGGTGTCTCAGCATCAAGTCACGCTATGTAGTGGTAGACTTTAATAGACATTTTCTGATTCACAGAGGATAGAAATGGTGTCACTGCAGATCCTATCTACTTTCAAGTCAGAGATTAATTTGTTTCATTGGAGACTTCACCTCATTTGAAACAATTCACAGGTGTAATTCTGAAAGTACCTTTTCTAATGGTATTTTAGCATTGCAACATAGCACAAATCAATTATACGTTGCTGAAGATGGCAGAAAAACAAACCAAAACAGAAGTCATAACCAGTTGTACCATTCAAGATATTAACATTAGATGAAGTGTGACATTATATGCTTACTTTGGGAGTTAACCACACGAACCACCATAACTTGCGTGCTATGGCATATTTGCTCATCTTCAGCAGAGACGTGTGGTCCTTGAAGCTCACAGGTGACTGATCCAACTGCAATCTGCATCCTGATGCTTGATCACACAAGACATCATCGAATATAAGAGATCTCTTAGGTGGGATATCAAGTAAGATGGCCAGCCACCATGTGCCATATCGAAGACATGATATTGGCAAACTGGCTTCTCTCTGCCTGCATCATAAAATCAGCCTACAAGTTAAATCAACCACATAATCTACTTAGATTACTAGATTTTAGAGATTTAAAGCCGGGTTAATCAATTAACAATTAAGATTGAAAATAGGTATCCTTCAACTAGCAGAATGTAACATGCCACAAACCGGTTCACCGAATGCTCAACTTTTATAAGACCCATGTAGGTATAGCTGTAGTTAAGATGTATTGTGTTTTAGCACTCATTAATGCACATTTGTATTACAGTCTGGAGCAAACCTAAATCCAAGGATTTTCAGAGATTTTCAGTGGAGCAGGAAGACAAATGAAATCTGTCTATCCTGTAATCCTTTGTTTAACACAACGTCTGGCTGAATCAACTAACTTGTACCCCTCACCTTCAATATCTTTACTGCCTAGAGAATAGGTAACTGTGGCATCATCAATCCTCCAAGCACTGTCATATCTTTATCAAGCAACAAATTTATCTGGCAGAAAATTATGCCAGTCAAGCATAAACTCTATATTTGTGGGAAAATGACAGCTCTTTTCCTGGCTACTTTTCACAATTCCACAGAAAGGGATATGACACATCTTCTTAAAACAATACGATTACACAAATGTTTTCAGACACTGAAGGATTGATGATATCTCTTGTCAAAGCAAGTTTTCAATTCATCTCACAGCAGATTCGTCTCCTGCACCCAACAACAAATTGCATTATGCCGATTCTTATGAACCATCTTAGTTACTTTAGCTTTGTCTGCTTGATATAAATCCAATACAGAAACGGAAATTACTCTGGTATTTTCTTTAACTTCCACTGCACCAGTGGCTGTTGTCGATGCACAGTATTTTATAATCTGAAAACGTTTCTCACATGAAAATAACCGCCAAATTTGGAACAGTGAGGAGTCAAAATGTCTGAGGCCACTAGAGTGCAGTGTGACCAGATAATTTCAGTTGTAGAGCATAATTTATTATTTATAATCACTTTGTTCACTTGAAATTCTGTGTATCATGCTACAACAAGTTTCACTTTGTGACTAAATAAAGTACTTCTTATCTTATCTTATCTTATCTTATCTTATCTTATCTTATCTTATCTTATCTTATAGAAAGTAAACCTGTTGAATCCCATGACAGAGAAAATATTAAGAGTGTGGCGATTGCACTAAATTATTCTGTGGTTGTTTATCTTCTTTGCCTGCAGGACAATTGACAATTATATTTGTCATATCAGGAGTCTTTACTTCAAAGAGAAATGAACAATAAAATGAAATATCTCTGTCAAGACTTGATGATGTAAGGCATGATTGCTTGATAATTGTATCATTTAATTTCAGACAATTACCTTCTGAGCAATTTCAGTGTCACACTGAACCCTAGTGATGACATGTCTATTAGTTTCGGGTTTATTGACAAACTGTCTCAAATTCTAATTTTGTAAATAACAATTACAGCCAATTTGTGAATGTTCCTGCCTGTGGGAGTTTCATTTTCTTAAATGATATTTCGCTGTCAACATTAAGCTGGCCATAGCACTGCCACAAACCTTGGCATGACAATTATAGAGATTGAAAAAGTCAGAACAAGGCTCAATTAAATCTTGTAAGAATATGACTGTCAGAGAAGAGCGAGACAGCCAGGAATCACGGGAGATAATTGCTTGTAGGTGTGATAAGAAGTAAATACAGTCACAGAAGCCAAAGGCACAATTATTTCTTTCACACAATAATTGGCTGTCACACCTGCCACAGTTCGGTCCCTGTCCTTACTTGGTGAATGCTTACCGTATCTGTGGTTATAGACATCTATATCTTGCGAATTCTGATCTATTTGCAGAAACCAGATTCCCAACCTAATATATATCTGTATATGAGAAATTTTGGATTAACAGTGCCAATGTATATCTTCCACATCTCCTTGGGTTGACAAAATTTTTCATTTTTTATGTGCCAGTTTTGTTATTGCGTGATACAAGTTCAGACAAATATAGTGAAAATAAAGGATAGTCAATTTGGAAGTTTACTTTGTTGTAATTCCTTGTTTTTATCAAAAGACAGGGTTTTACCATATTTTTGGGGGGCTAAGCTCACTTCCTATTATGGTCACCTGGTCTTAGTAATCAAAATTTATCTGTTCTTCAAACAAAGCCCTTAAAAGCCTGTGAATTTTTACTCTTGCAATTCTTCAAATAAATGTATGCATCGTAATATATATTTGGCCGTCCTTCTTATAATTTACACAATACAAATTTTCGATAAATTTTAAAACATTTTGAAGCTGTAATTGTTGTCTGAATTAAGGATTTTTGATTTACCGATAATACATATTTTAATGACAATAACATTTCAGGGCCATCATACGGAACTACCACAAAGCAACATCAAATAAGTCTGGAAAAATGGATCACCTAATTTATCTTGAATGCTTTAAGACCCAGATATGAATAAAATGTTAATAATATAAATAGGAACTGAACTCTCCAGAAGTCTCAACTGTCACAAGAGAATTCCGAAAGGCTTTGACTCTATACTTGACTGAGGCCTCAAGCCAAGAAGAAGAGTCAACCTGGTAGCCGCTTAATGGAGTGATGTCCGAAGCAATAGGTGCCAAAGATGTTCTTTGCTTTCTCATCACCTGTAACTGGCTGTGGGATGCCGCTGTGTTGGTGACTCAGCATCAAGTCACGCTATGTAGTGGTACACCTTTTTTGACATTTTCAGATTCACAGAGGATAGAAATGGTGTCACTGCAGGTCCGGGTTACTTTCAAGTCAGAGATTAATTTGTTTCATTGGAGACTTAACCTTATTTGAAGCAATTCACAGGTGTAATTCTGAAAGTACCTTTTCTAATGGTATTTTAGCATTGCAACATAGCACAATTCAATTATACATCGCTGAAGTTGACAGAAAAACAAACCAAAACAGAAGTCAACACCGGTTATACCATTCAAGATATTGACATTAGATGAAATGTGACATTATACGCTTACTTTGGGAATTTATCTTTGAGTTAACCACACTAACCACCATAACTTGCGTGTTATGGCATATTTGCTCATCTTCAGCAGAGATGTACTGTCCTTGAAGCCCACAGGTAACTGATCCCATCTGCAATATGCATTCTGGTGCTTGATCAAACAAGTCATCATCGGATATAAGAGATTTCAGGGATGGGATATCAAGTTAGATGGCCAGGCCTCCCTGTGCTATATCGAAGACATGATATTGGCAAACTGGTTTCTCTGCCAGCCTGCATCATAAATCAGCCTACAAGTTAAATCAACCACGTTATCAACTTAGATGACTAGTTTTTATGATTTAAAACATAGCCAGGTTAATTAATTAACAACTAAGATTGAAAATAGGTATCCTTCAACTAGCAGAATACATGTATAACATGCAGCAAACCAATTCACTGAATGCACAACTTTTATAAGGCCCCTGAGTTTTAGCTGTAGTTGAGATGTATTGTAAAAAGGTAAGGTAAGGTAAAACTTTATTTAACGTCGGTGGTGACAATAAAACAATAAACACAAGCAATAAGCTTTTTACCGACAAGTTAAAATAACAGAACAAGGTGAATCGATGAAGTTATATACAGATGAAAATGATGAGTGAAATTAATTTACAGTTATGTTCTTACTTTGACATGTTACAGAATAAAATTATTCTTATCATGACGGTCAAGAATTACAGAGAATTTCTGAGACATAGTAAACATGATCCACATTCACATTGATTGAAATAGTTATTTCTCCTCAAGTCAGACTTGAATGATTCTATATCATCTGAACATTTCAAGTGAGAGGGCAGAATATTCCATAACGAGGGACCTTGATAACTAATCGACCTTTTACCATACTGAACTGTGTTAAAAGTGGGTTTGATGAGTTTGTCATTGTCCCGCATATTATATGGAGAAACTTTTTTCTCAAAAAATGAACTTTCTAAAGGTGGAGCTAGGCCGTGAAGTATTTTGAAAACAAACTCTACTAAGTTATTTTTACAGGTTACATGTAGCATCTTTTTACCCGTTTTTATGAGTAGGTCATTATATGTACTCTTATAGTAATTGCAAACAAGTCTTAATGCTCTTTCGTTAAGTTTCTCAATTTTTCTATCATGACCTGCAGTGTATGTCTGATAGGCAATTGAACAATAAACGAAATTTGAAGCTATGAATGCCTCATAAATCCTTAGTCGTCCTTCATAGTCAACATATTTACATAATCTTTGAAGAGCATTTATTTGCCTCGCAGCCTTTTCGCAGATTAGTGATAAATGATGATTGAAGTTTAACTTATTGTCTATATGTATGCCTAACAGTTTCACTACACTTTCTGATTTGATAGTGTTCACATTAACATTGAATTCAATTTCAGTATTGTTTCTGCTGAAGCATATTGCCTGAAACTTTGAAGGATTAGCCTTCATGTAATTTACTTGAAACCAAGTGATGGCTGTTTCAGCAGCTTTCTCAAGTGTGTCTTTTACCTTTAATTTATCCTTATGAGAATATGATAAAGTATTATCATCAGCATAGTTATATACATCACATGTTTTCTTGAGCTCAAACATGAAATCATTGATAAATATGTTAAATAGAAGAGGACCCATGATTGATCCCTGAGGAACACCTGTTTTTAGATTTAGCCATTCGCTTCTAATATTACCTAACTTTACAGCTTGCCTTCGGTTCTTTAGGTAGCTCATAATGAATGAGCAGGCTTCTAACGAGACACCATAGGCATGTAACTTTGCTATTAGAGTTGTGTTTCAGCATTCATTAATGCACATTTGTATTACAGTCCGGAGCCAACCTAAACCCCAGGATTTTTAGAGATTTTCGATGGAGCGGGAAGACAAATGAAATCTGTCTATCCTGTAATCCTTTGTTTAAAACAACGTCTGGCTGAATCACCCGACTTGTACCCCTCACCTTCAATATCTTTACTGCTCAGAGTATTGGTAACTGTGGCATCATCAATCCTCCAAGCACTGCCTTATCTTTATCAAGCAATGAATTTATCTGGCAGAGCATTATGCCAGTCAACCATAGACTTCATATTTGTGGGAAAACAACAGCTCTTTTCCCGGCTTCCTTTCATGATTACACAGAATAGGAAATGATACATTCTCTCAAAAAAATTGGATTACACAAATGCTTTCAGACACTGAAGGATTGATGATATCTCTTGTCAAAGCAAGCTTACAATTCATCTCAAAGCAGATTCGTCTCCTGCACCACCCAACTGCATTATGCTGATCCTTGTGAATCCTCTAAGTTACCTTTGTTACAGCTGGCAGCAAAAATATTCAACCCCATGATGTTTTCCCATTGAATTCAATAGTTGTAGAGTCCTGAAAAAATGAGTGCGGTGTATGAAATCATGAAGAAAGGCTGACTGACAACATTCCGCTGTTAAGCAAGCGCGGGAGCAAGAGAGGCTGCAGACTGATGAAATTCAAGATGAAAGGGGTACCGAATTTGGATCTAGGCCACTAGAACGGCTGCTTTTCAGGTCCCCACTGCTGCCTGTCAGGTCCGCCATCAGCGGAACTCAGCAGAACTGCACTGCAGGCTGCTAGAAATTCATGTATTTGTGTATGCGAAATAGAGCAGCTCTAGTGAAATGTGAACCCAATTTAGCTACGCTTTACCACAGATTTGGTATACATGTATGTTGTCTATTGATGCTATCATACTTCTGATGATTTGATTTTCTAAACCTGTTTACCATTGGCGTCTATGGGAAAGCTTCAAAGGGGTTGAATGATTTTGTGGCCAAGTGTACTTTAGCTTTGTCTGCTTGATATATCCAATATAGAAATGGAAATTTGGCATAATATGTTTTCTTTCACTTCCATTGTACCATTGGCTGTTGTTGATGTACAGTATTTCATGATTTAATAAGTTAGAATTTGAAAGAGAAAAAAAATGAAATCTCATTCATGATTTGATGATGTAAGGCGTTTTTGCTTGGTAATTGCATCATGTAATTTCTGACAATTATCTACTGGGCAATTTCAGTGTCTCACTGAACCTTAATGATGAAATGTCTTTTAGTTTTAGGCTTACTTGATGACAGAATGTCTCGAATTCTAATTTTGTGAATGACAATTACAACCAATTCATGTAAGTATCTGCCTGTGGGAGTTTCATTTTCTTAAATGCCATTTCCCTGCCAACATGTCTATTAAGCTGGCCATAGCACTGCCACAAACCCTGGCATGACAAATAGAGAGATTAAAAAAGTCAGAACTAGGCCCAATTAAATCTTGTAAGAAAATTAGACTGTCAGAGAAGAGCAAGGCAGCCAGGAATTATGGGATTTAATTGCATGTAGGTGTGATGAGAAGTCAGTACAGTCACAGAAGGCAAAAGCACAATTATTTCTTTCGCACAATAATTGGCTGTCACAACTGCCGTTGTTAGGTTCCTGTCCTTACTTGGTGAATGCTTACCGTATCTGTGGTTATAGACATCTATATCTTGCGAATTCTGATCTATTTGCAGAAACCAGATTCCCAACCTAATATATATCTATATATGAGAAATTCTGGCTTTTACAGTGCCAATATCTATCTTCCACATCTCCTTGACTAAATCAACCATTTTTGCATGTTCCAGTCTATTTATTGCATGGTACAATTTCAGACATAGATACTGAAAATAAGTGACAGTTACTTTTTCGATCTTAGTTTTTTGTTCTTGCAGTGACTACTAAATTAAGAAACACACAACTAAAGTACTCTCCCTCGTTTCTGACCAGTTTTGTTTTGGTGCTGAGTTCACTGCTTAATGTTGGTGATAAAAAAGAGTTATCTAAAGCCTGTGCTTTTCTGTTCTTGATTCTTAAAATATGTGCATATATCATTATATCTCAGTGGCTTTCGTATTATAAATTACATAATGCAAAAGTTGTTGGATTTAAATCCTTTTGAAGCTGTCATTGATATCTGAATTAAGGATAAGTTGTTTCCAAAATAATACATATATGTCTTTGAAAGATGATAGCATTCCAGAGCCATCATAGGGAACAACGACAAGGCAACATAAACAAACTCTGAATAATAAAAAGGGTTCATCTTGAATGCTTTAAAGCCCTGATTAGAATAATGTGAATAATATGAATAGAACTCTCCCAGAGCCTCAAATCTCACAAGAGAATTCCAGCAAATCCCTTCTATAATTACTGAGGAGTTACCTGTGTCTATAATAAAATAAAAAAAAGGCATCCACTAGCAAGAAAGAACACAATCTTCATGAAAAAAAAGCCATTTCTGTTGATGAAAGTGAAAACAATTTTAAAAAGTAGGTTTAAAGGAAGCTTTATTTCCAATTCAAGTTCAACAATCATTAGAAATCCCAATCAACTCAATTGGCCCATCAAATCCAAATAGGCGCTCATATTTCTTTTTAAAATGTAATTTATTTAAATGATCTCAAACACCATAATGTCGGAAAAGTTGTCAGCAATGTCATGCGTGGTGACACACTTTTCACAGAAGCATACATGCTGAATGCAGATGACAAAGTAAAAAATTTCGAAATATGAAGTAACTCTGATGTGCAGGTTTATAAATGACGTATTCCAAAATAAAGGAAATATGATTAGGACATTTCTTGAAAAAACATGATTGAACTTCTTTTGTATAAGATGCAGAAAAATGCTGGATTTTTACTTAAAATAATTGAACATATCAACTTTTAGTTCTTTCCTGTAAGATAATTAATTTAGACAATACAAGAATTCAGTCCCAGAGAGCTACTAAGCCAATCCCAAGATTAGCAGAGACTACAGTTGAAGGTTCATCAAAATTATTCCGGCTTTCCATGGAAATTTCACAAGCTGAATTTTGTTCGCTAAGTCATATGAGTAGCAGACAATACTTTGCCCAAACAATATGAGATAAATTTTGTGCATATCTTTTCAATAAATCAACTTGCTTGTTTTCTTAAACCAAAGACAATACCAAGTTGTTATGGACTTACTCTGTGAAACAAGAATGGTTGAATGTCTGACCCATGGCCAATAAGGAGAATTATCTGGGAAATTTGCCACATGTCTTGCTGCATTTGTTTTGTGGTTCAATTATGAATAACTTCAAAACAAAGGGAATTTAACACAGATGAAGGATGACTGAATAAGTCTGGTTGATACTGCTCCATTATGTTTAATGCGGAAATTCATGTCCCTCAAATTAAACATTTTAAGCGCGTGATGCACTTGGTCAAAGGTTATGCCGTATCTGTTCATCTTCAGCAGTGACAGACGGTCCTTGCAGCCCACAGGTTGACGATCCCAAAAAAGACTTAATTGATTTTAAGAGATTTCTTGGATGGGATATCAAGTCAGAGGGGCAAGACTACCTTGTTTTATCATATTATAGATATAAGATTGGCAAATTAGCTTCTCTCATTGCCTAAATCACTGACAAGTGTGATCAACTGCATAAGCCACTGAGTTGGCAAGCTCGGAGAGAGATGAAAACATAAGAGTTGAAAATATATCAATATGAGACACAGTAAAAGGACACAACAGATATAAGGAAGCTGCTGAAGGATTTCATCTAAGGAGTCTATAATTACATGTTCAGGCTTTTTACATGACTGTGGTTAACTTTGCCTTTAATTTTCAGGGCAGTAATTAATTGCATGTGAGGGAATACATTGTTGTTTTATTTTTCACTTGAAGCTTACTGCACTGACTAATATGCATTTGTATTCCAGTCTGGATCAAAGCTAAATCCTATGGGTTCTTAGAGATTTTCAGTGTAGTTGGAAGACAAATGAAATCTGTCCATCCTGTAATGCTTTGTTTAGCACATTGTCTGGACTCTGCTTTCTCCGAATCTCCAGATCAACTTTGGAACAACTCTTTCACCTTCAGAATTTTTACTATGCAAAGGCGGCAAACTTATGCCCACAGGCGATCGTAGAAGACACCTATAAACATTCATGCCACATTATATGTAGCAAAATACTTTATGTCTGAATATTGGTGCCAGTAAACCATACAATTCATATAATGAGAAAATGACAGCTCTTTTCCCATGTTATTTTTGCGGTTCTACTGAAAAGGATATGATTAATTCCTTAAAAACAATAGGATAAGGAAAATTTTTACAGACACTGAAGGATTGATGATATCATCACAATCATGGTCAAAATGAGCTTACGATCAATTTCAATGTAGGTTTTGTCCATTCCCTTCTGAGCACAAACCTATTTGGAACGTATCCTTACAAATATTTTTTTTGTTAGAATTGGACGCTTGACCAAACAGGCTTGACAAAGGTGAGTCAAAGGTAATTTTCTAATGTTGCACTCAAGATGTAAAACCGAAGGTTTGTCACAAGTTTGGTAAAATGTTGGCAGAAGGTTTGTTTGTAGAATCTTCTTCCAAATCAACTTCAAGAATCATGAGATATGCATTTGCGAATTTCAGAAGGAATAAACTTTTAGAAAACATGAATATATGGGTTTCTCATGAGTTTTCTCACACAAGAATAAAACATATTTTAAAAATTTGGAAAATAATTTCCTCTGAGACAATCCAGACAATGCAATAATCCAATCTGCATGAAGATGATCTTTTTGGCAAATCGCCACATTTCCTTTTACAAAAGACAAAATCAAGCCATTGTAGAAATATTCTATGAAGTGGTCTGTCCTCCGGTCACAACTGAATGTGTGACCCATTAAACCAACATGGAGGATAATAAGCATTAAAAACAAATCATCATGGGTTGTTTCTAAACTGAACAAAAAATTTAAACATGTCTGGTGGCTGGGTAAAGCTGACCAAAATGCTTTGACCCTATAACTGTGGCCTCAAGCCAAGAAGAAAAGTCAACAAGGTAATGGCCTAATGGAGTGATGTCCAAAGCAATAGGTGCCAAAGATGCTCTTTGCTTCCTCATCACCTGTAACAGGCTGTGGGATGCCACTGTGTTGGTGTCTCCTCATCAAGTCACGCTATGCTGAGTTAGCTGTTGATATGCATTTTCTGGTTCAACTTGGATTGCAAAGACATTCTTCAACTAAATTCAATTTTATTTTAATTACAAAAAAATTATGATTTACAGCAGAGGACGGATGAATGATTAAATTTAGCGTGCACCACTGCAGGTCCTTTTTACCTTGAAGCAAGGAATTCATATTTAGCATTTGGAGGCATGACTTCACTTCACAGTTGTAATTCTGAATTTACCTTTTCCAATAATATTTTAGCATTGCAACATAGCACAATTCAATGATACATTGCTAAAGATGACAGAAAAACTAACCAGAACATAAATCATAACCTTTTATACCATTCCAGATATTGACATTAGAAGAGGTGTGGCATTATACGCTTACTTCTGGAATACCCCTTTTTGTTAAAAAAAACCAACAACCATAACTTGTGTGTTATGGCATATTTGCTCATCTTCAGTAGAGATGTATGGTCCTTGACGCCCACAGGTCACTGATCCAACTGCAATCTGCATCCTGATGCTTGATCACACAAGACATCATCGAATATAAGAGATTTCTAGGAGAGATATCAAGTTAGATGGCCAGGCCTCCCTGTGCTATATCGAAGATATGATATTGGCAAACTGGCTTCTCTCTCTGCCTGCATCATAGAATCAACCAACAAGTTAAATCAACCACATAATCAGCATAGATGACTGGATTTAAGAGATTTAAATCCTGGTTGATTAAATAACAAATAAGATGGTTTCACTTGAAAAATAAGAATGGTTTATTCATACAAGGTTTCCTTCAACTAGCAGAATGTAACATGCCATCAAGTAATTCACTGAATGTTTAATTTTTTATAAGGCCCAGCCCATGTATAGCTGTAGTTAAGATGTATTGTGTTTTAGCACTCATTAATGCACATTTGTATTACAGTCTGGAGCAAACCTAAATCCAAGGATTTTCAGAGATTTTCAGAGGAGCACTGAGACATATGAGATCTGTTCATTCTGTAATCCTTTAACACAACATCTGGCCATTGCCGTGGCTGAATCACCAGACTTGTACCCCTCACTTCAATATCTTTACTGCGCAGAGTATTGGTCACAATGGAAGTATCAATCATCTAAAATCTGTCATATCTTTATCAAGCAAAGAATTCTTCCGGCAGAACATTATGTCAGTCAAGCATAGTACGGAATGTAACATGCTGCAAACCAATTCACTGAATGTTAAGGGACCGTTCAGAATTCATGAGTGGTGGGGGTTGGGAGTTTTGCTGGAACTTCCCTTCAAAAATTGATACCCCCCCTTGAGTTTCATGCGGATTTTTAGTATCCCACCCTTTGGTTTCACGCATATTTTTAGTACCCCCCCCCTCGGCATACAAAGCAATACACTCATATATAATGTTATACACGGCCACGCGTACAGATTCGCGTCATTTCGCGGAGTTTTGCGTGTAAAAAAGTCCAAATAAAATGAGTTTATGCGTGTTTTTCAACATTTTTTCTTTGTTAAAATTTCTTACCCCCTTGGAAGTGTTGTCAAAAATTAATACCCCCCTTGAAACTCATGTGAAAAGTTAGTACCCCCTCAGGCAAAACTCCCACCCCCCAGTCATAAATTCTGAACGGTCCCAAATTTTTCTTTAAAGGAACACATATAGCTGTTGTTGAGATGCACTGTTTTTTTTTTGCACTCATTTATGCACATTTCTATTATTGTCTTGAGTAGGCTTAAGTCCAAGGTGTCAGAGATTTTATCTTTACTGCTCAGAGTATTGGTAACTACAGAAGCATCAGTCCTCTAAAAACTGTTGTATCCTTATCAAGCAAAGAATTTATCTGGCAGAGCATTATGCCAGTCAACCATAGACTTCATATTTGTGGGAAAACAACAGCTCTTTTCCCGGCTTCCTTTCATGATTACACAGAATAGGAAATGATACATTCTCTTAAAACAAAGAGGATTACGCAAATGTTTTCAGACACCGAAGGATTGATGATACCTCTTGTCAAAGCAAGCTTTTCATTCATCTCAAAGCAGATTCATTTGCTGGACCTAACACTAAATAGCACTATGCCGATTTTTATGAATCATCTTAGTTACTTTAGCTTGGTCTGCTTGATAAAAATTCCATACAGAAACGGAAATTTCTCAGGTATTTCCTTTAACTTCTATTGTACCAGTGGCTGTTGATGATTTACAGTATTTCATAATCTGATAACTTTTATCACATGTGAAAATAACCGCCAAATTTGGAACAGTGAGGAGTCAAATATTCTGAGGCCATTTAAATGGAACTGCTATGTGATCCAAAATGGTTATTTTAGTTTTAGGGCATAGAAAGTAAACCTGTTGTATTCCATTGTATAGAAAACATTAAGAGTGTGGTGATTGCACAAAATACATCTGTGGTAGTTTCTCGTCTTTGCCTGCAGGCTAATTGACAATTAGGTTTGTCATTTCAGGAGTCTTTACTTCAAAGAGAAATGAACAATGATATGAAATATCTCTGTCAAGACTTGGTGATTTAAGGCTTGAATGCTTGATAATTAATTTCTTACCATTACCTACTGAGCACTTTCAGTGTTGTGCTAAACCCTAATTACGACATGTCTGTTAGTTTTAGGTCTATTGACAAACTGTCTCGAATTCTAATTTTGTGAATGACAATTAAATCTGAGTATGTATCTGCCAGTGGGAGTTTCATTTTCTTAAATGCCATTTCCCTGTCAACATGTCTATTAAGCTGGCCATTGCACAGCCACAAACCCTGGCATGACAATTAGAGAGATTGAAAAAGTCAGAACTAGGTCCAATTAAATCCTGTATGAAAATGAGACTGTCAGAGAAGAGCAAGACAGTGAGGAATTATGGGAGATATTTGCTTGTAGGTGTGATGAGATACAAGTACAGTCACAGAAGCCAAAGGCACAATTATTTCTTTCACACAATAATTGACTGTCGCACCTGTCAGAGTACGGTCCCTGGCCATACTTGGTGAATGCTTGCTGTATCTGTGGTTATAGAAGTCTATATCTTGCGAATTCTGATCTATTTGCAGAAGCCTAATATATATATGTATGAGAAATTTTGGCTTTTATAGAGCTAATATCTATCCTCCACATCTCCTTAAGTTGGCAAAATTGACCATTTTGGGATGTGCCAGTCTATTAATTGTGTGGTACAAGTTCAGAAAAAGACAGTGAAAATAGATGACAGTCACTTTTTCAACTCTGTTTCCATGCACGTCTAGATCTTCGTCAATTTCTACTGGCCCACACGCTTGACAAAAAGGTTTTATATGGTACCTTTAAGGGCTCTATACCCTGGTATAAATAAGGAACCCCTTTAAAATGTTCATTATTTGACTTAAAAAAGGGTTTAAACAGCAAACAGAAAAGACATTTAGATAATCCAACTGCACCGTACTGCCACAAAGGAACCCTTTTCTCCAGAGTTGGGAGCACAGGGTCCTATCACAGGGCCTTCCCACCAAGTATTGAACCTTTTCAATTCTATTGAACCCTAGATAATTTAGAACATTTTTTCGGCTGTGGGTTCTTTATATATACCGTAAAGAACTTTTTGCGTTAGGAGTGCAGCAGTAAAATATCTAAGTTTTGCATGAATTGTATAAGATAATATCTGAACCACATGGCATACAATAGTATATTATCTCGCATGAAGAGCTTGACACACAGAAATGAGAACTTTCCTTTTGCTCAATTAGTTTGGTAACAGTATGACAGTGTGACAAAGAAGCACAAGACAGCCAGGAAGTATGGGACGTAATTGGCTGCAGTTTGATGAGATAGAAGTACATAGTCACAGAAGTCATAAACACAATTATTTCTTTCATTGAATAATTGCCTGTCACACCTGCCACAGTTGATTCACTTTGTGCCACACAGCATCCATTATATATCATTTGTGTGGGAGGCACTACTAGAAATCACTACTGTCCTGCCTTTAATTTAGGTATGTACTTTAACAAGTTGGCCAATGAGAGTTCGGGGTTGGCATATCCATGTTGGTTGTGCATCAGAAATGCAAAATTCTGGACCTCCTGTAATTCCATTTTTTGATTTGGCTTTCACACCATGGGAACACGCTGTAAACTTTGAAATTTTGAGTCAGTTCAAATGATTGAGTGAAAATCTGATGCTTACCTGATTTGTTTTAGCTGACGTAGCTTGTTGCTTTGTATTATGATCATCTTTCTGTTGTGATAAGGAACCGTTCAGAATTCATGACTGGGGGGGGGGGGGGAGTGGGAGTTTTGGCTGAGGGGGAACTAACTCCTCACACGAGTTTCAAATGGGGTGTATTAATTTTGATTCATTGTGCCCCAATTCACTGTTCCCCGCATCGATACTCCTCACCTTAATCACCATATTTAACCAATTTGAACCATGTGTTCATGCATCACCTGTAAACCATTTCTATTCGATGTTCCCCTGACACATATTATGTTTCAAATAATTCAATATTTACTGATGATCTGCACTTTTAAGGAAATTGAAAATGCAAAAATTCCAGGTTTTCATGCTAAAAATTTCGTGCCATAGTGTCCAAATGGTTTATGTTTCATTAAATGTTTTACCAGATTCTGTTGAATGCCCATAAAATACATCAGAAAAATGAAAATATTTCGAAATATTTCTATTGAGCATCCTGAGAATTCTACTGATTCACTGTGTACTGCTATTCGCTGTGCCCCAGTTTCCCCTATATATATAATTTTATTTTTATTTTTATAAACTGTACTCTTCTGAAGCCTCATTGCACAAGACAAGAAAATCCTACAAAAACCCTGAGGGAATTTCTTAACAACTCCCAAGGAACTGCTGCCTGATGGAAGAAAGGAAACTTAATTAAAGAAGCAATATCTGCCAATAAAAGGGGAAACATGTAAAAAAGGTTTAGGAGAAGCTTTATTTCCAATTCAATTTCAAAAACAATCAGAATCCCTCTCCATGCAAATTCTCCTTTGTAAACGATGCACAAGAAGAATCACATTGACTCTTCTCTTCTAAATTCAGTCTTGAAAATGTATCTCAAAATGTGGCTGAAATCCACATTTAGTCGGCATTTCTATGGTAAGGTAGGTAGGTAGGTAGATGATATTTAATGTGGGTAACCAGACTAAGTCAGAGACTTATTTACAGCTGGGCCCATGGCACCTCCAATTAATGTCTGATGCGAACGACAATGCCGTGCAATGACATGATGGCCAGCCTGGGGATTGAACCCGGGTCCCTCACTTGTGAGGTGAGTGCTCTACTGACTGAGCTAACTGGGCTGACAAGGTGATTGTGCTCCATTAACAGAAATCTACAAGCCCAATTCATAATCTGAGTCTTCTATATCATTTATGATTTATCGAGAACAATATATTTAATCCAATAATTTTGAAAATTTCCTTCTCATTGCAGATACAAAGTGACCAAAGTTGAAGTAAGGAATAACATCATAAGACAGTATGGAAAGAAAGTCATGCAATAAACCATTCAATGTTCTATGAACTACTAATGGCATTGCCAATGTATATACGAGAAAACTAACTTTCTTGCAGACAAGCTTATGAAACACTGACAGGTGCAATGCATGTACCATTACAGTCATACTAATATCCCTAATACAAGTATTGGTTAAAAATGATTTTAAAAAAATCGATTGGGTTTGCAGCATTTTCAATAAGCATGGGTTTGCTGGGGCCACTTGCTGTGTTGCATTCTTGCTTCCTTTAATTGGTTTATTGCAGTTCAACTCATGTTATATGATTTTGAAAATTACAGTGACTTTGAAACCATTGAAATGTTAGTCCTAAACTGATGTCAACCTCTTGAATAATCAGAATCAGATTCATCCAATCAAAAGTAATTTTCTAGTATAAGTTAACATTGTGCAGGATATTAAAATGAGCAGTAGGCCGAAACAATGCAGCAAGTCTTGTAAACCCGCTCTACAGTACGGGTAGTGTGTGCACTAAATGGTGTGGTGGAAGGCCACCAAAGCAATAATATCATTTGGTCAGTGATTTTGACTAAATGTGAACCACATACACCACTTAAACTAGCAGGTCATGCCATATTTGCTCATCTTCAGCAGAGATAGATGGTCATTGAAGCCCACAGGTCACTGATCCCTACTACAATCTGCGGCCAAATGCATGATCAAACAAGACTGCATCGAATATATGAGATTTCTTGGGTGGTATATCAAATTAGTAGGCCAAGCCTCGGTGTTCTATGATATCAAAGATATGAGATTGGCAAACTGGCTTCTATCACTGCCCAAATCCTTGAATCAGCTAACAAGTTAAATCAGCCACATAATCTACTTAATTTACAAGTTTTAAAAGAGGGGCAGGAAACACAGGAGAATTGAAGAAAAGGGGAATGAGGTCAATAAGCCACTAAAATAATGAAGAGGCAACTGAAGATGGATGGATGATTGGGGCTTTACATCCTGTATTTATGCACTTAGTAGGCTAACTAGGACAGGAGGAGGAAACGGCAATGAGACGAATGATGATTGAAACTGCCATCCAACTTATGCCTGGGTGACCCAGTAAGAGCTGGATTCGAACTCTGAACCTAGCGATTGGCAGTCCAGCAAGCTATCATAGACCAACCCTGGACAGCTGAAGATAGATAGATAGATAGATATGGTAAGTGCAGCCCTCTAAGCATCCTTGGGTCTCACGAGGGTTGATTGATGAGATGGGAGAGAGTACAAAAGTCCTCAACATGTCACACATTTAATTCATTTGAGGGATCTTTTACTTGCCCCAGCATAGATAATTGATACAAGATGATATTATCCTATAGAGTATATTACATGTTGATGCTTCATTCATGAGTATAATTCACTAAGTTTTTAAAAAATTTCAATGCAGGGGCTACGTGTGAAGGAATGTGATTTTTTTTTTTCTAAAAGATAAAATCAAGACATTGTAGAAATATTTAATGAAGTGGTCTGTCCTGTGGTCACAACTGAATATCTGACCCACTAAACCAACATGGAGGATATTAAACGTTTTAAAAAACAAATCATCATGGGATGTTTCTAAACTGAAAAAAAAATTAAACATTACTGGTGGCAGTACAAGGTACGCTGACCAAAAGCTTTGACTCTATACTTGACTGCGGCCTCAAGCCAAGAAGAAGAGTCAACAAGCCTTACAAGGTAATGGCCTAATGGAGTGATGTCCAAAGCAATAGGTGCCAAAGATGCTCTTTGCTTCCTCATCACCTGTAACAGGCTGTGGGATGCCGCTGTGTTGGTGTCTCCTCATCAAGTCACGCTATGCAGTGTTAGCCTTTGATGGACATTTTCTGGTTCAACTTGGATTGCAAAGACACTTTTCAATTAAATTAAATTTTATTTGAAATAAAAAATAATAATGATTTACAGCAGGGAATAGAAGAATGATTAAATTTAACATCACTGCATGTCCTTTTTACCTTGAAGTCAGGAATTAATACCATTTGTCATTTGGAGACATGACCTCACTTTAAATTTGTAATTCTGAATTTACCATTTCCAATGGTATTTTAGCATTACAACATTGCACAATTCAGTTATACATTCCTGAAGATGACAGAAAAACAAACCAAAACAGAAGTCATAACTGGTTGTACCATTCCAGATATGGACATTAGAAGAAGTGTGGCATTACACACTTACTTCGGGAACATACCTTTATATTAACAGCACAAACCACCATAACCTGTGTGTTATGCCATATTTGCTCATCTTCAGCAGAGATGTATGGTCCTTGAAGCCCACAGGTCACTGATCCCAACTGCAATCTGCATTCTGGTGCTTGATCAAACAAGTCATCATCGGATATAAGAAATTTCAGGGTTGGGATATCAAGTTAGATGGCCAAGCCTCCCTGTGCTATATCGAAGAAATAGGGTAGGCAAACTGGCTTCGTTCACTGCCTGCATCATAGAATCAGCCAATAAGTTAAATCGACCTCATAATCTATTTAAATGACTTGATTTTAGAGATTTAGAGCCAGGTGAATTAATTAAGAATTAAGATATTTTCAAATAAGAATGGTTTATTCATACACAAGGCCTCCTTCCACCAGCAGAATATAACATACCATCAACCAATTCACTGAGTGTTTAATTTTTTATGAGGCGCATGTAGGTGTAGCTGTGGTTGAGATGTATTGTATCACGGTCTAGAGTAAACCTAAATCCAAGGATTTTCAGAGATTTTCCATGGATCGGGAAGTCAAATGAAATCTGTCCATCCTGTAGTCCATTGTTTAACACAACATCTTCTCTGAATAACCCGACTTGTACCCCTTACCTTCTGTATCTTCACTGTGCAGAGAATTGGCAACTGTACAAGCATCAATCCTACATATCCTTATCAAGCTAAGAATTTTTCTGGCTGAACATTATGCCAGTCAAGCATAAACTCTATATTTGTGGGAAAATGACAGCTCTTTTTCCGGCTTCTTTTCACAATTTCACAGAATGGGATATGATACATTCACTCAAAACAATAGGATTATGCAAATGCTTTCAGACACTGAAGGATTGATGATATCTCTTGTCAAAGCAAGCTTACGATTCATCTCAACGCAGATTTGTCTGCTGCACCCAACACCAAATCGCATTTTGCCAATTCGTATAAACCCTCTTAGTTACTTTAGCTTGGTCTGCTTGATATAAATCCCATACAGAAATGGAACTTCCTTAGGTATTTTCATTAACTTCCACTGCACAAGTGGCTGTTGCCGATGTACAGTATTTCATAATCTGAAAACTTTTCTCACATATGAAAATAACCTCAAAATTTGGAACAGTGAGGACTAAAAATGTCTGAGGCCACTTGAATGAAACTGCAGTGTGACCAGATAATTTCAGTTGTAGAGCATAGAAAGTAAACCTGTTGAATCCCATGACAGAGAAAACATTAAGAGTGTGGTGATTGCACAAAATTCTTCTGTGGTAGTTTCTCATCTTTGCCTGCAGGGTAATTGACAATAAGACTTGTCATATCAGGAAGTTTTTTTAACTTTAAAGAGAAATGAACAATACAATGAAAGACTTGGTAATGTAAGGCATGATTGCTTGATAATTGTATCATTTAATTATTGACAATTACCTACTGAGCAATTTCATTGTCACGCTGAATCTTAATGATGACACGGCTGCTAGTTTTAGGTCTATTGACAAACTGTCTCGAATTCTAATTTTGTGAATGACAATTACAACCAATTTGTCAAAATCTGCCAGTGGGAGTTTCATTTTCTTAAATGCTATTTCCCTGTCAACATGTCTATTAAGATGGCCATAGCACTGCCACAAACCCTGGCATGAAAATTAGAGATTGAAAAAGTCAGAACTAGGCCCAATTAAATCCTGTAAGAAAATGAGACTGTCAGAGAAGAGCAAGACAGCCAGGAATTACGGGAGATAATTGCTTGTAGGTGTGATGAGAAGTCAGTACAGTCACAGAAGCCAAAAGCACAATTATTTCTTTCACACAATAATTGGCTGTCGCACCTGCCACAGTTCGGTCCCTGTCCTTACTTGGTGAATGCTTACTGTATGCATGGTTATAGAAGTCTATATCTTGCAAATTCGCTATTTGCAGAAACCAGATTCCCAACCTTATCTATATTTATATATCGTCTATCTCATGGAAGACTCAGTCATAAGAAATTTTGCAATTTTCAGCAATCCTGAAATTCTAAAAACTAAACAAATCAGCAGATAACTTCTGTTTCCTGGCACTGATTGTATTGAAAGTTATGTCATTGTGTTCGGCTTGGTGTTGTGATCGTGCAGAAACATAAATGATGTTTAAAAAATGTAGAATTTATTTAATAAAGTAATTTTGACTGATTATTCCAGCAAGCTGCAAGACAGTGGCTTCATTATTTTAATTTCCATACTAGGTCAAAGTGGTTTGACTGAAGCCGACACTGTGAATCTGCCATAAGTCCAGCGGAAGATTCAGTTAAAGCTATGTTATGACTGAGTCTTCTATTGGAAAATGGAGGATGACTGAGCCAAAACATAGCTTTGACTGAGTCTTCCACTAGACTTGTGGCAGATTCATAGTGTCGGCTTCAGTCAAACCACTTAGTGATGCAGACCGGACCGCCTTGGACCGGTCCGGTCCGCGGTCCAGCCCTGGACCGCCAAAATACCGGACCACCTACAAAAAACCGGTCTAGTGCTGGACCGGACCAGTAAAGTGCCGGTCCGGACCGGTCCAGTGTTTTTTCATGTCATAAAGAGTATCACATGAATTTTGTCATATCTAAAAATGAAATTTATGTCATATATATTGTTTAAACCCTGATTTTTATCATAATTATCGAAATGCCGATGGACCGCATCTGGACCGGTCCAGTAACAAAATCGGACCACCTCACCCTGGACCAGACCAGGACCGGACCACTTTTGCAAATACCGGACCACCCTCTAAAAGGTGGTCCGGTCTGCATCACTAAAACCACTTTGACCTTTTCAGCTTGAAAAACACACCACTTTTTGGAGGGAATAATTCAACGGAAGACTCAGTCAAAGCAGGTCTAACTGTTTTTTACCTCATAAGTTCCCATTGTGCAACTCAGATTCTGTTGTGGAAGACTCAGTCAAACCACCGAAACCTAGTTTTACATAAGACTAACCTTCCTATCTTTTTAAATGATGCATAAGCATAAAAGGCTAAATCAGTTTGTATGTTGATATGACTGATTGTCGTCTTGCATTGTATCATGGAAGACTAGGTCAAATCAATTGAGTTGAGTGAAATGAGCCATGAAAGATGTCAGTTTTCCATGGAGAAGTGCAATAAAACAGGGTAAAAATGTCCCAAAATACCGAGAGTTTGAAGGAGTGGTGTGTGGTAATAAATAGTCCCATTGGGCTTATTTTTTGTGCCATTTGGTGCTAGAGATCCTCTAGTTTATTTTTCTGAAATATTTCAAAATTCAGTCAAATTGATTTGACTGAGTCTTCCTTGAGACAGACGATATGTGAGAAATTATTACCAATGCCAATATCTGTCTTCCACATCTCCTTGAGTTGACAAAATTAACCATTTTTGTATGTGCCAGTTTATTTATTGCATGGTACAATTTCAGACATAGATACTGAAAATAAGTGACTGTTACTTTTTGAATTTTAGTTTTGTGTACTTGCTGTCACTGCCCGATTACGAAACACACTTACTAACAACTACTCTCCCTCGTTTTTCACCTGTTTTTTTTGGTGCTGAGTTCACTGCAAATTGTAACGTTAGTGATTAAAAATATATTATATAAACACAACACTGAAAAGCCTGTGCTTTTCTCCTCTTGCGATTCTTCAGATATGTGCATATATCTTTATATCTTATTGGCTCTTTGTGTTGTGAATTACACAATGCAAAATTTGTTGGGATTTAAATCGTTTTGAAGCTGTCATTGATATCTGAATTAAGGATAAGTTGTTTCCAAAATAATACATATATGTCTTTGAAAGATGATAGCATTCCAGAGCCATCATAGGGAACAACGACAAGGCAACATAAACAAACTCTGAATAATAAAAAGGGTTCATCTTGAATGCTTTAAAGCCCTGATTAGAATAATATTTGAACAATATGAATAGAAACTGAACTCTCCCAGATCCTTAAATCTCACAAGAGAGTTCCTACATACCCCTTCTATAATTTCAGGAGTTCTCTATGGCCATACAAAAAAAAAGGAAGCCACTCGGCAGAAAGAACACAATACATATTCTTTAAAAAGCCATTTCTGTGGATTAAAGAGACAAATTAAAGGAGGTTTAAAGGGAGCTTTATTTCCGATTCAACCTCAACAACCACTAGAAATCCCAATCAATTCCAATGGCCCATCAAGATCCAAAAAGGTGCCCAAATTTCTTAAAAAAATTAATTTATTTAAAACACGGAAGTGTCATGCAATGTCAGCAAAAAAAGCTGTCAGCTATGTAATGTTTTCACAGAAACAAGCTAAATGCAGATGACAAAGTCAAAAAGGTCGAATTATGAATAATAATCTGCAGGTTTATAAATGATTTATTCCAAAATCAAGGAAATATGATAGAAACATTCCGTGGAAAAACAGGATTTAAATGCTCTTGTTGCTTTAAGATGCAGAAATATGCTGGACTTCATTTTGCCTTTTTTAGAGAAATATTACCTTAATTGTTAACACTTCACATTGTTATTCTGAAATCCAATGATTATTTAACATTAATACTTCGCACCTGTATGGATAGTGTGGTAAAGACGCCAGAACAACCTGCAGGAACAGACATTATGATTTTTTTAACGTTTTAAAAGTATTAAACGCATGGTCCATAGTAACCCGAAGGTTACAAACTGAACATACTATGATAAATGTTCGTTGAAGCCCACAGGTCGGTGATCGGAAGTGCAATCAGCAACGAGATGCATGATCAAACAAGTCTGCATCGAATGTAGGAGATTCGTGGGTGGGATATCAAGTTAGATGGCCAAGCCTCTGTGTCCTATGATATTGCAGATATATAAGATTGGCAAACTTGCTTCTATCACTGCCTAAAACATTCAGTCATAACAAGTTAAATGAGGCACAGAATCTACTGAGTTGGCAAGTTCGGAGGGAGAGTGATGAAGCACAAGGGAGTTGGAAATATGAATATGAGAAATGGGGAATAAGGACAGAAGAAATATATAAAGAAGCAGCTGGAGGATGTTGTCTATGGAGTCTATTATATATGTTGATGCTTTATGACCATAGTAACTCTTCACTTTGTCTTTAATTTTCAAAGCAGACATTACATGAGATGGAAAGCAATATTGTTTTTTTTTTCTCTTGAAGTTTATTGCAAGCAACAATGCACATTTGTATGAATTCAGGGGCGTAATTTTCACGGCAAACGTGGGAGGGACACGTGGTGACACGGTCAGAATCGGGCCGTCAAATTGCCCGTAAACGAAGTCAATCAGGCTTTTTCACATTCATGAATTTTAAAGTTTTGTATGGCTTGGTAACCTGCCTTAGAAGAGAGGTGGGACATGTCTTTAAGAACTACTCCCTATCAAATTGAACCCAAGGGCCATTGCTACTTTTTTTATTTTCAGACAAAAGTGGGTCAAAAATGTGGGGGGGGGACATGTCCCCCCTTCCCCCACCAAATTACGCCCATGTTTGTATTGTGGTCTGGAGCAAAGGTAAACCCAGTGGATTCTTGGAGATTTTCGGTTGGGTTGGAAGACAAATGGAATCTGTTCATTATGTAATCCTTTTCTTAGCACATTGTCTGGCCACTGCCTTTGCTGAATCTCTAGTTGAACCCCTTTGCCTTCAGCATTTTTACTTCAGAAATGGAGCACATACCCGGGGCATAGGTGATGTTTAAGAAACCTATAAAAAACCTGTAAACAATGGTAAAGATTTTTTTCTCTGAAACTTATACCAGTTAAGCATAAAATCCATATTTTGTGGGGGGGGGGGATGATAGCTCAATCCACAGTTTCTTTTCAGGGTCCCACTGAATAGGATGTGACACATTCCTTCAAAACAAAGGATTATACAAATATTTGCAGACACTGAAAGATTGATGATATCAATGTCAAAGCAAGCTTAGGATTCCTCTCAAAAGTAGCCGGATTGCAATGTAAAATCTCATTATGCAGATTCATATGGATTGTCTTGGTTCCTCTAACTTTGCTATAAATTCTTTAGAAGGAGAAGATATTTAGTTCAAATGATAAGTTGCTGTTGTCATTATTTTTTCACCAAGAATAAGAACCAACACTTTCAGACGGGAGAGGAGTCAACATTTTTTTTATATAAGGCAAGATTGCTTTGTAATTGCGTCATGTAATTTCCAACAATTATCTATTGATCAGCAATTTTAGAGTCACGCTGAAATCTAATGATGATAGATCAGTAAGTTTTGTTTTATTGATCATGTTAAACTGTCTCAAATCCTAATTTTCATCGAACAATACCAATTACAGCCAAATTGACTATGTTCCTGAAATACTGGGTTTTAATTATAAGCTATTTCCCTGTCAGCATTGATTATAGCTTACCAAAGCACAGCCACAGACCCTAAGCTTGACTGTGACAAAGATTCACAAAATCAGAAAGGAACCCAATTGTATCTAGTAAGAATATGACAGAATGACACAGAAATACAAGACAGCCGCAAAGTATGGGAGATAACTGTCTGCCATTTGATGACATGGAAGGATAGTCACAATAGCCTAAGCACAATTATTTCATTCACACAATAATTGGTTGTCACACCTGCCACAGTTCGGTCCCTGTCCTAAGTTGGTGAATGCTGGCTGTATCTATGGTTTTGAAAGATATCTTGCCAAAAAATAAATGAAAGCCATGTTTGATACTTTTCATTCTATAATTTCCCACCAAACAATTGCACTGTTTTCATAATTAGAGTAGACTTTCAGGCTGTAATTTTTCTAAGACATAATATAATTATGTAGACAATGTCTAGTGTAGAGGGCCGGAGAGGTAAATCTTAACAAAATCTTGATTATGTGATATAATAATCTTCTTTTTTTTTAAACATATCGGCTGCGCCTCGACAATGAAAACAATACACACAATATTTTTTAAATAGTTTTGAGCCACTATGGCCTATCAGCAGCCTTCAGCAATACACATTTAGCACTAACCGAATAGTTGAGAGCTATTCACCCTAAATTAATTTTGACTCCTTTCTGGAGTTCGTTTTAAATTGCTGGAATGCTCTGCATGTTTATTATGTGCAAGAATCAGCATCATGGTGGCCTATGTGCACTGGTGGTTTGACCTTTTCATAGAAAATTAAAGATCTCACAACGAAAATACAAATGTTGACTCTGACAGCCTGAGAGTGAACACCAAGTGATAATCATCACTTTAATGCTTCATCAAAAATGTTTTTACAACTCAGATTTGTTGATTTGTCTAGTGTGCTCCGAAATAGCGGCAGGGATTTACTAAGAAGAAAAAAGAAGTAAAGGATAGGAAACTGTATGAGGACGAATCAAAGTGCCGTAGCCAAGAAAATAAAGACTTTCAAACATGCAGTGACCAATCCAGCCATGCAAAATCCAGAGCCAATCAGATATCTATCCACCAATATTTTGTTGAAATATTTTAAGTCCCAAAGTCCCAAGCTTCGAAATAGGAAACATGACAATCTCCATTTTCCAAGAATGTGTAATGACTGACAACACTTTTATCATGAAATCACCAAATACTCAATGAAAATCACATGCACAGTCAAAGAAGTGCATTTTCTGGCATTCTATCCAGATGATTCAACAATCAACACAGTATCCACTTGCAAGAGCGAGTTTGATGACATTCACAAGCTGAAGATCAAAGATTCAACGCTTTAATATTTCCAACACTTACATATATATACCAAAGTGTTATATTTACAGTGCCGCCTGTAAGTAAGTGAAACGCATGATATTGTGCCATAGCATCAATGCTAAATATCCTCAGCCAAACTGCTTGTGGAGGCATGAATTCTCAACGGTTGAAAGGGAAACAAAGTGGGTCATAAAGGCCGATGTGTGAGGCAAGTGGGATAAAAATAGCAGCCCATTTTCTTCACTGTAGTCGGAGTTAGGTATGGGTCAAAGTCTTTGATAAGTAAGTGAACCACCCTTCCCTATGTTTTAACATTGGGCTTGCGTTTCACTTACTTATCAAAGACTTTGACCCATACCTAACTCCAATTACAGCAAAGAAAATTGGCTGCTATTTTTATCCCACATGCCTCACATAGCGGCCTTTATGACCCAAAATGTTTTCCTCTCATCGGATGAGAATTCTTTATTTAACTCTTATGCAATAGCAGCAATCCACTGAACTCTGATTATTATTAATGCACAATGATCGATGGACATCTTCAAAATATTTAACCTGAAATTTGAAAAAATTATGAAATTTCCAAAATTTGAAAATGCCCCATATGGTAAAAAAAAAAACAGGTTTTTGATACAGTTTAGGATACTAACATATAGCTAGAAATTTATAAAATCAGCTTATGCTGAATAAGCATTGATATTATGGGACTTTTTGATAGATATCGGGGACTAAAACTTGAAATATCATTAAATTACAGAAAAAAATGACTTTGACCTTGACCTTAGGCAGTGACCTTGACCTCCAATGAAAATAAAAATCATCCCAAGAGGTGCGGAATTGCCCGAAACATATAGTTAGACATTAAATTTGTCAAATTTGGACAAATCTTAGCAGACTTATGACATTTTTAGTATTTTTTCATTTTTTGTGAAAAGCAAAGAAATTTGCCACCCTCCGCTATCTAAAAGTGCTTATATCTGACTTATGAAGGAGTGTTCCACGCTACAAAAAGTGAATTTAGAATATTCAAGTCATGTCCCTATCAGCGTGCCTCAGTGGCCCAACATCGGCCCAAAGCCGGTCCAATCCTGCTGACATCGGACCGACGCCGGGCCGACGCCGGACCGCCGAGGCACGCCGACAGGGGTGTAATCATCCTCCATCATAGAATTTTCAAACCATGCGCTGCCCTCTGGTTCCTATAGTGCTAAAGTTGGCATGTTTTCCCATTGAAACCCATGTTAAAGGAATTTTGCACCACACTTGACACCCTATTTTCAAGTGGGGTAAAATCAAGGAAGAATTGAAATCATAGAAAAACGGACTTAACCAACCTTCATTATTGTGTTTAGAGGGCGTTTTGTGAAAATTTCGTTAAAATCCGGCTCGGGCCACGTTTCACTTTACTGTACAACCTGCATGGTTTTCTCAGTGACAGCCAATTAAGAAGGCTGGAGTCTTGAAAACTGAATATTAAAAAAGTAACATATCCATACCAGTAAGGCCAGACTTTTTTAATTTTTAGCTTCTTGGATCGAACGACCCAACAGATTTTCTGCCTACAGAAAAAAAAAAAATAGGGCATACCCACAATTTTTATTAAATTGACATTATAAAAACTTTAGATTTCACCTTTTTTTTCGTCCAACCGACCGACCCTAGAAAAAGTGCCATGAGAAGATCTGAGAAGCCTAACCTGACATGAAAAAAAACTTAGACGGGACACTATAGACTTACCCTATCAATAAATATTGACATGATACAACAGGAGAGATCTCCAGAAATCATTTACACTGAGCCAATTTCATAATTGTAGACACTGAGCCTGAATGTGAATTTTTCTCTAGGACATGTTATTCTATAGGACAGTAGCGTCCTAGAACACAGACTGAATGTTCACAAACATCAAAAGTTTAATTGATGATTGGATGATGATTGGATTTAAAATCAATGGGATTGGTGGTAGACTCTTGGCTTGTTTTGGTCTGGTGGCATGGCGTTATTTCAATGCTGCATGAATTGTTGAGTTCAGGACTGGAGCTTGGATTCTGCATTTTCAGTTTGGACCCTGATGCACACAGCTGCAGAGGAAGAGGAAACACTGGTCAATGAATGTGAGAGCTGCATCTCTGAAATACAAATGAAAATACATGAATTGGCATTTCCTCAAATGCTAGCAATAAGTTTGGTATGTGACTAAATCACATCAATTAACTGACTGAAACATTATTTATATCCCATGTGCAGCAGTAGCACAGTTGAATTTTACTCGGTGTAGGGCCCACATCCAGAAAATCTGTTTTGTGGCACGGTTACCATCTCTCAGATTCCGTTACCCACAGCATAAGGCTATGAGGCTGCTGAAGGGACACTCCCTCCCCATCCTCACCAGCAAACTCTTGCACCTAAGGTGTGAAAAATCGCACAAGAAGTAAAAGGTCTCACCAATGAGGTATAGGCCTCACAACCAGGACGAAGTTTCGCAAGCCAAAGGTGAGGTTTTGCAGGTAAGCCCCGTGGATAAGCAAAATCTTTTTCAGCTAGGGACGAGATCTCGCCACCCAGGGACAAGGAACTAGTGTCACTTTAGTTTAGGAGCTTCATATAAAGCTGATTGGACATCAATGATTACCTAGTAAAACATGTTTTAGTTTTACTATGGTCTCTGCATAATAAAAATAATGGGGGTGCGCTCTCTCGTTTGGGTGCAAATGCAGTAAAATACTTCTTGGAGGAAGGCAGACACATGGGGCAAGTCGGTCTTACAACAGGGATTCTTACAACGCAGGTGCAACTGTAATGTAGCAATGTAATTGAATGATGCCAACTTGTGATATTTATTCAATTTTATGTACATTTATTTCAATAATAAAAAACCTTTTGAGGCTCTGAGGAACGTACCTGAAAGCATCCTGTCCTCTGTCGGCCTTTTCTAGAGCTTTAATCATGGGAGGCAGGTACTGAAGTACAGGGAACTCAACACGATAGTGAGATCATTGAGGCGCTCCAATGGCTTCCTCCTCATCCTTGTCATTCCCCATTGCTGAAAGTGGCATCACAAAATTAATCAAAATACATACTGAATGAAATTGTAATTCATCTTGTACTTTACATCGATGATCATTTCTTACACAGCTGCCAGCTGGAACATTAATCCATTCTCCTAGAGATGCGCCCCCTTCTCCCTCTCAAGCAAGACCTTGCCCTCGTCTAAGGCTTATTTAAGGGGTACAGCAGGCTTACAGGCCAACAAATGCAACAAATTTATTTGGCCATAGTTTATGACAGAAACAAAAAATAAGCCAGAAAATGTGTTCCATGGGATGCATGCATCAAAATTTCTCTCTACTTTACATGATATTGATACTTTATTTGCCAAAATGATCACCTTCCATGTTTCCTTTCTTTGAGCATGGTCTTCCTTTCTTTCTGGCCGACTTCAAAAAAGATGATACCACTTTGTCATTCAACAGTTTTCTTCTCCCATCCCTGGTTTTGCTAACCTCCCAGCAGTACAGTGTTTGGAGCACACTTTTGTGTCGCAAGTGATCTATAAACAGAGGATATTGACATAAACTTAAAGTTACAGGTTGCATAGCATGCACAAATAGATAGATAGATAGATAGATAGATACTTTCTATCCACAAGTAGCCCAGATGCTCGGCCTACCTGATGTTTTAGGCCGAGCATTGGCCTTCCTTTTCGTCCTGGTCATGTGGTATTTGTTGACGTTTCGGCGGCCTTGACAGTGCCAGCCGGCAACTTTTTGACAATCGTTACGGAACGTTTTTAAAGATATGCAACACTACAAAACCACCAAAACTGGTTGAAATTTAATAGATTTACATTGTCACTCAAGTTTCAATGCGTGACAATCCATATTTTATCCAGGATCAGCATCGGAACGAGCGACGCATCTGAAAACGAGCCGACTTTCCACCACAAAACCCCGTGCACCTTTTTTGTTTGCCGACCAATCTTCACAAAACTTTCACACAATAGAGAAAACATTTCAACTGACCTCCAAAAAAAAGGTGCAAAAGATCCGACTTAAATCCACCTTCCAGGAGCGGCCGTTCCAACTCGATCGCCGAGTCCGCCATGAAATTAAACATGGATGTATAGCGATTTACTCAAAGTCGTCCAGAAAATCGTGTGCACCTTTTTTCCTGTTGCACCAATCGTGACCATACGTTCACATGTGAAGGAAAAGAGTCTAATAGATCATTCTGCCGGGTGTACACAAGATGTTCTGTCAAATTTATCCATTTTCCAGCACAGTTTTGTCAAAATACTGCACATCGTCTGATCTGTGTCACGTGACCAAGTTGACCTAGAAATTATGCATACTTTCGGCGCGAAGCTTGGCGTCACTTTATTCTCAAGTGTTCAGCAGGATTTCGCTGGCAACATTCATTTGCTGTGTATTTCTTAGCAAAAGCCATCGAATGAGGCATGACAATTACTGGAAATCAACAACAACAATTAATGTCCGACTGTCAAAAACGAAGGGCCGTTGCATTTGGAACGACGTTATGGTCACATGACGGAGCGGACCAATCAGCGTCGATCGGATTGAGTTGTGCAGTAGATCAGATTGAGTGCTGAAGCGCCCAATGTCTGGCGTAATACACAAAGTTCGCCAGTCATCGGGCTAATCCACAAGCAGCTGTTAAAGTGCTTGCACGTTATTTTTTTGCGAGTAAATCTATCGGCGAAAAAAGCGCCGTACGGCAAAAATAAAGACGGACGTTTACTGACCTCCCATGTAGATAGACATGAATCCAGGCTACGTAAAACTTTTTCAGAGTTGAAAAACGACCAAAATTGGCTGAGATAAAAGCCAAAACGTCCAAGATGTTGACCATATTGACGCTACCACTATCAAAGCCCAAGTGAGCGGGTCTGCTGGTGACGTCACCTCGTCATGCCTCGTCATAACATTGTGCTATAAATTAACCAAACAAAACGCGACGCAAAGTAAATGAGATTGTAGGCTGGAGCAACTGATTGACAGGTCGCACGTGCTATAACCTTGGGGGAGGCCCGTGCCGGCCCTCTATTATTCTGAATAGAAGGTTAGCTATGTCACAAGAATTGCTGTTACTTTTCCCGATAGTCATGCAAACATTACATTTGTAGAATTAAAGAGTACAAATACGAAATTCTCTGTACCCATAAAAATAATCATTTTTGGTCCTTCAATGTTTTTGTGGAGCTGTTCTAATGTGTATGATAAAAATATATCAAAATAAAGGTTGTCATTTTATATATTATATACATGTAAAATTTGATGAGTTTTGAATAATTTCAAAGCTGCCACTGCTGTCTGGATTAGGGATTGTCGGTTTCCAAAACATTACATATATTAAAAAGGATGAAATTTCAGCAACATAAAATATCAAAATGGAAATACCTCAGAAGAAAAACAAAAATTTAAAAAACTGACAACAGAGGATTATCTTGAATATTTTAAGACCAATATTTCAATATTGTGGACAATTTCATTATTGTGGAAAATATTAATAGAAACTGAACTATTCCAGGATCTCAAAGCAATGCAACAGTATTCTTCCAAATAATGTTTATGATGATTAAATAGAATTTCCAAATGTGATTGCAACTTCGAAGAAAGGGCGCTTAATTAAAGAAGCAATTTCTGCCTATAAAGGAGCAAAACATTAAAGGGGGTTTAGAGGAAGCTTTATTTCAAATTTATTTTTGACAACCATTTGATTCGCATTGAATTCAAACACTCCTTTCAAAACCCAATTCACTTCAGAAAATCCATGAGTACGTTTTTTGAAAATTCAATTTTTCGAAAAAATGTCTCAAATTGTGTCTGCAAAGCAGCTGCTGTCTCGAAGGTGGTTTGATAATATTCTAAAAAAGATGCAAGTCCCATTCCTAAGTTATTTCCTGTGATTTCTATCCATTTATTGGTAATAGTCAGGTCCACTACGTTTAGATTTAAACTTTCGTTGGAATTTCGTGGAGAAATTGAAAACTATACATTTTTGGAAAGCTTAGAGTTTAATCAATCAGAAAAACAATGTTTCCATTTTTTCCAAGTCCAATATGGCGGCCATCTTGGATATTTTCCAAGATGGCCGCCAAAACCAATTTTTGCCTATATCATTGGTCCTAATAGGGCTAGAATGGCGATCTTTGGATCAAAATATATGTTTTCCATCACGAGGAATTCATTAGAATAGGTTTCATGACACTTTAGTGAATTCAAAATGCCTTTAACCCCATTTTTATCCAAATGGCGACCTGATTTTGCCTGATTATCTCCGTCCTTCCCAACCAGGAGCTGCCGGCAAATGATATTTAGTTGTATACACATGTTTTTTGGGTCAAAGATAACTTTTATAAATGATAAATGGTAATAGGTTATCAACTAGCCACTATATATTGTGAACATTACAATACAATGTGTTTTTAAGCAACAGCAGTAAAAACAGCTAAACAGAACAAGAAATGCCACCATATTTCTGACTTCTCTGATGTCACAATTTACTTAAATTGCAATGAAGTATTTTGATTTAGTAAAATTTGTCAAGCATTTTTCAAAAAGAGAAAGATATATATTTAGGATGATAAATCATATATTAATAGCAATTGCTGAGAAAAGCCTCTTGATAAAATAAATTTACTTTAATTTATGGATTATACCCTTTTTTTCAACTGCCCTGTTTTGGTGCCCAAAATTGCTGCGAAGGATTTCTAGAATACGACGCAAAATATAAATAATTTCATTAAAGGATGTTTTGTAATTTTTCTATTAAAATCTTTAGCTCTGGAAGCCATTTTCTAAGATGGCAACCATAAATTAATTTGCCCAGTCATCGGAATCTTGCTGCATGAAAATAACTTTTGTTCAAAGACAACCTTAGCAAGGTAGAGCTAAATGTTTTAGTTTTGTCAATGCACAATATGCAATTTGAGTTTCTCAAATTATATCAGCTATTCGAGCAATGTTTCTAATTCTTTTTTAGAATGAAAAGCACAGCCCGTAAGTCGCCAAAGAATAAAGGTTAAAAGAAATGAGGTTATTTGAACCAAAAAAATTACTGGCAAACTTCTCTTCAATACAAATTTTTAGTGCGAAATCTAATCTAAACAAATATTTAGTCTTCCAGAGTCACTGACCTTTTCTTTCACACTGACACTTCCAACAGGCTTTCTCTTGACTTGAATGTCTCCTCTTTAATTTAAAGTCATAATTTCTCTCTAGATTACATATCCTCATTTCTTTTAACCTTTATTCTTTGGCGACTTACGGGCTGTGCTTTTAAAAAAGAATTAGAAACATTTCAGTTTATATATATTAAAGTTCTTATCTTCTTTCTAAACTCCATACCCTTTCTGTAATTTTCATATCATACCTCCAAATTCAATACTTTCACTTGTTTTTCTGTATTTTCCCCGATATTGTCACTTCATGTTCGTAATTGGGACATAAATGACCTGGAAATGGGTAAAATACTGCATACCGTATGCAGCATCATTATATTATTATGCATAATCTGCTTCGTACTGCCATAATCAGCTGAATTTACCAAAGATACAGGTCCAATAAAGCCTGACCAACAAAAGCTATCAGCCAACAAGAATAAGCTATAAAAATTATGATCCACAAGATGCCAAAATCAGAACCATGTTAATAACAATAGTCAGGTATCATACTATTAATTAACGGACCCCTTACGCTACTCCTACAAAGTCCTTAGCCATGTTTCATGTGCAAATTACAGTCACAGAAATTCCGGTGATGCTTCCCACAATCTAACTATAGGCCATTACAAAACATCCTTTATTTCCCCCCCCCCCCTTCCTTCACATGGATGTTTTCAGGTCGTTATGCTAGTTATGTCAATTAGGCAAGAAACAAAAAACTATAGATACATAGATAGATAGATATGGTAAGTGCAGCCATCTAAGCCCAGTTCTGGGCGCTCATGAGGGTTGATTGATGAGATGGGAGAGAGAGCAGGAGTCCACCAAAAACATTGTTTTAAAATCTGTATATGCAACATTTATAACTGATGATCATAATAGATATATTATGGTTGTTGCATGCTTTTACTGGCGTGGGTAGCCATCTTTACTATTTCGGGCATTCAGGCATATCATTGGTTACCAGTTGGTTTGGTTACCAGTTGACATGGTTACTAGTTGACTTGATACCAAAATATTGAGCCATTTGTACTATTGAAAAATTGTGCATTGCTGAAAATCATTACCTTACTATAGTTAAAAAGTACTACGACATAAAACTTTACCAGATTAACAGGAATTTAAGTTTTGAATAATGCCTACCTACGCTACTAAGAGTATTAGAACTTGTCTTGCTGCATTTATTAGCACCCAATTTCAGTAACGAAACAGTATAGTACAAGTACAGTGTGAAATTAGGTTGAGACTGCGTTTAATTGTAAACCTTGTCTCAAACAGAGATGGGGCCCAGCTGTTTTCCGTTCAACTTATTAGTTATGATTTAACATGATCAAGCTGACAATGCTGAGTAAATTTTGCAGCTCCAGAAGGCAAAAAAAGCATGATTTTTTTAATTACAGTAAATACCATTCGCATTTGAGGCAGAATTTTTTATATGCTTTTAGGAAACATAACGTCATTTTCCCAACTTTCCAACTAATACAAATGCAGCTCAATTTAATAAGAATTATTGTGCAGTATGTACGATCATAGAGCTATGAACTCTCAGCGTTGTTGAACCTTATACAATTGATTCAACATGTTAATTGACATGGTCATTGTCAGACTATAGCAGCCTGTTCATTTGTGACTCTGAGGAACCGAGCTACATTTCCTCAGAACTCAGTGGTGCTATATGAAGTCTGCACTCACATGCACTGCAGCCGAATTCCAACAGTTACGCGAGACGTGGACCTGATTAGTTGTAGGTGCAGATTCAATTAAACTTGTTCCCAATTGACTTGAATTTCTCAAGCTGTAGTCCACTTTTCTGCTTCGACAAGAGAGAGGCTTGTCACTATATGAGTTTCAGATGCTCTAAGTTAGTTGTGATGAATGATTGAATAATCATCTATGCAACAACTGAGTTATCAGTTCTCTTTAACAATTGACTTGTATGGCAGACTAATGGTACTAGCCAGATCCAGCAGAGACATCAACGGAAAGACCCCACTGGGAACCATGAATTCACTCTCACACCAGGAGCCCTTTTTGCTCCAAGAGGTACAGTCCAATATGGAAAAATCAAAGTTGACTCACCACCTTAGCAAGTTGTCCGCAGCAGAAACTCCACAGGAAGAGCAAGAGCCGGTAGATAAAATGTATATAATACACCAGATGCTCCAAGTTGCAAGGAAACCAGCAACTATAGTAACAATCAAAAATCTATATGAATGCTTCAACAACAGGTTGATGTGCCTCACACAGGACTTTGATGAGATTATACTCGTGTTTGACACCATGCAGGGATGAGTCTCGGAAAAGTGCCACCAAAGAATATAGAAGGAAAGGAAGACAGCCAATCCAGTATCAGGTCCGGGATGATACAAATATCCAACATATCCCAATGAGCAGGTTCCTTTCACATGAGAAGACAAAGGCAGACCTAACAAACGTCCTTGTTGCTAAAATTCTGGAGTTCAATGATGCATCCCAAAAACTGGTCATCACCTCTTCCGCAGGACGTACCAGGAGCAACACATAATTTGCTTTTCCATTTAAACGGCCATGAGGAAGCGGACACTCTGGATCAACCAGGCAGTTGTAGGATCTGAGAGAAATTACAGATGGTCTTCTTGTGCCAATACAGACATCCTTGTGCTAGTACCAGCAAACTATCACCTTTTGCTGCAGTAGACATCAATTTCCATGGTCTGTGAAGATGTAAGGATAGAGCTAGTATGGAGAACCATGGGACCAGAAAAGGCAAAGGCTGAAGCAAAGTTACCTCGCTGCAAGTGTACATGAAGATGCAGATGTCTTCAGTGCACTTAACACGCTCCAACAGAATGCAGAAGTAACCGAATCTGTGCTAGCCACACTGGGTTTGTCTGTGTTGCTTACTTCCCCAAATGAGTTGCCCCGTGGCCTTATTGGTAAGTGCGCTTGTCAACCGGCTTTGAGGGCGCGGGTTCAACTCTCACCCCGGGAACTCACTTTAGTCCGAGCCCATGGGACATTAAATGGAGGTGGGTTGTATCCAGTATTCTATGCTGGGGCAACTGAAAGACCATGAACGTCCCTGAATTAATAGGGTATGTGCCAGACTCACAGTCTTCTCATCTCATAATCATATGGGATATGGCGATCGCCTGTCTCGATATAGCCCACTTAGGTGCTGCAGAAGTGTAAAACACAAAGAAACAAACAAACTTCCCCAAATGAATATATATCAAGACTACATGGGAACTGGCATCTCTTCTGCAAGCATATGGCTGAAAGTGACAAGCTACCACCCACTCTTGGAGCACTGCGACTGAATGTTCTGAGAGCCTTATTCAAGCCAGTATTGCTCTGCAGGATCCTCCGTTGGATCCTCTGCAGAATGGCTATAACAGAAAATCTTAAATCGAACATGACAGATCTGTACTCTTCCAGCCCCACAGGCCATCCTTAAGCTGGTTAGCTCTTGGTGTAAGATGGTGACAGTGATGCTGATGATATGTAAAGACTTCTTAGTTGTCTAAAAGATTAAATCCATTTCTACCATGGGGAGCATAATTTAACAAAACTTAGTGGTTGAATCACATTTAATTATTTTTTGTAAAATGGTTAATAAAAAGGACGGGTTTGGTCATAATGAGTTACTGCTTGAATCTAGATTATTCATTTTGATACCATTGGATTCCTTGGCCCAGAAAATGGTGGTATAGCACTTTAAATTGTACCTCTATGTTAATTAGAAGGTGAGTTATTGACAGAAAACCCCTATCACGGCAGCCATTTTGTAGAATCCAAGATGGCCGCCATGAATTTATCAGGGAAAATGGAAACATTGTTTTTCTGATTGCTTAAACTCTAAGCTTTCCAAAAATGTATAGTTTTCAATTTCTCCACAAAATTCCAACGAAATTACACAGTGGACCTGACTATAATGTTGATTTCAAGTTTTATTTAATGGGACCCAGAAAAAGCAAAAAATAGGTTCTTCACCCTCTGCTGAACTAGACAAAATCATAACTTGGTTTCCAAAGAAAATTTACCCAAAGTCCTTGACCCATACATGACTCTACTCTTAAGCCAACAAGAGTCAACAAGGTAATGTCCTAATGCAGTTATGTCCAAGGTAATAGGCACCAAAGATGCTCCCTGCTTCCTCATCACATGTGACAGGCTGTGAGATACAGCTGCTTTGATGTCTCATCATCATCTCATGCCATGTTGTATTTGCCTTTGAGGACTATTTTCTGCTTTCCTTTTTGTTTCTTGAATGGTTTTTCAATTATTATCGTTTTCATAGCTACATGTTTTTCAAGTTTGCAATTTGTTTCATTCCAAAACTGTGATGTCAGAGATTAGTTGAATAACTTTGTTTATTACAAGTACAAATTTCAGGAAATTGACAAAGTGCAGTGACACATGGAAGATGTATGTTTCACTATGCACTGTAACTGAACCAAACAGACAACTTAGCCTCAAAGGAGAGTTGCAATTACTGACAAAAAAGTTGTTTGAAATTGTGATGACTGGTGTCTTGTGAAAAACAGCAACACATTTTGTTTGTAAAACAATGAGGTACAACACTCAGCTTGGACATGCGTTGTTTGTTGTGGTTGTACACAAATAGTAACATTGCTTAAAAGTTTTAAATTCCTTTGTCATAAACTGTGATGGCAAACTCTGAACTGATATGTCACAGATTGAAGATTAGACCAATCACATTGACAGATACTCGATGATGTCACGGTTTAACTGCAAAACGAAGTTTTACAAAAACACATAGCTATGAAAACGATAATAACTTGTCTTTTTCAAAGACAATGTACAAAAGTTAATTGAAAGCCACCTTTACAGATCGTTTAATAGCAGAGCTAAACCATGTAAATTTGTATTGATAGTTGGTTAAAGATGCCAAGTATCGGAGATCACATATGCTTACTTAGGGAACTGACCTCACATTCAACCTCGGAGACCACAATAATCATACAGGTTATGCCATAGTTGCTCATCTTCAGCAGAGATACATTGTACTTGACGACCACGACTATAATCTGCAACCAGATGCATGATCAAACAAGACTTAATCGAATATATGAGATTTCTTGGGTAGGATATCAAGTTAGATGGCCAAGCCACCATGACCTATGATGTCAAAGATATGAGATTGTCAAACTGGGTTCTCTCAATACCAAAATAATTCAATCAGCAAACAAGCTCCATCAGCCATATAATCTGCTGATTTGGTAAGTTTGAATCACGGCAGTGTTAAAAACTATCTATGGAGTGGAAATAAGGACAGATAAAGTAAGAGACTCCATGACGGATGGTTAGTTACCTGGCACAACATTTCATTTTTTTCAATTGAACATTGTACATTCTGTCAGTGTTTGATTCCTGCATCTTTGTTTTCAGAAGAGACATGTCATGCATGCCTAAGTTAGGCTCCATATCTATCTATCTATATATACATTCAAACAAAATCCTAATGAGATGCAAATGAGGTCATACCAGGTCACATGATCGTTGCCAGCTAAAAACTCCCTCCACAGCCATATCCTTCCCCTACACCCTTAACCTACCCTTCTTTCACCCTTTTCTTCTTCTGATGACATCATAAATTCCTGTTTCTTTTGCTGTTTAATCCAATTTTCTGTCTACCATCAAAGGTAGTTCCCTCTGTCTGCACCAGAGCTCCACTTATGCAAATCACATACTGGGTCAGAAATATTTTGCCCCAAAAATGTTATGCCAGATGGCGGCACTGTCAAAAGCCAATATTTTTTCTGGCCCTTCACCCAACAAGGATGCTGTCTAGAGATTCCAATTTCACTGTTTACTTGACTCCCAACTTTTCATCAACGTACCATCAAAATGTTCATTCACCTGTTGAATCCCTTATGGCTTTCTGTGCTTTTAATGGGCTTTACTAGTATAATACAATGAAGTTTATTGGTGACAATGTTTACTTACTATCTGAAATTAGGATGATGAAATAATCACTTCACAATGCGTTTGATTTCAGTAAAATTTAGAAATTGAAAGTTGCATAATTTTTCTCTATTTATCACACTCGCTCATTCACATAAATTGTATTTTGGTCTGGAGTAAAGCCAAATCCTATGGATCCTCAGTGGAGCTGGAAGACAAATGAAATCTGTCTGACCAGTAATCCTGTGTTTATCACGGTGTCTGGCCACTGCCTTTGTTGAGTCACCAGGATAGTTTCCTTCACTTTCTGGACAAAGGGTTTACTTGGTTGGAAGCACTCTGGCAGCACATTGAAGGATCTCGGGTTGTGTTCCTACTCTGGCCAGGTCATCTGGTCTTATGTTGGACAGCAGTTTCAGTCATCCATTTTCCTTCTTTAATCAAATACAGGATTTAAAGCCCAATTAATCCGTCCATCCTTCACCGTCTGCATGTTCATTGCACAAACAGAGCATTAGTGAAAGTTGAATTGAAAACACTAACACCATAATTGTATTTAATGTGCTTTGAAAAAATGTAATTGTTCTAAAGTAAAATAAATTATCAATGAATCAATCAATCAAAGTCTTATCCTCATCACTCAATGACTTTGTCTTGAGAACACTATCTCAGTCAAGCATAAAACCCATACCTTTAGGAAAATGACAGCTCTTTCCACAGTTTCTTTTCACTATTCCACTGAGTAGGATATGTCACATTCCTTCAAAACAATAGGATTATGCAAATGTTTTCAGACACTGAGGAATGATGATATCACTGTCAAAGCAAGCTTACGATTCATCTCAAAGTAGATTTTGTCAGCTGGATGTAACATGAAATTGCATTATGCAGATTCTTATGGATTCTCTGGGTTTCTCTCGCCTTGCAATTGATAAGTTGCTGTTGTCATAATTTTTCACATATAATAGAAACCAAAATATTTGGAAGATAGAGGAATCTAAATAGCTTGTAACCTGACACAATATTGTTGTTCTAGTTGTGGGACACGAACAGTAATGTTGCACTCCACTGAGTGCTGTGAAAACCCAGTGGGCACACGACGTAAACCCCGACGTCGCTAATTGGTGGAGGGCTAGTCTGTTGGTCACGTAGATATGTATGGTAGAGATGATGTCGCCCCAACGTGAACACGAGGTCGGGGTTTTTTTTTACAACATTGCCACAACGTTGCAACCTAACGTTGAATTATAGACATTGCCTCACAAAGTCACAATGTTGCAAAACGTTGCCAAACATTGCATGCTAACGTCATATCGTTGACGTTGCTTCGCAATGTTGTGACAGCATAATTTCAACCATACAATTCCACATCATTTGACGAAAAGTGTGATGTCGTTGCAACGTTGCTGCAACGTCGATTTGCCCATGGGAAAACATGCTGGCACTGTGATGATTCCACAAAATAATTCTACGAACTTTAAAGAAAAAAAAAACAATAATCTGTATCTCAGTCATAATTGTATGATGGAAGACATGATTGCTTGGTAATTGAATCACGTAATTTCTAACAATTAACTATTGATCAGCAATTTTAGAGTTGCGCTGAGCTCTACTGATGACAGGTCTATAAAAAGTTTGAGTTTATTGATTATGATGATTAACTCTCTCAAATTCTCTTTTTTTTAACAATACCAATTACAGCCAAATTGACTATGTCCCCTTCTAGATTGGGGTTTAATTATAAGCTATTTCCCTGTCAGCATTAACTACGGCTTCCCAAAGCACAGCCACAGACCCTAAGCTTGACTCTGAGGTTGTTACAACAAATTACAAAGATTCACAAAATCAGGACAAAACCCAATTATATCTGGTAAGAATATGACAGAATGTCACAGAAATACAAGACAGCCGGGAAGTATGGGAGATAATTGTCTGCCGTTTGATGAGATGGAAGCAGCGTCACAATAGCCAAAAGCACAATTATTTCATTCACACAATAATTGGTTGTCACACCTGCCACAGTCCAGTCCCTGTCCTCAGTTGGCGAATGCTTACTGTATCTGTGGTTTTGAAAGGTTATATCTTGCCAATGCAAGTCTGTTCCCTATTGTTTGCAGAAGCCCTGTCAGTCTATTATATATGGGGAAATCTCTCAATATCCGTTTTCAATTTCTTCGTGTGTTGACCTTACTAACCTTTTTTGCTTGCCTGTTTTTTATTGCTTGGTACGTGGATAGAAAAAATAAATGAAAGGCACTTTACATATTTTATTCTGTAATCTCCCCTCACTAAACAATTACACGGTTTTAATATTTATAGTACACTTTCTTTCAGCATGTTATTTTTCTTAGGCATGTATATTATTCTATCTATAGGGGAGTTGTGTCATAAGGTTTTGGTGTTACTTTTCCCCACAGTCAAGCAAAAATTAAGATTATTTTTGTGCTTTATTTGAGTCTTACCATGTTTTTTTCGAGCTGATAAACTGCCTTTTCTGATGTATATGATATGAATATTCAACACATTCTCCAGCTTAATTCTAGAATAGGAATGGAACTAGAAAAGTGGGGTTTAGTTACAGACATAGGCTGGAACTACACTAGTTCTGGCCCATGCATGAAACTACCTTAGTTCTAAGCATAGGCTGAAACTAAGCTAGTTCTGGTCCATCCTTGGAACTACCTTAGTTCCAGTGTATAGCTCGAACTAAGCCTGCTGCTGGCTGGCCCATCCCTTCCTCTACAAGAGCTGAGGGAAAACAAACTACTACTACGTACTACAATATGGCCGACAGCTTCACACAGGGTTGTGTATTGGCAGCTACGCATGTTTGCATTTGCTATTGAAGTAACTCAATGCACGGAGAAGGAGTGCCCAGCTGTACAGGATGGACTTGATGGAGTCAACTGAAACTATTGAGAGATTTGTCAGGAAACAGGCCCGCTCCCGGTGTCGGTGAGTAATAAGATTTTGTCAGTTTGTCATCATGATGACTGTCAGTGTCATGTGGTTATAAAAATGTCAACATCACAGATATCTGTGTCTGTGACTGTGGTAAACAATGCATGCACAGATGTATGAGGTTTATAGTTTATTTCATGGCTTGGACCTCTATTTCCCTGATATTATCATTTGGGAGTTGAGACCTGTATTTCACTTGTCAACAAAACTGAATTTGCGAGGTCGCCGATCGCCGAAAAAAGAGCCGTACGGCAAAATTAAAGAAACCAGGACAATAATTGACTATCCCGATTGATAGGACTAATTTTGTGCTTCATGCCAGTTTTTTCCCCGATGAAATTGGAGCGTTTTTAAGCATTCTGTAGTCCAAAACCCAAGGGGGGGGGTGGTGTACGGTCAACTAGGCGACAAACCAACCAGGCGACACCAATCACTTCAAACTAGGTGACAAGAAATTTTGGAATTAGATACCAGAGCAAACTAGGTGACAAACAGTTCCAACTAGGTGACACACATTCACACAGCACTTCAACTAGGTGACACAAGTTCACAAACCACATCCAACCAGGTGACAATGCATTTCCTGCTTGAATACAATTGCAAACTTCTGTAGCCTGGTTGGTATCTGTACTAAAATGTGTGTCACCTAGATGGTATGTGGAAAAAGGGTTGTCACCTGGCTGTCCAAAAAGTGTAGCCTAGTTTGTAGCAGTTTGTCACCTGGTTGGTTGTCGCCTAGTTGGTAGTGTTGTAGCCTACAGTCTGTCTCATCTAGCATGCGAACTGAAATATAGCACTAATTCTACAGGCTGTGAAAAAGCAATGCATGAACTTAAAGCAATGCAAATAATTAAACGTAGTAGAACAAAGTCGTGAGTGGTGCTGCAGTGAATTTTTTGTGACGTCACGGCAATTTAGGCCATTGTTTTGGTTGCATCAAGAATGTAAACAAGTGTGTATGGACAGCTGTTGTCAGAAAACAGCCAAAAATCGGCAAAAAACGGCGCTAAAACATCGTGAAAATGTGATATTTACATTGCAAAACGGCTGATCTATCCATGAGTATGTGTATTTCCATAGTGTCACCAGTAGATGCTGAGCAATGAGGACAAACACCAGTTCGCATGTTGGATGAGACAAACTGTAGTTGTCTAGTTGACCGGCAATCAGGGGGGGGGGGAGGGGGGGGTTATTCAGCTCAGATCCGTGAAAGTGAGACCCAACCGGAATTGAGCAAAGTAAAAATTGACACCCAAAAAAAGACCAACCGGTTCACGGTATATCGATTGTACCGGTTCTTTCAGGAATACCCCATGAAAGTGCGTTATTATAATTACCATATCAGTGTTAGCTAGCTCCTGGTTGCACATCTTTTGTGACACTTCAGTGATGGAAATGGGGGGGAGCTCGGGGGAGCTGAGCTCCCTTGACCAAAAAACAGGGGGAGCACCTCCAAGCCAGCTGATATGAATCTTTTTTTTTCCAGCCAGCCACCTTAATTGCTTTCTCATTATCTGACTGCAAATTTCATCGGTTGGACCCCAAAAATCCGCTCCCAACTTTGTCAGCTGGGAACATCCCAGCTGACAGTCTGCCAGCGAGCCGGGCGCCTGCTGCATAACACATAATTGGTATAACAGATCATGGGGTGCTCCTATTCTTTCCGCCAGTTTGATAACCGAAATTAATGAAAACCACTTTCGATCCAATACTGTCCTCCACATGCTTAATTTCCATTTTAAAAGGTAAAACACGACTTTATTAAGCCAAAAATAAGAAAACTTGCGGAAAAAAAATTTACGGACCTCAGCCCACTGAATTCCTGACCAAAATATGGTTTTAAGCCGACAAATGCATTGAATTGGGCTGAATTTGCGGATTGCGATACGCCGAAAACAAAAAGGTATCGACGGTATTTATCGTATTGAACTTGGCAAACGGTGTCCATCATTAAAAATTATTCAACAAGATGCAAATTTATAGCAATTTCCAGTTTTAGAGGCCTCGGGCAACATTTTGATGGCCTTGTCCTCGGTCTCGGATGACCAATCCTTGGCCTTGGCCTTGGCCTTGGCCTTGGCCTTGGCCTTGGCCTTGGACCTTCTGGCCTCGGATATTTGTCCGAGGCCAGCTGCATAAATAAAGTGCAATTTCCGAGGACCGTCAAAAAAATTTTCCTGTCACTTTATTATAATTATCAGTCTGTTTCCCTTATCTAAGGGTGGGGGAAGGGTTGGTCTGGTGGTAGCATGTTGGACTGCCAATCGCTGGGTCCAGGGTTCGAATCCAGCTCTTGCCGGGTCACCTGGGCTTATGTTGGACGGCTGTTTCAATCGTCCTTCACCTCATTGCCGTGTCCTACTAATTAGCCTACCAAGTGCCTAAATACAGGACGTAAAGCCTCGATCATCCATCCATCCCTTATCTAAGGGACATTGATGCATTATCCTATATATCCGAATTTGATAGAATCCTTTTCTGCTTTAAGTGCTATTGATTTAGCTATTCTAGGATGAGTGCCATGTTTTTTTGTGATACGTAATGAAGTTATGAATCTCCAAAAGTATAAAATATTTCTTATTTTCCTTCATTAATTGTGGTGCTTTGACATTAAACATTGTTTCTTGTAAATTTCATCCATAATGATGGAAGTCTTAATGTTCTTGTTTACATTTTTTTAAATGCAAGCTCCTTAAGTACGTGATTGTTTACTTTAAATGCCAGAATGTTTAACATAATACTCGACAAACTGAATGGGACAACATTTTTGACTGAATCTCCCAACATGCATCCATGAGATTAAAAAATATTCCAAATATCTTTGATAAACACAAATATGCCATTGCCTAATAAATTTGAACCAAGCACCTCAGAGTATACATCTATCCAGAAGGTGTAATTTTTAAAGCATTTATAAGAAAGTCCATAATGAAACAGGCAAGCTGCCTTGGAATTTTAGAAAAAAATATACAATTTGTTGTTCCAGTCATGCCGAAAAGGCTTGGTATAATTATTCTTTCCTAGCAGTCTTGAAATAAATTTTTGTCAGATGTACTATCTCAGTCTGAAATGTTTGATTTAGAAGTAAATAACTGAGGCTGTCAGACACTCAAAACGAATTTAATCTTTCGCTCCTCCATGAAAAAAAGATTTATTCCTAATTCTTGGTGAGACGAATTCCGCGGCCGCCGTCTATTAAAAATGTAATGATTGCCTCCCCTTATTGTTTTCATTTCAGTGTTTTAATTGAGTCACTGTGTGAATCTTTAATTACACTGTAATAACCCTATTGTAAGCGACATGATGGCTAAATGCCGATAATATGCTATATAGTTTGGCCATCAACCATAATTTATTTTCTGCCGGCCTCGGTCTCGGCCTCGATGACTAATGCCTCGGTCTCGGTCTCGGATGGTCAATGCCTCGGTCTCGGTCTCGGATGCTCATGCCTCGGTCCCGGTCTCAGATGTCCTGGCCTCGACTCCCAACACTGGCAATTTCATAAGAACCTGTCAGTTGAAAATGGTGAAAAAAGATTTTGTTGTTGCTTTGCGAGCAGTTCGTCAAGGGGGTAAAATCTGTAGCCCCCCACCATCCTGATTTGATTTGTTCGGCACCGTTTTTATTACCAGTAAAATATTGAGAAAAGCAGTAAGCGGCACTAATTATATGCATGTACACATTATTAATTCAAACCATTTTCTTTATTTTAGTTCAAGAATAATCAAACCATGATAAGGTATTTTGCAATTATCCGATAAAAGTACTCTAATAATACTTTCTGTTGCAGCCGGAAAACTGATGATGTGGAAGATTATGATGAACTAGAAGCTGATCTGGCCGCTACGACAGCCAGGGTTGACAGAGAATTGAAGGGAGGGAAGCGGCTGCCAAACAAACAGAAAAAGGCAGCTTCTCAACGTGATTTTTCTTTAACAAGAAATGAGTTTGGTGCTGTTGTCTGTACCAAGGCTCCGCCTAAGTCCCATCGCCCTATACAGTCGAGATTCAGAGGTATGTACTGCCCCAAAAAAGTGAGGAATTAAAGGAAGTGTTTTCTTTTTTTAAATATCCTTAATTACACCAAATATTACCCGTATAGCTACCAATCTACTACAAGAAATAAGGAATCGTCTCCGCTTCTAAAATGGGATCTGCCATTTTATCCATCAAATAGTTGTGTTTCACTCTTTGATTATTCATACTGGGTAATTTTTTTTGCGAGAATCTATAGTCCATAAGGGTGCAAAATTAACTAAAAAATTTATTTTAATTTCACAATTTTAAAAGCGGTGATTCAGCCATACATAAAATCATTTTGGGGTGGCCTAAATTATAATATGCAATATCACATTTCAGAACGAGAACATGTCGGTGCAGGAACTCAGCAAGATACTGGAAATCCTCCACAGGAACAGACTGAAGTAGCAATGACTGTGTCAGCTCATCAAGATGCTAGTATGTATAATTTAAACATTTTTACTTGCCAGGCCTTGCGAATTTATCAGTGTTGGAGTCTGAGGCCAGGACAACCGAGACTGAGGCATGAGCGAGCGATAAATGGTGCAATTAATTAATATTACAGCCTGGGTTATTGCATTAAACTCAACTCTGGTACGCTCTAATCCTGTTACCAAGAGCGCGTCTGGTAACAGGCATGATGGTTGGTAACAGGGTTAAAAGTTATTTATCCAAAATTTTGACCTGCAACTCCTGAAGGACCACTTGTCATTAGGGAGGACGATTTTTATACTTATTTGGGGAGTAAAATGTTCAGTCTTCTCATGATGCGTTGCTCACGTTTCTGGGAGAATGATCTCTATTTCATTATGGGCTTTCCTATAAATGCTTTACAAATTACACTTTCTCGATAGATAGATACTCTGAGAAGCTGGATTCCTATTTTTTAGGCATTGGCATATTTTTGTTATATATCAAAGATATTTGGAATGTATTTTGAGGCACGGGTGCATGTTGTTAGAGATTCTGTCATAAATGTTGTCCCATTTTGTTTTGTTGAGTTATGTTAAATGACACTTTGGTCTATGAAGTTAACAATACGAGGCCCAAAGGCTCTGAGACCGTGTCAAAGGCCAAAGATTGGTCATCCGAGACTGAGGCCATCAAAATGTGGTCATGAGGCCCGCCTTAAGGACTCCAACACTGGAATTTATCAAATTAAAAGTATGCTTAAGGCCTCACATAATTGATCTTTAGCTTCTCGGATCCTCTCAAGGCACTTTTTCTAGGGTCGGCCGTAGGACAAAAAAAAAAAAAATTTATAATGTAAAAAAAAAAAACTTTTTTTTTTCCATCAGCAGGAATTCTATTATCTCGGCGGGTCCGCGAAGCTAAGAATCAATTATGTGTGGCCTAATTTGTATCACTCATATTTATAATTTTACAAACATGTGCTCTCTCCCCAGCTCTTTTTGTCTGATCTCAGGCTAGAAGAACAATGTTATAACAGAATTTTTGTTTCTTACACTATTTCAACCTTTTAGTCTACTTATATTGAATACATTTGCAGTGTCTAAGTTGGAGGAAGAATTAGAAAAAGTGGAAAACAGTTCATCAGGGTTGACTTGGCAAGTACGTCGTGAAAATAATGAGACTGAATGGGCCAGTGTGAGGGACGAACTTCTGTCTGCAACGAGATAATGAGATCCAGTTACAAACCGCTTCGTACACTATTGTGCTATCGGTGTGGAATAAATACATCGAAAGTGCGGTAAGTTCGGGAATGGGTTCAGCTCAGTTCGTAGCACTTTTATATTCCAATAAATATGTTACATAACTATATTACAGGTTCCATTTTAGTTCTGGAGGTAACAGCTGGACCTTTGTTGAATGTCTGTTTCAGTCATCCTCCACCTAAGTGCTGTGTTCTTCTCCTCCTGTACTAATTACCTTGTCACAGGGCATAAATACTAGATATATGATATTGTTTCTTGAAAAAGGTTCTGGTGACAGATATTTGAGATCGGAAAAATATCTATCACTTTCAATTAGCTTTTGCCAAAGAAAGTTATGCAATTATTATATCTTTGTTTTTTTAATTTCATTCCTTTAATCAAGGATCTAATAGTTCAGTATATACATTGGGCATCATTTTGACTTCTAGGTTTATTGAAGGGATGACATTTTGATTCTTTAAGTATATTGATAGATCCTCTTTTGATACTAGTGTGGGCATAGAAATACCCTGGATATGGACATCCCCAGAGAAAAAGCCTATAGTTTGAGGTTCCTTATTTACTATCAGGGCAAGTGGAGGAATACAACGCCCAATTAGTCAGTTTTTTTTGGTGATACGTGAATGGAGATTTAGGATCTGAGCATTTACAATCGCCTCTTCAATGAAAATATACATGTACATGCAATTACGTCCTGCCATTGCCACTTTGTTTAGTGCATGTGAGGAGCAGCATTATTTGCCTGTGTTGCTATATACACCGTTGCTCATAAATATGGAATACAGTCTACTTTAGTATTCTCCATTGAAATTGACAACTTGAGCAACTTCTGCTAGAGCACTTAATGGTCTCAGTCAATAGCAATTACTTGCAATGACCACTAAGGGGAAGAACATGATGTCGTTTAAAACGCATGCTGCAGTGTGAACCCCAAGGAAAAGTTAAAGCAGCACGAAATATGGAAATTCACCAAAAATTAAAAATTATTGCAAAAATTGTATTAAATTGAGGCTTTCAAAGAGTGATTAGAGAAGATGCCTTAACCTTTACAATGGACCTTGCTTACATTCACACACTGAAATTACTTTCATTGGACACTTTTTTTCCAAAAAAGTATTCCATATTTATGAGCAGGAGTGTATATTCAGAAAAAAAAGGTAGTCAAGAAAATGTCCTGAAGTTTTATCAATCGTTTCAGATGCATCACATGTGGTCCTTTGTCACTGCTGTGTAAAGAATGTGACTATGCTGTGCACCTATATAATGGCACTCATGAACGGTTTGGAAATAGTGAGGAAAATTTACACTTGATCCCTTTGGTAAGTAGCATGAATCATCAATCATTACTTTGTGGCATCACTATTCGCTTTCGTTGGCTCTTTAAATTTAATAACTACATTTTCTCATAAACAGATTTATTTTTGCCTGTCCATGGGTCTGGACCATGTTTTAACTGTCACACCAATGAAGATGATACAACATGGGAGATGAAGTCAGTCTTTGTTGGCCATTGTATTGCCATTACTCTGAGAGGTATTCACATAGTTTGATAACTTCCTTGACCGTTAGACGTGTAAAGTAGTCTATAATATTGATTGCGCCTGTCCCATTCCTTGCTTTGAGGAAAACCCAATTAAAAAAAAAGTCAGTTATTGAACTAGCCAATAACCAAGGAAACCATGGTTTCTTCCCTTTAAGTTGTAAACTTGTGTGTACATTTCCTCAAATTAAATATATAAATAATCAATATGAATTAGAATATGTAACACATGTAGAGCACCATCAAACCCTAACATCAATTATATTCATCTTGTTTCTTTCAAAATACTACACTCAGATTGGTCCTCAAAGTGTCTATGGACTGTCTTATGAGTTTTGGTTATGATCTGAGTTTAATTATTTAATTTTATTTGTTTGTCCATTGAAGGTCGGTTCGATGTCAACATTCCGTGGCTCCACTGTGCGCATTGCAAAATTGGTAAAATTCCGTCTCTTGGGGAGCTTGTTCATTCTGGATTCTGGCCTGGCTCATCAAAAGTGGTCTCTGGTAATGTGTGTTTGATCGAGATAGTTTGAGGTTAATTTATTGTCGCTGGCTAGATCGTTAGATCTGCAGGCCACTCTGTGACAGGCCAGTCCGCTGCTTCGTGGCGTGGAATGGACCTTCAATGATGGCGATCATGGTCAATGGCAGTCAATGGCAATCAATGTAAAAAGGAGGATAATTCTTAACTTGCACTAGGATTTCATTTTCTTCATCGTATTAATAGGACTAGTGGCATTGCATTTGCTAAGGGACCGTTCAGAATTTATGACTGGGGGGGGGGGGGGGTTGAGTTTTGGTCGAGGGGGTACTAACTTTTCACACGTGTTTCAAGGGGGGGTATTAATTTTTGACAACACTTCCAAGCAGGGGTAAGAAATTTTAACAAAGAAAAAATGTTAAAAAACACGCATAAATTCATTTTATTTGGACTTTTTTACGCTCAAAAGTTCGCGAAATGACGCGAATCTGTACGCGTGGCAGTGAATAACAGTATATATGTGTTGATCGCTCTGTTTGTCGACGAGGGGGGGTACTAAAAATACCCGTGAAACCTAGGGGTGGGGTACTAAAAATCCGCATGAAACTCAAGGGGGGGTATCAATTTTTGATGGGAAGTTTCAACAAAACTCCCACCCCCCCAGTCATAATTTCTGAACGGTCCCTAATTGGTATTCTAATTCAAGGCTAGCAGAGTGAGCAGCCCTATTTGTCACGTCGGTCAGACCAGAAAAGGATTATTTAATAACTGATCCAGTATATTCCTACTTACTTCTTCCAAACTTACGTTTTGGGACTGTGGCCTCTGTATAAAAGGGAAAATGTCCCGGCGACATTTCGTCCCTGTGGGACAGCATTCCGTGCGCCAAATTATCCCCCTATCCGATGCTGCCTCTAGTTATTTTTGATTAATTGTGACATACCAATTATGTTATCTGGGCCTATTTTAATTCACAGTAGCATACCCATATTTATATTTATATTGGCACTTTGATGTCCATAAAGATAAGATAGAAAGACATACTTTGAGATTACTCTATGGTACTGCACAGGGACCATTGATGAAAGCTAGTACACAAGAGCATCACAATATTAAATTTAAGATGCCTGATATTAAGATTGTAAATTAACGGTCTATGACTATGTGTATTTTACAGCATGTGATATTTCAATGCCTAATCATTGATGTTAATTGATAGTATATTGTGAAAACCTTGATCTACTGTTAAAACCCAGAGCTTAACTGACAATAATGTGACAACTTGACATGTCATTGCAGGATGTATATTTTCTCCCTGGAAACAATGGAATTCTTCCACACTCTGAAGATGAGGAAACCTGGATTATCTGTCAGCGCTTTTTTGGCATGCCTAGAAGAGATTTCCTCCACCCGTGGCAGAGTATGTTCCTTTTTTTTTTTTCAAATTCTCTTTAATTTGTCTACCCTATTTTATATATGATAATTAGACACTTATTCTTATAACATTGACAGATTTTTGTCAGTTAGTTCCTGACTGGAGAATCTAATGACAAATGCATATCAGAAACCGAAAAAAGGATGTAAAACTAGCTTATGCCATGCCTCATATATCATCAATCTGCATCTTGCTAAGTAATTATGGTTAATTGTACTATAAAATATCCTATTGATTGTGACAGTTTTTCTGTTCCACTGTTTGTAGCAAGGTGTTAATGTGCAAGACCCAGCTTTTCACAGGTTATGACGGCAAGGCCTAAACTTAATTTTTCAAACCAACCTTTACTTTCTGCAGATTGATACAATCAACCCCTCTGTATTTTCTGCCGCTTTGAGAGAATGGAGGAAAGTTCATATGGACCACTTAAATCTTGGTTGTGGAGTGGTCAATACCGTCGCATGCCCATCATGCGGCATTCAGCCACATGCAGTTCATGTCGATGGCAATCGCAAAGTTTATCGCTTCTACAATACACGGTAATTGTAACATTTTGAGATCTTACTTTTTGTTTAACATTCAATTGAAGTTGGTCTTATTCTTAAAATTTTGGCCAAAAGATTAAAACTGAAGATTAGACTAAAAAAGCTACCTATTCTCAGTAATTTATGCCAATAGATTTGCTCCTTTTTCAAATAAGCACTGCGTGGTTCAACTGAGAGATGACATATATATAATGTTTTGCAAGGTGGCATGAGAGACCTGTTTACAGGGGTAGTCTCATTAGCTAATAGATTATGCAAATAAGCCGAGATATTTTACGACAGAAATATGCAGGTATTTCATTGTTGTGAATTTTCAACTTTTTACCATTTGTCTTGTATTCCAATGATATTTCACGTAGTAAAACAAAGAGTACAGTAGGGGAAGCTTGGGAGAGTTGGGCCACTTTTTACATTATTGCGCCTCCTAATCACACTAATAATTATATCAACATGCTTGATGCATTTATTGTATCTAGAAATATTTAAGATATATATCTGCAGGATTGATATATGCATGCGCAAGAACATATTAGCTACAACCCTTTGAAAATTATAAAAATTTTAGCCCAACTCTCCCTGTCGAGTGGGAGACTTCGGCCATTCAGGGGGAGACTTAGGCCATTAAAATATATCTGGTTCGATAGAGCTTTAATTTGTAAAATTTGCTGGATTGGCAGGGAAGATACCACGAAGATTGTTCTTCTATTCTTTATATATATATGGTCCATTTTATTTATGAAAATGGGTTTGTATACATCCGGGCAACCACATCTAAAAATGGTCAATCCCGCAAGTCACATGACAAAGGCCAGTGTTTGTTTAAACTTTGACCTGTTCGGATGTATCTCAGTTTCTTGGTTGGTGAAGTTAAACTGACAGCTGAGTTGCCGTGTTGACAGGGATCAGCTGATTGCCACGAGCAACTGCCTGTGTGAACAGCGAGGTGACAGACTGAGCCGTCTGTTGTGGAGGTACCTGAGATGTCTGTCAATCAACTTGTCCAAGAGTGATCATAATCTCTTAATAAACACACCAGTGGGTGCAGTTGGTTGGGTTTGCTGGCGGTCTGGACAAGTTGTACTGGTCAATATACTATGTCAGTGTCCCAGGGGCAAGAGGGATTGCCCGTTATGCACAGGGGAAGTTAAGGAACTCTTATCAATGTTTAAGTTTAGCAATTTCGAATTTACATACATGTGTGGGCCTTCATGCTTTCCTGAAGATGACTCAATACAAAAGAAGTAGTTGAAAGGAGAGTGTTTGAAATTTGTTCTGCAGACAAATAATTATAAATGTTCAGGAAACTGGCATGAAGGTCTATATTATATGAATAGATCTATTTCACTGAATGGCCTCAACATTGACCCCAAATAACTATTTCGTAATTCTGCGATTCTTCATTTGCTTTTCACACATAGGAGATGTATACTCTCTTAATCAAAAAACACAACTTCCAAAAATTAAACTGAAAGGATGACCAAGTTGCAAAACCTCAAAGTTACACTAAAATGCACTAAAAATGCTCCAGCTTGGAATCGCCTCAGCTGGACCAATCAGAGGCAAGGGCGGGAAATCTATTAGCCAATGGGATTCACCACTTTTCCCCTAGTGTTAACTGAGAGAACCATGCATGAAATTGGTCTATTGAAATGGAGGATAGGTTCAAGCAGCATATTAGCCGGTTGGCAAAATTTCACAAATTCCAGATAAATTCTCAAAACTCACTCCTTGATTTTTACTTGATTTGCAAACTAATCCTTGTGAATGTGTGAGGGCGTTAGGCTACCTTTAACAGTTGGCAGCTAGAGACTGTTAGAGAGGAGATATTGCCATGAAGCTTCTTACACTCAATTAAACTCTGCATATTTATTTTTGTATGTATTACAAGTATCTGTCAGATATATGCCTCTGCCTGAGTAGCATGATTCTACAAACATGTGGGACAACTTTTTTACGTATGCTCACTTTGGCTGCAAATAATTTTTGAATTAATGTTATGATTTCAAACAGATGCGACTACCTCACAAAAAGCGTAGGTTTAGTATTATTGTTATTTGATACTTGAACTAGTTATTGTTGCTGAAAAATAATATTTCTTTTTTTTTTGGTCTACAGACGAAGAAAGCCATTTCTTCCCTGACAGTTGAGCTGGAGAAGCAAATTGAGGAGTTTCAAGGAGCCAGCAAAGACATACTCCCTCTGTGGAAGGAAGAGATAACAAAAGCAGCTCAAGGTTTGTAAAATACATATTGATGATGTGGACCTGTGGATAAATCAAATCATATTATTATGCTAGTAACCAGATGTGTGAAGTTAAGGAGGAGGGATGCCTTTTCCGATGTTACTCTACCTGTAATTTCATTAGCCTGCATTTGGGAGGCATTTGTTGTTAGGTGACAGATGATCTGTTGCGTCCCGTCCGTCCTGTCCAGTCTCCAGTCCGTCAAGTGCATTGCTCAATATTATGCATGCATACCTCAAATGTTATAATAGTAGGAAATATTCAGTTCTAGAAATCAGCACATTTATGTAGAGGATGGCTGATTTTAACAGGTCCTTTAGAAACTCAAATATGCAACATAAAAGTCCTTATACTCGCAAAAAATGGCTGCACAATTTCTTGTTATGAGAAAATTAGTTTTCAAAAGAAACATAATTTATATTAAATCATCGTATTAATAAACTGCTATTTTCAGATTAAGCAGTTAAGTTATTGTTTACGTTTTCAGGATCCAATGGTGTGATGAATTTTTACAAGTCAAAAGCTTTTAATAAGGCTGAAACTGTCTTTTCAGACACACTGTCTGACCTTTTGTTTACGTAATCTTACCCTGTTTTTTTGGATTTTGTTTAGCTGACTGATGTTTTAATGAATCTTCACCTGTTTAATTAGACAATCAGCAATAAGGAGAACTCTGCCTCAGGTACCCCAATTTGAATGGAATTTTTGTTTTGCCACACAAAAATTTAAGTTATTGAAGAAAATGTAACCCAAAAAGTTGTGTAACTAGCAGTTAGTTAATTTCTCTTCCAAGAAAGTAGCTAGTATGAGAAATATATATCTGAATTTACAGTAAATGTCGCATGAATTTTTGCCTTTTTCTCATCATTTATAGAAATTAATGGTGATTACTAGGGGTGAACTAATTAAAGATTCTCAATGTATTTCCATCAATGACAAGCCTTGCTTTGAATCCGTGGATTCTTGTTTTCAATGAATCACTAAAAATATCCTTTGTTCACATTACATTGTTGCAATATTATGGATCAGAGCATCGAATATAATATAACTTTGTTATTGTTGTATAAATGATTTAATGTATAACCTTCTGTGAATGCTCACATACATAATTTATTAATGTGGACCCTCTACTTCTTATAGACCATGAAACTGCAAAGGACTTGTTGGAAAATCCAGCTGAAATTGGCAGTCTGCAAACATCAATATTGAGGTCACATGCGATTTTGCGTCATCATCAGTACAGCTTGGCCAAATATGCAGGTAAATAAAGTTTCAGTGTCATTAATATATCATAGGGGTTTTTGCAGTTATTATGTTTTTAATATCAATACAACTAATACAAATTATGTAGTGTAAAAATTTTACCCTTGTGGAATATACCTGACATAGCACTACTATGTGTGTGCCACCTTTCATATGTTTATACTTTCAGAGAAAGTACCATTTTAAGCCATTGACAATGCTGCGTTTTAAATGATGCTCAGTGTATATATATTGAAGATACTTCTTTTACATAAAGTAAGTTACCCTGAAGTACAGTACAGACACCTGTTGTTTATTTAGGCAGGACTAGTTGCTTCAAAAAAGCCAAAAGAGTACCGGAACTGTTGTTTAATTGCGACATAACTACTGCTGATGATGTCACATTAGCCAAGCTGCCATTGTGACGTCATGCCCCTGGTTGATAAGCAACAAAAAAATCTAAAAATTGCATTATTTTAAGATTTTTATCGGACATTTTTCAGAAATAAGTATGGGTGCACTAATTTTTATTTGAGAAATTTATTGCATATAAGCCCAAAAACAACATATCAGAAATTTAAAAAAAAATATGTCAAAAACAACATATCAGAATTTGAAAAAAAAACAACTGTAATACATTGTAGCATTTACACGCCACGCTAACAATATACTGAATATTCAGAAATATTGAAATATTTTTGAACTTTCGGGGGATTAACTTTAAATTTGTGAAAAAATAGAACCCAAAAATACTGATTCACCACTAAAAAAAAATTTTGGGCCCCCAAAAAGCATACCTTGCTAGGACGATTGATCACAGAAAGAAATCCATTAAAAATTTAATTTAAGTATGATTAGAATCACCAATATTGTTCATAGTCAAAGTTAAAATATTTCAGATGCAAGCAAGAAGAGGCTGAAGCTGAGGAAGAAAATTGACAGAGCCAAGAAGGACCTTGAACAATATGTTAAAGTGCATAATCAACACGAGCAAACTGGTCTCCAAATTACCCAAGAAATGATTGAAGCGGCGCACTGGCCGTGGCTGTCTGGTAACGTAATTTTGAACTTCTTCAACAATTAATTGAGGTTTTTCCTTTGGAGAATAGTGAAGATTGTCACAAGTGGTTATCAGCAATGTCCACTGATTTTCTATTTTAGCGAGTCCATGCATCCTGGAGGAGAAGAAGAAAGTAGTGGACAGTTGGGAACTATTGAATCGCCATGAAGAGGAAATTGAGTTGCTTCTGACTGAAATGCATCAGTACCTAACTTCAACAGGACAGCGGCGTAAAGAACTGTGGGCTGAAGTAGAAAAATTGAAAGGTATTCCTTGGCTAGATAATTGTAGTGTTTACTTTGTATTTATTCAATATCTCAGATTTCATTTGATCCGATCAGTTCATATAATAAATAACCCAGTCACTAAACAATAACATCACAGACCTAGCTGAAGTCCAATAAGGATTTTCAAACAAATAACATTGATGGTGCTGGCGAGTCTGTGCATTTTATACCCTTGTTAGTTCAAATTTTGTAATAATGTATCTTTGTGTATATAATATGTAGCTGGAGTGAATCTTTAAACCTAGGAGCATGGGAGACCCTCTACTTACTGATACGATATGTCCGGAATAGCCTACTTGGTGTTTGATACCAATTGAACAGATTCACAGGTTCAAATACAGAAATTTTATAATTTTTTTTTTTCTGGTGGAAAATCATGCAAGCACATCTAAGTGGATTAAATTCAGGGATTTGGAGTCAAGAGTCAGGTTTCATAGTCGGAGGTTTTCATGTATACCTGCATTCCGAGTCAAACTTTGGTATACAGGTGGAGTAGGAGTCACAAATTAATCTGGTGACTCCTGTCTCCTTAAAATTATTGAAATAATTGACAAAGAACACATTATAAAACAATGTGAATATGTTAAATTGTTTAAATCCAGCTTGATCAAATTCAGTTACTAATATTAATGTATAAAATCCCATGGAAATATTGTGAAATTGAATTTTTTGGCTAACCACATGAAACTTTTTTCCAAGTTATGCCGAAAATGAGAAGTGTCGAGAATTTTTCTTAAGAAGGCAAAGGAGCCAGAGTCAGTTTAATCACTACCTGACTCCAAAGCCTTGATCAAATGTAACGTCATTATTTTGTGCAAAGATAGCACAATTTTCTAACAGCGTTTGAAGACCAGTAAGTAACTACTGAATCGTCAGAACTGATACGATTCGGCCTTTATTGAATTCCCTCTATTCACTTTACATTTATGTTATGATTGTCATTTATCAATTCCAATCACTGATCAGCCTTTGAACTCTTTCTTCAATAGCAACTATCTTGGCAATTTCTGGTCCAGTTACCTCTCAAGACATGGTACTGCGGAGGCTTAAAACCACAAACAAACACACACCTTTCAAGACACTGATATGCCTTCATCCCTTCTTCCACTCATTCATTGTCTTTTTTTTTTAAAGATTAAAACTTTTATAAATAGATATATTATAAATAAAGGCATATTTGCAAGTTGAATTTGATGTTATTTCAATCGACATATCTTAGATGACATATGTAATAAACACGTCTGAAATAGCACCTGTATCTTTCAATTCCTATTTTCCGTGATTATATTTATCAGTATCTGTTATAATGTTCGTACATAATTTTTCAGAATTTTGTATTCATGTTTACATTTACTACTCTAGATGAGCAGTCATTCTTCCAGTGTCTCTCTAACCATATTTCCTAATACTTAGTGCCCAATAATTGGTATCTCTGGTACTGATAATATTAATTGTATGTCTTTGCATTGAGAAGGCATTTTACCAGAAGACTACTTTTGGTTTGCTTCAAAGATGTGCTATTTTATGGTAGTATTTTATTTTATTTTTTTGTTTTGCTGCAGAGAAAGAGGAAGTAACTGATGAAGAGAGGGGCCTGTGTGCTGTGATTGAAGCAAGAATTTCGTATTTACGAAAGAAACAGGAATGGGCTGCGAAATTGTTTCATGATTCGACCAATGGACGTATTTTGGATGAAGGATTGTTAAATTGTGAGACTCCCATTGATGACATTGAATTTGACATTACTGAATCCGACTGTGATACAGATGATGACGATTGAGCATTTCCGGGCTGTAGATGCCAGCTTCCAAGATGAATTTCTAAGGTATAGCCATGTAAAGAGAAGAAAAAACTGTACAGTGTTAGCTGTTATGTAATTATGTAAATAGATGGTTTTTAAACATCTCTGAGAGGTTTACTTAATGTCAAACATAGTAATTGTAATTTAAGTGTAATTGGCCATTGTAATATTGGTAATGGTGCTTTAATTGAGTGATTTAAGGTGGCTGTGATTGTAATTGACTTCCAATAACACTATAATTGATAATTGCAATTGATTGAAGTAATCTGCACCACAACACGGCTGCTCACACCGTCGGACCGTTTTGCTACAGAAAAATGAAGGAATGATCAGGAACAAAATTGGTTAATTCTGGTGGATTTTCAGCAATTTGTGGTATTAAATACTGCCAGAGGGGCTGGTTGGACAGAGTTTTTTTTTTATTTTTGGAGAAAAAAAAACAGCTTCTTGTCGATTTTCAAACATTTTTAAATAATTAAATTTCAATCAGTATAATTCAGTAATTTAGGACTTGTTTCTCATTTATCTCAAATAATTTGCAAGTCAAAAATTGCTTCTTGTTTATCTCACAAAATTTGCAATACATTGGCGATGAAATATTTTGTTAGTAAATGTATATTATTATGTGAATTTACTTGACATTCAACTGTGAAGGAACTATAACGAAAATCAAAAACTTGATGTACATGGTTAAATTATCACTTATAACTGTTTATAATTGACATTGATAAAACTGAATGCATAAGGTTGCTCATAACATCAGAATCAGGTAAACCATTATATAATATATAATAATACAGCTGCAGATGTGGCTACTTCTTTCAGAATGTTTGGGGATACGTTTCACTTTTAGTGCTTTTATGTCAACTCCTGTATCGTAAAATGTGTGCAAGCTTGCTGGTCATTCTTTGTAGGCCTACAGACTTTGTAGGATATGTTATTATTTCATTAAATTTTGATACTTGCTGACCTCAGGGTAGGCCAACCTGCAACTACCAGGTTTAAACTTCCTGCCCTTTGGCACATCATAATTATAATCTGTATAATTTTATTGTAGTCTGCGTTACTATTATTTAACTTGTTTTTACTTGTCAGTAGCAAATAAATCTGAATTGAATTTGATTTTATGACATCATTTAGCGGGCTTTCACTATAAAGGTGCCTTTTTTGGTACAACCTCCTCTGTCGTCTGTGGATTTGTGATACTTAATGATTCTTATAAAACTGGTCACGAGATATTTGTTTTTTATAGCTTTTAATGTGTTACTGACAACAGCTTTTGTATATTGCGTTGAGAAATATTGTGAACATTTGACGCACTTTAGAAGCAAAATTATTGTAATTAGTTAACTTGTATTATTGTTATTACTATTAAATTTAGAGCATACATGTAGGCCTAGACTGGGAAACAACAAAGCTTATCCAGTCTACTTTAAAGGAATAGACAATTAAGTTGTTAAAAAATGATTTTAGCCCTGTAGTTGATTATTTCATGTCTCGATTAAATCATATTAACATTGGCCGTGTAAACTTGAAAAACATCTATGCAGAACCGATTTGTCATTTTTGTATTTTTGCTCAACTTTTATTATCCTATTTCTTGTAATTGATAATTAATTGTGATTTTGTTGTTGTTGATTAAGTCCTTAGTATCTTTGTTGGTAATGATAGAGGTTCATACTCGATATTGATCTCTTTTCATTAATTTAATTTGCTCTTCAAGAAGCCTCAAATTCATTCTTTAAAATATGATTGTTTGAGCTGCTGTGTTAATTCTTTTTCTTTATTCCCACTACCAATTTAGTCATTTGCAAATTTTGTCATTGTAAATTTTCAAACTGTATTTAAAATTACGTGTTATTAATTTTTTGTTTCACTACGACATTGTGTGCCATACATGTGGCAAAAATAAGTCATGCATCATTAGCATTATTATGAATAAAGTATCGCTTCACTTGGTGCCAAATTTTCATTGTTGAATATATTGCTACTGTTGTCAGGTGCATTTACAGATTTTGTGCAGCTCATAATTGAACAATTTTCCATTATGTATGCAGTCATCTGTGCTGCCCAGCTGGTTAGGGCGTAGAGCTTCTATCTCTCAATGTAGGCCCTTAGTATTGGAGATATTACTGGGCCTATCTTCAATGTTATGTAATATGTGTGGCCAATACTAAGAACCTGTTTAATCTCTTAAATAACAAATCATACTCAGAAAAATCCACACAAGGCCAATTGGCCAATACCATTGCTTGCAAGGCCATACCTGCAACATATATTATGTGTTGTTTTTGACTTGCACCTAAAACTTCTAGTGCAGAATTTAAGAGCATCTCCAAGAATTTGTTGGTCACTATAGAACATGTTGGACTGCTGTTAAGTTTATATTTCTAAAATTTTCACCGGGTGCATTTGTGGTTCTTTCCTCTGGTCTTTCACTCTATCTTTATAAGTATAGCCGTTGAAGGCATTATGATTTTTCTGCATCTACCCAATTAAGACATGTAAAAAAAACCATCTGCTAGGTGGCAGCACAGTGAAAAAGAAGTTTATAATCATCTATTAAGGAGATTGCTTTTTATCAAATTTCTCTATTAAATTTGGGTCATATTGCTTGGAAACTAAAGAAAATTAAACTATTCACTTGGTTCTAGTTAACTAATGCAAAACTTTAACACAATATTTTATAGGTAATTAGCAAAATGAATCTGTAATCCAGTTGCTCAACTCAGGAGCAGCAAGTCATATGCCAAGTAGAAATGTATCACTGCAAAGTGGTTCCTTTTCACACAATGCATAAAGAGGTTTAGGCTAAGTTTGAGGTATTTTATGCCCAATTCCTTTAATACGGAGCAAGATTAACCCCGGACAGGCTTACTAATTGACAAAAATTGAGGCACAATATAGGTAATTTTTTCAAACTTTAACTGACTGAAACTTTGTCAATTTTACAGATACAGATTTCATATTTTGTACACATATTTTCTTGGTATACATCTTCAAAACTGGAAAGTCACATAAAAATTGGATTAGCAGAAATGTGTAATTATATTATTTTTATTTTTTACTCGAAGCACAGAATATCTAAAAAAATTATATTGGTAAAAAAATGCTCTCACTGTCATTGCCAAACATTATTAAAAATTTCAAATGAAAAAGTTCAGTACTTTTTACGTTCCACGCATTAAATTGATATAAGACTTAAGATTAGTTCTGAAATTTCCACCAGGTGCTTTGGGATTTTTTTCCCGTCTCTTTTCTTCATTATTGTATATTTAACATTGAAAACGTAAACACAGAAATGGGCTTAGTATTTTTCCTGAATAGCTGTTGAAGGCATTATGATTTTTCTGCATGCATTTTACCAATTAAGACATGTAAAAAAAGCATCAGCTAGGTGGCAGCACAGTGAAAAAGAAGTTTATAATCATCAGTTAAAGAGATTGCTTTTTATCAAATTTCTCTATTAAATTTGGGTCATATTGCTTGAAAACTAAAGAAAATTAAACTATTTTCTTGGTTCTAGTTAACTAGTGCAAAACTTTAACACTATATTTTATACGTAATTAGCAAAGTGAATCTGTAATCCAGTTGCTCAACTCAGGAGCAGCAAGTCATATGCCAAGTAGAAATGTATCACTGCAAAGTGGTTTCTTTTCACACAATGCATAAAGAGGTTTAGGCCTAAGTTTGAGGTATTTTATGCTCGATTCCTTTAATATGGAGCAAGATTAACCCCAGACAGGCTTACTAATTGACAAAAATTGAGGCACAATATAGGTAATTTTTTCAAACTTTAACTGACTGAAACTTTGTCAATTTTACAGATACAGATTTCATATTTTGTACACGTATTTTCTTGGTACACATCTTCAAAACTGGAAAGTCGCATAAAAATTGGATTAGCGGAAATGTGTAATTATATTATTTTTATTTTTTACTCGAAGCACAGAATATCTAAAAAAATTATATTGGTAAAAAAATGCTCTCACTGTCACTGCCAAACATTATTAAAAATTTCAAATGAAAAAGTTCAGTACTTTTTACGTTCCACGCATTAAACTGATATAAGACTTAAGATTAGTTCTGAAATTTCCACCAGGTGCTTTGGGATTTTTCCCCCCTCTCTTTTCTTCATTATTGTATATAAATTTACCATTGAAAAAGTAAACACAGAAATGGGCTTAGTATTTTCCTGAATAGCCCTTGAAGACATTATGATTTTTCTGCATGCATTTTTACCCAATTAAGACATGTGAAAAAAACGAGCCCAAAACGAAAAAAAGAACCCTCCCCCCTTGAAACTATAATGGTCACTTCCTTGCAAACTTACATTCATTGCATTCACTTACTTCTAATCAGTTTTCTTGATTTTTTAGCTTGGCCTACAGTGGTGGTCAATTCAGCTAACCTCCCCCCTCCCCCTCCCTCTCTTGGAGGTCAGGCAATTTCAGGGAAATCCCTTTCCGGAGTCCAGGGAGAATCATCAATCGTAACCTACCGGCATTGCAGCCCGCCCTATTTGCAGAGCAAGGTGTTTGTCAGAGAGTTGTTGTTTCTCCTATTACCAGCTCCTATTAGACCCATAGCAGCTTTCTAGAGTGTTTGTACCTGTTTCTTGGACACTATGGAAGAAAATGGAACGTACAGTAAGTGCTGTTGTTGTTGTAATTTTGTTCTGCTGGTTTTTTTTCTTCAGCAAATGATGCACAGTTTGTCCCACATGGCCACAACATGCAAACTAAACTGTCATTCCTCCGTGCTGTTACTATGTTTCACTGTTTGGTCTGACTGCCCACCCAGGATTGCTCACTGCTCAAGCAGCATGTACAACTCTACCCAGACGTTTCTGTCCACATATCAGTGGCAGTACTGACGTCACAAAGCAACTGTGAATGGGATGTTGATTGCATTGTTCTCTCGGCCAATCATATTGCAGGAGTCGGTACTTGCAAGGTCAGAAATGACCATGGAGCCGGACTGACTCAGGGGGCAGAGTTTGATCCGGAGGCCAGAATTTTGCAGAAAAGTGAAATTTTTGTATGTTAAAAAAAATATCTGCCAAATTCTAGGGAAGCTGCCTCCCCCCCACCCCAATGCAGGCTACGGCCCTGGTTAGGGGCCGAACACATGTATATCATGTATGATCCTAATTAGGCGGCTATCGATTTTTATAAAAACAAGAAGTTTGATTCCCACTTCACATTGCAACATAGGCTGCGTGGAAGCAAACCCTTGGCCACTCAATGGCTATTCTGCTGGCAGTTGAATCTGCTTTTTGTAAGGGGGCGGCCTTTTAATATCCTGAGGTCGGGTTTGGAGCTTTCCTTGGACAATCAATCTGACTTCTTTCTGTTTTTGCAATATTATGATGAAAATAATGTTCAATCAATTATAAATAGTTAATTTTCTTCACAGGCAAAAAGACAGGGTACAAGTCCTGCCCGGGATGCGGCAAATCGGTGGCACCCAGGCAGAAGATCTGCCCTGAGCTTCAGTGTCGGCATAATTTCAGTGTCGACACTGATGCTAAAAAGCAGGCAGAGCTGGAGCAGAAGCACCAACTCAGGATACATTTTGGCCAAAATTCAAGGGGAAGTGAGTATATCAGTTATGTAAAATGTCATGCTTTGTACTAGAAATTATGGTGGCTCATGAATGAAATTGTTCCTGAAATTATCAAGTGCCAGGCTAACTAGTGAATTGTGCTATTTCATCACCATATAGAGTCAAGGAGGGTTAAATTCCATGCATTTTTGGCTAAAATTGTATTCCCAGGAAAATGGAGATAGATAAAAAAATTAAACTTAGTCCAAAATTTGGACCGTGCATATTCCGTACTGTCATCAACAGCCAAAAAAGTCAAATATTCAAATAAATTGAGCTGAAATCATGGCAACAAAGATTAAGGGGTAGAGCCACTAAATCAGTCCACCCTTTTGTTAAATCAGTCCAGCAAGGATGGTAAATCTGTACACACAGTTTAATGCAGCACATGCCTATATCTTGTTATTTATAAAGTTTTAGTAACTTTCATGAAGGATATTGTATCAATTTTAGAATAGAGTAGTACTGATTACATTTATTATGGAATAATTAAACAATAGAGGTTAAGTGCACGACGAAGAATTTCAATTGACCTCCTTTTGTACACTGCAGGCCAAAAGTTTGGAAACGGTGTGTTATTTGCCATTGGATCAATGTTAGAGATATATGCTTGTGTATGTAAGAATATGGATTCTTATCTGATCAGAAAAAACTACATCATAATAGGAAGAGGTACCTTGTATCATAAGTTTTATGTAGTTTCTGTATAAAGGGCATTAAATTTCCTTCATTGCTTTCAAAAATACTGATGGCTCTAAACAAGTGGTCACCCATATCAATTAAATTGCATTGCTCAAGGTTCACTAACTTTGACACATTCTTATTTTTGAGAGCAACTCATTCAGGTCTACCAGGTATATTCTAATGTAGAAGCCGAGCACCCAGAAACCATTTTGTGTGACACTAATCAAGTGGCAAACAACACACCGGTTTCCAAACTTTTGGGCTGGAATGGGGTGCATTATCATATTTTCACTCTGCCATTAATACCTGGTATATATATTTCTTGAAACCTTACAGACTGGGATTCTTTATATGTTGAAAGTAGTGGGATGAGAAAATGCTATTTGTTCAGTTCATTAGTATATTAGTTTTAAATTGTTTGTTCTTTCAGATGATTCGCTTGGAGCAGATCGGCATGCATGCCATTTTCCTGGGGTATAAAATAAACCCCCAGAGGAACTTCTCTGAGGCCATGTCTAATTCGCCAGAGTCAGAGGCGATTCTTCAGAAGAAGCGGATAAAGGCAGCGTTTGGTGGTTGGGTGCGGGATGAGATCAAGTTGAAGAGTGAGTATAAAATGTAGTTGTTGATCTGCATGATACTGGTGAGTGATTGGGTGGTGTTTGAATGACTCCAGAAACAGGTGTTGATCCCTGTGTGGAATAAGCCAAAATTATGTTACGCACTGCTTGTAATGAAATTGTAAAAATTGCATTTTTGTCAAATTTGCAACAGCCCTGACTCAGAAAAATGTTCTTTGTAACTTCAATGTACATATATGATTGCCTAATGAAACTGTAACTTCAAAAACAGCTTAATTCTATTACAGGAAAGAACAGGACTCTCTTTTAAAAATGTCTCATTTCAAGTATTGGTAAAATGTGTGAACCATGATCATTAGAATTGGGTTGCATTTAGCAGTCTTAAATTCCATTTGGCTGTTTTGCTCATTCACAGCAATCTTAACGCTACTCCAACCAAACTGCTGATTTCCCAGTCATGAAAACTGGAATGCATCTTCCTACAACTGCTTAAAATGTCCTTGGCCATGTTTAATGCTCCAAACTAATATTTTAATAACAATAACAGGCCTAATCAGATAATTTCCCCCCCCCACCCCAAACTTCATGCTGGCTTCACAGGTATTATGCTAATAGCGGAAAAGATGGCAAATACGAGTAATATTTATTAGGTGTTTGAAAAATAGAGTGAAGTGAACATTGAAAGTTAAAAAAAACAAGTCTAGATACTTGTTGTGTCAGTTTCAAGACTGTCCTTCAACAATTTTTAGACTTTTATCTAATTTATTCAAATTTTGAGAATCTGACAAGATGTTGGCTGCAATGATGGAGGAACTGAAATCATATCATTACTGCTGGAACTGGAAGCTTTTACTTAAGCGGAAGTGATACGTCCCATTAAACTGATTTCCGTCATAATATTTACTTGTTTCAAATCTATTTCATGTAACAACCATTCAATCAGTAAAGCTTTGATGAAGTCAGACATTTCCCAGATGCATCAGACACTGCTGTAGTCTAGCAGTGAACATGGAATGGTCTGATTTGCTAAAATATTCAGACGATTTTGTGTACAATCCCCATGGGGGTAAAAGAGAATATCATATTTAATTATTCTCTCTTTGGTTAAATGCCCATTGCCGTTATCATTTAAAACTACCTCTTCTAAACCAATTTTTGTGAAATCTATGTGACTTCAAGAGTACATTCTGAGAGATCTGATCTTCGATAATTTTGAAAAGGATATCAGCTGAGTACTTACAGATATATGATCTGCAAATTCATTTATTACCTTGGTTTAGTATACTGTGCTGTATTAGCACTATTGGATCCATTTTCAAAAAGCACATTATCATATAAAAATACACAATGGTATAATAATAACATGAACTACAGTACCACTGTCATCCCATAATTATTATTTAACAAGATTAAATAAAAATTTATTGCAGATAATGACATTCAACAAGGCCAGCTGTTCCGTCCCATTGAGGGCGAAGAAGTAGCCATGGAGGTTTGGGTGGAGGATATTGATGGTGAGAATTAACAAATTGGAAGTCATATTGCGTAAATTCCACCCAAATTAAAGATTATTTTAATACGTGTACTACGTTTGTTTTGCAGAATCCTTTGTGCCCTCACCAGAAAAAGAAAACAGTGTTGACCAATCGAGGAGTGAACTGTCAGGTATGTGCAAAGTTGATATTTAAGTACTTCAAAATTAAATATTTTTTCTCCACTAAGTATCATGTCTTGTGTCATATCTTAATCATGATATCATCATATGTATCATATTATGGGATTGGCGTGTCGTGACAGCCCTAAATAGGACGCATTTAATGTGCAGAGGCAGTCACTATGGATGTGCATTTTTTAAAAATTTCATGAAAAGATCGTAGTACGACAAATGTGCCAATTTGGATCTTTGCAATGTCAATATCAGTTTTTTTTTTAACAGAAAAAGGATTGGATTTTAATTTACCTGCATTTTTAAAGTTGGTGCAAGTGGTCGTATTTTTGAATGTGGAATATGATTATATACACCTGAATTGAGTGAATTCACAAAGACAAGCAATAATATGTAAACCTGTTATAAGCCATGAAGAACTTTGGTCAGTAAAAAAAAATTAGGAACATTCAGTGGCCATCCAGACAGGGTTGTATAGGAGGGGGCCGGCATCGTTTTGGCTTTGGCGGACTCACGTGGGCCTCGTTGCTCAATATTTTCTTCAAAGTGTTATATGATCTAAGTGGTGTACTGGACCAAGGTTGCCGGGGCCCCCTAATGCCCCCTCCCCTTGATCCACCACTGGGAATATATTATGAGCAAATAGCATTGGCCAATTTCAACTGCTTCTTTCAGATTTCTACATATCGCTTCAGAGCAGGCAGATGTCGCAGGCTATTGATGCAGTCCCAATGCCAAGTGTATCTGATGATTGCCCTGCTAAAATGAAAGGTAGTGTACACAATGTTATTGTATTTTGCTAATAGATATAACATATACATATAATATCTCTGTTTAGTGGGGGCACAGTGAATCAGTGATGTTTATTTAAGCCACACATCAAAGATTGATAATTATATTTTCATTATGAAACGCTTTAGAGGAAGGTACATGTGTCGCCTACACATGCATGCTAACAAAATAATCCCACTTTTTGAGATTTTTCAGATAGGTGTAGGCTGCAAAATAAAAAATAAAAAAGATTCTCTGTACCCTGAGACACAGTGAATCAGTGCCGGAGGCACAGTGAACCAGTACCATTTATTTTATGAGAAATTAAACAGTGGATATATCTAAAAAAAAATTTTTTCAATGAATGAAAATTGAAAGAATATTTTATGTGGTAAAAAATCCCATGGTACCAAGGGATAACAATTTTAAACAATTCATTACATGTCTCAAAGTGTCATATGTGTGATCACCGGTTTAGACTATTCTCAGTACTTTCTTGTCAGTGCTGAGGGAATATAGTAATTCCTTGTGTCCCCAATAGCACTGCTCCTGATTCACGTGCCATGCATGGCTATTTTTCACATAATTGCCTTACTCTCTCAAGTGATTTGTAACATAATCAGTTACTTTGGCAAAGTAACAACACTATTATCATGACCAACTAGACAAGGTTTACTTGCAGCAGTTTATATGTACTACTTGTTATCAGTGCCCATGAAAATACCTTTTAAGAAGAGGGGGTGTCACCGTAAAAAATTATTTTAGGTTTATGAAATTTGACATATCTCATTGTCATTTTCTTAATTTTCTATTTATCTCTATATCCAAAAGCTTCATAAGTTCATCGAAACTAGTATATTTATGTGATTGTTTTGACATCATTGAGTTCTTGGTGTTCATAAGTTGACTTAGAAAAATTCGGTCAAATTAGAAGCTTCCTGATCTGGGATGTTGTAATTTCCGTTTTGCACATGCCAATTGAATCTTTTTGCCATTGAGTTCTAGTATCATCTCTACTTAGTTAGTTGTTTTTGAGCCTTTTGTGCTTGTGAAAAATCCAGTTCATGAAAAAAACCCAATAAATATGAGGGAAGGTGCATGTGTCGCATGCGTAACGCAAGAAGTACTTTCATGTGGCAGAAAGCTATGAAAGCTCTGATTTTAACCTGGACTGACTTGAAACATAGTAAATCTGTGAAGCTTCAAGAAATTATGAACTAATACATGTTAGTGACGGGTACCTGGTGATTAAATACAAAAATTACCTTGTCGCACGCGTAACGCTCAGAAAAGTCTAGATCTTATTTAAATTTTTTCTTGTAAATAGTGGAGCAATCATACCAACATTACCTGTTGTGACAATTACCACAATATTTTAATAGTTGGAACATGTTACATGACCTAGCCAATAATATTATGGCATATATGAAGCTTTTTTGAAAATTTGGCGCCAAATTGTCTATAAACACAATATCCAATCAAAAAACAAATTTTCATTCAAAATGGTCGTATTGTTTTTCATCAGTTATAACTTATTATATCATATACAATCGATTTTAAGCAAAAACAGAACATTTTTTTGCAATTTCATGCCATGTCATGACTTAAAATCAGGATTAAAAAGAAAAAACGGGCCAAAAATCAAGCTTCTTTCGTCATTTGCTGTGTTAATACTCACTTCAGTGGCACTTATTAATTTGAAGGACCCATAACATACCCATAACATAGGACAGTTGAAATCATTTTAAAGGAACATGTATGTTTCTGGGGAAAATTTAATTACCTTTTTGAAAAAACATTTCTGAAAAATCATCAAAAATAGTGTGTTACTACCCATATATTTGGTCTATTTGAATGAAAACTGCCCGAAATGCGGATTATATCAATTTATCAAACTTTTTTGATCAAAATGATTGAAATCTGAATTTTTGCCACTCTCTTTTGTCATTTTGAAAAACCCGTTAATAAGGGAGATAGATGGATAGATGTGGCAAGTGCAGCCCTGTACTACATAAAGTTGAAGGATTTAGGGATCCTCTATTACACTACTACTATCTATTATCATTCGGGTAAATTTAAATATTCTTCAACAGTGCATTTTAACTTGGATAATTTCATTGTTTTTGCATTTTTTAAAGTTGCATGTAGTTTACAAAATCAGATAATTGGAGTGTGAAATAAATCTTCTGCTCATTATGCTGTTTAGAATGGTACCAAACCCATTTCTTTGGTAAACTTTTAATAATTTATATGCAACAATGACTTGACTTTAGCTGACTCAAGCATGACTTGACTGAACTGAACATGAACTTGCTGCATGGGAACCTAACTATGACTTCACTAGCCGACTTTATAAAGTAGACTTAGGGACTGCTCCCTATAAAAGCAATAACCGTATAACTGTCTCTTGCAGCACTACTGTTCTGGTCAAAATGTATGTGAAAGATGTTCTGAGTGTTGCAAATTCATTACCTTCTTTAATTTTTTTATCCTCTGTGTTCTGGGACAACATTGAAAATTTGTTAACCTCAGTAAATTGTCATGCAAATGTATTTTGATTTTATAGACTAAGTCCCATCCAGGCCCCGTCCAGTTCGTAAGAGGAAGAGATCTGGTGAAACACAAGGTTAGTAGGCCTATGTCATCGAACTAAACTCCAAATAACTCTGGTATATTAAGTTCAGTGCTATTTACTTGCAAGATACAGGCTTTATTCTAAGTGACGTAAAGACCTGGTAGTTTCCATGTCAATAATATTTTATTAACATATATGCAATTTATTCAGATTATGCATCAAACACACAATTTAGTAGGTTTGCTTATGCCATCTTGTTCGTTTTACTGCTTAATGATGTGAGTTTAATTTATCTGTTTACAGTGTATACTTATTTAATGGGTGATAATTTCACTTATTGCTGTTAGATTACACTGTTTTTTTTTACATATTTTTCTGTTCAGAAGTCAAAACCAGACCCAGTCGTAGACCGAAAAAGAAGATTTCTCAAGACCAAGTGACTGAAAAAGAAGGCAAGTATCGTGCAAATATAACTTGGACATGAACCAGTTTTTCTAATAAAAGGGAGTATAGGGACATCCAAAAGTCCTGATTTCAACAGAATTTCAGCTAATACAGGGCAAATTTTACATTAAGCTTTATTCAAATTTTGCACTAAACTTTTCCCAGTGGGCACCTGATGTCACATTACGTTTTGGGTCATTTTTGCGAAAAACGCACAATTTTATGTCCTGCATTTGTGTGTGTCTAACTTTGAAGAACTAAAGTAGATTTCTGGCCAAACATTCGGAAAAACATTTCTTCTAGCTGGAAGAAAAAAAACATTATTTGGGTGCAGACAGGATTTCTAAGTTATAATTCGGTGCTGTCAGTGCTGGGAGTAAGGTGGCTGGCAACTTGTGTCATTAACGCATATTCATGCGCAGCCATGCTGGCCCTATCTAATGTAACGTCACCTTCTCTGCTGACTCATCAGCTTTTTCCGAAAGTTAAGAATTTCATGAGGCTGCCGTATTTTTGCGTTCGTATCATTTCTAAGAGGATTGGAGACTTCTGGTTTTCAGCATTATATGCATGATGACGACTGCCACAATCTGACAGAGTTTCAGCATTCTACTCCCAATAGCAATTTTAGGCAAGCGCGTCTATTTTTCAAAAATGACTTGTTGATATAAATTTTTATCAATTTCCATCGTGGAAGGAACCCTTTTTTAATTCGCTTTATTCTTTCTGACTAGTTTTGGAAGTAAATATCAAAGAGATAAGAAATTCTATCCCTTCAATTTTTTGAGCTCTATGATTTTTAAGATATGGTAAAATTTTCAAAATCAAAACTTTATTCTGAGCCCCTTGGAAGGTCCTTAAATTAAATATATCCCTCTGAAATTGTAATCAGCCTTTCAATAATATTTAAAATATCATGCTTCGTTGCAAACATGGGATTCATGACCACTGAATGGAAAGGCATCACAGTAAAAGAGTTCAGAAAAGAAGCTGATTTTTCCAGGTTTTGGATGCACCAACTCTCTTGTATATGACCTAAAATACTTTGCAAAATCAGCATGGCGATCACCAAAAATATCGGAATAACCAGAACCCATTAATTTTCATAATTTAAGGTATTAAGATCCGCAATAAGGCCATTTTCACACTAAAAATATGTTTTTCAGGGTTTGCAAACATGGGACTACGGAGCTATTTCACAATCTTTCTGATTTGAATCGCTGTCCCACAGCTAGGTCTGGATACTCTAAATAGACTAGGGGGAACCGGGGCACATTGGGACGCTTTTAACATCTACTAATTTTGCTCAATGCTGAAAGTAATGAGCAACTCAGAAGTTTGCATGAATATCAACAATACTATTGAGCTTAAATGCAAGGCATAATAAATTAGAGTGCACCTACCCTTTTGCAACCAGACAGAAAAATGTGAGTCGTAATCATGACTGTCCCAATGTGCCCCGAATGGGCACATTGGGACATCAATTAAAAAATCATTTTAGCACTCCATGTGCAATAGATATTACATATAAGTAGTGCGTAAGACTATAGTTAGTGCATTAACACCTATAAGTAGTGCATTAACACCTTGCAGTGCCAATAATTAATAACTTTCAACAGTTTTAAACCTTTAACATAAACTGTCCTGGGTGCGGACATATGTAAATAACGCACAGTGCTTTGCAATAAATTTGTTCACAGAGCATGGTAATTCATTATGCCCCTATTCACTGTGGCCTGAATACCTATTGTGTGTTGTCCCTGATCATTCAGTTGCCTTGAACACTTAAATTCTGCCATATTAAGTGCGTCCCAATGTGCCCTAAATTTACTCACTGTCCCAATGAGCCCCGATATGACTTTAACAACAAAATGCTAATTTCTCATGCACCAGTGAGTGTGTTTATCAGGATAGCAATTCATAACTGTTCGTTACGATACATCAAATTTGTGCAAGCATTGAGGGAGCCTCATTGTTCATGGTTTGTCCACAGAATGGTTTGAATTGAACCCCTCCAAATTTACTTATGTTGTAGGAAAACAAACTTTTCCTCGCCATTCTCCTGCATGTGGCTGTATTTTTTTCTATAGAACGTTAGGAGCATCAGGATGTGAAATTAAAAGATATGATGGCACTGCAATATCATATACCTTGCCAGGAACCAAGTGAACCCCACCGTCCCATAGTGCCCCACGTCCCAATGTGCCCCGGTTCCCCCTACTGAAAATAGCATTATTGCAGAAGCTAACTTGTCAGTAAGCAGTATGACAAAATTCATTAAGACGCCTTCAGAGATTTTTCGGATGAAGTTTTTGTAAGCACTCAGAAGTCAGTAAAATTCGCAATTTTCAGAAAATTAGATACCACTGAGATCTACATGTTAATGATGATTTACAAGAAATGCAGCCAGTACCAGCTTCTTCCCAGCTTTGTGTTATGAAGCCAGGAGCCATTCCCAGCGTCAGTTCAACCTCCAGTCAGCTTCCAGTTAGATGAACTCGAATGTAGATTAAAGGAACTGCTGCAGCTACTGGGCCTAGTGTATGGAGAGAGGACCCTGGTCAATAGGACTACAAATGCCAAGCACTCAGATTCATGTGTGGCGAAATGTGAATTTTTTTAAAATACCGCTACTGAATTTCTGGGAGCCTGGTAGTTATATTGGTCATAGAAGTTCAATGAGCATACCAAAAGATGGGAAATTTAATGATCTGCAATATGATATGCATTACTGCCCTTGATGTCCCAGATAAATGTATAGCTTCCAGATTTGTATTTGGAAAATGCGTTTTTTTTGACAAATTCCCAAGATGAATTTCTGGGAACTGGGTTGTTACAGGTGATTTCATTACCATGCGATTCTTGTCATTCACACTTGGCTGTGAGGAATCAATGCTAAACCAGCACATTATATGTTCGATAAATCAAATGTGTGACGTTCTGTTGTTTCTAAACCAATCAGATTAACTTGAAATGGCATTTACTTGGAGGGTGTAGAACCTAAGAATCGCATACTAATGAAATCACCTGTAACTTGGCCATAGAGGGTCAATCAGCATATCAAAAGATGGGAAATTCAATGGCCTTCAATATGAAATGCATTACTGGCCTTGTTGTAGGAGGTAAATATTTTGCTCCCATATCTTAAAGTGGAAAAATGTGATTTTTTGGCCAAAATTCTAAAAAAAATTCTGGAACAGTGCAAATAATTAATTTTGATGAGTTAAAGGTGCCCAGTGTTAATCATCCTATGGCTATTATTATGATATAAGATGATTGGATAGGCTGATTTTGCATAAATTATTGTCAGAGAGCCGGGGTCAGTTAATCAGAACTTTGTTTCAGCATATTGAATAGGTTGCATCCTAGGTGAGAAGGGGGAGGGACGAAGGGTTGATCTAGTGGTAGCAAGACTGCCGATCTCTGGGTCAAGGGTTCGAATCCAGGTTTTGCCAGTTCACATGGGCCTATGTTGGACAGCTGTTTCCATCATTCTGGTGGCTCATTGTGGTGACCTCCTCCTGTCCTAATTAGCCTACCAAATGCATAAATACAGTATGTAAAGCCCCAATCATCCATCCACCCATCCTTAGGTTCGAATGCTGTCCGTTAGCACAATACTTTTTAATTCTGAATTTTGCTTCCAGGTGGAAAGTGTGTTAAAAACAAGAAAAAGAGTGCAGGTATTTGTTTTAACTACATCTTTTGATATTCTGATTGATGTAAAGAGATTCCAGTGTATACAAAAGAATAGAAATTGATAGTTATGGACAGATATGGATAAGACTAGTAATGAATAGCTACAGACAGATAAGTTGAGCCACATTTAGAAATTTATACTGTTATTTAGGTTGATTTAAATGTTAACCATTTCTAAAAAGTTCTACGGGGAATTCACTTTACGATGTAATTCTAGTACAACTATAATAAAAAATATAGGCCTATGCATTGTGAACAAGAATATGCTAACAAAATTACATTTTCTGTTTCTTATAAGATTGTCGCTTGAAATTTTCCACCACCCTGGAAAAATTGTTAGTAGTAAACAACTTCTGTCAGTACATTTTACAATTTATCTATTTCCTTTACAGGGATCTACAAGGTCAAGGAAATTCTTGACACTAAACGTGACAAGGGATGCACCTGGTATCAGATACGATGGGAGGGGTTTTCCTCCAAAGACGATACATGGGAACCCTCCCATAATATCCACGATACCGATTTGATTTCGGAATACTTCACACGGTAATTATATTTTTATGAATTTTTTGCAGTGCTTGCTTAAGGTAGCTCGATACTCGTGAACTTTCTAAGATAGGATTTCTCTAAAATAGTTTAAAATGATCCAAAATATAGTTTATAGCAAGGATATATAAACAAAAGTGGTCGCTACCAGCCTTTCTTTCAAAATATTTGAGGTTATGTGAAAGAAAGTCAATCCATGCAAACCTGAAAAACTCAATTTTTTTCTTAATTTTTTTACTGTGAAGTTTTCCATGCCATTCAGTGGCCATTCATCCTATGATATTAAATGAAGCATGGAATTAAAGAGGAAAGGTTGATGGAAAAGCTGACTAAAATTCCAGAGAAATATATTTAGTTTAAAGAACTTTTCAAGGGGTTCGGAAAAAAAGTTTCAATTTTGAAAATTAAATATTTTTTATGAACCATAGCGCAAAAAAAAAAGTACGAGATAGAATTCTTTATTTCTTTGTCATTTGCTTCCAAATAAAGTGAGGAACAATATAATGATACAGACATATGGCCCAACGTGCCTAGATATTGATACAAAAATTTATTTATATCACAGAGTCATTTTTGATAAATTAGACATGCTTGCCGAAAATCGCCTGCAGAAATTTTCTACTAAGAGTAGAGAACTGAAAGTCCGTCAGATTATAGAATTCGTCATAGCGCATCTAATGCTCCAAACGAGAAGTTTCTAACCACAGTAGAAGTGCCGCAAATTGCAAACGAAGCGGCCGATGCATGAAATTCTCAAAATGAAAAAATATCTTGAAGCAGTGTCAGCAGGGTGGTGACGTCACGACAGATAGGGCCTGCCTGGCTGCGCGTGGATGTGCGCTCACTACCACTTTGCACGAGTAGCGAGCCACCTTAAGGTGCCTCCGGGGTAAATGACACAAATTATCTGCCTCTGTGATCATATGCAACCATGCAATTTATTACCAATTAAAGAAGGTTGTACCTATTTCAACTGATTGAAAAGTTAATTTATAATTTAGAAAATGTAGTCTCTGTATAATACTAACTTACAGTTGGTTGCAATTCACTGTATCTAGTACTTCGGCATGTTGCTGAAAAATAATGGCTCATATATTAGCTACTCATGCAAAGTGGTAGTTTGCGCACATTCACGCGCAGCCAGGCAGGCCCTATCAATTGTATCATCACCATTGCAGCTGCGCATTGACACTGTTTCAGCATCTTTTTTCACTTCTAAGAATTTCATGCATCGTCTGCTTCGTTTGCCATTTGTACCACTTCTATTAGGGTTGGAGACTTTGTTTAAAGCATTAGATGCGCTATGTAGATGACTACATACTTCAGGAATTTCAGCTTGATACTCATATTCATAATAGAAAATATTTACAGGTGATTTTCAGCAAGCAGGTCTAATTTCTCAAAATTACTTGGTGATATAAATAAATTTTAATATCAATTTCTGTCGTGGAAGGAAACCCTCTATTATATAATATGCATTATATCGTGCCTCGCAATTTTTGGAAATAAATGACAAAGAAATAATAAATTCCATGTCGTAATTTTTTTAGCACCATCATGTCCATGGTTTATAAAAAAGTTAAAATTTTCAAAAAATCTAAATTTTTATAAAGTCCTTTAAACAAAATATCTCTCCCAGAAATCATTATAAGCTCTTCCATAAAATTGTCTTCTTTAATTTCATGCTTCATTGCATAATATTGGATGCATGACCACTGATAGCAGGGAAAACTTCACAGTAAAAATGTAAAAAAAATAATTGACCTTTTCGGGATTTGCGTGAACTGCTTTTCATTTGTACTTAACCTCAAATATTATTTTAAAAGGCTGATAACGACCAAGTTTACATATCCTTGCTAGAAACCATATTTCGGATCATTTTGAACTGGCTATTTAAAAAAAAAACTCAATCTCAGAAAGTTCATCCATATCGAGCCATCTTAAAAAGTATTCTTGTCTGACAGAACATTTATTATAATAGGTGTCTGATGTGTACACATTCTGTAACAAAGTGCCATAACAGACTATAACAACAAAATTTTTTCAAATGATTTAATCTCAGTTATTCTTATTTTCAGGATGTCAAGAAAAGATGGAAGTGCCGAGAGTACTCTTTAACAGTTAACCTGTCAGTCCTTCCTTGTCTTAAAATCACTGTGTCATAATGTTTAGTAGTTTCTCAAAATGATATCATCCAATTCTCGTTTTAAAAAATTGTCACTTATTTGCACTTTCAAGTTTAATTATTATTTTTAGATATGTAAAATTGTAAACAATGATATTTTGCTTGTTGTATAACTTAATTTTTACCTCAGAAGCATGACCTAAGGCAAAGTCTTTTTTATGCAATTTGTGAATGTTTAATGCGTATTAAATCTCGAAAGGTTTTATGTTTAGAATATGAAATGTGTCTGTTAGTAAATTTTACAGATGTGTTATTTAAAAATACTGACGGTTTGCTGCTGTGCAGCCTTTGTTATTGTCTTAATGCATGAGGAGAAGTTAATTGTATCAGTAATTAGTGACTCTGTGAGCAAATGTAAGCGAATCTGCTAAACATGGGTCATCCCAATTTTGTTGTATAAAAGAATAGATATTCACATTCAGCATAATATTAAGGATAAAATAACCATAACTTAAACTCAAAGATCTCTAGGGACTGAGTAGTGTTATGTTTTCAACTTTTCAATGCTAAATGATTTACTTATGTTTTACTTTTGAAATGGTTTCACTCTTTGGTTTTGCTGGTTGATGAATCTAGTTGTTACCGTACCAGTGGTTCAATTTTTTTTTTAACCAGCATTTAAGATAATTATTTTCATTGTCAAATACAATTTTGTTAGCTATACCACTGTTATTATTATATAAAGAGGAACTAGATTGAACAATATGTATATTAATGAGAATGTGTTTCCTTTATATGTGACATTGTAGTTAAAAGATTTGCTAAGTTCATTTTTGGCTTGTCTGTTTCTTTGAAAACGAATAGCTATTGATCGAGCTTAGTCTTTCACTTCCAGACACAAAATTAGGTACAGGTATTGGCCTGACAATCAGGCACACATTGAAAAATCTAACATTAAGAGACGAGCGTTGACACTGCTTGCGGTTGTGGTTATTGGTTATGTCGACGTAGTGGCCTTTGATAATGGTTATGTGACGTCATAAATTTGTCTGATGCTTTCACCACTGTCACGTCAATCAGGATGGTTGCTTTTTAAGATGGAGCCAAACCATATCTTTCCTTGCTTTTATATGTCCTTGTATAGAGTGTCATTACCTGTAAAATATGTTCCGAAGCAGGATTCCAAATTTCAAGAAGATTTGGTGAAAACTGAGGATTTATGTCCATTCTCAAGGGGGCTACCATTAGATAATTGGGGGGGGGGGGGCTTGGAGTTTTCCTCACTAGGAAATTATTTATTTGACAGTACATGCGGAAGTAGTTATATATAATTCAAGCTTGTGAAGTCTCAGAATATCAATACCTAGATCAAGCTAAACCTTGTTAAAAAATACCCCTAGCAGAAATTATTTGTTATAAGACTGACAAAACTGAGCAAGTTTGATACATATATTCATGTTTTTTAAACCCAAAGCCCCCTCTTAGATATTAAATGGTCGCCCTCTGATGCAAGGTGATGAAAATTGAAAAGAGATAATACTGTTTTAATTGAGCTTGTTGATGTATTCACATGATTAATGATGATTTGTATCAGTATTAATGGAATTCAGGCTTTAATTTACATACATGTTAAATTGTTAATGCATGCATTTGACTCATTATAATTATTATGGAGGATATGGAGGATGTATTGTACTTTTTTAGTTATTTACCTTGCCAAGGATTAAATAATGATGTTTTAAAATCGATCAGTTTATTATGACACTGTCATTAGTGTATATATATTTGTTGCACAAAGACTGTCTAAATTGATATCGAGTTTGTCCATTGTTCAAATATAAGTTTGTTGAAAATACCTGGTCTCAGATACTCATGTCAAGTTTGTCCGTAATCAAGTTCATTGATAGTCAAGTCATGGATCATCTCGGTCTACATCAGGGTCTATAGGCCTGCGTTCAGTTGGCCTACTTTTATGACTTACTTATATATATTTAGCGTCATCTTGAATGTCGTTTTCGTTTGAATTGTGAATGTTGCTCGTTTTCAAGCTTTTTGCAGGGCTGTGGGAGAAAATTAAATTACACCTTGCCATCATTCTGTCAAGAAAACACACGGTATTAGTATTTATAAATATCATGAATTGAAAATTATTGAATAGATTATGAAGCAAACTGTGTATCTATACTGCAGACAATTGGTATACTGTACAATTTTAACAATTGATAACTAATAACTACCCTGAATTGTCAATAAACATTTTAATCTTCCTTTTTGTTGTTTGTGAATGTTTCAAAAATTTTACTGCCAGTTTTCCAAGGGATACATAAAGGCCTACATGTGTAAATTTAGAAACTAAAGGAATTCACTTTTACAGAAATTTTAAAATGGGACAGAAAAGAGACATTGAGTTGCTGCCAGAAAAAATTGAGTGGTTGCAATTATTGGAGGATAAAATACTAAAAGCCCTCGTTCAATATGAATTTATGAGTGCAAATAAATTTTCATATTGCACTCATGTCATGCCGTATTTGTATAACGCGTGGGACTAGCCCTAAAATTTAAGCAAAAATCCATAAAAGTAATAGATTTTGGTTTCCGATTTGCGACGATAATGCAGCGACAACACAACGCTAGGCCAAATTATGTCAGGGAAAACATCTGGGAAAGCAGGGAAAAATCAGGGAAAATACAGGGAATTTGCTCGCCAAATTTCAGTGGGTACCCTGAATGCCGAAGAAACCCCCCCCCCCCAGATGATCCGCGCATTGTCTGGGCTGGCCCCCGTGAGGGGGGGTACTTCCCCGACTTTTGCATGGGGATGCGCCACGGCAATTTAAAAAACTGGAACCATTCTAATCCGGAAATCAACGCCATAACCACAAACCATTTTAATCTTTCAGTACAAATACCTGAAAGCTGAAACCAATTTAATCTTCATGATTGAGATACCATATACAAAGTAGGAAGTGTCTTTTTTTCAAGACGATTCTAATGATACCAAATACCTAGGGGCAGCAGAAACCGGACCAAATTAATCGGAAATGCTAAAATACCAAACCATTTTAATCCAAGAAAAAAAAAAAAATGCAGTACCCTCCAACGGCACCTATACAGCCTCTCTTAGTGAGAACAACCCTCCCCCTGGCTTTATACACCCCTGTTAGTGAGAATCCCCCCCCCCGTAGCCCGACGACGGGCGAACTTCGTGTACTAAAACATCAGGCCGAGCGTCTGGGCTAGGCCGAGCATCAGGACTGAGCCCCCCCGGACCCCCCGGAGCCCCCTGGAGCACACTTTTGAGCGGTCCCCCTAGCGAAAATTTGCAACTAATAAAATAACTCCCTCTGGTGTACTTTTGTGACCAATTTTTCCACATCACCAACAAGGTGACGAGGTGTAGCGATTAATGATGGTGACAAATCAATAGCATTTTCATTAGCAATTATTGATTGCATTGAATTAATTTCTTTAACTTTTGTATGTTTTAATTGTTCATGGTAATATATCAAGTGGGAAACTAAATTTTAATGCGCCCTCTTGTGGATGAATGGGTGTTTAGAGATGACCATAGACATTGAATGCAGCATATTGAAAAAGCGGTGGAAACTAACAAAAGAAGAAGCAAATAATTGTGCTAAGAATTTTTTTTAATGCAGATGAATCACTTTTAATAATTTACAGCAACTGAAGTCAGATCTGAGTTGTAGGAGGTTGTCAAAGCATTTAATGCTGTTTGCCTATAGCAGACGAAGGTCTGGCACTGCATCTGCATTGCACATAGCTGACTTAAAACCCGGGACCAGAGTGCAGAATTGGAAGGGCCCAACCAGCAACTGAAGGTTTTTTTAGACAAGGTCATTGAATCTTTTCTGATATTTTGACACCTGATACTGAAAATTTGATTGTACAATTATACATGCAGCCAGTCTCTGGCTCCATGACCATTAATTGGGCTGCTGAGTCCGCCCTGGATTCTCCTGGCCATTCTGCCCAGTTCTGCATCCCCTTGTCCCGGATTTTATGTTGTCCACTGGAGCTGGTGTGTTGCACTTCTTAGTTCTGGTCCCAGGGTGAAACTAAGCAAGTTCCAGTCTGGGGCAGTAACTAGTGTAGTTTGGACACTAGACTGGAACTAAGCCCCAATAGCTGGTTCTGTTCATAGATTGGAACTAAGAGGGAGAATGGGCCCGTGCCGGCCCTCTATTATTCTGAATAGAAGGTTAGCTATGTCACAAGAATTGCTGTTACTTTTCCCGATAGTCATGCAAACATTACATTTGTAGAATTAAAGAGTACAAATACGAAATTCTCTGTACCCATAAAAATAATCATTTTTGGTCCTTCAATGTTTTTGTGGAGCTGTTCTAATGTGTATGATAAAAATATATCAAAATAAAGGTTGTCATTTTATATATTATATACATGTAAAATTTGATGAGTTTTGAATAATTTCAAAGCTGCCACTGCTGTCTGGATTAGGGATTGTCGGTTTCCAAAACATTACATATATTAAAAAGGATGAAATTTCAGCAACATAAAATATCAAAATGGAAATACCTCAGAAGAAAAACAAAAATTTAAAAAACTGACAACAGAGGATTATCTTGAATATTTTAAGACCAATATTTCAATATTGTGGACAATTTCATTATTGTGGAAAATATTAATAGAAACTGAACTATTCCAGGATCTCAAAGCAATACAACAGTATTCTTCCAAATAATGTTTATGATGATTAAATAGAATTTCCAAATGTGATTGGAACTTCGAAGAAAGGGCGCTTAATTAAAGAAGCAATTTCTGCCTATAAAGGAGCAAAACATTAAAGGGGGTTTAGAGGAAGCTTTATTTCAAATTTATTTTTGACAACCATTTGATTCGCATTGAATTCAAACACTCCTTTCAAAACCCAATTCACTTCAGAAAATCCATGAGTACGTTTTTTGAAAATTCAATTTTTCGAAAAAATGTCTCAAATTGTGTCTGCAAAGCAGCTGCTGTCTCGAAGGTGGTTTGATAATATTCTAAAAAAGATGCAAGTCCCATTCCTAAGTTATTTTCTGTGATTTCTATCCATTTATTGGTAATGTTGATTTCAAGTTTTATTTAATGGGACCCAGAAAAAGCAAAAAATAGGTTCTTCACGGTCTGCTGAACTAGACAAAATCATAACTTCGGTTTCAAAAGAAAATTTACCCAAAGTCCTTGACCCATACATGACTCTACTCTTAAGCCAACAAGAGTCAACAAGGTAATGTCCTAATGCAGTTATGTCCAAATTCCTCATCACATGTGACAGGCTGTGAGATACAGCTGCTTTGATGTCTCATCATCATCTCATGCCATGTTGTATTTGCCTTTGAGGACTATTTTCTGCTTTCCTTTTTGTTTCTTGAATGGTTTTTCAATTATTATCGTTTTCATAGCTACATGTTTTTCAAGTTTGCAATTTGTTTCATTCCAAAACTGTGATGTCAGAGATTAGTTGAATAACTTTGTTTATTACAAGTACAAATTTCAGGAAATTGACAAAGTGCAGTGACACATGGAAGATGTATGTTTCACTATGCACTGTAACTGAACCAAACAGACAACTTAGCCTCAAAGGAGAGTTGCAATTACTGACAAAAAAGTTGTTTGAAATTGTGATGACTGGTGTCTTGTGAAAAACAGCAACACATTTTGTTTCGAAAACAATGTGGTGCAACACTCAGCTTAGACATGCGTTGTTTGTTGTGGTTGTACACAAATAGTAACATTGCTTAAAAGTTTTAAATTCCTTTGTCATAAACTGTGATGGCAAACTCTGAACTGATATGTCACAGATTGAAGATTAGACCAATCACATTGACAGATACTCGATGATGTCACGGTTTAACTGCAAAACGAAGTTTTACAAAAACACATAGCTATGAAAATGATAATAACTTGTCTTTTTCAAAGACAATGTACAAAAGTTAATTGAAAGCCACCTTTACAGATCGTTTAATAGCAGAGCTAAACCATGTAAATTTGTATTGATAGTTGGTTAAAGATGCCAAGTATCGGAGATCACATATGCTTACTTAGGGAACTGACCTCACATTCAACCTCGGAGACCACAATAATCATACAGGTTATGCCATAGTTGCTCATCTTCAGCAGAGATAGATTGTACTTGACGACCACGACTATAATCGGACCAGATGCATGATCAAACAAGACTTAATCGAATATATGAGATTTCTTGGGTAGGATATCAAGTTAGATGGCCAAGCCACCATGACCTATGATGTCAAAGATATGAGATTGTCAAACTGGGTTCTCTCAATACCAAAATAATTCAATCAGCAAACAAGCTCCATCAGCCATATAATCTGCTGATTTCGTAAGTTTGAATCACGGCAGTGTTAAAAACTATCTATGGAGTGGAAATAAGGACAGATAAAGTAAGAGACTCCATGACGGATGGTTAGTTACCTGGCACAACATTTCATTTTTTTCAATTGAACATTGTACATTCTGTCAGTGTTTGATTCCTGCATCTTTGTTTTCAGAAGAGACATGTCATGCATGCCTAAGTTAGGCTCCATATCTATCTATCTATATATACATTCAAACAAAATCCTAATGAGATGCAAATGAGGTCATACCAGGTCACATGATCGTTGCCAGCTAAAAACTCCCTCCACAGCCATATCCTTCCCCTACACCCTTAACCTACCCTTCTTTCACCCTTTTCTTCTTCTGATGACATCATAAATTCCTGTTTCTTTTGCTGTTTAATCCAATTTTCTGTCTACCATCAAAGGTAGTTCCCTCTGTCTGCACCAGAGCTCCACTTATGCAAATCACATACTGGGTCAGAAATATTTTGCCCCAAAAATGTTATGCCAGATGGCGGCACTGTCAAAAGCCAATATTTTTTCTGGCCCTTCACCCAACAAGGATGCTGTCTAGAGATTCCAATTTCACTGTTTACTTGACTCCCAACTTTTCATCAACGTACCATCAAAATGTTCATTCACCTGTTGAATCCCTTATGGCTTTCTGTGCTTTTAATGGGCTTTACTAGTATAATACAATGAAGTTTATTGGTGACAATGTTTACTTACTATCTGAAATTAGGATGATGAAATAATCACTTCACAATGCGTTTGATTTCAGTAAAATTTAGAAATTGAAAGTTGCATAATTTTTCTCTATTTATCACACTCGCTCATTCACATAAATTGTATTTTGGTCTGGAGTAAAGCCAAATCCTATGGATCCTCAGTGGAGCTGGAAGACAAATGAAATCTGTCTGACCAGTAATCCTGTGTTTATCACGGTGTCTGGCCACTGCCTTTGTTGAGTCACCAGGATAGTTTCCTTCACTTTCTGGACAAAGGGTTTGCATTGTTGGAAGCACTCTGGGCATCACATTGAAGGATCTCGGGTTGTGTTCCTACTCTGGCCAGGTCATCTGGTCTTATGTTGGACAGCAGTTTCAGTCATCCATTTTCCTTCTTTAATCAAATACAGGATTTAAAGCCCAATTAATCCGTCCATCCTTCACCGTCTGCATGTTCATTGCACAAACAGAGCATTAGTGAAAGTTGAATTGAAAACACTAACACCATAATTGTATTTAATGTGCTTTGAAAAAATGTAATTGTTCTAAAGTAAAATAAATTATCAATGAATCAATCAATCAAAGTCTTATCCTCATCACTCAATGACTTTGTCTTGAGAACACTATCTCAGTCAAGCATAAAACCCATACCTTTAGGAAAATGACAGCTCTTTCCACAGTTTCTTTTCACTATTCCACTGAGTAGGATATGTCACATTCCTTCAAAACAATAGGATTATGCAAATGTTTTCAGACACTGAGGAATGATGATATCACTGTCAAAGCAAGCTTACGATTCATCTCAAAGTAGATTTTGTCAGCTGGATGTAACATGAAATTGCATTATGCAGATTCTTATGGATTCTCTGGGTTTCTCTCGCCTTGCAATTGATAAGTTGCTGTTGTCATAATTTTTCACATATAATAGAAACCAAAATATTTGGAAGATAGAGGAATCTAAATAGCTTGTAACCTGACACAATATTGTTGTTCTAGTTGTCAGACACGAACAGTAATGTTGCACTCCACTGAGTGCTGTGAAAACCCAGTGGGCACACGACGTAAACCCCGACGTCGCTAATTGGTGGAGGGCTAGTCTGTTGGTCACGTAGATATGTATGGTAGAGATGATGTCGCCCCAACGTGAACACGAGGTCGGGGTTTTTTTTACAACATTGCCACAACGTTGCAACCTAACGTTGAATTATAGACATTGCCTCACAAAGTCACAATGTTGCAAAACGTTGCCAAACATTGCATGCTAACGTCATATCGTTGACGTTGCTTCACAACGTTGTGACAACATAATTTCAACCATACAATTCCACATCATTTGACGAAAAGTGTGATGTCGTTGCAACGTTGCTGCAACGTCGATTTGCCCATGGGAAAACATGCTGGCAGTGTGATGATTCCACAAAATAATTCTACGAACTTTAAAGAAAAAAAAAACAATAATCTGTATCTCAGTCATAATTGTATGATGGAAGACATGATTGCTTGGTAATTGAATCACGTAATTTCTAACAATTAACTATTGATCAGCAATTTTAGAGTTGCGCTGAGCTCTACTGATGACAGGTCTATAAAAAGTTTGAGTTTATTGATTATGATGATTAACTCTCTCAAATTCTCTTTTTTTTAACAATACCAATTACAGCCAAATTGACTATGTCCCCTTCTAGATTGGGGTTTAATTATAAGCTATTTCCCTGTCAGCATTAACTACGGCTTCCCAAAGCACAGCCACAGACCCTAAGCTTGACTCTGAGGTTGTTACAACAAATTACAAAGATTCACAAAATCAGGACGAAACCCAATTATATCTGGTAAGAATATGACAGAATGTCACAGAAATACAAGACAGGCGGGAAGTATGGGAGATAATTGTCTGCCGTTTGATGAGATGGAAGCAGCGTCACAATAGCCAAAAGCACAATTATTTCATTCACACAATAATTGGTTGTCACACCTGCCACAGTCCAGTCCCTGTCCTCAGTTGGCGAATGCTTACTGTATCTGTGGTTTTGAAAGGTTATATCTTGCCAATGCAAGTCTGTTCCCTATTGTTTGCAGAAGCCCTGTCAGTCTATTATATATGGGGAAATCTCTCAATATCCGTTTTCAATGTCTTCGTGTGTTGACCTTACTAACCTTTTTTGCTTGCCTGTTTTTTATTGCTTGGTACGTGGATAGAAAAAATAAATGAAAGGCACTTTACATATTTTATTCTGTAATCTCCCCTCACTAAACAATTACACGGTTTTAATATTTATAGTACACTTTCTTTCAGCATGTTATTTTTCTTAGGCATGTATATTATTCTATCTATAGGGGAGTTGTGTCATAAGGTTTTGGTGTTACTTTTCCCCACAGTCAAGCAAAAATTAAGATTATTTTTGTGCTTTATTTGAGTCTTACCATGTTTTTTTCGAGCTGATAAACTGCCTTTTCTGATGTATATGATATAAATATTCTATCAAAACAAAGCTTTTTGAAATGCCTTGGCATTTCACATTATATACTTGTACAATTTGTCATTGTTGTCTGGTTTAGGGATTTTTGGTTTACAAAACAATGCATAATTTATAGAGGATAACATTTCTGCCACATAAAACAGAAATGCTATAAAAACATTATCAAATAACACAGACCCACAGAGTATTATCTTGAATTTCTAAAGACACAAATTTTTTATTATTGTTAATACAAAAATATTCACTGAATTCTCCCACAGTCTCAAAGCTCATAACAATTGTTCCAAAAAGCATGAATGATAATTAGAGAGAACTTCTTTAGAATTTAAGAAAATTCTTGCCTCTTTCATGAAAGGGCACTAAATCAAAGAAGCAATTTCTTCTAATGAAGGAACAAAAAGTTAAATGGCAGTTCAAACACTCTTTTTAAAACCCAATTCACTTTAATTTAGAAAATATGTGAGTTCTTTTATTCAAAATTTTATTCATAGAAAAAATGTCTCAATTTGTGTCTAGAAGACAGCTGCCATCTCCAAGGTGGTTATGTAGTATTCTAAGTTAGGTATAAGTACCACTCCTCAGTTCTTTCTGTGATATAATTCCATGACATGACACCTTTTATTGATTGTTACTGCCACAGAAAAACTAGACAGAACAGAAGCCATTACCAGTTATACCATTCAAGATGTTGTATGTGTGGCATTATATGTTTGCTTTGGGAATTTACCTTCATTTATAAATTGTCCACAGGTCACTGATCCAAAGTGCAATCTACAACCAGATGCATGATCTATTCACACTTAATTGAATATAAAAGATTTCTTGGGTGGTCTATCAAGTTAGAAGACAAAATCTCTGTGTCCTATGATATAGAAGAAATGAGATTGGCAAACTGGCTTCTCTCACTGTATGAATCATTCAATCAGCTAACAAGTTAAATCAACCACATGATCTACAGAGTTGGCAAGTGTGGAGCGATATGAAACTCAGGAGGATTGAAAATATCAATATGAGAAACAGGGAATAAGGACACTTTGTATATAAAGAGGCAGATGAAGAATGTCATTCATATTGTCTTATTATATATGAAGGCTTTATATATGACTGTAGTTCACTTTTATTTTCAATACAGCGGTCCCTGCATTATAAGACTGCGGTCTCTCCTCGGGGTGCAAAATGCACTGAAAATGCTACTTTAGTGCTGGAGGAAGGTGGGCACATGAGGCAGGGGGTCCTATAATGCGGGTACCGCTTCACTGAAATTACATGTGATGGAATATGATATTGTTGCCTTTTTCTCATAAAATGTATTGCACTCAAACTATGTGCATTTGTATTGCGGTCTGGACCAAAGCTAAAGCCAAGGGGTTCTAAAAGACTCTCAGCAGAGTTGAAAGACCAATGAAGTATTTCCATCCTGTAATCCTTTGTTTAGCACATTGTCTGGCCACTGTGTTTACTGAATCTCCAGATAAATTCTGGATAAACTCTTTCTCCTTCAGCATCTTCACCACATAAATGGAGCTTACAGGATACAAATGGGTAACTGTTGGAGAAACCTTTAAGAAACCTATAAACATTGCCATATCCTTGTGATGCACACATTTTTCTGGTGATAATTATGTCAGTTAAGTATCCATATTTGCGGGAAAATGACAGCTTTTTCCAGGGTTTATTTTAATGATTCTGTCAACAAGTAGGAGATGACTTCTTTTAAAACAATATGATTATGCATGTCAGACACTAAAGGATTTATGATATTACTGTCAAAGCAAGATTACGATTCATCTGAAAGTAGATTTTGTCTAGTGGACATTTACGAAATATTGCCATATGCAGATTCACTGAATTTCCCAAGGTTTGACGTATAAATCAGACTTGTCTGTAAGTCTTTAGTTTATTGATTATTACGATACAAACTCTGGGATCCTACTGTTCTGAAGAATGGCAGTAAAAACAAATTTCACTCCGTCACTTTAAAAGTATTTTAAAAGTATCACATATGCCATTTCCCTATCAACATGCCCAATAGGCTGGCCATGGCGCAACCATTGACTCTGGCATGACAAATTACAGAGATTCACAAATATATGAGTTGCATCCAATTAAATCTGGTAAGAATATGACAGAGTGTCACAGAAATGCAAGACAGCCAGGAAGTATGGGAGATAATTGACTGCAGGTTGATGAGAAGGAAGCATAGTCACAGAAGCCAAAGGCACAATTATTTCTTTCACACAATAATTGGCTGTCACACCTGCCACAGTTCAGTCCCTGTCCTTAGTTGGTGAAAGTGTATCTGTGGTTATAAAAGACTACATCTTACTAATTCAGATATGTTCCTAAATGTTTGAAGGAACCCAATCTCAACTTAGTATTTATCTTGATGGAAAAATTCTGGTTTCTACAGTGTTAAATAAAGATCTACATGCCCGATTTGCAAATCGGGCTGCTTTTTGCATGCCAGACAGTAAAATAGGTCTTTGTCACAATATCTACTCCCCTCACCATGCTTTGCCAATATCCCTAACGAAATATCCAAAAAGTGCAACCCAGCCACATTTTCTACTGAACTTTTCCAAAAGTTCTAATGTGCTATGTTAGAAACTTGTCATGGTATATTGACAGCCATCTCTTCTACATATCAAATAGTGACCAAATAGTGTCTCATGGTTAGGAAGTATTTTGACACTATTTGTTAGAACTTTGGGCTGTCATGCACTGCCATCCCTTCTACAACAAAAGAGGGCACTTCAATGTAAATTAAGTGCAGCTTGTATCCAGGGCCTCTGAAGTTGAAGCCCCCTCTGCTGGATATTTTGGAACCCAAAATAGGACCCGGAGAATAATTGGCAGCTGCCAAAGCTCCATATGGTCTGCCAAAGCTCCATACGGTCAGCCAAAGCTTAAGATGGAATATCATCTGATGAAATAGGGTCTGATGAAATATCCAAATAGCATCTTGGGGATATTTGACCTTTTCAAATATCCTCATAGTGCTATTTGGAATATCCAAAGTCTTTTGAAAAGCACTTTTTGATATTAGACACAATGTCAGTAGAGACATTGTCACAAGCACCAGTTTCTACTTGCGTTGGCCTCATTAGCATGCCTGTGTTTTGTTTGCATATACATAGAAAGGGAATGACAGTTTATAGTCTGACAGTTCAAAAAGCAAAAATAAAAAGAAGCTCTATTTGCAAACGGACAGGGCTTTACATTAGATTTTTAAGATAAGAAATAATAGACCTGCACATTAGATTGGAATAGATTCATCTTTTGAACACATGGTACATGCTTGTGTCTGAAAAAAGTGTTAACTGAACACCAGCTATTTAGAAGCATTAATGTCCGTACTTTCTCCTCTTTACATTTAAAAACAATATCTATATATATGGTTTTCAAAACATTTTGAATACTATTTATATATTGTATGCAAATGTAGATAAAGAAATGTTTGACTTTTCTTTGTTCCTCCTGTGATTCCTCATAGATGGATAGATGGATAGATAGATGGATAGATAGATAGATAGATAGATAGATAGATAGATAGATAGATAGATAGATAGATAAATTTGTGGGCACTCACGAGGGTTGATTGATACGATGGGAGAGAGTCCTCAACGTGTTACGAATTACCCCCATGTAAACTTGCCCAGCATAAACACTGACAAAAGGGGCCGCCAATTCAACATATCATCCAAACGACATCTAGTGATTTTTCTCATGATGGTATACTGAAAATTTTGGGAGCCCATGCAAGCAAATACCTTCTGCGGAGCAGGTAGGCACCTAAGCCACTTGACCACCCAGTTGCCCATCATCATCAATTTATATACTATATAATTGAACTTAAGTATTTTTGAAACAATTAAGAGCTATAAATTTTGTCTGGATGAGAGATTTTTGGTTTACAAAATAATGCAGATTTTTAATGTGAATAATATTTCAGCAGCCTAAATTGGAAAAATAATTGCAACAGCGTTATTTCAAAGCTTAAATATTTTAAGATCCATATTTGAATATTTCCGATAATACAAATAGAAATTGAGTTCTTGCAGATAACGAGAAGATTTTCCCAAAAACCGTCTATGATAATTGAAGAGAACCTCTTTAAAATTGTTAACATTTCTTGCCACCTTCATGAAAGGGTGCTTAATTAAAGAAGCAATTATGCCAATGAACGAACAAATCACATGAAGATTTGGTGTCCAGAAGCTTTATTTCTGATTTAATTTCAACAACCATCAGATTCCCCCCTGTTTAAACAATACATTCAAAATCGAATGCAGCCTCTCTTCAAAATAAGATCAAAACATGTCTGAAAGGCATTTCAGTTGGCATCACAAAGATGTCAACTCGCCAATGTCACCATTTTTTCAAAGTTATGTACGAAACATTGTTTTTTCGTTCTTTTTGCAACACTTGTATTCATGAGTATCATAACAAGGACTGCCTTGGAGTTTATTCACATAAATTGACAATTGAGACAGAAAACTATATTAAATCTAAATGTTTTTGTATGCACAAACCTTTGACCCTTGATAAAAAGAGTTTTTTATTGAGAAAAGGTAGCATTTATTCTGATATTCGTTTTCCAACTTTTTCCTTTCATCATTAAATTTACATTATGTAACAACAAGACTTAACTAAGTGAAGCAGCATGATAAACAAAACCAACCTTAATGGATGTATAATAAAATATTATATGATTTTGTAGCCTAATGGGAATAATAGATGACAATGAACTACATGCTTTTGAAGTACATGCCAAATGGTGGCAGATAATGAATACCATGCCAATTAAATATTGGCACAATGCGTAATGATATATCAATCTGGCTAATCGTACCATTTCCAGTATTGTTGCTGGGGCACGGATGTTATCTGAGAAATGGCCTCCATTTTGCACTCAAGACAATACTTTTTTCTCTTTTTTTCCTTTGACATACATGGGCTGCTCGTTACTCCTGGAAAATAAGGAAGATATATTACTAATTAGTCAACATCAAGCACGCGACCCTTTCTTGCTGATTTGTGAAATGTACTTGGGACACTCAAAGCAAACATCCAATGTAAACAACATAGAACAGGTACATTGGAGGCCAGTGGAGGTGCCATTCTATCCAGGGGTCACAACCATTATCTTAAGATTTACCACAACCAATACAGACACCATACCTATCTCCTTTACTGGAGGATGCTGCAAGAGGGCTACATAATCAACACATATATCCACCTGAACCTTCAACCGGTACTTTCACTGCCCTTAATCCTATTGTCACAAGGAGCTGTTGTCACAACCCCCACCTCTGTTTCTGCCAAAGCTACAACTGCCTTGGATAATTCTACTGACAGCCCATCTTTAACGGAAAGTGTATTGCAAGAGGACTGTATAATATATGTACACATACACCTTCAACTGTTACTTAACTGTTAAAGCTTCAAGACTTTAATACAAGCAGTTCAGCAGACGTGCCACAACCTTATAGACTGTCCCGTCAAAAGGAGCTAGTTTCACTAAGTACTCCCAGTCTCCTACCTCCGTTCTTGCCGAAGATAAACCTGTCTCTGATGTTGCTGCTGCAAACTGCAAGCTGCCAGCCCATCTTAAAAGGGAAGCCTCCTGCATCAGAGCTCTATGGGTAGTCCAGCAGCCAGTTCCAGCAGCCAGTTCCAGTGTCACGCTCAGTTATTGCAGCCTTGTGCACTTGTAGTTGGGGACTAACAGGACTAACAGGAGCTCCCTGTTTTACATTTTTTCCCAATTGTTAATGCTGCAAGGATATTATTTGTAAACCAAAAGGATTGTTGAATCTTAAAAAGTATTAAAAGGATTATCTTGATAATATCACAACAGTCTTTTAAAAGTGCGTTTGACTGGGCTATAGTTATTTATGAGCAACTTAACTACTTGGGTGCATGATTATTTCTGGAATTTTACGAATATCACCTCATCACTGAAGGAATATGCATAAGGAATGTGTTTGTGTTCCAGTATTTACAATTTGAATTGCTCATTCACAAAGAAATACTTGATTACTTTGACGTACAGGCCTATGACAGGGGGGATACTTTTTTGTGGATGTGATTTAAAAGAGTACTCCATAAAAATGTGTGTTCGGTATATTTAATGTTGATATACAATTTACATGCTACAGACTTAATTGGATTTACAGTTCCATTGTGTTGTTATGCTGGTGGAATTGTATTGTGTGCAAGTTTTATTACTGCTCTGATAACTTATTATAACTGCGTACTGGAAATATTTGGAATATAAATACACTTATTAAGACAAAAGAAATATTGACAACACACTGTGACATCCAAACATTGGAAATACCACTTCAAACACAAGGAATACCATAGAAGTGTTCTTCAAGGAGATACCCTGTCACCTTCATAGATGCAAGGTAGGTGTGACAATTTACATCAGTGTAACAATTGTGTACTTGATGAAGAAGCCCTAAGGGTATTGTAGAAACAATGTTGGCTCACTAAATGCTTAGTGGAATTATCACCAGCCACAAATTGGCTTACTAGCAATTTGGAACTCAAATAGGGGTCCAGAACTTAGTGGTAGCGGCATAGTACAGGCCCAGGAAGGGTCTAGAGTTTTTCATTCATAGCTGTCTGTCCATTTGTTTGTCTCTCTGTCTGTTAGTGAGATTTATAATGCAATTATGCCACAGTCACTAGATGCACTAGATGTTTTACATTGTATATATATTTCTTATATCAATGTTATCAGGCTAGCAACTTATGTGTTACATGTGACTGAGCACTCAGACCACTAATGATTACACTTACCAAAGATGAAGCCACTGCACACATTTTAGCCCGAAAGTTCCTTTTTCAGCTTCATTGGGCATTCTACACCTCTTTCTTTTCCAAAATGTAATCCACTAAAAATATATTGTCTTCCATTCTCCTTTTTGCACAGTGGGCCTTTGCACTCTAATGAGTGCTACTACCTGGTTTTTCATCCAATCGATTTAAAAAATGTAAAAAAAAAATTGATCTGAATTAATTTAGACTCAAATAAGCATGGATTACCTAATCAGTTCTAAAGTTCATAAATGAGCATAATTACATTTACCTTGAAACTTTGAGTTTGATATGAACCTTCATTGAAAATTTATCAGTGTGGTTAATGGAAAATTTACTGAAATTAAAAACCTTCCAGCATGCCATGCAGAACATTTAATTCTCCATGTAACAGACATTCCGACACCACATGAAATTAGCAAAATGCTTTTTTGGCTAATCAGAGCAGATCAAAGAATTTCCTTTACCACATAATGTTTCTATCCTCACAAAAAAAATGTATAACCATGGGATATTAGCTTCACAAAATGATACATAATGGGAAGGCAAAATGATCAATCTAGCAATACTTATTCATGTAGTTGGATTGACCTCATGGTCAAAATATATAGAGTTATATGAGCAACGAATAACTGAATATTGTGTAGTAAATGTGTAGTATGATTGAACACGGATAGCCTGTAAATGTGTTTTAATGGTAGGTCACAGGGTTTTACATCCTGTATTTTTGCGCTGATTGTGATTAATAGCAAGGAATAGGGTAATCAGAATAGATGCATGTACAGCAAAGCTACATGTACACTGTGAATCCGGCTGCCTGTCTCTGGAATGACAGAGCTAGAGCTTTAACGTTATGAATGCATAAAATTGTCATTGAATTTTTACCTCATGAATATGGTGTTTTTATGTTAGGAATTGTTATTTTAACAGTGACTACCCTAAAAAGGTGGCTAGATTTTACAGTGTAGGGTGAGATCAAGGTTTCAATGCATTGCTCTGACAAGTAGACTACATCTGAGCATTATCCCTGAGTCCCTGACCCTTGTCAATAGCAGTCAAATGGTACCACATTAACTGTGATTGTGTATGTATAGAAAACAGAACAATTTGCAATGAAATTTGTGCTTGGTGACTGAATGTTCAAGCTATTTCTATTTAATGAGAGAAAACCTTGAGTCTTTTGGCCCTTGCCACATATGTGACATCATATTTGTCGTTCGCACTGCATCGTCTCAATCCTGACACAATTTGTTCTCGACTCATGAGACAAAACCATTGATTTAACCTTTTTTGTGAAAATAATTACTATATACAGTGGCCCCTGCATTATAAGACGCCCCTTCTTAGGTTAATTTCAATATTGTTGATAATACAAATGAAAACTACTCTTCTAGAGCCTCAAAGCTCATTTTTATCAAAATCCTTGCCACTTTCACGAAATGGCAATAATAATTAAATAATTAAAGAAGCAATTTATGCCAATGAAGGAACTAATCACATGAAGATTTAGTGTCCAGAAGCTCTATTTCTGATTTCATTTCAATGTCAATCAGATTCCTCTCCATTCAAACACCACATTCAACGTGAGACCCAAACATGTCTGTAAGGCAATTGGCATCACTAAGATGGCACCATCTATTTAAAGTTATGTACAAAACATTTTTGTTTCGTTCTTTTTACAACACCTTTTTTCATGCGTATCATAACTAGGACTCACCATTAGTTCATTCAGAGAACTTAACAATTGATATAAAAAACTACATTAAATTTCAATGCTTTTACATGCACAAACCCTTGACCCTTTATAAAAAATGTTTTTTTTTATTGAGAAAAGGGAACATTTATTTTGATATTCCTTTTCCAACTTTTTCCTTTTATTATCAAATTTATACTATGTAACAACAAGACTTATATAAGTGAAGCAGCATGATAAGCAGAACAAACCTTAATAGATGTACAAGAAAGGTTATATGATTTTGCAGCCTAATGGGAATAATAGATAACAATGAACTACATGCTTTTGAAGCACATGCCAAATGGTGACAGATAATGAATACCATGCCAATTAAATGTTGGCACAATGCACAATTATATATCAATCTGGAGAATAATACCATTTCCAGTATTATGGCTAGTGCATGGATGTTATCTAAGAAATGGCATCCATTTTGCACTCAAGACAATACTTTTTTCTCTTTATTTTCCTTTGTCATACATTGGTCGCTCATTACTTAAGGAAAATAAGGCAGATATATTACTAATTGGTCAACGTCAAGGCAAGTGATCTTCTGTTGCTGATTTGTGAAATGTACTTGGGACACACAAAGCTAACATCCAATATAAACAAGATAGAAAAGTACCTTGAACATTGCTGTTGGCAGTCAATTCAGGGATCATACCTGTTACCCAAATGATGTTACTTAATCACAACCAGGTTAGCAGATGGGCCGCTACAAAACCTATCATCCTTCAAAATGACGATGCCAAATGAAGGATCCATTAAACATACACACTTGCACTTTCAACTGGTACTTTAACTGGTGTCATTACCCCCACGTCCATTTCTGCTGGAGCTACAACAGCTTCTAATATTGCTGCTGCCATTTTTAAAGAAAAGTTTATAGCAAGAGGGCTGCAAAAAATAAGAAATAAACTGACAACTTCAACTGTTACTTTAACTGTTGAAGCCCTTAATCCTATTGTCTAATGCCCTGTCACAAGGAGCTGGTGTCACTACCTCTGCCTCTGTTCCTGTTGATGCCACAACTGCCTCTGATGTTGCTGAGCAGCACTGCAAGCTGCCAGCCCATCTTTAAAGGGAAGCCTCCTGCATCAGAGCTCTATGGGTAGTCCAGCAGCCAGTTCCAGTGTCACGCTCAGTTATTGCAGCATTGTGCACTTGTAGGTGGGGACTTACAGGACTAACAAGAGCTCCCTGCTTTACAATTTTTCTCACATAGCAATGATACAAGGATATAATTGGTAAATTACCAGGATTGCTGAATCATGAAATCATTAAAGGGATAAGACAACAGTCTTTTAAAAGTGCTTTTGACTCAGCTGTTTTGCGTTTTTGGAATTTCCCTTATAATGAAATAGTTATTTTATGAGCAATTGAACTACTTCGGTTTTGCATGCATGATTATTTATGGATATTAACAAAATACCACATCATTACTGAAAGAATACTTATTAGGAATATACTTCTGTGTCAGTGTTTACAATTTTGAATTCTTAAAGCACAGAGGAATCATTGAAAGCTTTGACATGTATATAGTCTGTTAACAGCGTGTACACTTTTTCATGGATGTGATTTGAAGGAGTTTTCCATAGAAGGTGTTTTACTGTTTTCAGATGCAGGGTTCAGTCATTTCACCAGTGTGTTCTGAATTTTAATGTTATCATATGATTCACATGCTACATTTATAGCAGTTTTAACTGAATTACAATTCTATTGTGTTGTTGTATTGGTGCAATTGTATTGTGTGCACGATTTATTACTGCTCTGCTAAGTAACTATGACAACAGTGTACTAGAAATGTTATATAAATACAATCTTTATAAGATAAGAAAATACTGAGAACGCACTGTGATTTCGAAACTTCGGAAATAACACAAGGAATACCATAGAAGTGTTCTTCAAGGAGATACTCTGTCACCTTCGTAGAGGCAAGGTAGGTGTGACAATTTACATCAGTGTAACAATTGTGTTAGTGTGTACTTGATGAAGAAGCCCCCAGGGTGTTGTGGAGACAATGTTGGCTCACTAAATGCTAAGTGGAATTATCACCAGCCACAAATTGGCTTACTAGCAATTGGGAACACACATAGGGGTCCAGGAAGTGTCTTACAACTTGGTGGTAGCAGCATAGTATGGGCCCAGGAAGGGTCTAGTGTTTTCATTCATGGATGTCTATCCATCTGTCCAAGTATTTCTTCATGAGTATGTCTGTCTGTCTGTTTGTGATATTTCTATTGAAATTCTGCTTAATTTTTCGAATCACCTCATTGAGAGAACTGATCAGATTTTATTTTTAAAAATTCATGGAGCGGATTTGCAACAATCACTAGATACAGTTTTATATATTTCCCACATCTTAATTGTCACGCCTGCTTATCCTATATTAAATTTGAAGGTTTTCCCCACACCTCATTTCTTTATGCACATTGCCAATTCTCTGTGGATTTCGCCATGCTATACATCAATCTTCATGTTTTCAAAACCTCTACAAATTTTTATCTTTACAGAACTCTCTGTTACCTCTAACAACCTATCCACACCTGTATGCTATCCACACATCTCTATTCACGTGGCTGCAGTGTAGTAGTAGTGCATTGTTCTCCCTGGCCTCCAAAGAGGGAGCCATCAATAAATGCACCACAGTTTCAAACTTTTGCACATTGCTCTCGACCCTTTCTGTCATGCCTTGGACAGTCATGGGGGGGGTACTTTTTCCCCCTCTCTCATGCCAAACATGCACTGGCTGCCCATTCTGTAGGGGAGCCTCTTGCTATTTTTTCTCACATTTTTACATGCTACAAATACATGTCACCCCGCCAGTACATTTGCTTTAATTTGCCATTTCTTCTGAAATATGTGTCTAATGGGAAGCTCTATTATATATATTATATATATGTGTTATAATGACTAAGCAGTGAGCATTCACACCACTAAGAATTACACTGGCCCAAGATGGAACCACTGTAAATATTTTAGCCCAAAAGTTCCTTTTTCCTTTTCTATTAACATGATACATACCAAACCTCTTTCCTTGCCCTGATGCAATCTATTACAAACATTTCTTTTACCATCCCTCCCTTTGTCCAAGGTGAGACTTTGTGCTCCAAAGAGTGCTACTACCTTATTTCTAATCGAATTATTAGACAGATTTTTAAAAAATTGTCACAGCCAATTTTACGCTCAAATTTTCTCAAATGAACAGATCCGTTCTTAAATTCATAAATGAGCATTCAGCCACATACCTAGAAACTTTATGTAAATATGTTTGATATGAACTTTTGTTGAAATTTCATAAATAATTAATGCACTGTTAACAGAAAAGTTGCTGAAATGAAAAACCTACCAGCATGCCATGTAGGACATTTAATTCAGCATGTAACAGACATTCTGACACCACATGAAATTAGCAAAAAGCTTTTTTGGCAGATCAGAGTAGATCAAAGAATTTCCATTACTACCTAATAGTTCTATCCTGATGTAGAAATCATGACAATTGCATATTAGCTTAAAAAAATGATACATAATGTGTAGGCAAAATGATCAATCAAGCAATACTTATTCATATAGTTGGATGGATCTCATGTTCCAAAGATATAGAGTTACTAGAGGACCCCCATGATTCTTGAAATAAAAAGATAGGCCTAAAAATGAGTAGCAGTGTGCAATATTGTGGATTATCATTGTGACGCTGGCATGCGTTGCCCTCCAGTGTAAATGGATGATGGGGAAGGTGTTGCTGTCTGGGGAGTGGAGGATTAAAAAAACTACTGTAGGTGCAGAAGTCATGGATGTTAAGTTCAGTGAAGGTAAAAATCCATAAAGGAAGAGTAAAGAGGAAGTTTGATGTATGACATGGCCTGATCCATGGAGAATTGAGGATTCCTATGCAGAAAGAAAAATTAAGCCGAAAACCGTAATTTATAATATGGGATAGGATATCTAGAATTAGCCAGTGGATAGGGGAAAGTAGAAAGGATTGGAATTGTGTAGTTTTGTGAAGTTGGTTCTTAGTGTCCTGATTTGTAACAAAGAACCTGTTGTGCATTGTTTATTTGATGGGTCCCTCTTCTGAGCCCAGGGAGAACAATGCACTACTACTATTGCAGGCACGTGAATAGAGGTGTGTGGATAGCATTAATGTGTGGATAGGGTGGTAGAGGTGACAGATAGTTCTGTAAAGATAAAAATCTGTGGAGACTTTGAAAAGATGAAGATTGATGTATAGCACGGCCAGATCCATCAAGAATTGGCGATTTGTATACAAAAAGAAAATCTGAGCAAACAACAAAAATATAATATAGGATATGAGCAACGAATAACTGACTATTGTGTAATAAATGTGTAGTATGATTGTGGATAGCCTGCCAAATTTGTTACAATGGTAGGTAACAGGGTTTTACATCCTGTATTATTGTGCTAAATATGATTAATAGCAAGGAGTAGGTAATCAGACCCAATAGCTCAAATGGTAGAGTGCTCACCACACAAGCAAGAGACCTGGGTTCAATCACCAGACTGACCATCATGTCATTCCATAACATTGTTGTTTGCATCAGACGTTAATTGGAGGTGCCATGGGCCCAACTGGAAACAAGTCACTGACTTAGCTTGGCTACCCACGTTAAATATAAATACCTCTATCATTACCTTTATGCATGTACAGCAAAGCTACACATGTACACTGTGAAACTGGCTGCCTTTCTCTCAAATTGCAACTGCCGTTATGAATGCATTAAATTGTCATTGAATGTTTACCTTGTGAATATGGAGTTTTTATGTTAGGAATTGTTATTTTAACAGTAACTACCCTAACAAGGTGGCTAGAGGATGAGATCAAGGTTTCATGCATTGCTCTGGCTAGTAGACCACATCTGAGCATTATCCCTGAGTCCCTGACCCTTGTCAATAGCAGTCAAATGGTACCACATTAACTGTGATTGTGTATGTATAGAAAACAGAACAATTTGCAATAAAATGTGTGCTTGGTGACTGAATGTTCATGCTATTTCTAATTATGTAGAGGAAACCTTGAGTCTTGCCGCATATGTGACATCATACTTTGTCGTTGGCACTGCATCGTCTCAATCCTGACAAACTGACACAATTTGTTCTCGACTCATGAGACAAAACCGTTAAATTTTTCCCCTTTTAAAAAAATATAATCCATATATGTAGTTATGATATATAACTACTTTCAGTGCATTAATGTGACCAGAATGATAGTAATCGATTACTGTAAATTCTCAATTGACAACAGAGAAAGAGAATACTTGTTTTTCCAAAGCACCATGTTTGTCAGTAACTGCACATGGGCATTGTAAATATCATTTCATGCTGTCATATCGTTAGTTGAAAGTATTGTGTATTTATAATTTATTGTCAAACAGAGCTTATGGAAGTACTAGAAATACTGAACCTCGACATAGTAGAAAGGTTGTGAACAACTGCTATATCTCTAAACTAAAGTCTTTTAGGGATTATGGAGCATTTGGGGGGGGAGCTCAATATTAGATCTATACATTTGTCTTACAAAAACAAATGAAATTGGGAGTCAGTCAAATCCCTATTCAGCCATTACACACACTCTGCAACAGCATTACATTGGACAACACTTAGCTCCAAAGAGCAGCCAGTTTCAGTTACACAATAACAATCCAATTTCACTGTAAATGACTATGATTCACTAGTCTTTAGGAGAAGGGACGAAAATTGGTGTTTTTTTGCTTTTTTGCAGCTTAATACCTGTTTAGCTTTTAAGGATACAGGCACATAAATTTTTGGCGGAACAGGTTCGTACAAAAAATTTCCTTTCATGTATAATAGTTCAATCCTAATGTAAAAAGCATAACCATGGCATATTAACCCTCCAAAATGATACATAATGTGAAGGCAAAATGATCAATCAGGCAATACTTATTCATATAGTTGAATTGACCTCACACTCCAAATATATACAATCATATGAGCAACGAATAACTGAATATTGTGTACAAAAATTGTTGATAAATGTCACAGGGCTTCTCATCCTGTATTACTGCACCAGTCAGGATAAATAGCGATGAGGCAAAATGGTTGGAAGACACCGCTAGGATAAGGTTGAAATCAATGTGGCTGCCAAGTATACCCTGTCTATAACACCACAAGAGACCAAGAGCCCTGGCCTTGGTCCAATGAAGCCACATTGACTGTGATTGTGTATACGAGGATAGAAACAATTTGCAATGCAAATTTGAGCTTGATGGATGTTTATGCTGTAGGTTTGAGAATTAACTAAACTTAGCAGTATAACACTAATGGTATCCAACACAAATTGTTCTTGAGACCATATCATTTATGTCAATGACGAAAGAGTACAGGACAGATAATATGACATCATGAATGCAGGAAAATTATTCGATTGGACTTACCAACCGAAATGAAGCCAACATTTTTAAAGACAAAATCTTATGAGAATACATATTCCGCAAATATATGCATAAAAATCATAAAGCATTTCGGAATCTTTGGTCTTCCAGTTTGAGCAGTGAAACTTGAGCTCCAAGATTAAAGTTGGATGAAGTCGGTTGCAAAACTATGAATTGTTTGTCTGGTTGCATATTTGCCTTTGCAAAATGTCTAAAGTAGAGCAATAAAACATTTTAATGTGGAGTCAAATCTTGTAACACATTTTGCTACTTTGAATATCTCTATTATTTTTCTCAAAGTTAAAATTTTGAATCGAATACAAACATCGGGCTGCAACACCCAGGTGCACTTTGCTTTTTGACACAATTTGGCATCAGGGTAATGTCATCTGATGTCACAAACATTGTCCATTTGTCAATATGATTTCAATGTCATTGGATGCCCATCAGGAAAGTTTGTCTGGATGGATATGCAACTCAGTCTATCTAACAGTCTATATATTGTCCTCGTATCCATTTTCTCTCTTATTTTTTCTCAGTCTCTCTGTCCATATCTGCCTGACTGTCTTCCATATTGTCTTAAGAACAAAGGAAAACTTTAGCAGATGTGGCATATCTCCATATATCAATTATGCGCTGGCGAGTGTCACATCCTTTGCATATATACAATGCATTTACATGCTAAAGATGCTTTGTTTTTGTTTATACCAAATGTTGATGTTGTATACGTAGTGCAATGGGAAATTCCTCAGTTTCACTGAAAGGCTTTGTTTAAATCTCTCTTTGACAACAGCAACATATACATTAAATTTTGGTCTCAGCAACAATGTCAAGTACGTCATTAATATTTAATCTTCAGGTGACATTCGTTGCAGCTGAAAATGCTCATGACTGCATTTTAATATCAAATGGGAATATCTGTTCTGATGATTGGATGCAGAGTTCAGTCATCCCACCAGTGTGTTCTGTATTTTTAATGTTACCATACGATTCACGTGCTACATTTATAGCAGTTATAACTGAATTACAATTCTCTTCTAGCGGCCCTCAGGAAAATATGGGCTGGCAGGTTGAATACTCTGGTCAATACAAAACAATCCATGTCATAATATATAACTATACCCACAAACCCTTGATCCTTGATAAAAAAGAGTTTTGTTATGAAAATGGAACATTTCTTCTCATATTCCCTTTCAAAGCTTTTTCCTTTTATCAGTAAATTTACACAACAACAAGACTTAATTTAGTGAAGCAAATTTATAAACAAAAGCAACCTTAACAGATCTGTAATAAAAGGCGGTATGTTTTTGCAGGCTGATGGGAATAATAGATAATAATGAACTACATGCTTTTGAAGAACGTGCCAAGTGATGGGAAGTAATGAATACTCTGCCAATTAAATGTTGGCAACCTGTACAATTATATATCAATCTGGCAAATGGTACCATTTAAAGTATTGTTTCTAGTGCACAGATGTTATCGAAGAAGTGGCATCCATTTTGCACTCAAGACAATACTTTTTTCTATTTTTATCCCTTGTCATACATGGGTTGCTCGTTACTGCTGGAAAATAAGGCAGATATATTACTAATTGGTTAACATGGAGGCACGTGACTTCTTGTTGCTGATTTGTGAAATGTACTTGGGACAAACATCCAATGTAAACAACAAAGAACAGATACCATGAACACTGGATTTGCCACTCAATTCAGCAGGCATCTCTAATGATGTTACTTCACCACAACAAGTACAGCAAGTGGGCCGCTACAAAATCTGTCATTCTCAAAGGAGAGGATGCTACATGAAGGCTCCATAAAACATACACAATTGCACTTTCAACTGGTACTTAAACTGTTAAAAAGCCTTTAATCCTATTGTAGAATGCCCAGTCGCAAGGAGCTAGTGTCACCACCTTTGCTTCTGCTCCTGCCAAAGCTACAACTGCCTCTGATGTAGCTGAGCAGCACTGCAAGCTGCCAGCCCATCTTAAAAGGGAAGCCTCCTGCATCAGAGCTCTATGGGTAGTCCAGCAGCCAGTTCCAGTGTCACGCTCAGTTATTGCAGCACTGTGCACTTGTAGGTGGGGACTCACAGGACTAACAGGAGCTCCCTGCTTTACAATTTTTCTCACATAACAATGCTGCAAGGATATTACTTGTTGAATCCTAAAAAGTGTCAAATGGATCAGTCAACATTTTTTTTAAAGTGCTTTTGATTGGGCTCGTTCTTTTTTTGGATTCTTTCTACAAATAATATAAATTAAATAGTAAATTATGAGCAATTGAATTACTTCAGTTTTTCAAACATGATTATTTCTGGATTTTAATAGATCTCACCTCTTTACTGAATAAATACTCATTAGGAATACGTTTGTGAGTCAGTGTTAACAATTTGAAAAGGTAATGCACACAAAAATTATTGAAAACTTTGACTTATAGACCAGCGAATACTGTTTCAAGGATTTGATTTAGGGGAGTATTCCATAAAAGGTCCCGTTTAACTGTGATTGGACGCAGAGTTCAGTCATTACACCAGTGTGTTCTCTATTTTGAGTGTTACAATACGATTCACATGCTACAGAGTTAACTGGATTTACAATTCCATTGCATTGTTATGCTGGTAGAATATTATTGTGTGCAAGTTTATTACTGCTCAGCTGGCTAACTACTATGTACTCCAAATAAATGAACAAATAAAATACACTTATTGTAACATTAGGAAATATTGGCAACATACTGTGACATCAAAACATTGGAAATACCACTTCAAACACAAGGAATACCATAGAAGTGTTCTTCAAGGAGATACTCTGTCACCTTCATAGAGGCAAGGTAGGTGTGACAATTTACATCAGTGTAACAAGTGTGTACTTGATGAGGAAGCCCTCAGGGTGTTGAGGAAACAATGTTGGCTCACTAAATGCTAAGTGGAATTATCACCAGCCACAAATTGGCTTACTAGCGCTTCGGAACTCACATAGGGGTAGCGGCATGGTATTGGCCTAGGAAAGGTCCAGCGGTTTTCATTCACTGATGTCTATCCATCTGTCCAAGTATGTCTCTATTAGTATATCTGTCTGTGTATTGGTGATATGTCTACTGAAATTCTGCAAGTTTTGTGCAAAGAGAGAACTGGTTAAATTTTGTTTGATATCCTTGCAGCCAATATGCCACAATCACCATGCAGATACATGATGTATATGTCTGTACCCTCTTTTAATGTGGCTAAATAAAGTCTATCTATCAGCCAATCCATCTGTTTGCAACCGACTTCATCCAACTTTAATCTTGGAGCTCAAGTTTCACTGCTCAAACTGGAAGACCAAATATTCTGAAACGCTCAGAGATTCTTATACATATTATGAGTAGTATGTGTATTCTTGTCGTTATTACAATGTCATATAAGATTTTTTGTGTAAAAATGTTGGCTTCATTTCTGCAGGAAAGTTACAAAAGATCAATTTTTCCAACATTTATGATGTCATGTCTTCTCTCCTTTACTCTTTCTTTATTGACATAAATGATATGGTCACAAGAACAATTTGTGTTGGATACCACAACTATTGTATTACAAAGTTCATTTGGGATTGAATTCGTCCCTTGTTCAAATCTGTTCTGTCAAAAAAGATTTTGGCTGATTTTACGTAGCTGTACCCTTCATGGGCTGGTTGAAAACTGAACCATGCAGGATTTTAAAAGTAGCAAAAAAGAAAAACACCAATTTTCGTCCCATCTCCTGAATACTAGTGAAAATGGATTGTTATTGTGTAACAGAAACTGGCTGGTCTTTGGAGCTAAGTGTTGTCCAATATAATGTTGCTACAGAGAGTCTGTGTAATGGCTGAATAGGGATTTAACTGACTCCCAATTCCATTTGTTTCTGTAAGACAAATGTATAGATCGCTATTGAGCTCATCCTATGCACTAAAAACCGCTAAAAGGCTTTGGTTTAGACTTATAACAGTGATTCTCAACCTCTCTACTATGTTGAGGTTCAGTATTTCTACCACTTCAGTAAGTTTTGTTTGAATCAGTCAGTGACTTCTGTAATTTATGGGAGAAATTAAATGTTTAAGATCAGAGTAAAATTTACAATAAATTATAGCTACAACACAATACTTTTAACTAACAATATGACATGAAATGATATTTACAATGCTCATGTGCAGTTGATAAATTTATTACTTACAGATCGTGATCACTGAAAAAAGTTATCTATCATAACTATACTTAATATATAGTAATTATATGCACAAAAAAGTTTAAATCAGTACTTCTGTCTCATGACTGTGCCAGTTTGTCAGGATTGAGACGATGCAGTGCCAAAGTATGATGTCACATATGTGACAAGGGCCAAAAGACTCAAGGTTTTCTCTCATTTATTAGAAAGAGCATGAACACTTACCCGCCCTGCACAGATTTCATTGCAAATTGCTCTGTTGTCTATAAATACACAATCAGAGTTAATGTGGTACCATTTGACTACTATTGACAAGGGTCAGGGACTCAGGGATAATGCTCAGTTGTAGTATACTAGTCAGAGCAATTTATTGTAACCTCAATCTCATCCTTCAATAAAAAATCTCGCCACCTTTTTAGGGCAGCAACTGTTGAAATAACAATTCCTACCAAAAACATACAACATACTTCTGCAGGAAAATGACATCTTTTAAAATTCATAACAGTAGTTGCTGTAACAGAAAGGCCTGCTGCTCCTGTTTTACTTTTAATGCATTTACTACTTACATTTATATGTAACTTTTTTAAGGGCCTCGCAATGTAAAACAGCAGTGTATGCTCCATATTCAGTTGTTTGTTGCTCATATAACTCTATATATTTGGACCATAAGGTCAATCAAACTATATGAATAAGTATTGCTTGATTGATCATTTTGCCTTCCCATTATGTATCTTTTTTCTAAGCTAATATCCCATGGTTATGATTTTTATATTGGGACAGAACCATTATGTGGTAAAGGAAATTCTTTGATCTACTCTGATCAGCCAAAAAAGCTTTTTGCTAATTTCATGTGGTGTCAGAATGTCTGTTACATGCTGAATTAAATGTTCTACATGGCATGCTGGTAGGTTTTCATTTCAGCAACTTTACTGTTAACAGTATTATTATAACAATTTTCAAAAAACTACAAAACTATCATTTATCGACTTCAGGATGAATTCGTAAATTTGTGCATATTTTTGAGTGTAAACCAACCATTATTAAAATCTATTTTTAAAATCAATTCGATTTCTTTTTAAAAGTTAGTCGCAAAGGTCCACCGTGAAAAATAGGGATGGTATCGAATATGTTTTTTTAATGGATTTCACAATGATTGGGAAAAGGAAAGAGGTTTAGAATGCAATGACTGGTGAGGGACATTTTGGACCAAATATAAGCAGTGGCTCCATCTTTGGCCAGTGTAATCATTATTGGTCTGAGTGCTCAGTCATGCATAACACATACAGCGGGGTAGGCAAATAAGATTGATATGAGAAATAAAATTATAAACCGTATAGATAGCCTGGTTGCATATTTTCCTTTGCAAAAATGTTCTGTAAAGTGACGCAATAAAATACATTTATTGTGGAGTCAAATCTTGTAACACATCTTGCAGAGACATTGCTACTTTGCATAATATTATCTCTATTGAAGTTTTTCAGGATAAGGGAACTTAACTGGCTACTAAGACACTAAGGCCCCTTATGCTCGGTGGAGGTTCCCTAGAGGGATTACAGAACTGTTTTTCTCAGCTTTTATATAATTTCATTGCAAAGTTTCTGTGTTTGTCATAATATTGAGATTAAATATAAATATCCTAATGTGTGAAATAAACAAAGACCAGATAGTGTGCAAGCATAGACTGCGCTTGAGCAAACCCACAATGCAATATGACAAGGTTTACATTCATTACAGCAAATATGAGCATTTAAACCTTCGGAAAAGCTTTAAATTACATACACAAAAAATCAAACTTAATCGATCCATATAAGACCATAAAATATGCATTGTTAAACCGAGGCCTTCTGTTAACACCATGAATTTGGTGTATGCATCCACCTTCTTCAAAGAGTTCTAGGTTGCACACAGTGGCGTAACTGGGGGGTCTCGAGCGGGGGGGCACATGGGGGGGCACGCAATTCTCTGGGGGGGCACCCACTATACTAATTGTATATTTTAGCCAGATTTGGAAAGTTCATATGGGGGGGCACCTGGGGGGGGCACAGGTCCAATATGGGGAGGGGCGTGCCCCCTCGTGCTCCCCCATAGGGACACCACTGGTTGCACATCTGAACCCTGTGTTGCTGTAAGGTTTATCACTGGATTAGTCAGGTTGGTCGATCCCCTTTTTTTAAAACTTACATTGCATTTTACCCTTTTTTCACATATTTTAATCATTCATATAATATTTGCAGCATATAACTGATTTGTTATAGTATCTTATATTGACACAATTTATTGGTTGTCTAAATGTATCATATCATGCCACCAGTCACTCCAAAATCTTTTGGGGACAATGTCACTCGAATTACAGCTTAAGTGTTACTCACAATTCTGACAACATGTCAGTTAAACATGTTAAGTAATAAGTTACATGGGGCAGGAGACATTCATGTTGCTAATTCAGCACTGGCCAATCGTAACTTCTATCTATAAATTGTGAGTACATCATTTTCACAATCAAAAATGACATTTTTGTCTGGTGCAGCTGAGACTGAGCCAAGGTCCACACCATTAGAATATGACCACCAATGGGGGCAGGTCCCGAACCTCCAACACTAGCTTCATGTATCAAATTAGGGAATCATCCGCCTGATTTAGTTTAAAATTAACGATGGTTTATAAAAGTTACAACTTGTCCCAGTCTCCCCTAGTGAGAATTAGAGTAAATTCTGGAATGCATGCAGCATTTACAGTACTATTAAATTTTTTGGGGTTTTGGAAGATTATCTATCTCATTGATAATTTTATTCAATTCAAACCAAAATTATTGATTTAGAGGCACTGAAAATCAAGTAATTATGTTTTGGTCTAGACCCCACCCCCTCATCCAACATCCTTCCAATAAACAGTTTGATTGTACATATATCTGAAACTTTGGCATGTATATCAAGGTATTTTCTTACAGAAAAATTGATGGCACATGCTCCATCACATTGTTCCAGCAACAGAACTGTGCAGTCGTGGGTTTGCTGCTGCGCTTCTTGATTTGTCAGTTTTATCAAGATTATGTATGTGTTGGTAAAACAATGCAAGTCAGTTAACTGGTGTGTTTTCCTCAGTATGGGCTTGATGAACCAACGCGAAATGAAATCTGCAAAGTTTGTCAAACAAAGGATTTTCACCTTAGGCATTCTCACTTCTGTAATCCTTCTAAGGTGACATTCTTAGTAGATTTCATGCTCTGCAAGTGGATGGAACTAACATAAGTTCCCATAAGTACTTATGTTTGGCTGTTAGTGGATTCTTACATGTAGATGCCTTACAGTTGTCATAAGTAGCCAAATGTGCTGTAAGGACCCATCTAAGGGGCCATGTCTACTAGTGTTATTACCTAAGTAACTCATAAATGGGTATTTCGTGTCTTACTAACCACCTTAGTTCCCTTATCCTGAAAAGCTTCAATACTTTTCTCAAAGTTTAAATTTTGATTCAAATACAAACAAAAGGGTTACAACCCCCAGGTGAATTTAGCATTTTGATCCAATTTGGCATCAGAGACATGTCAACTGATGTCACAAAAATTGTCAAGGGCAGGGTTGGTCTGCAGTAGCATGCTGGACTGCCAATCGCTGAGTCCAGGGTTCGAATCCAGCTCTTGCCGGGTCACCTGGGCCTATGCCGGATGGCTGTTTCAATCATGATTTATCTGATTTCAATGTCATTAGATGCCCATTGGGAAAGTATGTCTGGATGGATAATTGCAACTCTCTCTAACTAAAAGTCTATATATTGTCCTCGTATCTAGTTTCTCTCTTATTTTTTCTCAGTCTCTGTCCTTATCTGCCTGTCTGTCTTCCATATTGTCTTCCATATTGTCTTGGGAACAAAGGAATACTTCAGCAGATGTGGCATATCTTCATATATCAATTATGCACTGGCGAGTGTCACATTCTTTGCATATACGATGCATTTACATGCTAAAGATGTCCTTGTTTTTGTTTATACCAAGTGTTGATGTTGTATATGTAGTGCAATAGGAAATTTCTCACTTTCACTGAAAGGCTTTGTTTAAATCTCTCTTTGACAATACAAATATAGCAACATACATAAAATTTTGGTCTAAGCAACAATCTCATTAATTTTTAATCTTCAGGTGACATTTGTTGCAACTGAAAATGCTCATGACTGCATCTTAATATCAAATGGGAATATCTGTTCTGACAATGTTACAACCTGAACACAAATAATATTTTAAGTCATTGCAATATCTAAACTCGACAATGAGATACAAAGATAAATCATATTCCCCATCTGTGCAAGACGAAGTTTCACATTACTGCAGATTCAGTAAGTATGAGTTGCTATGTCTATTTTTCTCACTGTCTACGTAGCTTTTTCAGCTTACCTGATTGGCCTATTAGCAAATCAAACGTCCTCCAAATCCTCAAGTTGAACATAGACAGCAATGAAAAACGTAGTATCCTGCTTCAGTGAGCAGCTGAGCTTTGTAAGTAAATCAGATTAGCAGGAAAACAAAGCAATTCCTGTCCCTCCAGACACATCACTGAGCTTTGAAACACGTTTTTATGCTATTTAAATTAGATTTATGCAACATAATTCAGTCCCTCAACCAATCACATGAACTATACGTGCTGGTTTTGACTATCCTTTAGCAGAAACTCATACTTCTTGAAATTGTAGTAATAAGATTTCATATCTTTTGGAAAGATAAATCTAACTAACAGATCATTCAAGACTTTCATCAATGTCCCAGATTTACAAAATCCATATCAGTTGCAACAACATAATCATAATCACAACAAGGCTGAGAAGTTTGCATTTAACTTTGTTACATGGGAAGTTGGGTTGCAATAGGACTCTGTTTTCTGTCTGAAAATGTTATCATATCCTATTCAGAGTCGTAAAAATATTGCATGCTATGCAGTATGCAGCTGTATATCTTTCAAGTATGGTTTCATTGGTATGGGGAAGGTATTCCAAGCAATTCACTGACAACGGCTCACTGAGTGACGCAAATCAAAATGAAAGAGGTACAAGTGAAGAATAAAGACATAAAATAACAGGTGTAAATCGGTGTTTTGTTTCTATACTAAAGCCTTTGAGAGATGTTTATTGAAGAGGTGAGTTCAATAGCAGCTACAGTACAACCCAGAATAAAGTAAGAACATTTTCTGTCAGAAGTCTTGTGTTTACCTATTTTGTCCTCCTTTCTCCTCTCCACCCCAAATCTCCTTACAACTATCTTTGACTCCTCACCACAACTTTATCACATATCAAGCACACTATTAAGACAGCTGACAATGCAACTGCAATTAGAAAAGGGCCATCAGTGCCCACAACATGAAATAAATAAAACAACACAATGGGGGTGATGGAGTTTGAATTAATGTTGCTTAATGCAAATTTAATGTAATTTTAAGGTAGGTAGGTAGTATCAAAGGTAAAGGCAAAAGGTGTGACGGGGTAAATGATTCTTCCTTTCTGGTATACGGTAATCAACTAATCATACTTTATTTTGGGTTGTACTGCATACCACGCCTAACAGAAACAAATTACATCAGTGGTCAGTTCAATCCATATAGCCATTACAAAAATCCACAACTGCATTATTGGACAACACAAATTCCAAACGGATGAGGCCAGCCAGAATCTATCACAATGACAATCTCCTAAAATGATTTTATTGACTTTGTTACGCCGCTCAGAAGTATTGTTAGTGTTTTTACGCCTCTGCAGCACCTGTGTGGGCTATATCGAGGCAGGCGATCACCGTATACTGATGAGATGAGAAGACTGTGAGTCTGGCACATACCCTATTAATTCAGAGATGCCCAGGGTCTTTCAGTTGCCCCAGCATAGAACACTGGATACAACGTGCCTCCATTTAATGTCCCATGGGGTCGGACTAAAGTGAGTTCCCATGGTGAGACTTGAACCCACGCCCTCAAAGCCAGTTGACATGCGCACTTACCAATTAGGCCACGGGGGAACTCTGCCGCTCAGAAGTAGGGAGAAAAACATTTTTTCCTGTTTGTTCCAGGCACGAAACTATGGAAGGGAGCACGGCAAAATGCTTTGTTTTGCTTGACCAGTATCTGCTAAAAACATTGTTTGATCATGTAGTCTTCTCTAAAAGCTTCACTTAATTTTAAATCATTAGCTTAAGTAAAATTATTCATTTGATTGAGACAAATATCGAATGATGCGAATAACTAAAATTAAGAAGCTGCCTAATCAGAACAATAGATCACAATGAACGATGCGCTTTTGAAGAACGAGCCAAATGATGAGAAGTAATGAATGTCCTGCCTATTAAATGTTGGAAACCAGCATGCACTCATATATGTATAAATCTGGCAATAAGCACTATTTCAGAATTATCATCAGTGCTTGGATGTTATCTAAGCAGTAGCATCGATCGTGCATTTGAGAGTTGAAGTATTTTCTCTTTAGCTTCACTGGTCAGACATTGGTTGCTCGTTACTGTTACCGTAAAACGGGGTAAAGTTGGCAATCCGGGGTAATGTTGGCATGCTATTTTGACCCACTTAACGGAAGAAATGCCAACTTTTCTCACTAACACTGGTCTCTTTGGCAAAGTTGCCATTTGTGTCAGTGAGGAAAAGTTGGCATTTCTGCCATTAAGTGGGTCAAAATAGCATGCCAACTTTACCCCGGATTGCCAACTTTACCCCATTTTACGGTACCACATTAGTCAGATAATGTTGCCGATTAGTCAACTATTCAATTTTGTAACCAAAAATGCATGTGACTTTTGCTTCTTGTTAGTTAAAAATACACTTGATGCATAATTTAATGTCATTCCCAATGAAATAAACACTTGTGCTGCCCCTTTTGATAATTTTTTGAAAAAAGCAAATTGGAGTGGCAGGACAGTGTTCTACGGGATTTTTCTGCTTGCCTGCGACTTCAACCATATTTTACAGTCATGATGCAAGTCCCTGACTGGCCAATTTGTTAAAAGACTGATACCAGGCAAGACAGGGAATGGAGGTCTCTTGAAAACATTCCACCTTCTTCTATTACTCTCAAACGTGCAGAATTAAATTGCTTCATATGGCCCCAGTTCCTCTCTTGCTCTGAAATCTCAATTAAACATTCCATGGCATTATAATGGGAATAGACGTGAAGATGTTTTCCGCTTTACAATGTCATGTGTCTCAGTGGCAAATTTAAAATTGGCTTCTTTAAAATTTAGCTGGCGTAATTAAAGACAGAGGTTTGATTATCAGTCACACCAACATACCCCCATATGAATGGTTGCAATTATGTATCTCTCCGTACACGTACAGCCATGGCTGTAAGTTTTCACTCAGCAGCCAAGCTTCCCTGTGGTGCTATAATTTTGACTAATCATAACAAACGAAATACTTGCTCAATCTTCACCAAAATTTCAGGAATTATAGTTAGAAAGTACTCGGAGGTGTTCTGATAAAAATTGTTGAATGGAATAATGTTACATAATAGCTGTGAGGTAAAATACTGAATTAGTTGAAATTTAAGACATAATCAGTTCTTGTGTTGCCTGTATGTAGCACTTGCGAACCAGCCAAAAACTTGCTTAACAAACTAACTTGCTTATGTTGCCTATACGTTACACTTGCGAACTGAGCCAACTTGCCTGACAAACCTGCCTAACAAACTAACTTGCTTGTGTTGCCTGTACGTAGCACTTGCGAACCAGCCAAAAACTTGACTGACAAACTAACTTGCTTGTGCTGCTTATACGTTACACTTGCAAACTGAGCCAACTTGCCTGACATACCTGCCTAACAAACTACAACTTGCTTGTGTTGCCTGTACGTAGCACTTGCGAACTGAGCCAACTTGCCTGACAAACCTGCCTAACAATCTAACTTGCTTGTGTTGCCTGTACGTAGCACTTGCGAACCAGTCAAAAACTTGACTAACAAACTAACTTGCTTGTGTTGCCTGTACGTAGCACTTGCGAACTGAGCCAACTTGCCTGACAAACTTGCCTAACAAATTAACTTGCTTGTGTTGCCTATACGTTACACTTGCAAATTGAGCCAACTTGCCTGACATACCTGCCTAACAAACTATAACTTGGTTGTGTTGCCTGTACGTAGCACTTGCGAACTGAACCAACTTGCCTGATAAACTTGCTTATTATATTAACCTGATTTTGGTGTCTGAACATAGCACTCGTTGCTTGCGTTGCCTATATGTAGCACTCGTACACAGTTGCCCGCGGATATTGAATACTGACAGCTTAAGTATGTCCCAACCAGTCAAGCTGTACTCTGATGTGGCGCGCATTGGTTTAAGAGATTTGGGAAATGGACATGGTTCAAGTCAAATGATAAGAACAACTACTGGTCATTGATATATAGCGACTCAAAGACATAGATTTAATCATTTTGCAGAATCAGACATTCGACTTGGCTCGGAAAGCCCGAAGGAGTCCCGCCCAATGAAAGCTTGCAAAGGGAATGGTCACACTATACGACAAAAAACACAAGTTGTGAAGGATTTCAAAGATGAATTTGATCTTGACGTTTTTCTTTTCACTGAGACCTGGCTAAAAGCAGATGACAGAGTTGAAATTGGTGAACTGGAAAGAAATGGTAAATGTTTCTACTTGGGATCATCTCGTGAGGGTAGACCTGGAGGTGGAGTAGGATGCATTATAAAGACAGGCATTAGAGCAATGAAGAAAGAAAGCATGAAAACAAAGACTTTTGAGCACATGGAAATTCAGTTGCAATTAAATGGAAGAATTGTCACGATTCGTGTGGTGTACAGGCCAGAACCCTCTAAAAAGAACAAATACAGTTTATCAGAATTCTTTAATGAATTCACAAACTTCTTATCCCACTATCAGACTTATCACAATGAAACTATAGTAGTCGGAGACTTCAACTTTCATGTGAATAAACCAGACGATGCCAAAGTAATCCAATTTAACAACATTCTTGAAATGTTTGACCTTGTTCAACATGTATCTTCACCAACACACAAAGACGGAAACACACTTGATTTGGTAATAACCAATAAAACAACAACTCTCATAGATTGTGCTGTCAGTGACCTACTGTCGGACCATAACTGTATTCTCTTATATCCCACAATAGGCAGTGAAGTTCTGGCAAAAAACCATGTGATTCACACCATGTGGTTCATCGTTGTGAACCACATGCATCTCATTATCTGACGCTGTTATGCAAACAATGGGCTGTGAAGTGATGACGTTACAATGTTTTGATGCTCTGATTGGTCGATGTGGTTGCTAGGGATCTTTTTGCGGCCATTCAAACAAAATAGTGCCTCTTGAAATTATTAATTATTTTTACTGGAGGTCTATTTTTATTGTGGGATATAAATAAAACTTAATGGGAGTGTGGTTCACAGCAATGAACCTCACTCATGTCAGGTCTGCTGCAGAATGAACACTCGTCCTTCGGACTCGTGTTGTATTCTTCCGCGACCTGACATTCATGAGGTTCATTGCTGTGAACCACACTCCCATTAAGTTTTATTATATAATATAGACATTAACAAGGGCAAGAATCCACAGAAAAAGATTTCCTTCCGAAAGACCCGCAGCATAAACATAGCCAAATTCAAGAAAGACATTGAACAGCATCTGTCACAAAAACTACAACACCATAATCGATCAGTCTACTTGAACAGACTTGTGTCACTCTACAAATCAACTGAAAAGATTTTTGACAGACACGCCCCTGTTAAGACTAAACTTGTGACAGTGCGCAAACCCAACCTATTCACAAATCAAGAAATAAAGCCTCTGAAAAAGGAAAAGAGAAAAGCAGAAAAATTATGGAGAAGAACTGGCCTAGAAAAAGACTGGAATATTTTCCAAAAAAAACGAAATGCTCTCAATGAAAAGCTTAATCAGCTTAAATCAGACGATCTCAGGTGTAAAATTCAAGCCACAAAGGGAAATTCTAAGGCGATGTTCAAACTTCTAAATTCTCATCTCAACAGAAAACAAGATCTGCCTCTTCCCCATCACACAAATGAAACAGAACTAGCGAATGATTTCAACAACTTCTTTGATGAAAAGATAAAAATCATCAGATCTAAATTAGATTCAGGAACCAAGATCACAACCGATGCCTCTCAAACCAACCTCAGCCACAATTTACATCAGTTTAAGTCTCTATCAGAACAAGAAGTTAAGAAACTCATCACTGATATGCCTGTCAAACACTGCCAACTAGATCCAATGCCAACCTGGCTACTGCTTGAATGTGTTGATGAATTTCTGCCAATCATAACGAAAATTGTTAATATGTCATTAACGCTGGGAGAAATGCCCCTTGAACTAAAGCATGCTCTGGTCAAACCACTTTTGAAGAAAGAAGGTCTTGAATTGATCAAAAAGAACTACCGGCCAGTCTCTAACCTTTCTTTTCTGAGTAAAATCATTGAGAGTGCTGTAATCAAACAGTATGTTGATCACCTCACTCAGAACAATCTTGAGGATGAAAGACAATCAGCATACAAGCAATTTCATAGCACAGAAACTCTGTTAACAAATATCCATAATGATGTTATGCTTAATCTGAGCAATGGGGAAGTGACAATGCTAGTATTGCTGGACTTGTCTGCTGCATTCGACACAATTGATCATGGGATTTTGTTAGAAAGACTGCGTAACAGGTATGGGGTGCAAAGTGCAGCCTTAAGATGGTTCAAATCTTATATCTCTGAAAGGGCACAGTCAGTGATAATAAATGATAAAACATCAAGCAAACTTCCTCTTAGTTTTGGAGTTCCTCAAGGTTCCAAACTCGGACCAATCTTATTTAACTCCTATGTTGCCCCAGTCAGTGAAGTAGCACGTAGAAATGAAGTTCACGATCAGAAGTACGCTGATGATGAGCAACTTATCCTGTCGTTTAAACCAACCTTTTTGTTTGAAGAAGATGCAAAACTGAAAAGAGAAAATTGTATTTCTGAAATAAGAAATTTCTTGCATGACAACAAGCTGTGCAATAATGGAGATAAAACTGAACTTCTTCTGATTGGAGCACCAAACCAACTGAAGAAACTTCAAATGACATCTATCAATGTTGACAATGTTGAAATCAAAATTGCCAACCATGTCCGCAATTTAGGAGTGCTCTTCGACAAAAATATGACCATGGAGAAGCAGATCAACAAAATGTGTCGTAGTGCATATTTCAATTTGAGAAACATATCGAAACTCCGAAAAAACCTGAACAAAGAAGTAGTTAAAACTGCTGTCAACGCACTTGTCACTCCTCATTTAGACTACGGAAATTGGCTGTTGTATGGCACTGCTACCCAATTGATCAATAAACTTCAGGTTGCTCAAAACTCGGCAGTTTGTTTTATTGAGATTGAAAAAACACAAAAGTGTCAGCCAGAGTAGGAAACAACTGCACTGGTTACCAATCACAGCAAGAATTCAGTTCAAATTGATGACAACTACATGGAAGGCACTTAACAATCAGGCACCGCAATACATCCAAGAACTTGTTCAAGTCAAATCTCAACAAGAACATAACCTGAGAAGCAACCACAAGCTGCTGTTAGCAGAACCTGCTCCATGCAACAAAAATAAGTTTGAAGATCGAGCATTTTCCTATGCAGCACCAAAACTCTGGAACACTTTGCCTGAAAAAGTGAAAACTGCACAAACATTAGATAGCTTCAAGAAGAATCTAAAAACCCATTTGTTTCAGAATTCCTACAAGTGATCTGATCTGAAAAAGCGCTGATGAGCAGTTTACTGAAATTAGCGCTATATAAATCCATATTATTATATTATATTATATATATGATCCTATATTGTCGTTCATATGATAGCAATATTCACCAAAGTGTCTGGATGTGTCTGGAAGTGTTCGGTACACACCAAATTAAACATTAATGACAAAATTACAATTAAATACGCGACTCTAACGTTGCTTGATCGGGTTTTGCTTGATGTGTTTTTGGTTAGAAAAGTTGTTAATTTCTGATGTAAGAATTAATTAGTGAATAGTTTTTCTTATTATTAAATTAATTTTTTTTGATAAAATTCCACATCTATGGAAAGCATTTGACACAATTTTCTTTCAAAAGAAGGATAGCAGTTATTTCCTACACCTACATAAAAATTCGCCATATTTAATGAAAAAAAAAACAGTTCCAGCAAAACCCAATGAACGGAAAATTCAACCATGTATTTTATAGTAATTTTGCCATGAATGCTTAATTTTATGTGTACACTACTCATCCACAAACTTTGGTGGCTGTTACTACCATGAGAATAACATATCTAACATCATATTACAACAGCGCACGTGACTGACGTCATCCCAGCTCACCTTTTCTTTCAGCCTGCAATCCAACTCCTGCACTTTTCTCCGTACCTCTCATACACCTGTATTCCTATTTTCTCCATACCTTTCATATTTGCCTCCTCTCCACTACCTTTCTCCTGCAATTTACTCCTCGATTCCACTGTTCCGTGGCATGTTATGCATCGTAGTTCGATTACTCCTCACCTTTTTTTGGTGGCGCCACCGTCGCGATTCCCGCCAAAACGATCCAGACAGTGCACAGGCTCACAGGCAATGCTCAGACTAAGTCATTCATTCTATTCAGGTTATTGACTGGATTTCTATTCAGGTTATTGACTGTATTCCTTTATCTTACTTAATTGCCATCACAGCCCAGTCTCAAAGACTCACCTGCCCTTCACATTGTCAAGTGCAATTTACATTTCACACCAATCAACTTCACAGCTAATTTTATCCATTAATTTTTCCTTGAACTTTCTTCATTACCATTGATATATACCCTTATCAAAGGACACATGCCTACTCCATTTTATTACACTTTACATAGGCCTACACACATAGATAGATAGATAGATTGATACATTGACCCCCCCCCCCTTCATAGGCTCTCTTTTCCTTCAAAACAAAACACAACAAATACACCCATTTCACCTATTTTAATGCCATTCACATATATTGCTTTTCCTTTGCTGGGCCCAGGGCATTAAAGGCCAGGGGGCCGGCTTGCTTTTCAGTTTATTTCCTTTTTTCCTTAGTGTTGCACAAACATACATCAATTACCTTTGTGTATATCAAATAAATCATAGGCCTATATGCATATTTCTCAACAGCCTGTTATTTATTTACAACGGAAGACTTCACGCCATCAATAAATATTTCCTGGCGTGGGCTTTTCTAGTAGCATCATAATTGATTTTATGCTCAATATTCAACTTATTCATTATTTTGCCTCAATTTTACTGTTAAAATATCATTTAATGCAATTACTTTTACCAGAACACATTCTACTCTGTACAAACTATAATTGCTCACGATTTAGTGAAGATTGAGCACGTATTTGCTTAGTTATGATTGGTCACAATATTTGCCCCATGTTGTGCAGCATTGCAGATTAGTGAAAACTTACGGCCATGGCTTTACATTGTACATTAAATTTTAATAGATTTTCCAAGCGGCAGTTATATGTCTTAGTGGGATTCCCTAAACACCCACACTACATTTACAGTCTGTCACTGTGATACAGAAAAAAAGAGGACCAGTTCATTGTGAAAATGCACTTTGCGACTCATGATAACCGGTGAAGTGCAATCTTCTCTACGTTCAACACGGGAAACATAGAGGCTCTTTGATTACTCATGCCCAAGAGAAGGCCATTTGACTAGTCTTAACCGAGAGCGGACATCAGAAGCATAATGCTTTGTATGGCTGTCAACAACAGCAATCACTATATAATTATTTTAAAGTGCATTCATATTTCAAAGTGTCTTGACAGTGGATTTAGTTGTTTTTAAAAAGAAGTGTTTCATAAATTAATTAATCTGTGTTTGGATTAAGCTTCATTATGATATGGTGATATAATTTAATGTGCTTTAGTGATCTTCATACAATTTTATACCAATAATTCATTGGAGTAACCTGGATAATAAATGATTTTACCAAGGCTTATGCAATCACATACTTCAGTGGTGCATTGGACTTTAAATAAATCAGTAAACTTTAATGAATGTTTTAGAGATCTGTGGAAGTGGTTTAAAAGAAAGAGAAAATATTGTTTGGACAAATGTCTTAACAGTGTGTCTAAGCTGTTGATATATTTTCAATACATGATTTTAATTTGTTGTCTCAAATAGCATTGGGTCTTTTGACCCTTGAAAATCCGTATCAGCTTTCATGTTAAATAACAATTTAATACCGTTTCTAACTATTTGTTACTCTGCATCGTGAAATACATTCTGAAGAAGTTCGCTTCAAGCAAAAATGAAGTACTGCTACATACCGTAATCAATGGGAATAACTGCAAAACTGTGGATATACCACTTCAAGCACAAGGAATACCATAGAAGTGTTCTTCAAGGAGATACTCTGTCACCTTCATTGGGGTGAGGTTGGTGTTACAATTTACTTAGATGAAACAATTGCTTCGGTGTGTACTTAATGAAGAAGCCCCAAGGGTCTTGTAGAAACGATGTTGGCTCACTAAACACTTAGCGGCATTATCCCCAGCCACAAATTGGCTTACTCACACTCAAAAAGACAAACAGAAGCCCAAAGGAATGTCTGATCTACTGCTTGTTGAATAGTGCTGTTTGGTGATAATAAGCGTAAAGCTATTTGTTTTTTCTGAAACACAGGGTTATTTGTGGTGTAGTTTAGCAATATGCACAGTGCCGCCTGTAAGTCAGTGAAATGGGTGATATTTTTCCATTGCACAATGCTAAACAGTAAACACCCTCGATAAAACTACTTGTAGATGCATGAATTCTCGTCCAATAAAGGGAAATGATATTGGGTCATACAGGCCAATACTTGAGACATGTGGGATAGCAATGGCTGCCAATTTTCCCCGCTGTACTCGCAGTTAGGTATGGGTCAAAGTCTTTGATAAGTAAGTGAACCACCCTTCCATTGAAATAACATTGGGCTTGTGTTTCACTTACTTATCAAAGATTTTGACCCATATCTTACTCCAAGTACAGCAAAGAAAATTGGCAACCATTGTTATCCCACATTCCCAAAATATCGGCCTTTATGATCCTGTATGTTCTCCCCTTGTTGGATGAGAATTCATGCTTTTACAAGCAGTTTGGTCAAGGGTGTTTAGCATTGCTGCAATGGCAAAATATCACCCGCTTCACTAACTTACAAGCGGCACTGTACATACTTCGCTAAATAATTTCAATAATGCATTGAGCTCAAATGACAGACGTGTGTCAGATGTTTTATTAAAAATAACGTGCAAGCACTTTAACAGCTGCTTGTAGATCTATAGGTGCAAGTATCTACTAATATGCTATTTAATTCTATCTATCTATCTATCGATCTATCTATCTTTCTATTCCTTCCTTTCTTGCTTCCTTCCTTCCTCTCCTTTCCTTCCTTCCTTCCCTTCCTTCCCTTCCTTCCCTTCCTTCCCTTCCTTCCCTTCCTTCCCTTCCTTCCCTTCCTTCCCTTCCTTCCCTTCCTTCTGTGATGTTGTTAAAGATGCCTTGTGTTTCCATATATTTTTGTGTTTTTAACAATCCCCCTGGCTGGCACTTGGCTGCTGCCATCACTGCAGCAGATCATTTAAAATTCAAGGGAAAATTGTACATTTTAGTTTAGAAAATAAAAATTTATTGTCACAGAAGTTTACCAAAAGTTGATGGAAGCAAGATAATATTCTATTCAGACTGCATGCCAAGTTTTAATGACATAGGTGAAACAGCACGACCAGGGGAGTTGTCATATTTTTTCCTGAAACTCCTCTCGCAATACAGGTTGCAAGCAGCTGTAAAAAGTATTGGTATGAATAAACAGTATAAAGCTGTGATTTTTATGCAAAGAATGATATTTTTGTGGTCAAGACTAACAATACTAGATGTAGATATCACAGAGCACTACTGCAGTCTTGGTGTTTGCACAGCGAAACTGGAGCTCCAAGATTAAAGTTGGATGAAGTCTGTTGCAAACAGATGAATAGGCTCTCAGGTTGCAATATATGCCTTTGCAAGACATTCTTTGTATCACTATGCAAAGTAACTCAAGAAATATTGCAGCCACAAGTCATTTTGCAGAAGCAATTCAGCTTTTTTGCGCTGTCAATATGGTAAGGCAAGCTATTATACCATTTGGGTGCCTCTAAAGATCCTTTATTAATGCGCTATCTTATTTGTGAATGATTGTCTGCAGGAACTTCACTATGCAGAGCAATTAAAAGGTCCCAACATGCCATGCAATCTGAAAAATGTGTTGACTACACATTCAGTTAATCTAAATGGAATTGTGTTTTTAAAGGACTTCAATCTCTGTTTTCTATTACTCTTCCTGTCAATTATTCCTCAGCCATATCAATTGTCGAGAAAACAAAGGAAAACCTTGATGATGAAGCATATCTCCGTATTGACATCAATTATGTACTGTTGAGCATCACAATCTCGTAAATTTACATATACAATGAACTCACCAGCGAAAGATGCCTTGTCCCTCTTTAGGTGTCGCAGTTGTATAGATGGAGCTTGCGATGCTCTACATAACATCTTCTGGGTATCTCTATGGACATCTTTATCTCTTCCTTATAAATGCAGAATTTGGTTATGGTTGCCTGACATTGCATGATGTGCCTGTGTGCATGCATAATGAGCATAACACACATATCAATTGGCTTTGCACTAATAGCAGTGGAACTGTAATGGTTTTCAGTATCTTTGGTTCAGTAGGTTATACCATGGTATGGGTAGGTGGATAGTTCAGCCTTCTAAGGCAAGCGCACTGTTTCATATGGTTCCATCAGCGGACAAAAAACATTTAGATAATCCAGCTGCACCGAACTCCTTCAATGGAACTGCTGGCTCTCAAGTTGGGAGCGTAGGGTCCCATCATAGGGCCTTCCCACCAAGTATTGAACCTTTTCAATTCAACTGAACCCTTAAACATTTCCAACCTTTTTTAGCTGTGGTTCTTTATATATACCATAAAGAACCTTTTGTGTTAAGAGTGTATGTTCATGCATTTTAGAACCAAAAAAAGAGCCCTGAGTCTAACTAAGACCTTATAGGAATGTTTTCTCTTCAACAGTTAGTCATTGCAGAAAATAGGACTGAGGGAACATAGGACCAGGGAATCATAGATCTTGCAGAAAGTACTGTAAATAACTTGTCTATGACTCTATATTTACTGCTTTGCTTTTCATAGACTGAATTATCATGGTGAGATTTGGTTCTTGTTAGCTGATGCTTGAATCTATATTTGGCGATAATTATTACACTCAGTTATATTGTTTGATTTCAACCTATAATCCTTTATCATTCCTAGGAAATTTGATGTTGCCAACATCGTGAATTGTACAGACTATTGTTTATAGTGGTGGCAGGGTTCTGTGATTTAGTGACCACGGAAAGGGGAGTCACTGGGGACTGGTTAGATTAAATTTAAGAACAAATGAGAGAATTTTAACGTGAACACATTAGTTAACACAGATTAAACGAAACTCGAAGGCAGCTAAAGGTCCAGCAGCTATTGTTGTTGAAAGTGGAGTAAATATAGTTTTTTCCCACCTGGGTAGAGCAGCATTTTTACATGAGAGTAAAGTGTCATGCTGTCAGAAAGACAACCCATTGGATATCTTAGGTAGCCCATTGGTCACCCCATTAGGTTGCCTCAGCCATGTTTGCTTGATGTCCCAGATGAGCACAGACCAACAAGTTATGTTACATTTCAACAATAAAGGTTTTTAGTAATGTATAACTGTCTTTGTATGATTTTATGAAATTGCAACAACAACATATCATCAAATTTTCCTGCCATGAAAAATATTCCGATGAATGCGATGTAGGCCTAGTAAATTTGGGAGAAAATGACAAAAGATGTTTCTGGATGGTGGATTGAGGGTTCTTAACCACTTAATAATAGCTGTGACACTGCAATTAATGCGCAAAAAACTACAAAGATTTATTTTTGAAAGATGTTTGCCACTGCACATGTGTCTGCAATGAAAACTGTGCTGTTGACATTCTCAGTTCCATTGGCACCACATCTCAAATTTCAAAATTCTTGGCCTATTTGATCAATAGACTAAGACTATCTTTAAAACAATATCACATACATTTTTGCTGTTATTATTTTCAACGATGGCATCCCAAGAAATTATTACAGAATACATTATGAAAAATCTTCCATTAAATTTGAATATAATCTGATATAACAACATGTTACATTTTATAAATTAAGATTTGTAAAGTAGTACATCCCTTATGCTTGAGGCTAGAACAAGTGTGTCCCATACTGCCATTGCCGTTTGGATATATGCATGTACTTGTGCAGTGCATAGGCAGATTTTGTTGTTCATTTTTATGCTATACAAGTTAATTGGGGTCACCTAATATTTTTTACTTCGACAGCCAATTTTTAGGTTTTTATGCTGAGGTCAATGTTTTCCTCTGCTCTACAATTTATACAGTTACAATAATCCCATAGCTGATGTTTACTTTATCTGATGCATTGTTACATGCATACAGACAAGGACGAGTTATATAGTTGCAGTATTCTCACCCTTGTACGATGGTTAAAATATATATTCTTGCTCAAAACTGCACGTAAGTTCTAGAGCTGCATGGTGGTCTTACAGCTTATAGGGGATTATATATTCCTGTGCAAAATTAAGGTCAATCATTATTTATCATCATTATCCTAACATTGACAGCACACATTTTGTATGCTGTGGATATCAAACCTAGACAAATTGTAAAGCACTGTTTGAATTGTATATCAAAGCCTATGAGACTTTCTTTAGTCCAGAACACTGATTCAATAGCTCCAGCCTACAACAAACAAATGGAAGTGGGATCAGGTCAATCCCTTTACAGTAATTATATGGACTTTGTAGCAATTTTATTGGACACCACTGCCCCAAGGCCAAAGTCAAGTGAATTTAATGAACTTCCATTTATCAATCTTGAAGTTGGAAGATAGTACACAAGGCTTACTGTTACTGGTTTACCTATTTCACTCCTGCTCAGTTTGGAATCACTGTAAATGCATTCACCGGTCCCCTCACACTCCCATCATGAGTCTTTGACCATTTTGGGGCTAACCTCACTAACAATGAACCGAAATGATTTCAAGCATAGAGGCGTTATGAAGAAAGGAAAAAATCTATTAATTTGCCTAAAAAAAAAGCGTCAATACAATTTGATAAAAGGATGAGTACTTTGCAAGCTCACTGTGCTACAAAAGGTTGACTGTAGCAGAGGCTAATGTCAACCTAAGTAAAAAAAAAATTGATGTAGAAAAATGAGGTTACCCCAATTGATTTCATGTATTGCACAATTATTGTGAACATGAAACAGCAATGTGTAATTAAATACAGCTGTTAAGTATTTGCGCACAAAAATTATAATTTATAAATTTTCCTCATAGCAATAGAGCAGTTCAGATAAATATATATAAAAAATATCAATTTGCCAAAAAAAAATAAGCGTCAATACAATTTGTTAAAAGGATGAGTACTTTGCAAAATCACTGTGCTACAAAAGGTTGACTGTAGCAGAAGCAAATATCAACCTAAGTAAAAAAAGAACAAAACATTGATGAAGAAAAATGAGGTAACCCCTATTAACTTTGTGTATCTCAAAATTATTGTGAACATCAAACAGCAATGTATAATTTAATACAGCAGTACAGTATGTGTTCATAAAAAATACTATTTATAGATTTTCCTCATAGCAATAGAGCAGTTCAAATAAATATAACAACCTTCCTTTATGACTGAAGCACATTTAATGACTCTGGAATTAAGAGAAGTATCAAATCCATAAAGCAAAAATACAAGTTTCACCATGTGAATGTCTGTGTTGCAATATAAACAGTCCATCCATGACACATTCGTGCCAAGAAATGCACGTGTTATCTTATTAAATGGTCCTAAAATGACAAATAAATGTTACAGTTTTTTGCCATTTTTCCACTGTACATTATCTTATCTCATTTATAAAAGTAGACTGTCAATTTCTTGCTGAGCAACAAATGAGCTCTAGATTGGGGAATGGGATAACGATTGCCAAATTGTCATCTTAAGTTTCATGACAGACACGATGCAGATTGCGGTGCCCAGTGTAAATAGTAACTGGACGAAGGTCAGCGTCTGCAACTGACAGTGCAATATATTTCTGTGTAAAGGAGCAAATGTAAGGACTAAGGTGCAACTTCATCATCGGTCACAGTATGAGATGTCAGACTGGGGTATAACCAAAAGTAATCGTGGAAAATCTAGTTAAAAAAAGATTCCGGCTCAAGTAGTGTATCAAACATAGAGTTCCAGACTGAATGAAGAGCAGGATTGGTTGTAAAGGTGTGAACAACTGTGAATCAGCCAATCCTGTGGCTTATTCAGTTGGAGGATGCCACTCTCAGTTGGATTCACTATCAGTAAAGGAAAAATATTTTTCAATAATTTTCCATGGCACTTTTAGCACAAATACTTGTAAAGAAATTTATATTCATTTGCATTCAACAAATTTTAATATGTGTTATTTTGCTCCTAATGTATTTCTTTAACAATTATCAGCAATTTTGTTGGATTCAGGAGCCAACACTTTTATTTTCCACTCCGAAACCACTTGCAAAATGAACTTCAATACCCTGGATACCAACAAAAATACACGGGCCACGTGGGTGAACCTCACCGTGTAGCAACCTCATCTTGTTTCATTGTGGTAGTAAATGAGAAAGTTGAGTGAACTCTGATTGAAGTTGCCACAGAGGGGAATAGGAAGATTGGAAAGCGGCTTCGGGCTTTCTGACCTCAGTTACAAAGAGGACCCCTCATTCAAGCAATTTGATATCTGATTTACCTGAACTAATAGCATAGGCTCAACAGTTATCAAGCACCATCAATGTATATATTTCCTGAAATAATGACAAAAAAGGTTTTAAGATAGAAGCAACCTTTGTCGAGGTTGTCATGACACAGACAAATTAAAATCTTCAGTTCTTCAGTGCGCGTAATGTTTATAGCATAGCTATTCCAACATATTATAACAATCATCGTATGCATGTGTGGCAGTAAAAATCCTGTGGCGGTAAAATCAGCTTTGGTAAAAGACATGAAATCATTGTTATGAATAAATTAAAACATTTGAGGTTACTATAGAAGCTTCTGATTGTATATAAACAATCTAAAGCGGAAAGTATATCCTTTCTAGGCATTGAGAATCAAGCTGCATATTATCAGCAGCTATGTATACTGTTATGGTGTCATGTTGCAGCAAGTATACTGACATTTAATTGTGAAAAATTCCATAAATATGTCCAAGCAAATTGTAACAACAATCACTATTGCTACTTCATACCCAGAAGTATTGATAATCCAGGGTTGCTACTGGCAAATCTTGATTGGTAATTTTTAAAATGACAGGGTAAGTTGCTGCTCATCATTATAGAACAATTTAAAAACAACTTCAGAGAGACAATTTGAGTAAAGGTTAAATAGTGAAGCAATACTGCTGTTGCTCCTGTTGCTGCTGGCAACCATTGGAGCAAAGTGCGTCAATATATTTTTATAAAGTTAGAAAACACTGCTGGTTATACTGTGATTGCTCTTGTTACTGCTGATGAATCTTCAAAGGCCATCCACTCAGCCGCATGGGTACAAGCACCATACTAAACCAGACCTTGTGTCACGGCTTTGTACTCTGTTGTCCTGAAGCATTCTGTTGTGGAGAGCGGAGTAGTGAACTCTGGCTTATTTCTACTGTATCCTCTATATTGTCGCAATGGAATATGTTTGTATGTTCCTATAGTAAGTATCTGAAACTGTTGACCAATTTTGCTAGGGCACAGAATGAGACTTCACCAAAACTGCAGAAGTAAAGAAAATGTGGATAGCCAAACATCCAACAAAATTTGTTGCTACAAGCAGATAAATATCCTGTAATTAGATAGGCTCAGTGATACACTAATGCCTTTAAAGGAAGAGAGCCTATTCCGATGATAGGATTTGTTCTCTTAATTTGATTTCTTTAACAACAGCTGATAGCATTACAAGGCATTACGGTATTGCAACCTGACCCAATAGTTCCAAGGTCTGAGCAGTGCTCAGTGAGCACGCCCTTTGTAGATCCACAGTTTCCCAAATATTCACTTTTTGTTCCAGAAAAAGCAACATAGAACTGTGGTATAACAATCTAAAGACACAGCTAATTTGATAAAAATATTTCTGTGAACACTGAAAACAAATATGTAGTAGACATGTATTTGTTCTAGCATGAGAATATGATTCAATGCCTTTGAAGTCTTCATAAAATATTTGTTGGAAGTAAACTTTTTATATTCATGAAATGATATTTTTGTAGTCAAGATAACAATAATGCACATAAGGTATCACAGTAGGCTACTACGGACATGCAATTTTACACAGTGAAACTTGAGCTCCAAGATTAAAGTTAGATGAAGTCTGTTGCAACAGATGAACAGGCTCAGGTTGCAATATGTCTTTGCAAGAAATCCTTTGTATCGCTATGCAAAATAACTCAAGAAATATTGCAAAAAAGTAACATAGAGAATATTGCAGCAACAATGCCTGCATGAAATTTTTGCAGAAGCAATTCTGAGTATTTCATAGTCAAGGAGGTGAGGGTTGCTACAATGTCATGTAGATGTCCAGCTGGTCTAGGACTTGTACTTCTTGGATGTTTGTTAATCCTCATCAAGGGCATCATGTCTCTGCGGGTCTTTCATAAAGAGTAAAATATAAAGAATGTTAACTCTGCCTTCTATCACTATGGTCGGAAACAATCTTGCCTCAAAGGATTTAAATCTCTGTCTATAATATTATATCTACCACTTTCTATCAATATTCTTCTCCAGTTAAATCAATTGCTCAAGAAGCAAAGGAAAACAATTATGCACTGCTGCAGAAGTAAAGGAAATGTGGATAGCCAAAACAACAAACAAAATTTTGTTGAAACAAGCAGATAAATATCATGAAATTAGATAGACTCAATGATACACTAATGCCTTTAAAGGAAGAGAGCCTATTCCGATGAAAGGATTTGTTCTCGTAATTAGATTTCTGTAGCAACATCTGATAACATTACAGGGCATTTCGGTATTGCAAGCTGACCCAATAGTTCCAAGGTCTGAGCAGTGTGCAGTGAGCACGCCCTTTGTAGATCCACAGTTTCCCAAATATTCACTTTTTGTTCCAGAAAAAGCAACGGAGAACTGTAGTGTAACAATGTAATGACACAGTTATTTGATAAAAATATTTCTGTCAATGCTGAAAACAAATGTGTGTTAGACGTGTGTTTGTTCTGGCATGAGAATATGATTCAATGCTTTGAAGTCTTCATAAAGTATTTGTATGAAGCAAAGCTTTTTATATTCATGGAATGATATTTTTGTAGTCAAGACTAACAATACTACACATAAGGTATCACAGAATGCCACTCCAGTCTTGCAGTTTGCAGAGTGAAACTTGAGCTCCAAGATTAAAGTTGGATGAAGTCTGTTGCAAACAGATGAATAGGCTCTCAGGTTGCAATATATGCCTTTGCTAGAAATCCTTTGTATCACTATGCAAAGTAACAAGTGAAATATTGCAGCAACAAGTCTTGTGAGACATTTTGCAAAAGCAATTCTGATTTTTTTTTGGGCCAATATGGTAAGCCAAGAAATAACGACTGTCTCTTAAGATCCAGGACATTTTATTAGTGAATGGTAGTCTGCTCACTATGCAGATCAAGTAAAATGTCCCAATGTGCATTTCAATCTGAAAAATGTTTTGACTCTACATTCAGTACATCTAAATGGAAGCAATTTTGTTTTTAAAGGACTTCAATCTCTGTTTTCTATTATTCTTCCTGTCAGTTATTCCTCAGTCATATCAATTGTCAAGAAAACAAAGGAAAACCTTAGCTGATGTAGCACATCTCCATATCGACATCAATTATGCACTGTTGAGCCTCACATCTGCATAGATACAATGCATTTACCAGCAAATGATGCCATGTCTCTCTGTAGGTGTCGCAGTCATATATGGAGGTTGTGATGCTCTACATAAATGTCATTTGGGCATCTTTATGGACATCTTTATTTGTTCTTTATACAGAATTTGGTTGTGGTCGCATGGCAGTGCATGATGTGCCTGTGTGCATGCATAATAATAACATAACACACATATCAATTGGCTTTGCACTAATAGCAGTGGAACTGTAATGGTTTTCAGTATCTTTGGTTCAGTAGGTTATACCATGGTACGGGTAATTGGATAGTTCAGCCTCCTGAGGCAAGCGCACTGTTTCATATGGTTCCAACAGCGAACAAAAACAACATTGGTAATCCAGCTGCACTGAACTCCTACAGTGGACCTCGTTTCTCAGAAAATAATATGACTTGTCAATGACTATATAATTACTGCTTTACTTGTCAAGGTGAGATTTGATTCTTGTTAACTGATGCTTGAATCTATATCTGGTGATAATTATTTTACTTAGTTATATTGTTTGATTTCAACTTATGATTCTTTATCATTCCTTGGAACTTTAATATTGCCAACATAGTGCATTGCACACTCCAGTGTTGCTGGTTTCTGTGATTTAGCGAGTCTACGAAAGGAGAGTCGCTAGGGACTGGTTAGATTAAATTTAGGAACAACTGAGAGAATTTTAATGTGAACACATTAGTTAACACAGATTAAAATGGAAGGCAGCTTGAAAGTAGAGAAAATAGAGCTCTTCCCACCTGATGGATTGAGGGTTCTTAACCACTTAGTAATAGCTGTCACACCCCAATTAATGCGCAAAAAACTACAAATAATTATTTCTAAAAGGTGTTTGCCACTGCACAGTTATGTGTCTGCAATTAAATAGTGTGGTTGACATTCTCGGTTCCATTGCGACGCATCTCAATTTTAAAAATTCTCAGCCTATTTGATCAATAACTAGACTAAGACAATCTTTAAAACAATATCAAATAAATGTTTGCTGTTATTATTTTCAATAACGACAATCCCAAGATATTATTACAGAATACATTATGAAAAATCTTCCATTAAATTTGAATATAATCTGATATAACAACATGTTACATTTTATAAATTAAGATTTGTCAATCAAATAGTACATCCGTTATGCTTGAGGCTTGAACAAGGGTGTCCTGTACTGCCATTGCCATTTGGATATATGCATGTACTTGTGCAGTGCATAGGCAGATTTTGTTGTTCATTTTTATGCTATACAAGTTAATTGGGGTCACCTAATATTTTTTACTTCGACAGCCAATTTTTAGGTTTTTATGCTGAGGTCAATGTTTTCCTCTGCTCTACAATTTATACAGTTACAATAATCCCATAGCTGATGTTTACATTATCTGATGCATTGTTACATGCATACAGACAAGGACGAGTTATGAAAAGTTACAGCTTTCTTAAGCACGGAGATTATGCAAAGTTATTGAATATTTTTTCTTCTCTCTACACACATTTTTAACAGTTCTGATGGACCCCGAAGTCAGTTAGAGTTAAAACTCTGACTAGCTTGTCAAAAACTTCAACTGACTTGTTAGCTTAGTTGTTGAACTCTGACTTCACCGACTTCAACACAGTTCAGCTGACTTTGTGCAATTTCCCAGGGTGCTTCTATTCACTAGTCATCAACAGTACATTCAACTTTATAAATTTCAAAATTTTCACCCAGATTATTGTGTATTACTCGAATGAGTCAATATTTAGGGACTTTTTATGTTGCACATACTTTACAAAAGTCCCATAAGAGTTAGAAATACATCTTGTGCTCTTTATGCTGTTAAGAATTGTACCAAAACCATTTCTGTGAGGTGAAAATTGGCTAAGTTATGCAACTATGACTGGACTTTAGCTGACTCAGGTCAAACTTAAACAGATTGAACATTGACTTACTGCTTGGGAACCTAAATATAACGTCAACTTCAGGGTCTAAATTTCATCTTTTGTGAAGAGGGTCCAGCAAATAAATTTTGTCAGTTACTAATCCTGCTGTCCTTTTAAACATTTTGTAAATTGTTTTAAGTTCTTTACTACATAAAGAGTGAAGACACAGCCTAAATTCTATCAACCTGAGAAAGGAAGATGTCAAAACACTCATATTCATGATACTCAACTTCACATACAAAATTGATAGGAGATAAAAAAGAAAATAGTCTGATGCATGGTGAGACGTCCCAGACAAGCCTGATAGGACATTTATTATATGGTTCATGGATGAGATGAGTCTTTGACATTGATGAACAACCTTCTACAACTCATGATTGATAATTATATTTTTGATCAAACTGGTATAAACTTATGGAGCAGCAAGGGTACTTTGGGATTTTAAAAAATCATGGAGAAAAAATGTCCATTTATCTCATAGAACCAAAAATGTATTTTCAAAATGGAAAACTGAGGCTTAGAAATATTTATCATCATTATTCTAATATTGACAGAATGCATTTTGGATGCTGTGGATATCAAACCTTCACAAGTTGTAAAGCATTGTTTGAACTGCATACCAAATCCTATGAGACCTTCTTTAGTCCAGATCACTGATTCAATAGCTGCAGCCTAAAACAAACAAATGGAACTGGGATCAGGTCAATCCCTTAACAGCCATTACATGGACTCTGTAGCAACATTATTGGACACCATTGCCCAAAGGCCAAAGCTTGGTAACAAGTACAATGATCCAGTCAAGTGAATTTAATGAACTTCCATTTATCAATCTTGAAGCTGGAAGATAGTGTACAAGGCTTACTGTTACTGGTTTGCCTATTTCACTCCAGCTTAGTTTGGAACCACTGTAAATGCATTCACCAGTCCCCTCACACCCACAGTATGAGTCTTTGACAAGCATATTTGGGGCACCAACTATGAACCAAAATTATTTCAAACATGGAGATAAGATGAAGAAACGAGAAAACATCAATTTGCAAAAAAAACCCAGTTGACTTCTGCGTGGCAACACATCCATTGCACATTTGAGCCAAGAAATACATGCGTTATCTTATAAAATGGTCCAAAAATGACAGGTAAATGTTAATTTTTTGCCATTTTCCACTTTAGGTTTTATCTCACATATAAAAGTATACTGTCAATTTCTTGCTAAGCAACAAATGAGCTCTAGATTTGGGAACTGGATAAAAATCGCAAAATTGCCAAGTTTCACAACTGATAGGATGTAGATTGCAGTGCCTTGAGTAAATAGCAACTGGTCAAAGGTACGCGTCTGCAACTGACAGTGCAATATATTTCTGTGTAAAGGAACAAATGTAAGGTGCAACTTCATCATCGGTCACAGTATGAGATGTCAGACTCTAGTATCACCAAAAGTAATTGTTGAAAATCAATATGAAAAAATAAGTTTCAAAGACAGACAAATACATGTCAAATTCTTTTTGGTCTGCTTTTCATCAATATTTAACACAAAATTACGTGTTTAGTAAAGGAAAGAAAAAGAACAATATTTTTCATGGAATATAAAATATATTTAATTTTGCTTCTAATGTGTTTTAAACAATTATTTAAATATTTGTATATCTGCAAAAACGAACATATGCACGCTTTTGGCTTTCGTGTAAGTGTGAAATATTGCAATTCACGAATTTGTATAGGTGCAAAAATGAACATTGCAACCTTAAACTTGGCTAAAACTAACTCTAACCCTAATTTTAGCCCTAAACCCTAATTATCTAGCACTTCCACAAATGCTAGAAATTGCAGTTACACAAATGAAAAGTGCAGCACATACACGAATGTTAGTTTTTACATATACACGAGTTATATGCTCGTTTTTGCATGTCCACAAATTTGTTCATGCTCGTTTTTACACCTCCACAAATTTGTGTACAATCCAAATAATGAAAAATATATACATGTGTGAGATGTCTCACTTATCTCAGGACAAGAGGAAATAGCATTATTTCCAGGCAACACAATCAATGCTTCCAACCTCCCCATGTATATATTTTTCATCATTTGGCATGTTCATTAATTCGTGGAGGTGTAAAAACGAGCATGTACGAGTTCGTGGATGTGTAAAAACGAGCATAAGTGCTCGTGTATATGTAAAAACTAACACTCGTGGATGTGCTTCATTATTCATTCGTGGACCTGCCAATACTAACATTCGTGGAAGTGCTAGATAATTAGGGTTTAGTATTAGAATTAGGGTTAGAGTTAGTTTTAGGCAATTTCTGGGTTCGTATGTTCGTAATTACACCTGTACAAATTCGTGAAATGCAATATTTGGCACTTACACGAATGCAAAATTCGTGTATATGTTCGTTTTTGCAGGTTTACAAATTCGTCCACATGCAAAATATTGAAAAATATATACCTCAGCTCCCTGAACTAAAATCTGATATTATCTCATTAAGAGCCATTATTAGACTGGAGGGCAGACCTATTCAGACAGTTCATGCAAACACAGTTCCGTTGTAGCTCCAGGCTCATCTGCAGAATGCAATATTTATTTGACAGTTTCTAATTTAGCTCAATTTTCTGGTTTGGTTTAAACTTATCAAGACAAGCATTACATATGAGAAATGGTAACTGTTTTCGCATTAATCTATTCCATAATAAATTACCATTGCTTCCTTGATTAGGGAAGATGTTTCTCACTTCGTCATGCGTCATGAACTGCTCTGCTAAAATGGTGGATTGTCGCACGAAATTTCAAAACAAAATATTCAATAGAACTTTTCTACCACTTCTATCTAAGTTTTTTCAACATATTTGACATCAGAAGAAAGGAAATATTCTCTAGTTTACAGAACTGTTATTCTTTTGAAAATCACTTAAACCAATAAAGCGCTATTGCCCAGAACGTTGAAGCATGTCAGTCAGAATCAGGGGTGGATCTGGAGTCGGTGTAGCGGAGTCGGTGTAGCAATATTGTGAAAAGAAGAAATCAGCCCCTCTGCACTGTCCCAATCATGGTTTTTTTTTCAGATAGTTATTTTAGTTCATGTGCTATGCCTTAGATGTCTTACTTTGGGTTTTTGAGTGCTTCTCTGGAAAAGCCAAGCAGATGTCGTTCTAAACCTTAGCAGTAATCTACAGAAGCATATTGCAAAATGATGTAGTTTGTGATCGCAAATATTTTCAATTTACATTTAAAAAGCAAAAACCAAGCTTGATGTAATTCAGATTAGTTGCTAAATTGGGGTATCCTTGTATTATAGCCTGTGCTGGGCAAGGAAAAGATCCCTTACATGGGGTAAATATGCAGCATGTTGAGGACTCCTGCCCTCTCTCTCAATTCATCAATGTAACCTCATGAGTAGCTACAACTGGCCATACAGGGCTGTGCTTAACTTATCTATTGATTTATCCATCTATCTATTCATCATTCTTAGGCTAATTCCCAATCACTTTGATCTGTGGACCAGAAATCTTCCTGTGTTGTAATTTTGTTACATTTAAGATGGGCTGGCTCATAAAAGGACAATTTTGTTACATTTAAGATGGGCTGGCTCATAAAAGGACATGCCTAGTTAAAGGGATATAATTTCTCTTAATTCTGTGGTGAATTTCACTTGGAAACACAAGTAGAAGCTGGGATTTTAGAGGAATTTTAAAAGAAAAAATGTCAGTTTTTGCTGTCAAGATTTCATATCGTTCAATGGGATTTATATTTCATTAGAGGAACTAGTCAGAATCATTTTGCAACAAACCCCATTACAATTGGTTAAGTAGTAGAAAAGTTACGTCAATTTTGAGAAAAGCCTTAAAAACCTTCCTTTAAGTCTACACATTTCAATGAGTGGGGGAGGCACAAAAGTGCCCATATCTCGATAAGTATACAATATAATTAAGTTCTGTTTGACACACTGTATAGTGCTATGCTTCTGTGACGATATATCAGAAAATAGAAATAGACATTTTTGATCTGCGACGCAAAATGGACCAGTTCATGACGCATGACCACTTCTGTTATGTTTGGGAGTGCACTTACCTGGCATCTTCAATCTCTGGTTTCTTGCACAAATGCAAAATGCATGTGTTGTCATCAGTTCATTAGTTGAGCTATTGTATTACATTTCTGCGATCTTCCCAACAGTTTTGAAAGGAATGTTCAAAACAAATTATTGACACATAGCCATAAATAATTTATTGTCTAAAATTTCCCCAATACATAGCAAAAGTAAAGAAAATGTGGATAAGCAAAATCTTGATGAAACAAGGAGTTACATATCTTGTAATCAGATAGGCCCAGTGACAGGAAGAGAGCCTATTCCAATTAGAGGATTTGTTCTCGTAATCTGATTTTGTAACGAATGCTGATGTCAATACAATGCATTATGGTATTGCAGCCTGACCCAATATTTCAAAGGTCTGAGCATGCCATTTGTAGATAAACAGTTTCCCAAATAGGGGAGAGCGGGGCACCATGAGCCACTTTTCCGAAATTAAGCTCCTGAGCCTAAAGTTTCAATGGTAAATAGCTGGTTGCTTTATATAATCATAGCAAGACCTCCTGGCTACAATATCAAGTGTTGTTACATAATATTCTTAATTCTTAAATAGTCAAAACATTGTCTTTAAAAAATGTAGTCTATCAGCTCATTGTGCCCCGACCTTGGGGCACCATGAGCCATGGTATGGGGGGCTGTTTACATCCTACTCATTCAACTGCAAAGAACTGATACCTCATAAACCAGATATTTTACTTGAAATTTTCCCTTGGCATACGCCACAATATGGATCAGATGGATTTTCCATGTTTTTCCATGAAATAGCACAAGTCTGTCCTAAACAGCTGCTGATGTCTTGCACTATAGTTCTGGCCTTACAACAGTAGAGTTGTTGTTACAATTCAGCTTTAATTGTACATTAAAACTTTATAGAAAATGGCTCATGGTGCCCTATCTCCAAGTGGCTCATGGTGCCCCATTTGTAAATTTCATTTATTAGTGCATATCACCATTTTCCAGTTTATCATAGTATCAATGTTATAACATCATCCAAGCACATGAGTTATCTCCTCTAAGAAGACCAAGTTTTATGACGATGCCAGAAATAGTTACCAGAAGTAAAAGTTCCACCACCCAATATGTTTACTTTTTACTCAAATTCACTGGTCAAAAGTTTTTTTCAATTCTTGGTCCTACGTTGAAAAGAAAGATTATGATTGCTACCCTAGCCCATTCTACGCAAATAAAGGAATATATGGTCTTTCTATCAAGCAGTTCTATCTTGCCGTTTTTCTTGTAGGGGCAATGGTTCATGGTGCCCCGTGGCTCATGGTGTCCCGCTCTCCCCTACTTACTTTTTTTTCCGGAACTGCAATACCGTATAACAATCTAATGACACTGTTAATTTTACAAAATAATTTCTGTTAATGCTGAAAATAAAATAACAATGTTTGGTAGACATGTATTTGTTTTAGCATGAGACAATGATTCAATGCTTTGTAGTCTTTAAAAAGCATTTGTATGAAATGAAGGTTTTTATATTCATGAAATGATATTTTTGTAGTCAAGACTAACAATACTAGGGGGAACGGGGGCACATTGGGACGCGGGGCACTGTGGGACGGTGGGGTTTTCTTGGATCCTGGCAAGGTATATGATATGGTAGTGCCATCGTATCTTGTAATTTCACATCCTCATGTTTCCATGGTTTTATAGACAAATTACAGCCACATGCAGAAGTATGGCAAGCAAAAGTTTGTTTTCCTACTACTAAAGTAAATATGGACGGGTTCAATTCGAACCATTCTGTGGACAAACCATGAGCAATGAGGCTTTCTCAGTGCTTGTATGAATTTGATATATCGTAGCGAACAGTTATGAATTGCTATCATGATAAACACACTCACTGGTGTCCGAGAAATTAGCATTTTGGTGTAAAAGTCATATCGGGGCTCATTGGGACAGTGAATTTGGGGCTCATTGGGACAGTGAATTCGGGGCACATTGGGACGCACTTAATATGGCAGAATTTAAGTGTCCAAGGCAACTGAATGACCTGGGACAGCACACAACAGGTGTTCAGGCCACAGTGAATAGAGGTATAGTGGATTACCATGCTCTGTGAACAAATTGTCGCAAAGCACTGTGTGTTACTTACATAGATGTCCGCACCCAGGACAGTTTATGTTAAATGTTCAAAACTGTTTAAAGTTATGAACTATTGGCACTACAAGGTGTTAATGCACTGTATATTGTCTTACGCACTACTTATATGTGATATCTATTGCACATGGAGTGTTAAAATGATCTTTTAATTGATGTCCAAATTTGTGCCCCTGTGTGCACAGCGGGGGCACATTGGGACAGTCATTTTTCGACTCTCTGGCTGCAAAAGGGTAGGTGCAGTCTAGTTTATTATGCCTTGCATTTAAGCTCAATAGTATTGGTGATATTCATGCAAACTTCTGAGTTCTTCGGTGCTTTCAGCATTGAGCAAAATTAGTAGACGTTAAAAGCGTCCCAATGTGCCCCCGTTCCCCCTACATATATAAAGTCTAGCAATACTACACACAAGGTATGATGCCACTCCAGTCGTGCAGTTTGCAGACCGAAACTTGAGCTCCAAGATTAAAGTTGGATGAAGTCTGTTGCAAACAGATGAACAGGCTCTCAGGTTGCAATATGTCTTTGCAAGAAATTCTTTGTATCACTATGCAAAATAACTCAAGAAATATTGCAGAGAAAGTAACACAAAGAATATTGCAGCAAGAATGCTTACACGACATTTTTGCAGAAGCAATTCTGAGTATTTCATTGTCAAGGAGGTGAGGGTTGCTACAATGTCATGGCGATGTCCAGCTGGTCTAGGACTTGTACTTCTTGGATGTTTGTTAATCCTCATCAAGTGCATCATGTCTCTGCGGGTCTTTCATAAAGAATAAAATAAAGATGCATGTTGTTAACTATGCCTTGTATCTCCATGTGGGAAACAACTTGCTGCAAAGGCATCATGTCTCTGCGGGTCTTTCATAAAGAGTAAGATATAAAGATGTTGTCAACTCTGCCTTGTATCTCCATGTGGGAAACAACTTGCTGCAAAGGATTTAAATCTCTGTCTGTATCTGCTAACCTTTCTATCTATATTCTTCTCCAATTAAATCAATTACTAAGAAAACAAAGGAAAACTTTAGTCGATGTACTGTATCACCATATTGACATCAATTATGCACTGTTGTGTGTCCCAAAACTGTTCCATCTTTTGCATATCCACAATCCATTTACCAGCAAGACGCTGTGTCTCTCTTTATCCCAAGTGTCAGTGTCTTATATGGAGCTTGTGTGGTGTGCAAGGCATTATGAGCATAACACATATATTGGCTCAGTCCTCAAAGTAGTGGAACTGTAACAGTTGGCTTTCAGTATTTTTGGTCGGGAGGTTGTACTATGGTATGGAAAATTGGGAAGTAATGGCTCTAAGGCAAGTTCACTCTCATGTTGATTTGTGAAATAAGATGCTCTGGAGTCCACTACAAAATGAAGTATGACTACCCCGGCAGGTAGGAAGAATCAGCCACTACTTCATCCTTTCACAGCTTTTGGCTCCCCAAAAATACCTTCCTAAATTTTTCTGATTCAAACTCCGTTTTGAAATTATATTTTATTCACATTTAGGCAACAACAATTCAAACTCAATCACCCGCATTGTGTTTGATTTCTTGGATATTTTGCCCCTTGCTAATTGCACATACATTGCAACTCTCTTAATAGAGTCCTTAATGTGGGATAAAGTTGTGGTGAAGAGTCAAAGGTAGTTGTAGGGAGATTTGGGGTGGAGAGAAGAAAGCAGGGCAAAGTAGGTATACAGACAACTTCAGACCGAAAATTTTCTTTCTTCATTTTGGTTGTACTGTATATATGTTACAAATTGTTTAAACCAATATGTGGTCAGTTAATGCCCAGCATTAGCACGAATGTATGGAGTCAGCAACATAAATGACACTGCAAAAAGATGCTGCTCACAAAGGTTCAACAACAAGAAATTTAGATAAGTTTTCTAATTGCTAGCAAATGATAAATTGATATTTGATATTTTGATTTGGACATGGGTGGACGGTTGATTGGATCTTATATCTAGGAGATGCAGAGAGCAATCTGACTAAGGATGATGTTAACTGCTGGTCAGCATAAATTTAGATCGGCCAGCCGAAGAGGGAATCAAAACTGGCTGGCAAACAGTTATGCATATGAGCAGTTATACAGTTCTACAACATATTATATCTTGCTGTATTTCATTAGAGTTGATGTTGCCTTTATTGCGCATTCTACGGTACAGCCTAGTAAAGTGGTTCCATGGTGGTTTGATTTAGTTAGGTCTTGGGTGTGGGTAGTCACTGGGGTCTGGTTAGATTAAATTTCAGCGAAAATGAGGAAATGTTACGATAAACACATTAGTTAACACAGATTAAATTGAACTGAAAGGCACTAAGGGTAATGCTGTTATTATTGTTGAAGTAGGGTAATCACAAAACTGTCTCTTGTGCTGGTTTTTTTTTTTTACATGAGGACAGGGCTTTTTTTTCAGTCCAAAAAGTGGGGTTGCATCAGTCACATTTTGATTGATTTTCAAAATGACATCAGACTTACCAATCATGTTACATTTAAACAGTAAGGATTTAGTTGTTTTAATGCATTGCCTAACATTGTCAACTACTTTCAGTATTATAAAATCATTAATTATATTATAACCGCCATGACTTCTCGAATAACAAAAAAACCGTGTTGTTGACTATTTGACATTTTTAGTTCATTGGCAAGATGCCCCAATTGTCAAAACTCTTACCGGTCTCTTTTTAAAAGGGACAAATGCAATCTTCAACAAAAGTCATGTAAATCATTGCTATTGTATTATTTTCAAAGACAGCATCTCAAAATATTACATTATAAATATGAAACATCCTTCACTAAATTTGACATAACAGGTGTATGTTATAGCATGTTATGAATTTAGATTTTGTCAAGTAGTATATCCCTTGTGCTTCAGGCTTGCACAAAGGTGCCCCATTGCCAAATGGATATGCAGATACACTTGCACAAGGATTGTTCGTCAATTTATATGCTGTGCCAGTTAAGTGAGGTCACCTCATATTTTGTACATAAACATCCAATTTTTAGGTTTTTGTGTTTAGGTCAATGTTTTCCTTTGCTACAAAATTGTACAAAAATATAGTTGATGTCTGCATTATTGCGCTGCATTTGTTATGCACACTGACATCTTTAAGACCAGTAATGTGCAAGTTTACTGTACACAAATGATTTAATTTTAATATAGATAAATATCAACCTCAGCAAAAAAAAAAAATCGATTAAGAAAAAGCTATGAGGTTACCCCAATTAACTTCTGTATTATAGAAAATGGCCATTTATTGCACAATAATTGTGAACATCAAAAACCAGTGTATTATACAATATAAAGTACAATAGTTATTTTTCATTGTTTTTCCTAATAGCAATAGGGTATTTAAAAGTGAATACTGCAATCTGCTTGTTTGACTAAAGCACATTTAATGTGTCTAGAATTTAGACAAATCTTGACTTCTGTGTTACAGTATAAATATTGTCCATTCATTGCACATGTGTGCCCAGAAATGCATGTGTTATCTCATCAAATTGTCTTAAGATAACAGATCATTTGTTAAATTCTTTTGCAATTATCCACCAGGTTTTCTTATCTCACATATAAAAGTAGACTGCCAATTTCTTGCTGACCAACAAATGAGCTCTGATTGAGGAATGGGATAACAATTGCCAAATTGCCAAGTTTCGCAAGAGATAGGATGGTGATTGTGGTGCCTGATGTTAATAGCAACCGGACAAAGGTCAGCCTGTGCAACTGACAGTCCAATATCTTTCTGTGTAAGGTAACATACAAAAAAGATGCAACTTCATTATCAGCCGTGGAATGAGATGTCAAACTCTGTTTTCACCAAAAGTAATCTTAGAAAATCAAATTGAAAACATTTCAAACAAAACTAATTATTCATATTTTTCTTGGAGTCAGGAGCCAACACTTTCATTTTCAACTCCGACACTACTTGCAAAATGAACTTTGATACACTGGATAGTGGATACCAGCAAAAACACACGACCCCCTGGATGTGAGGGTGAACATCACATTGAAGCAACCTCATCTTGTTTCATTGTGGCAGCAAATGAGAAAGTTGAGTAAACTCTGACTGAAGCCTCCCAGGAGGGGAATAGGGAGATTGAAATGCAGCTTCAAGTTTTTCTGACCTCAATTACAAAGAGGACCCCTCATTCAGGCAATTTGATATCTAATTTACCTTCAGGAACTAATAGCATAGGCTCAACAGTTATCAACCAGCATCAATTTGTTTCCGAAATCAAAACAAAAAAGATTTAAGACAGAAGCAACCTTTGTGGAGGTCGTGGTAACCCAGACTGATTAAAATCCAAGGCTACTTTAAAAGCTTTTGGTCTTTTTAAACCAATGAGCAGCAGAACACATGTAATTTCTTGGAGATGAAAATTTAGGTTTATCATTATATGCAGCTTTACCGTCATGACGTCATGATACAGAATACGGACTTAAAATATTGGAAAATTTCATAAATATTTCTAAGCAATTAAATTGTAACAACATTTAAAATTATGACCAGAAGCACTGGTAATATGGTGTTGCTGCTAGTGATAATTCTAAAAATGACAGAGTAAATTGCTGCTTAATAATACAACTTCCCAGACAAGTTATGTAAAAGTTAGAAGGTATAGCAATACTGTGATTGCTCCTGTAGCTGCTGGCAAACCTTCAAACGCCATCCACGGCCATCCACTCTGCTGCAGGGGTACAATTATCGTACAAAACCAGACCTTGTGTCACGGCTTTAGACTCTGTTGTCCTGAAGCATTTTGTTGTGGGAGACAGGACAAGTGAACTCTAGCTCTTGTTCTACTCTGCATCCTATAGACTGAAAGTATGGCATGCAGCTTGTTTTTCCTATAGTAAGTGACTGACATTTTTACCACTGTTGCTGGTGCAATCTGTCTGACTCAATTGAACTTACTTCAAGTGCCTACAATTTTGAGGAATATATCAGTTTTTAAAACAACAGAAGTTTGTGATTTGGCATGAGAAATTTTACAATTGTAACACTGAAAGTTATTTATGTTGTCAAAACAGGCCAAAACTTCTTTTGAGTTGTCTCAATACGAAATGCAACGGTACTACTCTTTGGCAATATAAGCAATGATTCTAACCTTTCTGAACTAAATTATGAAATCATATGATTCTGAGCAATTATTTAGACTATTTAGAGAATCAGTCCTATTTTGACAGTCTATTTAAATTTTGTTTGGTCATAGCTCCTAGCACATGTGCTGTATGCAGTATTTTCAACAGTCTTAAATTTAGCTCTATTTTCCTTTGATTGTTAAATGTCAAGGCAAGCAAATAGTCTTTATGTGGTTGGAGAAAACACTTTTTTGCTATTTTAAAAACACACTGATTGTGTAATGAAGTACAATGGCCACGAAGTGTAAGAAACCAGTATCATTTTGATACAGTACAACCCAAAATAAAGTATGATTACCCCAGCAGGAAGGAAGAATCAGCCACTACTTTACCCTTTCACGCCTTTTGACTACCTCTGAATCACTTCCTACTTTTACCTACTTGAAACTACCTTTTAAAATTACATTAAAATGACATTTAAACAACACCAATCTGAACTCAATCACCCCCACTGTGATTTCCTTGATATTTTTCACCTCTGCTAAGTGCAGTTACATTGGTAGCTGTCTAAATGGACTTCTTAACGTAGGCCAAGGTTGTTGTAAGGAGTCAAAGGGAGTTGTAAGGAGATTTGGGGTGGAGAGGAGAAAAGAGGGCAAAATAGGTAAACAGAGGACTTCTGACAGAAAATGTTCTTACTTTATTTTGGGTTGTACTGTAGATATGATAAGTGGCACTGAAGTTGCGCAGCAACTTTGAAGTGGTGCAAGTTGTTTTAAAACCATCAAAGAGTTTTATCAGTTGATTTGTCCCAGTACAAGTCCAAAATAAACTGCAATATTATTAGCAGGATCTTCATCAGTAATACGATCAAATTGACCACATTCTGAGACCCAGATATTGATAATTCATCACTAATTTTGTGAAAACATAATTAGTGCAGTATAGTACAATCAGTTTTATTATAACTGAATGATTTTAGGATTGAGAAAGGAAACTTGAATTATTCTCCAAGAAAAGACCCAGTTTTATGTCCCAATTTTTACGTCATGACTGGAAAGGTTGACTTTTTTCACATTAATCTATTTAAAAAAAATTACCATTGCTTGATTATGACTAGAGATTGATTGATTGATTGATTGATTATTGATTTTATTTGCTCATTATAATAGGAGGTGAATATTGTAAAAAATATAAATGAAAAGAATAAATAGATAAATGTAGAGAAATAAATGAATGGAGCAAGGAGACCCCCTAAAGGCATTAATTATTGCCGCTATAAGGGGGCCACCTTTGTCTTGAGAATGTGTTATATAATATAATTTTTATCAAAAAAGGTTAGTACACATTGACTGGCATCAACGGCTGTCTGGAGGAGACTGACGACCACACACATAACAATTTACAATTGAACAATTTGTTTCATAAGAGCTTATGAAGTTTTGCCTAACATAGGATTTAAAGCCATCAAAGCTGTGGGTGTGAATCTTATCCTTAAATATTGTGCACATGTTGTTGAAGATATTTGGATACCTATAACTCATGCCTTCTCTTGCAAACTCATGTCTCACAGCAGGAACTGGTAGGTGACTGCTGGTATGCCGAGTCGAATAGTTGTGAGTATAGTGGGTTGAATGAAATTTTTGAGAATGAAAATATTGTGGAAGCATATTATTTTGTATTTTATAGCAGAATTTTAGGTCTTGTAGTGCACATAGATCAGGGATTTTTAAAATATTGTACTGTTTAAAAAGTGGGCTAGTATGAGCATTATATTTTGCCTTAGCTACAATTCTCAATGCTTTTTTCTGTTGCTTTACAAGTTTATCAGATTTTGAGCTCCATATAATTAGACCATATTTTAGATAAGAAAGTATAAGTGAATTGTAGATTATGTGTAATACTTTAGATGGTAAGAAATTTTTTAACCTGTTCATAATACCTATTGTTTTTGATATCTTTTTAGAAATAATATCCATGTGAGGTTTCCATTTTAAATTTTTGTCTAGTAGAAGACCTAAAAAGTTAAATTCGTTCACAAATTCAATATGAGTTTCATCCAGGAAGAGATCAGGCAGTGAAATGTTCCGTTTGGGAGAGTGGAATGCCATGGCTTTCGTTTTATTAATATTCAGGGAGAGCTTATTCAATTTTAACCAATCAGTTATTGATTTTAATTCTTCGTAATTAATTTTTGTTGACATTATGTTATTATTTCCAAAAGTATTTAAGGTAGCGGTAAGAGTTGTATCGTCAGCATATATCACAGGATAAAATTTATCTGTAGCATTAGTCAAGTCATTGATATAAATAATGAAAAGCAGCGGACCTAGAATCGAGCCTTGGGGTACTCCACATGTTAGTTCAAGAAATTCAGAATTTGTTTCATCAATTTGAACATATTGCATTCGGTTAGTAAGGTAGCTTTTTAGAAGATCATATGAATTGTTTCTTATCCCATAATGAGCTAACTTATAAGTTAATATTTCATGATCCAGTGCTCACTTCTGTTATGTTTGATGATGCACTTATTTGGCATCTTCAATATCGGGTTTCTTTCACAAATGCAAAATTCATGTATTTTCGTCAATTCATTAGTTGAGCTATTGTATTACCTTTCTGCAATCTTCCCAACAGTTTTGAAAAGGGGTTTCATGGAAATTTATTGAGATGTAGCCTTTAATAATTCTTGTCTAAAATTTCTCCAATAAATAGCAGAGGTAAAGAAGATGTGAAACGACCAACAGTTTTGAAACAAGGAGAAAAATATCTTGTAATCAGATAGGCTCAGTGATACACTAATGCCTTTAAAGGAAGAGAGCCTATTCCGATGAAAGGATTTGTTCTCGTAATTTGATTTCTCTAACAAAAGCTGATAGCATTGCACAGCATTACGGTATTGCAACCTGACCCGATAGTTCCAGGGTCTGAGCATGCCCTTTGTATATATACATATTCCCAAATATTTACTTTTTGTTCCAGAAAAAGCAATAGAGAACTGTATTATAAAAATCTTATGACACAATTAATTTGATAAAATTATTTGTGAGAATATGGAAAAAAATGGGTGGTAGACATGCATTTGTCCTTGCGTGAGGCCATGATTCAATGCTTATAAAGTATTTGCACGAAGCAAAGATTTTTTTAAGCATGGAATGATATTCGTTTTGCTGTCAAGACTAACAATACTATACATAAGGTATCACAGAATGCCACTCCAGTCTTGCAGTTTGCAGAGCGAAACTTGAGCTCCAAGATTAAAGTTGGATGAAGTCTGTTGCAAACAGATGAATAGGCTCTCAAGTCGCAATATGTCTTTGCAAGAAATCCTTTGTATCACTATGCGAAATAACTCAAGAAATATTGCAGAGAAAGTAACACAAAGAATATTGCAGCAACAATGCTTGCATGACATTTTTGCAGAAGCAATTCTGAGTAATTCTTGGTCACGGAGGTGAGGGTTGCTACAATGTCATGTAGATGTCCAGCTGGTCTAGGACTTGTACTTCTTGGATGTTTGTTTATCCTCATCAAGGGCATCATGTCTCTGCGGGTCTTTCATAAAGAGTAAAATATAAAGATGTTGTCAACTCTGCCTTGTATCTCTATGTATCTTGCTGCAAAGGATTTAAATCTCTGTCTGTATCACTAACCTTTCTATCTATATTCTTCTCCAATTAAATCAATTACTAAGAAAACAAAGGAAAACTTTAGCCAATGTACTGTATCACCATATTGACATCAATTATGCACTGTTGTGTGTCCCAAAACTGTTCCATCTTTAGCATATCTACAATGCATTTACCAGCAAAAGACGCTGTGCCTCTCTTTATCCCAAGTGTCAGTGTCGTATATGGAGCTTGTGATGCTCTACATAATGTCTTCTGGGCATCTTTATGGACATCTTTATTTGTTCTTTATGCAGAATTTGGTTATGGTTGCCTGACATTGCATGGTGTGCCTGTGTGCATGCATAATGAGCACAACATCCGTATTGGTTTAGCACTAAAAGATGTGGAACTGTAACATTTTGTTTTCATTATTTTTAGTTCAGGAGGTATACCATTATATGTTACTCATTTAAGTATGATTTAACCCATATGTGGGATCAATTACTTGCAAAGCATTAGTACGAATGTAAGGAGTAATCAACATAAATGCCACTGCAAAATGATGCTGCTCACAAAGATCCAACAATAATAAATGTTGATTAATTTTCTTATTGTTAGCAAATGGTAAACAGATATATAATATTTTGCTGTGGACATCGGACGGATGGTTGATTGGATATTATATCTAGGAGACGGAGAGGGCAATCTGACTAAGGATTATGTTAACTGTTGCGTAAATCTAGCTGAAGCTGAAGAGGGAATAAAAACAGTGTAAAAGGTAAAGGTACTTTTATTTAACGTGGGTAACCATGCTAAGTCAGTGACTTGTTTCCAGTTGGGCCCACGGCGCCTCCAATTTACGTCTGTTGCGAGCGACGATGTCGTGGAACGACATGATGGCCAGCCTGGGTATTGAACCCGGGTCCCTCGCTTGTGAGGTGAGTGCTCTACTGACTGAGCTATCGGGGCTGTCACACACTAAGAAAATAACTGAGTAATAATATTACTTTCAGTTACCGAAATTGGTCATGGTAGTGACTGGCATCAAAATTCTTCTAATTTTTTTATGAATTTTCGGTGGTATTGAGATTCATGACCAACGTCGGCAAAATGGCTAAAAACAATACTTCCTGTCTTTTGACCAATCAGAGGGAGTTATTCTTGCAGGAAGCAGTAAGGAAATTGACACAAAAATGGCCACAAGGTGTTGCAGCAGCCGTGATGGAACCATTGAATTTTCATAGTGTCACAGCGAATGGCAAATCAGTGCGCTATGACAAAATTAATGAGCTGACTAGCTGACAAACGGTTATGCACAAGAGCAAGAGACAGCAGTTGTTTTGTTCTATCCCATATCATATATTCCTATATTTCAATATAATTGATGTTGCTTTCATAGGTACAGCCTAATACTGTGGTTCCATGGTCGTTTGATTTAGTGAGGTCTGGGGTGTGGGGAGTCACTGGGGTTTGGTTAGATTAAATTTCAGGCCAAAGGAGGAAGCGTTAATGTGAACACATTAGCTACTTAACACAGATTAAATGGAACTGGGAGGCAGCTAAGGGTCCTGTTTCTCTTATTCTTGAAGTAGTGTTATCACAAAACTGTCTCTTGTGCTAGTTTTTTGCATGAGACCTGGGCTGTCTGACAGGCCAAAAGTCATTTGATTGATTTCCGAGATTACCTAAGACAAACCAAACATGTTATATATCAAGAATGACTTTTGTTTAAACGTATGGCTTTGCCATATATCTTGAAAGAGGACTATTTGAAAGTTGTGTAAAAAATTTGTAGAATATGGAGCATAATGACATGGCATATATTCTGTCAGCGCAGGATAAGAAAATGTCAGAACACTCATATTCATGATACTCGACTTCACATACAAAATTGATGGACGGAAAAAGAAAATGGTCTGATGGGATATTTATCATGTGTTTATGGGTGAGATGAAACTTTGACACTGACGAATGACCTTCTACGACTCATGAATGATAATTATATTCTTGCTCAAACTGGAATAAAATTCAAGAGCGGCAAGGGTAGTTTTGGATTAATAACCAAATAGGAAAATTCCCATGCAAATCTTGGCAGAACACAAAGAGTCTTTTAAAAATTGAGGTCTAAAATAGTTATCATCATAATCCTATTATTGGCAGGACACATTTAGATGCTGTGGCATAGAACCAAGAATAGTTGTAAAGCAGTTTTTAATATCGATACAAAAGCTCTAGAGGCATCCTTTAGTCCATAACACCGATTCAATAGCCCCAGCCTAAAACAAACAAATGGAAGTGGGATCAGTCATTATATAGACTCTGTAGCAACAGTATTGGACACTGCTGCCCCAAGGTCGAAGCTGGCTGACCAGCACAATGATCCTGTCAAAGGAAATTTAATGGACTTCAATTTGCCAATCTTGAAGCTGGAAGATCGTACTTCGGGTTAACTGTTGTGGTTAACTTTATTCATTCTTGAAGTTTGGAATTATTCTGAATAACTCCAGAATAAGTCAATCACAAACATTTTTTACTTCACAGATCATGAACCAAAATTAATTCTGACACGTGTAATGAAGAGCAGAAAACATATCAATTTGCCAAAAGCCAGAATCAAATATTATATGTCTTTAATAGAACAATAACATGCAAGTTCACTATACACTAGAAATTGTAATTTTGCAGAGAAAAACATTGACCTCAGCAAAAAAAAAAAAGAACCTATTGTAATATCGATGAAGCAATAAATATGAGGTTACCCCAATTAGCTTCCATATTATAGCAAAATGCCATTTTTGCACAGTTATTGTCAATATCGAAATACTATGCATCACATGCAGCCGAATGTGAATACATTTGTTTTTCTTTGTAGTTTGATATACATATTACCTTCCTGCATAACTGAAGCACATTTAACTTACTAGAATCCCGACAACAATTCTTAAATTCATGAACAAAAGATAGGGGAAGCTTGGGGGAGTTGGGCCGCAGCGAGGGTTGGGCCACCCATATTTTTGAGAAAGCTACAGCCACCAAAATTTTATAAAAATAAATACCTTTCAATGGATGTAACATACTTGGTTAATTTCCTTGTCATGATCTTTAGAGAGTAGAAAATTCTTTGCTCTGAGGTTGGAAAAATGAGTCATGTTATGAGTTTTTAATTGTCTGTCAGACAACAAGGACTGAGAAAATTTTCCCTGGCATGCTTGATAGGTTTGACTATTCAGCTGTTATTGACATATTTTGGAAAATTATCAGACAACCAGTTTTGTCATAATTCGGATTAAGAAAAAAATGGCCGAATGGGGGAGAGTTGGGCCAGTGCCACGACTGTCCCCACATGTGTTGCATTTACCCAGATTAATTTTTATTAAGACAGAAGAACTTGCCTAGAACAATTTTCAACAGAGACTGAATATTTTTAGGCCTTATTACATTTCATGGTCTAATAAATCTAGAAAGGGAGAGTTGGGCCGTCAGGTCGAAGCTTAAGTCTGACAGCAAACTAGTGTTGCAAGAGGCCTCAATTCGGGATTAATGACTTCTATGACCATTATACTACAGGTTAAAAATATTATTGCCTCAAGTACAGCTTTACCGAACCAGACATATTGCAATGGCCCAAGTCTCCCACTTAATGGGGAGAGTTCAGCCAAAATTTTTACAATTTTCATAGGGCTGTAGCTCATATGTACTTGCGCATATATAAGTGCAATCCTACAGATATATTCTCAAATATTTCTAGACTCAATACATCCATTAAGCATCTTTATATAATAATAACTGTCAGCAGGAGGCACAAGAATGTAAAAAGTGGCCCAACTCTCCCAAGCTTGCCTATTGATTTCTGTGTTATAATAGAAATTGTCCATTTATTGTAAATTGCTGCCAGGGAATTGTCCTAAAATAAGAGGTAAATGCCAATTTTTGCCATCTTTTTGCTGTAGGTTATCTTATCTGATATCTCATATATCAAGAAGTAACCTGTCAATTTCTTGCTGAGCAACAAATGATCTCTAAATTGGGGAATGTGATGAGAATTTCCAAATTGCCAAGTTTCACAAGAGATAGGATGTAGATTGTGGTGCCTGGTGTAAAAAGCTACTGGACAAAATCCACCTCTGCATTGACAGTCCAATATCTTCCTGTTTAAAGGAACAACAATTTAAAGCCATGTGCAGTTTCATCATCAGTCAGAATATGAGATATCAGACACTGGTATCACCAAAAGTAACCATTGAGAAACAAGAAAAAATGAAAATCTTATATTTTCCAAAAGAATTTTAAACATAAATGATTGTATAAAAATGTCTGTGTATTTGTACTCAAATAATTCATGTAACAACAATTACTTAAATTTTTTTGGAGTAAGGATCCACAATTTTCCTATCAGCTCCAAGAACACTTGTTAAATGAACTTCTATACACCGGATACCAACAAAAACTTAAAAACACACAACACCCTTGCTCTGGGTTGAATGTAGCAGTGTAGCAACCTCATCTTGCTTCATTGTGGTGGTAAATGAGAAAGTTGAGTGAACTCTGATTGAAGTTGCCACAGAGGGGAATAGGGAGACTGGAAAGCGGCTTCAGGCTTTTCTGACCTCAGTTACAAAGAGGACTCTTATTCAGGCAATTTGGTGTCTAATATTCCTGGACTAATATTATAATGATTATCAACCTGTATCTATGTTGCAATGCATTGGTCTCCTTCTCCGTATGCTACCATGTGTTATGATACCCCAAATTGCTGGGTAGCTTAAGTCTGAGAGGAAATTCACAGTCAAATTTATAACTGATGAACGTATAGCTAGACGCTCTGCTAATCCAGTATTGATGTTATGCTAAATATTATGATGTAGTAACTCAATTATATTTTTAGAAGTTTCCACGAATATTAATTTAGTTACGTGGACAGTTAAGAAGAAATTTGCTTCAACACATTTTATGAAGCGAGGCAACTCTGGTGATTGCTGTGATTGCTCATGTTGCTGCTGGCAAGTCTTCAAAGGCCATCCACTCAGCCGCATAGGTACAAGTACCATACTTAACCAGACCTTGTGTCACAGCTTCCTACTCTGTTGTCCTGAAGCACTCTGTTGTGGGAGAAAGGACAGGTGAACTCTGGTACTCCAATTGCTCAAGATTGTCACTCAGGAATGTATTTCTCTTTTTCTAGTGTTCGTCATGGACATTTTAGACCACTATTGTTTTGGCACAAAATTTTACTTAGCTGAAAATGGCTAAGACTTTGAGGAAAATATCAATGTTAACAACAGAAGCTTGTGACTTTGGTTTGAGCAATTTCCTTTTTATACCATGTAAGTTATGAAAGTTCCTAATTCTTAATTCTTGTGAGTTGTCTCAAAACCAAATGCAACAGCATTATTTTTGGCAAAACAATCAATGCTCCCAACCCCTATGAACTGGAGTCTGCAATTATCTCAATCTGAGTTATATTTAGACTGCAGAGCAGACTAATTTAGATGAACAACTCAGATAAAATATATACAAACATTAAAATCTATAATTCTACGTATTAATTTGCACCTTGAGGAAAATCACATTCATGGGTAGCACTAGTTATGCACCTTAGGGAAAATCACATTCATGTTAGCACCAGTTGTGCACCAATTAATAGACAATTGACAGCACGCAGTCGACACAAAACAAATATATACAATCAATTTTTCGTAATCATCAGAGATAGATAAAAATCATAGCAAATGATATATATATATACACAGAAGTTTGTTGACAAACATCCTAAAGAACACTATTAAAGAATCAATATACTGGATGCCATCCAATACTTAAAAGCACAGAAACCTTTGCTCTGAGGTTGAATCTCCCAGTGAAGTAACGTCATCCTGTTTCATTGTGGGAGTAAATTAGAGAGTTGAAAGAACTCCAATTGAAGCTGCAAAAAGGGGGAAGATTGGAAAGCTGCTTTGGGCTGTTCTGATCTAATAGATAAAGTTGACACCTCATTTACTAGGCAATTTGATATCTCATTTACAGTACAACCCAAAATAAGGTATGATTACCCCAGCAGGAAGGACGAATCAGCCACTACTCTACCCTTTCACACCTATTGACTACCCCTGAATCACTTCCTACTTTTACCTACTTGAAACCTTTTAAAATTTCATTAAAATTGCATTTAAACAACACCAATTAAAACTCAATCACCCCTATTGTGTTTGATTTACTTGATATTTTGCACCTCTGCTAATTGCAGTTACATTGGTAGCTGTCTAAATATAGATAGAGTTCTTAATGTGGGCTAAGGTTGTTGTAAGGAGTCAAAGAGAGTTGTAAGGAGATCTTAGGCAGAATAGGTAAACAGAGGACTTCTGACAGAAACTTTTCTTACTTTATTTTGGGTTGTACTGTACCTGGAATAATGATATGACAGTTACCAGTCTTCATCTATTGACCTAAGTATACCAAGCAGCACTTCTAATATTATCCAGAGTAGTAATTTAGAAAAATTCCAGGAAAATTTTTGGAGCTATTTGCTTCAACATACTATTACACAACGAGACACTCTGCAGGTTATGCTGTAACTGCTCCTTTTTCTGGTGGTGTATGTTCGAAGAACATATACACAGCCACAGGGGTACAAGCACCATACCAAACCAGGTCTTGTGTCACTGCTTTGTATTCTGTTATCCTGAGGCATTCTGGTGTTTGAGAGAGGACAAGCAAACTGTGGTGTGGCTCTTGTTAGTAATTCTACTCCACAACCTATAGATGCTGAATATGGCCTACAGCTTATTTTCCTGCGAAAAGTAACTGACAACTTTGGCCACTTTTGCTGTGGCATAAAGTTTGACTTAACTTAACCTACTTAGAATGGCTACAATTTGGAGAAAAAGATCAGTGTTAACAACAGAAGCTTGTGACTATGGTTCGAGAATTTACACATTTCATTCTGCTGAAAGGTATGAACGTTCTGAAAGTTTCGAATACAAAGTTCTTGGGATTTGTCTCAAAACAACATTGTCTTCAGGCAACACAATTAATGCTACCAGCCTTCCTTAACTAAAGTCTTAAATTATCTCATTCACGACCATATTTAGACCGGAGAGCAGACCTATTTAGATGGTACATGTGACACTTTGTTATAGCTCCAGGCACTTCTGGAGAATAACACATTATTTTGTGAGTTTGTGATGTTTTCATGAGAGTTGTCTCAAAAACAAATGCAGCAGCATTATTCTGAGGCAATGCTATCAATGTTTCCAACCTTCCTGAACTGAAGTCCGAAATTACCTCATTTAAAGCCAGACTTAGATTGGAGAGCAGACCTATTTATGGAAGTGCATGTGACATTTTTCTATAGCTCCAGGCACATCTGGAAAATAACTAATAAATTGTGAGTTTCTAATGTTAACTGCAGTTTCCAGGTTCTGTTAAAATGGTTCAAAGCAAGCAAGGAAACCAGATTAGGTTGGGCAGTGATAAAAGCTGGGAAACCTGATGAGTATATGAAATTTTAAAGAGGCATACTGAGTATGTTATGAATTCCATGTGCCACAAAGGAGATACAGAAGAAATTATTACCAATTCATCTGATATAATAACAGGCACTGAGGCTGTGCAATGACCTGATATATACATTTTTTAAAGGATCTTCATCTGTGATATGAATAAATTTACCTCATCCAGAGACCAAAGTACAGCAGCTTGATATATATATATGAGATTTTGTGATGCCATAATTCTTGCCACTAAATAAGTTCTTGTATAACTTAATGTTCTGAAGAGTGAGAAAGGAAAAATTAAAATCCTTTTAAGAAAGCATCCAGTTTGATGTGTCTACATATTATATGATATACTGGCCATACAACTTCAGTTGTAATGGAATCTTGAATATATCTATTTCAAGAGATTTACCATTGCTTTGAATGTGGAAACATGTTTCTGACTTCTGTAATGTTTGGGAGTGCACTTACTTGGCATCTTCAATATCAAGTTTCTCGCACAAATGCAACATTCATGTCTTTTCATCAATTCATTAGTTGAGCTATTGTATTACCATTCTGCTCTCTTTCCAAGAGTTTTCAATGGAATGTTCATAACAAATTTACAACATGTGGCTATCGATAGTTCTTCTTGAAAACTTCTCCAATTATTAGTACTCATACAGAGTTACATGGATTGCTGATTTGTCAACAAAAATGTGTAGAAACAAGCAGATAAATATAATTGATTAGATCGGCTGAAAGATTCCTCATTGCCTTTAAAGGAAGAGGGCTTTGCTCACTTAATCTAATTTCTGTAATGATGGCTGATAGCATTACAAGGGATTACAGTATTGCAACCTGACCCTTAGTTTTAAGGCCTGAGTGTGTCCTCAATGCAGTTTCCCAAATGCTTACTTTTTGTTTAATACAAGAAAAGCACTTTGCAACAGTTGTATCAATGCCAATATTCTATTGACAAAACATAATTATGTGGTAGAGGTTTTAAGTACTCTTTTGAAGCATTTCATAATGGTATCATTTACTTCTATGATAAACTGAGTGGTCTCTTATAGCCATATATGACAAATATTAGTGATGGCTCAGTTGCATGATGTGGGGAAATTCAATCAATCATAATAATATCATCGCTCTAGTGGAAGTAATTGGTGTGTCAGAAACTTCTCGGTGCTTAGAAGGTGCAACTCAATTGTGTAATTCAGAATGAAATACCAAACTTAGCTCCTCTGACTGCCACGGTTGTCCACCCTGATCTATTTCCGAGACCAAAGGAAGCCTCATTTTTGTTTTAATGTCCACTCATAACGATAAAAAGAAGTACCAGAAGACCTCATAAATATAAAGAAACCAGCCTCACATCTCCTTGACATTTTTGATTTGTAGACGAGTACTGCATGATGCCATCTTTAATCCTAGAATAATCTAAATTACCAACAAATTTAATGCATAAAATTTGTCTAATAAATTTAATTCTCTAGCTGTCCTGTCCAAAGGTACACAATTTTGGAAGGTTTTCCATAAGTTTAATAACTACTGTAAAAGAACAAAAAATGTTTGAGATTACAATCTAAATTTTCTCCAAACTAAACCTGCAAGAAGACTGCCAGTCTCTGACAGAGCAGCAAATGAGCAACAGATTGAGAATCAAGAAATGTGGATCAAGAAAAACATATATACACCAAAAAAGAACAGCCAAGTAGTGAAAGAGATTGGCTGTAGATTGCTGTTCCTGGTGTAAGTAGCTACTGGACAAAGGTCCAGCTCTGCAACTGGCAGTCCAATATCTTTCTATATGAAAGGGAACAGAAGTTAAGGGCAAACTTCATCATTGGTCAGTATATAGGATGTGTCTGCACTGCTCTTATTTATGACCACCACCTAGAAAATAATTCGGATCAGGTTTTATGCGCTCTTGTACAAACAAATAACTTGACTACGTAAGACTTGTGTTGTGCCCTGGATCAGCCGGGGGCAGCTCAACCCACCATTTTTTGTGGAGGCAGTTGCACTTTTATTTTGGTGACAGCCGTATGATGATGAGATGAGAAGACTGGTAGCTGAACATACCCTATTAATTCAGGGATGCCCAGGGTCTTTCAACTGCCCCAGCATAGAATACAGAATACAGTAAGGTCACTTTCTGTGAATTTCAGTGAACGAGAACAATCATCTATCTTGAATCTTTATATTCCTTAGGTGAGCCTTTTTCAACCTTTCTTGGAAGTGAACCCTGTGTATAAAGCCTAAAAATAAGCACAATATAAGGCAAAAAAATGCTGCTAAAATTCTGTCGGATTCAGCCGTATTAGTGGTAGTCTACTTCACATACAAAATTGACGGACTATAAAAAAAGTTTGATGCATTGTGAGACATCCCAGACAAGCTTGATAGGATATTCATCACGTGTTTATGAATGAGTTGAATCTTTTACACCGATGAATGGTCTTCTATGACTCATGAGTGATAATTGTATTCTTACTCAAACAGGTATAAGTTTCTGGAGCACTAGGGGTAGTTTGGGATTTATAACCTATAGGAAAATGTCCATACACCTCTTATATGCAAGATAAGACAACCTATAATGCAAGCAGAACACAAAAAGTCTTTTTAGAATATTCAAGAAGTACAGATCCTAGAATAAGTTGTGAGTCACTGTTTTAATCCTACACAAAAGCCTTTGAGAATCCTTTAGTCCATAACATCAATTCAACAGCCCCAGTCTAAAACAGACAAATGGAAGTGGTATCAGGTCAATCCCTTTACAGCCGATATATACACTTTGTAGCAACATTATTGGACGCCACTACCCAAAGGCCAATGCTGAGTAAGCAGTAGAATGATCCTGTCAAACTTATTTAGTGAACCAAAATTTGCCAATTTTGAAACAGGAAGATAAAGCTTTGGACTTACTTTTTGCAGGTTTATTTTATTCATTCAGCTGCTCATTTTGAAATTAAACTGTTATAAATATTTTCACACATCCCCAGAATAATGCAATGACAATATACTCTCTGACACAGAACAGGAAAGACGAATCACTATTAATAAAAGAATTCCAAGCAGCACTGCTAATCTTATCCAGAGTAGTAATTTAGAAAAATCCAGGAACATTTTTGGAACCATTTGCTTCAACATACTATTACACAATGAGACACTCTGCAGGTTATGCTATGACTGCTCCTTTTGCTGGTGGTATATGTTCGAAGGTCATCTACTCAGCCACAGGGGTACAAGCACCATACAAAACCAGACCTTGTGTCACGGCTTTATACTCTGTTATCCTGAGGCATTCTGGTGTTTGAGAGAGGACAAGCAAACTGTGGTGTGGCTCTTGTTCTACTCCACAACCTATAGATGCTGAATATGGCCTACAGCTTCTTTTCCTGCAAAAAGTAACTGACAACTTTGGCCACTTTTGCTGTGGCATAAAGTTTGACTTAACTTAACCTAAGACCAGTGTTAACAACAGAAGCTTGTGACTTTGGTTAGAGAAATTTCACATTTCATTCTGCTGAAAGGTATGAACGTTCTGAAAGTTTCGAATACAATGTTTTTGGGATTTGTCTCAAAACAACATTGTCTTCAGGCAACACAATTAATGCTACCAGCCTTCCTTAACTAAAGTCTTAAATTATCTCATTCACAGCCATATTTAGACCAGAGAGCAGACCTGTATGTTATGAATTCCATGTGCCACAAAGGAGATACAGAAGAAATTATTACCAATTCGTCTGATATAATAACAGGCACTGAGGCTGTGCAATGACCCTGAAGGGGGTTTAATACCATGAAACAGTAACATAACTTCTGGTTCTCATAAACTGCAAGATAAATACATTTTTTAAAGGATCTTCATTAGGGTGGTTCGAAAAACAACAATTTTACCGAAGAGGGCAAGACACCCCCTCATTTTGTTCCATTTGCCAAATGATACACCCATGCAAAATTTTGGACTCTTAAGTTAAATAGAAGTGGGTGCTCACGGAGCCTGAACTTTTAGCCAAAACAGCAAAAAATTGTTAATACGCAAATCCGCGGTTTGGCATAACTTTGTCAGTTTTAAAGCTACAAAGTTCAAACTACCGTTATTGAAATGACCACCTTTCATTTGAATGGTAACATGATGGGTCTGCAAGGATATTGAGTGATCAATTTTTTCTTAAATTTTGTTTTACCAGAAATGAAAGTTTTCGAATTTCATAAATTGCTATAATGATCATTTTAGTGCTTAAATTGGTTTTAATAAGACATCTTGCATATATACTAGATATAATTTATACCTAACTTCTTCATTGTATGATACTTCAGTTGCTGGGGATTGTGGGATTATTTTTTAACAGAATGAAGTCAGAATAGTTAATAAGGGGGATTCATTCTTCCATATTTTCGGTTCACTGATTCAGTAGCAAAAACCTCATACACTCATTTGGATTTAATATTAATGCTCAGGAACATTATTTCTAAAATAAATGCCATTGAGATAGATGATCTGGTTAATAATAGTATGATTTAATGTTTTTGTACTAATACTGCTATGCATCTCGAGTATTGAAAACAAAATTGTGCAAGGAGATTAACATTTGCACTTAGCCTTACATACTTTGATGATGTTACAATGTGAATTAATACAAAATTTGTGTATGTGATTGACCTAAGTATGTGGGCTTGTCTGAGACTTAATAAAAAAAAAAGAACTGATAAAGAACTGTATGGTCACATCCTTCATACATAATTATCCAGAATAGCAGGGTAGATAATTTTATATCTTTCAAGTTCAATAACAGTTAATGATTGTCACTTATAAGTGTGCTGTGGTTCATAATTTCCAGTGATTTCAAGACAGACCTTATCATGAATAATTGAATATTGATAGGTCTGACCATTGGCATTGTTTTGTATTTTGAGCACATTAACATGTTATACTCCAACATTCCCAATGTTCCAGGGAAACACCCACAACAATCTACCAAGCGACATTCATCAAATCTATTGCATTTTTTACTCTGCATCTAATTTCAGTCAATTCAACTGCAAATTATTTTCTTCTTGTTGTATTGTCTCTATAATGACACATTTTATGACATCACCAAAGTGTACATTACCAAATGTTGTACTCATTGGGATTAAACATTATTTCATTTTTACATACTCTAGTATTAAGACATCACATCAAGGAAAACGGTATGCTCACTGCTCAGTATTGATCATTAACACGAGAATGAATCTAGAAATAGATATACCTTTAAAAACATTGAGGTAAAGTATTAATTTTCCTGTCAAACAAAGGTATTTGCCTCTAAACTTGCATAAAGGACCCATTATTGATAAGGGTGTTTGAATATATTTCATTAATTATTTCCATTGTATTCTGACATTTTTTACATCACTCAAATCGCTATCAAGCCACAGTAGGCTTACCATGCTCTATAGACCAAGGATAAAAGATATTTAGAGCATGCTGGATGTTGTTTAAGCCAATCTTAGCACTCAATTGATGTTAATAACAATTTATGAAATTCGAAAAACTTTTTTTCATGTAAAATGAAATTTAAGAAAACGTTGACCACTCAATTTTCTTGTAGACCCATCATGTTACCATTCATATGAAAGGTCTTTTTGTGGCCATTTCAAAAATGGTAGTTAGAACTTTGTAGCTTTAAAATTGACAAAGTTAGGCAAAACCGCGGATTCGAGAATTAAGACTTTTTTGCTGTTTTGGCTAAAAGTTCAGGCTCCGTGAGCACCCACTTCTTTTTAACTTAAGAGTCCAAAATTTTGCATGGGTGTATCATTTGGCAAATGGAACAAAACGAGGGGGTGTCTTGCCCTCTTTGGTAAAATTATTGGTTTTGCGAACCACCCTGATCTTCATCTGTGATATGAATAAATTTACCTCATCCAGAGACCAAAGTACAGCAGCTTGATATATATATATGAGATTTTGTGATGCCATAATTCTTGCCACTAAATAAGTTCTTGTATAACTTAATGTTCTGAAGAGTGAGAAAGGAAAAATTAAAATCTTTTTAAGAAATCATCCAGTTTGATGCGTCTACATAATATATGATATACTGGCCATACAATTTCAGTCATAATGGAATCTTGAATATAATAAATTGAATTGATCTATTTCAAGAGATTTACCATTGCTTTGAATGTGGAAACATGTTTCTCACTTCTGTAATGTTTGGGAGTGCACTTACTTGGCATCTTCAATATCAAGTTTCTTGCACAAATGCAACATTCATGTCTTTTCATCAATTCATTAGTTGAGTTATTGTATTACCATTCTGCTGTCTTTCCAAGAGTTTTCAATGGAATGTTCATAACAAATTTACAACATGTGGCTATCGATAGTTCTTCTTGAAAACTTCTCCAATTATTAGTACTCATACAGAGTTACATGGATAGCTGATTTGTCAACAAAAATGTGTAGAAACAAGCAGATAAATATATTTGATTAGATCGGCTGAAAGATTCCTCAATGCCTTTAAAGGAAGATGGCTTATTTCGATGATAGGCTTTGCTCACTTAATCTAATTTCTGTAATGATGGCTGATAGCATTACAAGGGATTACAGTATTGCAACCTGACCCTTAGTTTTAAGGCCTGAGTGTGTCCTCAATGCAGTTTCCCAAATGCTTACTTTTTGTTTAATACAAGAAAAGCACTTTGCAACAGTTGTACTACAAGCTTTTGCCACCATTTCTATCTCAATGCCAATATTCTATTGACAAAACATAATTATGTGGTAGACATTTCAAGTATTTGATTAACTCTTTTGAAGCATTTCATAATGGTGTCATTTACTTCTATGATAAACTGAGTGGTCTCTTATAGCCATATATGACAAATATTAGTGATGGCTCAGTTGCATGATGTGGGTAAATGCAATCAGTCATAATAATGTCATAACTAGTGGAACTGATTGATGTGTCAGAAACTGTTCAATGCTTAGAAGGTGCAACTCAATCGCAAAATCAAAAATGAAATACCAAACTTAGCTCCTCTGACTGCCAAGGCTGTCCACCCTGATCTATTTACAGGGCCGAAGGAAGCCTCACTTTAGTTTTAATATCCACTCATAACGATAAAAGAAAGTACCAGAAGACCTCATAAATATAAAGAAACCAGCCTCACAGGTCCTTGACATTTTTGATATGAAAGAAAGGACAGTATGATCCAATCTGCATTCCTAAAATGGCCAACATGACCAACAAATTTGAAGTATAACATTCCTCATCAATTTAATTTTCTAGCTGTCCTGTCTAGAGGTGTACAATTTTGGAAGGCTTTCCACAAGTTTCATAACTGCTGTAAAGGAAGGAAAAACAGTTGAAATTGCAATCACAAACTCAATTTGCTTCAAATAAAAACATGTAAGAAGACTGCCAGTCTCTTACAGAGAAACAAATGAGCAACAGACTGAGAATCAAGAAATGTGCAAAAAGAAAAACAAAAACACCACAAAAGTAGCCAAGTATTGAAACAGATTGGCCACAGATTGCATTGCCTGGCGTAAGCAGCGACTGGACAAAGGTCCCACTCTGCAACTGGCAGTCCAATATCTTCATATAAACCGGAACAAAAGTTAAGGGCAAACTTCATCATTGGTCACAGTATGGGATGTCTTGAGTGACTCAAAGTAATTATAGGAAAGCTAGAGTGAAAAAGCAATCTTGCAAAGTCAGAATATATATATATATATATATATATATACATATCAAAAAGCTCAACATTGTTCTGTGTCTGTACAGTGTACAGTGTGCTCTTTAGAGTATACACACTTGTATTGATAGTGATTCAAGGATTATACTAGACAACTTGTATACTGCATTGATACGACTAATGTAAATGTATATGTTTTTAGATGATAAAGTATCCCACATAAAATGTGGCTAACTCTTGCTCCGCCAGTGTCTCTCATCTTCTTTCAATGTGGTAGCAAATGAGAAAGTTGAGTGAACTCTGATTGAAGTCTCCAAGGGGATTAAAGGAGATTGGGTGGCTGGCTTAAAGCTGTGTTGCTCTGAACTGTACAGTGACAAAGTGGACAATTTCAGGCAATTTTATATCAAAATTACTTTGACTTATATATATACATATGATATTATACAATATTAAAATTGATAACCTTTGCAAGATTGTCAAAAACCTACAAAGCAACAAGGGTGAGAGTAAGTTGATGTTAAACGTGCCTAATAATATTCCTCGATGCAATCAAATTATAAATAACAGTTATACTTTTCAGTGAATTTCATAATAGATTATTGCATATTTCATCACATATCTTTTTAGAGAAACTTGCTACTACTTCCACAGCAAAGCTGTTCAGTGTATCACTGGTTAGACCTACGCTGTGATTGCTCATGTTGCTGCTAGCAATTCTTCATAGGCCACAGGGGTGCAAGCACCATACCAGTCCAGATCTTGTGCCACAGCTATATACTCTGTGTCGTGCAGCTTTTGTTGTAGGAGAAGAAGGCAAATTCCAGCCCTTGCTTGTACTTCCCCTAATGCAATGACCTTGTCTCATGGTAGCACAGATCATGCTAAACGTATATTCATATAACATGATCTGTGATAGTAGTGGATTAAGAAGCCTTCCTTAGGCACATTTTCGTTTGTGATTATGAGTCTGAAACTGAACAAATTTGTTCTACAATTTCAATCACAGATATTATGTAGGCAGAAATTGATCATCAGACAATTAAACGGTTTGTTTTGCATCTTTACCAGACATCGATATCACAAATATGACACATTGATAAACGGTACCATAAATCCTTCGTCTGATTCTTATGTCATTTAAGAGAAAAAAAAATTCTTCTTTTTATATAAAACATATTCCTGTGATATAGCTAATGACCCTTTTCTTATAATATCGCTAGAAAAGTGAACTTTGCTAATTAAGAAAATTATCGTTCGAATCTGCCCATTACGTGTTCAGAGAGCTCCTCAATTGCAAGGCATGATTTTTCCAAATCACTGAAAATTTATCCAAAACTCTAACTCTGACTTATGCAGCCATTCAAGAAAAGAGTTATACAACAACAAGCCTATTTTTTAAGACTACCTGTCTTATCTATGATACAAGCCAGATCGTATTTAAAAACTTGAAAACAAATTAAGGAATTTATAAAATTGTGGCTTAATAATGGATAAATGTCTCAGACCCCATGGATATCAAACTAATCCATGCAATTCAGACATCAAAGCATAGAAATTACCAATTCCCCTTGAATTCCTTTTTCGTTTCAGTTTTATATTGGAAGTTGGAGCTAAATCTTAATATCATAAGTACAGTACAACCATCATAAAATGGCTTGTCAGTTTGGATCGACACTTATCTATCAATCTACAGTGATCCATGGCGATCTTGGTTGATATGGAGTGATCAATCTGGAGAGATCTGTTGTGATCTGTATCTATCAATCAAAATTGATATTAATAAATTTACTTTTCTGTAACAAATAACTTCTGGATATATTTCCTTAATTAATATTTTCAACTGTTTGATGGACTTTATCTGTTCTTTGACTTATAATCCTAAATAATTCACATGATTGACTTTCACTAAAAGTGGATTAGTAGGTCACTACAGATAGAGTTATATCATCTCAGATCACTACAGATCACTCTTTGTCCAGATCACTCTAGATCACTATGGATCACTATGTTGAGTCACTTTAAGATGGTTGTACTGTAAATGAAAGACATTCAGTGCAGATGCACAATAAATTATTAATTAAAGGAGGCAATAACTCTCCTGCTGAGCATGGGATTAAACATTTACAGGCTAAAATGAATCTTATGATGAAACAGAATATGCTTCATTCATTCATATTATCAAATAAGTTTTGTAGCACATAATCCCAAATTTTAATGCTCCAAAAAGTAACCAATTACTGCAAGATAAAAGCAGTTTGTATAAAAACCAACCAAATAGGCATTAGGTATATGGAAATATCTGTTTTGCAGTTATATAGCTTGTGATTAACGTACAATGAATATATCAGGCATTTTCATCACTCCAATAACTTTGAAAATGGAACAATGGTGATTAATTGCCATCATTCAAAATGTTACATTTAAAAACTTTTCTCAAGCCCTGGTAACTTGCAAGACTATTAGACAGATAATATGATTTAAAAAACAACCACATTCTGAGACCCAGGTATGGATACTTCATATCATTAGTGATTTTTAAATAATATCATTTATTCAGCAGAATCAGCTTTAAACTTAAATGCCTTTAGGAGTGAGAAAACAAAAGATTTTTTTTTTCCTAACAAACAGTCCGATTTTATGTCACAAAGTTAAAAAGGTAAAAGTAAAGGTACTTTTATCTAACGTGGGTAGCCAAGCTAAGTCAGTGACTTGTATTACAGTTCTAGATGTGGTCTTCCTAAGAGTTTGCAAAGGAACGTTCATATCAACTAATTAACAGGTAGCCTTGCAGCTGTCGATAATTCTTCTCGGACATTTCTCCAATACAAATAAAGACAATATGAAAAGCCAATTGGCCAAGAAATTTTGTTAAACAGGCAGATAAATATCTTGTAATTAGATAGGCTCAGTGATAGGCTAATGCCTTTAAAGGAAGAGAGCCTATTCCGATGATAGGATTTGTTCTCGTAATTAGATTTCTGTAACTGCTGCTGATAGCATTACAAGGTATTACAGTGTTGCAACCTGACTCAATAGTCTGAACCTGCTCCATGTAGATCTATAGTCTCTCAAATATTTACTTTTAGTTCTCAGAAAAAGCAATGTAATATCATCACCTTTCGATACAGGTCATTTTAATAATATCATTTGAACATACTGATTACAAATGTGTTTAATAAAAATGTTTCTGCAAACATTGATAACAAATGTGTGGTAGACATACTTGTTCTGGCCTGAGACCTTGATTAAATGCTTTGAAGCTTTTATATTGGTGTCATTTACCTCCACCATAAATTGAGGAGTGTCTGATATGACAAATTTAGTGATGACTATGTTGCATGCCCTTTGAGAAATCCACTCACTCATAGTAATAATAATATCATCACTCTCATAGAACTGGTTTGTCTGTCAGAAATTGGCTATTGTCTATTGCTAAGGGACCGTTCAGAATTTATGACTGGGGGGGATGGGAGTTTTGCTGGAACTTCCCGTCAAAAATTGATACCCCCCCTTGAGTTTCATGCGGATTTTTAGTACCCCACCATTCGGTTTCACGCGTATTTTTAGTACCCCCCCCCTCGACGTACAAAGCAACATACACATATATATTGTTATACATGTCCACGCATACAGATTCGTGTCATTTCGCATACTTTTGATCGTAAAAAGTCCAAATAAGATGAGCATATGCGTGTTTTTTAACATTTTTTCTTTGTTAAAATTTCTTACCCCCGCCTTGGAAGTGTTGCCAAAAATTAATACCCCTCCCCTTGAAACACGTGTGAAAGGTTAGTACCCCCTCAGCCAAAACTCCCAGCCCCCCCAGTCATAAATTCTAAACGGTCCCTAAGAGATATCAATTCAACACGAAAACTGCGAGTACCAAATTCAGCAGTTCTGACTATAAGGGGTTGTCCATCCTTATCTGACTGCAAGGTCAAATCATCTACATTGCAATATTGTAAGTGCTTCTAAATAGAGTATTGTCATGCCTTTTAAGAAAAGTATTAGGGACCGTTCAGAATTTATGACTGGGGGGGGGTGGGAGTTTTTGCTGAAGGGGCACTAACTTTTCACAAGTGTTTCAAGGGGGGTATTAAACTTTGACAACACTTCCAAGGGGGGTAAGAAATTTTAACAAAGAAAAAGTGTTAAAAAACATGCATAAACTCATTTTATTTGAACTTTTTTACGTGCAAAAGTCCGTAAAATGATGCAAATCTGTATGCATGGCCGTAAATAACAGTATATATTTTTGATGCATCAAGGCCCAGAGAAGATGCCTTTTCATTATAGAGGGCCTAAGTGATGCTATCTAAAGGACCATTCAGAATTTATGACTGGGAGGCTGGGAGTTTTGCTGGAACTTCCCGTCAAAAATTGATACCCCCCCTTGAGTTTCATGCGGATTTATGATACCCCACCCCTAGGTTTCATGCGTATTTTTAGTACCCCCACCCCTCGACATACAAAGTAATTCACATATAAAAATATTAACACCAAATAAAATCTTGTCTTTCATATCAACCTAAATGAGTTTAAAAACATAATGTTTTAAGATATTTTGTGGTACAGAGCTGTACTGTTACAGAAGCCTTCCCAGAAGCTTAATGATTACACACAAGGCCCGCGAAGGACAAATACTGTCAAATTTACCATTATGACATAATTTTGACAGACCTAAAGATCATCGAGGCTTTTCCTAAAGCTAATTCAGATTATAATTTAAAGCTGCAAGACTGCCAATTACTTGTACAGCAGCAAATCAGCCATAGATTGAGAATCAAGAAATGTTCAACAAGAAAAATGTACACCATAAAAGTACAGCCAAGTATTGAAAGAGATTGGTTGCAGATTGCAATTCCTGGTGTAAGCAGCAACTGGACAAAGGTCCAGCTCTGCAACTGGCAGTCCAATATCTTTCTATATAAACCGGAACAAAAGTTAAGGGCAAACTTCATCATTGGTCTCAGTATGGGATGTCTTGATTTGCTGGAAGTAATTATGGGAAAGTTAGAGTGCAAAAAAGCAATCCCCAAAGTCAGAATATAAACATATCTAAAAGCTCTTTGAAACATCGTTCTGTGTCTGTGTAGTATAGAGTGTACGATTTATAGAAAAGAACAAGCTTGTTTTAATACTGATTCAAGGCCCTACATTTATTATGCTGGACAAATTGTGAACTTTAGTGGTAAAGTAATGTATCCGTAATATGTTTCATATAATAACGTATCCTAAAAGGAGGATAAAGGAAATCTGATAGCTGGCTTAAAACTGTGTTTCTCTGAGTCTGAACTGTCTAGATAAAGTGGACAATTTGGGCAACTTTATGTCAAATTTACCATTACTGCTATACAGTATTAAACTTCCTAACCTTTGAAAAAAGTGTAAAGAACTTATAAAGCAGCTAGGATAAGTAAATGTAAGATGATGTTAAATGTGCTTAATATAACCTCTATGCATTTATGTTCAAAATTACAGTGGTATTTTTTAGTAAAGTTCATGATAAATTGTTGGTTATTTTATTATGTCGCAAGGCGCCTTTAGTGAAACTTGCTACTACTGTTACTGTGAGTTTTTGCCTCACTGGTTAGACCTATGCTATGATTGCTCCTGTTGCTGCTGGCAAATCTTCAAAGGCCATCCACTCTGCCACAGGGGTACAAGCACCATACTAAACCAGGTCTTGTGTCACTGCTTAACACTCTGTTGTCCTGAAGCTTCTGTTGTGGGAGAAGAAGACACATTCCAGCCCTTGCTTGTACTTCCCCCAATGCAATGATCTTGTCTCGTAGTAGCACAGATCATGCTATAGGCCTACAAAGCATGATTGTGATAGTAGCTAGTTGAATAAGAGGCACATTTTCGTTTGTGGCTTGAGGCTCTGGAAGTGACTGAATTTTGTGCAACCATATCAATTACAGACATTTTGTAGACAGAAATCAATCATCAGACAATAAAGTGATTGTTTCACATCACACCAGACAAAAAACAAATATATCCACGATTAAAAATATGACATGTCAATTTACAACACACCATAAATCCTTTGTCTGATTCTTAGATCATTTGAGTGAAAGAAAAAATTTCATCTTTTTTATACTTTTTTATTACAATTTTTTTCGCAATTATACAACTAATTTTAAAAAGCGCCTGCTTGTGAGGAAATCTGTCTGATTTATGATAAAAGCAAGATCATATTTATTAGAATTTGTCACATACCACATGGGTATCAAACTAATCAGTTAATTTCAGACATCAAAGCAAAAGAAATTATCAATTCCCTTTGATTTACTTTTCTTCTCAGTTTTATATTAGCAGTTGGAGCTAAATTAAATATAAGCAACTAAAAGACATTCAGTGCAGATGCGCAATTTAATTAAGGCAATAACTCTCCCGCTGAGCTTGGGATTAAACATTTACAGGCTATAATTGAATTTTATGATCAGACACTTACAGACTATAATTGAATTTTATGATCAGACTATATAATCCAATTAATGCAAAGTATAGGCAATTTTTATTCCTCATAAAAATCCGCCATATAGGCATTAGGCATATGGAATTATCTATTAGCTGTTATACACATAGAACTCATGACTTATGTACAATGAATATATCTTGGATTTTCATCACTGCCATACATGTAGGCCAGTGTTGAACACAATGATATATTCATAGTACACATGGTAAATTCTTAATACAGAATGCATTCTGCAATTTCTCAATTTAGCACTTTCTCAGAAATAGACAACTTCTGATAGTGCACATGATTTGCCCAATTCTTACTTCTCCCAATGACTCTTATTATCAGGAATATGTCAATATTAAATGAGATTCTACCTTATGCCCAAAAATATTCTCTATTTCTAGTCCACAGTGTATCAACGTGCCTCATGCGAGTTCCAAGCAAAGTTTAAACTTCCTTCTAAAGAGTTTTGTCTAAACCAAATGCAGCAGCATGATTCTATTCTCAGAATCAGACAAAACAAGACAATCAATACTTTGCTCCTTCCTGAATGAATACATTCTGAAATTGCCTCATTCTGAGCCATATTTAGAATGGAGAGCAGACTTGTTTAGATTGCAAATACAATGTTACACTTTGTTATAGCCCCAGGCACCTCTCAAGAATAGCCAATTAAAAGAAATGATAGCACTGTTTTCTTGGTATAAACATCTCAATGCAAAAATCACGAAAACTTAACAATGCATTGCAATTTCAACCATAACACATGTAACATGTTTATTGTACTATTGTGAATCGACCAGAAAGTTCTGTACAACTTAGAAATGACATCATCTCAAAATTTTTATATGTCAGAAGCAGAACAGAATAGAAGAATGCTGGGACATTTTTAATGATGTTTTAGGCAATATCCTGTGTTGCGCAAAAGAAACCAAATTTATTGAAAAGCTGGACAGTGTAGCACTGATACTGCTGTAAATGCTCTTGTTGCTTCTAGCAAATCTTCAAAGGCCACCCAATTAGCCACAATGGTACTCACTGTGCACTAACGAGGGGGGTACCCTCACCATCAGAGCAGCCATTGCAAGTCTCGATTCAAAGCAATTTCTGATCATCCTGGGCTTATTTCATCAAATCCAAAGCCTATATTTGTCAAGCACGTGGCTTAGATGTTAAACTTACTCTAGGACACACTTTCCATGCGTGATTTGACACAGAATTATCAGATTTTGTGCTTGAAATATATCATCAGGGCGAGGGTAACCAAACAAGCCTCTCGAGGGTAACACCATTTCCAACAATTGCTATGGCGAGGGTACCACCTAAAATGACTGGTCTATTAATATTTCTGTTTTGCTGTTAAGCCATTGTTTAAGTGTGATATAAACAGCAATAATGATGTTACCAGATAAGACAGATAAGAAAGAAAGACCCCACAAAATACGCCTATGGATACACTGATAGATAGACAGATATACAGATAGGTAGATAGATAGATAGATAGATAGATAGATAGATAGATAGATAGATAGATAGATAGATAGATAGATCTATAGGTAGATAGAGAGATAGATGAAAACTTAATCTGACTGTTTATTTTCAAACGTTTAGTTTATCAGTCATGTTTCTCTCCATTTCCTTTCATTTACTGGACAAGCATGGAAGTGAATGCCACAAAAAGGAAAGCTGTCACCAGGAGCGCTGAAGACCGCCAGTCATCACAGATTGTACATTTCCATTACTCTGTACAGTGCCATAGCATGTGTTACGTTGATGTGCACTATACAATATAAATAAACTTAAACTTAATAATATTGAGGCAGATTCCATTTTGAATTTACATGTAGGCCTACCACGCATCAGCTCTAATCTGTCTCGACATCACAATTTCACCCGTTATTATTCAATTCTTCACTATCTCAAATACATATCAGCAAGGATTCATGTTGTTTAGATAAAATGGACAGCTTCTGCAGTCTGTAATTTTTCATAATGGTCAATGGCCATAAATTATTTATTCATTGGGTAATGGGCACAAATCAAAGCCAAATACCAGCCTCTCTAAGACCAAATGTCCTCCTTTATGTAAGTGTACGTTTTGAAATGATTATCTACCTGGCTATTTTCGAGATGTCCCCTTCCATGAAATGGAGTTTTGCTAATGTGAAAACTGAAATATATATGACTTTGAAAAAGTCCACAGGTGATATCTTGAGAGTACTGTGGACAATAAGCTATATACTTGATTGACTGAATAAACTTTATTGAGCAGCTATTAGTAGGATACTTCGCTGTTGTATGATGCATTGAGCTGGGAGACTATAAAACGGGGCTTTTTGCACCACTCAATGATGCAAACTGCCGTCACACTGTAGCAAATCTAACTACGATCCAAGGACACTCAGAATGCCCCAAAAACGTGGCAAAATCGCCGCAAAATGACCACAAATAGGCAATTGTAAGTTGAGGAAGATCATGTGAGGTTCTCAGAGATGACACCACGACCACAGGCCTATCCTTCTGAGCTTCCACTACGTGTATCATTGTGCTTCAACTGTGCTTGCACTACGATGTCCACACTGCTGGTGTGACCTCTGAGACCTCTTTGCAATGCTGGCAAGCTTGCAGTGGGCTTATACCGAACTCTGGCCAGGTCGCCAACTCACTGCGCTTGTTTTGTGGAAGGAAGAGGCCATAATTACTTTAAGAAAGTTTCACTGTGGATGGTATTACTTGGGAGAAGGGCATTTTGAGCAACTTCCTTGGATATAAAAACTATAGCGTAACTCTCCTCATGTCCTCTCTGTCTGTGAGCAACTCCTCCACCATCTAGGCAAACATATATTCAGAGATATAAATTGTGATACTAAATTTGTCATTATGCTCCATGCTGATTACGGATTATAAGAAAAAGTTTGACTTCCAATCAGATTTTAGAGTTGACAGGTTTAATAATGGTTTTAGCAATGGTGAACTTACTTTTTCAAAGAGTTTATGTAGCTCTGACTCTTTATATTTTAATCCCACTAACTTGTGTTTATATGGGAATTCATGTAGTTAAAGCCACCATTTGCAGACTTGGAACCCCTGATTGCTTACTTCTGAATTACTATAATGTGTCAGTGCATGCTGTGATCTTCCACAACAAAGAGCAAATTCATTAGGTGATCCATTGACTTTTCTACTTTTTCCAGTTTGTTTTGCATTTGTAGATGTAGGCCTACAACAAAATGTGTCAAATCTACATTGGACTAACTTCTACAGTGGGTAGAATGTTTAGGCCTCTTTTTATGAACTGTTTTCTCATTGGGTTAATTGATTTTAAGATTCTCCTTTATTGACAGGGCATTGCAATTCTGTTCTTGATTGGAGTTACTGATTGGTAATTACTCCAAAAGTGCAATCATGTATGCTGTTATCTATTGCAACAAAGAACAAATTGAATAAGCTGATTCATTGCCTTTCTTCCTACTGTTTGTTCAGTTTGCTCTGATTGCTCAGGCAATATCATGCATTACCCTCGCCAATTTCTTTTTGGGTGGGTACCCTCGCCAACCGGAAGTGACCCTCGCCCAAATCTTGCAGTACCCTCGCCACTTCCGGGTTGGTACCCTCGCCATTTTGGGTTGGTACCCTCGCCATTTTAGGTTGGTACCCTCGCCAAAATGCTGGTACCCTCGCCCTGCCATTTTTCGTTTTTTGTGGTACCCTCACCTCGAGTGATATCTAAGTTCATGAATGTCTTATTTAAGCTTGCAAGTTTGAGCCTGGAACTTTGCAATAATTTATTCCACGGGCCATTAAAACTACCATCCCAATCTGAAGGCCTCACTCCCCCAAAATCGTTTGCAATGTCACTTTGAAATCACGAATGGAGAGTTGTAATGGCTGCCCTGATGGCGAGGGTACCCCCATCGTTAGTGCACAGTGTTACTGGCACCAAGCAAAACTGGACCTTGTGTTGGGAAGACAGGACAAAGGCTGCTGTAATGGTTGCACTAATAATTTTAGTAATACACTTAATCTTGTCTTCCAGTTAGGGTGCAAAGATTGTGTATACACTTTTTGAAAATGCACATGGCAGCAAGTGACTCCCAATGATTTAAATTTTACACAGGTAAATCAATTATTGCTTTTAGATATTCAAAAAGTATTCCTACCTGTTATAAATAGGCTGATCAGGCTTCTTGAGTATCTTGTATTTGCTTTATAATATTTATATTATTTTGAAACCTAACCAGGTCATCCGCTAATGATGAAGAGATGTTACAAACGCTGGATTTCTCAGTAATGATCTCATTTGAGACATCAAAGCTTGAGAAATTTAAAATCCTCCTTGAATTACTTTTTCATCCACTGTCTTCAGTGGAAGAAGTGAATCTATTATTTAAACCACTCCCACAGCAAAGAGCACAAGATTAGCCAATTAACCGACTACTTATTCCTATTTCTCTACATGTTATATTGTTCTTATTTTAGTCTCATTGTGAAGTATTATGATTCAACTACTCTTGTGTGTACTGTTGTGTGTACAATCACCAGTCAAATAACTAGCTACTTTAAATAATGTCATACAGGTTTTATATGATATATGCTGGTATATATATTTAAAGCAACTTGTCCTCTTGCGAGTACCTGCCGTTCACAACAATGTAATGCAGCTATTTGCAAGACAGGTTTTGAATAAAAAGGAACCCACTAACAATCAAATTTTGTATCAGGCTTCACCTTAAGGTACGACACATATACATGGATACAAATTTGAGTCTGTGAGAACTTTCAGTTTAAGTTTTCCTTCTGGCAGTTGTAGAAGTACATTCAAAGATTTAAATTGCTAGTTTCATTTGCCTCAAAACCAACAGGATTATTCCCAGACAACACAAAACAATCAATGTTTCCAACCTTCCTGAATGAATACAATTCTAAAATTGCCTCATTCACAGCCATATTTAGAATAGTGAAGAGACTTATTCAACTTGTAAATACAATGTAACACTTTGTTATAGCTCTAGGCACCTCTGAGGAGCAGTTCAACAATTTGGTAGAATAAATATCTATCTTGTAATTAGATAGCCCTATGATAGCTTAATACCTTTAAAGGACGGGAGCTAATTTCAATTCAGGATTTGTCCTGATAATTTGATTTCTGTAACAACGCTTATAATAATATACAAGAATATGCTACATAATATGCACAAATTTGGCTGCGACAGAATCTTAAAATTACTCAAAAGAGATGAGAGTTATTGAATAACCCTGATTAACCCTATATGGCGGCACATCCATATCTTACAGATATCTATGTTACCATCATTTACACAGTGCAAGAGTTACATATCATGATATCTTACACCGTATGAAAAATGTTCTGACTTATTTGCTCTTAGCATCTTCAACTTTCGTTTGCTCTATCTGCACTTTAGGATCATGTCAAATATAAACCTTAAAGGCAGACAGGTCAGGCTTATTATGGTAATGATATACATACGTGACAAAGATGGTACCGTAGAATGGGGTGACTTTGAACAGTTTTCACCTCAATTCCCTTATCTTTAAAAATATATAAGATCTATGTGGTATTTCATGGGATAAAATGTTGGAAACTGGCATGTAGTTAACCTGTGCATCGGCATTTTTGAGATAGACATCATGTATATGCCTGTGTCAGTGGATAAATGGGCGTTCAAACTCACCCCGAGATCCGGGGTGACTTTGAACAGAGTGAGTTTCAATGAAAGTAAACCATCAAATGTCGGAAAACAAATGTTTATCTGTATTTAATGAATTTTTCAGGGCTTGATTGCCGGTCCCTGAAATTTTGTCACTGGTTTTTTTATGTTTTGTGACTTTTTTATTCTTGATGTACTTCCGTGCCTTTGGAGCTAAATGATGGCTAATATAGTGAAATATGCGTTATAACATTGAATTATATGCATTGTATTATGAAATATGATATATCTGTGAATATAGCTTATGGGAAAATGTAATGGTCTCCGCGCTCACCATCACAATGTGATGTTCAAAGTCGCCCCGAAATTTGATACAATTCAACGTCATCTACTTATATTAATTTTGTTGTCGGTCTTTCTGAATAGCCTCCAACAAGTTTCTGGTGGATTTTGGAAGTATTCGAGTGACATTGTAATAAGACAAGTATTTATAAGGCCAGGGTCATTCAGTTCTGTTGTGGGCACAGAAGTTCACAGGCTGTCGTATCTTGCAAAAAGAAGTGTGCTAAGTTTATTCATCAAAATCATGAAAAAAAAATTCCAATCACATAGACTTTATGTAGAATGAAACTAGGCTTTAGTAGAATATAATCAGAAGTGAAATACTTCCAGTATCTCATTTTGCTTTGCATTCATAGAGGATCAATCTCTTTCAGAAAAGTGTTCCAAGTCACCCTGGCTGTTCAAAGTCACCCCGTTCGACGTTATTTGATATAAAATATGGTATTGACACAAACTAGGATAGAATTTGATATAAAATGGAAAATATTGCAAGTAGCAGTATCATATTCCAAGCAGTCATGCTGGTAGGAAAATCAGTTTTGATATCGTATGTCGTATCCATTTGTAGTTATCAGAATTACAACATGAGAATATCTGAACCTATTTATGAACAAGCACAATATGTGTGTTGATCTAAGTTTTCACTTACAGTCGATGAATGACAAGTATTTACAGAATTGGACTGAAATGTTCCTTGTAAGGTCATATCCCTATTCATCTCATGTTATTCTCTGTGACTTACAAGCAATTTGTGATATCGTATCCCATACTTACAATTCTATCAAAACAAGTCACCAACTTAATATCAATCAAGTCACAAGTTACTGAATTACAAATTGACAGTTCATTTCAATGCAATGGATAGGGCCTGTTGTGAGGTCATTGAAGTCCACATGATTGTGGTTGCATATAAGTACTCATCATTCTTTGACTGTAAGTTGAATGTAAATATCCTCTTATTAAAAACCTTTAGGAAGTTAAACTAATCTACAAACACCTATTGGAAACTCCCATGACTTTTAGTTACTGTTAAAGTATTCTAAAAGGAAATCCAACCTAGTCATATATTCTTTGTAGCCGTGCCATTATCACGATTTAGTCCCTAATTTGAAGGTATATTCTCGCTTGTTCCAAGAGTTTTTTGTCAAGCATGCAAACTGGGCTTCTATTTTGCTACTGGCTGGCACAGATGTATTTTCACAACTATGACTATCAAATAAAAATTACCATATGGACTATGATACCGCTAAGAAGCCATCAAACTACTTTTATCACCAAGGCCATGGTCTCAAGAATGATATAATCTCTGTTATGTCTATGTCTGATGGAGATATCTAATAGTGCTTTACCACCAAAGGGAGTGGTGGGTATTTAGCTCTTTGAATGTAACTACTGACAAAATGTTTCTCATAATATCTTTTGTAACACTTCATCTTAAAGGTTTTACAAGCAACAGGCCATTCCAATTTTCGAGCACCATGTGTCTAGTCATTTTCATTGCCAAGTCTTCCACGTTCCTTTGGCTTAAATATTTGAGATTTTGGAGAAGCTCTGGAGTCTACATTCATGCATGACTATTTCACAGTGGACCAACAGTCCTAGATTTTAAACGTGTAAAAGAGTAATTCAAAGACCAAATCACCCTTTTTGTTGTTGCCCATCCTACTCTGAATTAAATTTAAATTGTTAAACATGTTATATGTAAAAATTTGAGGTAAAACATGGCTGACATGAATGAGGAATTATTTGGAATGGAATATATCCATTTTATATTATGACTGGCAGTATGGTCTACCTCAAATTATGAGGACATAAATAAACATAGACTATCACTGATAAGCCTCCAACTCACTTTGATCATAAAGGCCACCATGACAAGAAGCTCATATCTCTGTTTGCTTGCATCTGATGTGATATCCAACAGTGCTTAAAGTGACAGCTGCATCATTACTGGTCTCCAGAGACAGTTTATCAGATTTCTCGTTGTGATAACTGTTGATATGGTTTCTCGTAAATATGGTGCCACCAAGTTCCATTAAAAAGCCTGTCTTTAACCCAGTTCCATTAAGAGGCAAGATTGGGATTTTTCTATCTGCTGGTGGTGTCAGAAAAAAAGAAATTAAACATAATTCGCATATTATTATGTTTCTCCTTGACAGCAATCCCTTGAGAATAGAGTCTAAGCTCTCTTTTCACAGACAACATTTCATAAGAAGACATTGAAAGGACAGGACATCCCTGAGTAATGCCATCCTTTTGGCAAGCTTAAAAAAATGCTATTTTTATCTCAATTCATCTTGAAGGTGAAAGAAAAATGGAGATATTTTCAGACTTCTAAATATAATTTGTGCTAAAAAGCCAAATAAAAAAATGGCAAGTTCAATTCATGACCAATTTAGGGGGGAGAAAGTCCATTTTGGGAATTAAAGTAAGCCTACAAATGGTTAGTTGACACCAGTGCTGGTGTTTAGACCTATGCATCTACCAATAGAGTTTGAATATCAGAGTAGTAGATAGGATTTCCTTTTCCGGCTAAACAAAATTGTGAAATGGAGAAGACATGAGACCAAATTCATTGTGCCAGTATTATATAACATTCATTTAAAAAATATTGCAAAATTAATAAGTCCTTGCGGTCACGCCTTATGTCAAGGCATTTTCAGTACAGAAAATGTAAATGAAAAATGAAAATGTTATACACACATCAAAAAATATCCAGCTATATATCAGATTAATGTCTGGTAACAATACACTGACAATGATTGGAAATTTGATGAATCATATCAAGTTTTGCTAATTCTGCAGGGTTTTGTATAAAACAGGTGTGATTGAATTTTCAATATGAAGCCATGTCAAAACCAAATTGAACCTCATATCTTGTTCAACAGCAAGGTGTCAAACGCAAATTGAGATTACATGTTGATTTGGATTAAAACTCATTTCCAATCTGAACTGAAAGTAGATACAATGTACCATAAATAATAATAATATTAAGTACTTTTATAGCGCCAATTCCAGTAAACTGCTCATTGGCGCTTGGTTAGATTAGCTGATATCTCTGTAGAATTCTGCAAAAAGATAGGTTTTCAGTCGCTTCTTGAAGTTATCCAGAGTCCTTGATTTTCGAACATTTTCAGGTAAGCCATTCCACAGTATCGGTGATGAATAGGTAAAGGCTCTATCCTCAAACTTGTTTTGATTTTGTGTGGCAGGTACCTCTAACAGCATTTTGCCATTGCTGCGGAGGTTCAGGTCATTTTCAGGTTTTTGTTGAATTAGACTTTTGAGGTACTGAGGTGCCTGATTATTGACAGCTTTCCAAGTGGTTGTCATTAGTTTGAATTGGATCCTTGCAGGGATTGGAAGCCAGTGTAACTGTTTTCTGTAATGACTAACTTTATCTTGTCTTTTTAGCCCTTCAATCAGTCGCACAGCAGAGTTTTGCGCCACTTGGAGTTTATTTATAACTTGTTTTGACGAACCATAGAGCAACCCATTGCCATAGTCTAAATGAGGTGTGACTAATGCATTGACAGCTGTTTTGATTGACTCTTTATTCAGTGATTTACGCAGTTTCGAGATGTTACGAAGGTTAAAATAAGCGTTTTGACACATTTTGTTCACTTGTTTATGCATTGACATGTGTTTATCAAAGAATACACCTAAATTTCTGGCATGATCTGTTGCCTTGATTTCAACATTGTCCACACTGATTGACGACATGTGAAGTTTCTTGAGTTGAAATGCTGAGCCAATGAGAAGTAACTCCGTCTTTTCACCATTGTTACAGAGTTTGTTTTTGTGAAGAAAATTGCGTATTTCCGTGACGCATTTTTCCATTTTTTTCGTTGCATTTTCCTCTTCAAGAAAAGTTGGCTTGAAGGAAAGGATCAGTTGTTCATCATCGGCATACTTTTGATCATCAACCTCATTTTCCTCAGCCACCTGACTTATTGGAGCAATGTAGGAATTGAATAAAATCGGACCAAGTTTCGATCCTTGAGGGACGCCATATTTTAGCGGCAGTTTGTTTGATTCTGTGTCATTTATGAGTACAGATTGAGATCTATTGGTGATGTATGATTTGAACCAATTTAAAGCAGAGCCATCAATACCGTACTTGTCTCTCAACCTTTTCAAAAGGATGTCATGATCAATTGTGTCAAATGCTGCCGATAAGTCTAGTAGTACCAGCATCGTGACTTCACCGCGGCTCATGTTCATCATGACATCATTGTGGATTTTTGTCAACAGAGTTTCTGTGCTGAAATGCTGCTTGTATGCTGACTGTTTCTCATCATTCAGGCTTCCAAGTGCAAGGTGTTCAGTGTATTGTTTAATGACAGCACCCTCTATGACTTTACTCAGGAAGGACAAATTTGAAACTGGTCCATTTACATCAAACACAATCAAATGTCAAGTACATTTTCTAAGTATTATTGAAAAATCTCCACACTGTAAAATTTGAATTTTGAGTCAGCTTAAACAATTGTGCAACCATGTCACTCAATCATTTAAGCAGACTCAAAATTTCAAATTTTACAGAGTAGAAATTCTGATACTCTAAATGCAGACATCTCTCTAATGTAAGTCATTGAGGAGAATGACAATTGATACCTGCTTGTAATTATCATATCCATAATTATCTTACAATATTATTCAGTGTGATTTTATTTCTGTACTACTGGCCTGTTTTACTCTGTGCCGAATAATAATATACCATTAGTGCAGCAAACTGTGTGGACCATTGCATTTCCACTGTAATGATAGTGGACGCGGGGGCCTTCTTGACCTGTACTGTATCACGGTATGATGCTTGGTTGTCACCTCAATAACCAAAAGCCATATGTCTTGCTTTGTTGTAGACTGGAGAAAACATATTTAGCTGTTGCATTAAACAGTATCGACTTTGCCCAAAAGTCCATATAGAAACTCAAAAGCTCATTATATGCTCATGTTGCAAGAGTTCTTGAATTATTCGATGGCAACAAAAGCATTTCTGTCACCTTTATTTGGCAGTCATCAGACACCTTTTACAAATGGCAAATTGTGTATGATGTATAATATAAGACCCCACCAAATCATAACTTGGCATGAAAATAGCATCTAAGACGGTCTCTCATTAAATGAATCTATGAGATGAGATAAAAAATACTGCAATTTCTAAAACACTGCACTTGTTATTAAAAGGAAAATAGATATGCACATCATAATTTCTAAAGTGGCTTTCTAAAAAAGGGCATTATGTGAGACAAGGTATAGTGCAATTTCGAAACATTCTCTATACCAAGATGATATATTATATGACACTTTCTCTCCATATTTATGAATGTCTTCTCTAAACAATGACGACCAATACCAAACTGAACATGAGCTATGATACCAATAAATAGCCTCCATACCAATTACATGTAGATCACAAAGGCCACCATCTCAAGAAGTGCACATCTCTGTTTGCTTGCATCTGACGCAATATCTAAGAGTTCTTATAGTGACAGCTGCATCATTACTGGTCTCTGGAGATAGGTTATCAGATTTCTGGTTGTGATAACTGATGAAAAGATTGTTCACATATTCTCTTCAACCCAGTTCCACCAAAACATGTGTGCAAGATAAAGATTTTCCGCGGAACTGCTGCTTACTTCCGAAAAAAAAGGAATTCATGATCTTGCATAAATGAGTTTACAAAAACTCTAAATAATTGGCTGTTGATTACATCTCTCCTTGGCAACAATCCCAAGCGAATGATGTCTAAGCTCTCTTTTCACAGAACTGCAATCTGCACAATCAAGATATTCGTCACCAATAAGAAGATGTAGGAAGGAAATTGACACCTTGAGCAATGCCATTCCATGGCCTGCTTAAAGATGTTCTTATATCAATTAATTGCTGATGTAAAGTAAAATATATTTTGCAGACCAGTATTCCATAATAATTTTGCATATCAGAGAAGAAGAATGTTTCAGTCCCTTTGGTACAAAAACATATATATTCGAAGCACGTTGTGATATCATTATAAGGAGGATATTTAACCAAATGCTTTACTATATGAAAATATTGATGATTTTGCAACTTACATTTCAATAGAAAGCTCTTGTGGTCACACCTTGTATCAAGATTACTCACTTTCAGAAAAGGAAAAAGGTGGTGGGATTCATAACCAGAAAACATCATAGGTGTCATTTATGTCAGGTAATTGTCTGGTAACATAATACAGGGCATGATTGGAAATTTGAATTTTCTTACAAAATTTTCTTGGATCAGCAGGTTTCTATTACACATCAGACATGATTAGAAGCTCTAAAATGTGTCATGTCAACGTCCAATTTGACCTCATATCTGATTCACGAGAATGGTGTCAAATGGAAGTTGAGATTACTTTTATTTTTGGTTAAATCACCAGTTTCAATCTGAACTGAAACTATCTACAAATAAAACAATGTAGCGTGACATCCATCATGTTTTTCTCAGTCAAAATAATATTCCCAATTTACCATTATCTTTTGGATGTCAGTCACAGTACTATTTTATAAAGGTTAATATCTCATTTACTGAGCATTCGAAGTCAACCCACCTAGTCATAGTAATCAGCCCGTCTTATGGTAAAGTCTTTGCTGGCCTTTGTGTAGAACGTTGGCCAATGTATTATTTACTTGGTAAACGGTGTAGTCTTATGACACTAAACAGAGTGCGTTCCTGACCTATACTGCATTATGTGCGGTTGTCACCACAATAAGAAAAAAACCATACATTGCTACATTAAACAGAAGTTATATTCCATACAGAAATTCAATGCTGTACTAACTCGATAAGTACTCTTGACATATTAATTGGCGTCAAAGGCATATCATTCTGTCATCTTTTACTGTGGTTATCGGAGCTGACATCGCATTTTTAATAGGAAATTTTGTCGATACAAACCAACAAAAATAATTCATTACAATCAAACAGCTCTTTAGCAATTTCAATAAATAATTTCTGCCTGGGGTATTTCTTCAGATTTCTTGATTTATGAGATGATTGCTTTATTTACTTATGGATATTCAAGGACGCACTGGAATAAATAAATACTGGCACCGTTGCTGTGAAATAAATAATTTCCTGCAAAGGAAAACTCCAATTCCCCCTGGAATTTGCTGGAAATAAAAACATCATCCCCTTAGTTTTCTGCTCCAGTTTTTCTGGAAGCTTCATTCCCAGACCCACTTTATCCCATTCACCCGGAACAACCTGTGTTGCATCTGAGACCAGGATGTGTCAATGAAAACCAAATTGCTTGTCAGGGAGTAATAACCTTAGCTGATATTTAGTGATTGTGTAGTGATTGCTACATCGGAATGGCTCATTTACATCTCATTACAAGGACCTTTTTTTCTTCCTTAGTAATGGTGTGATTTTTCTGTTGAGGCAACTCAATTTCAACCTTTAGGATCAGCTCTGACAGTTTTCCTTGTTTCTTTTTTTCAGATGCCCAGTCAGTAGATTCGTTAAGCCACAAAACAATGGAAAGCTAGGCACGGAAGGAAACATATCAGTTTACCTTTTGGCAGCTGGTTGGGTATTTTTTAGGAAAATAGGAAAATGCAACCATATGTTTGGAGTCCAATCATACCCCATAAGATATTTAATTGGAACTGATGATATAATAATGATACCTGTTTAACTCTTCAGCAAAATAGTAACAATGCAATTACACAGCAATAAACTATAGCTCCTACAGAACATTTTACTCTGACAATTCTTCGCTAGTCAATCTAACAAAACACTCCTGCAGTAGTTACTAAAGAATATACAGAATGTTCATCTACTTTCGTTTCCATATTCAGGTTCGTCTTCCTTCCAGATTAGTTTATCAGCACAAAAAGAAGTCATAGGAAGTTCCTATGTCTCCACAGATTTTGTTATCTTCCTGAGGCTTTTGCACCTTTTACAATAAGCCTATTCTTGGTGATGTTAGCAGAAGGCTGGGTTGCCTTTTTATGGCTTCTATGTTAACGACAATACTTTTAAAGGTGCTTTTTAGTATAAAACACCTGTATATGTTATACAGGTGTGTGCTTTCTTACTATTTACTTTACAGCTGCAACATGTATACTGAAGCAATTCAGTAAATTTAACTGATTTGAACTTTCAATTTATCTTTTCTAAATGAGGTCTTATTTTCTCATCTATGATATTTTAAAAATGAAGAGTTGAGGTCAAATATCACTTTTGAATATTCCAAGTTCATAGAACGAATGGACTGTGATTTCTTTGGATAAATTTTCAAGCAGGCAAGAAAAATGCCATTAACAGTAAATAAATATGCACTTTCATCAGCTAGTGTCCAACATAAAAGGATTGACATTCCTATAGATTAGCTACCAAAAGCTTCAGATGTTTAGTTTCCTGGAATGCCAGGCTCAAAAGTAACCTTATTGTTGTTTATGGCAACATAAGTTGTGTACTGCCACACTACTGCTGCTGAACTTTACATCAATCTTCTGAAGGGCAGTGTTGGTGTGGTGAGAACTCTAACTGAAATTGTATAAATTCAAATGTCATTCACGAGTTATTTTGGCAATAATTCTCATTTAGCCTTATGACTATTGACTCAATCTCTTTCTGGCTTGATAGGTTAATCTTAATCTAAAATCTAGCAAACATTTCCTATTTAAAAAGGATCCCTTGAGAATAGATGCTCAGCTTTCTTTTTAAAGAACTGCAATTTGCAGACTTTTATGACCTCATTCACTAAGTCCAAATTGGAAAGAAATGACAAGACAGATACATGCCATTCGAGTTGACTGCTAAAATAGTCAAAATCAACATCTTGTATTAGTTCAACAAATCGACCTGGTGATAAGCACTACATATAGATATGACAGCTTACCAAACACTTCCTCGGTTTCTATTCTAACGTAATTCAAGATTTCTAATAGGTTGATTTAAATAAAGGAACACCTGAAAATCTACAAACCAGATTCGTTAAGTTAAACCTTTCAGTGTGTAGTCATATTTAATATAACATTAGACCTATTCATAATACATGCTTGTCTCATACTGTTCTCCACAGCTTTCTGCAATATGAAAGTAGATTGAAATCGGAATTCAAAATAAATGCTCACATCAGTAAAATGATCAATTTGATATTTTGTTTGTCTGGATCTGGGAAGTAGAACAGAAAAGATACAGGCTTTTCAATTGTCAATACAAAAGGTTTTTTAAAATATCAAGTTCAGAAATTGCACGGTATTGGTATGATTAAAACAACAGAAGAAACAATTTGTCACATTTGATCATATCAGGTGCTGAAGTATCTCATAATTCAATGCTAAGTGGCATGGAAAAAATTTATGGTTGTCCACTTCTGCCCTGCAAAGGTAAAGTACAGTAACTGACATTCTGTACTTTACCTTTGTAGCCCCTACAGCTGAGAGGGGAATCATAATTTTCTAACTTTATTATGAAAATGTTGAGGACTAACTAAGGTTTAGGGGTTGCTTTTGAATTTTTAAAATTTTTGATTCCCACCTTTATGGTAGAAGTACAAAGGTAAAGTACAGCAAATTCAGTTACTGTACTTTACCTTTGTAGGGCAGACGTATTCTCTTACAAATGGTGTTTACACATTTGAATGTCTGTCTCATGGTATAAGCCTGTTAGCAGCAATATGTGTTTATCACAGTTGTGGCTAAGGCCATTGCTGCATGAGAGTTGTATTACCTCTCTAGGAAAAACTCATGCCTATACTGAGGACCATTTGCATGTAAGGTTGACAATTTAGAAAATATCTTATCTCAGCTGTAATAAACTGAGATAGAACGTGTATATGTGGATGATGCGTACGCTACAGTTTGTCCAGCAACATGCGAACTTGTGTTTGGCCCGTTTGCTCAGTATCTACAGGTAACACAGTAGAAATACACATACTCATAGGTAGATTAGCTATTTTGTAATTTTTCTATCTCGTTTTTGTGATGTTTTGGTGCGATTTTTGTTGAAATTTTGACGACGACCATCATAATAGAAACGGGACAGACTGTATGCAAAGAAATTACCTCTCAGTTGAAACTCTGTTCCAGGGTGACCAAGTTGCCCATTCTGAATTACCTATCAATTGCCTTTGTGAACAGCTAGTTTTTCGTCTAAGAAAAATTAAGGTAAAGGTTCATCCTTATGTCATTATTACCTTGAACCATAAAAACCTATATCAGGAAATTTTAGCCATGTTTAACAAGTGACCTCAGATTTGCAGTCATTTTCAAGGGACAAAAATCATTTCCAAGTGACTGCATGAGCATTTACCACAGATTACAGTAACATTTTTCTGTCTATGACCCTATTTTAAACATCATTAAATGTGAAACTTTCTGCTTCTGGATTTCTATTTCTTTCTCAGCTGCGAAGAATATCCATAAGTACTGTAAGGAGAAAAATAGAAGGAAATTCCAGCGAACGTTAGTTCCACTTGACTTGTGTAGCATGGCCACACAAATCCCTCTATAATCTCACTTCTTTTTTCCAATTTCTCACTTCATCAACCTCAGAGTTTCTTGCAGCTCCAGTGCTGACCATTCTCCCATGTGTCTGTTTCTGCAATCCCAGCTACTTTATTTCATTCAACCTATATGACTTGTGTTGCATCTGTAGCATTGTGATTGAGGTCTAGATGTGTTCATAAAAACCCAGAGCGCATGTCATGGAGCGATAACCTCACCAGATAGGGGCCAGAACAGATTTGTCAGAGGTAGTCTTTTTCTGTCATTCTACCATTGTCCATTGTCCACAGTGCCAAATCCCAACTACACTAGAAAGGTGTATGTTTTCTTGCCAAACCATGATTCCACTGCTGACTTGTAATAATACAACTCTTCTGGGGTCCATGTACGCATCAAAGAAAAGAAACTGAAAGGAAAAAAGTTTAAAAGTCTATCTGTTCATAAATACTTGTACATAGTTACTCGTGACATAATTTAGAATACAAAAAGTATCCAGAGTGGTGCCCAGAGAGCCCTTTGTTGACAGGAAATTACCTCTTAAGGCCTATCTCAAAAATTGTGAAGCCACACATAGTTTTTCACTGAGGGTCACAGATTTTGATAACAGCTCTATGACACAACTTCATATTACAGTCTTGCCTTAGATACATTCTTATGCCAAAATCCTGAAAATTTCATGGTAATTCGTCAAAAGGTTATTGAGATAGAGATGAAAGTATATCGGAAAACATGCATTTTTTCACTTATTTAGCGTGACATAGACTTTTTCACCTGATGAATTCTTTCAATTTTACAAAGTTTGACATGTTCCATTGCTATTTCCTTTTACTTTTTGGAATCTCCACATCCCCAGGCTTCATAAATCCGTTCAAACAAGCACTTCCATCCACTTGTTTTGACATGATTGAGTTATTTGGGTTCAAAAGTTGACTTTGTAAAATTGAGTCAAATTTGAATGTTCCTGATCAGAAATGCTCTAGTTTCCCTTAAGCATATTTCAATTGAATCTTTTTGCCATTGAGATCTAGTATTACATCTACTTAGTTGTTTTGGAGCTTTTTATGATTCTGGAAAATCTAGTTCACGAAAAATTCCAATGAATAGCTGCAAAGGTGAATGTGTCGCGCGCGTAACGCCGAGATGACTTTCAAGTGTTAAGAGCTATGAAAGCTCTGTTTTTAATCTGGATTGGCTCAAAATATAGTAAATCTATGAAGCTTTATTAATCTATGAACTAACCCAAGTTTTTGACTGGTTTCTGGTGATAAAATTCAAAAGTTATGTTCGTCGCACGCGTAACGCTCTGAAAAATTTTGATCGTATTCAATTTCTTTTCTGACAAACAGTGAAGCGATCATTCTAATATTTATTTGGAGTGAAAATTAACAATTAATTTCAATAGTTGGAGTACGTTTCATTGCCTAATTACAAAAATTTTAACATTTATGGAGCATTCTTTAAAATTTGGGGGCCAAATTGTCTAAAAAGGCAATAAACAGTAACAAAATATTTTTTATTTTGTAAATGGTTGTATTTTACCGCCAGTTATGATTAATAATTAATATAGAATCGATTTGAGTCAAAACCAGAACATTTTCTGAAGATTCATATCACACCAGTCCTTAAAATCAGCTTTTTATGTCGAAAATGGGCAAAAAATCACACTTCTATCATCATTTGCTGAGCAGACATTCACTTTGGTGGTACTTATTTGGTATCAATTTGAAGCCCACATATAGACGCATAACATAGGGCAGTCAAAATCATTTTAAACGAAAAAATGTGCTTCTGGGGTTAATATATGTAAGTTTTGAAAAAAAATTTCCGAAAAATTTCGAAAAATTGGAAGTTTCTCAAACTGTACTTGGTGTTTTTGAATGACAATCGTCCAGAAGACTTTTAAAAATCTGCCAGCTGTTGTCAAATAAAGAAAAAGGATTTAAGTTCATGACAAATTACCATTCAGCCCAGTTATGTTTCACTGCCATGAAAAACAAACCTCTAAAAATTCTGCAGTATTTAGCTGTTATCAATTATTTCCACTCATCAAAGCACCATGGCCAATATAGTTTCTGGAACTTAGATATGTTCTTTACAATATGCCTAGGTCATTTCATACAAAAATATATTTTAAAATTTTGATGGTCATGTCACACTTTGGCTTCATTATTTTTGAGATAGGCCTTAAGGTCTTTAAATGGGTATCTCGAAGAAATCCTTAACAAGCTGTTTGCCTTTGGAGCCTTCCTCCATCCAGAAAAGAAATGACTAACAAAGGCTATGGCAATGTGGCAAAAGAGTTGAGTGATTCCTTAACAAATAATTAAGTGAGTTCAGGTACGACAAAGTTATACGTTCTGTTCCAACAGATAAAACTAAGAAATCAGCCGCTAGGAACAGATACAACTTGTTATAATAAAGAGCACAAAAAGTTGTACTGGTAGCAAGAATACAAAGAATCTAAGCATATCTAGAATTAGTTATACAAATTTAATGAAGTGGCAAAAAGTCACCATGGATTTCCTACTCCTGCATTAATTTTGTGTGTAATGTATCACTTCTCACCACTAAGCAGACTGGTCCCTAGCCAGCAGTTAGTCATACATCCTACTCTCTTGCTTCAGTAACCAGCAATAAATTAAGAGTTGCCAAACAATGTCAGACTTTACCAGCATATTCCCAAGAGTGGAGATTGTAGTACTTGGATATGGATAGTGATAGCAAGCCCAGCTCTGCTTCTGTTGTTCCTGCTTAACAAATCAGAATACCTTTTGATATTTTGGTAGTGTTTGCATTCACTACAGATCAGTGGCGTCCCTATGGGGGGGCACGGGGGGGCACGTGCCCCCCCATATTGGACCTGTGCCCCCCCAGGTGCCCCCCCATATGAACTTTCCAACTCTGGCTAAAATATACAGTTAGTATAGAGGGTGCCCCCCCAGAGAATCGCGTGCCCCCCCAGGTGCCCCCCCAATCGAGACACCCCAGTTACGCCACTGCTACAGATGTCAAGGCAAAAGAAGATGTGCAAATCATATTGTGCATGTTACAGTTTAAAAATGGTCATCAAGGAAAGTTTGCTAACAGAAATCTCCTGCTGATCATATAGATTGGACCAGGACTTCAGAAACAGTATCCTTGAATATTTATGAGCATTAATTTATAAACTCATCCCAGTATCATATAGCCTTTTCCTTTAAGTGAAAAATACTACTCAATGTCAGATATCTGCTAAATTATCCAGAAAAAGTGTGGAGTATGACATTGTATTGTGTCAATTTCTACTATACTACTTCTCAACTCAGACAAAGTGGTCCCCAGACAATCATAACTGTAACATCCAACCTCTTCCTTCAACAACAAAAAGTAAAAGAATACTAGTGGAACAGTGGTCTAACAGATTCTCCACTTCACAAGAGTAGTCTTTGTAATACGTCACTTGCCTCACCTCTGCAGTGGCATATAACGACCTGTTAATTTAGTTCACCCGAGTAAATCACATGTGCATGATGTTCTGCTACAATGGAAGACGGTTTTTGTCCCAAAAAAACTAATCTACTCTGAACCTCCTTCAATGTCTTTTGGCACTTTGTGTTTATTTGCTGATTGACAGATGACTTTTAGTGCTGTTTGAATAATTGTTGTATAACCATCTACACATATACCATTTCAGGAAAAATTTTCATTGTCTGAATTTGTCTCTCTACTGGCATACACTCTTTGAGAGGAGCATTTGGAATTTCTCAGCTATGGGAAAATGAGTCATTATTCGCTCATTAATGTATAATTCTGCTTTCGTTATGTCACCAAGAAAGGACACTAAGAATCAATTTTGTCCGGTGCATTACATCTTATACTGTTTTTTATCATGTTGTAAAGCTTGGGCAAACATCAAGTCAGAGTTTCCTACCTCTTCTTACATTCTTACAGTCTTTGTTGGACATAGGAGTCCTTGAAGTATTGTCCTTGAACATGAACAAGGTCATTCTGTTCTTGTATGAGTCACTTTTGGTTGCAACACCACATTTATAGGTGTCTTCAGTTTTTATGTTTCCTGCAATGAACAGTTTATGGTGTGATTTGTAGCAAATAATTTCTGAAGGACCACCTTCAAACTTCTAAATGTCTTTCTCATTCTGAAAGAAAAGGCACCAACACAAAATTTCATCTCATTGTCACTTTTTAAATTATCAACCACATTAACAGATTGAGTCATGGGTTTCCATACATACAGTTGAATCCTACTAAACATCTGTAGTGTTTTCGACGTAGCTTAATAATTTGCTTAAAAAACAAGGCGTAGATAAATGTCTTTCTCACTACTTTGTCGGCCATGAGTTTCTTAACTTTTCTTCAGCTTAAAATGTAAGAAGTCGAAAAGTCAGTAGCATAAACCATCATTTCATTTTTCAGTTAACACATCAACTGTATTTTCTTACTTGGCTTCAATGTTGGTAATTTGATATCAGAGCACTGAACAAATGCATCTAAATTTACTAACAAAACGAAGCAGACATACCTTCAAAGAACGTAAATTTGATGAAACTGCAGTTTCAAGATATTACATTATGTGTTGAGGGATATCACTCAGCTCTTTAGCCTCAGTTCCTAAACCTTTGTCGGCCAGTTCTTTTGTGGCTGTCGGAAGGCTCCTGAAAGCAAACATCTTCCTTAGGGTTTCTTTAAGAAACCCTTTTAAAGATCTAGCACTCCAAGAAAAGGATAATGCCATTTAAATCGTCACATGGGTCATTTCCTGTCAACGAAAAGCTCTATGGGTTACACTCTGCGTGACCTAACAATGAAACGTTTTTCACCAGGTCGTAATGCTTTTCCAATTGAGCCTTGTTTGAACCTCTGTGAATCATCATTCAGTGCAAAATGGACAACATAACAATTTTTCCTTCATATCAGCTTTAAACAGTATTTTCAGCAACCCGCCCCCCCCCCCCGATCCTTCTGAAAAATACAAAATGTATTTGAGAAGGTCTCAAGAGCATAAGAGCATGGGGGCGGGTTAGTTAAAATCCCGTTAAGCCTCCCTTATTTTGACCACTATCCCCAATGATCAAAGTGTTTTAATAAGCAGGAAATAAAATCATTCACCGACATTGACATTCCTCATTTGCAGAAACAAGTCCAGGCGGAAGTTATTATTTTCTTTTTGACAGTTTTAGAATTGAGCAGTATCAGTTCATGGCCATCTTTTGATAAACATGAGAAATAACTTAACTGCAATTACTTGACATAGCCAATAGAGATCAAATTTTGACACTGCCTTTTAGCTTAGCAGATCAAATTACCTGCCCTTGATCTTGCCATCAGCCGCAGGACACAGGCAATAATCAAGAGAAATTAGAATGCTGTTAACGCAATGTTTTATCTAAGTGCTAGTTGACTTACAATACCTTCTACTGAAGCAGATGGTCTGACAATTCTAGGCAAGTCCATTGCAAATTCCAGAGCAAGGCATGGAGGTTCCTGAATCATTTTGAATTACACCAGACCAACTAAAGACAGGAAATGACTTCCTGAGAAACAAATTGACATTGTCTGGTTCTTGCGGTAACTCTATGTGAACTCTTGTGAGAACTGCAACTGTTCAAATGGCAGTCTTAAAAAAGACTTGCATTGTCAAAGGCTTGCTCGCACAAGAGTTAAGCTACAATGAAATTTGCAAGGAACACATGTGGTTAAGATAATTGCTGCATGTTAACAGATTCCTTTTCTCAGCACAGACATCCAGAACCACAATCATTTACATCACAAGACATTCAGCTTCTCAAGCTTTTACTTCCATTTGATAACGTTTAGGGCTTCTCTTGAACTTGTCTCACTTGATCGAGTAGGCATGACTTAATTATTTCACCCAAACCATTATTGAGAGGGCCTGATGACTCAGAATAGAGGCACTCTGAATAAAGTTGTCCTTGACCTTATGATCATATGAGCAACGTGGAGCATAGCAGACTATTTTCAGTCAAAGCAGCTCATCAGGTTCTCTTGGCATAAGCTAACTACATATCCTATTTGAAGTATGGTATCTTTGCAATAAGCTGATTATTCTGCTTGAATTATGGTATCTTTGCAATAAGCAATTTTGAACACACAAATCAGCACTCCCACACTGATGATAATATCATAAGGATTGATTGTATTGGCCTCACAGCACGCGACAGAGCTATCATGAAATTTGTCATAAAGAGAAATATGAGCGAGAACTCCTCTTAATATTCTCAAGTTTCAGAGGCAAGGGAATTTATTGAATCAATTAAGCTCCAAGAGAAACGGGAATGGAAATATGTGAGGCAGTACCATAAGTCACCGCAGTTTTGATACAGTGGTCCTGGCCCCTGCATAACAAAGGCAGTGAAGGGACTCTCATGCAAATGCTTTGTCATGATTTGGTGCAATAATTCTTTTCTATCCATTGTGCGTATTCTGACAGTAAATTCAGGTTTCATGTGGGGTGACTGTGTTAAACCACATTCTCATCAATGCTCAGCTCCTTCCTTTCACCAACATACGACAGTCTTAACTGACAAAGATGATACTATGAAACACTTCTCACCACTGGCAAACTGGTCCCTGGACAACAGTAACTCACACATCCAACCTCATGCTCCCACAAATAACAATCGATAAAGAGTACTGTTGCCAAACAATGTGAAACTTCTCAGCTACATTCCCAAGAGCAGTGTTTGTTATTCTTTGATAGTCACACTTCCCCCTGGACCTTATTTGTGCCTGTTTATTGGGTTAGCGCAAATACTAAGAATTGTTTTTTTTTTAAGCATCCATTTACCACCAAAGGACTAGAAAGTTGCTACGATGAACAAAGCTTGCTTTTGCAGTTTTTCTTTGGCACACAAAATAACACTTGACCATTACTTCCAATATCATCCAGAATTCACACTCACTTGTGTCAGCCAGAATACCAATTCTATATTGCAACTTATTTAGGAACAATTTCCACTTTGTAGTATGAAAATAACCTGTACATTTTCCAAATTTACATGAATTGATAAACTACTATGTCTTAGCGTGCAAAGACTAAAATTTCTGGTCACATAGCTTGTGAAAAGATAAGACCCCAACAAAAAGGAATTCATGTGTAGGAGCAGTGATGCATTGTCTCCAGGTGCATAAACACAAACGGCTCTACAAATCTACCAGGACTCAATGCCTCTTGCTTCAAAAAGGAACCACAACCAGCGTAGTAGTGCAGTTTTTCTTTCCTGCTTCATTGCTGGCCATTCCCACAGAAGCCTGTTGCCAGTCCCTGGCCACTTTATCTTATTCAACTCAGACTGCTTGTGTTGCATCTGTGGTCTTGCATCTTAGGTCTGGATGTGTCAGTAAAAGCCCAATGCGTGTAAGGGAATAATAACTTCACTTTATCACTTCGAATAGTGATTGCCAAATCTGAATTGCTTCTTTTTGTTATGCAAAGACAGATGCACGAAAAGATTACCCAACCGAACATATTAAAAAAAATTGTCGCTTGATTGATTATTCATTGAAGAGCGAATTTCAGTGTATGCGAATGTTCCTGAACATTATCATTTGTTCATTAACAAATTGATACAGGAGGTTTGTAGCAAAACTGTGCTCAAGAAACACAAGATTTGGACTCTGTAACTGCTGATGTAACTGTAAGTATGCGCAGGCTGAAACTCAATATCATTGATCTGTAATATCAGGGTGACAAATCAAAATGTATTAAAATTTTAAAGTCAGGCAAATCTTTTGCATCTGTTTATGGGTCATCAGAATTCAATTTGAAGGATTAATTGCTTTCGTAGGCCACATATTGCCTTGATCTGTTTTTGGCGATATATAATTATTGGTAAAGCATTAATGACAGGTTAAAAATAAATTAATTGAAGACATTTTACAAATCATAACTTTTTGACCTGATCACTCGACGATAACCAAATTACTCAATGCTCTAACTTAAAAATTATAATTCATTGGCACAAGAAGAAAAATGAGAGCTTACTAGTATAAGTACTTGAAATAGCATTGTCAGTGGCTTAACATTGTTATTATCTAAAAGTATTGCAGGAGGAGACAAAGGGAGTGGCAAAAAGACAGACGGTTCTCTCGGGACAAAGCTGCCCGGGGGGTAAAGTAATACCTAACATTTCTAACATTGCAGATCGGCCCCCTGTCACTACAGGCCAATATTTTTATTTTTTGGACTTCTGGTGCCATCTGAATTTGACTAAAGCTGAAGATTTTGATTGGGAATCAGAGCTTCCACATCGTGACAAGATGCAATCCATCATTATGGCTTCACCATCAACAACATTTTATATATAAGCTGATTCTTGTCTCAATCTGGAATTATGAATTTTAAAAGAATGTGCAAGATTATGTTATGTATTTAGGTTTGGTTGATTAATTTTGCACATTAGTGTATCAGCTCGGAAAGAACAGAAGAGCTTGCCAATTTTGCTCAAGATGATTCTTTTCTATCTTTTATTGTATGTATATTATTAATATTATTGGTCATCCCTGTTGCAGATGAAATCAAATAAGACTTTTAAATGTAGAGGCACAGGTATATAATATTAGCAATCTCGAGTGGCCATTTTACTTACAAATAAGGTGTTGTTACACCACGGAAGTGTGGTACACTTCAATGGTTAAACTGAGATATGTGTGTACCAGAAATTAGTATACTGCTTTTTGTTTTTTTCAGTTTTGAAGCTGCCTATATTTTAAAAATAGATCTGCTCAATTTTAATTCTACATTTTTCTCTTTTTTACACATACGTTTAGCCTATCGAGTTTTTCAAAAACTACTCCAGAAGGATGGTATGAACAGATTTTTGTACTTTTTGTGTTCTGACCACAATTTCTTAAATTTCTTTCCTTAAAAGGGCATAAAGTAAGATACATATGGTGCAATTTCAGAAATTGCCTTGCTGAGCACGCTAAGGTGACATATTGTATGAAGCTTTTGCTCGATATCTATGGATGCCTTCTATAAACAATGATGACCAAAACAAACTCAATATGGACAATGATACCAATAACTAGCCTATAATTTCTCACTTTGATCACAAAGGCCACCATCTCAAGTAGCACATATCTCTATTTGTCTGTGCCTGATACAACATCTATTAGTTATTACAGTGACAGCTGCATCATTACTGGTCTCTGGAGATAGGTTATCAGATTGCTGGTTGTGATTACTGATGAAAATATTTTTCATACATTCTCTTTAACCCAGTTCCATTAAAACATGTGTGCAAGATAAATATTTTACTGTAGAACTGCTGCTTATATCAGGAAAAAGGAATGCATCATTTTGAATAAATGAGTTTACACAAACTAAACATAATTGGCTGTTGATTACATCTCTCCTTGACAACAATCCTTGGAGAATGGCGTCTAAGCTTAGCTCTCTTTTCGCAGAATTGCCATCTGCTGACATTCACGATATTTGTCACCTATAAGAAAATGTTTTTCTCAGATCCCCAGCCAGTAGATTTGTTAAACTAATGGAACACCCATCTAAATTTCTATGATGATGCAAGTCGTTCTTTTTAATGCGTTTATCCAGATGCCATGAACTTCTTGCAGTAAGTTAAGTGTTGTCCCATAACACAATGGAAAGAGAATAGTAGGCACGGTAGGAAATATATCAGTATGCCTTTTGGCAGCTTGCTGAGTATTTTCAGGAAAATAGGTAAATGCAGACACATGTTTGGTGTCCCATCTTTCCCATTAGATATTCAAATAGAATTTATGATAATAATAGCTGTATAAATACTCTTCGGCAATATGTGTACAATGCAATTACACAGCAATAAACTAACTCTTACAGAAAATTTTACTGTGACAATTCTTCGCTAGTCCATCCAACAAAACACTCCTGCAATAGTTGCTGAAGAATATGCAGAATGTTAATCTACTTTTGTTTCCATATTCAGGTTTGTACTCCTTCCAGATTAGTTTATCAACCAGAGAGAAGTCGTAGAAAAGTTCCTATGTCCCCACATATTTTGTTATCTTCTTGAGGCTTTTTTGCACCTCTTACAATAAGGCTATACTTGGTGATGTTAGTAGAAGGCTAGGTTGTCTTTATATGGCTTCTATGGTAAGAGCAATACCTTTAAAGGTGCTTTGTAGCATTATATACCTGTATATGTTACATAGGTAGGCCTATGTGCTTTCTTAAAATTTACTCTACTACCGCCACAATATGCATACTCAAGCAATTCAGTAAACTTAACTGATTTGAACTTTCAAATTATTTTCGGGTAAAATTAGATCTTTTTGCTCATCTATGATATTTTAAATGCGGAGGGGGATATTACTTTTGTCCTTCCAAGACCATAGCAAAACAGCATTGTGCTTTAATTCTTTGGACAATTTTCAAGGAGACAAGGAAAATGCCGTAAGTAGTAAATAGATATGCAGTTTTCTCAGCCAGTGTCCAACATAGAAGGCTCCGGATGTTGAGTCACCTGAAATACCTGGCTCAAAGTAACCTTATTGTTATTTATGGCAATGTAAGTTGTGTGCTGCCATACTACAGATGAACTTTATATCTATCTTCTGAGAGGCAGTGTTAGTCTGCTGGTAACTCCAACAGTCCAACAGAACGACGTCTTATACTTAAACTATAACTTAAACTATAAATTCCAATTTCACTGGAAAATGTCATTTTGCCTAAAGGCTGTTGATTTGATTTCTTACAGGCTTGTTACGATAATCTTTGTTAAAAATCAAGCACACCTTTCCTCTTTAATAATGATCCCTTGAGAATAGAGGCTGAGCTCTCTATTTCAGAACGGAGATCTTGCAGACGTTTATGATATCAATCATCCATTAGGAGCAGAATGGGATTGTAAAGACGTGACTGAGCAACGCCATTTCAGTCGACTTCTTAAAAGTCCAATTTTCATTTTGTTGTATTAATTTAGTCCATATAGATAAAGCTACAGACACCACTTATGAATATCACAAATAGCAATTGCAGTACCAAAATACTTCCAGGGTTGCTAAATTAATTCATTTTTTGTGAAAAAAAAAACTGAATGATTTCAATCAAATATGGTTAATGAACCAATTAATCCAAGTTTTTGTGCATTTGAAATATGTTTCCTTATGTCACCAAGAAATGTCACCAAGACACAATTTTGTCCATTGCAACATGTTTTATGCTGTTTTTTTTTTGTCCTGTTGTTAAACTTGGGCAAATATCAAGTCAGATTTTCCCAGCTCTTCTTCCATTCTTACAGTCTAAAAATAAAACACAGCAACCATGCTTTCAAAGAATGTTAATTAAGATGTAACTGCAGTTTTAAGACACTACATTATGTGTTAAGGAATTACTCATCTCTTTAGCCTCAGTTGCCACAACCTTTGTTAGCCAGTTCTTTTGTGGCTGTTGGAAGGCTCCTGAAAGCAAAAAGCTTCCTTAGGGCTTCTTTGAGAAACCCTTTCAAGGACCTTGCACATGAAGAAAAGGATAATGCCATTTCCTGTCAACAAACAGCTCTAGGGGTCATACTCTGGGTAACCTGACAATGACATTTTTTTTCACCAGGTCTTAATCGAGCTCCAAATTGCCTTTCCAGTTGAGCCTGGATTGACCCTAAGCAATCGTTCCATGCTAGAAGTCTTATGCAATTTGTTCTTCAGCTCAAAATGGGTTTTTTTTTTCGGCCCTCCCCCCTACTGCATCCTTCTGAAAATATATTTGAGAGGGTCTTAAGAGCATTTGGGGGGTCAAAATCCCCTATGCCTCCCTTATTTTGACCATTCTCGCCACTGATCAATGAATTGTAATAATCAGGGAATAAAATCATTCACCAACATTCGCATTTAATATAAGGTTGTCCTTGACCTAGTGATCAGATGAGCAATGTGGAGCATAGCAGACTATTTTCAGTCAAAGCAGCTAAATCAGGTTCTCTTGGCGTAAGCTGTTAAACTACCCAATTTGACTTGAGGTATCTTTGCAATAAGCAATTTTGAACAAACAAATCAGCACTCTGACACTGATGATAATATCATAAGATTGATTGCATTGGTCTCACAGCATGCGACTAAGCAATCATGAAATTAATCATAAAGACAAATATGAGCAAGTGCTCCTCTTAATACTTTCAAGCTTCAGAGGCAAGGGAGTTTATTGAATCAATTAAGTTCCAAGAGAAATGGGAAAGGAAGTATGTAAGGCAGTGCCATAAATCACCGCAGTTTTGATACAGTGGTCCTGGCCCCTGCATAACAAAAACACTCTCTCTAAGGTCGTGAAGGGTCTCTCATGGGAATGCTTTTCTCCACAGTGCTTGGCATGCAAAATGTACTAAAATATATTTTGTGCTAAGTGTAGGAGGAAGGCATAAGGAATTTAGACTAACAGCAATGAGTCTCACCATGCAGGGACCTCTAAATTAGTGGTTAGTACTGGGTGGTTTAATGATCATTATTGTAAGCTGGTATTCAATTGTATGCAATTCTCTCTGAGAGTTACTAATCAACTTCACAAGTCACCACATGCCTGGACCAGGCTTTGTCATGGCTTGGTGCAATAATTCTTTTCTATATACATTGTGCGTATTCTGACAGTAAATTGAGGTTTCGTGTGGGGTGCTGTGTTAAACCACATTCTCATCAATGCTCAGATCCTTCCTTTCACCAACATATGACAGTCTTAACTGACAAAGATGATACTATGAACCACTTCTCACCACTAGCAAACTGGTCCCTGGAAAACAGTAACTCACACATCCAACCTTTTGCTCCCACAAATAACAATTGATAAAAAGTACTGTTGCCAAACAATGTGAAACTTCTCAGCTACATTCCCAAGAGCAGTGTTTCTTATGCTTTGATAGTCACACTTCCCCCTGTGCCTGTTTATAGGGTTAGTGCAAATACAAAGAAGTGTTTTGTTGTTTTTTTTTAAAAGCATCAATTTACCACGAAAGGAATAAATAGTTGCTTCAATGAACAAAGCTTGCCTTTGCTTTGGCACACAAAATAAACACTTTACCATTATATCCAATATCATTAAGAATTTGGCCGACTCACTTGTGTTGCCCAGAACACCCATTCAATACTGCAACTTATATTTGTTAACAATTTTCACATTCTAGCATGAAAACAACCAGTACATTTTCAAAATCAACATGAATTCCATGTCTTAGCATGCATACTCAAATTTATGATCACATAAAACGATTGAAAAGATAAGATAACAACACAACAATACAAAGTTAATTTTTATGTGTAGGAGCGGCGTTGCATTGTTCTCAAGGTGCATTAACATAAGGAACAGCTCTGCAACTCTACAAGTACTCAGTGCTGCCAACTGTCCCATGAATTTCCAATGGAACAGGCAAAAGAGTTAATTTCAATGCATGTGAATTTTATAGAGTTATTGGTCAAGCGTTAATTGCAGTTTATAAATTAATTGAATGAACACATTTTATCAATTAAACCTTTTTGATTAACTCACTGGAAGATAACCAAAATTAGTGAATTGCTCTAACTTAAAATTATGATTGACTGGCAAAAGAAGAAAAATAAGACAGAACACTTACAAGCTCTTGAAATTGGCTTGCCAGGGGCAGAACCTTGTTATTATTTAGAAGCACTGCAGGAGGAGCAAATGGGAGTGGTGAGGTGACTGATGATTCTCTTGGGACCAAGTTGCCCCAGGAGGAAAGTAATACATAACATTTCCCACATTTCAGACCTGCCCCCTGTCACCACAGTTCAATATCGGTATGTTTTGGTTTTCTGGCGCCTTGTGAATTTGACTAAAGATGAAGTTTTTGTTAGGGATTCAGGGCTTCCACATCTGAAAAAATGCAATCCATCATTACAGGTTCCCTATCAACAAAATGTAATATTGGAATTAATTCAATCAAGAATTATGAAAATATAAAAAGAATATGTTCGATTGTCTTTATAAGTTTTGTTGTTTAGTTGTGCGCATAAGTAAATCAACACTGACAGAACGATAGAGCTGGCTTTTTTCTCAAGATGACTTTCTCACATGTTTTATTGTATATCTATATATTATCAGTATAGTTGGTCTTCTCTATTGCAGATGAAATCAAATAAGACTTTTAAATGTCGAGGCACAGGTATACAATATTAGCAATCTCAAGTTGCCATTATACTTACAAATAAGGTGTGCATGTAAATTTGTTAAACCATGGAAGTGTAGTACACTTTCATGGTTAAACTGAAATGAGTGTACCAGAAATTAGAATATTTAAATGTTTTCTTTTCAGTTTTGAAGCTGCTTATACTTCTCAAATAGATCTGCTCAATGATAATTCTATATTTTTCTCTTTTTTACAGGTACGTACATCGAGTTTTTCAACCAGTACTCCAGCAGGATGGTATGAATAGATTTTTTGTACTTCTGAGTTTTACGACAGATCCATAGTGATATAACAATGTAAGTTTCAAATTAATGTGCTACATACTCAAAATTAATGTTGAAGTTTGCAATTTTCACAGTATATCATATACTATTCGCCACTGCTTTTTGCAATACCAACGGAGGTCGAAAAGGAATGAAAAATAAAATGATCACATCAGTATAGTATAATAAATTTGATATCTTGTTTGTCTGGATCTGGGAAGTGGAACAGAAAATATACAGGCTTTCAGATTGTCATGCCTCAATACAAAAGGTTTTTAAAATATCACTTTCAGCCTGCAGCTCATATCGCCTATTATTTGTCATCCACATATTCTCTCGTGTTTACGCATTCGAGTGTTTGTCTCGGAGTATAAGCTAGTTATGAGCAATATGCTCAACAAACAGAGATAAAAAGTATATGTGTAGATGTTATCTGAAACATTCTCCTTTGGAAACAAGTGTAATAGACCACGTCAAGGTATCTCCTCTCAGTTAAAATTATGTTCCAGGATGCCCAAGCTGCTCACCGGAATTGGCCTAGATTTATTGCATGCCTTTGTCAGTGGAAAATTAGCTTTCCATCTAAACGAAATGTAGGTCAAGGGTGAACTTTATGTTATTATGATCTTGAACAATTACTGACCCCAGAACAAGGAACTACCTTATTTCTCTTTATTGCAACAGAACAGTTTATCACTGCCTTCTAAGCATAATAATTCGGCAACGTCAAATTAGTACTGGTTTAGATCATTACTAAATGCTTTATAAGTCTGGAAGTTGTCTCATACATCATCAGCCTTCATATATGTCTTGCAGTTGCTCTGTTTTTTGCTCTGTCAACCATAGAAGTATCAAACGAAATTCCTGCGACCATTAGTTTCACTTGACCATATTTGTGTGTTGCCTTGTGCACAAATCCATCTATAATCTCACTCTTTTTTTTTCCAATTTCCCAGTTCATCAACTTATTCTGCTTCAGTGCTGACCATTTTCCCATGTGCTGACCATATTCCCATGTGCTGACCATTTTCCCTTGTGCCTGTTTCGCAGTCCACACTCTAAAAAATGTCGGGACAAAATTGGTTTTTTAGATTCAAAATGGTTTTTTGAAAAACCAAATTTCAATGCAAAACCAAAATGGATTTTTAAAAAAATCCATTTTGGTTTTTTGCATTGAAATTTGGTTTTTCAAAAAACCATTTTGAATCTAAAAAACCAATTTTGTCTGAAATTTTTTAGAGTCCAGTCCAGCCAATTGATCTCAGTCAACCTTCACAGCTTGTGTTATTTGTGAGACTGAAGCTTTTGTGTTTGCGGTCTGGATATGTCCGTAAAAAGCCAAAATGCATGTCATGAAGTAATAACCTCACTTGATAGCGTTCAGAACAGAGGTAATCGTTTTCTTCCGTTCAGCAGTCAACCAATGTCCATAGTTGCCAATTCCAAACAAAACTTGAAGACTGATGTTTGAAGACAATGATACTTGGTGTAGGTTTACGTTTTTTGCGGAACTGTGTGGCAACTTTTTATAACGCAACTCTTTTAGGGTCTATGTAAGCACACGATATGAGGATATGAGTTGAAGGGTAAATATATTCAGAATCGTAAACTCTCGGGCAAAAAAAAATGCACCACCCGGGAATTCGACTTAATTTCGTTAGGATTTGGTTTTTACTGGATATACACTTAGAAAAAAGCTTAATTTCCTGTCAGTTAATCAACAGTTCATTGTCTTAGTATTAAATTGCTTTTTCTCTTGACTTTTGAAGCAGAAAAGTTTTTTTGCTGCACTTCTTGACGATTTCGTGCACTGCAAAATGTGCATATTTTTCCATTGCTGTTTCGACGAATTTCAAAGCATATTTTGTCAAAGTAGGCCAGCCCTGTCTTTTAAGAGAGGAACAATGTGGCTATTAAGAGGGCTCAAACAAATACTATCACTATAACTTTGGTTGCAGCATAAGAGAGTAAACTGTATATTGTTTTTTGTTATTTTTATGGAATCAGTACTTCATGTAGGCCAGCAACAAATAGTCCGTGACTCGTGGCTCGTCGCATATTGGCGATAATTTAAAAGGTGATAATGACATGGAATGCTTTGTTTTGTAGTCTTTTCGTTCCCTAACCACTGCGTACCAACCAAGTGACCCAATTATGGATTTTCTTCATTTACATTTTGCTAGTTTTCATATATCAATATAGACAAACAACAAGCGTTGCAATATAGCCAGTATGCTGTCTTATAGTATGCACAATAAACATACAACATTTGGAATCAATCAGTTAAGTTTTCAGGGAGATTAGGCAGTTTTAGTAAAATTTAGTGCATTTTTTTCTGGAACATCAAATCTTTTGATTGCTAAATATTTAAAGCTTTAAATTTCAAATCAAGATTTCTGAAACATAAATACAGCATACTGGCTATGTTATATTATAATTACAATGGTTTCTGGTCTAAAATGTAAGATTTTATGATTAACTAGGTCGCTTTGCATAGAGCAAACGGTACACAGTGTAACAGATTATTAGAAGTTTGAAAGGTGGTTCTTCACACTTGTTTGTGGGCGGAAATATAAAAGTTGAAGAGACATTTTAAGGCTTTGCTGCCTCAGTAAGTGACTCATATAATTTATAGACAATGGCAACGTAGCAAAAGTAACTTACAAAATTACAGAACACATCCTGAAGGAAATAATTTTTCTTCTCCATGACATTTTGAAGATTAAGCAATATCAGTCCATGGCCATCTTTTAAGCAACATGAGAAGTAACTTAGATGGATATTGCTTCACTTGGTAGTTAGATATCAACTTGTGACACTGCCTTTTAGCTTTTCAGATCAAATTACTTATCCTTGATCTCTCCTTCAGGCAGGTCACTGGCAATAAAGACAGTTGAAAGCTATTAAAACAATTTTTAACCAAATGTAAGTTGACTTACATCTGCAGCTACTACAGCATACAGTCTGATTATTTTAGGCAAGCCCATAGCAGAATTTCCAGAGCAAGACATGGGCGTTCTGATCCATTTCGTGTTAAACCAGACCAACTGACGACAGGAAATGACTTCCTGAGAAACAGATTGACATTGTCTGGTTCTTTGGGTAGCCCTTTGTGAACTCTTGTGAGAATGGCCAAACTGTTCAAATAGAGGTATCAAAAAGACTTGCATTGTCAGAAGGCTTCCTCACTCAACAGTTGAGCAACAATGACGTTTGCCAGGAGCACATGAGGGCAACAAAATTATCAGGCAGCACTCTTGAAACCATGTACTCAAAGTCAGAGTGACATCAAACAATGTTGAGAAGCAGGTTGGTAAAATTTCTAACCAAACTATGACAGAAGCCTCACAATAATTAAAATACATATAAATGTGGGATACAATATCATTTCTCCTCGGAAGAACAACACAGAGGGTCATAGCATCTTGCTGTTTTAATGGTAACTGTCGCAAAAGCGACACAGCAGATTCTAGAGTGCATATTTGGCAACATAATAGAAGAGATATACAAGAAAAGTCATCATCTCCTTAGTGCCTCACAGGTGAATGACAAAAATATATGTGCATTACAAGTAGAGAGAGTGCAACCTCAGTTTTCTGCTCCAGCACTGACCAGTTTTCCCAGACGCCTCATTCCCAGTCCCATTTTATCTCATTCACCCTGAACTACCTGTGTTACATCGAGACCCAGATGTGTCAATGAAAACCAAATTGCTTGTCAGGGAGGAATGACCTTGGCTAATATTTAGTGATTTTGTGGTGATTGCAACATAGGAATGGCTCATTTACATCCGATTACAAGGACCTTTTTTCTTCCTTAGCAATGGTGTGACTTTTCTGTTGAGGAAACTCTGTTTTAACCTTTAGGATCAGCTCTGACAGGATGTGTCAATGTAAACCAAATTGTGTGTCAGGGAGTAATAACCTCAGCTAATATTTAGTGATTGTGTGGTGATTGCCACATGGGGATGGCTCAATTACATCCCCATACCAGGACCTTTTTTTCTTCCTTGGTAATGGTGTGATTTTTCTGTTGAGGTAACTCAGTTTCAACCTTCAGGATCAGGTCTGACGGTTTCCCTTGTTTCTTTGTTCAGACGCCCAGTCAGTAGATTCGTTAAGCCACAAAACAATGGAAAGCTAGGCACGGAAGGAAACATATCAGTTTACCTTTTGGCAGCTGGTTGGGTATTTTTTAGGAAAATAGGAAAATGCAACCATATGTTTGGGGTCCAATCATACCCCATAAGATATTTAATTGGAACTGATGATATAATAATGATACCTGTTTAACTCTTCAGCAAAATGGTAACAATGCAATTACACAGCAATAAACTATAGCTCCTACAGAACATTCTACTCTGACAATTCTTCGCTAGTCAATCTAACAAAACACTCCTGCAATAGTTACTAAAGAATATACAGAATGTTCATCTACTTTCGTTTCTATATTCAGGTTCGTCCTCCTTCCAGATTAGTTTATCAGCACAAAAAGAAGTCATAGGAAGTTCCTATGTCTCCACAGATTTTGTTATCTTCCTGAGGCTTTTGCACGTTTTACAATAAGCCTATTCTTGGAGACGGTAGCAGAAGGCTGGGTTGTCTTTATACGGCTTCTATGGTAAGGGCAATATTTTTAAAGGTGCTTTGTAGTATAAAACACCTGTATATGTTATACAGGTGTGTGCTTTCTTACTATTTACTTTACAGCTGCAACAACATGTATACTGAAGCAATTCAGTAATTTTAACTCAATTGAACTTTCAGTTTATCTTTTCTAAATGAGGTCTTATTTGCTCATCTATGATATTTTAAAAATGAAGAGTTAAGGTCAGATATTACTTTTGATCTTCCAAGTTCATGGAACGAACGGACTGTGCATTCTTTGGATAAATTTTCAAGCAGGCAAGAAAAATGCCATTAACAGTAAATAAATATGCACTTTCATCAGCTAGTGTCCAACATAAAAGGCTTTGACATCCTATAAATCAGCTGGCAAAAGCTTCAGATGTTGAGCCACCTGGAATGCCAGGCTCAAAAGTAACTTTACTGTTGTTTATGGCAACATAAGTTGTGTGCTGCCATACTACAGCAGAGCTTTATATCAATCTTCTGATGGGCAGTGTTGGTGTGGTGGGAACTCTAACTGAAATTGTATAAATTCAAATGTCATTCACGAGTTATTTTGGCAATAATTCTCATCTAGCCTTATGGCTATTGACTCCATCTCATTCTGGCTTGATAGGATAATCTTCATCATAAATCTAACAAACTTTTCCTATTTAAAAAGGATCCCTTGAGAATAGATGCTCAGCTGCTGCAGACTTTTATGACCTCATTCACTAAGTCCAAATTGGAAAGAAATGACAAGACAGATACATGCCATTCGAGTTGACTGCTAAAATAGTCAAAATCAACATCTTGTATTAGTTCAACAAATCGACCTGGTGATAAGCACTACATATAGATATGACAGCTTACCAAACACTTCCTCGGTTTCTATTCTAACGTAATTCAATATTTCTATTAGGTTGATTCAAATAAAGGAAAACCTGAAAATATACAAACCAGATTCGTCAAGTTAATCCTTTCAGCGTGTAGACATATTTAATATAACATGAAACCTATTCGTAATACATGCTTGTCTCATACTATTCTCCACAGCTTTCTGCAATATGAAAGTAGATTGAAATCGGAATTCAAAATAAATGCTCACATCAGTACAATGATAAATTTGATATTTTGTTTGTCTGGATCTGGGAAGTAGAACAGAAAAGATACAGGCTTTTCAATTGTCAATACAAAAGGTTTTTTAAAATATCAAGTTCAGAAATTGCATGGTATAAGTATGATTCACATAACAGAAGAAACAATTTGTCACATTTGATCATATCAGGTGCTGAAATGTCTCATAATTCAATGCTAAGTGGCATGGAAAAAATTTATGGTTGTCCACTTCTGCCCTACAAAGGTAAAGTACAGTAACTGACATTTTGTACTTTGCCCTTGTGGGCCCTACAGCTGAGAAGGGAATCATAAAATTTCTAACTTTATTATGAAAATGTTGAGGACTAACTAAGGTTAAAGGGTTGCTTTTGAATTTTTAAAATTTTTGGTTCCCACCTTTATGGTAGAAGTACAAAGTTAAAATAGAGCAAATTCAGTTACTGTATTTTACCTTTGTAGGGCAGACTTATTCTCTTACAATGGTTTTTACGCATTTGAATGTCTGTATCATGGTATAAGCCTGTTAGCAGCAATATGTGTTTATCACAGCTCTGGCTAAAGCCCTTGCTGGATAAAAGTTGTATTACCTCTCTAGGAAAAACTCATGCCTGAACTGAGGACCATTTGCATGGAAGGTTTACAATATAGAAAATATCTTATCTCAGCTGTAATAAACTGAGATAGAACATATATATGTGGATGATGCGTACGCTACAGTTTGTCCAGCAACATGTGAACTTGTCTTCGGCCCGATTGCTCAGCATCTACAGGTAACACGGTAGACATAAACACACTCATGGGTAGATTAGCTATTTTGTAATTTGTCTATCTTGTTTTTGTGATGTTTTTTTGACGACGACCATCATGCTAGAAACGGGACAAACTGTTTGCAAATAAATTACCTCTCAGTTAAAACTCCTTTGTGGAAAGTTAGTTTTACGCCTTAGAGAAATAAAGGTCAAGGTTCATCCTTATGTCATTATTACCTTGAACCATAAAAACCTATATCAGAAAATTTTAGCAATGATTAACAAGTGACCTTGTCTCTGCAGTTCAAATTCGCAGTCCTATTTAAGGGACTAAAAACATTTACAAGTGACTGCATGAGCATTTACCACAGGATGTGGACATCATCGAAGGCAATTACAGTAACATTTACTGTCCATGACCCTGTTTGAAATATCATTAAATTTGAAACTTTCTACTTCTGGGTTTCTATTTCTTTCTCAGCTGCGATGAATATCCATACTGTATGGAGAAAAATAGAAGGAAATTCCAGTGAACATTAGTTCAACTTGACTTGTGTAGCATCATCCACAAATCCCTCTATAATCTCACTCCTTCTTCCAATTTCTCAGTTCATCAACCTTGCCCTTGCGGCTCCAATGCTGACCATTCTCCCAGGTGCCTGTTTCTCAGTCCCAGCTACTTTATCTCATTCAACCTATATGACTTGTGTTGTATATGCAGCATCGTGATTGAGGTCTAGATGTGTTCATAAAAACCCAAGGCGCATGTCATGGAGCGATAACCTCACCTGATAGGGGCCAGAACAGATTTGTCAGAGGTAGTCTTTTTCTGTCATTCTACCATTGTCCATTGTCCACAGTGCCAAATACCAACTACACTAGAAAGACTTTGTGCAGGTGTACGTTTGCTTGCCAAAACCATGATACTGCTGCTGACTTGTAATAATACAACTCTTTTGGGGTCCATGTACGCATCAAAGAAAAGAAACTGAAAGGAAAAAAGTTTAAAAGTCTATCTGTTCATAAATACTTGTACATAGTTACTCGTGACATAATTTAGAATACAAAAAGTATCCAGAGTGGCGCCCAGAGAGCCCTTTGTTGACAAGAAATTACCCCTTAAGGTCTTTAAATGGGTATCTCCAAGAAACCCTTAACAAGCTGTTTGCCTTTGGAGCCTTCCTCCATCCAGAAAAGAAATGACTAACAAAGGCTATGGCAATGTGGCAAAAGAGGTGAGTGATTCCTTAACAAATAATTGAGTTCAGGTACGACAAAGTTATACGTTCTGTTCCAACAGATAAAACTAAGAAATCAGCCATTAGGAAAAGATACAATTTGTTATAAAGAGCACAACAAGCTGGTAGCAAGAATACAAAGAATCTAAGCATATCTAGAATTAGTTATACAAATTTAATGAAGTGGCAAAAAGTGATCGTGGATTTCCTACTCCTGCATTAATTTTGTGTGTAATGTGTCACTTCTCACCACTAAGCAGACTGGTCCCTAGCCAGCAGTTAGTCATACATCCTACTATAAATTAAGGGTTGCCAAACAGTGTCAGACTTCCCCAGCATATTCCCAAGAGTGGAGATTGTAGTACTTGGATATGGATAGTGATAGCAAGCCTGTCTCTGCTTCTGTTGTTCCTGCTTAACAAATCAGAATACCTCATAGGCGTACGGCGTGCGCGATTTTTGGGGGGGGGGCGAGCGACATTTGCCCGAATTTCAAGATCTAGATTTAATACCATTTCAAATTAAATTGCCTGGAAATCATTAATTTTCAATAGTTTTTGTTCAATCATCTGCCCAAATTTTGTAGCCTTTTTGCCCGAATCTTACTGTTTCCCTAACTTTTGGGGAGGGGGGGGGGCGATTGCCCCCCTTGCCGCCCCCATCCGATACGCCTATGGAATACCTTTTGATATTTTGGTAGTGTTTGCATTCACTACAGATGTCAAGGCAAAAGAAGATGTGCAAATTATATTCTGCATGTCATATTTTAAAAATGGTCATCAAGGAAATTTTGCTATCGGAAATCTCCTGCTGATCATATAGATTGGTCAGGACTTCAGAAACAGTATCCTTGAATATTTATGAGCATTAATTTATAAACTCATCCCAGTATCATATAGCCTTTTCCTTTAAGTGAAAAATACTACTCAATGTCAGATATCTGCTAAATTATCCAGAAAAAGTGTGGAGTATGACATTGTATTGTGTCAATTTCTACTATACTACTTCTCAACTCAGACAAAGTGGTCCCCAGACAATCATAAATGTCACATCCAACCTCTTCCTTCATCAACAAAAAGTAAACAAATATTAGTGGAACAGTGGTCTAACAGATTCTCAACTTCACTAGAGTAGTCTTTGTAATACGCAGTGGCATATAACGACCTGTTAATTTAGTTCACCCGAGTAAATCACGTGTGCATGATGTTCTGCTACAATGGAAGACGGTTTTTGTAAAAAAAAAAACGAATCTACTCTGAACCTCCTTCAATGTCTTTTCGCACTTTGTGTTTATTTGCTGATTGACAGATGACTTTTAGTGCTGTTTGAATAATTGTTGTATAACCATCTACACATATACCATTTCAGGAAAAATTTTCATTGTCTGAATTTGCCTCTCTACTGGCATACACTCTTTGAGAGGAGCATTTGCAATTTCTCAGCTATGGGAAAATGAGTCATTATTCTCTTATTAATGTGTATTTCTGCTTTCGTTATGTCACCAAGAAATGACACTAAGAATCAATTTTGTCCGGTGCATTACATCTTATACTGTTTTCTATCACGTTGTAAAGCTTGGGCAAACATCAAGTCAGAGTTGTCTACCTCTTCTTACATTCTTACAATCTTTGTTGGCCATAACAGTCCTTGAATTATTGTCCTTGAACATGAACAAGGTCATTCCATTTTTGATTGAGTCACTTTTGTTTGCAATACCGCATTTATAGGTGTCTTCAGCTTTTATGTTTCCTGCAATGAACAGTTTATTGTGTGATTTGTAGCAAATAATATCTGAAGTACCAAATTCAAACTTCTAAATGTCTTTCTCATTCTGAAAGAAAAGACACCAACACAACATTTCATCTCATTGTCACTTTTTAAATTATCAACCACATGAAAAAATTGAGTCATAAGTTTCCATATATACAATTGAATCCTACTAAACATCTGTAGTGTTTTCGACGCAGCTTAATAATTTGCTAAAAAAAAAAGGTGTAGATAAATGTCTTTCTCACTACTTTGTCGGCCATGAGTTTCTTAACTTTTCTTCAGCTTAAAATGTGAGAAGACGGAAAAGTCAGTAGCATAAACCATCATTTCATTTTTCAGTTAACCCATCAACTGTATTTTCTTACTTGGCTTCAATGCTGGTAATTTGACATCAGAGCACTGAACAAATGCATCTAAATTTACTAACAAAACGAAGCAGACATACCTTCAAAGAACGTAAATTTGATGAAACTGCAGTTTCAAGATATTACATTATGTGTTGAGGGATATCACTCAGCTCTTTAGCCTCAGTTGCCAAACCTTTGTCAGCCAGTTCTTTTGTGGCTGTCGGAAGGCTCCTGAAAGCAAACACCTTCCTTAAAGATCTAGCACTCCAAGAAAAGGATAATGCCCTTTAAATCGTGACATGGGTCATTTCCTGTCAACGAAAAGCTCTATGGGTTACACTCTGCGTGACCTAACAATGAAACGTTTTTCACCAGGTAGTAATGCTTTTCCAATTAACGTTTGACCCAACTGTATGCATATATGTGTGAAAGTGACAATTTGTTTACCATACTAGGTGCTAAAGATTATGAATTGCTATGTACCTGACTATGGTGCTGCTCTTTATGGTGCCTTGAGATACTCTTAAACGGGTAGAAATTAATTAGTTATTTAGTACTAGGTAGTTGTAGATATTACTCATCATCAACTTGTTAAAATAGTATCATAATTATATTATAATACTGTTTTTTTTCTTAATTCATTCAAATGGTTATTTTGTCGTTCAGAAGCTTTGCTTGGGCACTGCGTTACCACTTGAATTTTAAAATGACATTAAATAAAATTAAACATACCATACCATACCAATTGAGCCTTGTTTGAACCTCTGTGCATCATTCAGTGCAAAATGGACAACATAACAATTTTTCCTTCATATCAGCTTTAAACAGTATTTTCAGCACCCCCCCCCCGATCCTTCAGAAAAAATACAAACTGTATTTGAGAGGGTCTCAGGAGCATAAAAGCATGGGGGGGGGTTAAAATCCCCTTAAGGCTCCCTTATTTTGAACACTATCCCCAATGATCAATGTGTTTTAATAAGCAGGAAATAAAATCATTCCGACATTGACATTCCTCATTTGCAGAAACAAGTCCAGACGGAAGTTATTATTTTCTCTGTGACAGTTTTAGAATTGAGCAGTATCAGTCCGTGGCCATCTTTTGATAAACATGAGAAATAACTTAACTGCAATTACTTGACATAGCCAATGGCAATGGAGATCAAATTTTGTCACTGTCTTTTAGCTTAGTAGATCAAATTGCCTGCCCTTGATCTTGCCGTCAGCCACAGGACACAGGCAATAATCAAAGACATTTGAATGCTGTTAGAGCAATGTTTCAACTAAATGTAAGTTGACTTACATTCCCAGCTACTAAAACATATGGTCTAAATAGCAGAATTTCCAGAGCAAGGCATGGAGGTTCCTGAATCATATAACATCAGGCTAACTGAAGACAGGAAATGACTTCTTGAGAAACAGATAGACATTGTCTGGTTCTTGGGGTAACTCTTTGTGAACTGAAACTTCTGTTCAAATAGAGGTATTAAAAAGACTTGCATTGTCAAAGGCTTGCTCGCACAAGAGTTAGGCTCTACACCAAAATTTACAAGGAGCACATGTGGGCAAAATAATTCACTCATGTTATGACAGACATTCTTTTCTCAGTGCAGACATCCATAACCACACTCATTTACATCACAAAATGTTCAGCTTTTCAAGCTTTTGCTTCCATTTGATAACATTTGGATATTTCTCTAACATGACCCACTTGTTAGAAGCAGGATTTTTAAATAATTTTCCCAACAAGACATCAGAGGGACTAATGACTGCAAATAGAGGCACTCCGAATGAAATTGTCCTTGACCTTATGATTAGATGAGCAATGTGGAGCATGGTTAACTATTTTCAGTCACAGCAGCTAAATCAGGTACTCTCTTATTTTGGTATATGCAATTATCCTGTTTGAGTTATTGTCTCCTTTCAATAGGCAATTTCGGACTCAAAAATCAGCCTGGGGACAGTGATGATAATGTCATAAGGATGGATTATATTGGTCTCACAGCATGCGACCGAGCAATCATGAAATTTGTCATAAGGACAAATATGAGCAAGAACTCCTCTTAATACTCTCAAGCTTCAGAGGCAGGGGAATTTATTGAATCAATTAAGTTTCAAGAGAAATGGGATAGGAAGCATGTGAGGCAGTGCCATAAATCACCCTATGAGGTAATACAGGTTTTAATTTTGATACTGTGGTCTTGTTCCCTGTATTAAAAAACTACCGCGTCTCTAAAGTCATGCAGTTGCCTCTCATGGGAGTGTATATTTTGCACAGTGCTCGGCATGCAAAATGCACTAAAATACATTTTGCAATTGGCGTAGGGGAGAGCGGGGCACAGTGAGACGGCGGGCACAGTGAGACGGCGGGCACAGTGAGACTCAGACTCAGACAGGTTTATTTTGCCATAGGTAATACAAAATGTTTCAAACAAATTTTAAAATAAATAATACAAGGCATGGATGACCTCTCCAAGATAAGCAAGTTACCGCTGTCGAGAGGCCACCACAGAAAGAATACGAATATAACGAAATACGAATAATTATAATATGCATATCAAAATATTTAACCAAAATGAAGTGCTTCAGCTAATTACATTTATAATTTGAGATAATTTCAAAATATTTTTAAAGATAGTGAGATGATGAGATAAATAAAATAGTAATGGTTAGAAACTACAAGATAAACATTTTTGTCACAAGGGGCATGGAAAATTGATGATGAACCTGGTCGTGATGGAAGCAGTGACCTGGAATTTAACCTAAATAACTTAATTATCGACTGCAAATATAACAATTTGGAATAAGACATTCAGTAGTGTAGCTTTGTAGAAACCTTTCTTTAACATAGAATTTGAAACCTTGAATGCTATGTGTATATATTTTTTCTTTAATAGTTGAATCCATACAATTAAATATATTAGGAAGACGATAAGTTATACCATTCCTTGCCAAATCATGTCTCACAGCAGGCAGGCGGAACCTCACACTTTTGCTCTGTCGGGTGAAATGATGGTGGGACGTTTCACCATTGATGATATTTTTTAAATATACTGGGACTATGTTATTTTCATATTTGAGTTATTTTCATATTTGTAACAAAGTTTGAAGTCCTGCAGAGCGAATAAGTCCATAATTTTTAGAGTGCCCAACTGTTTAAATAAACCACTAGTGTGGGACCTGAACTTACTATTTGTAATAATACGGACGGCCTTTTTTTGTAATTTAAATAATTTATTGCTTTTCCAACCCCAAATAAGTAACCCATAAGAGAGATGTGAAAACACTAAAGAGTTCTAGATGTTAAGTAGCGCTGCTGAAGGTAAAAAGTTTTTGAGTCTATTCAAAATACCTATGGTTTTAGAGATTTTCTTTGATACCATGTCTATATGACTGTTCCATTTTAGATGGTGGTCAATTACAATACCTAGAAAATTAAATTCTGACACAAATTCTATTTCATGTCCTTCAATATACAAATTTGGGTGAACTACATATCTTTGAGGGTTATGAAATTGCATAGCGCGAGTTTTGCTTGTATTCAATGATAATTTATTAAGTTTTAACCATACACTGACCGACTCAAGCTGTCGCCACCCTTGATGCACGTAAAGCATTCGATGTGGTCAGCCACGATATTCTTAGAATGAAACTCTACCAGGCGGGAGTTAGCGGAAGCATGTGGGGTGTAGTCGATAGCCTGTACATGGACTCTCAGGAATGTGTGCGCTGGAAGGGACAGGATAGTGCTATTTTCAAGACCCTGCAGGGAGTTAAGCAAGGGAGCATCATTTCCCCCATGCTTTATAAAGCCTACATTAACGACCTCCTCAATGCTCTCCACAGCAACCACCTAGGGGCCTTCATTGGGGACGACCAATTCATCGGAGCACCGACTTGTGCCGACGACGTCCTGCTAATTTCCTTCAGTCCTCATGAGCTTCAGGGGATGCTTGACGTTTGCCATGAGTACGCTGGAGTTCATCAGTACGAGATTCATCCAGGAAAATCATCCGTAACAGTTCTCCAGTGCCCTAGGTGGCTACAGGATGCGGACCATGAGTGGTATCTAGGAAGTTCAGCTATAACTCAGAGCGACAGCTTTACACATCTTGGCATTGAGTGGCGCAAGAAACGGCCTGCCCCGGATATACATGTCAACATTTCAAAGGCACGCAGAGCTGCCTATGCTCTTATGAGAATAGGCCTTCATGGATGTGATGGGCAGGGCCCAGCAACCTCCATCAAACTGATCCAGCTTTACGTCGTGCCATGCCTTCTTCCTGGCCTTGAAGCTGCTGTACTAGACAAGAACTCAATCAATAACATCGACACATTCTTCAGAAAAATATTGAGACAAGTCCAGTCTCTCCCGGAGAGCACCGCTAACGAAGCTGTCTACTGGCTCGCAGGAACTCTGCCCATAGAAGCTCAATATCACACCAAACTACTTTCTCTATTCGGAGCAATATGTAGACTTCCCAAGAATCATCCCCTTCAGAAATTAGCAACAAGACAACTCGCCATTAGAGACAACAAGAAGAGCTGGTTCCTTCAAGTAGACACAATCGCAGGAAGTTACGACCTCGATCTTCAGAGCCAGATTAATAATCCATGGAGCAAAGAAGCATGGAAGCGATACATCAAGAGCACCATCTCCTATGAATGGCACATCAGAATGACAAAAACAGCCCAACAGAAAACAACCCTGAGGTGGCTACTAATGGAGGACACTCCCTCACGAGCTCCGCACCATCTTTGGAAATTTTGTCATGCATCAAATGCGCTGAGGGAGGCTGCAATTATTAGGGCAAAGCTCCTGACAGGAAAATTTAAAACAGCTGTGGCCAAGGCCAAATTTCAAGGTTCCGAGATATCAGGTGTCTGCGAGCTTTGCGGCTGTGAGGATGAAGATGTCCCTCACATGCTCCTGAAGTGTCATAAGAATATTCACCACCCCGGCGAAACTACAAGATTTTACAAAGAGGAAGGAAAGAAAGAACCACAGACAGCAAGTGAAATATGCTCTGCGTTGCTGAATGGAGACAAGTACAGGAGAGACGAAGGAGATACAGTTCGATTGGAGGATCCGGACAATATTTGTAGGGCAAACCAGGGTTGTAGCTTTTTCTGCAGTAGGGTAGTTAAAAATAGAGACTTTATACTCAATGAGGTTCGCCTTTGTAGAGGCGGGAACTAAAACAGAAGAAGAAGAAGAAGCTCTTTATTAAGGACTGTTTCATAGTTTTGATTGTTTTGAAAAAATGTGAGATTGGTGCATAGAGTGGTATCATCGGCGATTCGGCATAAATCAAAGGGTGTATATGAGTAGTAGCGGAATTTAAATCATTAACATAGATTATGAAAAGTAGGGGGCCAAGAATAGACCCCTGAGGAACGCCACATTTCAATTCTAAATAATTGGAACTGGTATCTCGAAAGTCAACATATTGAAATCTGTTTGTCAAGTAGCTTTTCAAAAGTTCTAAAGATTTACCTTTAATTCCATAATAGTCAAGTTTGTGAAGCAAGATGCTATGGTCCAGTGTCTCAAAAGGTTTTGATAAGTTTAAGAAAATATTGATTGGAAGATAGTTATTGTCCATTTGTGTGATTATTCTGTCTATTAACTCTATAGCAGCAAATTCAGTAGAATGCTTTTGTCTAAATCCATATTGACTATCGAAAAAGAGTGTATGTTCAGAAAAATATTGATAGAGTTGATTATGCATTATTCTCTCAAAAACCTTTGACACACTGGGTAATATAGAAATTGGTCTATAATTATCAAATAAAAATTTATCGTTCTTCTTATACAGTGGTTGGACTTTTGCAATTTTAAGTTGATCCGGAAAAACACCTTCCTTTATAGATTGATTTATTATAAGTGCTAGTGGTTCTGCTAACTGATATTTAACAAATTTAAGTAACTTGTTATTTATTCTGTCATGACCCGAACTTGTTTTAGGTAATAATGAATCAATAGTTTTTAATACTACGTCCGAAGTTATGAAATTTGAAATTTTGAGAAGAAGGAGAGTCAAGGTAATCCATATAAGACCTATTTTGCGGAGAGTGTATTTGTTCGGCTAGATTTGTCAAACTCATTAGCTATGACGTTGGGATTAGTTACACGGTTACCATCAACAAGAAAATATTCAGGAAAACTATTGCTTTTATTTCTGTTCATTATTTCATTGATTGATTCCTAAGTTTTCTTTATATCATTTTCAAAGGTCTCAAAATAAGTTCTGTAGTAATTCTTTTTAGCAATACGAATGCTTTGCTTAAGGATTCTGTTATAAGTTTTAAAGTTGATTTTATAAGTCTCAAACTGTTCATGGTGAATAGGAGTATTTTTCAATTTTGAATATAATTTATCTCGAAATGAAATTGATTTTAATATGCCTTTTGTAATCCATTTCGTCTTTTTGTGCTTATATTTATTGTATTTAGCTCGTTTAATTGGTAGATGTTTTGCCATCAGATCATCCAAAATTTCCTTAAGTTTATTATAAGTGCTATTGGGATTTTCTGTAAGCGATGGGAGAATCTGCATTAGATTTTGTTCTCCTAATGCTTCTTTAAAGCTATTAAGTGCATTCATATTATTTACTGTATAATTTACATATTTACATTTAGGTTTTATATGAGAAAAAGAGTCAAAAATTATGAAATAGGGCAAATGATCAGAGAGTTGATTTAACAAAACACCAGAGGTTGTGTTGGCTAAATTGTCTGTGGCTTTTACAAAGAAATTATCTATAAGAGTTCCTGAATGACAAGTTAGGCGGGTAGGTAGTGTAATCCGCGGCAAATATCCATTTGAAATCATCATTTCTAAAAACTCATTGAAGTGCGAATTAACTTTAAATTTTAAAAGATCTATGTTGAAGACAAAGCCCGTAGCATCTACCTGGTACTGTTTACAGATCAACCCTTTTTTTCATAGTACTAAAATTAAGTTAGTGAGAGACTGTCCTATATCCTGAATGCCTACACAGCATATCGAGAGTGGAATTTCAATATTTTGGTTTTTAGCCAGTAAAAGTAAATAATTTCGCTAAATGACTTTTTGTTATAACTCCCAAGAAAAATGGTATAATTCAAATCAATTGCCAGGGATTCAAACGTTAGTTATTTATCTTAGTTTTTGTGAGATGACGAACCACAATGCAGGCATCTGGTCCGCAGGATTCAAAAAATTTATAAACTGAGCTGGGTGGGGCACAGTGAGACATTTTGATGCGGGGTACAGTGAGACATCACAAAATACAACCGAAACGACCTGAATGTAATGCATGGCTCACAATTCACTATTAAAAACAAAATGCCTGCTATAAACACCTGATTTTAGTGAGTAATATCCACAGGGAAGCATCAAAAAAGAATTTTGATTAGGATGTAACAGGTGCAGCTCGTTAAATAAGTTGTGCATGTGTTTCAAAACATGCTCAAAAAAGGACCTAAAAAATCACCTAGCCAGTGGCTTTTATTAGAGTACAGTTGTTTCTGTAGCAACAATTGATAGAACAATTCCGCAGGTCCTGACGATTGGCGGTTATGGCAGCAGATGCTCCGTCTCACTGTGCCCCGCCTGCTGTCGCACTGTGCCCCGCCCACGGGGCGCAGTGAGACACTAAACAAGCATGGACATAACGCAGAGTTTCTCCAAACCTGTAAAAGGTAGGAACCTGAAACTACCTGATAATATACCCAATGTCATTATCTATAATGTGGACCTGATCTCATTTGACTCTTTACTGCCAACATTTTGGAAGACCTGAAAATAAAGAAGTGTCTCACTGTGCCCCGCTTTCCCCTGTAGGAGGAAGGCATTCACATCAGGAGATTCAGACTGACAGCAAGCTGGCTTACAACGCAGGGACTTCTGTAGTGACATTATGACAATGACAGTGACACATAATTTATTTGCTCTTAAATTAACAAGAATACTAAAATAAATAAAAAATAGATGCGTTTTTTAGAGCAAATTCAGCTTGTTCCACATATTTGACCCCCATTTAATTACGGTTGATCCCGCAAAAAGCGTCCTGTTCCGCAACCATGCATCCGCATTTTATTACGAAATCCCGGGGCCCGCCATTCCGCAAATTTGTCCCGTCCGCATTTTACTGCATAACACGCTAGCCCCGTTCTGCTGACGTGCCCTCACAACCCCTGGCCTTCTGTCGGAGGCCTGTTCTCATCTATACAGAGGCGCATGGCGCCAAATAGAGTAACTAAGAATATATCAGCGAGGGGCTGAGGCATCGCCTCAAAAAACATTACAATAGTGGTTGCACTGTATGGCATGATTATCATTAGCATGAGGTAAATACAGCTTGTGTTCAATTGTATGCATTGCCTTTATTCTCTCTGAGAGTTACTATCTTTAATCAACTTCACAAGTCACCATATGCCTGGACCAGGCTTTGTCATAGCTTGGTGTGATACATTTTATTGCACTATATACATTGAGTATTCTGATAGTATTATTCAGGTTTTGTGTGGGGTGATTGTGTTAAGCAACATTCTCACCAATGCTCAGCTCCTTCTTTTCACCAACATATGACAGTCTTTACTGGTGAGTGTGATGCTATGAACCACTTCTCACCACTAGCAAACTGGTCCCTGGACAGCAAGCTGGTCCCTGGACAACAGTAACTCACACATCACACCCCCTTGCTCCAGAATCAACAATCGATTAAGAGTTGCCAAACAATGTCAAACTTCTCAACTGCATTCCCAAGAGCGGTGTTTGTTGTGCTTTGATAGTCACACTTCCCCCAGGGCCTTATTTGTGCCTGTTTATTGGGTTAGTGCAAATACAAAACATTGTCTTTTTTGTAAGGCATCCATTTACTATGACAGGAATAGACAGTTGCATTATTTACTATGCCATCAAGAATTCGAGAGACTCGCTTGTGTCAGCCAGAATACCCTTCTATGTCTTAGCACGCTAAGACTCATATTTGAGGTATATTTATTGCGAGTGAGAACACCCCCAAGAGGTCACAGATTGCACCTCCACGCGCGTGAGAAGCGTGGGCCTGCTATATATTGTACAGCCACGCGCGTGGATGTGCCATCACTCGCACGCGTGAAGCTTGACTATGCCATCCAGCGCACCTAATAGCATGCGTGGCTATGCAATGCAGCCCACCTAAATGCTCCCACGAGGCTGATTTTGACTGCTCAGGAGTGCTACTGAGCACATATTCACGAAGCTGGAATGTGCCATCCAGCGCACTACTGAGGGTGTTCTCAGGAGCACTACTGAGGGTGTTCTCAGGGGCACTACTGAGGGTGTTCTCAGGAGCACCAGACTACTATCAGCTATCTATCTCTCTATCTATCTCTCTATCTATCTCTCTATCTATCTCTCTATCTATCTCTCTATCTATCTCTCTATCTATCTATCTATCTATCTATCTATCTATCTATCTATCTATCTATCTATCTATCTATCTATCTATCCCCTCCTCCTTGCCAAACATTGAGAAATCAGAATTAAGGGAGCATTTCACAGCGCCACTTATGCTCATGTTTCATGTTTCCCTGCACTTTAAGAGTGACAACCCTAGATCAATTAGAATTTGATTCTGATTACATTTTGGCTAAACTAAGGGTAAAAAAAAACTTAAATGATTTGAGAAAAAGTTCTAATTAGCCTAGAATCATGACGTTTTCAATGATAGACTTATCATAAAGGTGGTTGGCTTATTTTCTTATAAAATGACATTTTGTTTTATGCAATTTAATTAAGAATCTGGTATCATTGTTGTTGTTGTTTTCAATCTCACAGGCTATTTCAAAAATCGAGAGGAGATAGATGATAGATAGCTGATACATGTAGATAGCTGGATAGATAGGTGGATAGATAGAAAGAAGTTAGATAGTTAGAGTCAACCACTAAACAGTGCCAGACCTGCACCTCCTGCCCAAGTGAGAAGTTGTTAGGTCACTTAAATAAATGTGTATAGCTTTATGATGGAAGGTGCGCTGGAACCCACTCCCAAAGGTGCGCTGAATAACGTTTCCAAAGGTGCGCTGGATAACACTTCCACCAGCTAATTATATAGGGTGTCAGGGATGGCATACTCAGGAGCAGAATAAGGTGCGCTCACTCGCAGTATCAAGAGCTCACTATCACGAGTGCCATGTATGGCATAGCCACTCGAGGTAATGAATGACACCCCCAAGAGTGCGAGGGAAGACCTGGTCAAGAGTGCGCTCCATGACACACTCAGGGGTGCGAGTGATAGCAGTCCCAGGAGAAAGATGCTGGAACGCACATTCAAGCGCTTGAAAGTGCGATCGGGAGCACTCTTGAATGTGTCAAATGGGACAATAAATATATATGCATATTTCTGATCAGAGAACCGATGAAAAGATAAGACCACATCACAAAGTTTATTTTCATGTGTAGGAGCAGTGATGCATTGTTCTCAAGGTGCATGAACATATAAGGAACGACTCTACAATCTACAACTCTACCAGTACTCAATGCCTCTTGCCTCAGTTGTACAAAAAAGAATTCCACAACCGGTGTTGTAGTGCAGTTTTTCTTTCCTGCTTCATTGCTGGCCATTCTCCCAGAAGCCTGTTGCCAGTCCCTGGCCACTTTATCTTATTCAACTCAGACTGCTTGTGTTGTATCTTTGGGTCTGGATTCTGAGGTCTGGATGTGTCTGTAAAGCCCCAGTGCATGTTAGGGAATAATATCTTCCCATAATAGTGATTGCCACATCAGAATTGCTCCTCATTCTTGTCAAGGGATTGCATTTTTCTCTTTTGCAGTTGGCACTACACATGGTAACAATGCAAAGATAGATGCATGAAAGGACAAGAAGGCTGCAAACTGTCCCGTGATTTTCCAAGGGTCAAAATGGAGCAATTGCAACATGGGATGCATGTTAGAATACTTCTATCAAAATGAACTACAATTAAAAAAGAAAAATGATTTTTCATCCTTTAATGCTCTTCAGAATTAGAATTGAATGATTAATTGCTTTCATAGGCTATTATTTACCTTGATCTGTTTTGGTACTACATGATTATTGGTCAAGCAATCATTGCAGGTTAAAAATGAACTAATTGAAAACATTTTATCAATTAAACTTTCTGACCTACTGCCTGAAAGATAAACAAAATTACTTAATTGCTCTAACTTAAAATCATAATTTATTTTCAAATGAAGAAAAATAAGCCAACCCTTATTTCAGCTACTGAAATAACCTTGTCAGCAGCATAACCTTGTATTATTTAGAAGCACTAGAGAAGGAGCAAACGGGAGTGGTGAGGTGATTGATGATTCTCTTGGGACCAAGTTGCGCTGGAGGGAAGTAATACATAACATTATTATCGTTTTCATAGCTACATGTTTTTCAAGTTTGCAATTTTCTTCATTCCAAAACTGTGATGTCACAGATTTAGTAAATAATTTCGTTTATTATAAGCACAGATTCCAGGAAACTGACAAAGTGCAGTGTTACATGGATGATGTTTGTTTGAAATTGTGATGACTGGTGTCTTGTGAAAAACAGCAATACATTTTTTTTGGAAAACAATGAGGGCAACACTCAGCTTGGACATGCGTTGTTTGTTGTGGTTGTACAGAAATAGTAACATTGCCTGACAGTTTTATATTCCTTTGTCATTAACTGTGATGTCAAACTCAGAACTGATATGTCACAGATTGAAGATTAGACCAATCACATTGACAGATACCCAATGATGTCACGGTTTAACTGCAAAACGAAGTTTTCAAAAAAACACATAGCTATGAAAACGATAATAACACATTTCAGACCTGCCCCCTGTCACCACAGTTCAGTATTGGTATGCTTTGGCCTTCTGGCGCCTACTGAATTTGACTGAAGATGAAGTTTTTGAATGCCCATTTGCTTACTTACAAGGTGTGCATATCAAGTTGTTAAACTATGGAAGTGAAGCACATTTCTATGGTTAAACTGATATATATATACCAGAAATTAGAATATTGAGATGTTGTTTTTCTCAGCTTTGAAGCTGAGTATATTTTAAAAATTGATCTGCTCAGTTTTAATTCTACATTTTTCTCTCTTACAGGTACGTATATCGAGTTTTCCAACCAGTACTCCAACAGGATGGTATGATCAAAAATTTTTGTACAGTTTTATGACAGATCCTTGGTGATATAACAATGTAAGTTTCTAGTTAATGTGTTACATACTCGAAATTAAAGTTGAAATGTATAATAACTACACACCAATAAGAAGATATGATATGGATATGGATAGTTGGAGACCATGAGTATGCCATTGGCAGATTCCATGAAAAGCAGCAAAATGACTTACCACAAGTTACATTAGCATAAAGATGGATAAGGCCAGACATACTTGATTCGTTGCTTCTCAGATTTTCTCAGGGTGCTTTTTCTAAGGATAGCTGGCTGGACAAAAAAAAGCTGAAATCTAAATCTTTTACTGTGTCAATCCATTAAATAAAATCATGGGTAAACACTATTTTCTGTTTAATTGGTAGATCAGAATAACTAAAATTATGACCTTGTCCTAATGTAACAACGTTAAATGATGAAGGACGGAATTTATTTATGCTGATACTACTGCAATATAAATGAGAACACCAGCGGGGTACCACCCCTGGCCTGCTCCTGGGAGACCTGGCTTTCAGTTCAGAAAAAATTTGAGATCAAATCATGTGTTCCTTAACGTAATTAATATAGAAAAATTTTGCTAATGTAGCATTATGCAATGGACAGATGTGAAATTGCAGTTACACTAGCAATAAAAAACAGCTACTGCACAGAGCTGTTTATATTTTTGGTGATGTATAGAGGTATAGAGGTAAATAAGACAGATTTTTCAATAAAATTTTAGAATTTCACTTTCGAAATTTGGGTAAGTAACAAGAACAAAGAAATATTCCAATGTAAAAGTTGCTAATGTAACCTCAGTGTGCTGGGACGGAATCAAGTTACATTAGCAGTCTTTTATAATTTTTCATTTTTTTTCAAGTTTTATAATGACCAACACAATTAAAAATGGTTCCAAAATAATTTTCAAGATGTGTTTTATAAATCACACATCATTACACTTACTTGAATTGGTTTTAGCAGATTCCAAAGAGTACCAAAGTAAGCACGTCTAATCAAGGGTAAGTTTGCTCGTCCAAAAATGTCCTCATTGGGGATAAAAAAATATTTTTTCAACAGCAAAAAGCTACATATTTGAGGACTATTTTAAAGAAATTTATGCATTAGCTCACAGATGTTCTGAGTAATAGCTTTACTTGCTTCAGGAAGCAGTAGAGAGATAACAAAAGGGTTGGAAAGTTTAAGGTTCCCTCTGCCCATTCCATAGCCTGCTTAAAGATGTTCTCATATCAAATAAATGCAGAGGTAAAACAAAAGATATTTTGAGACCAGTATTCCATAATAAGTTTGCTATCATAGAAGAAGAGCGTTTCAGTCCCTTTGGTAAAACAACATATATATCTGTAGCACTTCGTGATGTCATTGTAAGAAAGATATTTAACCAAATACTTTACTATATGAAAATATAGATGATTTTGCAACTTACATTTCAATAGAAAGCTCTTGTGGTCACACCTTGTATCAAGATTACTCACTTTCGATAAAGGAAAAAGGTGGGGTGATTCAAAAGCAAGAAAACATCATCAGTGTCAGTCATATCAGGTAATTAAAAACAAAATGTCTGGTAACATAACACAGAGAATGATTGGACATTTGAAACTTCATTAGAAGTTTCCTTGGAAGAGAAGGTTTCTACTTCACATCAGACATGTTTAGAAGCATTAAAAAACTTCATATCAATGTCCAATATAACCTCATATCTGATTGAACAGAACAGTGTCAAATGAAAGATAAAATAACTTTTATTTTGATTAAATCACAATTTCAATCTGACCTGAAGCTAACTACAAATAAAACAGTGTAGTGTGACGTCCATCATTATTTGTTCAGTCAATCTTACATTCCCAATTTTTTTAGATATCTGTCATAGCACTATTGAAAACATTAATACCTCATTTATTGAGCATTGGAGTCCCTCGTGTAGAATGTTGGCCAATGTATTATTTACTTGGTAAACTATGGGGTCAACTGCATTTTGACTCTAATGACACTGTACAGAGTGCCTTCCTGACCTGTACTGCATTATGTGTGGTTGTCACCACAATAAGCACAAACCATACATTGCATAGCACATTGGAAAAAGCATATTTAGTCGTTACATTAAACTGAGGTAATATTGCGCGTCTCACCATACAGAAATACAACAATGTATTATATGCTTGCTCGATAAGTATCATTAACACATTCAATGGCGTATAAGGCATATCATTCTGTCATCTTTTACTGTGGTTTTCGGAGGTGACATCGTATACAAATAGGAAATCGTGTCGATACAAAGCATATAATTACATGTGTTGAAACAGCTTTTTAGAAATTTAAATAAATAATTTCTGCCAAGGGTATTTCTTAAAATTTCATGATAAGATGCTTGATTTATAAGTGATTATTTGGGGGGACTTAATAATAATAGTAATTTATATTACTTATGGCTAGTTCTCACGAGCGTGGTAAAGTGACGGCGAAGTTGTAGAGGTGCCAGGAAATCAAGTTTCGCCCAATTTCGGCGTTTCAAGCCATTTTTGGACAATTATATAATCAATTAGAGGTTCTAAATCGTCGTTGATGGTTCCTATTACGACGAGGCTCTCGTTTTTTACGCCGAATCGCTCGTAATTACGGACGAGGCAAGAAGAGACTTGTGTCGGCGAGTTGTCAGGAGCCTCGACGCAGTTCCATTGCTTCAATGTTAAACTAGATTCGCCCAAGGAGTGTCTTTCTTCGCCCTAGCATGCTGTTGCTTCGCCCTAGCATCCTCTTACTTCATCCTAATCTGCAATTACGCCCAAGCAAATACATTTTACGGTGAAGCAAGTGCCTGTTTCGGCGTTTAAACAGCCTGTTTGCGTCGGCGAGTTGTTCTCTTTTTTCGCCGAATTTCCATTGACTCAATGATAAGTAGCCTCGCCCAACCTGCCTCTAACTTCGCCCAACCTGTCTCTAACTTCGCCCAAGCTGTCTCTAACTTCGCCCAATCATTTTGGGGGGCTTTCTGGGCTCTTGCATCGTGGTTTCTTCCTTCGCAAAGATTCAACCGGTTGAATCTTTGGTGAAGCAAGTTCTTGCTTCACCAAACGGTCACGTGATTTCTAGGAACTTCTGGCGAGGCAGTTTAAGAAGCGCCGTAGACGAAAATATCGTCGCCGAATTGTTGAATGTAGTTTAAAAACCTCCCTCTTTCCTGGAAAAGCAAGAAGCGACGCGACAAGAACCCTCTGTTACGTCTCCGTGAGAACTAGCCTTTAGCGCTTGAAATAAATAATTTCATGCAAAGGGAAACTCCAATTCCCCCTGGAAATAAAAAGGTCAAACCCAGTCTCTATGAGACTGCTTATGTATTAGAGGTAGTGCAAGCATTGCACTGCAGTCTCCTGCACTCTAAGAACGAAAAGGGATTAGAACAACCAAATAAGGTGCTTCGCCTCGTCACAAATACAGCTCCCCATGGGGTGCCTGGAAGCACCTTGTCGTAGGGTGCTTGGGAAGCACCCTAGGTCAAAGAACCCTGGGGAGTTTCCAAGAACCCTACAAGGTTCTACAGTGTAGATTGCTTTGTAGAACCTTTGGGGGTTCATGGCATGACCAAATTTAGGGTGGAAAGGAGCCTCTTGCAAGGATGCTTGTAAGCCATTCCTCACAAGGTAGATAATTTCTGATAGCTTTCATTCATTTTTGTGGGTGCTACGTATACAGTGTAGTTCACAGTGAGACAATTTCACTGTCTTCGAAATTTGCCTCCTGCTGGTTGTCAGTCTGAAGATAACAACTCCTCAGATAAATGATGACCATTGTGAGAGGGAAGCAAAGGAGGTTGTCTTCACCTTCTCAGCATTTTATAATTGAATGCTGATGTAAGTTGGAATTTCTGTATATCTACACATTCCGCTTGCTTTATTGTGGTCAAAATTTGTCGGATGTTCAGAGGACTGAAATAATTACACATCAGCTTTGAACCACATACATTGTAATTGAAAATGTTCTTTCAAGAGTGTAGTACATATTCAAATAAACATTATGATACATTTTGTTAATTTAATATCAAAATTATGCAAAAACAAATTTTACAAGTTCACGTCTGTTATAGGTGGGGCCACATGCATAACAATTGAGAATTTATTGCAAAAAGCTTTGCATTATAGATGACGCCACTTGTCCCATGTAAGAAAATATTACAAGCCAGTTCATTAAAGACCTATCGTGATGTAGATTAACCCAATTACTTTACTTACCTAATTAAACAATCCCTATAAAGTTGTGCAATAAAACTAAACAGTATATTCTAACCAATTCTGCAACCTTATTTGCTGTTGGTGAGACTTCCTGAGTCAGACAAAGAAATTGCTGTTTCCTCAACCAAGTCAAAATTCCTGATTCAGATTTGTTTAAAGATGCTGAGTTTCTCAGGATTACATTAGCATGGGCTGCCCATCGCACTGAGGCTGGTGAATAGTACATTTACCACTCTTGGTCATGATTTTCTGAACTGCTGGTAAATCAGTGTGGCATCTGGTTTCAGGCAGTTCCTCAATTAATGTAGCATTGCCCCACTTGACAAGTCAGTCTGCTGTACAGGCAGTGAGAGTAGATAGGCTGTGGTTGCAGATGGTGATTTTTAAGGTGAATGGGTATCAAATTGGAAACTGTGACAGCTGCCTATTATGTCTGTGCACCCAGAGTGCTGCCCATTCACCTCATGTGATGCCCCTCCCCCCAGGCCATTTCTGAGTATGCCTTTGCCTTCCCACGGCAGACCAGCTTGTCAGTTAGGCATTGCCTGGCATTTTTATGCAATAACCCAGCTACCCAATTATTTCGTAATTTTCCATATCCAGTTTCAGAAAGCTTGGAAGGATGGTGAAGCACCCCATATACCTCTCTTTTGATGCACCCTATAATGTGTGATGCACCTTTTTTTCTTGCAACCCTTGTTTGATGCACCAAAGTGAGGATGATGAACCTTGTGCACCCCAAAGGTTTTTACATCCACCTTGCAGGTGTTTCGCTCCACCCCTCGCACCTTTTTTTCTTAGAGTGTGGAACTGGCCGTGCAAATGAGCACAAGCAGCATGCAAATCAGCAAGATATGGCAGAACGAACAGAATTGTTTTCTGTAGAGTGTGGGAATTTTTGAATTATTAGATAACAAGGTATTTGTTGATAATTTTAGCTATCAGTCCTAACTGCAGGTAACAAGGTGACATTAGCAGAAATGAAACAAGGTGATATAACAGGTTTATAGATAATTAATTACACAAGTGTTTTTGGACATACGAATCCTAAACAAAGGCTAATGTTTATGAAAAGTTATGTAAACCAATTAGTAAACATTTTTGGAAAATGATCTTTGTAAATGAAAAGTTATATAACCAATCAGTTCATATTTTGTCAACATTTTTGGACAATCCAATATCTGGAGTCCAATATCCAATATCTGGAGTCCCTCTGACACTTCGTGTCATCGGCTTCTTTCTGTGCTGATAAACTAATCCGGAAGAAGGACGAACCTGAATATGGAAACTGAAGTAGATTATCATTTTGTCTATTCTTTAGTAATCTGGTCCAGTACTGACCAATAAAGTTTTCTAGATGCATCATTACCAGTCCCACTTTATCTCATTCACCCAGAACAACCTGCATTGCATCTGAGACCAGGATGTGTCAATGAAAACCAAATTGCTTGTCAGGGAGTAATAACCTTAGCTGATATTTAGTGATTGTGTGGTGATTGCCACATGGGAATGGTTCATTTACATCCCATTACCAGAACCTTTTTTCTTCCTTGGTAATGGTGTGATTTTTCTGTTGAGGTAACTCAGTTTCAACCTTTAGGATCAGCTCAACCTGAATGTGTCAATGAAAACCAAATTGTGTGTCAGGGAGTAATAATCTCAGCTAATATTTAGTGATTGTGTGGTGTTGCCACATGGGACTGTTTCATTTACATCTCATTATGAGGACCTTCTTTTTTCCCCTCAATAATTGCATGATTGCTCTTTTAATTTAAAGTAATATAGTATTCACCCTTTTAAAGCAGCTCTGAGCCTCTGACAGAGCTCATTTGATTTTCAAAACAACTCGTTTCTGATGCCCAGCCAGAAAAATGACTTTTGCCAACTGCTGGCAATAGGGGAGAATGGACATTTTGCAACAATGTAATCGCAGTCTGGTGTCCAATCTTTCCCCATAAAGTATTCTTATCAAATTTTGGATAACATAAGCTGTATAAACACTTTTATAGAGTTACATAGTATCCTAATAACTCTCACGAAGTATGATTATTCACAGTTTTACCTAAAACAAAGCACTCGCACTACTGTTGCAAAGAAATATACAGAATGCATATCTACTTTCACCTATATATTCAGGTTTGGTTTTCTTCCAGATTAGGTTATCAGTCCAGAGAGAAGTCTTAGAAAAGTTGTTGTGTCTCCACAGATTTTGTTATCTTCTTGGGGCTTTTTTGCACCTTTAACAATAAGTCTATTCCTGGTAATGATAGCAGCAGGCTGGGATGCCTTTTTATGGCTTCTACAGTTGGGCAATACTTTTAAAGCTGCTTTGTAGTATCATACACCTGTATATGTTATATAGGTTTGTGCTTTGTTACAATTCTTTTACAACCACCACAATAATATTGTCAATGTGCATACTTAAGCAGTAAATTCAGATGAACCTTCAATTTATTTTTTGGTTAAGTGAGTTCTTCTTGCCTAATCTATAATATTTTATAAATGTAGTGAGGTCAGATATTACTTTTGACCTACCAAGTTCATAGCACATGAGGATTGTATTGTCATCGGAAAACTTTCAAAAAGGCAAGAAAAATGCTGTATACAGTACTTAAATAAATATGCGCTTTCCTCAGCTAGTGTCCAACATAAATGGCTTTGACATCCCATAAATCAGCTGCCAAAGGCTTCAGATGTTGAGCCACCTGGAATTCCAGGCTCAAAAGTAACTTTACTGTTGCTTATGGCAACATAAGTTGTGTGCTGCCATACTACAGCAGAACTTTATATCAATCTTCTGGTGGGCAGTGTTGGTGTGGTGGGAACTCTAACTGAAATTGTATAAATTCAAATGTCATTCACGAGTTATTTTGGCAATAATTCTCATTTAGCCTTATCGCTATTGACTCAATCTCTTTCTGGCTTGATAGGATTATCTTCATCTAAAATCTAGCAAACTTTTCCTATTTAATTAGGATCCCTTGAGAATAGAGGCTCAGCTTTCTTTTTAAAGAAGTGCAATTTGCAGACTTTTATGACCTCATTCACTAAGTCCAAATTGGAAAGAAATGACAAGACAGATACATGCCATTCAACACAGACAGTTTGTATTGAGTCTGAAACAGTGCGTTGGAGGTCGAGATGTGTTCGTAAAAACCCAAAGCGCATGTTATGGAGCAATAACCTCACCTGATAGGGTTCAGAACTGATTTGTCAAAGGTTGTCTTTTTCTGTCATTCGTCCATTGTCCATTGTTCACTGTTGCAGAAGGGCGGTCTTATAACCCAGGGATCACTGTAGTTCAAAATATCTGACAGGAAATTGTGAACATGAGTTTGAATTACTAGAATTTATAAATTGGGAACCAGGGGACAGAACATGGGGAGATCTTTGCTGCAGTCCAATTTAGAAAATGCTTTAAATTAATTGGAGAAGGAAAGCATCGTGATTTTAAATTATTGACGTAGTGGCTTTCAATTGCCATTCTCGTAACCTTCTTCATATCGTCATCATCTTAAATCAGCAAACTTTAAAATATCAATCTGTTGAAGAGAGAAGCCAGTCAATAGTCGTACAGACGTAATTCTTGTGATGAAACTGGAAGTAACAAAAAAAACTTCTCTTCATTAGTGAAATGGAGACTAAAGAGATGAGTAATTGAGCATGATGCTGACAATGCAATCTGCAAAAAAACATTGTAAGCACTCTTGATTTGTTGTAGAAACTGGTCAACAATGGAATCTTGGTGGGACCATAAAGCAGGAAGTGGCATTGCACAACAATCTCCCATCTCCTTATTCAATTTGCAAACTTGTCACTCATGCCTAATATCTTTCGATAGTTGGTGCATTTGTTCGTTGCTGTGATATCAAGTCACCAACATTGAAGCCATGGAAAAATAATGCAGCTCACTGTATTCGGTTATGTATTACATTGTATCTAAAAAGCTAGTTGATTGGTTGTTTTATACAGATTAGAATCCTCCCTGGGAGTCCTACACAAAGTTATAAAACATCATTAGAGCAAAATCTTGTATTCTGTATCATAGAGTATGTAGTATAACATTTATTGATTGCTTCACTTTTTTTAACATTTAAGAGCCAGCAAAAACAGGGTGGCAATTTTGTGAAATCCAGGTGATTGTATAAAATCGCGCGACTGTAAAATATGAGAATGACATTGAATTCTATCATCTGTGTCTTTCTTTTCTTGAGAAGTTTGATAAGTGGTCCTTCAGACATTATTTGTTACAAATCACACCCTAAACTGTTCATTGCAGGAAACATAAAAGCTGAAGACACATTTTATGGCTGCGCAACCTCCAAAAAGGGATTCAGCAGGAACAGAATGATCTTGTTCACTTTCAAGGACAATATTTTAAGAGCCATAATGTCCAACAAAGACTATAAAATGGAAGAAGAGACCTGTAGGAAAATCTGACTTTAGGTTTGCCTAAGCTTTACATCATGGCAAATACAGTGCTCATAAAACTTGTTGAAATGGAGAAAATGGTGTCTTAGTGTCATTTCCTCACCACTAAAGGAACCAAAATGTGTGTAAAAGCAGAATTGCATATTAATTACTTGCATTTCCATAGCTCAAAAATTCCAAATTGTCCTTTCAAAGATTGTAGGCCTGTAGAGGGGAATTAAGTTGCATTCCTAGAGTAGCGTTGATGGTTATTCTGGATGACACGAATGGTCAAACCATACTGCAAGTCATCCATCAATCAGCAAATAAACACAAAATGCCTAAAGACTATAAATGTAGGGACTTCCAGCTCATTTTTCTCTTGACGAAATCTGTCTTCTGTAATTGTAGAGTAGCTGCATGCTTATTTGGTTCATTTTGGCTAGAACTGAATAAATGAATAAACCAGTTTAATGTCGGTTCAGTATGGTCAGTGTCAGTTGGCAGATATGGAATGGGCGCTAAGTAAAATCATATTGTCATATACTCTATATTTAACTGGCGCATGCCCTAGGAGTAGGGGGATGTGTGATTGCAGAATTATATCAAAGCACAACCTATTGAACTCTTGGGAATACGATACAGTAGACTAACTCCGTTGTGGAAATAGCTTAATGGTTTCTTTGTTGCTGAAGCCAGGGTTGGATATCAGAGTTAAAGTTGTCTGGGGGACATCTCTTTTTTAAGGTGAGAAGTGGTGGGAAATGATAACAATATATAACATCATACTTTTTTCTTTGCTATCCTCTTTCACTGAAAAAAAGAATATGAGAGACAAATAGCATCAATTAGTATCATTCAAGTAAAAGAAAAGCTATATGAACAGCATGAAATTTACATATAAATTTAGCACTGGTATATTACAGACATGGAATTAGTAAGCTGATCTATACACTATCGCTTTCATTTACTTTGATTTGTACATTTCAAGATATGAACTCCTCAGTTATTGAAGTTCGGGATGATCGAAAAGTTGATAACAAGGAATTAAATCATTCAAAGACATTGACATTACTAATTTGCCAGAAATAACTCCAGACAGAAGTTATCTTTTTCTCTCTGACATTTTGAGAATTGAGCAGTATAAGTTCATGGCCATCTTTTGATAAACATGAGAAATAACTCAGCTTCAAGTTGTTTCCCACGGTAAATAGAGATCAAATTGTGACACTGCCATTTAGCTTTGCAAATCAAGTTACTTGCCCTTGATCTTGCCTTCAGGCACAGGACACATGCAAAAATCAAAGAAATTTGAATTCTGATGTTTTAAACCGATGTAAGTTAAATTACAATCACAGAGACTAAAGCGGACACTGTAATTTTAAGCAGGGCCCTGGAAATTTTCCAAAGCAAGGCATAGAGATTCTTGAATCACCTGTATTACAACATACCAACAGAAGACAGGAAATGACTTCCTGAGAATCAAATTGACTCTGTCTGGTTCTTGGGGTAACTCTTTGTGGACTCTTGTGAGAACTGCAACTGTTTAAATAGAGCTCTTAAAAAGACTTGCATTGTCAGAAGACTTCCCCACTCAAGAGTTAGGCTACAATGACATTTGCAAGGAACACATGTGGTCAAGATAATTGCCTCATGTTAAGAGATTCATTCTTTTCTCAGATTCATTCTTTTACATCAGAAAACATTGAGCTTCTCAAGCTTTCACTTCAATTTGAGAATCTCTTGAACTTCTCCCACTTGATGGAATAGGCATGTCTTAATTATTTGACCCAAACCAGCCCTGAGAGGGCCTGATGACTCAGAATACAGGCATTCCAAATAAAGTTGTCCTTGACCTTATGATTGGATGAGCAATGCAGAGCTTGGTTAACTATTTTCAGTCAAAGCAGTTCAATCAGGTACTCTTGGCATAAGCTAACTATCCTATTTGATTAATGGTATCTTTAATATTTTTAATAATGGGCTCAGTGGTGTAGTGGTTAGCACCCTGGACTGCTGCGCCGGCAGCCGGGGTTCAACTCCCGGCCGCTGCTGAGTTCCCAACTGACAGTTCAGTGCTGGGTGATTGCTTAATTGGGACTGGATGTCGGGGAGGTGAATGACATGTACCTTGGGCTCAATTGGAAATAAGTTGTTCCATCCACTCCATGTGGGGACTTTCGTTGGCTACCCAAGTTAAATAAGAACACCTTTACCTTTGCCATCTTTGCAATAAGTACTAGTGAATGCACAAATCAGCTCTCTTACACTGATGATAATATCATAAGTATTGATTTTATCGGTCTCAAAGCATGCAACCGAGCAATCATGAAATTTGTCATAAGGACAAATATGAGCAAGAGCTCCTCTTAATACTCTCAAGCTTCAGAGGCAAGGGAATTTATTGAATCAATTAAGTTCCAAGAGAAATGGGAAAGGAAGCATGTAAGGCAGTCCCATAAATTACCCTATGAGGTAAATTGCACAAGTTTTAATTTTGATACTTTGGTCCTGGTCCCTGTATTACAAAACTACTCTCTCAAAGGATATTTAGTGGAAGTGAATTCTATTCACAGGGCTGGGAATGCAAAATAAATTAAAATACACTTTGTACTAAGTGTAGGAGGATTCCTGGAGGAATGCATTACTACAAGGCGAGTCAGATGTATAATAAGGTTCTAGATAGGGTAAGGTTCTTTGAGTCGGACACTTATATTCTGTGCATTTTAAAAAAGTGATATCTTGCTTGGCCTATGGGTTATTGATTGTCAACCAGGGCCTCAAATTAAAGGTTTTTACTAAATCTAACAGAAAAGTGACAATTTGGGCAGCACAAGAACTAAATCAGTGGCTAAATTTCTGAAATAAAAAATGACAGGGGGTATCTTTGAGTCGGACAGCTGTGTTCTAAAGAGATGATATCAAAGATTCAGGTGCTTTAGAGTCTTCCCTTCAATTCAAAAAGCTCATATTATAGCATAGAATAGGCTAAGCTTACTCTTAACTGAATGACAAAAAAAATTGAAGTTATATCAATACCATAGGCTAGTTAAAGATACCTGAAACATGACAAAATTGTGCAAAAATTCACAAATTTCTGACACAAACTTGAGAGAAAAACGGGTTTTTTACCCTATCTATAGAGCCATGAAAACCCTACTTTACTTGTAAGTATCATGCTGATACTTTGTGAACAGATAAAGGAGGTCTTAAGCTAAAGATTGGTACCAAATATATAGGTATAGGAACTCTCAATTGGCCAATAGAGCCCAACAAAAAGTGTCCGACTCAAGGAGACACTTCTAAAGTGTCCGACTCAAACAGCATTACCCTAGATAGTTTAGTTTAGTTTAGTTTAATAATTTATTAAAGTCTCACTCTGTAAGCATAAAAAGTACACAATAAAACATTTTTTAAGAAACAGACCATTCATTCAGAATTATGAGAGACTAAAAACATTTAAAATACTGAGGTAAAAACGATTAAAACCATTATGTTAGCACCATGAAAGATCTAAAATCCAATATATTAGCACAGGTTTTGGCAACAGTTTTTACAAGACTAGGTTCAGACATCAGGAATATTAATTTATCACAGCTGGAAAGATTATTAAAATTCACATTAATATCTAAGGCACACTGGACTAGAGCTTCTCTTTCACTTAAGCAACATGGACAGTCTATCAAAACATGGATTTCATTTTCTATGGCATTGTCATCACAGTATCTGCATAGTCTTTGCTCCTCTGGTTCATTGGTGTACCGGCCCGTCTCTACTCGGATTGGTGCTGTACCTGCTCTGAACTTGGCCATCGACCTCCGCTGATGTCTAGATAGTGGCGCAGTCACATATGATTCTGGCCCATATTCCAATTTGAAAAGGCGATACGTCCTAAGTTTATTTCGACCTGTACCAACTGAGGCTGTTTCTCTGCTTAACTTCTTTTTCCACTCAAGTGTGAAGTGCTCTTTAAGCCTGGATGTGATCATTTCTTTTATGTGCTGGAATCTAGGAACTGTCCCATCTATGTCTCCTGTTATACATGGAAGACCAATACTGTGGAAGAATGATATGATTTTACTTGCAGAGCTCTTTATTCCCCTGGAGACACAGTTCATAGACCATCTGTGGATTCGAGAATTGATCCGATCACCATTCATGTTGGAAACAGGGGCTCGTTTTCCAACCCCCAGAAAGTACCTCAGTGCTCTGTTTTGGACTGCCTCTATACACTGGAAGACCTTGTGGCCCCAAACATGTGATCCATAGTCTATTACTGGCCGTACACAAGCATTGTACAAATGCGAGAAGACCTTGTATGGAATTCCACCATAGATAATACCTTTTGCAATTAGAGCACCCAAGGCCCTGTGCGCAGCTTGGGCCACAGACCTAGCCGTAATATTATAGTCAAGATGTTCCGTCAGTACTAAACCCAGATATCTGTAGCGATCACACTTCTGGATTTCACTGTCTCCAAACTGGAAAACACAGCTGGTTTGACAAGTTGCAGGGCCCCTTTTAAAATGCACCACTTTGGTTTTGTCCAAATTTACAGTCATATCGGCTCTTGCACACCATGAGTGGAGTATGTTCAGCAGCTGTTGTAAATCATGCTCATTTTCAGCAAGCAAGACTACATCATCAGCGTATAGTAGTATAGCCACTTTCTCCCCATCCACATCTACTCCAAGGCCGGATGATTTTAGGTTAATAACCAGATTGTTATATATATAGATAGATAGATGGGTAGGTAGATAGATAGATAGATAGATAGATAGATATATAGATAGATAGATATGGTAAATGCAGCCCTCTAAGCCCACTTAGCCCAGTTCTGGCCTCTCACAAGGGTTGATTGATGAGATGGGAGAGAGAGTTGGAGTCCTCAACATGTTACACATGTACCCCATGTGATACAAGGGGCCGCCAATTTAATGTCTCATCCAAATGACATTTGGCTGGGATTTTGCTCATGAATGTTCACTGAAAATGTTGTGTTCAAACTCATGAAGGTAAAGACCTTCAGGGCAGGGACTCTTTAGGGGTTAGTACTGTAGGGTTTAATGATAATTATCATGAGGTAAATACAGCTGGTGTTCAATTATATACATTGCCCTTATATTATGCCCTCTGAGAGTTACTATCTTCAATCAACTTCACAATTCACTACCTGCTCAGACCAATGTTTGTCATAGCTTGGTACAATAAGCTTTTCTATACACGGCGTGTGTATTCTGATAGGAAATTCAGGTTTCATGTGTGGCGACTGTGTTAAACCACAGTCTTGACTGACAAGTATGATTCTATGAACAACTTCTCACTACCAGTAAACTGGTCCCTAGACAACAGTAACTCACACATCCCACCCCCTTGCTCTAGAAGCCAGCAATCGATTAAGAGTTGCCAAACAATGTCAAACTTCTCAGCTGCATTCCCAAGAGCAGTGTTTGTTGTGCTTTGATAGTCACACCTCCCCAGGGCCATATTTGTGCCCGTTTATTGGGTTAGCGCAAGTACCAAACATAGTTTTTTCTTCTAAGGCATCCATCTACTACAACAGGAATAGACAGTTGCTTTAATGAACAAAGTTTGCTCTTACCTTGGTAAACAAAATAAACACTTGACCATTATTTCCAACATCATCCCGAATATGAGACTCACTTGTGTTAGCCAAAGTATCAATTCCTTACTGCAACTTCTCTTTTAACAGTTTCCACTTTGTAGCATGAAAACAACCTTTGCATTTTCCAAATTAATATGAATTGATTTAAAACTTCTATGTCTTAGCTTATACAGGCTCAATTTCTGATCACATAACTTGTGAAAAAGATAAGATCACATCTCAATGTTTATGTGTAGGAGCAGTGATGCATTATTCTCAAGAAGCATGAACATAAGGAACACGTCTACAACTCTACCTGTACACCATGCCTCTTGCCTCAGTAGTACGAAAAATAACCACAACCAGTGTGGTAGTGCTGTTTTTCTTTACTGCTTCATTGCTGGCCATTCCCCAAGAAGCCTGTTGCCAGTCCCTGCCCACTTTATCTTATTCAACCAAGACCGCTGGTGTTGCATCTTAGGTCTTGCATCTTAGGTCTGGATGTGTCTGTATAAGCCCCAGTGCATGTCAGGGAAGAATAACTTTGCCTAATAGTGATTGCCACATCTGTATTGCTCCTCCTTTTTATAATGTTTTCTCTGTCATTTTCTGATTCCTCTGAGGATTTTGCAGGTGGCACTTCTCATTGGTTAGTTAGATAATAGTGTTCATCACAGACAGAGCTAAGAAGGCTGCCAACTGGACTTTGGCTTGAAATAGGAATGGCAAGATATAATTATAATTATTGTCAACTTAAATTTGTCCTGTCAAGATGCAAACTCATCTTTGGGCAGACTGCTTAGCATTTACAAGTTTTAGAGCAGAGAAATACATAATAATATAATTTAGTTATATTTCCACGATGTTTTGTGGTGCCAGTTTTTCAGATTTTTGGCAATTTTGATGACGCCCACCCTTTAATCCAAATTTGACAGTATGTAATGGATGAACAAAAGTGCATATATTGTATACATGGATTTCCTAGCACAACCTGTTAGTATGCACACTTTTTGGATCTGCATTCTTCCTAATGATGCACTTATAATTGATCTGTACATCAAAATTAATTTGAATAAAACAAGAAAATGCTTTGTCTCTGTTAATATTCCATCTGGAGTTGATTTGAAAGAGTAATAATTATCACTCTCCGAGGCCTCTTAGTGTCTTGATCGGATTTGGTGATAAATGTTTGTCAAAAAATAATTGCGGTTAATGAATTTATTAATTTGACAAATTTAACTAATTAAAACTTTTACACCAACTAACTGAAAGATAGCCCAATTAAGCTTGATATTCTTATTTTGGCCTGAGGTAAAGAAAAATAAATCTTTATAATCTTTTGAAATAGCCTTGCCAGGAGCAGAACCTTGTTACTATTTAGACGAACTGCAGGAGAGGCAAAAGGGAGGAGCATTGCAAAGTTCTAATGGTTTTTCTTGGGACCAAGTTGCCCTGGGGTAAAGTAATACATAACGTTTCACACATTTCAGACCTGCCCCCTGTCATTGCAGGTCAAAGTTGACAAATTTTGGTCTTTTGGTGCCTTGTAAACGTAGGTTTGTGAGTCAATAAGCCCTCTGCAATAACATGGAATTGCGTCAGCTTTTTTATGTGTGATTGTGAAACAATTGACATTTGCCAAACAACTGCCAGCCAATGGCCAATACTACACGTCATCCGCCTTCTTGCATGTCTCACAACTCCTCATGTTTCTTCCTCTCGGAACAAATGAAATGTCGAGGGAAATTCCAGTGAGCATTAGTTTCCCTTGAGTTGTGAAGCATGGTGCAAAAATCCCTCCATAATCTCACTCCTTTTTCCAATTTCTCAGTTCGTCAAACCTGGCAATTCCTTGCTGCTCCGATGCTGACCATTATCCAAGGTACCTGTTCTAACTTGGGGCCACTTTATCTTGTTTGGCCAAGACAACTTGTATTGAGTCTGAATCATTGTGTTCGTGTTTTGGAGGTGTCCGTAAAAAAGGATAAATGCATGTCACGGATTAATAATTTATATCATGTTTTTATTTATAAATACTGTCATTGTAATCTTTTGTCAAAGTGTATTGAGATGCGTTATGCCATGTAATGCGCTATACAAGAATAAGATTATTATTATTATTATTAAAACCTCAATTGTTAGAGTCCAGAACAGATTTGTCAGAGGCAATCTTTTCCTGCTGCTCAGCCACTGCGCAGTATCCATAGTGCCGAACCATGCTCCATAGACTGATGTTTCAAGACAATGATACTTGGCATAGGTTTACATTTTCTTACCTAACCATGATGCCAGTTTGGAAATCACAAAAATAAATATTATAATTTCCAATGGCCGTCAATCTGCAGAGAGCTCAATAAATGCATGGATCTCTTCAAGCTGGTGCCGCTATCACGTGAGTGATGTCTGCAACAAAATTTTGGTATATAAACCATTTTTAATAGTTATTAGCGCAATCAAGTCAGATTAATAATGGCCCACTGTGCAAGGCAATTATTACATAACCTTTTTCGAGCAGTAGAAAGAATTGTTATGTTATGTCCTTTTACATAGAACGATTCAGAAAGGGTCAAATAAGCACAACTGAAATAGCATTTTGGTACTCTACTATGACTTGGTAAGAACCTTTCATTGTTAGGTGACTTAGGTCACCCAGAGAGCAACCCTTGGAGCCCTTTCTTGACAGGAAATGACCTCTTGGAGAATTTAAGTGGCATTATCCTTTTCTTCATGTGCAAGGTCATTGAAAGGGTTTCTCAAAGAAACCCTAAGGAAGCTGTTTGCTTTCAGGAGCCTTCCGTCAGCCACAAAAGAACTGGCTGACAAAGGTTGTGGCAACTGAGGATAAAGAGATGAGTGATTCCTTTACAAATATTTTTTGGGACAGAGAATTCAGTTATGTTTTTTACTATGTTTTTAGATTTGTGATTTTATGTTTTTTATATATATGTTTTAACTGTTTGGTTTTACCCTTTTTTGAACTTTTTAACTCTTTATTATAATAATTTATTATTTTATTTTTACGTTACTGTTTAGTCACACTTAAATTAATTTATCTTGTCACTACTAATATTTTACTAACAGGCGGACCCTATTGTAAATAAGTAGTTAAGCTTAATAGGTAACCCTTTTCAACAGAGATGCCTCTTTGGCATCCAACAATGAACCACTTAATGCCTCATTTAGTCATTTAGGCAAACTATGTGTATATTAAGGAGACTAATTTCAGTTCCCAGTCGCATAAATCACAGAAGACCACCAACACAGCATTCCACCTCATTACATGTACTTCAATTTGTCAAATGCATAGTAAAACCCTAAAGAAAGTACAAATACGCCAGCAGGAAGGAAAAATCAGCCACTACTTTACCTTTTCACGCCTTTTGGCTCCCTCCGAATCACTTCCAACATTTACCTATTTGGAGATGCCTCTTGAAATTATATTAAATTGAAATTAAGCCAATACCAATTCAAACTACATCACCCCCATTATGTTTGATTTCTTTGATATTTTGTCCGTTTGCTAATTGCAATTACATTGTACGCTGTCTTAATAAAGTTCTCAAAATCTGTTGTGGTGAGGAGTCTAAGGTAGTTGTAAGGAGATTTGGGGAGGATGGGAGAAAGGAGGGCAAAATAGGTAAACAGAGGACTTCTGACGGACAATTTTCTTACTTTATTTTGGGTTGTACTTTATTGTCTGCTGCAGTTTTGAATTTGTGTATAGTCTAAACTCTAAAAAATGTTTGGACAAAATTGGTTTTTTATATTTAAAAAATTCCATGTTGGTTTTTCGCATTGAAATTTGGTTTTTCAAAAAAAACATTTTGAATCTAAAAAACCAATTTTGTCCCGACATTTTTTGAGTGGAAAAGAGGAGGGTGAATGACCGTATGGCAAACAATATTGTACGACTGTGCATGAATCAGGTTGCAATAAAAGGAAGAGATTGATAATTATTAAGATTTTGTGTACGAGGAGGTGGAACAAGGCAATTGCTTTGCAGCAGTTAAATTGCGAAACTGCTTAAAATGCACTTTGAAAACATAATAATAATAATAATAGTACTTTATTTATATAGCGCTAGATTCAATTATATTGCTCTCCAGCGCTGTATCCAAAATATTATTTATAGTATTTTCTGAATAAATGAGTCTTCAGATGTCGCTTAAAGTTTTCCAGTTTTTCATGTTTCCTCATATCGTCCGGGAGGCTATTCCAGAGTTTTGGAGCCGATCTAAAAAATGCTCTGTCAACAAGGGTGTTGTGGTTTTTAACATCTGGAAAGGATAAGATCAAGCAGTTGCGAAGATTATGACCATTTTGTCTAAGAGTAAGCAGTTCTTCGAGGTACTTCGGAGCTTGCCCATTCAGCACTTTCCAGGTCAGAGTAAGGATCTTGTGTTCGATACGTGCAGGGATTGGAAGCCAATGGAGGTCGCGCCTGTGTTTAGAGACGCTATCATATTTACCTAGTTTATTTATCAACCGGACTGCGCTGTTCTGGGCTATTTGTAATTTGTTCTCTAAGGCTTTATTGACTCCAAAAAGTAGGCTATTACCATAGTCAAGGTGTGGTGTGACTAAGGCATTCACAACAGTCTTTAGATCCCCAGTCGGCAAGCATTTGTGGATCTTTGCAATGTTCCTAATGTTGAAATAAGCACTACGGCACATTTTGTTGACTTGTTTTTCCATTGACATATTTGCATCAAACATGACACCAAGATTTCGCACACAGGGTACACTTTCTATCGAAGAGTTGTCGACAGTAATTGAGCAGTCTTTCAGACTGTTTAACTGTTTCCTGGAATCCATGATGAGGAATTCAGTTTTTTCACTGTTGTTGCAGAGTTTATTGTCATTAAGGAAAGCTCTTATCTCGTCAATGCATTTTTCCATTCTTTTAAAAGCATCGGTCAAAGATCTCCCAGTGGACAACAGATTAATGTTGGTCTGCCAGTGACATCATTTTTGCATTGACTGGGAGATACTATATTTTAAAGAAGTATTAAAAAAAGTAAACATTTTGATTGTGCCGCATAAGTAATTTTAAAAAGTAAACTAATTGATAAACGCAAGTATTTCATAATTTTTTTTTTTTAATACATCATCAACATTAAATTTTATACAGCATTCATTATTATCGGACAACCTTTCTAGGCTGATGAACAATTTATGATATTGCTAAGCATCAAACCCCCAATTGAGGCCCTTTTTCTCTGAAAATTTGTTTCTTTAAAAATTGTAATTGTTCTATGTTCATGATGATGATGATAACTTAGCAGTTGGTGAACACAGTTTTACAGTTTCATTCACTCAACTTGGTCTTTCAGAAATTGGGATATGAGCTGTCCAATTTCATCCGGTGCGTCCTCTTGAATGAAATGCATTCCTTTCACGACCACTTTCTTCAGGTTAGGCAGGGCCGTTGCAAGAGGCCCTATTAGATCAGTGAAGGCCCCTGGATCAGCTTCAATGTAGAGTTTCGGGACATCGGCACTGGTTTGCAACCATTTATAATAATCTTCCACTATGGCAACAACATCAGAAGGTCCGTCGGATTTGATAGGAACCTCTCGAGGAAAAGTCAAAGTCGGACGCCTGGATTCCCCAGCATCTTTGTATGGGCGACTGAAAAGGACAAGTTCAAAAATATCTATATGGCAAACATGCGAGGAGTGAACCAGCCAGATGGTTCAATCAAAAAAGGTGATTCAGACATCCCATAATATGATCCTGGCACTTTTTTCTCATCACGCGTGACTACCGTAAATGTTCGAAAAAAAAAAAATTACCAAAAATGTTCGAAAAAAAAAAAATTTTTTTTGTTAAATTTTCGATTAAAAAAAAAAATTACCAAAAAATGTTCAAAAAAAAAAATTACCGAATATGCTTGAAAAAAAAAATTTCCAAAAAGTTCGAAAAAAAAAAAAAAATTACCAAATATGTTCGAAAAATACGGAAGCCATTTTAGGACATGAAAAAAAAAAAAAAAGTTAAATTGTACAAACGATTTACTATATTGTACAAACGATTTACTATATTGTACAAACGATTTACTACATTGTACAAACAGTTTACTAAACTGTACAAACCATTTACTACATTGTACAAACAATATACTATATTGTACAAACAATCTAGTAAATTGTACAAACAATATAGTACATTGTACAAACAATGTACTATATTGTACAAACGATTTAAATTGCTATATTGTACAAACGATATACTACATTGTACAAACGATTTACTACATTGTACAAACGATTTACTACATTGTACAAACGATTTACTACATTGTACAAACGATTTACTACATTGTACAAACAATATAGTATATTGTACAAACAATATAGCAAATTGTTCAAACGGTTTACTACATTGTACAAACAATTTACTACATTGTACAAACAATGTACTACATTGTACAAACGATTTACTACATTGTACAAACAATATAGTATATTGTACAAACAATATACTACATTGTACAAACAATGTACTATATTGTACAAACGATTTAAATTGCTATATTGTACAAACGATATACTACATTGTACAAACGATATACTACATTGTACAAACGATTTACTACATTGTACAAACGATTTACTACATTGTACAAACGATTTACTACATTGTACAAACAATATAGTATATTGTACAAACAATATAGCAAATTGTACAAACGGTTTACTACATTGTACAAACGATATACTACATTGTACAAACGATTTACTACATTGTACAAACGATTTACTACATTGTACAAACAATTTACTATATTGTACAAACGATTGACTACATTGTACAAACAATATAGTAAATTGTACAAACAAAATAGTAAATTGTACAAACGATTTACTATATTGTACAAACAATCTAGTAAATTGTACAAACAGTTTACTAAACTGTACAAACAGTTTACTACATTGTACAAACAATGTACTATATTGTACAAACAATATACTATATTGTACAAACGATCTAGTACATTGTACAAACAATGTACTATATTGTACAAACAATTTAAATTGCTATATTGTACAAACGATTTACTACATTGTACAAACGATTTACTACATTGTACAAACGATTTACTACATTGTACAAACGATTTACTACATTGTACAAACGATTTACTACATTGTACAAACAATTTACTACATTGTACAAACGATTTACTACATTGTACAAACAATCTAGTAAATTGTACAAACAATATAGTAAATTGTACAAACGGTTTACTACATTGTACAAACGATGTACTACATTGTACAAACAATGTAGTATATTGTACAAACAATGTACTACATTGTACAAACAATGTACTATATTGTACAAACGATTTAAACTGCTATATTGTACAAACGATATACAACATTGTACAAACGATTTACTACATTGTACAAACGATTTACTACATTGTACAAACGGTTTACTACATTGTACAAACAATTTACTACATTGTACAAACGATTTACTACATTGTACAAACAATTTACTACATTGTACAAACAATCTAGTAAATTGTACAAACAATATAATAAATTGTACAAACAGTTTACTACATTGTACAAACGATGTACTACATTGTACAAACAATGTAGTATATTGTACAAACAATGTACTACATTGTACAAACAATGTACTATATTGTACAAACGATTTAAACTGCTATATTGTACAAACGATATACTACATTGTACAAACGATTTACTACATTGTACAAACGATTTACTACATTGTACAAACGGTTTACTACATTGTACAAACAGTTTACTACATTGTACAAACGGTTTACTGTACATTGTACAAACGGTTTACTACATTGTACAAACGGTTTACTAGATTGTACAAACGGTTTACTACATTGTACAAACGGTTTACTACATTGTACAAACGGTTTACTACATTGTACAAACGGATTATTACATTGTACAAACGGTTTACTACATTGTACAAACGGATTATTACATTGTTCAAACGATATAACAAATGTAGATGAAGCAGAGCATTTTTAAAGGATTTTTGTCTGGGAGACTGATGAAATAACCTTAAACCCTGACTGAGCACAGTCTGCCATTCAAGCAGGCGAAATTCAAGGCCTAATGGGTATCGAATTGGCTTCTAGGTCACTGGGATTGTTGCCTTTCAGGTCCGTGCTGCTGGCTGTAAGGTCCATGCTCAGGAGCACACAGCCGAACAGTGGCGTATTTAGGGGGCCATACCCCCCCCTCAGGCCCAAAATTAACATGGGAAAGATAGGAAAAGCCGCTAAACTTCCCGTATTGACCCAATGTCATGCCCCCCCCTTAGGCCATTTCTAGATACGCCCCTGCAGCCGAACTTCACTGGGTATCTTCAAAAATGCATGTGTGGGCGGACCTGACAGGCAGCACAATCAGTGAAATGTGGGTTTGAACTTCTGATCTGATTTAGAAATCTAACTGCACTCTAAAAAAATTCAGACAGAATCGGTTTTTTAGATTCAAAATGGTGTTTTGAAAAACCAAATTTCAATGCAAAAAACCAACATGGACTTTTAAAAAAATCTATCTATCCATCTGTTTATCTATCTATCTATCTATCTATATCTATCTATCTATCTGTCTATCTATCTATCTATCTATCTATCTATCTATATCTATCTATCTATCTATCTATCTATCTATCTATCTATCTATCTATCTATCTATCTATCTATCTATCTATCTATCTATCTATCTATCTATCTATCTATCATCTGTGGAGTTTTATATATGTATATAGAATAGATAATGAAACAAGACATTGATAAATACCCATCAAATTGAACCAGACTGAACACTGCTGAATTAGGAGACAAGTGCAGAAAAAAAACAACATTTTCCGTACCTCATCTTCGCGCTTTATTTTGACCAACTCATTTTTAATTCTTAACAAAACAACACATATGCCCATATAGCTGAACTCAATATCTTTAAAATGAACCGACCATTGGTTGACTCACAATCTTCAATCTTGCAAATGACAATCTAGTGATGGTGCCAGCGACAGCTATATTGTACAAACGATTTACTACATCGTATAAACGATTTACTAAATCGTACAAACGATTTACTACATCGTACAAACGGTTTACTACATTGTGCAAACGGTTTACTATACTTTGTTTAAAAAGGCTTGAATTAACCAATTGAGTGCCCTTCTAGCCAAGTATTTGGTACTAATCTTCAGCTTAAGACTTCTTCGACCTATCAGTCTATCTATCAGTCTATCTATCAGTCTATCTATCAGTCTATCTATAAGTCTATCTATCAGTCTATCTATCTATCTATCTATCTATCTATCTATCTATCTATCTATCTATCTATCTATCTATCTATCTATCTGAGGAGGGAGGGGGAGGGCCACCCAGCCCTGCGTCACTGCACAGCTGACTGAACGTTACGGAAGACCACAAAATTTGGCTGAAATGGCAATTTAATAAATTTTTCCTCATCTATGGCGAAAAACGATTTTGCGAAATGTTAGCTGAATGCATTCGCAACATCTGATTCTTTCATGGGAAGATATAATTATGCTTATACTAAAAGTAGGATTTTGAAAAACTCAGCCAGATTGAACAAGGTTGAACAAGGTTAAAAAACACATTTTCCGTACCTCGACTTCGCGTTTAATTTTGACCACGTTATATTTAATTCATGGCAAAACAACACATATGTACTTGTAGCTGAACTCAATATCTTCAAAATGCAATTTATTTGAAGTCAATCGGACCAGTGGTTGGCTCACAATCTTCAATCTTGCAAATGACAATTCAGTGATTTTGCCAGCGTCAGCTATATCGTTTGTACGATTTACTAAATCGTACAAACGATTTACTAAATCGTACAAACGATTTAATAAATCGTACAAACGATTTACTAAATCGTACAAACGATTTACTACATTGTACAAACGGTTTACTACATTGTACAAACAGTTTACTACATTGTACAAACAGTTTACCACTTTGTACAAACGGTTTACTATACATTGTACAAACGGTTTACTACATTGTACAAACGGTTTACTACATTGTACAAACGGTTTACTACATTGTACAAACGGTTTACTACATTGTACAAACGGTTTACTACATTGTACAAACGGTTTACTACATTGTACAAACGATATAACAAATTTTGATGAATTCTCCCCCTGTTATCCCATTGCAATCATCCAGTGTCACATGCAGTTTAATGGCCACGAATACCTTCAATGACCAGTGTCTAATAATTTTTATTTTGTCACTGTCTATGTATCTTCCTATGTATCTTTCTATCATGCAGTAGCGTAGCTATTGGGGGGGGGCCCAATGGATAAGTGCCCCCCCCCATTTCAGATTTGAAAAATTTGAAAAAATTTTTGGAGCAGCCACATGTCGCTGGAATATGTCTGCCTAAAGTTGTGGCCTTCACCGGCGCACACTTATACCTGATTTTCTCTAGAATGAGTGGTTTTTACAAACTGCTCAATATTTCATGTGTCCACTGAATTTCCCTACATTTTTGGTATCTATGTCATTTGCACAAATTACTACCTTTTAGGACTGTTTGAGGAGTTGGGCAGATTTCTGTCAAAAGGACTTTCATAAATTTTCAATTTAGACTTATGAAATCAGACAGGTGCTATATTGAAAACTTGTGAAGAAAGTTATGAAAAAAAACAAAAAAAAACAATAGGACCATTTCACTGCAAAAGATACTCTTTGTGACTCATAGTAATTGATGAGGTGTCAAAAAATCGTTTTTAAGTGTGAGCAGTTTAGATGTGCGACATTTAAAGATCAACTGAATATCACTTAGATTTATAATTGTGGCTCCTGATATGCATGCAAATGTGAGTTTGAACTTTGGATCTGATTTAGAAATTGAACTTATCAGATTTAGAAATTGAACTGATCTGATTTAGAAATTGAACTGATTTAGAAATTTAAACTGGTGTTCAACAAAGGAATTTAACAAATTTTAATTAATGAAAATGAAAAATCAGAAATGGACACTCAAGAATTTTTTTGATACAGAAAGGGTGCCAAGAACATAAAATTAAGACAACCAAATGCGCAATAATGAGAGTTTCTGGAAAAAGTTGGTCTCCCAGTGACATTAATTTAGCAATCGCTGGCCACTCACATACTTTCATTGGAGTTGATGTCAATTCACATAAATCGATAGATGGATAGATTCAATGGATGGATAGACATCTAGGCCTATAAATAGATTCTTTTAGATGGATGGCTGGATAAATAGAATGATTGATGAATTGGTAATATGTGTTCAAAGCTCATCTTGTCAACAGTTGATCTATCTATCTATCTGTCTATCTGTCTATCTGTCTATCTATCTATCTATCTATCTATCTATCTATCTATCTATATAGCTATATAGCTATCTATCTATCTGTCTTTTATCTGTGGGATTTTATATATGTATTTGGAACAGATAATGAAATAAGACATTGATAAATACCCATCAGATTGAACAAGGCTGAACACTACTGAACTAGGAGACAACTGCAAAAAAAAACCCAGAATTTTCCGTACCTCATCTTCGCGTTTTATTTTGACCAGCTTCTTGTTAATTTCTGGCAAAACAAAACATATCAGCATATAGCTGTAGTCAATAGCTTCAAAATGCAATTTATTTGAAGTCAATCGGACCAGTGGTTGGCTCACAATCTTCAATCTTGCAAATGACAATTCAGTGATAGAGCCAGTGTCAGCTATATCGTTTAAACGATTTACTACATCGTTTAAACGATTTACTACATCGTTTAAACGATTTACTACATCGTTTAAACGATTTACTACATCGTTTAAACGATTTACTACATCGTTTAAACGATTTACCACATCGTTTAAACGATTTACTACATCGTTTAAACGATTTATTGAACCAGACTGAACACTGATGAACTAGGAGACAAGTGCGAAAAAAAACAACATTTTTCGTACCTCATCTTCGCGTTTTATTTTGACCACTTTTCTTTTAATTCTTAACAAAACAACACATATGCCTATATAGCTGAACTCAATATCTTCAAAATGAAATTTATTTGAAGTAAATCCGACCATTGGTTGACTCACAATCTTCAATCTTGCAAATGACAATCTAGTGGTGAAGCCAGAGTCAGCTATATTGTACAAACGATTTACTAAATCGTACAAACGATTTACTAAATCGTACAAACGATTTACTAAATCGTACAAACGATTTACTAAATCGTGCTAACGATTTACTAGATCGTACAAACGATTTAGCAGGTATACATCCCAAAGTTTGATCAAGTCTCTCCCTCAAATGATGGAATAAACAGAAAGAAATAACTGACGTCAGAAATTCTGTAAACTACCTATCTGTCTATCTATCTATCTATCTATCTATCTATCTATCTATCCATCTATCTATCTATCTATCTATCTAACTATCTATCTATCTATCTATCTATCTATCTATCTATCTATCTATCTATCTATCTATCTATCTATCTACCTGTCAGGGGGAGGGTTGGTCAGGTGGTAGCATGCTAGACCTTGGTCTGTCACCAGGGCCTATATATGTCTGACAGCTGCTTCAATCATCCTTCAAATCATTGCCATGTCCTGCCTAGCCTATCAAGTGCATAAATGCAGGACATAAAGCTCCAATCATCCATCTATCTATCCCCTATCTCTCTATCTATCTTTGGGTGAGAAAATGCTGAAAAACTGATGGAGACAGATAGATAGATAGATAGATATATAGTATATAGATAGATAGATAGATAGATAGATAGATAGATAGATAGATAGATAGGTAGATGGATAGGTTGATAGATAGGTAGACAGATAGGTTGATAGAGAGGTAGATAGATAGATAGATAGATAGATTGTTTGTACAAGGTAATAAATCCTTTGTACAATGTAGTAAACTGTTTGTACAATTTACTATATTGTTTGTACAATATACTATATTGTTTGTACAATGTAGTAAATCGTTTGTACAATGTAGTAAATCGTTTGTACAATGTAGTAAACCGTTTGTACAATGTAGTAAACTGTTTGTACAATTTGCTATATTGTTTGTACAATGTAGTAAATCGTTTGTACAATGTAGTAAATCGTTTGTACAATGTAGTAAATTGTTTGTACAATGTAGTATATTGTTTGTACAATGTAGTAAACCGTTTGTACAATTTGCTATCTTGTTTGTACAATATACTATATTGTTTGTACAATGTAGTAAATCGTTTGTACAATGTAGTAAACCGTTTGTACAATGTAGTAAACTGTTTGTACAATATACTATATTGTTTGTACAATGTAGTAAATCGTTTGTACAATGTAGTAAATCGTTTGTACAATGTAGTAAACCGTTTGTACAATGTAGTAAACTGTTTGTACAATTTGCTATATTGTTTGTACAATGTAGTAAATCGTTTGTACAATGTAGTAAATCGTTTGTACAATGTAGTAAATTGTTTGTACAATGTAGTATATTGTTTGTACAATGTAGTAAACCGTTTGTACAATTTGCTATCTTGTTTGTACAATATACTATATTGTTTGTACAATGTAGTAAATCGTTTGTACAATGTAGTAAATCGTTTGTACAATGTAGTAAATCGTTTGTACAATGTAGTAAATCGTTTGTACAATGTAGTAAACTGTTTGTACAATTTATTATATTGTTTGTACAATTTACTAGATTGTTTGTACAATGTAGTAAATTGTTTGTACAATGTAGTAAATCGTTTGTACAATGTAGTAAATTGTTTGTACAATGTAGTAAACCGTTTGTACAATGTAGCAAATCGTTTGTACAATGTAGTAAATCGTTTGTACAATGTAGTATATCGTTTGTACAATATAGCAGTTTAAATCGTTTGTACAATATAGTACATTGTTTGTACAATGTAGTACATTGTTTGTACAATATACTACATTGTTTGTACAATGTAGTACATCGTTTGTACAATGTAGTAAACCGTTTGTACAATTTACTATATTGTTTGTACAATTTACTAGATTGTTTGTACAATGTAGTAAATCGTTTGTACAATGTAGTAAATTGTTTGTACAATGTAGTAAATCGTTTGTACAATGTAGTAAATCGTTTGTACAATGTAGTAAATCGTTTGTACAATGTAGTAAATCGTTTGTACAATGTAGTATATCGTTTGTACAATATAGCAGTTTAAATCGTTTGTACAATATAGTACATTGTTTGTACAATGTAGTACATTGTTTGTACAATATACTACATTGTTTGTACAATGTAGTACATCGTTTGTACAATGTAGTAAACCGTTTGTACAATTTACTATATTGTTTGTACAATTTACTCGATTGTTTGTACAATGTAGTAAATCGTTTGTACAATGTAGTAAATTGTTTGTACAATGTAGTAAATCGTTTGAACAATGTAGTAAATCGTTTGTACAATGTAGTAAATCGTTTGTACAATGTAGTAAATCGTTTGTACAATATAGCAATTTAAATTGTTTGTACAATATAGTACATTGTTTGTACAATGTACTAGATCGTTTGTACAATATAGTATATTGTTTGTACAATATAGTACATTGTTTGTACAATGTAGTAAACTGTTTGTACAGTTTAGTAAACTGTTTGTACAATTTACTAGATTGTTTGTACAATATAGTAAATCGTTTGTACAATTTAACTTTTTTTTTTTTTTTCATGTCCTAAAATGGCTTCCGTAGAAAAAAAAAAAATTACCAAAAAAAAAAAAATTATAAAAAAATATTTAAAAAAAAAAATGTTTTTGAAAAAAAAAAAAATTATCAAAAACGCTCGAAAAAAATTTCCAAAACAAAAAAAAAGCTGCATCATGACAAAAGGCCTGAGGCGACCTCGGACACAAAAATGAACAGTTTGATTATGCATGCCACATAAGCAATTAATAAAAGTAAACTGATTGATGTAAGTATTACATATTTTATTAACAAAAATACATCATCAATACATCATTGACTACCGTAAATGTTCGAAAAAAAAAAATTACCAAAAATGTTCGAAAAAAAAAATAAAAATTTTTTTTGTTAAATTTTCGATAAAAAAAAAAAATTACCAAAAATGTTCAAAAAAAAATTACCAAATATGCTTGAAAAAAAAAAGGTTTTCCAAAAAGTTCGAAAAAAAAAAAAATTACCGAATATGCTTGAAAAAAAAAAGGTTTTTAAAAAAGTTCGAAAAAAAAAAAAATTGACTAAAACGTTCGAAAAATAAAAAATTACCAAAAATGTTCTAAATGAGGGTTATTATAATGGAGGTCAGCTCCAATTCTTTGGACAATGCTCTGATATAATTACATGAATTTGGCGTGATAGGCTGAGTAATTATATAGCAGTTGTTGTTTTGAAGTTTCATGTATTACAGTGGTTTTCATAATTGTAAACTTCTAGCCTTCAGCTCCTGTAGCTCATGTCAGTCCTATATGAATGAGTGATGTTAAAGAGTTTCATCATCCAACCCTATAGATTAACATGTGTCCTACAAAAATTCACACAAATTATGCAAAGAGCAGTAAAAAATTGTTCAATGTGAATAGTGATGCGGACTGGACCACTTTGTAAGGGTACCACCACCTCTTTAGTACCGGACCGCCCCCGGTTCCAAAAAACCAGTTCAGAGGTTATCTGTACCGGTACGGATATGTAGATGGAAAATTGGTAAAAACTTGGAAAATGAATTTTTCAAACCTCTATTCTTGAACTGTTCTGTGGTTTTTTGGCAAAAATTGCACATAAATCAAAAAACCGGTATGTACCGTTATACCGCACCACCGCCACCCTGGGCCAGACTACCTCACCTCTGGACCGGGTGGTTTTGGACCGGTGGGGGATGGTCCGGTCCAGTCCGCATCACTAAATGTGAACTTCGCAGTTTGCAGATACATCTGTAAAAATGGTATAAATTCAAACCTACCGATATTCATTCATCTCCTCTTCTGTTAATTTCCTTTTCATAAATTCTGGCAAAAATTTCTCAACAAAAATGTTGTTTTGTAATAGCATTTCCTCGCCAGCAGGAGTACGCACATCCTAATTGAGACAAAAAGATGAAAAATTACAAGATGGAGAAACCTGGAAAAGGATGTGAGTGAATAATAGTTGCTGGGTCTGGGTTGCCTTGCAACAATTGAAAATTATGGTTAAAGTTGATCTGTATGATAAATTCCTTTGCCAAATACAGGCAGCATTGCGTACACTATGATATAAACTTGTGATCATTGAAGTTTCTGGCAAGTTTCTTGAAGTATTTCGTTGATTATATAAGTTTTCTAGGTATTTGTTTTATTTTTCCTGATAGTTTCTCCCTCCTCCAGCACATGCATTAGCGATGACATCACAATGACCATTGTTAAAAAAACATATTTCTACAAGTTAAATAATTCTGACGATGGTGATGATGTCACCAAGTTGACATGACTCGAGACAGTTTTTTTCTTATGTGCATACCCGAAATAAATCTAGGGGTCTTTTAGCGCATTTGGGGAGTCAACAGAGGAGGATAGAATAATCCTACACAAAAGAAACATGACATGCTAAGTGATATCACCAAGACGCATCAGTGGAATGTGAAAATTAGACAGACTTTTGGTTGAAGCCTGACCGGTCATGCAGGGTAACTTTAAGGTCATATGAGTGATTCCTTCTGGTTGTTTGTGCAGGGATAATGAGAGTTCTAAACAATACTTTATTTCATTTTCACTAAATGGATGTTTGCAATACGTCACATAAGCATGTCATGTGTTGGATCCTTAATAGCACAGAATTAACACTGCTACAAGCCTTAAGCTATAATATTATAGTCTCCCAATTCAAAAGTTGCTTAACAAATTATTAGAGTCACATCTAAATTTTTCTGCTTGCTTAACACTACAACAGTTTCATTATTAGACTGTCAGCCTGCAATGTTTCTCTTTCCTAGGAGTTGTTATGATAAAGGGTAGAGTAGTGTCATAGTTTTTAGATGTCACTCTTCCATGGAGATTAACAAATCCTGGAAATAAGTTTTGCTGGCTTTTTGAAGGTCTAGAAATGCGAAATCTGCTGTACAAAAACAATGTTTCACAAGCATGCGAAATATTATTCGCCACACCTAAATGAAACTTTAAGCAATTTGCATATATATAATAGGATGAACTGTAAGAGGAAACATTTCAACATACCCTGAAAACCTGTTCAATGCCATCTGGAAAATCTTTAAAGTCTGGAATGGGTGCTATAGCGGACTCCATAAATGCAATTCCTGCGACTCTGTCTCTGTGTTGGTTTGCCCAATGGAATCCTAGAGCAGAGCCCCAATCGTGAATCACCAGGAAAAACTTCCGGGGCAGGTTCATCTTCTCAATCCAGGCACTCAGGTAGGTGTAGTGGTTGACGAATTGGTATCTAAAAAAATAAGGAATGAGAAAACTCAAAGATTCCATTTCAGCTGCTTCTAAACAGTTAAACAAAAGTAAGTCCCCCCGTTACATACTCATATATATGTAAATTTAAATATCCCAAAGATTCCTTATTGATTTTTGTTGTGGTTGGCTGAATTAAAGGCCTGTATTTATAGTAGGTACCCTAAATGTGTGCATTTGTAGCTCAGTGGTTTTTTCCTGGCTGAGCCAGCAGCCTACCCCTATTTTCAAAATTTTCGGTGGTTTATCAATAGATATGTAAAATTTAACCATGTAAGGGAGCCACCGTCTGGACAAACTTCATCAAGTGACTTGAGAAATTGTAATTCTCAATCATATCAAGTGAATTTAAAATTTACTAATCTTTGATTTAATTTATGCTGACAAACACAGCTTATTGATACAGCTTGATGTTTGCTTAGTAAAATATTAGACCAGACTCTATACAAACTGAACAAAACAAAACAATATCAAATCCTTCTCAGACAATTTTGAAGGAAAATAGGTCCATAATTTGGTATAGTAACTGCTGCTTAACACAAAATGATGTTGAAAACAATTTAAACTTACTTTGTTGGGTCTTTGAGCTTTTCCGAATGACCCATTCCGACAAGATCAAGAGCGAGACATCTTGCCTGGCCTTGTACATGAGGAATCACTGCTCTCCACAAATAAGCTGCAGTCGGATTGCCATGAAGAAATACAACTGCTGTTTCGGCATTTTCTTTAGTGTCCAGATAACTCATTCGAGTTCCCAAAACATCGACAAACTTGCGGGTAGCAAGGACCTTCTTGACAGCTTCTGGATTCACCATTTCCAGCTCTTGTTTGGCAAGATTATTATGCCAATTATGCCAATAAAATTCCCTGCAGATGTATTCCAAGTGCTTGTCTTATACTGATAGAGGACGGTCTGTGATTCTCTTTTATAAGCCTACATTTAGGACATATTGAGTGAGTTGTACACATTAACTTTAACCTGTTAGTAATTTCCACTGCAGAATGTCTTATATTTGCACTGCAACGAAAACAACACTCTGTGCTTCGTGCATTGTACTAGTTTATGAACTGCTTTAATTTCTGCTATGTACCAGTTCATGAACTATCTTAGTTTTTGGCTCTGTCGTCCTATTTTGTATATGAGCTATGTAAAACTAAAACTGTACTATGCCTATTTCCACTCTAAAGTAAAATATAGGATACATTTATATGGAACTGCCAACTAGGCTTCATTGAATAAAATCCAGGTACTTCAGAACAGAATAACAAAAATCTTATTCAGGCTTGACTTTTACACTCCCATTAATTTTCTATTGAAAAAGTATCATTTAACCACAATAAAGGACTTCAAGTTCTCAATTTATCCATAAACATCAATCAAAGTTACTCCCTAAAGTGTTTACAAATTATTTCCATCCAGTATCTCAAACAGTTGAAAGAATGACAAGACAATCTAACACACTAAGTATAATAAAGTAAATACAGAGCAAGCCAAGAAAATGCCCCAGTATGCAGGTGCAACATTATGGAATGAAATTAATAAAAACTTAAGTCAAGATCTTTCAAAACTTTCTGAGCAATTTAAAAGAACAATAAAAGCTTACTACATCTGCAAATATCATATGGCTACCGGAAATACTCGCTTCTCATTGGCTGACAGCCGTGCCACATTATACAAATACGGCATGAGGAAAATCATATTGAACGAGGGCTAGCCCCTACTTGCCCCAACTTACCCCCTCTTGCCCGTCAACTGCCACTACTTACCCCTTCTTGCCCCCCGCTTCCCCCCACTTTCCCCGCATAACCTCCTCCTATCCCCCAATTCCCCCACCTTCACCCAAATTACCCTGAATAACATTTTCTTATGTCTGTGTTACGCCGTAGGGTGGGGGTGTATCCTGTCATGAGGCCTTTTGTATGTCCATGCAAGCGACCAAGACACATTTTCCTTCAAAGTCTGGCTTGAGGCATTCTAATGGCATATATTTTCATTTATTTACAAAGAGCTAAACTCCCGAAAAAACGCAAAGAACAATTATTCACCTGACACCAGCACTATTATTGTTTTACACAAAACATTTACTCTCATCTCAATATTTTGATATTCTCTGGACAATATAACTGTTAATGTTGGTACAATTTGTATTTAAAGCTTTACCTATTTCTGCAGTTCACATCAAATCCAGAAAAAAGCTTCAAAATCTGTTTCTTGTTTTTAAAATTTATACAAAATTTTTGGAAAAAATCTCATATTGCACTCGAACCATGCAATATGAGTTTTTATGATGTTGTTATGTGACTGGTTTTGGCCAATTAGCATAGCTCTAGCATAGTGGTCATGTAATAATCTATGATATTGCACACATTATTTTGCACGGTCATTTTAACATGTGAGAGATTGGACGAACCTGAGAGGAAGCACTACGTGTCAGTGCTGCTACAGTAACGGAGGCAGTTATAGAAAGCTCGTTTTTCCGGCAAAAGATGCGTCTATTTAAGGGCTATTAGGATAATTTATTTTCAGAATAAAGCAATAAGTGACCGAAAAACAGCATTTTTGCTGATTTTTCAGTGATTTTGTTGTGTTTAGAGGTCTAAAGTCTGCTATAAAGTTTGGAAAAAAAATCGAAAATAAAATTTTTCATCAAGTATATCATTTTTTCATTCCAAAAGTGTGAAAAAAATTGTGAGTGAAATAGTTATATATTTCTGATGAGATTCATTTTAAATATGTGGTTCAAAGAAACACAGGCTTGCACAGCACAAGATCGTTTCTTGGTTTTAGTAAAAAAACAAAACTGCATAGCAATGGAAATAGACAGGAAAATGATTGGTGTGGCAAAAGATTCGTATATTAAAGGGCTATAAGTGGATATCAACTTTTTGTATTGCTTATGTTATTTGTTTAATAAGTATTTAAAGCATTAGATAAGAGGCCCAAAAACAGCATTTTTCCAAATTTTCAGTGACTTTCTTGTGTTAAGAGATCTTAAGTCTGCTACAAAATTTTAGAAAATAAATTAAAGAAGACCCATCATCAAGCACAGGCAGTCACCAGAACTGACAGCTTGTACTGTCTGTATTAAGATATTTTTCTAACTGAACATCACCTAATACTGGAGAGTGCCTGTGCATCAAGCATATCATCTATGTCCAAAAGAGTGAAGCTTTTTTTTTTGGGGCGAAATATTTATTGAATTTTGATGAGATACATTTCGAATATGTGGGTCAAAAGAAAAAAAACTGTGTTCAGACATCAGAATTTCAGCCCTTTTCTTTGCATTTGTCACAATAAACCATATGATAACACAGTTATTGCACATCACCACGTGCAATATCAGTTTTTATGGCAGCTCGGTGACTAATATTGCACAAGTAATACTATTAATATTTCTACATACCTTTGTACAGGGCTCCAGCCGGATAAGCAAAATGCTTCTCTGGAGCCCATAAGCATTATGCTTAAATAAACATACATAACATGACATAAATGCATGTCATATTGCACTCATATCAGTGTGCCATGATCTTTTCAATTGCCACAGAGGGGTTTATTCATGTTTGTCTAACTTGTCATAACATCGACAACTTTGGCAAAGTTGTAAAAAGTACCTGACAACCGTGTGAAAATTGATGCTTTCTGTTGCTTTGGACACCCTCTGCCTCACTCCCTCAGAAGTTTCAAATGCAATAATCCTCCAACTAAAATAGTTCAGTTATTCCTTGAATTTTGAGCTTAGCCATGGAAAAACAAAAAACACCCCCCAAAACTATACTATTAATTGAAGTGAACTGGCTTTGAGAAAATTGATGTGTATTTGTTGAGTGAAAAATAAAGAATATCAGAATATTATTCAGGCAGGAGAATTGTCTGAGTTGCCAGGGCAATGGAGCATTACACATGAGTGTAGTAGATTAACCAACAATGCTAAATGAATCAACAAACTGAAGTGCCAGAAGTTATGAAATAAATCAGTTTTTATGGCGGCTCAGTTTTTTTTAAATGATCAAAGGGTTGTTGCGTGCAGACCATTTTTTAATGATTTTCAACTGGGAGAAGAAACTTTGTAGTGCCATAACGCATGTACCTTCATCAATTGGCTGAAGATCCATAAGATATATAAATTTGTGTAATGATATGCTGCCAAAAGGGACTTGGAACTATTTAGTTCACTGCTAAGTAAGGATTTTGGCTGATTTCCGGCAAGTCAGATTAGACAAATTTTTGATTTATGAAAATTGGAATGCAGAAAGTAAAAAGAGTATTTTTGACATGAAAAGAAGAAGCCTCATTTTCAAATGCAACAAAGAATTACAAATCATGACAAACTAAATGTGAAATTAATGAGATTTTCTGTGAAAATTGGTCTCCCATTGATACCAATTTGGCAATGACTAGGAGACCAAATCTGTCGACTGGGAGACCGTTTGGTCTCCCAGTTACTATGTTTAAAAAATGCACTGGTTGCTTGTGAGCTATAACATAGTTAGCTTTACCTGCAAACAACTATTTACACTATACTTTAGTATGTGGAAATAAGTAATGAAAAAAAGTATCTTTCGTACTTCGGCTGACCCAATAAACAGGCACAAATATGTCTCTTGGAGAGGCGCAACTATCAAAGCAAATAAACACAGCTCTTGGGAATGCAGCTGAGAAGTTTGACATTGTTTGGCAACTCTTAATCGATTGCTGGTTTCTGGAGCAAGGAGTTGGATGTGTGAGTTACTGTTGTCTGGGGACTAGTTTGCGAATAGTGAGAAGCGATACATAGTGTCATACTTGCAGTAGTTTGCCTCAGTCTGGAGCTTAGCATTGACCAGAAAAGGATTTCCACAGTATCGCCACATACAGTACTGATGACACCATGTATTTCGATATCTCTTGCCAAGAAAATATTTTGTGTAGGACTTTTTGTTTGCCTAAAGTTTGTTAAACTCACAGATAAATCTGCGAGTCACACAGGTAAAACTTAAAGTCTTGCAAGAGTTGGAAAAGAAGAAGAAACCCTCACAAGCTCTTGAAATAGGCTTGTCAAGGACAGAACCTTGTTATTATTTAGAAGCACTACAGGAGGAGCAAAGGGGAGTGGTAAGGTGACCGATAGTCCGCTAGGGATCTAGTAGCCCCTGGAGTAAAGTGATTCATAACATCTTTCGCATTTCAGACCAGCTTTCTGTCACCACAGATCAATATTGATATGTTTTCGACTTAGCTGAAAATGGAGTAAGGAATAAGGCATAACATTGGATAATGATGCCTTTTACAGTTTTGACCTGAAAAATTATTTTTAGTGACATACACTACCAGCGAATGGTGGACACGAAGGTCGTGGACCATTCCCAATCAACATGATTGATAGGTACCAAAACCACATAATATTTACCCCGATGTCAAATTTCTTCCTGATTGAGTAATGAATAACTAATGTGAAATAGAAACAATTAAACACAATCTACAGTGCCATCTGTAAGTAAGTGAAACGCATGATATTGTTCCATTGCATGCATCAATGTTAAACATCTTTAACCAAAATGCTTCTAGAAGGACGAATTCTCATCCGATGAGAGGAAAACATTTTGGGTCATAAAGGCTGATATGTGAGGCATGTGGGATAAAAATAGCAGCCAATTTTCTTTGCTGTAGTTGGAGTTAGGTATGGGTCAAAGTCTTTGATAAGTAAGTGAAACGCAGGCCCAATGTTAAAACATAGGGAAGGGTGGTTCACTTACTTATCAAAGACTTTGACCCATACCTAACTCCGACTACAGCGAAGAAAATGGGCTGCTATTTTTATCCCACTTGCCTCACACATCAGCCTTTATGACCCACTTTGTTTCCCTTTCATCCGATGAGAATTCATGCCTCCACAAGCAGTTTGGCTGAGGATGTTTAGCATTGATGCAATGGTACAATGTCATGCGTTTCACTTACTTACAGGCAGCACTATATCATAATCCTTTCTCTTTCAGGAGATACAGTAATTCAACAGGGGATATGAAAGTACCAAAATTACAGGCTACAGTAGCCTGCTGTAGTTGCGAGCGTCAGCAAGCAGGCTACAACATTTCATAATTGGTGCTGCCTTTCTGGTCCTCGCTCACATGCATTTTTGAAGCAGCAAAGCACAGTTATGCTGTGTTCTGCTGGGCGCGGACCTGACAGGCAGCAGTTCGGACTTTAGGGGCAGCTCTTCCAGTGACCTAGAAGCCAATTCGATACCCAATTCGACTTGAATTTCATCTGTCTTCAGCCTCTCTCGCTCGCCTGCTTGAATGGCACACTGTGCTCAGTCAGCCGAAATTAGAGAAACTGATTGAGCTGTTTTGACATTTTAAGGAGACATAAAAAAGAAATGCTTGGAACAAATAAACTTTTCGATGTATGCTTCCAATATTTGCAGTTATACCAGACAAAGCCCCTTTTCTCGAGGCAACATATAATTTTTTTTGCACATTTTGCAGTATGTCTATTCTTGACCATCTTTGTCCAAATATGTCTAACTACGCTTCTGTGCGTACAGGTATGATAGCAATAAAAATAGGCCATTATACTTTTGAATAAGCTATACAATGGGATGTGAATTATTTTCATGTGTAATGCTAAATGCAATGATGTTGTTCTTTTCAGCCTATTTCCAAAAATATATTTTTTATCTCACCATTCTAATTCTATTTTTCTTTCTTTTTCACAGGTCTGTCATCAGGTATGCGGAAGTTGTCAACCAGTAGTATTAAGCATCATGGTATGATTATATTTTTTGTATTTGTGCAATTTTGTGGTGGTTTATGACAGGCCTGTTTGCTTCCATTTTTAAAGTATTTTGCTGCCGAGATGAAATACGTATGAATTATAAGGTAATGTGTAACACATAATTAATATCCATTGTCCTAACGATCCTGGTATTAATGCCTGTCAGTTTTGAAACTCCAGATTCTTAACAGAAACTTTTCCCACTCTAAACTTAGAGCTCAACAGGTTCACAAAATTGTGTATGTGCTGCTCTCTTGAATCCATAACAGAAACTACAATCTATCTGACTCTTGTCAGTGAGCTCTAAGAGATTTCAGATTCAGCAACTATCAATTCTTTTTTATTGAAGTGGAGTAACAATTTGGTCTGTTGAATTAGGTCTGGAATTGAACATTCAATAACTTTTACTCGGCCAGTTTATTGTTAGAATGCTGCTATTGCTGCAAAGTGGTACTTGTTGTGGAACTTTTTTTTGGGCGGAATCATCATTTTCCTACCCAGGGAATTGTGAGTCGTCCCAGCCAGACAGCCAAGCATGAAGATCCTCACTTCTCAGTATAAGCTTATGAAGCTGGCCCTGACCATGATATACATTATTTGAGAAGATGTAACAAAAGGTTAACTCTCCTCCGGTAGAATGTCGACATTGTCATTATGACAAGGTGTTTTTTTTGCCATTTAAATGACATTATCACCCGTCGCCACTATTAAATATTATTTATTACTGAAAAGATATAGTTCCTGCTTTCACACACAGATGGATTTCATATCATTAAATCAATGTGCCATTTGTACATTTTCCATGCTACTCACTCCCTGACAATTGTTCAAGGTTCTGCTAGAAGAAAGGAAAACCTTGACCTTGATGCCCTTAATGTATCTCATGCCAAATAAAGCCTGTTGTTAAACCAACAATGGGAATGGATTGTAAAACAATGGTACATTTAGGATGACCCCAGAATATCATCACGATAGGAGAAAAATAACCTGGGAGTTTCATTGTTCCTCTGAATCGCAGGAAACGGCTTAACATAAGACAAACATCTTTGCACTGATAGCGGGGCAGATTTGTCATGAATAGGGTAATAATAGTGCATTATATATATCAAATATTTTAAGATATTTTTCAAGTCAGTTACTATGGGCAGAGTAAAAATTGTGCTATGGGCAGAGTAAAAATTGTGCTATGGGCAGAGTAAAAATTGTGCTATCTCTTTTTACAAATCACGTAAAATAATTAATATTCTGTATATCTTATATGTTGCCATAGGATAACAACAAATGTAATTGTTGCCTATCTATTTTATTATATATTATATTCTTTATATTTGAATATGCCAACTATTGATTGTTTTGAGGATCATAACATTCATTTGAATTATACCATTACTTAATTGTCTTCTTCTTTTTTTTTTTTTTTGTATTTTTTCTTAAGCTATTGCATAATTTCTGAATATTTTATTCTCACCCAGAATAACAGATGCCATTAATCATCCATCTCATCTCATCTCATCTCATTTCATTTCACTAAGGGGTATCCAACCCACAAACTGCAGAGTTTCTATGGGCACCCCTCAATATCAGATTGTATAACATTTCACTATATGTTGTCCTGCTATTGATTTATGTGGATGTTGAAAATAAATTTCTATTTCTATTCTTTCTTTCTTTCTTATACATAGAAGCATGAAACTTGGCACACAGTTCAAAAATGTCTTAAAGAAAATATTTAGATAGGGAGCCACTTCAGATGTGACCGGGTTGACCCATGGCAGCCATTTTCCAAAGTGGAGGCTAATTATCTTATTTTCCTGCTTTCTTTGAAGTGCCTATAGTTTGAAAGTATGAAAACAGTGCTCATTATTCCTTCTACAGATCCAAAAAACATTATCAATTGATTCCTGGATTGAACTTAGGAACACTATTTTTTTACATACCTGCTCCGCTATCACAAACTCAGCTGCGCCAAAAATATTTGTCAGGGAGTGAGTGGCATGGAAAATGATTTAGGATCTTTTCTAATACATGGGCAATAATTTGTTAGCTGTAGGCAGCCTTACTTATCTGGGATGCTTATATCACCTGTTTTCTGTTCGACAGATCTTCTCAAGTTATGCCCTGTATAGTAGTCAGATATATATATAGGACATAAGGTCTAGGACATCTTGTAGGACACTTTAGTGTACAAGACATCAACATCCTATCATGCATGGGGTATCTCATTCATATAGCAAAAACAACGTCTAGAGCACCACATGACGTAAATAATTTTTTTAATACCAAATGATTATTTTGAACAACAATTGTGGTTTAACACAGAAGTTAGATTTTTCAAAAACATCTGCAGCATTCATGAAATACAGCCGTCCAGTATTTCAACAAACCAAAATTGGTATGATATGGAGGACAAGGACAAAAACCAATCAGGGATCTCTTTATGAGCTACGTGTTTCAGAATTTTTTTTTTTTTTTAATGTCCTGCAATGATCAACTTTGCGCTTTATCACCAATAGATGATTACTCTCAAACAATTGAAAAGTTAAATAGTAATTGTGGTGAAGATAGATGAGTTGCTAAATCTACTCGAGAATGCTGCCAATCTTTATGAAGATAAATCACAGTCATAGTGTTCTTGGTTCTTTTTACAGCTTCTTGAGATTATCCAAACTTAAATTAAGCAAACTTTTCCTCATTCATAATAATCCCTTGGGAATAGCGGATGAGCTATCCTTTCATTGAATTGCAATCTGCAGGCGTTTAACACATCAGTCATCTGTCAGGCGCATCATCAGAAACATTATCTCCAAACAATGGCCTTATTGCCTGCTGAATAATGATTTTCAAACTTTTATTACTAATATTAACTTAATCATTACAAATTTTGTCATGTCTCTTCAGAGTGTGACTATTAAATATTTATGGAGACTATTTTTCTCTAAATTATCTATTTCATGGAAATGACAGATACAATTATCTAAACCAAACACTTCATATGCTAAAATATTTGTTTCTGAATCAAACAATAATGATGGTAAGAAATCAACCGCATAAATTTAGCTCCATGGTTGGGAGCTTCCCAGCCCCCAAAAATTTCTTTTTTAAATGGTTGTCCTTGCATCACCGATGACTTGGTGGTCATTATGATCTTGTGAATTCAATGAGCAGTAATCGACGACTGTTATTTTGCAAGACAGAATATTTAAACATATAAATGGTAGTTAATAAATTGATTAATCAATTAAGTAAGACCTTTATAAAAACTTGCTTTGAATGAGAAGAATGTCGGTTAAGTGAGCTCTAAAATTCCATTTCTAAAATAGGGTATCCATGTCTTAATTCGTTTATAAATATTCAATCTTGACTGAGGCTACAATGGAAGTACCATAGAAATAGAAGAATGCTTGCAAAGACGAGCAGACTACACTGAGAACACGATGACAATACTTTTCGTAAAGGTTACAAAGAAACCTCAGAGAAAATATATCTCTTGACCTACAGATAATTCTATGGCTTCTGTAGTGAAGATAAAAATAATCTGCTGGAGACCATACAGTAATATTACTAATAAGGTGCCCGAAGGAAACGAAAATGTCAGGGCCGGTTGGACGAGAAGGGGCAAATGAAATTTATGTCACAAAATTTAATGAAGCGTCAAAAATAATTTTCAATATATATTTACAAATCCTTGCCTAAATTCAGACCAAATGATGTTTTTCTCGCTAAGATCAAAAGGGCACACTGTGCCCACCTCTACCAACTGCAAGAGGGGCGACTACGAGCCCCCCCCCCTTCCCCGTTTTGGCACCTTTGGCATTATCATGTTGAGGACACGCCTTTCAAGCATCATAGCTTTCAATTTGTTCATTATTACTCAAAATAATAATCAGTCAAATTTAATATCCTTGCTGAAGATGCCCAATCCAACTAATACATAATTGTATGGAGAAATACGAAATGAACTGAAATACCACAAATAAACAGCATTAGATCTTGTTATGAAATATATTTTGCAAACACATTTCCATATTTGCCCAACAATTGTGAAATTGGATATTGCTATTTGCAAATATGAATAAGTTATATCACATGCAGCATAATATCCTGTTATGCAAGTCTGTTATGATAGGCCTATTACATGAGTGACTAGTATATTTACTGCGACTTGCATGTACTCTCAGCAATACATATTACCAACTAGTGAAGTGCTACAAGGTATTATTATTGCTGGATTTGAAGATGTTTGCTTCATTTTGCTCCATGAGGAGTAATCTAGCATTTCTCAAGCCAGGCAAAAAAGTGATTAAAATGTGGACACAATATATACCTCAGTTTTTCAGAACATCCTATAACACTAATATTTCTATTTTGGCTTCTCTTTCTATTTTGGCTTCTCGTTAGACATCACCAAAGCACATGTGGGTCATTCTCAAATTTCGGGACAATTTGCGTCACTCTAGCTCCCTGACATTAATTTGAATGCGATTAATATCTGAAGCATCACTCTGCATCTATTATTCATATTTCTATTTAGGACCACTGCATTTGGAACAAAAAGTCATTCATTAGACCTTTTTTTGTGCATTATGTACAGGAATTCGTGCAAAATCAATGGTTTTTCCCTGTCAAGGGACCTGACATGACAAAATCAAGTGTTTATTTTCCTCCTAATGTACCATTATATTCAAAGTTTCTGTGCACAATTCATGAGAAAATAACTTTGGATTTATATTTAGTTCACATTCAAATTTTTTGGGTCTTATTTCATTGATTAAATTGATACAATAAATGTGGCACTAATTTATGTCAATTTTTTTGTCCACTCCGTTACTTGCCATAGCTCGGTTCGTTATTCTTTTTTATGAGCTATTTTCAATGAATATCATCAGACGCATGTGCGTAATAGTACCACTGCCTTGCAGACTTCATAAAACATGTATTCAATAAATTAAGACAAAATATTCATAGAAAATGTTTTTGGTCTCACCAAAATGTCCCCTCCGTTTCCTTCATTTCCAACCTTACCAAATGATAGTTTTAAAGAGTGATTTCATGTATGTATTGCTGAGTGTGACAGCTTTTAATAGTCATCCATTATTTTATCTTATCTCCAAAATAAAAAGCAGTAATGAGCGAAAAGCAAAAAATTGTTCCCCTCCGTTACTGTTCACTCCGTTACCAGATCAAAATAAGAAATCGACATTTGGACCAAAAAATCTACTGATATGAGATGAAGTGCTTCTGAAAATAATAGTAACACCAATATTTTATTGTTTTTCCTTTTGTTGTTGTTCCTGCAGTCAATTTTTTACATCAAAATTCCCCTCCGTTACCACATTGTCCCCTCCATTACAGGACATTTTTGCTATACCCTTTGTCCCGAAATTTGAGAATGGCCCATGTGCCATTGGAAAAGCTGGTATCTAACTGACAATATTGCTTGTTAGCACCCTGCCAGGGATTAACACTATTAATACAAACAAACACTCAGATTAATGTTTATTTTGCAAAAATTATGAGTAAAAATGTATAATAGAAGCAGCGCATGATCTCTAAGTCAGTTAGACACCTCTTTGTCATCTCTAACACTGACTCTTGGACTCTTGCACTGATTACCTTCGGAGCGTTCCTTGAACGTGTCAAACATGGTGGATAAGGCAGGAATTAATCTTGTACACACAGGCCATAGAAGGGCCTGATGAGACTCTGGATAGAGGTTCTCCTTCATCTTTTGATTAGAATTTGAGCAATGCGAAGAACGGCCGACTGTTTTCAGTCACATCGGCTAAATTGGGTACTCTGTCATTTGGTTTTGGTCGGGAGGCGACTTCGTTCAGATTCTGGGAAATTAAATAAGTATAGAAGCCCGAGTTGTACCATTGGCTCCCCGATTAACAAAAAATCAAAATTTTGCTGTTGTCGTTGTTCACTTCAGCAAAGGAGTTGCATCCTTTTGGATCGAGAGAAATTTTGCTGTTGTCGTTGTTCACTTCAGCAAAGAAGTTGCATCCTTTTGGATTGAGAGAAATTTTGCTGTTGTCGTTGTTCACTTCAGCAAAGAAGTTGCGTCCTCTTGGGTGGAGAGCATAGGAAGCACTTGTCCCCTCCCCCATAACGGTCCGGTGCTTGGTATTTATAATAATAATAATAATAATAATAGTAATATTAAGTACTTATAGAGCGACAGTTCCAGTAAACTGCTAATATTGTGGTTGCAATGTGGTCTGTTTGCCTAACCTATATCCGAGGCGCAAATAGTTTCCTATGGAAGTCATGATGATTATCATTGCATGTGACTGATTGCGTGCCTTGAAGAGCTTGTGACAAAACCATTAAGAAATTTTATCATGGGGCAAATCTGGTCCCATTGATCTAAGCTCTAGAACCAAGGAAATTTATTTGACGTTATTAAGTAAAATTGGAAATCCCACTAAATCCAGCTCGTGGCATGTTGTGTAATCACCTGTCAAATCATACTTAATGTTGCTCATAATTTGGTAAACCAAGAGGAGCTGGAAGCAGTCTAACAGACACAGAGACCAAGGCACTCAATCAAGAACTGGTTAAAAGCATTTAGTTGTACAACTCTTGCACGCCTTACTGGAGAGGAAATGACCTTTTGGCCTGAAAAATCTGGTTATCCGCTTCCGTTTGTGTGTTTTCATTTTTTTAATTATTCGAAACGAATCATAAAGGACTGTTTTCTTCAAGAGCCTTCCTACAGCCACCAAAGGCAGACAGCTAGACAGACAGATAAGCAAAAAAATTATTCATAGTGAAAGAAGCACACATATAAAAAAGACTTTATACAATATTCAATATTTTATATATATATACAACAGTTATAAAGATTATATATGGACTCCTCACTATGGGGTCTCTAAGGCTGCGAAGCCAATCGAGAGGCCACCCCACAACAAAAATTTGAATCTGTCTACTGGAATCCCCAGGGTTTTCTTTGGTATATTCAGTCAAATATAGTCATGCATACTTGTCAATTTTAATTTTATGAACCGAAGAGGGTGTTCAAAGAAGAGGAGAGTACATCCAAGTTGGTGAATACTTAATAAGTAGAATCAAAGGAATAATGGTTTGTTATGGCAACACTGTAAAATTTGAATTTTGAGTCAGATTAAATGATTGAGAGGGTTGCACAATTCCTTTACTGCAATTTCAACAAGGATGAGTTGCTGTTGCCACTTGCTACGTAGTTTCTGAGCCTCCTCTAGATAATCAGCTAATGATCAGCCAATGACCAATCACAAGAGGTTAAAATGCTACATAGCAAGTGGCTTTGCAACTCATACTAATTGAAATTGCAGTAAGCCGACATAGCTTGTTGTATTAAGTTATTATAAACTGTCCGTTTATTATCATTCAACTCCCTGGGGTATGATGAAAGCAAGTGTGAGGATTTTAACAAGACAATCCTTGTTATTCAAAAAGAGCACTGGAATTGTGAAGGTAGATGCATGGTTATTTGTTGAGCTGATAAAGGATTTATATGTGGAATGAGTGACCATGCATTGCCATTGGCATTAAATCTTGTAACATTACCTGACATACAGTACAAATTTCTAAATGTGGCTCAACTTAGTTGTCTATAGCTATTCATTACTAGTCTTATCCATATCTATCCATAACTATCCATTTCTATTCTTTTGTATACACTGGAATCTCTTTACCCCTTGTTTAAACAATAATAATTGTGGATAGCTATGGCTAGCTATGGATAAGTGTAGCTTAGTTTAGCTTTGAATGGCTATGGATAGATAGCTAAGGCTAGATTTTAAATGACGAGCCACTTTTAGAAATTTGTACTGTACATGAAGTGGGACTAGAGTCTGATCAATGCCAAGCTTTCACTGACATAGGACAGTCTTCTGAAAAAGGACAGCACTATGTATCACTTCTCACCACAAGCGAACTGGTCCCTGGGCAACAGTAACTCACACATCCAACCCCTTTCTCCACCAACCATCAACTGATTGAGAGTTGCCAAACAATATCTCACTTCTCTGTCATATTCCCAGGAGTGGAGTTTCCCTTGCTTTAATATACAGTGCCGCCTGTAATTAAGTGAAACGCATGACATTGTGCCATTGCATCAATGCTAAACATCCTCAGCCAAACTGCTTGTGGAGTCATGAATTCTCATCGGATGAAAGGGAAACAAAGTGGGTCATAAAGGCCGATGTGTGAGGCAAGTGGGATAAAAATAGCAGCCCATTTTCGTCGCTGTAGTCTGAGTTAGGTATGGGTCAAAGTCTTTGATAAGTAAGTGAACCACCCTTCCCTATGTTTTAACATTGGGCCTGCGTTTCCCTTTGTTATCAAAGACTTTGACCCATACCTAACTCCGACTACAGCAAAGAAAATGGGCTTGTATTTTTATCCCACTTGCCTCACACATCGGCCTTAATGACCCAAAATGTTTTCCTCTCATTGGATGAGAATTCGTCCTTCCAGAAGCATTTTTGCTAAGGAAGTTTAGCATTGATGCAATGGCACAGTATCATGCGTTTCACTTACTTACAGGTGGCACTGTAGTCAGTTCTCACCAAGGACATATTTGTGTGTGCATGAATGGCTCCATAAATAAATGTCTGGAAAACTAGTTTATTCAGCACAGTTACTGCCTCGGATTACTTTTCCAGGATCAACTACTTTCCTAGGATCCCACAAAATAATTTGAGAGTTTATAAATGCCTCAACTGTAACTGTTAATGGGAATTGCGGCCATATTGTAAGGCCTAAATATCAGTGTGCCATGATCTTTTCAATTGCCAATGCGGAGTTTATTCAATATTCATATTTGTCTAACTTGTCATAAGACCTACAACTTTGGCAAAGTTGTAAAAATTACCTGATAACCGTGTGAAAATTAATGCTCTGTTGTTTTGGACACCCTCTGCCTCAGATACCTCGCTCCCTCAGAAGTTATCAAATACAATAGTCCACCAAGTAAAATAGTTCAGTTATTTTGAGCTTAGCCATGGAAAAACAAAAACACCCCCAAAAATTATACTATTAATTAAAGTTAACTGGCTTTGAGAAAATTGATGTGTATGTGTTCAGTGAAAAATTAACAATATCAAAAATATTATTCAGGCAGGAGAATTGTTTGGGTTACCAGGGCTATGGAGCATAACACATGAGTGTAGTAGATTGACCAAAAAATTAATGCTAAATGAATAAACAAACTGGAGTGCCAAAAGTTATGAAAGAAATTCCCCAGTTCAATCTATCTATCTATCTATCTATATATCTACCTATCTACATAAATAACCACGTGGCATATTTATTGCTATACTATGCATGTACAAAGGCATAGAATCCATCCATTTTCAAAATGTGCACTGCCAGTGGCCTCTGATGTGTGAAAATTGTATGTAATTGCACTTCTGCAACTAAGATGCAACAATTGATGATTTTTCAACCGTGAAGCAAGTCCCTCAAAGTATGCATGGTATTGTATGTAGAAATGGCCTGGGGGGGGGGGCATTACATGGGGTGAATACGGGGGGGGCTCCTTATTTGCATAACAAAATGGCCGCAAAATTAGCAATTTTTGATTGTTTCTAAACCGTAACCTTCAATGTCTTACGGTTTAGGAAAGCAAAAAAAGCAAACCAAGTGGCTCAATCAATGTTATGAAGACCAGAGAATAACAAACACCATTTTTAAATCAATTATACAAGTTTAATGGCCATTAATATGCTAATTAGTAGCCGCCATTATGCTAGAATGCCTTTTCTTCAATAACTTCCTTTTTAATCAAGCAAATTAAATAAATTAAAATTCTATACCAACGTTTTAAGGGTCAAGGAAGCAAATGAAACCACTTTTAAGTCATAACACTCATCTAATATTAATAATACGCAAGAATAATGGTCATTAGCATGTTAAGTAGTGTGACAAGTGCTGTCACGTTACTTCATTTTTATAATTAATTATTTAGGAAAACTCTTGCATTATATGAAATGGACTCAAGGCGAGCATGCCGTCTACGTGCTGCTATAAATCAAAAGGGCATGCTCCAATGTCTAGCAGTACAAGTCTCAAGGATATCTCAGAGGGCAGCAAACTAAGAGGCGATCTAAAGAATTGCACTGTTGTCAAGCTCAGCAGAGCCATGCTATATTAACTGATGCCTCAGAGATAAAACCCTTATGGGCCTCTGGCTTCAACTCCTAGCTCAGCTTATTAATAGCTGTTATCCAATAGCTAGGCAGAGTGTATCAGCAAGCTGGCAGAGAGATGACTGGGATGAACTGAGAGATCCAGCAGAGGAAATAGTTCCTGAGCTCTGTCTATGTCTTAACATCAGATAAGTATCATGACTTATATTCCATCAATTAGACAGTCATCATCGCAGTTTTACCTAGGGAACTAAGGTTTAAGGGATCAAATTGGGCTGTACTTGTTATGGCACCAATTTGATCCAATTCTAAATTCATAATTGTTTGGGTGAACTGAGTGAATTGTTAGAATAGAAGGAATAATTGAGAGCTTGTTTTCTCAAATAAGATATTGTGATGTTTCAATTATGTTTAATGAAGGAGTTTGAGCTACAGCTCCTGGGTTCAGATATGTGATCAATTGATATCAAACTGCAGAATGTCATAACAACTCGCAGATTTTACAAATGTTATGTAATTAAAGAAATCATTTACAAATGTTATGTAATTAAATAAATTATTGTTTTAAATGTTAAATCAGAGTCATAGTTGTGTATTGAAGTTCAATGACATCAGACCGGCCAGAGTGCGGTTCCGGCCTCAATTACCACAGCCAAGCTGATTATTAACCTTGTTTTAACAGAATCATCATCAACCAGATGACAGTAGCGACGAAATATTACAGAAATTCTTAAAATAATCTCTTTGATATCTTCCCTGTTTATCCAGAAAACCTTACAAATTAAAGTTCTATACAATGTTTTAAGTGTCAATAAGATAATGAACTTATTTATAAAGTCATAACATTCATCAAATATTAATTATCGAAAATTAAAGTCATTATTATGCTAATTAGTGATGCCTTATTTAAGAAAAGAACTTTTTTGTATCTTCCTCGCTAATCCAGCAAACTTTACCAACTAATGTTCTATTATACCAACTTTTTATGGTCAATGAACATGAAGAAGATGATGAACTTAATCATAAAGTGATAACAATCATCAAATCAAATATTACTTATGGAAAAATAATTGTCATTAGTATGCTAATTAGCGATGAAATATTATCCTTTCTGCTAATCCAGCATACTTTTAAAAATAAAAGTTCAGTACCAAATCTTAAAGAGTCAAGGATGATGAATTTATTTATTAAGTCATGGCATTCATCAAATATTAATTATGCAAGAATAATCGGCAATGCCGCTCCGTGGCTTTTCCTATCTCTTCAATGTTAATTTTTGGCACCATGCCCCACCCCCTAAATACACCACTGCTTGCTTGTATGTTATGGCATAGTTAGCTTTACTTGCAAACAACTATTTACACAATACTGTAGAGTGCGGAAATAAGGTATGATAAGAAGTATCTTTGACATTTACAGCCAAACACTTTGATATAGTATTATAGTGGACCGTTGCACTGTGAAAATTGCACTTTGTGTGCCATCATGCTGATGATTTGTGTGATCAAACCCAATACTTTCAATGTTGATTTGATTGAAGGAGACTTATCCCACTTGTTGGTGACAGCCAAACAAAAGGATTATGCATCTGATTTTCACTCTAAAATCCGTTATGAGAAGACAAATGGCTTTCTCTTGATCATGACTAATCAAAAAGCCTCTATGTTTCCCATGTCGAAAGTAGACAAGATGACACTTCATCGGCTATCATGAGTCACAAAGTGCCATTTTCACAGTGCCACAGTCCACTCTAATTCTCTATCAAATTGTTTGGCTGTAAGCAAACCCAATAAACAGGCACAAATGCATTTAACAGATGGCCTTTATATTATGTAAAAGCAAGTCATGACTTTTGTATCTAAAAGAGCACCGACAAAAGCTATAATAGCATTGTTCATCCTTGTCCTTCCTTTCCAATCCAGCTCCTAGTGGATGACTGATGTCTTTTAGCGTCTGCAGATTGCAGTTTGGCGAGAAGAGAAATGAGTCTCTATTTTCTCTATTCTCAAGGGACTGTTTTTGAAGACGAAAACTTTGCTCAATTTACATTAGGATAATCTCATGAAGCCTGAGAATGAGTAAGAACCACAAGCTTAGATTTTGTGATGATATCCTGAGTGATTTGTAAAGGTTATTCACCATGGGAGAGGGAATTTATCACCCGAGGGCTTTAGCCCGAGTTGTGATAAACACATATTTCTGATCCCATGGTGAATAACCGGCTTATACCATGAGACAAACACTCAAACAGTCAAACATGAGAGAATAACTGGACAACAAAGAATATGGGAATTATTCCCCTGAAATACTGGAATGTGATTGGCTGACAGAGGTGTCGAATGGTATAAAGCTATTAATCTCTTCAACCACAACAACAAAGCAGCAATTTTACGTGGTTTTTCTGGTGGGTGGTTTAAGGGTTTGGCTTTAACAAGTTTCTTGTTTTCTGGAGGAAAAAATGAGGACGCACATCTGTTGTTGTAACCACACTTGAGTCTGTAACCCTTTGACATTTGAATTGCATTACACGGACAGTGAAACATCCAGACTTCAGGGGCTTATCTCTCCTATGGTCCACAACAATTTGTGACTCAGACGGTGTGCAGGGGCTTTTTTTTGACATGGCATCTCAGCCTTGTTATTTAAGATCAATGGGGAATTGTAGTATATAGATTTATGTGCTTAATGATATTGTAAAATGACCTGTTTTAGTGCTGATTTTGCATGGTATTGTCAAATTGATATCTATAGATTCATACTAGTTGTGTTTTATGCCTTATTAAACTGAATATATTATGAATCTTTGTTTTTGAAGCCATCATCATTGATTAGAAATTTTAAAAGGTTAACATGGAAGAAATGGGCAAGGAAGGGGGCCTCCGAGGACCGTGAGTGCCAATTTTTTGGTCAGCTGCAACTAACCCTGGCTGTACACATGGGATATTTAAGATTAAAACTGTGTCTGATTTCTTTCCAACTAAAGAAGGATAACATGTGCTGATAAAATTTGTCCGTCGTTTGTGTTTCAAAGACAGAACATCAAAGTTAGAAGGAGGCCTCCGAGGCCCCTTTGGACCATATAGGAGGGTTAAACTTAAACAACACAAACAGTCTCGGTCTAAGTTGAAGGTGATAAAGTTGCCTCGGACTGATTAACTGGCACATTGGAGCATGGTCAGCATTGGAGCAGTAGACTGTGGCAGTTTATGGGGTGAGAAAATGGAAACGGTCCAAGACTACCTAGACTATAGACAAACTAATGTAAATCATACAATAGGGTGATCAGTATAGGCAGTAGAAATTTGTTGATAAATAGGAAAACGGTAGCAGGTAAAATGAAATACATCGACCAACACAGACTTACAGTGTCCTTGAACGAAGTTTAGGTTTAAAAAAATGTACAAAGAATCTGTCAACACAGCATTGTAGTATGTGGTCTCAGGGTCAAAACCCGTTTGCAAACAGAAAATTAATTTTTTTAGTAGACCGCCAATCTGCAAAGAGCTCTAATCATACTACACTGCTCAAAAAAATTTAAAGAAAACCTCTTTCAAGCAAATTTTTAGGCATTTGGAGCAATGCAAATGAATTTCAATAAACCGGTTATCTTCTTTATCATTTTGAAGGGTTAATCAAATGACAGCTCAATGGATTGAATGGATATTGTCTGTACAGGGATGCTGAAACTTTGGTGACCCCCAAAACTGATGTGAAAACACAATATGCCCAAATCCAAAATTTTGTTGAATTCTCTGTCTATTGAATCCAAACCTAGCTTAAAACTGTATAGGGCCAAGACAAGCATGAACAGTCTCTTTAAAAGCGATTTGCAGCACTTTCGATGAAGCTGTAGGTGATCACTTCGGGAAAGAGGGTCAACTCTCGAATGTGGTTTTGTTCATGTTCCTGTGGGGTCCAATAGGGGTTATAGTGCCAGGAAACACATTGTAAAGAATGTCCTACACATGACCTATTGGTCTCAGGTCAGATAACCTTGCTGGCCAGTCCATCACTGCAATAACTTCAAATTTAAGATGAGCTGTGGTCACTCAAGCAGGGTGCAGATGTGCATTTTCATGGCATCAGCGAAATAATTTTTTAACTGACCCACCGTTAGGCCTCAGTGTGATTTCCACAAGCCCATTACTGCGCATTATGCCTTTCATTTTTCCGCTATGCACTCCATACACTCTGTGCACCCCTTGGTTGACAAGGTATCGAGGACCATCAAGAGAGCTCCCAAAAAACTTCATGTTTGAAAATGTTAGACTCAAAAAAACATTGCCTTGAGTTTTTTCCCACCCATACATGATGACTACATGTCAAAAATGGGACCTGCTTGCATCTGCAGACAGTAGAGGCCACTGCTCACAAAACTGCTAAAAGTGGGGCTCCCTGTTGAACTCCAACTTTGTTGCACGGCGATGTGGGGTAATCAGAGGAGGGCAAACTCACTTTCTGCATCTCAAATGGTCTTCAAGCTGTTTGTTCTTGAATTTTTCAGTCACATTTTTCAGTCACATGATGACGCCAGTGCTGCTGTTGGTGGAGATAACGGTCCTGTTGCTGCAGTACGTGTATGGAGTAGTGTCTGCCCTTTCCAGGTCTACTGCCATCCATTCCGGTGTACCTGTGCCTCTACCCGTCTACCGTGACCGGGAAATCAAATTTGGTGCCAAACCAGACCTTTAGACCCCCTTCTCACTTTAGCGCCTCTCTGTGGGAGTTATTACTTATCCCTGACAACCTCAATTTGAGACAAAAACGGCGTGGCACACTTTGCCCTTGCCTGCAGTTGTCAGAAAACCATTTGAATGAACATTTTTTCATCCTTTCTTTGGAAATGCTTTTTTCAGATTTGCAAATTCAACAGAAATCACTTCAATTTTTGGGGTCGCCCAGGACTATTGCTCCTGACAAGGCAATTGTTGACCAATATTGCTCTTACAACTGAATTTACCAGTCAAATGAACTGACAATAGAAACATGTTTAAGTCATTTAGTTGCTGTTTGCCCAGTTTCAGAGAAATGGTCTGAAAGAGGCGTTCCTTTAATTTTTTTGAGCAGTGTATTACTTCATGGACCCCTCCATTGAGTTGAGAGGGTATGCAAGCTAGAGGTTAGAGCTAAAGTGTATGCTTTGCTGGTCAAAATAAATAAATTATTAAACTTATCTGTCTGTCTGTTACTCTGTCATTGTTTTTATCACTGTCTTCATGATTTACTTGACCACAACAGACATTTTTTAGAATGAGTGATCAATGCAAAGTCTTCTATCTGAAGAGTCTGGCAAATTGGCAGCAATGATCTTTAAATGGGTTTGTGACCTCATAGAAATAGGTCATGAAAATCTCAAGTAAGAAGTATTGGCTCGACCTGAAATTCAAATTGTTTTAGTTTTACCATTGATTTGTGTAGAATCACAGCAGGGGAAATGGTGCACAGTGACTAAGACCAGTTAATTATTGCTATAATCTCAAAAGAGTTACAAAGGATATTTTCCTTATGAATAAAGATATAGGTGACTACCTTATGCATGCCAACAAAATAATTCAAGTCAAAGTTAAAGTATTCTTTATTTTGAGTTGGATTGTTGTTACAAAAACACAAGCGGTTCTAAAATTGCCATATCTCAGTTTTAAGTGATGCAGCTTGAGACATGAACATGTACCAACACTTACAGAATACTAATTTTTCTAAACTTTTGCACTATAAATTGGTCAGAAACCAATAGTCTTTGAGAAAATGTATTTTCTCGAATAAAATTAAATATAAATTTCATTTAATATCAAGCCTTTAATTTCAAATTTAAGGGTACCAACTGACTCCTCTGGACCATAGTCATGTTTTTCAAAGGGCATTTTTGCAATTTCAAATTTTTTCAAACATTGACACTTCCTAAAAATTTTTGTCATAATGTATAATTAGAGAAATTATGCATTGATGATTACATGTATGTATCATGTAATAGCCTATACCATTGGAAGTCTGGTTTTCTTCTGAATCATATTAGTTTTAATAACTCAACATTTATTACAATATAAAGTTTCTAACCATCTATCCAGGAAAACAGGAGAATTTTTTGAGTCTCACATTGCGTAAGATTTGAAAAAAAATCACCTCATCACTCTAAAAGATTTCAGACAAAATTGGTTTTTTAGATTCAAAATGTTTTTTTGAAAAACCAAATTTCAATGCAAAACCAACATGGAATTTTACAAAAATCCATGTTGGTTTTTTGCATTGAAATTTGGTTTTGCATTGAAATCTGGTTTTTCAAAAAAACATTTTGAATCTAAAAAACCAATTTTGTCCCGACATTTTTTAGAGTGAAGAGTGAGTTCCCTAGCAGGTGACAAAGGATATTTTCGATCTGGTTTTCTAATCTTTCGGGGAATTAAAAGAAACTATTTTGCAAAACTCACATAAGCAAGACAATTAGTCTTCTCAACTAAATCCATTGACAATTCCATGGTGATACATGCAGAACTGTGTAATTTAGGGTAGCTTTACTGAAAAAAAGCAGTTTTTGAGAAAAATGCGTTAAAAGTTTGAACTTTACATTGGTGAATAAAATTGTACAACCCTGTGACACCCGACCATTTCTACTTTGGCATCTCTGACTCTTCTCTGACTCTTGTCTTCACTTGATTACCTTCGGAGCTTTCCTTGAACATGTCACACATGGTGGATTAGGCAGGACTTAATCTCATGCACACAAGCCAAGAGATGCCCTGATGAGACTCTGGATAGAGCTTCTCCTTGATCTTTTGATTGGAAGAGCAATGTGGAGTATGGCCGACTATTCTCAGTCACATCCGCTAAACTAGGTACTCTGTTATTTGGCATTAGCTATTATCCGGGTTCACTAAAGCAGATTATCTGGGTGCTCATTGTGGTCTGTTTCAGACAGTGCGCTTATCCTCAACCGGAGACACAAATAGGTTCTCATCATCCTGAATGTTGCTCACATCTTGGTGAAGCAACAATGTACAGATAAAGAATGATTAAGAATCCATGAGATACCGTCTGACTTTATGCAGATCAAATGTATTTTATGATTGACCTTTTCTCTATAGTAAATAGTGATTCTGGGAATAAGGTTGCACACAATTTGTCAAAAGGAAACCCTTGCAGCCATTTCGGGACAGGAAATGACCATTTGAACCAAGAAAATCTCATTATTCTCTTCCGTTTGTGTTATTTTTTCAAAAAGGCTCTTTGATTGAGTTCATGGGACAACTGCGTTTCTTTTGTACAGCAGTTGCCGTTAAAACAACAGTACATGCCGTAAAAAAAAGGTTTTCTGTCTTAAAGTGTCACTTTTTTGTACTCATTATGGTAGTTGCCGTTAAAGTAACGCTGAAGGTCTTACAGTGTGCTTCTTCGATATTGAACAACTTAGGTTGTAATTTATGGCCATCAATGTCTGGAGCAGTGCCAATCAAATTGCTGATCACATGTCTGTGAAAAGACAAGATAACTACAAATATACTTTTATATGTGTAGGTGCAATGAAATTCTCAACTTCTCTTGGTTCAGTGAGGTACAGAAAACCCGAAAAAAAGCACAACTGGTGTTGTAGTGCAGTTTTTCTTCTTGCCTCATTGCTGACTATTCTCCCAGAAGCCTGTTGCCAGTCCCTGGACACTTTATCTTATTCAACCAAGTCTGCTTGTGCTGCATCATCGGTCTTGCATCTTAGGTCTGGATGTGTCTGTAAAAGCCCCAGTGCATGTCAGGGAATAATAACTTCACCTAATAGTGATTGCCACATCTGAATTACATCTCTGTCTTATCAGGGGAATGCATCTTATTTTTTATTCCTCTGAGGATTCTGTAGTTGGCAGTCTTTGTGGTTAGTATAGGTAATGGTGTCTGTCCCTGACATATCAATATAAGCAGGTTGCCTACTGGACTTCAGCTTCAACAGGGATGGAAAATGTGTTGTCTATTGATTGGTGATCCAGTGTATAATTAAGAAAATATCCAAGTTATTGCATTGACTTTCAATTCCTGTCAAATGAAAGCAGAGAAATAGGATTATGTGATTCTGCTGGCAATTTTGTTTAATTTTGCTCTTTTTTATCGCATATTAAAACTCCAATGAAAACAGGGATAAGAATAGAAAATTCAAAAAAGTAACTCCACCATGATATAGTACTTTTATACTTTTTTTATATCAAATTTTAAAATAAATATAGCTTTTATATCAGATTTTAGGCTAAACTAGCATTTTTCCCGATTAAATAATATAATGATCCCCCCCCAAAAAAAAAATTGCGCTTAACATGTTTTCTTTGATGCCTGCTGTCGAAAGTCTGGATTAAATATGCAAAATTCCCTTTAATAGGAATGGCAGTGTAAACCTTAAAAAGCTGAAAAGTCCAGCCAGAGCGTTAAATAAGCTAAAAGAAGGAAAATAAATCCAAAAAGTGGGCTTTAATGTTGAAATATTATTGATATGCTCATATTATAAGCATTTTTGAATAAAGTTTTTTTAAATTCATCTATAGAAATCAACTGTTACCATTTTAGTGACAAGTGAGTGTAAGGGAGTGCTGGGGAGTGCAAAGGCATGGAAGTGTAGAGGCATGCAAGTGTGAATATCTAATGGAAAAATATTGAGTTGTACTATAAAGATTCTGGATAGGCATGTAGCACAACACAGTGCTTGGCATCATCTCACGGAACTCCCACAAGTACCAGAAAACAACAGCAATTTAGTATTGAACTACAAAGTCAGAGCAACCAAGCAAAATTTATCCTAATCAACCCAAAAATAATTTGCATCGGTTTTGCACTCATCTTATTTGATTTGAAGGCTTTTAAGATTGCATCAGAGGACTATCTACCACCATAGTGTGTCCTTGGTAATAATAATATTGTTTGTCAAGCATTGATATAGCATTTTTAATATTGATTAATTGGACACCTTATCAATTGAACCTCACTAGTCAGAAATATTAATTTGTTGACAGGAGTAACAGAAGAAGAAACCCTTATTAGCTCTTGAAATAGGCTTGTCAGGGGCAGAACCTTGTTATTATTCAGAAGCACCACAGGAGGGGCAAATGGGAGGGTAAGGTGACTGATGCTACTCTGGGGACCCAGTAGCCCCTGGAGTAAAGTGATACATAACATTTTTCACAATTCAGACCAGCCTTCTGTCACCACAGATCAATATTGACATGTTTTGGACTTACCTGAATAAGGAGTAAGGAATAAGGCATAACATTGGATAATGACACCTCTTTAAGTTTTGACCTAAAAAATTATTTTTATTGACATAAAACTACCAGAGAATGGACACACAGGTCATGGAACATTCCCAATCAACTTTGATACCAAAACCCCATAATATTTACCACAATGACAAATTTCTTCCTGATTGAGTCATGAATAATTAAACACAATCTATGAATCTATCATAATCCTTTCTCTATCAGGAGATACAATAATTCTATAATTCAAAAGTGGAAATGAAAGTACCAAAATTAGAGAACCTGATTGAGCTATTTTGACATTTTAAGGAAACATAGAAAAGAAATGCTTGGAACAAATTCCTATGTATGCTTCCAATGTATACAGTTATACCAGACGAAGCCCCTTTTCTCAAAGCAACACACAATTATTATTTTTGCACCTTTTACTACATGTATGTCTATTCTTGACCATATTTGTCCAAATACATCTGATCACACTTCTGTGCGTACAAGTATAATAGCACTAAGAAGTGGTCATTATTCATTTAAATTGGTACACTGAGATATCGAAAGATTTTTCATATATTATACGGCCTACTTCCAAAAATGTATTTGTCCTGTCACAATTCTAATTTAACGTTTTCTTTCTCTTACACAGGTCTGTCATCAGGTATGTGGAGTTTGTCAACCAATAGAAGTACGCATGATGGTATGATTATATTTTTTGTTTTTTTGGCAGGGCCGGATTAAGGTAAAGCATGAGGCCCTAGGCTAAACGTCAATGTGGGGCACCTTGCCACACCTTTGCTGAGACCTCAGGCTACACGATCTGTGATTATAAATTGGGGACAATTTGGGGCCCTCTAATATGCAATTGGGTCCAACTTGCACTCTAGATTTTTCGCAATTTATTTTTTACTTGCATACATTTAGGCAAATGTTTTCTTTTTCACAGCTTGATACCTTTCAATTTTTTAAATGTTTTATTTGTTTTGTCATGTAGTCTTGTAAGATTTATATAGAGTTTATTCAGACTATTGCAGAAAATAACTTGGCTGGTGAGTACTTTATTCCATTGTCTCCTTTTTCAAGCAATAAACTCTCTCATATATATTTATTGTTCGGGAGAGGGAGTACTTAACTAAACTTGAAGAATACAAATGATCATTTCAGATTTCACACTTGTGTTTCCTTGTTCTGCAGACAAATAGGTTTCCAAATATATGAGGAAAGCTTTAAGCAGTCAACTATAATGGCATTGTTCAGCCTCATACCTTCTTCCGAACTGGCTCCTAATATTAGATGACTGATGTCCTAAACGTCTGCAGATTGCAGTGAGGTAAAAAGAGAAATGAGTCTCTATTTTCTCTGTTCTCAAGGGATTGTTATTAAAGAGGGAAAGTTTGCTCAATTTTACATGTGGATAATCTCAGGAAACCTAGGATTAGCGAGTCAAAAACGATTAGCTTAGTCTTTTAATATCATGAGTCATTTAGCAATGGATCTTTTAGCCACAATGACTACGCAGCTATTTTTTATATGGTTATTTCGATGGTTTTATTGTATTATGGCTTCACATTGCATATTATTTCCATTAGGGGAAAAGAGAGAGGATAATATGATACTGCACTCACTTAGTGTGTCAGTTACTCTCTAACATTTCTTTGCTTTATGCTGTCACATCCAGACCTCTGGGGCTAAAAGGCAACTCAAGCAGTCTCAGTTGAATGAGATAAGTGGCCTGGGACTGACAAACTTTCACCTGGAAGTATATAATGAAATAATGGTCAGCACAATAGTTGTAAATTGGACAGGTTTATGGGCTGAGGAACTCTGGTTGGTTAATGCACTTTTCAGCTTTTTTGGACAGAACTGAAATGCTCTTAAATGATGCTCAATTAAAGGCAATTGTGCAGTTTTACTCCAAATTTTCAGCATCAGGAGTCTACTAAAACATGTCAATATAATAATTCTAGACACATGTATCCTATTGGTTCCAGGATGTTTTGCTTGTGCAGAGAAAATGGTTTAGCATGAGACAACACCTGCCATGGCTCATACTTTCATGTCTTTCTTCTTAAGTTTTCCTGATTTTAAAAAGTTACATTCATTATTTCTGAATATGAATGTACAGTTTGCAGAGCATTGTAAACTCACGCTAAACATTTGGTTGTCACTGTGACTAGTTTATGACTACTTTAGGGTAGTAATTGTTGCAAAAATTGGGTAGTGACTTCCTGGAAAATCATTTTGACTATTCTATCATAATTAAAATGACTACGTTGACTAGATGTAAGTGTTGGAAAGGTAGTCAATTTGATCACCATCTGGTAGCTTTGACTACACTCTCGTAGTCAAAGCTACCAGATGGTGATCAAATTGTAGATTGAACGGGCTCAAGTAGCTATTGCTACTTTCGCCCTTTATTATAGCAGTTGATATAGTGGTAGGAGTAGAACATGGGCCAAATTCTGCATGCTTCGGGTTTGTCAAATTGCATGCTGAATAACTGCTGCCAATAAGTTGTTGTACTCCTGCTATTCAGTGACGTGCACGAGGTGTAGTACTGTCGTCTTTCACAGGGTTCATCTGTTTTTCTCTAAAATTCTTTAGATGAATGGCGGTCTTATCTTTCTATGAACCTGGAAAATAGGCTACAAGCATGATATGGGCTCTGGTGTATGTTTCTAACCACACAATCCCTTTGAGTGGCACATAGGAAGGTGTTTCGAGTTTAATTTTGGGTCTTCCAAATAATTTGGCGACATCAAGATGATCATTTTCTGATTAATCAGAATTGTGCTGATGTGAAGACGAGGTATTTGCAATACAACAGATTCGGTTTCTAGTTATCAAGACGGAGAAAAAAGTTTCATTTCGGAGCTGAGCTCCTTACCAATTTAACGGATAACAAGTCCAGGAAAATTTGCATTACTGAGATCTCTGGTCTCAACAAAAATTAACAAATGTCATGCATATCTAAAATATATTGAATATGAATCTTTCAGAAAAGTGATTTATATCTCTCGACTAAATTGCTCAATGTTCCACCAGCCATTCACTACTGAGCCTCATAAGCTGTGGTGTAAATCAACACCATTGCCCAGTGTTTGCCCTGCAGGAGGTACTTAGAGATAAGATTTATGGCATGGTGTGGAATTTCCATCCATACAAGACTTTCTCAAGATTTTTATGAAGATTGTTCAAAAAGCAATAAAACAACAATTTAGCCATTTTTGGCCCTGTAATATGACTGCTATTCCCCTCAACAGTTACAGCACAGGCATTGACCTTTCAGATTATTTCTTTTCTGAATAAACTAATGCTTCAAACATAATTCTATTTGTGGAGAGATTTATGCACTCTCATTTTGCCTGTTGAAATGAATTGTTTTCACTAAAGTACAGTCTTGTAGCTGTGTCTCCTCAAGTCATTTCTCTTGTGTGTTGAATTACAAAATTTGCTTTTCAACAAAATTACTTAGTTGTCAGAAGACTGCAGAGTATTAATCATATAAAAGGTTCTTGGTCTTGGTGTAAGTGACTTGATATTGCGGACATAAAATATATCAAATATCAAATGGATCAGACTCTAGTCCCACTTCATAAGGTAATTTTACAAGATTTAATGCCAATGGTTACTCATTTCACATATGTCTAAATCCTTTATTTGCCCCTCCTATAACCATGTGTGGACAGCATTCAAAATTGCAGTGGTCTTTTTGAGTAACAATGATAGTCTGGTTAAAATCTTTGCCCCAGGGAGGTGTATCATAATAAACTGTTAACGTCTCATTCTTGTTTTTAATTATTTGCTCTTAAATCGCACACATCTTTACACCCGTTGCCACGACCAACCATTATTCCTTAAGTCTTTGGTGGCTGTAGGAAGGCTCTTAATGAAAAGTGTTGCCTTTGTGGCTTGTTTGAAAGGACTTTTTAAAAAAAACACAAACTGAAAACCATAATGAGCTTTTCTTTGTTTTTTGGGCCAAAAGGTTATTTCGTCTTGAGTAAGGGCGACAAGGGTTGCAGTGTAAACAACTGAATGCTTCTAACCATGTCAAGGTTGGCTGTGTCTGTCTGAAATGTCTCCAGTGTTTGTTGCTTCACCAATTTTTGAAAAAAATGTTGGATGATTTGAATGGAGACTACAAGACTCGCCATGAGCTGGATTTAGCATTATCTTTAAGTTTATTTACTTAAGAACATTCAACATTTTCTTTGGTCCTACAGTCTGAAAATATGGCTTAGACTAATGACACCATCTTTGTCCAGTGATAAAATTTCTCACTGGCTTCGTCACATGCCATTCTACAGTACAATCAGTCATGGTGATATCATCATACATGTAACCCTCATGAGAACAAATGAGTGTCTCAGATAGAGAGGACAGTGGCAAATACCAAATGAGACAGGACATGAGTTAGCTCGGGTGACTGAAAATAGTGCAGATACTCAGTGTCTAGGACTATATGCCATGTAAATTGACCACAATGCAACCAGAATAAGAAGTTTTAAGTGAACCAGAGCTAAGACAAATACCAAATGAGTGAGATCAAGGAAAACTTCATTGATGGGTCAATCTATTCAGGGTCTCATCAGACTTATTTATGGCTTGTAAGCACAAGATTAAGTCCCGCCTAATCCGCCATGTGTGACATTTTAAAGGAAAGCTCTGCAGATAATCAAGTGGAGGCTTGAGTAAGGGAAGCAAACCGTATATATTATGTTAATTGGTACTCTTGAGCAATCTAAAAACTCTGGATGCTCTCAATTTGGAGATCCTAATTTGGTCACATCTTTATCAACTTTAGCAATCGGCTGAAATAATGCTAGATTACTTAATCAGAAAACATTTTTCAGCTAACAGAATGGTACAAGAATGGTTCAAGAAATTGTTATGACTAGTGTCTTGTGAAAACATTAAAACAGACTTTGTTTAGGAAACACTGAAACAGAGACTCTTCTTGTATGTTGTGAAACTCGGCTAAGCACAGGTTATTTATTATGGTTTTACAAATAACATTGACTGGCAGGTATAAAATGCTTAGTCTAACTGTGATGTAAAATTCTAACCAAGTGTCACAGGTTGAAGATAAGACCAATCACATTCACGAAAACCCTGATGACACGTGGTTTAACTGCCAAACGAGGTTTTCAAATAATGCCTTGCTATGAAAACGCTAATGACCAACAAATACTTCACAAACAAAATACACATCATAATTTTTCTTTTTAAGCCAAATGGATGAAGAGAGTGTCTGAAAATAAGCATTGTTTCAATAGAAAAAGTAAGGCACACAACATAGGAATATATCAAGGTTTGGTTTTCCACCAGATTAGTTTTATCTTCACTGATTGCAGCCATACATGTCTCTGTTGGTCCTGAGATTCGTGCTTCTCTGTGGCTTTGTTGCACCCTTTGCGACCACCCTGTGGTGATCTTAGTGGCAGATTGATTGTCTCTTCATAGCCTTCTACTGGCACCAATGTACTTTTTCCACAGACATTTTAGGCACTTGTGTGAATTGACAGGTGTACACTATACTTTCAAAATGGGATTATAGTGGTATAACCCACATCTTCCTTTTCCAGGCAAGTTTTCATGGGTCGCATGCATAGAAATATCTGGTCGCTTGACAGTATTTGCACTAGTTTTGTCTCGCGTATGTCAAAAGTAAAATCCCTTTTATACATATATTCATCATGGTATCAAGTAACTGACATGATTCAAAGATTACATTAACATTGTGTGGTAATAAATCATAAAGTTCAATCCGCACAAAATTCATGATTTATATAATATTTCAGCTTTATTCATCTTTATACCATCCTCAGGTACACCATGACATGCATCTCATTCCAATATGGTCTGTTGTTAAACTGAAAATAAAGTGGATTTTGCAAAAAAAATGGCTCATTCAGATTGTTCCAAGAAATTGTCACAAAAGGGAAAATTGAAAGATGTTTCATTGTTCTGCCACAGCCCAAGAGTGCAGAAATGTGACTTATCAAAAAGCAAAAGAAGAAAAATGCACACATTTGAATTTACTTCATAAATTTCATTCAGCCAAAAGTCAAAGCCACCTACACAATGCCAATATACATGTATAGGTTAATATTCACCACGAGAGAGGGAATATGTGATTTATCACCCGAGGACTTCAGCCCGAGTTGTAATAACCAGACATTCTTTATCCATAGTGAATTACCCGCTTATACCATGAGACAAAGAGTCAAACAGTCCAAAATGAGACGAAAAGTGGACAACAAAGAATATGGGAATTATCACCCTAAATAACTTTCACAAAATTATTTTTCTGTCCAGAGGGAGTAACTATAGTCTTGAAGAATGATCGCTGATCATTTAAATTTTCACACTGGCGTTTGCCAAACTGCTTGTCCTGTTGACAATCAGGCTTCCAAATATATGAGAAAAGCTTTAAGCAGTCAACTATAATGGCATTGTTCAGCCTTGTCCTCTCCTTCCAATATGGCTCCTAATGGATGACTGATGTCCTACACGTCTGCAGATTGCAGTTTGGTGAAAAGAGAAATGAGTCTCTTATTTTCTCTATTCTCAAGGGATTGTTATTAAAGAGGGAAAGTTTGCTCAATTTTACATGAGGATAATCTCAAGATGGCTACGATTGATGAAGTTGGGAGCTGGACTTTTTGATATAATGAGCAATTCATGGTTTTAGCCACAAGAACTTTGCAGTTATTTTTTACATGGTTATTTCAATATGCGTGTGGTATAACGGCTTCAAGTTGCATATTTTCTGAAGGAAAAAAAGAGCATTACCGATGCTGCAATAACTTAGCGACTCTACTACTTTCTCACATTTACTCAGTGGCGTCCCTATGGGGGGGGCACGGGGGGGCACGTTCCCCCCCTTACTGGACCTGTGCCCCCCCAGGTGCCCCCCCATATGAACTTTCCAACTCTGGCTAAAATATACAATTAGTATAGTGGGTGCCCCCCCAGAGAATCGCGTGCCCCCCCCAGGTGCCCCCCCGCTCGCGAACCCCCAGTTACGCCACTGCATTTACTTTGTATTATGCTTTCACATCGAGACCTCTTGGGCTATAAAGCAACTCAAGCACTTACAGTTGAAATAAGTGGCCTGGGACTGGCAAACTTCAACCTGGAAGTATGGTCAGTATTTGAGTTGTAATTGGAAGGGTTTATGGTCTGAGGAATTGAAGAGGGTAAAGGTTAAAATCATGTCAACAATAATAATTATAGTCACATGCATGCAACTGATCCCAAGATGCTCAATGTAGGGAATGCATGGTTGGTGTGCTTGTTCTGAGAAATTGCATGGATGTAGTGGCTCATACTTTCTTGCTTTTCTTCTAAAATTTTCCGTTCTATAAGTCAACATCATTCCCCAGTTTTTGCCCTTCATGAGGTAGATAAGATTTTACTGCATTGTGAGGAATTTCCATCCATATAAGACTTGCTCAAGATTTATATGGAGTTTGTTCAGCATGCCATAAACAACATTGCAGCCAGTCTCAGCATCACAATATTGCAGTTATTTCTCTCAAAATGCTCAATAATTGCTGCAGAGCCATAAGCTCTAAAGTTATTTTGTGGAGTCCCAGGTATGTCAGTAACGGTTTTTGTACATTGTTTTCAATAAGGCAATCAATTTTTAATATCAAGGGGGGGGAGGGCTTGTTTTTATAATAACTAATTTCTTGCTCGGTTTCGGTGAATTAATAAAATTCTTTCAGTCAGTATTGAAATAATAATGTTTACTGTGGCCATTTCTTAACAAGTTGTTGCTTGATTTTGCAATTAATATTTGGGACTTTCAACACAAAATAAATATACTTACTGCCGCAGCTACATGAAAAGTACCATGAAAAGTACTAGACCCCCCTCCCCAACCTGGATATTAAATGGTCAACCCCTAAGGTACAGTTTTGTGGATGGGTTCAATAATTCTTCAAATGTAAAATCTCTTTTTTTCATTCTCTACAAGATTTACCTGTCAGCAAAATCACATAGTTGTCAGAAGATCATCGAGTAACAATTGATAAGAGGTGCTTGTTCTTAGTGTTAGTAAATTGATATTGCAGACACAAAATAAATGCATCACATTGCAAAGGAAATCGGGCATGGATGACAAGTTTGCAAATTGAGTAAGGAGGTGATGGATACTTTTGCTTCCCAGGTCCTTCAATATGGCCATAGGTTTTGTCAGCATCAATTCCAATTACTCATCCCTCTTGGCTCTATCTCAATAATGAAGTAAAGTTTATAATAGTGAATCATCATGATCATTTTCATGTGCATTGATTTTTAACTTGTTCACCTAAACTTCAAGTTGGTTTGTAACAGAAGGAAATGAGTTGACCTTGTCAATGCAAATAATAATTATGTGACAGTACAAACAGCAACATATAGATACCCCAAAAAAATTCATGTTGTGGCAAAAGAAAATCGTTTTACTTTTACAATACTTGCAGTATTTATTGTGAATGCCTTAACAGTGATGTGACCAGTTTTCCAGTGTGTACGAGAACAGAAGGATGCTTATTGGAGGTTTATGGTTAGACCATTCAAGCAAGGCACTCAATTTTAGAGGAGCACGAAATCAGGCAATCGACATTTATTTTGAAGAAACAGACGGCAACTATATATGCTCTTGCTTGGCTTCAAATGCTTCAAATGGTGTAGCATTGATGTGATAATGATTGCAAGAAATCTACCACACGAAACCAAAGTGCTAAAAAGCATTTTTGGTGGATTTGTGCTGATAGGGCTACAGGAACAAATATGTCCCTGGTGATAACTGACTATATTAAAGCAAAGGAAACTCCACTCTAGGGAATGTGGCATAGAAGCGAGATATTTTTTGGCAACTCTCAATCAGTTGATGGTTGGTGGAGCAGGGGGTTGGATGTGTGAATTACAGTTCTCCAGGGACCATTTTGCCAGTGTTTAGAAGTGATGCACAACCCTGTCCTTTTTTAGAAGGCTGGCCAATATCTTTAAAAGGCGAGCGAATTATTCAGCCTCTTTGTCATTCCCCACAAGATAATCTTACAAGTTAATGCCAATCATTATGGTTATTCATTTTATATATTAATAATATGTCTAAAAATTTTTATCAGCTTGTCCTCTAACAACACAATCTTCACAATTTGATCATGCGGTCTTTTAATAACAATTATTATGATAGTCTTGTTAAACATCCTTGCACTTGCTTTCATTATACCCAAGGGAGCTGCATTATTATAAATGGACAGATTATCTTAACTTAAAACAGCAAGCTATGTCGGCTCAAAGGAATTGTTCGACCCTCTCAATCATTTAAGCTGACTCAAGATTCAAATTTTACAGTGTGACCATGACAAACCATTATTTTGAGGGTGTGGGTTCAAATATCACCCCGGCAACTCACTTTAGTCCGAGCCCATTGGGACATTAAATGGAGGCGGGTTGTATCCAGTATTCTATGCTGGGGCAACTGAAAGACCCTGGGCATCCCTGAATTAATAGGGTATCTGCCAGACTCACAGTCTTCTCATCTCATCATCATATGGCGATCGCCTGCCTCGATGTAGCCCACTAAGGTGCTGCAGAGGCGTAAAACACAAACAAACAAATGAAACCATTATTCTTTCGGTGGTTGTAGGAAGGCTATTAAAGAATACTTTCTTCTGTAGATCGTTTTGAAGAATTTTTTTCGTAAAAAACAACAACACACAAACGGAAAAGGATAATGAGAGCTTTTGGGCCAGAAGGTCATTTCCTCTTCAGTAAGGGTTGCAAGGGTTAGACAGTGTATACAACCAAAATCTTTTAACCATTCCTTGATTGAGTACCTTGGTCTCTGTGTCCGTTTGACTGTTCCTTGCTCCTGTTGGTTAACCAAGTTATGAGCAACATTAAGAATGATGTGATTGTATAACAAGCCACGAGCTGGATTTAGTGGTATTTCGAATTTTACTAAAGAACATAAAACAATGGTTCTAGAGCATAGATCAATATGGGACCATATTTGCTCATGATAAAATTTCTTAATGGCTTTGTCAAATGGGCTTCAAGGCATGCAATCAGTCACATGCAATGATAATCATGATGACTTTCATAGGAGACTATTTGTGCCTGGGAAAGAGGTTGGGCAAACAGTCTGAAAAAGACCACAATTAATCCAAAATAATAACAAATACCATGCACAGGACCATTATGGGGAAGGGGGACAAGTGCCTCCTATACTCTCAATCCAAAAGGATGCTACTTCTTTGCTGCAGTGAACTAGGACAACAGCAAAATTAGGATTTTTTGTTAATCGGGGAGCCAATGACACATTATGGGCTGCTATTCTTATTTAACTTCCCAAAATCCAAACGAATTCGCCTCCCGACCAATACTAAATGACAGAGTACCCAATTTAGTGCATGTGACTGAAAACAGTCGGCCGTTCTTCGCATTGCTCAAATTCTAATCAAAAGATGAAGGAGAACCTCTATCCAGAGTCTCATCAGGCCCTTCTGTGGCCTGTGTGTACAAGATTGAGTCCTGCCTAATCCTCCATGTGTGACATGTTCAAGGAAAGCTTCGAAGGGAATCATGTGAAGGCAATAGTCACTTGGAGAGTGTAGGCCTATAGAAGCCAAAATTATTGTTGTTGTTCTTGGATGTTCTGAAAAACTGCCTCTGGAGATATATATATTCTGTCCACATTTTTATCACTTTATTGCTTGGCCTAAGAAACCTAGATTACTTATAAGAGATCATAATTAAGAAAACATCTTGAAATCAAGCAATAATCTGTTAGCAATTCACTATTTGGTAATACAGATTTCTGAGAGAAAATACCATTCCAAGTAAATATACTATAGTAACACATATATTAGGCCTATCATATCAGACTAGCAAAACAAGTTATATTATGCTACATGTGATATGACTTATTTACATTTTGCAAATAGCAATATCGAATTTCAGAGTGTTGGGCAAATATGGAAGCCGGTTTGCAAATGTGTATTTCATAAGAAGATCTTATGCTGTTTATTAATTATTTTGTATTGTTTTAGTTCATACAGAAAACATTTGGTTTCACATACAATTATCTCTTGGTGGATTGGGCACCTTGAGGAAGGAAACTAGATTTGACTATTATTATATGAGTAAAAAAAATCTAATTTTGCAGTTATGATGTCTTGAAAGGCATGTGCACAATATAAAAATACCAAGAGTGCCAAAACGTGGAGATTAGACACCCTTTTTGCCAGTAGTAGGGATGGGCAATTTATGCCTTTTTTGATCATAACGAAAAAATATTATTAGATCTTGATTTTGGGGAAAATTTGTATACTTGCATTCAAAACTATTTTAGAAGCTGCATTAAATTTGCAACCACCCCTGCCATGCTCGTTTCTTTCGGGCAACCTGGAAGAACACCACTGGAATATCATTGTATGGTTTCCAGCAGATTACTTTTATCTTCACTACAGAAGCCACAGAATTATCTGCAGGTCCAGTGACATATTTTCTTGCAACCTTTGCGAAAAAATCTCTTTGTGGTGAATTCAGTTTATTTGTTTGTCATTTCCATAACCAATATAATTCCACATAAGAAAAACTCCCAGTTCTAACAACTATCTAATAGCCACATTAGGGTGTCCCAAAAAAGTCAAACTCAGAAATTATTGGGGCCAACCTCTAAATGTGATGTACGGTTCCTCTCTGATTTCTATGTAGAATGTTAGCTGATTTTTTTTTCCTAAATTTTACATTGGAGTCAAAGAGTGACTATTGAACATATTTAGAGGTTAGCCCCAATGAATTTCATACTTTCACTTTTTTGGGACACCCAAAGCCACATGACCAAAATTGGTAATGCTCAAGTTAATATCAGTAATAAATGTTCGAAAGTCATTATACAGCCACCAAGAATGCATGGCATTGTTCAGGGATGCCGTTTCTGTAAATCTGGCACCTGACAGGTGACTGATGTGTTAAACGCCTGCAGATTTCAGTTCGACGAAAGGATAACTCAGCCACAATTCTCAGGGGGTTGTTATGAATGAGGAAAAGTTTGCTTAATTTAAGTTTGGATAATCTCAGGAAGCTGTGAAAAGAGAAGCCAAGAACCACAACTAAGATTCATCTTTATGAAGATTGGCAGCTTTCTCGAATCGATTTAGCAACCCATCTATCTTCACCACAATTACTATTTAATTTTTCACTTGCTTGAGAGTAATCATCTTTTGGTGATAAAAATGCAAAGTTGATCAAGACTGGACATATAAATTAGAAAAAAAATTATAATAACGATACCTGCAAAAAACAGGTGATATTTGCATCCTAAATAAAGAAGGTCCACCCTCAACACGCTCAACTAAGAATAGCAAAATCATCGCTAATGTATTTGGCGTTAGCTATTGTTCAAGTTTCTGCTTGAAGAAAGGAAAACCTTGACCTCAGTGCCCTAAATGTATCTCATGACAAATAAAACCTGTTGTCAAAGTGACAATGGGAATGGATTGTACAACAATGGTACTTTGAGGATGACCCCGGTATATCATCATTAGAGAAAAATTGCCAGGGAGTTTCATTGTTCTTCTGAATCTCAGTAAACAGCCTAACAGAAGACAAACATCTTTGCACTCACTGTGCCAAAAATATGAGTCAGGGAGTTAGTGGCCTGGAAAATGCACACATGGCACATTGATCTAATAATATGAAATTCATCTGTGTGTGAAAACAGGAACTATACCTTTTGAGTAATAAGCAATATTTAAAAGTGGCAAAGGGTGATAATGTCATTTATGGAAAAAAATAATCTTTTCATGATGACAATGTCGACATTCTACTTGAATTAAAAATGTTGCGACAAAAGTGTGAGTTTGTGACAATGTTGACAATTTATACCATTTTACAATCTGATAACATCATTTTGCAATACAAATTCATGTTGTATCAATATTTCAAACTCTTGAAGCATACAATTGGTCTGGTGTTGCTGGAGATGCTTTGATATTGCCTCATCTTATGGATATTGCTCCTCATGGAGATGATAGATGCCCAAAATGTCTGCTTGATTGCAGTTTTGAGAAAACAGGGACCCAGCCTCTTTTCTCAAGGGACTGTTATCAAAAAGGAAAAGTTTGCTCCGCTTTGGATGAGAATCATCTCACAAAGAAAACAAGTCAATAGCTATTTGCTGAGAATTATTAATAAAATGACTGATCACATTTGGAGAAATCTTAAAGCCAACAGAGCTTTAGTTTTTCATGCTGCTAGAGTAATATCTTTAAATTTAAAAAAAATAATATTATTAACCCTTACTATACTGATCAGTCCCAAAAAACAATCTTGTGCTAGTGACGTCATCAGGGACTACAGCAGATTTTTGGGACATAAATGGCCCAACAGGCATCAAGCTGGGGATGCACATAAATGACCCTTTAGTCCAGTAAGGTTTTTAAAGGTGTATTTCTTTTAAGTCCTGTAAAATACATGTATGAGTCAGCTTTATTATCATCAATCTTGTCCTGTCACAAGTCACATATCTGTCTATCTTTGCATCTGCCACATGCTAGCCATCTATCTGTCTGTCTGGAAAAATATCTCCATCTTATTTCGAGGCGAATGAAGGCTTCGTGGCTCATATAATCCAACTTCCGTTGGAGCCTCCCATGAAAATTCCTCTTTTGCCCTGAGAATGCCCTCTTTTGCTCTTTATGCTGCTTCAAGATCCTACTTCAAACAGCTCAGAGTGCAATTTGTGGCCAATGCCCTCCTAAAGACCATGTGTCAAATTTCTGATCTCCTGTTCCCTGAGAGATAAGACCACAAGCAAGGTGTTCTGTGCTATAGTCGTGTTCAATTTCGTTATCATTGTATAGTGGGACATGGACCAATTTTGTGATAATGTAAAATTGATTTAATTCTTTTATATTCTTTTCACAACATCAGTGAACTACATATATATAATAGTAATCTGTCAGTATAAGGAGGGTGCCTGATTGTAGTCCACACACCCAGGGGGCCAAGGCCCAATATTCTGTCCACCAGAACCGGGCTGACTTTCCATGTAACTTAATAATATTGTGACGACAGCACAAGTTAGTAACATTATTGGCAATTTATGCAACTTCGCACCGCCACAACATAATTATGCAATACAAATTCATGTTGTATCAATTGATATTGAAATGCTAATTTTATATTAGCCAAAATGTAACATTGTCCCAATATTGTAGCCACATGAGAAAATGTCAAGATGTACATTACACTAATACACTGTCTAGTAGCTGAAGTAGTAGTAGTTTATTGACACTGCTGTGTCCATTACTGTCTGTCACTTTGATATAGAAAAAGTGTGGACTGTTGCACTGTGAAAATGGCACTTTGTGTGTCATCATGCTGATGATTTGTCATGATCATATCCAATACTTTCAATGTTAATTTGATTTAAGGAGACTAATCCTTCTTGTTGGTGACAGCCAAACGAAAGGATTATGCTTCTGATTTTCGCTCTAAAATCAGTTATGACAAGTCAAATGGCCTTCTCTTGAGAATGCCTAATCAAACAGCCTCTATGTTTCCCATGTTGAAAGTAGGGAAGATGATATTTCACTGGCTATCATGAATCACAAAGTGCATTTTTCAAAGTGAACTGGTCCCCATTATTCTATATCAAAGTGACAGACAATAAATTATCTATGTATACATACAGCGGTAACTGTGATTTAAGACCCCATGTTGTGAGGTTGACTTGCCTCATGTGACTGCCCTCCTCCAGCACCAAGTTGTACTTTTAGTGCATTTGGTACCCCAAAGAGATACCGCACCTCCACGAGAGACTGCTTCATGACCGCAGAAGGGGTGGTCTTACAACACAGAGACGACTGCATATATAATCTAATTGCAAAAATGATATAGCACAATCGCAAATTACCATATCATGTCATATGCAACAATGCGAGACAGAATTTACATATTAGAAACAAATTACTGTCCTGAAATAGTTGATATTTTGGAGCAGAGTTACAATCACAAAACCATGAAGCGTCCAATTAGTCTGGCGTTGAAGGAGATGATTTGGCTTTCTGATATTGCCTCGTATAATTATGGCCATTGCTCCTTTCAGAGATGATAGATGTCCAAAATGTCTGCTGATTGCAGTTTTGAGAAAACAGGGACCCAGCCTCTTTCCTCAAGGGACTCTTATTAAAGAGGAAACATTTGCTCCATTATGGATGAAGATAATCTCACAAAGAAAACAAGTTGATAGCCATTAACTGAAAATTATTAATAAAATGATTGATCACATTTAATGGTCTAAGAAATCTTAAAATCAACAGATTCAGAGTTTCCCTGGTACAAGAAAAATATCTTGAAATCTGTTTAAAATAAATATTATTAAAGGTATACCGTAAATACAAACATGTATGTTCTAGACTACAAGATAGAGTCAACTGCAGAATTATCAATCTTGTCTAGTAACTAGCTACACATCAGTCTATCTGTGCATCTACCACATTTTAGCTATCTATCTATCTGTCTGGACATATATTTCCATTTTATTTTGAGGTAATGAAGACTTCATGGTTACTAGCTACATATCAGTCTATCTGTGCATCTACCACATTTTATCTATCTGTCTGGACATATATTTCCATTTTATTTTGAGGTAATGAAGGCTTCATAGTTACTAGCTACATATCAGTCTATCTGTGCATCTACCACATTTTATCTATCTGTCTGGACATATATTTCCATTTTATTTTGAGGTAATGAAGGCTTCATAGTAACTAGCTACATATCAGTCTATCTGTGCATCTACCACATTTTAGCTATCTATCTATCTGTCTGGACATATATTTCCATTTTATTTTGAGGTAATGAAGACTTCATGGTTAATATAATGCTTTCATTTTTATAGGTGTCTTACTATTATTAAAATGAATTGGGTTAGTTCTGCGATACATTTTTCAGATAATTATCTTAGATAGTACATGGCCATTCCTGATGTTATTCAAGAGACATGGTTAGGTTCATTTTTGAACTAAGGGATAGTAAAAAAGTGCACTCCATTGTGTATGTAATGTTATCAATTTTTCAATGTCCTAAATTTCAATAGAACATCGAAATTATCATGTCCTTCATAAATATTACAAGTTTATGATATTTAAGTTTTTGTCAATTGCAAAATACCAAACCCATAATATTACTTTTACACACCATACATAGTTTGCATTGATATAAACTTTTTATAACATTAATTATCTGTCTAAACATAGCTCAAGATTGTCATTCCTAGTCCTTTAATATAAAATAAATTCTGAGTAAAAATGTATGCAAAAATTTGTACCATGCTCTTTATTTGGGATAGTCAAGATGTCTGCAACTATCTGGGACATTCAAAACATGCGTGCTCTTTTCATGATAAAGCAAAGTGTGCATGATAGAATGTTTACCTTCAGAGAACAAAGTTTGCAGAAGGTATTGTTATCGCTTGGGTAAAATGTTTTCCGTCCGCCGGACGTGCGGGCGGACGGTGGGCGGATCGATTTTTTCCGGGCCAGCACTCGGCCTCTATTGAATGTAATAATAATAATAATATATAAGTTACTTATATAGAGCTGATTCCAGTAAACTGCTCATTAGCGCTTGTACATGGATTAAATTTGGTACCTATATAGCCTGTATTGTCTAGTTGTGCCTTTTGATGGTCTGATGGATAGATATCCCATACTTTTTTTAATCCCATACAATTTTTTAAGAATTAATAAAATATGAAAAAAAATTGGTACAGATGTGCCCGATGTGGTTTACTTGTGCCCTTTTTCATTGATAGATATTCTATTTTTTTTGATAAAATTAGAAAAAAATACACAAATATGTATTTTTTTTGTTTTGGGGCAAATACTCCATCACTAGAGTCAAGGAGGGTAAATCCGTCCACTTTTGGCTAAAACTGTCTTTCCAGGAATATGGGAATAGTTACAAAAATAAAAATTAGTCCATTGGAAGGGTCATATTCCGTACTTTCATCACCAGCCAAAAAAAGTCAAATATTCAAATAAGTTTCGCTGAAACCATGGCAACGAAATTTGAAGGTTGGGGCACCTAAATCCGTCCAGATTGCTGGTAAATCCATCCAGCAAGGATGGTAAATCCGTCCACAGGGCATTATGCACAACATAACTGTCATATGTTGTGATTTTTTCAAGTTTTGCAATCTAACAATATTCACAAAGCATTTTCTGTCGATTTTAGAATAGTGGGGTACTTATTGCACTTTAAATGGAACAATTAAATAAAAGAGGTAAAGTTAACTATCAGCAATTTTAATTGACTGCCTCAATTAAGATTGAAAAATTATTTTAACCCAATCAAGTGGTCTAATTACTCAAACTAATTTCTTTCATAAGTGTTATTCCATTTATAGGTATTAAAAATCATAAAAGTACTTTTAAATCCCATTTGAAATTGGTGGACGGATTTACAATCACCCAGTAAAGCCAAATTTAAAAATAATGATGGTATTCCGTCCACTTTTATTTTCATTATATCACCTGCCCAGGTGTTGCAATCAAGCTATTGAAAAAAATCTTACAAGAAAAATAATATCCTACTTCTCATTCAAAACTTTTTTTATGTTCAAAACGTTTTTTGTTGATTGAAATAGGCAACAAGATGCCTTCAAGAAATTCATAAAATGGCTGTGATGACGTCACATGACTTCATTGTGTTGTGTCCTCAGTTATTAAATGGACCTGAAATTAGTTGAAAAACGAGTTTATCTTGTATTTAAAACTCACACAACTGTAATAAATTTAATTTCATGCCTATATTAGGGGGTGGACGGAATTACCCTCCTGGACGGATTTACCATCCCTGACTCTATTGCATGTATATGGATAAAGTTTGGTACACATACGGCCTATAAAGTCTACTTGTGCCTTTTGAAAGGTCTGATGGAAAATATTATGTACTTTATTATGTACTAATAATTTATTTTTTGATGCTGGCTCAAGACTCAGCCACTGTTGCATGTACATGGATAAGGTTATACAGTACAAATTTCTAAAAGTGGCTCGTCATTTAAAATCTAACCTTAGCTATCCATCCATAGCCATTCCAAGCTAAACTAAGCTACTCTTATCCAGAGCCAGCCATAGTTATCCACAATTACTATTGTTTAAACAAGGGGTAAAGAGATTCCAGTGTATACAAAAGAATAGAAATGGATAGCTATGGATAGATATTGATAAGACTAGTAATGAATAGCTATAGACAGCTAAGTTGAGCCACATTTAGAAATTTGTACTGTATGGACTAGTGCTTTTAATAGATAGTCAATACTTCTTGTAATATTGAGAAAAGATATTAAAAATAATCCATTTCATATCGGACCTAAAACTTGCCCACAATTGTATATATCTGTGCTTTTTGTAACGCTAACGAGACTGAGTCCGAAGGAGATTTTGTTATTCGTTGTGAACAGTATTCAGACATTAGACAACTGCTATTTGATTCTGCATGAACCCATGATGTGAATTTTATGTTAAAATCTGATACTGAAAAGCTGATTTTTGTCTTGAGCCAACCTGACATTATGTATGATTGCGCCAAAGCCATCTGTGATATGCTAAATAGAAGACGGTGCCTCAGGAATTAATATGTTTTTAATATTTTATGACAGTTTTATACGTTTTTAAGATAACTTATGTATTTTATCCTGTTTTTATGTGATAATTTTAAAATATTATATACTTATACTGTGATATGATTCATTCTAGTCTCTCGTAAGTCAATATGACTGGCTCAATATTTTTAACATGTTTGTTTATTATGATGATGTATAAATATTGAGGTGAGACTTTAATAAAATATTATTCTATTCTATTCATATACAGCAATGGAATTTTCTGCACATAATTATCACCTATGCATTGTATCAGTGTTTTTTATATGTATTTAACGCTTTTTGAATTATTGAAGAAACTTGAGAATAATATAACTCTGTTATTTTTTGTTTGTTTCCAACCAATAGCTCATAACCTGTACTTTGTACATGCATAAAACTGCACCATAATATGTGCAAATTCGTCTAATAAGACCTTTCCCCGGTTTTACAAACCCTGTCAGGCAGACGGGCAGAAGGCAGGGTAGCGGGCAAATAGAGATAATTCATGGCCACGACTTGACCACTATTGCATACCTATATACAATTTGGTAACCACGCCAATTTTATGGTGTAATTAAAGGTGTTATTCGCTGAAGGTTTGCTGCTGCACAGTCTATGTCTTTAAATGTGAGCTATCAAAACGCAATGTATGGCTGTATAAGTAAGACTCCAGTCATTTTAAGGAAACAGCGATAGTTTGTCAGACAAGTGAGGGAAATCTTCTGGTTGTCATCTCCACTGATCACCCAGCCTCAACCCTAACAGAGGGAGCTCACCTTAAGTGCTGAACTTATTATTACAATTGTCAACATCAGCAAAAGGTAAGACACTTTTTACACTGAAAACTTATTGGCATACAGTTTATATTCGCAATCTATATTATAATTGACTGAGGAATAAGACATAAGACATAAGACACTTTATTCACTATAGACTACAATCCGTAGAATTGCTTATGGTAAAATATGCCATACAGGTACCGAATTTTAAGAGTTTTAAAAGTAATTTGGTTAGCTTGGTATAAAAGTACACTGGAACCTTTTTCTTCCGCATACAGTGTAGAGTCATTATCAGTCTTCCATGTGGTAAATGCAAAATTTATTCTGTTGTAACTTAGGTACTACAGATGTTCCATCAAGTTGCGACTATTAGCATAACAAAGAATAAATTGATGAGTAACCTTTCAATATTAAAATAAGAGAGACATATTAAAAAATAGTCTCTCTTAATGACTTTTTTAAACATCTCATCAATATGCTTGTCTCATTTCAGATTACTCTGTAAATTGACACCCAATAGCTAATTTACAATTTTGTCATTACTATTTTGAGTGACAACAGGGTGAATTACACTTGTATTTCTTGTGAAACAAAAAATTGGGAGAGTAAATTGCAAATGTAATGCTGATATGAGAGGTTTGCCTAAATTTGATAATATTTGAGATGGAAAAAAATGTTTTCGTAACCTTACCAGATAAATCCATTTCCCTGAACAAATTTTTGACACCGGCGTAGTAGGTGTGTCAATTTTGAATTTTTATGCAAATTCCAAAAGCACTAGTGCCTAAGACGTGCATTATGACCTGGCGAATCCAAATCTGTTCTTGAAATGGCGATATGACAATTCTTACATACTTCAATTTTTTTCGTTTTCGACCATTTCCGCCAATCCGCGGTTCTCTATAATTTTGCCAGTATACAGCATTCTAACTGCCATGGTTGGAAAGATCTCAAAAATACCTACATTTTGCATACCAACATCAATGGTCTCGGATGATATCTTAACTCCCGCTGGCTCTTCAGACTGCACTTTTTTAAAATGAAAGTGTTGCGGACATCTAATCCTGTTAAAAATGACTTTTACATTTTTTTCACTGTTAATGGCTGACAGTTAGAATGCTGTATGACCAATACTGACAAAGTTATAGAGAACCGCGGATTAGCAAAAATGTTCGAAAACGAAAAAAACATTGAAACTTTGAACCAAAATTGAAGTAGATAAGAATTGTTGTATCACAATTTTGAGAACAAATTTGGATCACCCAGGTCAAAACGAACATTTTAGGCACTAGTGCTTTTTGAATTTGAATAAAAATTTAAAATTGACACACCCTAACATCATATAAAAGTCAAATTAATGAAAAGTCAAATGTACGATAAAGCTATTCTAATCTTTACAATAAATGGTAAAATAGATTTCTTAGAAAAACACAGACAATGTCTAACTGACATGTATAATTGTATAATTATATCTTATATACTTCAGGTTAAAGATGATCGGACACTCCTTCCTATCTATATTACTTCTCTTGGTTGTTCCGGTTGCAATCTCGTCTTACAAGATTCTTGTTGTGCCATTTGGATCTGGCTTCAACTCTCGACTTCTCAACCTTCAGAAATTGGCCGACATTCTCGCCCAGGATGGTCATGATGTCACAGTTCTCATGAATACAAGAGTGAGCGAACACACAATCACAAAATATGCCAAAACCATAGAGTTCTTTGTTCCTGAGGAAACATCAGATATCAGTGACATAGAACTGTCACAATCTTCAATATGGAATATTTTTTCACTGTTCGATGAGATCGTGGAGAAAGATCTTATTTTTGTAAGAGCCTTAATGAATGATGTGGCAACATTACAAACGATTTATGACACCAAATTTGACTTGATTTTTGGAGACATGGTTCCGCAGACAAATCTACTTTCAGCGCATTTGGATATAACAACAGTTTTATATCAGAATTTTCTGATGCCATTTGATTCAGATATATTCTTACCAGTTACTCCATCAATAACATGCATTTTGTCAGGGATAGCATGTCGTCCACATGATATGGATTTCAAAGGAAGGGTCATAAACTACATCACCTACTTAGGAATGAAAATCTTCTGGAGCAAGACGTTAAATGTAGCACAACAATCTGCTGAAGAGCAAAATTTTACTTTGCATGTGCCACTTGCTGATGCGTTCAAAAACAAAGTAACCGTCGTCAATGCCAATTATGTCCTAGACATGCCACTCCCCACAATGCCTCATGTTTTCCCAATCTCTGGCCTATATCACAAGGAACCTTCTCCTCTGCATAAAGAATTCTCAGACATCATCAAATCATCACAGCCACATGGTGTGATACTTCTCAGTTTTGGAACCCTGATGCCGGAATTTGAAGCCGAGAAGGCAGACATATTTGCGAGGGTTCTCGGCAGGCTACCTCACTCAGTCATCTGGAGATTCACAGGTATGTTATCAGGTCGTGGGAAGCAAGATCACATGAATATATTTTTAACCAAAAAGGAATTAAGTTAATTCCAACTAGCTTTCAGATATAGTATTATCTTATATTTTTTTAATTTAATCCTATACGCTGATAGTCTGAAAAACTGCAAACTTTAGCGTTGTTTACATCATACTATTGTCCTTATCTCATTCGCCATGACAAGAAACCACGGTTCTCATGTTTATAGTTGCATTTTATATAAGAGATAAGATAGCTGACATGCCCCTGGGACGTGCCTAGACAGTACTGTTCAAAATTGATATCTACCTTTTAACCTCTTAAACTGGGACATAATTCCTACAGAAATCAGCTTTGCCTTCCTAGGGAAATGCCTTCTACAATGAAGTGTTTAGGATATACATAAGCTGAACAAATTGAGACAGGTCTATTGCGGGTAGCAGCCAGACAGTATGAAACAGAATATAATAAAAACAAACAAGTCCTAAAATCTGCAATGGAACTCCTAGTCACAAATTAATACAAATTGTTGAGTTGTGTATTTCATTTGATATGCAATACTGTATTGCCTACAAGGGCAGTTTTACAGTGTTTGCACCCAAAGTGTCTCATGGGGGGTCAAAATAAAGTTGTGTAGATGAGAATTTCCTTTGTACTATCATGAAATGAACATATTACTGATTCGTAACTCAATGAAAACAGAAGTGAATTGTCTGTTTATCACCAAATCACCACTCTTTAAAGTATGCAAGGTTGGAAATTTTGAAAATAAAATTTTATGAGAAAAAGCATCCCCATGAATAAAATTTGAACCATTTTTTTAATGGAAACACAGCCATCTGATTGTATTGAACCATCAAAACCAATAAAACAACTAAATATTTTATTAGATGTGGCAAAAATATTTGTTTCACAATTTTTATGACGAAAATTAGGAAATTTCACTTGTCACACCCTGAAAGTTTCTGTTTTAGACTGTTTATTAAGGTTTTAGTCTCAATTGACCCATCATTGCCAAGGTATATAATCGCTAGGTTTCCTACAAACCCTGTGTCAAGTTTTGTTGCTGTACGATTGAAACTCATTGGGTTTTCCTTGTGTCAAAGATAACGTTCTAGAGAGAAAAATCTCCGAAAATCACTCAAAATCACAGGTTCAGAAAAAAATCAACTTTAATTGCTCAATAAACAAGATATTTGTGTATCATCTTGTAAAATCATTCAGTTATTCGCATAAAACTGCAGTTATATTGATATATTACATAAAATAACTAACCTATAATCTCAAGTTTGGTTTTCTCATAATACTGCAATTTTATGATAAAAAAACATTCAATATTTATAAATACCCTTTTTAGACATCCAGAATAAATTATTTTGTACAGCCATGGCCTTTTCCTTGACGAATCCATTGTTAAAAGACTTGAATCATACCACAAATTCTGACGGGTTGAAAGGACATTTTTTGACATTGAGGATTTTGATTTCTAAGAAAATCTATGAACATTGCCTGGATATTTTTTTAACTTGTATTTGTTACATTCATGTAGAGGCACACAACTGAGCAGCGAAAACACAAATTGTTTGTTTTTCCTTCAAAACCCTGAGGTTTTTTTGCATGGGCTGGAGAGGACATGTTTTTTTGACATCATATTCAAGCCCCAAATTCCGAAAACCAAGTATAGTTATTGAAATAAATGTTGTTGCTTTACCTTTAGATATGTCTCAAGCTACAAAATTGACACAAACAGTAGACACATCCTTAAATGCTTATTCATCATAGCATGTAAAGTAACAAATGGTCTGTCAAAGACAAAATATTTGACGCATACCATTTTTTACATTTTAGGAGACAACTCATTTTGTATATAACTTATTCGCATAAAACCTGTTGTAATTTACACCCAAGACATCGGTCCAGAGAGGTATCATCAATATGAATCACAACTGCTTGCATTTATTTTTGTGCGTTGCCATAAAATTAGCAAAACTGCCCGTGAGACACAAAAATGAGCAAAAATTGGTCCTAAATCGCTTGCTGCTTCAAAACTAAATATCGTAGAAGGGTAAAATATGGCACACATATATTTTAATGTAATACAAGACTGCCACCACAACAAATTTCTCCGTACCTATCACACTTTTCTCGTAATATTTGTCTAAATATGAAAATTTGGCCGAGTGCAAATACCGTAAAACTGCCCACAAAGGCTACGAGCCGAGTAAATGAAAGTAATGTTGAGTCATTTGTCTTCCAGGTCCGCCACCTCATTCATTGAAGTCCAACACGCATCTCGTAAAATGGTTTCCTCAAAATGATTTGTTGGCAAACCCAGCTGTGAAGCTGTTCATCACTCACTGCGGAATATCAAGCACTTTCGAAAGTGCATTACATGGCGTACCTGTCGTCACTGCGCCACTGTTTGCTGACCAAGAAGACAATGCTGACAAACTCGTTCAAAGAGCAAAGATGGGCAAAAGGATAGACTTTTACTCCTTGGAAGAAGAGCGACTTGATCAAACCATCAGGGAGGTCTTAGACAACCCCATATACAGAGAAAATGCAAAGAAAACTTCTTATTTACTGAATAACCACTTGGTGGAACCCAGGGAACAGTTACGCCACCTTGTGAATTTCACCATCGAATCAGGAGGCGCTCCTCATTTGTTTCATCCTTATGCTGTTGATATGAACTGGTTCCAGTTTCATTCACTTGATGTTATATCCTTCATCTTAATGATCCTTTTAACTGTTAGTTATCTTTTGTTCTTTGTGTGTAGGCTATCAATCAGGCTCTTAATAAACACTATGGCCTCCAAAAGAAAGGAAAAATCATCATAATCCCATGCAGGACTACATACAGAAAATACGTAAATGAGCTACAATCTGACTGATACCTTTAAATTATCATAAATTCATGATGGCCATAAAAAACAGTTTGTAATAAAACGAAATCCTGTTAACTGTGTTCAGTTAAAATATGCTTACGGCTGAATTTGAATATTGCAAATAATGTTGTTTTCTTAAGGTGTGGTTGTTTTATTGCTAGTAGTTTGTATTACACACATAGTAAATAAATTTATCTTTGTACTTATTTGGCTGATTATAATAAATATAGTTTTAAAGATGCTCTGGCTTCTTGTTTCCTTTGTGGCTCAATTTTGTTATGGCGATTCTTATGGTTTATCTTAACAAAGATCAGGCACCTGGTATGAGATAGGTGCTGGCAACATAACGCATGTTTTCTAGATCCCAGTTTCAAGGTAATCTGACCATACATCATGTACATACTGCCTAATTCAGTGAAAATTACTATTTTTTCCAGAATGTACCTACTTTTTAATCTGACAAAAATTCCGATCTTAATTTTTCAATGTTTAGACGAATATGCACCCTATCAGCGTGCCTCGGCGGTTCAACGTCAGCCCGAAGCTAGTCCGATGCTACTGACATCGGACTGACGCTGGGCCGTCATTGGACCGCCGAGGCATGCTGACAGGGTGATGACCCTTCATTAAGTGGTCTATAAAAGTATCAGGCAAGAAAGTTCAGTCGAGTATAGGGGGAACGAATTATGCAACAATGGTATATTTGGGATGACCCCAGAATACTATCAAGATAACGATGCTACAAAAATTAACTTTAGAGCAACAAAGACATGTAACTTCAAAATATTCTGACATAATAGTGCATTTTTTTTGGGTTAGAATCAAACATTTGGCCAAACAACGTAAATTTGTTTTTTAATCTGAATGCAACCTCTGGAAATTACCTTTGACCTACGATTGTCATACGTTGTTTGGCCAAACGTTTGAGTCTAACCCAAAAGGTTAGGTAAGGATACCTACCTGCCCAGTATCTACAAAGTAGAATTGCAATTATATTAAGCATCCAATCGGTCTGGCATTGCAGGAGATGATTCAGCTTTCTGATATTGCCTCATCTTAAGGATTTTGCTCCTTACTGAGATGATGGATGTCCAAAATGTCTGCTGGTTGCATTTTAAGAAAACAGGAACCGCGCCTCTTTTCTCAAGGGACTGTTATTAGAGACGAAAAGTTTGCTCTATTTTATACGAGGATCATCTCTCAAAGAAAACAAGTCAATGGCCATTAACTGATAATTTTCAATAAAATGACTGATCACATCTGGTGGTCTAAGAATTCTTAAAAAGGCAACAGATCCCTAGTTTCCCTGGTGCTAGAAAAATATCTTTAATGTTGTTAAATAATTATAATAAACAGTTTATTTGCATGCCACTGAAATCTAAATACAAAGTTTGGTCAAAGCGCTTCACATATAGATATATAGATAATAAAAAATATTTACAGGCAATGATAACATTTTAAATCAAATATAAAATTATAAAAATAATTATTCAGTATATTTAAAAATGATTTATGGGAAATAAGTTTTAAAATAAAAAGTTTTTAAAGCAGCCTTTATAGCACAAATGGTGTCACAACTTCTGAGTTTAGAATAAATGTCATTAAAGGTTCATTTCTTTTAAGATGTGTAAAATGTAAAATAAATTCACATTCCAGAGTGCAAGACAGTAATAGCTACATATCTGTCTATATATTAGCATCTACCACATTCAAATTATCTATATATCCCCATCTTATTTTGAGGTGTATGAAGGCTTCATGGCCCGTATAATCCAACTTCTTTTGGAGTTTCAATGAAAATTCCTCTTTTGCCCCGAAAATGCCCTCTTTTGCTCTTTACGATGCTTCAAGATCCTACTTCAAACAGCTCAGTGTGCAATTTGTGGCCAATGCCCACCTCAAGACCATGTGTCAGGTTTCTGATCTCCTGCTTCACAAAAGATAGGGCAACTAACATGGTGTTCTGAGCTGCTACAGTTTTGTAGCACTTGTACAATGTCCCGTGACATCAGCAAGTCAATTGTTGATGTGCACTTTGAAAAAGTTAACTGTCTATAACGAACTATCATGTCACTATGGTTTGTTATAGACAGTCAACCTTCTAAGTCAATGTAATTTTCTTAAATTGTATTGTTATATAAGAGGATATGGACCAATTTTTTTATACATTAATTTTTGTCAGCCCGAAGCTTAATTGGCCTTCATGATTTTTTACCATTTCTGGCAAACAGCCAAAAACTTACGCTATTATGCTGTTAAATAAGGTTTACAATATCATGGCAACTGAATGTTATGTTGTTGTTATTTTCAGCTGCAAAGCAGACCAGTTCCAAAACATGTTTGCTCTGTCAACATTCTAATTCTACTTTTTCTTTCTTTTAACACAGGCCTATCATTTGGTACGTATTGATTTTTCTTCTTTGTGCATGGTCTCAGTTTTACAACAGATTTGTTGCATTCTTCCATTTTTTTTCACAGCTTAAACAATGACAATGCGGTACATTTTTTTCCTTAAGTGGTATGCATATGATAATGTTTTGAAAATATCTGTCCCTGACTGCCTTCCACAGTTGTGATCTGCATTGCAAATATCTATCAGTTTTACATATAAATTAATGAAACTGCAATTGCATCTTCTTGTGAAAGTTTCACAACATCTTTTTAAGTCAGACTGGTCTGAGGTTATAAACGTATATGGCACAAGATATCGCCTTCCCTAGTGCTAATTTTTTATTGTTAATCCTGTAACTTGAAACAAAGATTATTATTATTATTATTATTTAGTCCTGCATAGTCTTCTCCAGATTTATATGGAGAATACCATAGACAATAGCTATTCTGGTATGGACTTCATAATCCATCCTCTCCTTTTTCAAGCAATAAACTCTAACATTTAAGATTTTACACTGATGTTTGCCGAATATGAGGAAAGATTTAAGCAGTCAACTTTTATGGCATTGTTCAGCTTGGTCCTTTCCTTCCAATATGGCTCCTAATGGATGACTGATGTCCCGAATGTCTGTGGATTGCCGTCCACCAAAAAGAGAAATGAATCTCTATTTTCTCTATTCTCAAGGGATTGTTATTAAAGATGAAACTTTGCTCAATTTTTCATGTGGATAGCTAATCTCATGAAGTCTGTGAATGAACAAGTTGGCAGCTTAGACTTTTTGATATCATGAGTCATTTAGCACATCATCTCTATAGCCACAACAAGGAGCTATTTTTTATATGGTTATTTCAATGCTTTTGTCGTATTATGGTTTCGCATTGCATTACAAAATTTGCTAGTCACCAAAAACAACTAGTTGTCAGAAGATCACAGAGTAATAATTATATAAAAGGTGATTGGTCTATGTGTCACTTGATATCGTAGACACCAAATAAATGCATCACATGGCAAAAGACAGCGAGCCAAGCAAGGGAGACAACTTTGTTTGTTTGTTTGTTTGTGTTTTACGCCTCTGCAGCACCTTAGTGGGCTATATCGAGGCAGGCGATCGCCGTATGATGATGAGATGAGAAGACTGTGAGTCTGGCACATACCCTATTAATTCAGGGATGACCAGGGTCTATCAGTTGCCCCAGCATAGAATACTGGATACAACCCGCCTCCATTTAATGTCCCATGGGCTCGGACTAAAGTGAGGGTGACAAGTTTACAAATTGAATAAGGAGATGATGGATACTTTGGGCTAACCTCTCAATGTGTTCTAATACTCTGATGTTCCTCTCTGACTTCTACAGTACAAATTTCTAAAAGTGGCTCTTCATTTAAAATCTAGCCCTAGCTATCTATCCATAGTCATTTTAAGCTAAAACAAGCTACACTTATCCAAAGCTATCCATAGCTAGCCACAATTACTATTGTTTAAACAAGGGGTAAAGAGATTTTAGTGTATACAAAAGAATAAAAATAGATAGCTATGGATAGATATGGATAAGACTAGTAATGGATAGCTATAGACAGCTAAGTTGATCCACATTTAGAAATTTGTACTGAATGTAAAATTTCAGCTCATTTTTTCTTAAATTTTTCATAGGAGTCAAAAACATATTTAGAGGTCTAGCCCCAATGATTTTTACATTTTCACTTTTTTGGGACACCCTAAGCCACATAACCAAATTGGCAATGCTCAAGTTAATATTAGTTATACATTTTTGAAAGTCATCATTCAGCATCAAGAATGCATGGCATTGTTCAGGGATGTCGTTTTGGCGTTTCTGTAAGTCTGGCAAATGGCAGATGACTGATGTGTTTGGGGCTCATGGATTGCAATTTACTGACAGAAGAGCTCAGCCACAATTCCCAAGAGGTTTTTATGAATGAGGAAAAGTTTGCTTAATTGAAGTTTGGATAATCTCAAGAAGCTGTGAAGAGGAAACCGTAACTGAGATTAATCTTTATAAAGATTGGTAGTTTTCTCGAATCGATTTAGCTACTTATCTATCATATTTTCCCCAATAATTACAATGTCATTTCTCAACATTATTCAATGTAGTTAAATAGATAATGATAATCTTTTCTTGAAACAAATGCAAAGATGAGGCCAGGACATAGTTTTGTTTTCAGAAGTACTTCATCTCAGATCAATCGTTTTTTAAATTTAATATTGATTTCTTGTGGTAAGGAGTGCACAGGAACGGGTAACGCAGTTGACAGGAACGGTTTGGTTTTCTCTTAATGGTGCATTCTATTTGGGAGATACAAAGTTATGATTGTATTCTATTGAATCCTTTCGCCCTCAGCAATATATACATAAAATTTCTTTGAAAAATATCACTGGTAAGCTCGTAATCGGAGGAAATTGAGTGGACATTTTAGTGCAATCAAAAAATATTCCAATGAAAATTATGTTGAATACCTGTTTAATGAAATCTGCAAAGCTGTGGTAGTGTGGCACATGTGCATCTTAAGATATTTAGTGGAAATTGCTCACTAAAAACATAGCAAGCCGAGCCATGGCAAGGACAGGAGTGGACAAAAAAATAAATGTAAACTAGTGATACGTCTTCTACATCAATTAATTCAATGAAATGAAACAAGAAAAAAATATATGATGTATATAATAATTCAAGTCTGCATATTCTCATGAATCGTGCACAGAAACTTTGAATATGATGGTACTTTAGGGGTTAAATTAAAACTTGATTTTGTCATGTCATGTCCAGTGACAAGGAAAAACAAATGATTTGACAATGCGCCAAAAAAAGGTCTAATAAATGACTTTTTGTTCCAAATGCAGTGGTTCTAAATAGAAATATGAAAAACAGATGTACAATGACACTTGAGATATTAATTGCATTTAATGTAATGTCAGGGAACTGGAGTGATGCAAATTATCCCGAAATATGAGAATGACCCATATAGTAAGCATTGTTATGAACTTTTTACAACATCAATTCTCTGACTAAACATCACTCTTGTCATTCCTAATCCTTTAATATGAGATAAATTCTGAGTAAAAATGTATGCAAAAATTAGTACTATGCTCATATTTGAGACAGTCAACCTGTCTGCAACTATCTGGGACATTCAAAATGATGTGTGCTATAGTAATTATTTAAAGTGTGCATGATAGAATTTTTGTTAATGTGAGCAATCAAAACACAGCATTTGGCTGTATACAGTCAGTTTTAGGAAACAGCACTAGTTTGTCAGACAAATGTTGGAAATCTTCTGGTTGTCATCTCAACCCCAACAGGTGGAGCTCATCTTAAGTTCTCAACTTATTAATACAATTGCCAACATCTGCTGAAGGTAAGATACTTTTTTCTCTGAAAACTTATTGGCATACAGTTTATATTAGCAATCTATATTATAATTGACTGAGGAATAAGACATAATACGTAAGATACTTTATTCGCTATGGACTACAATCCATAGAATTGTGTACGGTAAACATGCCATATAGGTCCTGAATTTTCAGAGTTAAATAAGTTGGTGAGTTTGGTACAAAAGTACACTGGAACTTTTTTGTTCTGCATAGACCTAGAGTCATTACAGCGATGCACTTTGATACTGAAAAAGAGTGTGCTGTTGCACTGTGAAAATGGCACTTCGTGTGTCATCATACAGATGATTTGTCATGATCATACCCAATACTTTCAATGTTAATTTGATTTAAGGAGACTTATCCATCTTGTAGGCGACAGCCAAACAAAAGGATCATGCATCTGATTTTCAATCCAAAATCAGTAATGACAAGTCAAATGGCCTTCTCTTGATCATGACTAATCAAACTGCCTCTATGTTTCCCATGTTGAAAGTATAGAAGATGACACTTCATCAGCTATCATGAATCACGAAGTGAATTTTTCACAGTGACCTGATCCTCATTTTTTCTTTATCAAAGTGCATCACTGTAATAATAATAATAATAATAAAAGACTTTTATATAGCGTCGGTTTCAAATAAAGAAATTTGCCCACCAACGCTTGAGTTTGTTATGTATTGTCATAGTAAGTAGTGAAGAGATGTGTTTTGAGATTGCTTTTAAAGCTGCAAAGAGTATCCATTATGCGAAGCTTCATTGGTAGCTTGTTCCATAGAGAAGGACTCGCTTTTTTGAAACTTCGCATACCCCAGTTGTTTGCCCTATCATTGTCCACTTCAAGCAGATTAGTATTGTTATTTCTGAGGGATCTTGACGATACCCTGAGTTTTAGTAAGTCCATCAAATAATTTGGAGCTTGTTTGTTAATAATTTTCCAGGTGGTCGTTAGCAGTTTATACTCAATTCTTGCTTGGATCGGAAGCCAGTGGAGAGCTTTTCTTTTATGTGTAATATGTTCGCGTTTACTGATTTTTTCAATAAGTCTGACAGCTGAGTTCTGCGCTACTTGCAGCTTATTCAACGATTTATTGGTTATTCCATAAAGTAGACTATTTCCATAGTCAAAGTGAGGTGTGACAAGGGCATTAACTACTGTTTTAGTGTTCTCCTTGCTCAGGTTTTTCCTGATATGAGAAATGTTTCTGATATTAAAGTACGCAGATTTGCAGATCTTACTGATTTGCCTATCCATGGTCATATGTTTGTCGAAAATAACACCAAGGTTTTTAACTTCATTTGCATAATTAATTTCAGCTCCTTCAATGTTTAGCTCGCTTAGTTTAATTGATGATAGTTGTGCTTTCGCGCCAAGTAGAATGGTTTCAGTTTTACTTGCATTGTTGCATAACTTATTGGTACTAAGGAACTTTCTGATATCCTCAATACATTTTTCAATTTGAATTTTTGCCTGATTAGCGTCCGTGTCATTCGGATTGAAAGCAATTATTAGCTGTTCGTCATCGGCATACTTTTGATCTTGGATATTATGCCGCTTCGCTATATCACTTAGAGGTGCGATATAGGTGTTGAAAAGCACTGGCCCTAGCTTTGAACCTTGTGGTACGCCATATTTTAGTTTGCATTTATCAGAGGGCATGTCGTTTATAATTACTGCGCTTGATCTATCAGTTAAATATGATTGAAACCATTTGTAGGCTGTACCCCTTATTCCGTACATATTACTAAGTCGACTCAAAAGTATATCATGGTCTATTGTATCAAAGGCCGCCGATAGGTCAAGTAAAACAAGCATCGTGATTTTACCATCGTTGCCATTCAACATGATATCAATGTGAATTTTAGTTAACAGGGTTTCAGTACTGTGATTTCGTCTGTATGCCGATTGGCGCGGATCATGCAGAGAGTTATCCTTAAAGTGTTTGTCCATTTGGTCTATCACTACTCCTTCAATGATTTTACTTATAAATTTTAGGTTCGAAATTGGACGATAGTTTTCCGGACTTAGCTTGAGGCCTGACTTTTTAAGTAATGGTTTTATGATTGCGTATTTATAACTGTCCGGCATAATACCTTGTTCAAGTGACGTATTAACGATACTGGTGATAATTGGAAGGAATTCCTCAAGACAGTTTTTAACAAGCCAGGTCGGCAAAGGATCTAGAGCAGAGTGCTTAGTTGCCATTTTAGTGATAAGTTTACGGATGGTATCAGTGTCTACCTTGGCAAATTTAGTCAGCGCGGTACCAGTAAATGAAGTAGGTATTGTAACAGTTTCATTAGGTAGTTTATTTCGCAGATTTTCAATTTTATCGTTAAAGAATTTTGAGAAGTCATTTGCGAGTTTGCTGTCATCAGAGTGCTGAGGTAGTGGTGATTCTGCTTTTCTATGAAGGGCTGAGTTAACAACTTTGAAGAGTGCTTTTGAGTTACCCTGACAATTTTGAATTTTATCAGCTAGGTGTTTAGATCGTAAGTTGTTTAATAGGATATTGTATTGATTCCTCCTATCCTTAAAAATTTCTAAGTCGGACTGGCTTTTGGATTTTCGCCATTTTTTCTCAGCTTTACGTTTTGCGATCTTGGCAGCCTTAATATCTGCGTTACACCATGGTGTTGCACTACGTATTGTTATGGTCTTTTCTTGCAGCGGGGCATGTAGATCCAAAATCTTTATACTAGACTCGTAAAGTTTGACGAGCGATTCTAAGTATTCGGGGCCCAATTGCGAGTTATAGCTGTTCATAGAAGAGAAGTGTTGCTTAATATCTTGTTTGAATTTGTCTGTACTCATATTTCTAGTCTTTCTAAATCGAATACGCTTTTTATTAGTGGGAGGCTTTGGAACATTGACATCCATGAGTATGGCATAGTGGTCAGATAATAGTTCATCAACAGAGTAAGATGTAAGCAAGTTACTTGCTGTTCTGGTAATAATGAGATCCAAGGTGTTACCTCCAACATGTGTTGGTTCATTAATATGCTGGGTTAAGTCAAACATTTCGAATACTTCATTAAGTTTTATTACATTCGGTTGTTCCGGTTTGTTGATATGGAAATTGAAATCTCCAACAATTAGCAACTCATGACCCTTACAGTGATAGGACGAGACCACGTCCGTAAATTCGTCAAAGAACTCGGAAAGAGTATATTTATTCGCTGCACTAGGTTCAGGTCTATAGACAACTAAAATGATTACAACTTTACCGCCACTAACGAAGTTGAGAGCCAGGTGTTCAAAGGTTTTAGTTTGTGGCGATTCAGTTTTTGATAAATTGATATTAGATTTAAAAAGACATCCAATTCCACCACCAGATCTCTGGTTTCTTGACTTCATTAGAAATTTGTATTCACCGAAATTCTCAAGCCGACCAATTGCAGCTATATCATCATCTTTCAACCAACATTCAGTGAGCAGCATGATATCAAGATTGTGTTCTTCCCTAAAATCATGAACAAGATCTAATTTATTTTTGAGACTGCGAGCATTCCAGAGACAGACTTTGAGATTTTTCCCGGACAGTGCGCGAGCGACATTACCATTGCCAGTCCCCTCGCTGGTCTCCACCGAGACCCTATCGTTACAAGATTGAGATAAAGACTAAGAAAGCTTTTTAGATGCTAATAGAGATTTATTAAATACATCGAGACATTGTCTGCAGAACGGAATGTTTAACGGATCGGATTCAGGTGATATTATGGATCTCGGTGGATAAGAATGTCATTTGCTGGTTTTTGCTCCGGTAATTTCATGAACTTGAGCAGTTGCCTTGTGTACGTTAGCGGACAATCCCTTTATCATAGCGGCCGTGAAAGTTTCAGGAGGGTCCTCCCTAGTCTCGTTGCTCCTTTCCTTCCAAGTACCAAACGACATCTTTACACTACAATCAGTTGTAATTCTTTTGATGCTGCTACCATTCTTCCCGATAATACGACCAACCATTTCAGATTTAATGGGCACAACCGCAGTTACTACAAAATCGGAGTTTGATGCACCAGGCTTCACATCATTCGCCTTCATAACGGTTGGGACAGCAATAGATTGCAAAACTTCATTGTATAGAGCGACACACTTTGCACTTGGGGTGGAGCCATTAAGTTCTACCAGTTCAGACCTGGGGCCAGGAAATAGCACTTTGAGAATTTTAGTATTTTCATGTTCAACTGTGGCGAGCATGCAGTTGTACAAATCTACCTTCACACGGGCATTGTTGTTGGGTGGGATGAACGCTACATAGATAGTGGTGTGCTCGGAGTACATCGATAAGAGTTTCATCAGAGTTTGTGACAAGATTAGGCTAGAAACACCGGACGCAACTTCTTTGGCACCAGTCAGCAACAAGACTACATCAGCATTCCTGATACCATCAGATTCATCAATATCAGCCAGGGTTTTCTTAACTTTCGTCCAGATGATGGAGGCCTTTAGATTTGCAATGCACGGCTCAGTTATATCGTCGAAGAAGACTAAACCTCGGGGTTTTGGGATTGACGCCTGGGCAGCGTTCTCTTCATGGCTTGTAAATTGCTCTAACAACTCAGCATAGTCTTGTTCACGCTCTATCAGCGAGGATCGGGTCAACTCAAGATCTTTCTGCAAATCATCCTTTTCCAACGAGCAGTCTCTAAGTAAGCGAGAAAGTCTAGTATTTTCACTACGAATTTCTTCTAGTTCCTTACGCATTGTAGCGGCCAGTGCGATCTCATCATCCTTACGTGGCCGTCCTCGGCCTCTTTTAGGCTTTGGGGCATCATCCGAGTTTGTGTCGTCCGCATTGTCGTCCGTTTGGCCAGTTAAAAGTCTATTGCGTTTCGGTTTCGTTCCATCTTCGACGCTGTCGTCCATATTCCGTAAATCTCTAGTAGCACCAGCTTCTGTAGCCGGTGTCTGCCCGTCAAGAGAGACATCCTGAAGATCGGTCAAGTCAGCCCAGTTTTCTGCTGCCATTTCTGAAGAATAAGATTAAAGTCATATAAGATGGCAGCAAGTAGTTTAGCAAGTAGATACGCAATCAGATAAGAGAGAGATCAGGGAGCATGCAGTATGAGTATTTGGTTGTGATATGCAAGCAAATGTGTGATCGGATAATAAAGTAATCGGGAAGTATGCAGTATAGAGGGCTAGTAGATTTTATAATTATTATTAAGACCAAGGTTTGTCGGAGCAATTTAGTGTATAATCAATATGGAGGCTAAGTAAGCTTAATGATTATTATAAAGATCGAGAAATTAATAAAAGTAAGCAATAGGAATCAGGGCCGTACTAATCAGGTAGAAAGTAGTATAGGGGCCAGGTAAACTTTGAAAATAATTCTGAAGATCGAGAAATCAGCAATAAGAACCACAATATTGAGTGACAGGAGCAATTTAGTATAATCGAGCTTTACTAAGAAGGCAGAGTATGTATACTTTAATAATAATTATAGAGACCTAGAAATCAACAACCAGAACCCAAATATTTTTAGTATAGTCGAGTTTTACTAAGAAGGCAGAGTATGCAGTAGGGTAAATTTGGTTTAGTGGGACTTTAAATCAGAGTAGTGATGCATCAACAAAGCTGGTGATAATTTAAAAGGAATTCCTCAAGACAGTTTCAGGAATTGTAAAGGCCAGGTAAACTTTAATATAATTATAAAGGCCGAGAAATCATCAATCAGAACCAAAAAAATTAAGTTGCAGGAGCAATTTAGTATAATCGAGCTTTATTAAGAAGGGAGAAAATGCAGTAAGGTATATTTAGTTTATTATAACTTTAAAGTAGTATAAGGGCCAGGTAAACTTTAATAATAATTATAAAGACCAAGAAATAAACAATTAGAACCAAAATATTCAGTTGTAGGAGCAATTTAGTATAATCGAGCTTTATTAAGAAGGCAGAGTATGCAGTAAGGTATATTTGGTAAGTAAGGGCCTTGCGGATAGCAGAGCAAAAGAATTCAGGGCTGCACCAAAGAGGTACAGCTGTCAGATCAGGTAGGTGGGTCAAGTAGTATGAACTGAGGAGGTAGCACTAATAAATATTAATTTATTTAAGTGAGCGAGAAAATATAATAATTTATGATGATAGGCTCTTTAGAAGATGTATGAGTTAAGTTTATAGTCAAGCAGAGCAGTAGTAGTCAAGCAAGAATTAAGTCTATAGAACGAGTTAAACAGTGTATAAAGAGATTACCAGGTTAATCTACGTAAGTTGATTTAAAGAAAATGGGCTAAGTAAAATTCGTGAAATTAAGTTAGGTGAAAATTAGAGTCAGGGCTATGCAAAAATGCAGAGCAGCAAGATCAGGGCTCTGTCAAAGAGAGAGAGCAGTAGGAATCAGGGCAATGCTATAAGGCAAAATCGGGGCCCCGCGGGTAGCAGAGCAGTAGTAGTCAAGCAAGAAAAATCAGGGCCCTGCAGAAAGCAGAGCAAAAGCAATCAGAGCAAAAGCAATCAGGGCTGCACCACAAAGGTACAGCTGTCAAATCAGGACCCTGCAGAAAGCAGAGCAAAAGCAATCAGAGCAAAAGCAATCAGGGCTGCACCACAAAGGTACAGCTGTCAAATCAGGGCCCTGCAGAAAGCAGAGCAAAAGCAATCAGAGCAAAAGCAATCAGGGCTGCACCACAAAGGTACAGCTGTTAAATCAGGACCCTGCAGAAAGCAGAGCAAAAGCAATCAGAGCAAAAGCAATCAGGGCTGCACCACAAAGGTACAGCTGTCAAATCAGGGCCCTGCAGAAAGCAGAGCAAAAGCAATCAGAGCAAAAGCAATCAGAGCAAAAGCAATCGGAGCAAAAGCAATCGGAGCAAAAGCAATCGGAGCAAACAGGGCTGCACCACAAAGGTACAGCTGTCAAATCAGGCAAATGGGTCAAGTAATGCGAACAGAAGAGCAGGCAGTAGTAAATATTGAATTATTTAAATGAGGTAGTAAATTGTGATGATATGGAGGGAGTTATATCGATTGAATATATAGAGCGAGTAAAATAATATATATATTACCAAGTTAATTTAATAGATGATAGGCTAAGTAAAAATTATATATACAGATATTACTGAGTTAATTTAGTAGATGATAGGCTAAGTAGATGATAGGCTAAGTAAAAATTAGGCTAAGTAAAAATTTGCGAAATAAGTAAGGTTAAAACGACAAATTAGAGGAAACCGAAATATAGTAAAGCAGTAGTGTTCAGGTTAATTACCAGTCAATATTCTGTCGTTGTTCCTGGGAGGAAACCAGAGCACGTGGTCGTCAATGGCGAAATTGAATTTCCAACAGTCAGTGGATGACGAAATCTGTTCAAAAAAATAGTAGAGTTTAAAGAAAGAAACAAAAGTTGGCAATGGATAGGAAGGTGTTAAATATTAATGCAGAAGTTAATAAATACATAGAAATTGGGAGTAAGAAGTAGAAGAGGTTTTAAAATCGATTTAAAAACGATGTACAAGCGTGAGAAATGAGCGATAATGCAAGAAAAACGAAATGGAGAAGACAATATGGCGATGTGACAAGGCAGTTGCAAGCGTGAAATTAAACAAGTTGAGACGAAAAATGGTGTGTAAGGTACAAAAAGCGCGTAGAACGTAGCAGAAGAATCAGTAGATATACCAGGAAGAAATGAAGAGAATAGGATAGAGAAAAAGAGAAAGAAAAGGGAGAAAATCACCTGCAAAACCGCTGCTGATCAAAAACACGTTCAACCTCCAGCGAAGCTCAACCGGAAGTAACAGTCTTTCAAGTTTATTCTGTTGTAATTTACTAAAGATGTTCCACCAAGTTGTGACTATCAGCATGACAAAGAACATGGATTACATTGCAAAGCAACAAGATCTGTGTTGGAAACCCCTTTGGTGTTGTTGACCAAGCCGAAGAGTTTGACTTCATGATTTTTTTTGTTGAATGTTTGATTGTTTGGGTCAGCTGGTGATTATGTTCTTTAGACAGCATTCAATGGAAAAGTATGTTTTTGATTAGAATCGTAGGCCTATAGAAAAGGGAATTATTACAACAACTGCACAATTATAACTGTTTGTCACATGAATTCATTTACTTAGCGAACAAAGCAGATAATAGTCTTCGGTGTGTTTAACCATAGACAAAAATAGCCCTGCCGCCTTATCGTTGTGCCACCTACCTATAGTCACTGTCGCAATCCCCATATGGAGACAGACCTATTGCATAATTATATTTTTGTATATTTCAGGTTAAAGATGATCGGACACTCCTTTATATCTATTTTACTACTCTTGGTTGTTCTGGTTACAATCTCATCTTACAAGATTCTTGTTGTGCCATGGGGATCTGGCTTCAACTCTCGACTTCTCAACCTTCAGAAATTGGCCGATATTCTTGCTCAAGATGGTCATGATGTCACAGTTCTCATGAATACAAGAATCAGTGAACATGCAATCACAAAATATGCCAAAAGCATAGAGTACTATGTTCCTGAGGAAACATCAGATATCAATGATATAGAACTGTCGCAATCTTCAATATGGAATATTTTTTCCCTGTTCAATGAGATCATGGAGAAAGAAAGTTTTTTTGAAAGAGCATTAATGAGTGATACGGCTACGTTGAAAAAGATCTATAACACCAAATTTGACTTGATTTTTGGAGACGCCATCATGCACACAAATCTATTGGCAGCTCATTTGGAAATAACAACAATTTTATATCTAAACGTTCTAATGCCATTTGATTCGAATATATTCTTACCAATCACTCCTTCAATGACATGCATTTTGCCAGGGATGTCATGTAGTCCACATGATATGGATTTCAAAGGAAGAGTTATAAACTATATCACCTATTTAGGTATGAAAATGTTCTGGAGAAAAACATTAAGTATTGCACAACAAGCTGCTGAAGAGCATAATTTCACCTTTCATGTGCCACTTGCTGATGCGTTCAAAAACAAAGTAACAATAATAAATGCCCATTATGTGCTAGATATGCCACTTCCCACGATGCCCCATGTTTTCCCCATCTCGGGCCTGTATCACAAGGAGCCTTCTCCTCTGCTTAAAGAATTCTCAGACATCGTCAAATCCTCAAAGCCGCATGGTGTGATACTACTCAGTTTTGGAACCCTGATGCCAGAATTTGATGCCGACAAAGCAGACATATTTGCCAGGGTTCTCGGAAGACTATCTCACTCAGTCATCTGGCGATTCACAGGTATGTTATCAGGTCACAGAAAGCAGAATCATACAAATACACTTTTTTCCCATGCCAAGAAGAAAACTATTGCCAACTCAGCTTCAGGGACAGTATCTCATAGATTTGTAGTAATCCTGTGTATTGACATTGTCACAAAGTGTGTACTTTAACATTGTTTATATCATACTTTTCCTGAGGGCCATATCTAGAAGTGGCCTGAGGGGACATAACATAATGCAAATATGCGATGCTCTGCGGTCAGTGGGGTGTCTCGAGTGGGGGGCACCTTGGGGGGCAAGTGCCCCATAGGGACACCACTGTCTGACGTTCTCCTTACATGTAAGTTTTCGGGGCCTAACATCTACAATAAAGTGTTAAAGATGTGCATATTTTGAAAATGTAATGAAACATATTGTGACAGGTCTATTGGTGGAAGCACACAGACATGATAGGACATGATAATTATTATAAAAAACAGGTATCACAACATGAATGGATCTCATTGTCTCGAACTAACTACGAATTGCTAAGTTGGCTATTTCAAAAATGTTTGTTTGATATACAATACTGTGTTGACTATAAAGAGTGTAAGCCAAGTTTTAATTTGCCTTTTTGTTCCAGGTACGCCACCAAAGTCATTGAAGTCAAATACACACCTCGTAAAATGGTTTCCTCAAAATGATTTGTTGGCAAACCCAGCTGTGAAATTGTTCATCACTCACTGTGGAATATCAAGCACTTTCGAAAGTGCACTACATGGCGTACCTGTTGTCACTGTACCACTGTTTGCGGACCAAGAAGACAATGCTGACAAGCTTGTTCAAAGAGCAATGATGGGTAAAAGAATAGACTTTTACTCTCTGGAAGAAGAGCAACTTTAACAGAGCATCAGGGAGGTCTTGGACAACCCCATATACAAAGACAATGCAAAGAAAACTTCTTACTTACTGAATAACCACTTGGTTGAACCCAGAAAACAGCTACGCCACCTTGTGAATTTCACCGTCGAATCAGGAGGCGCTCCTCATCTGTTTCATCCTTATGCTGTGGATATGAACTGGTTCCAGTTTCACTCACTTGATGTCATATTTTGCATCTCAGCAACACTTCTAGCTGTTGCTTTTATTTTGTTCTTTGCATGTAGACTAACAATCAGACTGTTACTACATACTTTAGCCACATACACGAAGGAAAAGTTATCATAATTTAAAGCAGGATTATTTCAATAGAAAACACATGAATGTGTAATAATATGATTGATACCCTTAACATATCATATTTTCATAGGTGTCAAAAATTGGATTTTAATAAGATGACATCCATTCCCTTTTTTATTGTTGCAAATATTGTATTCATAAGTCTACATAATCTCTCATAATTTTTTATATTCATGTAATTGAGGTTTAATCAAAGGTCAGACATCTGCAACTTATTCATTTTTAATTGCATTTCATTTCTGTATACATATGCTTGTGTTTCTATAATAATAAGTAATAGCTCCAGTATAATTATATCTAATATAATCAGTCATTAATGTTATATAATCCTAATCATCTTTGTATACACATTGGTATCTGGATGTAAGTCATTTTGTGATATCGATGCCATTATTTAAGCGATGAAAAAAAACTTGAACTTTAACCAAAATGATGCAATCAGTTAATTTATTGCAATCTTATCAGTTCGACAAAAAAGAAAATATCTTTAACAATATTAGGGACGGTCAAATCAGCGATATCTTATTGATATAATATGTCTTTTAAATGTAATATACTGTATATAGGCACAGAACAGAAAAAAAAAATGATAAAATGATTACAAAAAAAAGATAATATGCAATTATGGGCGATATATCAAGCCATAACCTATTTAACGAAACATTGATAGTTTGGAAACATACTCTATTTGCCAGTGTAACCTTTAACTCTGTGCCATTCCAAATAGAGAAACTTGATGTAGTCCACACTTTAATCGAGGTAAGTGACTTTCTAATTACAAGCTTGTCATCACATTAATTTCTTTATGAACACACATGATATAAAAATAAGGGAATATCTATTTTGCTAAGAGACGGTTCATCGTGGAAAACTTCTCCTGGGTACATTATCAAAGTTTCAGCTACATAGTAAAAATGGTGTGATATTTACGAAGTTCTTGGTGCAGTCACTGCATCCAACTCAAAATCTAAATATCTGATGAATGTTACATAAGACATAAGAAATTAGGCTACTTCCTAAATTTCATTTTACATTTACAAATTGAGGCACAGCACGGTAAACAAACCTTGGCAAGTTGTCAGTACTCTTCATGTTTATAAACAGAATATGATAAGTGGCCAACCAAACGATACTTTGGGGGGGGGGCTATCCCCGGGACATAATTTTTTTTTTCACTTGCAAAGCATCGACGAACAATCTTTTTTGTATGCAAAAAAGCGACAAACATTTATATCGCAATTTTAACATTATGTTAGCCCAGTTACAGGTGGAAACAAACTTTTTTCTTTTTTTATGTGCTGAACAAATTCTTTTTTTCAGTGTCAAGTGGGAGACCAACTTTTTTTTTCACCAAATGTCCATAGCCCCAATGCTCATCTGGTCTGCTCCTAAAAATTAATCAATTTTTCACATGAATCTAATTGAGAGCTAGTAATTGTTGCCTAGTTCAGACTAAAACGTCACTTACCATTTTGAAAGTTCATGTGCAACAGTACAACTTGAACAAATTTAGGACCAAACAGATAAATTAAAGTAACAATTCAAGAAAAGCTCCAAAGCCTACAGCTTAAAGGGCTCAGTGAATGTTTCCAGCAGCATACAGATGAATCCAATGATTGCCTGTCAGATTTTTCGAAAAGTGCTCACCCTGGAAGCCTAAACCATTTTGCTAAAGAAAACGTATTGTATGTTTCAGGTTCAAGATGACAGGACACTTCTTTCCATATTTTTTCCTCTTCTTGGCTATTCCTGCTGTGATCTCATCTTACAAGATTCTTGTGGTGCCATTTGGAGCTGGCTTCAACTCTCGACTTCTTAATCTTCAGAAATTGGCCGACATTCTCGCCCAGGATGGTCATGATGTCACAGTTCTCATGAATACAAGAGTGAGCGAACACAAAATCACGAAATATGCCAAAACCATAGAGTTCTTCGTTCCTGAGGAAACATCAGATCTCAGTGATATGGAACGGTCACAAACTACATTTTGGAACGTTTTTGCAATGTTTGACGACTTCTTGGATAAAGAACATCTTTTTGATAGGGCCTTGATGAGGGACACAGCTACTCTAGAAAAGATCCGTGATACTAAATTTGACTTGCTTTTTGGAGACGCTATCTCCATGATGACCAATGTATTAGCAGCTCATCTGGATGTAACTACAATTTTGTATCATAATTTTCTCATGCCGTTCCAGTCAAAGATGTTCTTTCCAGTTACTCCATCGATTACATGTACATTGCCAGGAATGGCGTGCAGTGCCTACGATATGGACTTCAAAGGAAGAGTTATGAACTTCATCAGCAACATAGGCATGAACATCGTCTGGAGTAATGCGTTCAATGGTGTACAGCAATCAGCAGAAGAGCTTGATTTTGCCTTGCATGTGCCTCTTGATGATGTGTACAAAAACAAAGTCACCATCATCAATGCTAACTATGTCCTGGATATGCCCCTTCCCACAATGCCTCATGTTTTCCCCATCTCTGGCCTATATCACAAGGAACCATCTCCTCTGGATGAAACATTCTCAGACATTGTCAAAGCATCACAGCCACATGGAGTAATAATATTCAGTTTTGGAAGCATGATGGAAGATTTTGAAGCTGACAAGGCAGACATATTTGCGAAAGTGCTGGGAAGGCTGCCTCACTCCGTCATCTGGAAGTTCACAGGTATGATATCAGTCTATGTGAAGCAGGATGATGAAAATGCTCATGTTTGGTCTAGTTCAATGAACAGACATTCCCAACTTGCTTTCTATTCTGGGATAACAAACTTTTTGTAAATAACATTAAAATTCAGCTGTGTGCATTGCTTACATATCATAGAGACAAACTCCAAGCAATGCCAAGCATCTCTTGAAAGTGACATGATTGATACTCAACTCTTGACCTTTTAAATAAGTTTGTTCACCTTATCAGAGGCTCTCATCTGAAATCCAGGGATCATACGATACACTTTGATAAGTAGAAATGAATTGTGGCTGAAACCAAAGAGTCATAGCCTCATGGGCACAAAAGATATACATGTGCTGCCACCTGTAATCTCTCTTCCTGTTTGTTCCAGGTCCTCCACCGAAATCTCTCAAATCAAACACGCATCTCGTAAAATGGTTTCCTCAGAACGACTTGTTGCCAAACCCAGCAGTGAAATTGTTCATCACTCACTGTGGAATATCAAGCACTTTCGAAGCCGCATTGCATGGCGTACCTGTTGTCACAGCGCCTTTGTTTGCTGACCAAGAAGACAATGCTGACAAACTCGTTCAAAGAGCAAAGATGGGTAAAAGAATCGACTTTTTCTCTCTGGAAGAAGAGCGACTTGAACAAACCATCAGGGAGGTCTTGGACAACCCAAAGTACAGAGAAAATGCAAAGAAAACTTCTTATTTACTGAACAGCCACTTGGTGGAACCCAAGGTGCAGTTATGCCACCTTGTGAATTTCACCATCGAATCAGGAGGTGCTCCTCATTTGTTCCATCCCTACGCTGTAGATGAACTGGTTCCAGTTTCATTCACTTGATGTAATATCCTTCATATCAATATTCCTTTTCGCTGTTGGTTATCTTTTGTTCTTAGCAGGTAGGTTATCAGTCAGACTGTGCCTAAATATTTTTGCCCCAAAGAAAAAAGAAAAAGCATCATAATTCAAAAATAGACGGCCATGACAAAAAATGAGATGCGTATAATATAAATGACTGTGTGATTCCTGTCTTTACCATTAATATTATATGGCTAAGTCATGAGATGAAAATCTGTTTGATATAGGTATATTTACTGCTTAATGAAATACGTTTGGTGAATTATCATCTTCGGTTGTGATTCAATGTTGTAAAATGAACATTGCAGTTAGCTTTAGGACTGTTCACGGTTTTAATTTTAACTTAATTATAGATTTTCAATAAACATAGTCCACAAAGTCACACTTGCTTGTTTCATTTCATTTAGTTTATCTTATTATCTCTTTGGTTGTTTAACGTCTGCAGCAGGAGATTCTCATAATGACATTCATAGGGAACATTTTTTCTTTGTATTGGTGGACACGTTCCCATAATGATGATGTATCTCTTGTCTTCACTTATAGTCAATTCATTCAATTTTTTCTTCAAAGCCAGGCCATATGATTTCACTAATACAGTCAAATTACAATCATCAAACGATGAAAAACATCAATAAATACAGTGAATGAGTGATTATTTGTCTCTTTGCCAAAAAAAAATTGTTTGTCTGCTGCTTTCCAACCATTTCCATTCAAAGCAAAGTACTGGATCCTCACCCGCAGCCATGCTTCTTGAAAGTGGTCTGGCGTACCAATACAGTAGCAATACAGAAAGCTGTTGTGCGACCTGATCTTGTGACCTGACCTATGTAAACGGTGACCCAATTCAATTTTCCAGGGACTGACAGCATACTGCTTCCAATTGTCTGTGGAACAGAGACAGATGTTTGCCACCTTATCAGTTTGACAAAACAAACACAAAACGTTTTAATATACCTGAGCAAAACGTATGAGGAAATCAACAGGGTGCAATAGTTTAGGACAGTCAAGCTGTCTTGAACAATGTTATTGACAGCCAAATTTGCGTTCTCTTATTGACTTTAAAAATGTGTCTTTTGAACATACACTATACGTATTTGCTAAACCAAAACACATGATAGAATAACAGTAAAAAAAAAAGAAAGCAGTGACTGTTTGGCAGGCAATATACTCCATTTGCCAATAATATTTGCAACTCCACGCCATTGCAAACGGAGGAATTGCATACTGTCCACATTTTAAGCAAGGTAAGTGACATTTTAGTCAAAATCTTTTCATCACAGCAATTTCTTATGCACCAACTAAGACTCAATCTTTAGTAAGGGAATACTGATATTTTTCCTGAGAAAAGATTCATCTTTGACAACTTCATTTGGGTGCATAAAGGCTTGATAGCCACATTGTAACTTATAAAACTCATCAGTCATTTACAAAGTTCTGTGTCCAACTCAAAATCAAAAGATCAGCTAAATATATGATTAGGGTTTTCAAGGAGCAATAGGCAACTTCCTATGTTTGAAATTACATTCACAAGTTGAGGCACAACTCAATAAACATTTGCAGTTTGGCCAGTAATTTTAACACTTACAAACAATCTGATCATCAGCTATTAATCGGTTACTAATTAGAGCCCTTATTTGCAGTTTTCTTGCTCACTTGCCTCTGTAAGCTTTGGTCAAATTTTAGAAGAGCCATTGTAATTTGACGCTCTGATTTTTACTATTGACTGCTCAGGTAAAGTCAAATATCATTTAACAACGAAAGTTCATGTACAGTTGCAAAGCTTTAACAATTTTAGGACCGAGCAGATGTCTTAAATAGGAAATGATTCACGAGAGGCTTCAAACCTACAGCTAAAAGTACTCAGAGAATGGTTCCAGTGCCAAACAAATGCATCCAATCATGCTTTGTATGATTTTCTAAGAAGTGCTGACCCTGGAACTTTTTTGTCTTTGAAAGGCATAGTCAAACCTAAACTGTATTGCATAAAAAATATAATGATTATTTCAGGAAAAGATGGCAGGACACTTCTTTTTACATGTTTTCCTCCTTTTGGCTATTCCTGTTGCAATCTCATCTTACAAGATTCTTGTGGTGCCATTTGGAGCTGGCTTCAACTCTCGACTTCTCAACCTTCAGAAATTGGCCGACATTCTGGCCCAGGATGGCCATGATGTCACAGTTCTCATGAATACAAGAATCAGTGAACACAAAATCACAAAATATGCCAAAACCATAGAGTTCTTCGTTCCTGAAGAAACATCTGACATCACTGATATGGAAGTAAGTAAGTAAGTAAGTAAATGTTTATTTCACGTCGGATTAAAATACAATAGAAAACACAAGCGAAACGCTTTTGACCGACAGAAAAATGATATGAATTATATACAATGACGTAGATGAAAAACGATAAAATAACATTTTATATAAAACCATGTATATCATTGAAATAGCCTATTCATAATTAGATCTAAAAGCATATACATAAAACGTCTCTGTAAATTATAAAATACTTTAAAAACATGGAGACTTAAAGACATAACAAACATGAACCACAAGCACATTTTGGATTCCATCGTCTAATTATACATTTAAACTCATTTAGACAATTTACTTGAGATGTTAGACACAGCTCATTATATAACTTAGCACCTTGGTAACATAATGAATTACGACCATATCGTATAGTTTTGTATGCCTGTGGTTTTAACTTCAAATACCTCATATCGTAAACTGATTGGCTAACTTCAAACATTCCTCGATCTATTGGTGGCATCAAGTCATTAATGATTTTATACACAGACAACAGGACATCTTTTAATCTATTAACATATAACGTTGATTTGCCTGATTTAAGTAGTAAGATATCATAAGTACTTTCGAAATCTAAATAAACATACCTCAGAGCTCTTTCTAGTAATTTCTCCATTTTCCTGGCATTTCCAATTGTACAGAAGTGATACACAGGTGTACAGTAATTAAAATTTGAGAGAACAAATGCATCCAAGATCTTTTGTTTGCAGGAGACATCTAACATTTTTGACAGTCTACCCATAGCACCAATCTGCCTAGCACATTTCACAGTTATAGTTTTCACATGTTCATTAAAGGTCAGTTGGTCATCTAAGTTCACTCCTAACAGCTTAACACAGTTTGTTGGTTTGAGAACATTGCCATCAATATTAAACAATACATCACACTTATTTCTACTCAATACCATTGTTTGAAATTTTGAAGGATTTGCTTCCATAAAATTACATTTAAACCATCTCAATGCACAGTGTGAAACATCTTCAAGATTGCTTTTCACTACCTGAGGATCTTTGTGAATGTAAGCAAGAGTGTTATCATCTGCGTAATTGTATAAGTAACATTTATCTTTAAGAGAAAGGATCAAATCATTCACGAAAATATTAAATAAAACAGGGCCGGTCAGTGACCCCTGGGGAACGCCCCTTTCCATATCCAGCCATACACTTCTGGAGGATCCAATTTTTACTCTCTGTTTTCTATCCATCAAGTCACTACAAATGTATTCACAGGATGAGAGATTTACACCATATGCTGCTAACTTAGCAATAACTAGACCATGGGGAATACTGTCGAATGCTTTTGACAAGTCCATTAAAACACAACCAACTGTGTTGCCATTATCTAAGGCTTTTTTCCATTGTTCAACACATTGTAATAAAACATTGTTGCAACCATAATATTTCCTATATGCTGAGAGTTCTTTACATAGCACATCTTGAAAAAATGACATCAGCTGGTCACACAACAGACCTTCAAGAATTTTAGATAAACTGATCAAGATACTTACAGGTCTGAAATTCATTTTGTTCAATTTATCATTCTTTTTGAACAAAGGTACTATTTCAGCATGTTTTAACATACTTGGGTATACCCCTTGCCTTAGGCTTGTGTTTATAATAAAACATAGATTAGGACTGATTTCATCTGCCCCTAATTTCAACAGTTTAGCAGGGATGCCATCAAACCCAGGAGCCTTCCTTGTTTTTAATCCCTTGAGTTTATCATTAACTTGTTTGTTAGTTACAGGTTGAAAAGAGAAACTTAGCTGATCCATGCTATTTTTGATACACGCTATGCTTGTATGATTGGCGTAATGATCCACAAGATCAGCTGTTGTCATTTCAGTGACAATTGATGGCTCAGCCAAATTTTTGGTTATGTTTATAAAGTAATTATTAAAAATATTTGCAACATACAAAAACTTCAATATTCAACATTTTTACTAAGTTTGACGAAGCATTCACAAGAGAACTTTTCTTTAATAGAGCTTTGATGAAAGACACAGCAATTCTAGAAAAGATCCGTGATACTAAATTTAACTTGGTTTTTGGAGATGCTTCGGCTATGATGACTACTGTATTAGCAGCTCACCTGGACAAATTTACAATTCTTTATCATAATTTTCTAATGCCATTCCAATCTGTAATGTTCCTGCCAATTACCCCTTCAATTACATGCACTTTGCCAGGAATGACATGTCGTTCCAATGATATGGACTTCAAAGGAAGGGTTATCAACTATATCAGCTACATCGGTATGAATATCTTCTGGAGTAAAACTTTGAATATTGTTCAACAATCTGCAGAAGAGATGAATTTCACCTTGGATGTGCCTCTTCATGATGTGTACAAAAACAAAGTTACAATCATCAATGCTAACTATGTCCTGGATATGCCACTTCCCACAATGCCTCATGTCTTCCCCATCTCCGGCCTATATCACAAGGAACCTTCTCCTCTGAATGAAGAATTCTCAGACATCATTAAGTCCTCTGAGCCACATGGAGTGATTCTGTTCAGTTTTGGAACCCTGATGCCAGAATTTGACGCAGCAAAGGCAGACATATTTGCGAGGGTTCTGGGAAGACTACCTCAGTCAGTCATCTGGAGATTCACAGGTATGTTGTCGGATCATTGGAAGGGGAGATCATAAAAATGCCCAATATTGCCTTTTTGTAATGATCAGACATTCCCAACTCGTTTCTAAGATAGTACATTATTCTTTTACGTTTTGAGTAATATAGTACTTAAACAGTCGCACAGAGTGTGAATTGTATACATAAGTTCCTGCATTTATGTATTAGAAAGGAAAACTTTAATAAGCAGAATTGAATTGATGCTGACACCAAAGAATCATGGGCTCAAAAGATATACATGTGCTACAACCTGTCATCCCTACTTGTTTGTTTTAAGTCCAATATGAAATTCTGCAATGCCCGTTTTATTTGAATATGTTATGTCTTGATGCAACTGGGATATAATTTAGAATAATGAATTACTAAAGGATTTCTTTAATTAAGTAATTATAATAATTTTGTTTTGTCAAGTAATTGGACTATTCATTAATGTTTGTTCCAGGACCAACGCCAAAGTCACTAAAATCAAACACACATCTCGTAAAATGGTTTCCTCAGAATGATTTGTTGGCAAACCCAGCAGTGAAGCTGTTCATCACTCACTGTGGAATATCCAGCACTTTCGAAAGTGCATTTCATGGCGTACCTGTTGTCACTGCTCCGCTGTTTGCTGACCAAGAAGACAATGCTGACAAGCTCGTTCAAAGAGCAAAAGTGGGTAAAAGAATAGATTTTTTCTCTCTGGAAGAAAAGTATCTTGAACAAACTATCAGGGAGGTACAGAGAAAACGCAAAGAAGACCTCTTATTTACTGAATAACCATTTGGTGGAACCTAGGACACAGCTGCGCCACCTTGTGAATTTCACCATTGAATCAGGAGGAGCTCCTCATTTGTTTCATCCTTATGCTGTGGATATGAACTGGTTCCAGTTTCATTCCCTTGATGTAATATCTTTCATCTCAATAACCCTTGTAGCTGTTGGTTATCTTTTGTTCTTAGCATGTAGGCTATCAATCAGACTGTGTCTAAATATTTTGGCCAGAAATAAAAAGGAAAAATCGTCATAATTCGAAGCCAGACTGCTGTGACAAAAAAATTTATTGGATCTATTTTTCACAGTGTGATACCTGTCTTTATCATTAATATGTGGCTATGCGATAAGATGCAATTCTATTTGATGAAGGTATATTTACCGATTACCATCTGCCACTTTGATATTTACAAAATGAGGACCAGTTCACTGTGAATAATGCACTTTGTGACTCATGATAGCTGATGAAGTGTCATCTTCTCTGCTACAGGGGAAACATAGAGGCAGTTTGATTAGTCATGATCAAGAGAAGGCTATTTCACTTGTCATAACTGATTTTAGAGAGAGAATCAAGTGCATAATCCTTTCGTTTGGCTGTCACCAACAAGTGGTATAAGTCTCCTTATATCTAATTAACATTGAAAGTATTGGGTATGATCATTACAAATCATCAGTATGATGACATACAAAGTGCCATTTTCACAGTGCTTAAGTCCACTCTTTTTCTATATCAAAGTGACACACTGTAATACATGTGGCTATGTGATAAGATGAAATTCTGTTTGATAAAGGTATATATTTAAAAATGCTTAATGAAATACGTTTGATGAATTATCATCTTCCGGTTGTGATTCTATGTTGCAAAATGAACGTTGCTTTTAGCTTTAGGAGTGGTTACTGTTGTACTTTTCACTTAATTGCAAATTGTCAATAAACACAGTTCATTGACTGTTTCATTTCATTTTTGTTATCTTTATTATCTCTTTGGTCATTTCATATGTGTTGCAGGAGATTCTCATAATGACATTCATAGGGAACATTTTTATATGTATCGGTAAACATGTTTCCAGAATGATGGTGTATCTCTTGTCTTCCCTTATATTCTAATAGCATGAATAAACAGGATTCAAAGTTGAAGTATCTACCATATTACAAATGGCTCAAATAAATGTTTTTCACCACCAAAAACAGATAAAAAAGTATGTTGGCAGCTTTAAATCATTCTGCTATTAGAAGTGCAAATCTCTACTTACAGAAGAATAAAGGACAGTAGCTAAGAAAAACGGAATGGCATTGTGTGAAAAAAGCAGCTATTCAGGTGTGAGAATCACTATTATTGAGGTTATTATTATTTGACATGCACTCGGGATTTTTATTGGGACATCTAGACCTTAGGTGCAACTCAGGTTGTCTTGCTGTCTGAGATAAAGTGGCCTGGGACTGAGAAACAGGCATGTGGGACAAGAGAATAATCGGCCCAACTGAAACAAGGAATCAACCTGGCCTTTTTCGCCGTTTTTATGTTTTAGGTACACATACAGTACTACACACTGCTATTTAGGGTTACAATTCAAAATTTAAATGCATTTTAGAACAAAAAGGGGGTTTCTAGTGAGTATAGTATAGGCCTGTATGCTTGTTTAGTATAGGCTTCTATGTTCCTTATGCTACGTATATCTTAAAGAAGTGGTATTGTTGGGGTCAGATATACATTCATATCTTGTTGATCATTGTCGATTATTGCTCATAGAAATTCATGATGAATCAGACTATGTCTTGTCGTATAACAAATCTTATGGAATGCATATTCCCAGATACAGTATCAAGGTCACTTGACCATACATCATGTACATACTGTCAAATTCACTGAAACCTTCTCCTTTATCCGGAATGCGCCTCCTTAGCTTTTTAATGCGACAAAAAGATTGTGCTATTTGTTGCTCCTAGCATGTTTGGAGACAATAAAACCCTGTACACAAGAAATTGGACACTACTGGCAAACTACAGTTCGTGACTTGGCCATGTAATGTATGTACAACCTTGTAAATTTCTTTGAGAATATCATATTGCAACGACCTTGTCAGGTATATAGTTCTAGAAGATTACAGTTATTTCAATGATCAAAATTCGAAATGCTATACCATTTAGTGATTACCATTATGAAGTGATGCAGACCACCAAGACTGTAATTGAGCCTTAAGCTCTTTGGTAAAGTAAATGAATATGTTTAAACCAAGTGATGCAGAGTTGACTGCATTGGACTAGTCCGGTCCCAGGTCTCTTTAAAGGCAGTCCAGTCTGTATCACTGCCAAAATAACCTCAAGGAGGACATACCCTATACTTGCCAAGTTATACTTGGTGACAGATAATTACTTACATTGCTCTACGGCCTTACGGCAATGAGCGCTTCTTGTGCTCTGAGGATGTGGTTTCAAGTCTCACTATGGGAATTGCCTGTAGTCCGAGCCCATGGGATGTGAAACAGAGGTGGGTTGTATCCAGTATTCTGTGATTGGGCGTTTGAAAGACCTTAGAATTCCTAAATGAATAGGATATGTAGGCCTACTGGAAATACCCATACATTCCAACAGATCCTGATTTAGGGTTAGCTATTGTTCAAAGTCGTGCAAGAAGAAAGGAAAACCTTGACCTTAATGCCCTTAATGTATCTCATGCCTGCCAAATAAAGCCTGTTGTTAAACCAACAATGGGAATAGATTGTGCAACACCGGTATATTCATGACCCCAGAATATTGTCACGACCGATAAAAATTGCCAGGAATTCCATTGTTTTTTTGGAAACTATGGTCATAGAAAATCGATTAATTTTGTGGTCAAGGTTAAAGAACAGAACAACTTGGCAGTAACTTCAAATTTCAGCTGTACCGTAATTATTTGTGTCAGAGAGTAGCATGCAAAATCTTATAACACCTTTTCATAGAATTTGAGGCATTGTGTGACGTTCCTTCCAAAGTTGAACTTTTATGAAAACCAACTAGGATTAACATGGAAGTAGCAACACAATGGTTAATCCAGGGTTGTTTTTCAATCGGGGTACACTCTGGAAAGTCACACGATATCCAAAATACCAGAAATACCATGCATATATGTGGAAAAAACGTTACACAGAATGATTTAACATACTGAGAAGGTACGGTGGCCCATAGGGGGAATTCTACACACTCTGCACTACAGCGAAGTCGACAGTAAATCGACGACAAATCGACACAACTTCGACGCCAAAAATTCGAGGTCTACACAGTTTCAGAGTCGGAATTTCGACTTCGACTGACTCGATGCTGCAAAGTTGACTCTGCTACTTCTACAGTTATTCTACGACGACTTTTCTGCATCGACATTTCTACATCGACATTTCTACATCGACATTTCTACATCGACATTTCTACATCGACACTTCTACATCGACACTTCTGCATTGACCTAGTTACGGATGACCGCAGCGCCACGTAGTGGCAGCTACATGCATGTCGATGTCGTCGACGTCGAAGTGCAGTAGACATCGAAATGTCGATGTAGAACTACTGTTGATGTCGAAGTCATGTTGATGTTGAAGTCATGTTGATGTTGAAGTCATGTTGATGTTGAAGTCATGTCGATGTTGAAGTAATGTCGATGTCGAAGTAATGTCGATCTTGAAATCATGTCGATGTTGAATCACTGTCGAAGTCATGCTGAATTGTTGTCGAATGTATGTCGATGTTGCAGAAGTGCTGACTGCGTAGAATTCCCCCTATGGGCCACAGTAGAGACGGACCTACAGTAGCGAAAAAATTATTCATATCGGTTGATAACTGACCCAAATTGACCGTCTCATTTGCAAATTAGGCAAATTATAGTTTCATATTTTTCAGTCCTGACCTAACAGTAAGTTTTAACCAACATGAATATGCTTTCAACATGGTCCCAAGAGTTCAACATTAGAATTACATGCAACAACTATGATTAGTCTCTTCAGAATCCTGCATTGAACACATGAAGGTCAATTCCGTCAAATATTGTCATCTCCGAAATAGGTTCAGCAAAACAGTAATAACATTAAATGAAGAGTATTTCCATTTTATAGAAATACTCCTTCAATAGATTAAACAAAGTTTTGGTGTCTCACTTCAGTTGTAGTCAATTTGGCCCAAAAAAAAAACCTTATTTTTTACCCCCTTGAGACAAAACTATGTACCCCGATTGAAAAACAACCCTGAATAGCAAGTCTGATTTCAAGCTATCTCACCAAAATGCTATTTTAAAAGTTGATTTATATGAATATGGGGTCCCAGCCTCTTTTCGCAAGGGATCGTTATTAAGGAGGAAAGAAGAGAAAGAAGGAAAGTCAATAGGAATTAATTGTGAATCAGCAATGACAAATTACATTTGACTCTCTTGAGAATTTTGAAGGAGTTTCCAGGATATGAGGCAATTGCAAATCGCAAAAGTTGCGTAAAAAGCAGGGGATATTCACACATTGAAGGACAGTGTCTTCATTTGGAGAATAAAGCACAATATCTTATATAAAGTTCAAGAAAATTGCATCAAAATCAATGTCAATTCTTGCAAATTTTGAAAACGAAAGACCAAGGCTCTACAATATTCAGTAAAAAAATCCATCAACTTTTCCAATCCATCAAGTGTAAATGAGATTAAAGTTAATTGAAACTGTGTTACCAATGACCCAACAAGTAAGGGCTCATTGTAACCATTCGTATTAGCCAACACTGAGGAATGGGTCAATGGAATGAACCGAAATACTACAATTTTAGATTTTAGAACATAATATAGGGACATGCAAGGTTATCAGTTTTTGGAGCAAAATTTATGACAAAAGTAGTAAAATGCAATAGTTTAGGACAGTCGTGCTGTCTGGAATAATATTAGGACAGTCAAAATTAATCTTCGATCCCTTGTTGACATTGTCTTTTAGAACACTGGACGTGATCTAGGCATTGAATTCACATGATAAAATGACAGTAAGAGAAATAATAATGATAAAAAAAGAAGATAAAATGAAATGATATAAAGCCAAAACATATTTAAGGAAACAGTGTTTGTTTGTTTGACAGGCTACATACTCTATTTGCCAGTATAGTTTTTAACTCCACGCCATTCTAAACATAGGAGTTTCACACTGTCTACACTTCAAACAAAGTATGTGACTTTTTTGTCAGAAGCTTGTAAATACATTTACTTTCTGATGTATACAATTGAAATAGTTCACATTTCACAACTTCTCCAATTAAGGCCAGACCAAATTGTATCATTACTGAAAAAAAAAAAAATATATATATATATATATATATAGACTTTCATAGACAATTAAATATCAGGAACAGATACATTTTATGTCATAAATTTTAAATAACAACTGAAGATAAAAACTATATCTATTCTAAGTAGGCCTACCACTATGAACTACTATCATGGTGCTGATTTACAAGACAGGTACATGCTACAATAAATTATGTAATATACTATGTTTTACTTGGTGTGAGAGTAACGAAGCACAGACCTGCAGAAACCGCTCAATGTCAAGCAACGGCGCTCTCACAGGCCCATAGACATAATGATCACTGCTTTAAGAAATAATATAGATTATAAACAATAGACAAAACTTATTCAAAGTCTTTTTTTTTTTCATAAATTTTGCACCTTTTTTCGACCAAACTGATAAACTTGCATGTCCCAATATAATGTTTTATGCTCATTGTAATATTCTGGTTCTTTCCATTGACCCAAATTTCTCAGTATTGGCAAATAAGAATGTATACAATGAGCCCTTCCTTTTTTTTGGGTCTCTGGTAACACAGTTTCAACTTTGGTCTCATTCTCACTAGATGGTGTAAATGGCACAGCCATGAAATTCGTGCAGCACATAAAATTTTTGTAGGACTGATAGTGTTACTACGTAACATAACTACCATAACTTTCCTACCATAACTTTCATTTTTATATCACATTCAATGTATGCATGAAAGGCAGTTGTGTATCTGTTTAAAAAAATTAGAAAGACTGACATATAGAGCCACAGAGAGAAATGTAGAATAGAAAGATTAACAAATAGCTTTAGTAACAAGTGTCACTGACCTTAAAAGAGAAATTATAAAACAAGAACCCAGGGGTTCATAATGGAGATGGTGAAATTTGTTAACAATAGACAATTTTTGGGTGAATCAAAATTGGTTAGAAGAAAATCCGTTGCGTTGGTCGATCTGACAAGATAAAAATTTAAAAAGTCTTGTCTAATGGTCCTAGCGCTATTCAGATGAATCTGCTCATTTTGTCACTGTCGCCATCTTGGAAAGGGCTTATCCTGGAAATATATTTCACATATTTTTTCTTTGGAAAGCGTAGATACATTTCCATGCATAATTAATTATATCATTGTATATTTCAGATGAAGTCACAGCACTTCCTTCTAACTTGTTTCATCCTCTTGGCTACTCCTGTTGCAATTTCATCTTACAAGATTCTTGTTGTGCCATTTGGAGCTGGCTTCAACTCCCGACTTCTTAACCTTCAAAAATTGGCCGACATTCTCGCCCAAGATGGTCATGATGTCACAGTTCTCATGAATACAAGAATCAGTGAACATACAATCACTAAATATGCCAGAACAATAGAGTTCTTTGTTCCCGACGAAGCTTCTGATGTCAATGATGTTGAATTCACACAAGCTTCAATATTCAACATTTTTTCTCAGTTTGATGACATATTTGAAAAAGAACTTTTCTTCGACAGAGCCCTGATGAGAGACACAGCAACTCTCGAAAAAATCTACGATACCAAATTTGACTTGATTTTTGGAGATACTACCCCACTGACTAATCTAATGTCAGCCCACCTACATATAACAACAATTATATATCTAAATTTTTTAATGCCATTTGAACCAAAAATGTTCTTGCCAATGACTCCTTCAATTACATGCACTATGCCAGGGATGACATGTTGTTCCAATGATATGGACTTCAAAGGAAGGGTTAGTAACTATATCAGCTACATAGGAATGAATATCTTCTGGAGCAAAGTATTAAATAATGTACAAAAAGCGGCAGAAGAGATGGATTTCACCTTGCATGTGCCACTTGATGATGTGTACAAAAACAAAGTCACCGTAATCAATGCTAACTATGCCCTGGACATGCCCCTTCCCACAATGCCACATGTCTTCCCAATCTCTGGCCTATTTCACAAGGAACCTTCTCCTCTGAATAAAGAATTCTCAAACATCATAAAATCCTCTCTGCCGCACGGAGTGATTCTGTTTAGTTTTGGAACCCTGATGCCAGAATTTGACGGCAACAAAGCAGACATATTTGCAAGGGTTCTGGGAAGACTACCTCAGTCAGTCATCTGGAGATTCACAGGTATGATGTAAAGAAGGCATATTATACAGTTATTGCACAGAACCTTTTGCATTTTCAGTTTTTATGGTGATTAATATGTCAACAGGACGAAGCCTGGGTGCAATATTAGTCTTTAATGTGTCATAAAAACTGGCATTGCACTCGGTGCTGTGCAATAACTGTTATATCTTACGATTGTTTGTGGCAAATGCAAAGAATAAGGCTTGAATTATAATGTCTTAATCATTCTATTTGAGTTTCACCCAAAGCAACACATGTACAACACAAACCACTTTCATGTCTTCTCCTTCGTTTTCTCACGTCGGGCCATTGCACTCTACAGAGTGCTTCTACTTTGCATTGAAATATTTTGTGCTTATATCTATAAGATATGATCTTACATGGCCAATTAAAGTAATGAAGTAACTGCTGTATGATTCTTGGCTCTGCAACAATATATCAAAAGAAGTAAACTTTACTTTCAACGTCCAGCATTGAAATAATTGTTCAGTTTTCTTGGCTGCATAAATGCATACAATTATATTGAAAGTATTGTTGAGATAAGTGTTCAAGGTTTCTTAGCTGTGCAATGATATGTATATCAATTCACATCGTTTCTATTACTCATTCAAGGTCCATTGCCAAAGTCGTTGAAGTCAAACACACACCTAGTAAAATGGTTTCCTCAGAATGATTTGTTGGCAAACCCAGCAGTGAAGCTGTTCATCACACACTGTGGAATATCCAGCACTTTTGAAAGTGCTCTTCATGGAGTTCCTGTTGTTACTTCACCTCTGTTTGGCGACCAGGAAGACAATGCTGACAAACTTGTTGGAAGGGCAAAGATGGGTAAAAGAATAGACTTTTACTCTCTGGAAGAAGAGCAACTTGAACAAACCATCAGGGAGGTCTTGGACAACCCCAAATACAGAGAAAATGCAAAGAAGACCTCTTATTTACTGAATAACCATTTGGTGGAACCTAAAAAACAGCTACGACACCTTGTGAATTTCACCATCGAATCAGGAGGTGCTCCTCATTTATTTCATCCTTATGCAGTGGAGATGAACTGGTTCCAGTTCCGTTCACTTGATGTTATATCCTTCATATTAATATTCCTTTTCGCTGTTGGTTATATTTCATTCTTAGCGTGCAGGTGGTCTATCAGACTGCTTCGAAATACATTGGCTACAAAATTAAAGACAAAAACATCCTAATTCAAAGCACGACTGGGGTACATGGGTGCAAAAAAATTGGATACTAAAAATAAATTAAATGCTTCTATGTGATAACAGTAAACTATCATTCATAAACATTTGTGGTGGCCAGGTGATAAGATGAAATTTTGTTTGATAACAGCGATACTTACTGCTTTATGAAATAGGTTTGATGAATTGTCATGCTTCCAACGGTTATTCTATGTTGCAAAATGGATATTGCGGTTTGCTTTAGAGAGGTTACTTTATTTGAGATTTGTGAGTGCTATAAACATTTACTGTTGTACATTTCACATGATTATAAATTTAATGAACATAGTTTATGAAGTGACACTTGTTTGTTTTATGATAGTTTTTTCATCATTATTATCTCTGTGGTAGTTTCACATCAGCTTCAGGAGATTTTCATTGTGATGTTCAGATGGGCATTTGTTTAATACAGTAAAGTTTACCTCACCTTTGGTTAATTGCGTGACTTGCAGACCTGCCTCTCATCTGTAAGAGTCCTGAATACTTTAAGTCCGTGTTGGATCTATTGCTGGGTAATCCGTTAAGAACAGCCTTGTAAGATCAGAAGTGGCCTGCGCAAAAAATCCCAGGCTCCGAAAAATAGGTGTATTCAATATCAGCCCGAAAAAATTTACTTTCACATTTATCTGGTCTTTTTGTGTATTTGAATATTAAAAATATGCTCCACTGCTTTGCCAAAGTATTCAATAAATATCATTGACGATGCATTTGCCGATCTTTTTGTGATTGTTGGCTGTGAAAAACAGAAACAGCCACAAACATAACTATCAAACCATTAAAAGCTTTCAAATTATCATTGTGATACTGATCTGCCAAAAAGTCAGCTGCACAGAATAGTTTCTTTTAAAAAGAACATATTGGTATTCCAACACAATTCTGAGAAACAATCATAATTTAGGCATTCAAAATATATCCAACAATTAATCCACTGGCCTGAAATTAATTCTTTTTTTTAATCTATTTTCTGCAAGCAATTGAACTACAAGTAGTACTGATCAATGCAATTTGTAATGTATTAATATTGCTTTTTGATAATAAATGCCCTGGTCCTTCTTAATACCAAGATGCATTTATCATGCCAAAGCCTCATGACCTGACGACTGAAGTCCGGGGAATTGTCATGCATTTGAATGCCGCATTTATCCTCGCAGTAGTGGCAATTTTTTGCAAACAATGAGGAGGGTATATTTAACAATAGGGAACATATGTTCCAGTCCTGTTTTTGCAAATTTAAGAAAGCGCTTCATAAACATATGGTCAGTGCTCAGCGAATCTGACAAGCAGGGGATAAGCTGGCAATTCTGTATGGCAATTGCATTAAACGTCTAAAGTTCTTTCTGTAGCCAACATGCAATTTCTAGTCTATCAAGGCCACACAATGGTAGACCATAAAACGACATGCAGTATGTATTGAACAGCTTCATTTTCACAATCGGGGGAACTTTGGCAAACCTAGACAATAACGAGTTGAACTGCTTGTGAAAGGAATTTAGCACACTGTCTAGGTCATCTTGACAAGGATCAGGGTGCGCTTTACATCAAAGATGGTCGCACATCTGCTGTTTGTTACAGTAGTGCCTTCCACTATAAAATCAACTGGTGTAATGTTCTTGGCAGCCGTGAAGGTCAGGACTGGCTCTTTGTTCCGTTAAACTTAATTTTGAAATTGTTAGAGAAGTCCTCTGCTATTTTCACCATTGACTGTAATCCTTTGAGAGACATCAGGCATATATCATCTGCATATGCGAGTACACCACAGAAGTATGGACCGATATAGCAGCCCTCTCCACTTTTCTGTGTAACACTAATAATCCACCAAGGTATGTACTAAATGAAGTAGATGTGAGAATCCCTTCCTGTTTAACACCATTCTTGGCGTCAAAAGTCTCCGAAATAAAATTGTTCCCTTTAACACGAAGTTTCTGCTCTGTGTAAAGGTTCATCAAACATCTTAGATAGACCGAGTTCATTCTTCTTTCACGCAGACCATCAAATAACTTTCCATATTCAATACGGTCGAAAGCCTTACTGGCATAAAGGAATAAGTTGTACACTCGACTGCCATTGTTAGTGAAATGTGCCGCTATCTCCTTTAATAATCCTGTGCATGGCGAGGTAGAACATTTTTATCTCGATCCAAGATGATGAGGTCCAGTAAGCGTCCAATAATGCTACTAAGAGTGATAGCACGATAGTTTTCAGAACAATTGCTTCCTGCTAGAGATTTAGGCATGAGTGAGGATGGCCTCAAAAAGCTTAGACAGAAGCAAGAACAGTTTCGGTGTACCCTGGAGTAAACAGTCCGTGGTCATCCCCATAAATCCATCTGCTTTATCACATTTGAGTTTGTTTACCATGTTCCTGATGTCTTTTGGAGTTATAATGGAACCACAGCAGTTGAGGAGTTCATCATAGTCTCTGGAGATCTTATCTGAGACTTTCATATGAAGCTGTGCTATATTGTCTGGGCTAAAAGGAACACTTTGATACAGGTCAGAGAACTTTTTTGAGAAGAGATTGGCAATGTCTCTTGGATCACTGATGCCCTCTACAGCAGAAGCAACTGCAGCACGAGGCTTTTTTTTTTGCGCACCTCAGACCAAAAAGTGGAATTGTAGCCCTCAGTCAGCTTATAATATATTAGCTTTTTTAAAGGTAATGGCCTTGCATTATGGTACTGCTCTGCGCCTTTTCCCTGAAAAAGGGAAAAAATAAAGGACCCAGGCATAATAATTTAAAAAAGGTTGAAATTCCTACTTTCTTCACAAAAGGGTGCCTTGTACTTAATTCTGATGAAGGTGCGACATTCGTAGAAGATAAAGAAGGAGAAGAAGAAGATAGAATTTTATTTAAAGTCGGAGGTGATCAACAATAAAACAATAACATAAGCTATGTTTATAGCTTTTTGCCGACAAATAAGTTGCACAAGTTGACATTTTAAGCAGTTAATTTGAAACATTTTCTTACAATAGTCTAAAAGTTTATAATTGCCGAAGTTCCTCAAAGTAAAACATTTTCAGAAATATAGCTTCTGCCATTCAAATTAAAGCTTATTTTCTTCTGAAAGCAATGATATATGTATGAAATTCCTCTATTAAACAATAGGTTAGATATTTCTAACCGCGATTATGTAAAACATCACTTTCTGTCATTTTGGGACCAAACTTTCAACTAAGATGGCACTTTTAATGCATAAGTGCCACCCTAAAGCAACAACCAATCTTACTGAAATTTTGCAGAGTGTCTTTCTTCAGGCAATGGAACAGTATGGGAGATGTGCAAATGAATACGACAATTTTTCATTTTTAGGGGGCAGACGATGCACCCTACTACTACCCATAGGTCTCATGAGTGTTTTTAGTACCTAACCCCCCCCCCATCGGCACACAAGGCAATACACACATATAATGTCACAGATGTGCCACTTGGATGGTCAAGCGCACAGATTCGCTGATTTTGCGTGTAAAAAAGTGTGATTAAACTGAGTATATGCGTGTTTTACTACATATCTGTTTTGTATAATTTTCTTACCCCCCTTGGCATCTTGTCAAAAATTAATACCCCCCTTGAAACACGTGTGAAAAGTTAGTATCCCTTGGCCAGAACTCCCACCCGACCCAATCATAAACTCTGAACTGTCCCTAACTCACTTGTTATACAGAGTACAGATATATTCATTGTCACATAAGTGAAATTTGGTAGCAAATTTGTTATGTCATACAATGTAATGGAGAGAAAAAAAAACTTATGCTATGTAGAAATTAGTTCATTGACTGTGCAGAAATGAGTACGAGGGGTGTCTCAAAAGTTCTGACCAATTTTTTTAGCAGACCTTTCTATTTGAAATAGCTAAATGAAATTTTCACAGAATAAATTTCAGGTATTTGACCATCTATTTTGAAAGAATAAAGACTCTAAGAATTGTTTAAGTTACTTTTCTGTAACCATGGTTACGAGAGGTCAGTGCACCCAGCGCAGCTCAATTTCTCACACGAAATTCAGCAAATTAGCTGTGTTAAAAGTCAGAGAATTATAGTAAAAAAGCAAATGATTGCAAGAAAATGTATCTCCTGATACCTAAGTCTTTTTCCAGCAGTTGCCTAACATCGCTTGAGAACGTTTGGCTGAAACAATCTGCTGTCAAGAGGCAGTTCTTAAGGGCCTTAGGTTCAATACCCAATCTGATCTGCTTTAATTACCAGCTTTGGCCTTCTGCAACTTTGTGTGATACCAAAATATATATACCAGTTCACAAATTAAAGAAATAATATTCATAATGTGGGAAACCGGCCTTTCCCGCCACCAGCCCGCCGCCAGAGGCGCCAGCGGCGCCCCTCGCGCATGCGCAGGGCGCCGCGGACAGAAGCAATGGAGACGATGGACGATGAACATGTGAATTTGGACTCTTGGTATTTCGTGTACATTTGGGTCTATTAAAATCCTATATTTGGTGTCAGAACCTATGGAGCTGTTCAGGACGTTCTATAGGACTGCCTGAACGTTTTTGCCTGGTTTTTCGGGCGTTTTCCTGGCGTTTTTTGGCGAGAAATCGGCTCGTTTTTCGCCTGTCAAGATGTGGCTTGGCTGTCAGTAATGGCGGCCGAGCGTTTGCGTCGAAGTGACGGTCTTTGAGGGGCTGGATTAATTGTTTCTCATTGGTTACACTGGCATTTTGTGGTGTCGTTTTGTTGGTGTACATGTTTTCTACGAGCGTGGAAATTCCTGGGTGTGTCAGGGCTGTTGGTCTCGCTTCTGCTGTCGTTTTTCTGTGACTTGTTTTTGGAAAGAATCTGACCATGCTGCCTTTTTCTTTCATCATGGCGCTCAGGCAGCTGTGAGCGCACGTGTTGTAATATCTAAATTTTCGTAAATTAATTAATCTACTCTGGGTAGTCAAGTTGTTTAAAATTGTTGTGCCTTGTCACGGGGCAGTGTGGGACTTGAATTTCTTAACTTAAGTCTTGTGACTTAGGTCTTGTGACTTAGGTCTTGTGACTTAGGTCTTGTGACTTAGGTCTTGTGACTTAGGTCTTGTGACTTAGGTCTTGTGACTTAGGTCTTGTGACTTAGGTCTTGTGACTTAGGCCTTGTGACCCGAGTCTGGTAACCCAGGTCAGGAAATTCAATTCTGACCTGACTTGGTTACATGTCTGGGATTGCAGGACTTCAAATTGTATATGTGCGTTGAATGTATTGCCCATAGCACTGTGACTTTGAGTGACTTACCTTTAGTGACTTGCTGTAGCACCTTGACTTTAGCAATTTGACTTTAGCAATTTGACTTTAGCGACTTGCCTTTAGCACTTTGACTTTAGCAATTTGACTTTAGCAATTTGACTTTAGCGACTTGACTTTGGCACCTTGACTTTATCGACTTGACTTTAGCGACTTGACTTTAGTGACTTGACTTTAGCACCTTGACTTTAGCGACTTGACTTTGGTGACTTGACTTTAGCACCTTGACTTTAGCGACTTGACTTAGCTTCATTGAATTGAGGTTATTTGACTTAACTTCATTGAATTGAGGTTATTTGTTGACTTTAGATTGTTGACCTGGCTTTACAACTTACTGATTATATTCTGCCACTTAAGGTAGTTATCGTAGGTTTGGGTATCGATTAATTATCTGGGCTCTGTAAATTGGGTGGTTTTGTTCTTTATTCTAGTTAATTGATTGTTACTAACACTAATGAACTGGTTTTGGTTCTATTTATTAATTGGTGTTGTCAGTTTTTCGGTTGCATAATCCGCGCACTTCTCTTGTTTATGGTGGGGAGGGAAGTGGAAGTGATTGATACGTTACTGATTGACATTGCGCCTGGTGGCCCGGGTGAGCCGAGGCGAGGGTGAACTCCATATATATCTGAACCTTCCATTTTCTGATATTTAAACAAGAATAAATATAAATTGGGTTAAAAACGACTTAGGTCATAACCGGCCTATAAATAGAAATAAATATTATTATAAAATATTATTATTTAGATACCGGGTGGTTTTCATTGAAGATAAGTAACAGTGGCTTCCAGTTTGGTAATTTATTGAGGTATTAATGCTTAAATTAAGATATTGTCAGTTCACTGGAATTCCTTTATTATAACTTATTCTAACTGCACACTAACCTATGCGACAGGTTGTAAGTTTCTGTCTGTACACCAAGTGATAGAATTCATTGTTTTTTTTTGTTTTTGTTGGCTGTGATTCATGTTCACCTTGTGACAGCTGTTTCCTGGTTACAAATTCTGGTTTCACTTGATATTTAACCCCAGTATTACTGAATATTTTCATTGGTATTGTTACACATGTGATCTTGATCCGAGATTGCTATAATTAAGCACCTTTCCGAGTTTTGTTCACACTACTGGAGTTTAACTTGGTTATCCGGGTTGTTTGTTGTGGTAACCAAAGTTGCTCCTTAGAAAATATTTTTTTTTTTTGTCGGGGAGGGGGCAGATAGGGTATCGTGGTTTGGTTACTGGCTGGTCAAGTGGGACGCATCTGTGGTCATTGGATACCTGCAAGGGCCGGACGCACTGAGGCAGTTCGTCCGGCTGTTGCAAGTGAGTGGCTGCTCTTGACGCTCCCTCGACGTGCTGGTGGCATGAGTTCATTGTGGTATAACTGCAGTCGTGTCGTTCGCTAACCCAGTGCTCAATAATTACACGTGTTCCGTTCTCCGCACGGCATTCCTTGATTTGTATTTGTGTGGTGGTTTGCGGGGCGAGGCTTAATCCTTGAATTATCATGGCGCCAACTAATTTGCAAACGGCATCACGGGATCAGCTGCGCGAGATACCGCTAGTTGGTCCGACGCGCGCCGAGTTGATAATCCAGACCCGTGAAGCGCATGGGGTGTTGACATTGGAGCTTTTGAATCGATACATTCCCCAGGGGGGACATTGGAATTCTTTGCATGCCCAAGGGATCATTAGTTTCGGGTCTCCGGAAGGGGAGGTTGAGGGGAGTGGTTCCTTATCGTTTGGGGCGGTCCAATCGACATCCTCTTTCGACGCCGGACCGCAACGGTTCACACTGGGGGGGTCCGCCCTTGCAGGGGGAATTGCGGATTCCTCCGCGATGCCATCCTCGCCGGCGGGGGCTTTCTCGAGTTCTGGAGATAAAAGCGTCCAGGGGTTGCGAGATAATTACACGCTGGAAAATGAATCCAATCACTTGTCTGCATCGGGATATAGAGAGTCTTTGGTTATGGAAAGATCTAACGTTGGAGACTCATCCGATGAACACGATGGACATTCCGTCGTTAGTTCGGGAGGGGTCTCGCGTACGCATATGGCCCAGCGGGCGCTAGAGAAGGCAAACGAGACGGAACGATTCGTCTTATATCAAAAAACTCAATTGGAGCTTTTTGTAAATGAGGCACATACCGCGATGCGTAAAGAGGTAGGCGCGGTAAAAGGAGAACTGAGACAATCTATGAATAAAGTTAATCATGCCCTCGGTCAGCTGTCAGAGCAGGTAAAACGGTTGTCCTTAAGTAGGAGTCACAGGGGTACCCCCGGGTCAGGCCGATCACATCGGTCCACGCGATCACAACAGTCCGAGGCTGGAGCTAGGTCGGGGGAGGGTCCGAATGCCTCAGCGTTACCGCCCACTCCTGTAGATCTGCAAACTGTAGCAGGAGTATCCGGGGAGTCCTTATCTGATAACGAGAGATGTATTGATGATCGGGCCAGTAACTTGGGCTTGGCTTTTGCAGAGCCTGATGCGAATCAGTCCGATGGAAGGGACTCGCCTCATCGCGGTGGTGAGGAAGCTGTAGAAGCTTCGGAGGAAGCTGTAGAAGCTTCGGAGGAAGTTAGGGGAGACCGACCGGGGGAGGATTTAATTCCTGGTAAGGATCGGGCAGAAGCTCACCGGCAGGCTCTCTTTGGTGCCATCTTGAATTGTTTGCCATCCACAGGAGTTTACCAAGGTGGTACGAGGGGGGACCCGGCGCCGCAATCATCCACCAGGAATCACCCTGGGGCCATGGGGGGTCCCGGCATGGATAGGGCACAAAGGGTGGATAGTTCACGAAGGGTGGATAGTTCACGAAGGGTGGATAGGTTACCATCCACAGGAGTTTACCAGGGCGGTACGAGTGGGGAGCCGATGCTACAATCATCCACCAGTAATCATCCCGGGGCCATGGGGGGTCCGGGTATGGCTAGGTCACAAAGGGTGGATAGTTCACAAAGGGTTGATGGTTCATTCATTATGGACAGGCCTCCTGAGCAGCCAGGAATGGCCAGAGGGGTGGGCGAATCAAATCCCCTCCGGGTAACGTTTAATCCAGCAACTCCGGTGGCAGGAGGGTCCTCCATTTTAACCAAAGGTCCGTCTCCAGTGAGGGGCTGCGGCTTTGGATCTGTAACTCCACCTAATGCCGGCACTTTCTCCATCGGTCCCGCGGAAGACACTCATTATGCGGAGTCTTTTGCAGTAACTGGGGGAGTACCTCCTGGTACGCGGTCATTATCCCACCATCGATCTGAAACGGGTGAGACCATTCCAATTTCCGAACTCGGCAGGGACAAATTACCTCCACATCCTGGGCACTCTAGCTATACCCTGCCCGGACCGGTCAGTCCTTCACGTAATCGGCCTGCGTGGATGACTGAGGCCCAATCACAGGTGGCTGAACTAACCGGGGTCTCCAACTTTGAGTTATTGCGGCCAAGCCGCATAGAAGAACCACAATCTTATCCACTAACATCCACCACTGTTAAAGCGGAGAGAAGTACTCGTGTTAACGCTCCGCCTATTCCAGTGAAAACCGAAGAAGAATGTAGACAAACAGGCGGTCCATCATCTTTCCTAGTTAATCAGATCCCACGGCCGTACGGCCCGTCACGGGGCCCTGATTCCCGGAAAACTCCGGTGGGTCCGGTGGCTGATCCCAATACCGAGAAAGGAACAAGGGGTGTAGGGGGAATATCACAGCAGCGGGCCATGGGGGAGGCCAATAACAGGGGTCGATGGGGGAATGGTGGAAATCGATGTCATGATGATCAGTTCGTTGGGGGATCGGGGAGTAGCAATCAGCAGGACCATTTCCCGGTCGCCTGTGTCAATGTTGTTGGGTTGGTGGGACCCGCGGAAGGGATGAATTATGCCCCAGCCGGACCCACTCATAACCCGGCGGGGTCATTTCATGATCCATCGGGCCACATCCACGGTCCATCCGGATCCGCTCGTAACCCACCGGGTATATTTCATGATCCATCGGGCCGCATCCACGGTCCATCCGGATCCGCTCATAACCCCCCGGGTTCATTTCATGATCCATCAGGCCGTCCCAACGGTCCATCTGGATCCACTCATAACCCAGCGGGTTTACTGCATGACCCCTCGGGCCATATCCACCGCCCAGCCACATCCAGTCATAACCAGGTGGGGTCAGTTCATGATCCATCGGGCCACACTTATGGTCCATCAGGATCCACTCATAACCCAGCGGGTTTGCTTCATGATCCATCGGGCCGCATCCACGGTCCAGCCGCGTCCACTCATAACCGGACGGGGTCCTTTCCTGATCCATCGTGCCGCATCCACGGTCCTTCCGGACTCGTGCATAACCCAGCGGGGTTGCTTCATGATCCATCGTGCCGCGCCCACGGTCCTTCCGGATCCACTTCTAATCCAGCGGGTTTACTTCATGATCCCTCGGGCCGCATTCACGGTCCAGCCGCATCCATTCATAACCAGGAGGGGTCATTTCATGATCCATCGGGCCGCACCCACGATCCCTCCGGATCCACTCATAACCCAACGGGGTCATTTCATGATCCACCGGGTCGCACCCACGGTCCATCTGGATCCATTCATTACCCGGCCGGGTTCTTGTATGACACAGCCGCAGGTGTTCATCATGGTCGGAATGTGCGAGTCGAAGATGGGCATTTCTCTTCGGGAGATGCTTATTCAACGGGGTCAGGTACTGAGGACAGAGGGGACTTCCTAGATCCGTTAGAGCCTCCTCGAGGTGACCATGGCCTGGGACCGCAGTATCCTCATCGGCCGCGGGGTCCAGATTGGCCCAAGCCTAAGATGCCTGAATATTCTGGGCAAGAGGGCCGTTATGAGGCATGTGTGTACCAGTTTGAATCATTGGCAACTAGGTTTGGGTGGGATGAAGCAGAAAAGTTGAACCAGTTTAAGAACTGCTTGTGTGGCAAGGTAGTGGATCACATGATGACCCTACCCAGTGCTGTAACTGAGAATTATGTCAGGTTACGGGACCGGTTGCGCAAACGCTTTGGCGCACCGGATCGGGCTGATGTAGTCAGGGGGGAAATGAACGATATGCGACAACGCACCGATGAGCGGATCGAAGATTTTGCGGATCGGGTACAAAAGGCAGCCGCCATTGCGTATGAGGAGGTTGATCCACCTTTCCGAGATAAAGTGGCAACGGAGGCGTTCCTGCGGGGGACCAGGGATAGTGCTGTTGCCCGGGAGGTAGCCCGCACTCATCCGGCCACGGTTGCCGATGCGCTAAATGCAGTACAGGAGGAAACGGCTCTCAATAGGATAATAGGGCGGGCTCCAGTGCGAGGCAAACACGGGGGATTTGCTGATAATGACGTGGCCGCAACAGCCTGACCGCAAACCACCATGTTTTTTCTGGTTGTTGGGCTACTTGGATTGTATATAATTGGTTGTTTTGGGGAATTATATTGATATTGGGATTCATACATGATCCTGATCTGGGATCACTGTAATTAAGCACCATTTATTAATCCTTGGAATTTCCTGTTTTGTAAGTTCTTTATTTGCACTTTGGGGTTTTTACTGTATTATCCGGGCCGAGTACTCGGGCAAGTTTCTGTGCGTAGAGTGGCCCCCTTGTCCAGTCACATTTTGTTGTTTTTCACCCCAATCCTGGTCTATGCTTGTTTCCATCTTATGATTGTTTTCATACTGGCCTGGTGCGGACATTCTCAGTATTCTGTTACTCTGCCGTAAAGTCTATTTTGTTGGAGTTTTTGCACCATTCTGTTCATGCAATCCGAAATTTCAGTGTTTACAAGATTTAATTAGGCCATATCTCTGGCTGCTTATCAACATCGGAACCACAATAGTTCTAGGGGATATTTTGCTTGTCAAAATAATTTTTGTGTGGAGTGTGGTCCTTTTCCTGTCAAAATTTGATGGGGGGGGAGGGGAGGCCAGAGACTGGTTGTTTGCTCCTGCGCGGAGGGGCCGGGTATGTTGTCTCTGAGGACGCTTCGGCTCTTTCGGGACACCATTGCTCGGTGACGCTCCGCAATCCTAATGGCCGACATTCACGGAAGTGCCGGGGAGGTCTGGCCCTGGGTGAGCTTTGGCTCTTCCGGGGTTGTTGCCCCTGGCCTCCGTGATCATGATGGTCATGGGATGGTGGAGTGAGAACAAGGACACAGGCGCCGTGTCCTTGACCCGGATGGTCACCAGTAACGGAGACAGATCATGTGATCATAGTCCGCTTCCTTCTTCCATGGGCAGGGTGCGGTGCTCATACTTGCCTAATACCTAGTTTCGGTGATGACGCAGACGGCCTTCCGCTGATGACTCTGCCACTCTTGGGTCGGCGGAGGTGGACTCTGACACCCTTGGGTCGGCGGAGATTGACCCTGCCTCTCTTGGGTCGGCGGAGGTGACACCCAAGGCTGGGGGGCCTCAGCTGTCGTCCGTTAGCTGGGTGTTATGGTTATGACCCGAGGTTCACGGTCATGTGAATGAGAGAATGAGTCATACTCGGGAGTGTCGATCCTCGGAGCTGAATGCGAACTTGACGGTGGTTCCTTTACAGACGGATTGAAACAGCGAAGTTACAGTGGGTAATAGGGTGACGATAACTCAATATGTCAGTAAATAGCATTCTATCTGTAGTGGGGGAATCCCAATGACACTGAATTGCTAAGGGGCTTCTCGGGGCAATGCGGCGGACCTTGGGTCAATGGGGTTCCGTGGCCGCCGGCTGGCCTGGTGTGCTTCTGGCGCCGGGCTTGGCCGGCTTGTGTGAGTCAGTCTCCTGGTGGTGGCCATGGTGCAATGCAGGAGCTGGTTGTAGGGTCCAGAAGAGGGCTCGCCTCTTTTACAAGTATGGTAAATCAGTTTTACTACTGTAAGCCCTCCCCCCAGGTGTATAAGTATTAGTTGTAAAGTAAATTTCCAATCCGCCGTTCATTTCTCGCTCCATGCAGATAGGTGAACCAGGACCGTTACTCTTCTGCAGGCGAAGTTGGTTGCGTGGTGCGGGTTGCGCATGTGTGCCTCGGTTGAAGGAGTTATATTGCCAAATTCCCCTCTAAATTATATGTTTTCAACGGGTAACCGACCGACAAGCGCTTAACACTGCAGAAATGTGAGTGATTGCGAATTGGTGAACCTCGGTATTGAATCCTCAGATTCTTGTTACACAAACTTGGAGCAAGTTGCCCCTCTCGGGCTTTCCCCGGTGGAGTGCCCCAGGCATGCAGGCGGAGACTAGCGGTCCCCTGCCCGCGCCAATGGCGCGGTCCGGGCATCGCGGTTGGCTCTGCCTGGCAGGGCGCCCCGGTGGGTTATGGTCCTTGGTGTACAGCTAGGGGTATTGAACGGGCGTCCGCCCGGTGACCGTGTGTTGCAGGTGGGCTTTCCCTCCTCATGCCAGGTGCCCTAGAGCCCATGGTCTGATCGAATGGTGAATGTCGACTATGTGAGTGTGTGTTACCAGTGTGTGGTTATGTTGATTGTGTTTAGAATTGGGTGCACATACTGGATTTGTAAATACAGGGGTTGAATTAGGTGGCATGTATTGTTGTTCCATATTGTTGCTTATGTTGGTGTCACGGCTCTGGTCGGTAGACAGTAGGAGAATTCAGTTGTTTCGGGTTGGCTGGTGTTGTCTTTCGTTCATGTCTGTCCAAGTGTCTCGCTTCTAAAAAATGTGCCAAATTATGAAGAAGAGGATATATTTGTCATGCAACTGCCGGCAGGCCTGTCCTATGGGTGTTATGCGGCCTGGTGCTGGCAGGTTGTGGCCGTGACGATGAAGGAAGATGATGTCTAATGGAGAACCATTCAAGCCTGGGCATGAAGATGATGTCTAGTGGGGAACCATCCAAGCCTGGATAGGAAGATGATGTCTAGTGGAGAATCATGCAAGCCGGGCGAGATGAGATAATGGTGCCTGTTGCGGGAAGATGAAGGTGCTGACCATTGGTTGCGCAATCAGGCCGGAATATGAAGATGATGTTGTCGGGCGAACCATTCAAGTTCTGGGTCTGAAGATGATGGATAACGTCGATGCCTGCCAGCCCGGGATGGGAAGTTGATGCCAATTGGTGAATCCCCCAAGCTTCACCGGTGGCTCGGCCCTCGAAAGATCAAGGGGAAGAGTGTGGGAAACCGGCCTTTCCCGCCACCAGCCCGCCGCCAGAGGCGCCAGCGGCGCCCCTCGCGCATGCGCAGGGCGCCGCGGACAGAAGCAATGGAGACGATGGACGATGAACATGTGAATTTGGACTCTTGGTATTTCGTGTACATTTGGGTCTATTAAAATCCTATAATAAGGAGAAATGAAGCAGTCGCCAAATACACTGAAATTCCACAATTTAGGAACAGCCTAGTTTTGAGGATCCAGGTGATCGCCTCAGACATGGGTTAAACTGATTCACAGTGACTTAAGATGTAAATGAAAAACTTTGAGATACTGCTAGGTTTCCAAATAATATTTTTCATGATCATCTATTGCATATTTAAAGTAAATTCCTTGGTTATTTACAAGCCTAGACACTAGGATTTGGCCTAAAAAATTGAGCTGCGCTGGGTGCACTGACCTTCTGTTTCCATGGCAACAGAAAAGTTATTTAAAATGTTCGAACAGGTACCATATTTTCAAAATTGATAGTGAAATACCTGAAATTGATTCTGTGAAAATTTCATACAGCTACTTCAAATAAAAAGGTCTGCCAAAAAAATTGGTCAGAACTTTTGGGACGCCCCTCGTACATTCACTTTGCTGGCATTTTTGACTGTCTGTTGGGGACTGTCAAGCGAGTCAGTATCAGATCCGGGGGGAGGGGGGGGGTTTGGGGTTTCAGATCCCCTCTTGAGACTGTATATTTTAACGTAGAAAATATTAAATTCCTGATTTGTTTGTGTATTTTCTTTTGTAACAACCCCCCCCCCCATTCCCAGAATATCTGGATCGGCCCCTGCACTGATTTTGTCCGAGAAGACGTTTATGTCTTATTGAACTCTGACTGTGTATGTATTTACATGTGCTCAATTTCTACATCATGTCATAAATAGATAAGAAGAAGATAATACGCATTGAAAGGCTGTATATATAGAGCTGCATTCAAACTGAGCAAGCACTGTGATTGTCTTGCTGGCAAGTGTACCCATTTGCTGGGGCTTATTTCTAGGAGTCTTCTCAATTTATCACATCCCATCGAGGAAATTTATATCAATTTTCGTTTCACTCGAGGTAAGTCTGTTGATTCGGAATCCACTAATTCATTTTTAAAAGCGCTTTCTAAAGGACTAATTACCCAACAAGTTGTTGTTTTGCTTAGGGGTACCACTTAATATATAGGGGTGGGGGAGGGTTGGGAGTTCTTTAAAATAAATAATTTATCCCTCAGTTTCAGTGAAATAAATAAATTCTGATTGAACAGTCTTGAAATAAATAATTTTTGCCAGGGGTATTTCTTGATAAGGCCGTGCTTGATTTACGAATGCATTTTCGCCCCCGGAGATATATCGTCCTGTGCCCCCCTCCTTATAGCTTATGACCGAACACATCAACATTGACACAGGCAGTCCAGAGGGTCGCAGAGAAATAGTAGCAAATGCAGTCATCTTGAATGCTTATCTATAACACTTACGTAAAACTTCTAGAATTTGGACATGGTGTAAATTAGGGGGCGATCATTTAATATTCAGGGGGGGTGGAGTTTTACTCAGCAGAAAATTATTATTTCGGCCCTCCCCCTGAATACTAATTGGTCTTCCCCTCGCAATAATACCGCATAATAAAATTATTATGTCATGTCCATAATAAATACGTGTGGGACTTCCTGTTGAGCAAATGCACAGCAGTAGTTTCGTGAGCTTGTTAATTTTCTGAAAGATTTGCGAAAACTTTCGGAAAAAATCTGAAAAATTCAGAGATTGTCCGAAAAGTGGCTCGGCTTTCCTAGTTTTTTAAGGTAAGGCATTTTTTAAGACAGTTGTAAATATTTGTTAGAGATTAGTAAAATTCTTAAGACTGTCAAAGTTGCTGGGCTCAGAAATTGCGGATTCAGAAAGTCTCTCAAAAATATGAGCTATTCTCTTAGAAATCTTTCAGAGTATTTCTGTTTGCTTTTTGTCTTAGAGACCCTTTGTACGCTTGCCTCTATGGGCCTCTTTCACACATTTGCAAGGAGACTCGACTGTTGTGCCTAATTTTAAATCATTTTGCATTTCAGGTTGACAATGACTAGGCACATCTTTCTATCTTTTTTGTTCCTCTTGGTTGTTCCGGTTGTAATCTCATCTTACAAGATTCTTGTGGTGCCATATGGGGCTGGCTTCAACTCCCGACTTCTCAACCTTCAGAAATTGGGCGACATTCTTGCTCAAGATGGTCATGATGTCACAGTTCTCATGAATACAAGAGTGAGCGAACACACAATCACAAAATATGCCAAAACCATAGAGTACTTTGTTCCTGAAGAAACTAAAGACACCAGTGATATAGAACTGACACAAAGTTCAGTTTGGAACATTTTTGCAATGATTGGCGAGTTCTTAGAGAACGAGGCTCGTTTTGATAGGGCCTTGATGAAAGATACAACAACTCTAGAAAGGATCCGTGATACTAAATTTGACTTGGTTTTTGGAGATGCTGCAGCTGTGATGACTACTGTATTATCAGCTCACCTGGATAAAACTACAATTTTTTATCATAATTTTCTCCTGCCATTCCAATCAGAAATGTTCTTTCCAATTACTCCATCGATTACATGTACTATACCAGGAGTGACATGCAGTGGCCACGATATGGACTTCAAGGAAAGAGTAATAAACTTCATCAGTACCATAGTCATGCAATTTGTTTGGAGTGTTACATTGAATAATGTACAACAATGTGCAGAAGAAACTAATTTTGCCTTGCATGAGTCACTTAATGATGTGTACAAAGACAAGGTAACCATCATCAATGCTAACTATGTCCTGGATATGCCCCTTCCCACAATGCCTCATGTCTTCCCCATCTCTGGCCTATATCACAAGGAACCTTCTCCTCTGGATGAAGAATTCTCTGACATCATTAAATCCTCCCTACCACATGGAGTGATACTTTTTAGTTTTGGAACCTTGATGCCAGAATTTGATGCCGAAAAAGCAGACATATTTGCGAGGGTTCTGGGAAGACTACCTCAGTCAATCATCTGGAGATTCACCGGTATGTTATTGGGTCATGAGAAGAAGCATCACATTTAATTGTTTGGGGATAAGGATTGTAATTAAACATAAAAAAGGGATTCAAAAAAATGTCTTTGTTTATAACAAACAACTGCATGATGATTTTTCGAAATAGTTTGATCAATTTAGCAAATTAAAAGGTGGGTTCACCCCACAACTTTCTACAATGTACAGAGTGTGATATCAACAATAGGGCAGAGCACTTTTTAAGGATTTTTGACTGGGAGACCCAAGGGATTTCGTAGTGCCGTGACATGTCATATTTGTCTATCAGCTGAACATTCATAAGATATATTTATGTAGACATGTGCGAGAGAATTAGACAAAATGTTAAAAAAATTTGGAAATCAGAAAGATGGCAGAAAATCAATTGTATTTAGAGACAGTCAAGAATATTTTTTCATATTGAAAAGCACCCAACTCGTCCCAAGAACTAAAAATCATAACAAATTGAATGTGAAATTAATGATGGTTTCTGGAAAATTGGTCTCCCAGTGATACCAATTTGGCAATGACTGGGAGACCAAATCTGTCCACTAGGAGACCATTTGGTCTCCCAGTTACCATGTTAAAAAATGCACTGCCTGAGTGAATAGGGATATGTTACACAAGAGTTACCTGAGTATATCTTTTTGAAAGCTGTGGGAGGGGTGGGTATTGATTTTGACACTATCAAGAGAAACATGGAGCATGACTAAATGATAGGTTTGAAAAGTTCATGGTTGAACTTTGCATATACTGTTGTCTAACCAGGATAATGTCATGACCAACAAAAAGGCGCCCTGACAACAAGGCCCTACAGATAGGCAAATAAAATACATGTACATATGTACTGCAACCTGTTTAATTGTTCTTTGGCTTGAGTGTAATATGAAATTCTGCAATACCCTTTTCATTGGAATATGTTTTGTCTTGATCTATAACTGGGATATGATTTAGAATAATGAATTACTGAAGGAGTTTTTTATAATTAACAATAATTTTTTTTTTCAAGTAATTCGACTATTCATCAATGTTTTTTCCAGGTCCACCACCGAAGTCACTGAAATCAAACACCCATCTCGTAAATTGGTTTCCTCAGAATGATTTGTTGGCTAACGCAGCAGTGAAGCTGTTCATCACTCATTGTGGAATATCCAGTACTTTCGAAAGTGCACTTCATGGCGTACCTGTTGTCACTTCTCCGCTGTTTGCCGACCAAGAAGACAATGCTGACAAACTCGTTCAAAGAGCAAAGATGGGTAAAAGAATAGACTTTTTCTCTCTGGAAGAAGAGAAGCTTGAACAGACCATCAGAGAGGTCTTAGACAACCCCAAGTACAGAGAAAATGCCAAGAAGACGTCTTATTTACTGAATAGCCACTTGGTGGAACCCAAGGAACAGTTACGCCACCTTGTGAATTTCACCATCGAATCAGGAGGAGCTCCTCATTTGTTTCATCCTTATGCTGTGGATATGAACTGGTTCCAGTTTCATTCACTTGATGTAATATCCTTCATATCAATATTCCTTTTCGCTGTTGGTTATCTTTTGTTCTTAGCATGTAGGCTATCAATCAGACTGTGTCTAAATATTTTTGCCCCAAACAAAAAGGAAAAGGCATCATAATTCGATTTTTTGACGGCTGTGAAAAATAAATGCATATGATATATATGACTGTGATTCCTGTCTTTATCATTAACCAGCATTGTACCCGTGAAAGGGGATATGAAAAGGATGATGGATCAATTGTGAAATATTGAAGAAAACATACATTTTGTGTTAAGCTGAGAAATATAGCATGCAGGAGCGACACCTTGAGTGAAATGAGTGAAATGGAATAGGAAACATTAGAGAATATTGATAGTCGTGAATAAATGATTAATAAGTGCAGTGGTATAATATGAACAGTTTGAGAAACCAGAACCACTTATGGTTGTTGTAAGAGGTGAAATGATGTAGGTTGCAAATTTTTAGTTGTGGGCATTCAGTAGTTTGGGTGGAGTAGAGTAAAGCATCCGTGAACTAATAATATGATGATGATATTATGTGGCTATGTGATGACTGATGAGATGAAATTCTCTTTGATAAAGGTATATATTTAAAAGTGCTTAATGAAATACGTTTGATGTATAATCATCTTCCGGTTGTGATTCTATGTTGCAAAATGAACATTGCTTTAAGCTTTAGGAGTGGTAACTGTTGTACTTTTCACTTAATAGCAAATTTTCAATAAACACAGTTCATTGATTGTTTCATTTCATTTTTGTTATCTATTTTAACTTTTTGGTTGATTCATATCTGTTGCAACAGATTCTCATTATGACATTCAGAGGGCATATTTTTCTATTATATTGGTAAACATGTTTCCGAAATGATGATGTATCTCTTGTCTTCCCTTATATCCAAAGAGCAAAAATAAACAGGATTCAAAGTTGAAGTATATGCCACATTACAAATGGCTCAAATAAATGTTTTTCACCACCAAAAACAGATAAAAAAGTATGTTGGCAGCTTTAAATCATCTTCTATAAGAAGTGCAAATCTCTACGTACAGAGGAATGAATGACAATGGCCAAGAAAAAACGGAATGGCATTGTGTGAAAAAAATCAGCCGTTCGGATGTGAGAATCAATATTAGTATTTGGTGGGGATATTATCATCTGACATGTACGTGAGATTCTTATTTTCACATCTAGAGTTTAGATGCAACTCAGGTTGTCTTGCTGAATGAGATAAAGTGGCCTGGGACTGAGAAACAGGCATGTGGGACAAGAGAATAATCGGCCCAACTGAAACAAGGAATCAACCTGGCCTTTTTCGCCGTTTTTATGTTTTAGGTACACATACAGTACTACACACTGCTATTTAGGGTTACAATTCAAAATTTAAATGCATTTTAGAACCAAACAAGGGGGTTCCTGATGAACACAGATTAATTAGGCCTCCATTCTCATTTAGCTATATCCTATATCTCAGAGAAGTGTTATGGTAAGAGTCTTAGGGTCAGATACAGATAATGTTGATAATTGTTGATCATTTGCTCATGGAAATTCATGATAAAACAGACTAAGTCTTCTTGTAGAGCAAATCTTATGGAATGCATATTCCCAGATACAGTATCAAGGTCACTTGCCCATACATTACATACTGCCAAATTCACTGAAAGCTTCACCTTTATCCGCAATGTGCCTCCTTGGCTTTTTAATGCTACAAAAAGATCTTGCTATGTCCTGATCCAAGCATGTTTGGAGACAATAACACCCTGTACACAAGAAATTGGACACTACTGGCAAACTTCAGATCGTGACTTGGCCATATAATGTATAGGCCTACATGTATAACCTTATACATTCATTTCAGAATATCATATAGAAAGGACCTTATCAGGTATATAGTTCTAGAATATTTCAGTTATTTCAATGATGAATTCCAAATATTATAGCATTGAGTTATTACCAAAATGAAGTGATGCAGAAAACTGAGCACTCGTGGGTACAGAGGACTCAGGATATCTTCAACTCATGGAGTACATCTCAAAATACCACCATACCCATTTGGTCTTATTATAATACTTGCCACGTTATATTTGGAGACAGATAATTACTTATGTTGCTCTTTGGCATACCAGCAATGAGCACTGTTATCTCCAGTGTACACTGTCAATAATAATTTCATCAATTTCTAATAATTATGTTGTTCTCAATTTCATACAATCATTTGTTGTTCAATGTTTTCAATTTTGATTAATGTGTTGGTTGTAACTAGTGGTTAACAGTTAGAAAGTGTCAACATGTTATCTTCCACAACACCCTTCACTGTACATTTCCTTTAGTGTGTTTAACAGCTATCTTGTTAGGGCAAACATACAAATGTGTTGTGGTTAATTTCAATTTCCTAACTGGCATTCAGCTAATATCTTTGAGAGAATATTCAACATGGTTTAAATACTTGTCAATTCATGGATGAAAAAGGTTAGTTTCATTAATTTATTTTGTATTAGATATTATGTTATCTTATATTTAGGCCCTACAGATAGGCAAATAAAATACATGTACATATGTACTGCAACCTGTTTAATTGTTCTTTGGCTTGAATGTAATATGAAATTCTGCAATACCCTTTTCATTGGAATATGTTTTGTCTTGATCTATAACTGGGATATGATTTAGAATAAAAAATTACTGAAGGAGTTTTTTATAATTAACAATAATTTTTTTTTTCAAGTAATTCGACTATTCATCAATGTTTTTTCCAGGTCCACCACCGAAGTCACTGAAATCAAACACCCATCTCGTAAAATGGTTTCCTCAGAATGATTTATTGGCAAACCCAGCTGTGAAGTTGTTCATAACTCATTGTGGAATATCAAGCACTTTCGAAACTGCATTACATGGCGTACCTGTTGTTGCTGCACCTTTGTTTGGTGACCAAGAAGACAATGCTGACAAACTTGTTGAAAGAGCAAAGATTGGCAAAAGAATAGATTTTTACTCTCTGGAGGAAGAGCATGTTGAACAGACCATCAGGGAGGTCTTGGACAACCCCATATACAGAGAAAATGCAAAGAAAACGTCTTATTTACTGAATAACCATTTGGTGGAACCAAAGGAACAGTTACGCCACCTTGTGAATTTCACCATCGAATCAGGCGGTGCTCCTCATTTGTTTCATCCTTACGCTGTGGATATGAACTGGTTCCAGTTTCATTCACTTGATGTCATGGCCTTCATATCAATATTCCTTTTCACTGTTGGTTATATTTCATTCTTAGCATGCAGGTGGTCAATCAGACTACTTCGAAATGCATTGGCTTCAAAATCAAAGAAAAAAACATTCTAATTCAAAGCAAGACCTGGGTACCTGGGTGCCAAAAAATTTGATACTTAAAATAAATTACATGCTACTATGTGATACCAGTAAACTATCATTCTTAAACATTTGTGGTGGCCAGGTGATAAGATGAAATTTCGTTTGATAACAGCGATACTTACTGCTTTATGAAATAGGTTTGATGAATTGTCATGCTTCCAACGGTTATTCTATGTTGCAAAATGGATATTGCGGTTTGCTTTAGAGAGGTTACTTTATTTGAGATTTGTGAGTGCTATAAACATTTACTGTTGTACATTTCACATGATTATAAATTTAATGAACATAGTTTATGAAGTGACACTTGTTTGTTTTATGATAGTTTTTTCATCATTATTATCTCTGTGGTAGTTTCACATCAGCTTCAGGAGATTTTCATTGTGATGTTCAGATGGGCATTTGTTTAATACAGTAAAGTTTACCTCACCTTTGGTTAATTGCGTGACTTGCAGACCTGCCTCTCATCTGTAAGAGTCCTGAATACTTTAAGTCCGTGTTGGATCTATTGCTGGGTAATCCGTTAAGAACAGCCTTGTAAGATCAGAAGTGGCCTGCGCAAAAAATCCCAGGCTCCGAAAAATAGGTGTATTCAATATCAGCCCGAAAAAATGTACTTTCACATTTATCTGGTCTTTTTGTGTATTTGAATATTAAAAATATGCTCCACTGCTTTGCCAAAGTATTCAATAAATATCAGTGACGATGCATTTGCCGATCTTTTTGTGATTGTTGGCTGTGAAAAACAGAAACAGCCACAAACATAACTATCAAACCATTAAAAGCTTTCAAATTATCATTGTGATACTGATCTGCCAAAAAGTCAGCTGCACAGAATAGTTTCTTTTAAAAAGAACATATTGGTATTCCAACACAATTCTGAGAAACAATCATAATTTAGGCATTCAAAATATATCCAACAATTAATCCACTGGCCTGAAATTAATTCTTTTTTTTAATCTATTTTCTGCAAGCAATTGAACTACAAGTAGTACTGATCAATGCAATTTGCAATGTATTAATATTGCTTTTTGAGAATAAATGCCCTGGTCCTTCTTAATACCAAGATGCATTTATCATGCCAAAGCCTCATGACCTGACGACTGAAGTCCGGGGAATTGTCATGCATTTGAATGCCGCATTTATCCTCGCAGTAGTGGCAATTTTTTGCAAACAATGAGGAGGGTATATTTAACAATAGGGAACATATGTTCCAGTCCTGTTTTTGCAAATTTAAGAAAGCGCTTCATAAACATATGGTCAGTGCTCAGCGAATCTGACAAGCAGGGGATAAGCTGGCAATTCTGTATGGCAATTGCATTAAACGTCTAAAGTTCTTTCTGCAGCCAACATGCAATTTCTGTAGACTATCAAGGCCAAACAATGGAAGACCATAAAACGACATGCAGTATGTATTGAACAGCTTCATTTTCACAAGCGGGGGAACTTTGGCAAACCTAGACAAAAACAAGTTGAGCTGCTTGTGAAAGGAATTTTGCACACTGTCTAGGTCATCTTTACAAGGATCAGGGTGCGCTTTACATCAAAGATGGTCGCACATCTGCTGTTTGTTACAGTAGTGCCTTCCACTATAAAATCAACTGGTGTAATGTTCTTGGCAGCCGTGAAGGTCAGGACTGGCTCTTTGTTCCGTTAAACTTAATTTTGAAATTGTTAGAGAAGTCCTCTGCTATTTTCACCATTGACTGTAATCCTTTGAGAGACATCAGGCATATATCATCTGCATATGCGAGTACACCACAGAAGTATGGACCGATATAGCAGCCCTCTCCACTTTTCTGTATATCACTGATTAATCCATCAAGGTATGTACTAAATAAAGTAGGTGAGAGAATCCCTCCCTGTTTAAACATCCTTGGCGTCAAAAGTCTCCGAAATAAAATTGTTCCCTTTAACACGAAGTTTCTGCTCTGTGTAAAGGTTCATCAAACATCTTAGATAGACCGAGTTCATTCTTCTTTCACGCAGACCATCAAATAACTTTCCATATTCAATACGGTCGAAAGCCTTACTGGCATAAAGGAATAAGTTGTACACTCGACTGCCATTGTTAGTGAAATGTGCCGCTATCTCCTTTAATAATCCTGTGCATGGCAAGGTAGAACATTTTTATCTCGATCCAAGATGATGAGGTCCAGTAAGCGTCCAATAATGCTACTAAGAGTGATAGCACGATAGTTTTCAGAACAATTGCTTCCTGCTAGAGATTTAGGCACTGCCGACATTGTGCCAACTAAAAACTCGGCAGGGACTGCTCCATGAGTGAGGATGGCCTCAAAAAGCTTAGACAGAAGCAAGAACAGTTTCGGTGTACCCTGGAGTAAACAGTCCGTGGTCATCCCCATAAATCCATCTGCTTTATCACATTTGAGTTTGTTTACCATGTTCCTGATGTCTTTTGGAGTTATAATGGAACCACAGCAGTTGAGGAGTTCATCATAGTCTCTGGAGATCTTATCTGAGACTTTCATATGAAGCTGTGCTATATTGTCTGGGCTAAAAGGAACACTTTGATACAGGTCAGAGAACTTTTTTGAGAAGAGATTGGCAATGTCTCTTGGATCACTGATGCCCTCTACAGCAGAAGCAACTGCAGCACGAGGCTTTTTTTTTTGCGCACCTCAGACCAAAAAGTGGAATTGTAGCCCTCAGTCAGCTTATAATATATTAGCTTTTTTAAAGGTAATGGCCTTGCATTATGGTACTGCTCTGCGCCTTTTCCCTGAAAAAGGGAAAAAATAAAGGACCCAGGCATAATAATTTAAAAAAGGTCGAAATTCCTACTTTCTTCACAAAAGGGTGCCTTGTACTTAATTCTGATGAAGGTGCGACATTCGTAGAAGATAAAGAAGGAGAAGAAGAAGATAAAATTTTATTTAAAGTCAGAGGTGATAAACAATAAAACAATAACATAAGCCATGTTTATCTTTTTGCCGACAAATAAGTTGCACAAGTTGACATTTTAAGCAGTTAATTTGAAACATTTTCTTACAATAGTCTAAAAGTTTATAATTGCCGAAGTTCCTCAAAGTAAAACATTTTCAGAAATATAGCTTCTGCCATTCAAATTAAAGCTTATTTTCTTCTGAAAGCAATGATATATGTATGAAATTCCTCTATTAAACAATAGGTTAGATATTTCTAACCGCGATTATGTAAAACATCACTTTCTGTCATTTTGGGAACAAACTTTCAACTAAGATGGCACTTTTAATGCATAAGTGCCACCCTAAAGCAACAACCAATCTTACTGAAATTTTGCAGAGTGTCTTTCTTCAGGCAATGGAACAGTATGGGAGATGTGCAAATGAATACGACAATTTTTCATTTTTAGGGGGCAGACGATGCACCCTACTACTACCCATAGGTCTCATGAGTGTTTTTAGTACCTAACCCCCCCCCCCCCAATCGGCACACAAGGCAATACACACATATAATGTCACAGATGTGCCACTTGGATGGTCAAGCGCACAGATTCGCTGATTTTGCGTGTAAAAAAGTGTGATTAAACTGAGTATATGCGTGTTTTACTACATATCTGTTTTGTATAATTTTCTTACCCCCCTTGGCATCTTGTCAAAAATTAATACCCCCCTTTGAAACATGTGTGAAAAGTTAGTATCCCTTGGCCAGAACTCCCACCCGACCCAATCATAAACTCTGAACTGTCCCTAACTCACTTGTTATACAGAGTACAGATATATTCATTGTCACATAAGTGAAATTTGGTAGCAAATTTGTTATGTCATACAATGTAATGGAGAGAAAAAAAAACTTATGCTATGTAGAAATTAGTTCATTGACTGTGCAGAAATGAGTACGAGGGGTGTCCCAAAAGTTCTGACCAATTTTTTTAGCAGCCCTTTCTATTTGAAATAGCTAAATGAAATTTTCACAGAATAAATTTCAGGTATTTGACCATCTATTTTGAAAGAATAAAGACTCTAAGAATTGTTTAAGTTACTTTTCTGTAACCATGGTTACGAGAGGTCAGTGCACCCAGCGCAGCTCAATTTCTCACACGAAATTCAGCAAATTAGCTGTGTTAAAAGTCAGAGAATTATAGTAAAAAAGCAAATGATGGCAAGAAAATGTATCTCCTGATACCTAAGTCTTTTTCCAGCAGTTGCCTAACATCGCTTGAGAACGTTTGGCTGAAACAATCTGCTGTCAAGAGGCAGTTCTTAAGGGCCTTAGGTTCAATACCCAATCTGATCTGCTTTAATTACCAGCTTTGGCCTTCTGCAACTTTGTGTGATACCAAAATATATATACCAGTTCACAAATTAAAGAAATAATATTCATAAGGAGAAATGAAGCAGTCGCCAAATACACTGAAATTCCACAATTTAGGAACAGCCCAGTTTTGAGGATCCAGGTGATCGCCTCAGCACATGGGTTAAACTGATTCACAGTGACTTAAGATGTAAATGAAAAACTTTGAGATACTGCTAGGTTTCCAAATAATATTTTTCATGATCATCTATTGCATATTTAAAGTAAATTCCTTGGTTATTTACAAGCCTAGACACTAGGATTTGGCCTAAAAAATTGAGCTGCGCTGGGTGCACTGACCTTCTGTTTCCATGGCAACAGAAAAGTTATTTAAAATGTTCGAACAGGTACCATATTTTCAAAATTGATAGTGAAATACCTGAAATTGATTCTGTGAAAATTTCATACAGCTACTTCAAATAAAAAGGTCTGCCAAAAAAATTGGTCAGAACTTTTGGGACGCCCCTCGTACATTCACTTTGCTGGCATTTTTGACTGTCTGTTGGGGACTGTCAAGCGAGTCAGTATCAGATCCGGGGGGAGGGGGGGGTTTGGGGTTTCAGATCCCCTCTTGAGACTGTATATTTTAATGTAGAAAATATTAAATTCCTGATTTTTTTGTGTATTTTCTTTTGTAACAACCCCCCCCCCCATTCCCAGAATATCTGGATCGGCCCCTGCACTGATTTTGTCCCAGAAGACGTTTATGTCTTATTGAACTGTGACTGTGTATGTATTTACATGTGCTCAATTTCTACATCATATCATAAATAGATAAGAAGAAGATAATATGCATTGAAAGGCTGTATATATAGAGCTGCATTCAAACTGAGCAAGCACTGTGATTGTCTTGCTGGCAAGTGTACCCATTTCCTGGGGCTTATTTCTAGGAGTCTTCTCAATTTATCACATCCCACCGAGGAAATTTATATCAATTTTCGTTTCACTCGAGGTAAGTCTGTTGATTCGGAATCCAATAATTCATTTTTAAAAGCGCTTTCTAAAGGGCTAATTACCCAACAAGTTGTTGTTTTGCTTAGGGGTACCACTTAATATATAGGGGTGGGGGAGGGTTGGGAGTTCTTTAAAATAAATAATTTATCCCTCAGTTTCAGTGAAATAAATAAATTCTGATTGAACAGTCTTGAAATAAATAATTTTTGCCAGGGGTATTTCTTGATAAGGCCGTGCTTGATTTACGAATGCATTTTCGCCCCCGGAGATATATCGTCCTGTGCCCCCCTCCTTATGGCTTATGACCGAACACATCAACATTGACACAGGCAGTCCAGAGGGTCGCAGAGAAATAGTAGCAAATGCAGTCATCTTGAATGCTTATCTATAACACTTACGTAAAACTTCTAGAATTTGGACATGGTGTAAATTAGGGGGCGATCATTTAATATTCAGGGGGGGTGGAGTTTTACTCAGCAGAAAATTATTATTTCGGCCCTCCCCCTGAATACTAATTGGTCTTCCCCTCGCAATAATATCGCATAATAAAATTATTATGTCATGTCCATAATAAATACGTGTGGGACTTCCTGTTGAGCAAATGCACAGCAGTAGTATCGTGAGCTTGTTAATTTTCTGAAAGATTTGCGAAAACTTTCGGAAAAAATCTGAAAAGTTCAGAGATTGTCCGAAAAGTGGCTCTTCTTTCCTAGTTTTTTAAGGTAAGGCATTTTTTAAGACAGTTGTAAATATTTGTTAGAGATTAGTAAAATTCTTAAGACTGTCAAAGTTGCTGGGCTCAGAAATTGTAGATTAAGAAATTCTCTCAAAAATATGAGCTAATCTCTTAGAAATCTTTCAGAGTATTTTTGTGTGCCTTCGGTCTTAGAGACACTTTGTACACTTGCCTCCATGGGCCTGGATCAGACATTTGCAAGGACACTCGACTGTTGTGCCTAATTTTAAATCATTTTGCATTTCAGGTTGACAATGACTAGGCACATCTTTCTATCTTTTTTCTTCCTCTTGGTTGTTCCGGTTGTAATCTCATCTTACAAGATTCTTGTGGTGCCATATGGGGCTGGCTTCAACTCCCGACTTCTCAACCTTCAGAAATTGGCCGACATTCTCGCCCAAGATGGTCATGATGTCACAGTTCTCATGAATACAAGAGTGAGCGAACACACAATCACAAAATATGCCAAAACCATAGAGTACTTTGTTCCTGAGGAAACTAAAGACACCAGTGATATAGAACTGACACAAAGTTCAGTTTGGAACATTTTTGCAATGATTGGCGAGTTCTTAGAGAACGAGGCTCGTTTTGATAGGGCCTTGATGAAAGATACAACAACTGTAGAAAGGATCCGTGATACTAAATTTGACTTGGTTTTTGGAGATGCTGCAGCTGTGATGACTACTGTATTATCAGCTCACCTGGATAAAACTACAATTTTTTATCATAATTTTCTCCTGCCATTCCAATCAGAAATGTTCTTTCCAATTACTCCATCGATTACATGTACTATACCAGGAGTGACATGCAGTGGCCACGATATGGACTTCAAGGAAAGAGTAATAAACTTCATCAGTACCATAGTCATGCAATTTGTTTGGAGTGTTACATTGAATAATGTACAACAATGTGCAGAAGAAACTAATTTTGCCTTGCATGAGTCACTTAATGATGTGTACAAAGACAAGGTAACCATCATCAATGCTAACTATGTCCTGGATATGCCCCTTCCCACAATGCCTCATGTCTTCCCCATCTCTGGCCTATATCACAAGGAACCTTCTCCTCTGGATGAAGAATTCTCTGACATCATTAAATCCTCCCTGCCACATGGAGTAATACTTTTTAGTTTTGGAACCTTGATGCCAGAATTTGATGCTGAAAAAGCAGACATATTTGCCAGGGTTCTAGGAAGACTACCTCACACAGTCATCTGGAGATTCACAGGTATGTTATTGGGTCATGAGAAGAAGCATCACATTTAATTGTTTGGGGATAAGGGTTGTATTTAAACATAAAAAAGGGATTCAAAAAAATGTCTTTGTTTATAACAAACAACTGCATGATAGTTAGATCAATTTAGCAAATTAAAAGGTGGGTTCACCCCACAACTTTCTACAATGTACAGAGTGTGATATCAACAATAGGGCAGAGCACTTTTTAAGGATTTTTGACCGAGAGACCCAAGGGATTTCGTAGTGCCGTGACATGTCATATTTGTCTATCAGCTGAACATTCGTAAGATATATTTATGTAGACATGTGCGAGAGAATTAGACAAAATGTTAAAAAAATTTGGAAATCAGAAAGATGGCAGAAAATCAATTGTATTTAGAGACAGTCAAGAATATTTTTTCATATTGAAAAGCACCCAACTCGTCCCAAGAACTAAATTTATATCATAACAAATTGAATGTGAAATTAATGAGGGTCTCTGGAAAATTGGTCTCCCAGTGATACCAATTTGGCAATGACTGGGAGACCAAATCTGTCCACTAGGAGACCATTTGGTCTCCCAGTTACCATGTTAAAAAATGCACTGCCTGAGTGAATAGGGATATGTTACACAAGAGTTACCTGAGTATATCTTTTTGAAAGCTGTGGGAGGGGTGGGTATTGATTTTGACACTATCAAGAGAAACATGGAGCATGACTAAATGATAGGTTTGAAAAGTTCATGGTTGAACTTTGCATATACTGTTGTCTAACTAGGATAATGTCATGACCAACAAAAAGGCGCCCTGACAACAAGGCCCTACAGATAGGCAAATATAATACATGTACATATGTACTGCAACCTGTTTAATTGTTCTTTGGCTTCAGTGTAATATGAAATTCTGCAATACCCTTTTCATTGGAATATGTTTTGTCTTGATCTATAACTGGGATATGATTTAGAATAATGAATTACTGAAGGAGTTTTTTATAATTAACAATAATTTTTTTTTTCAAGTAATTCGACTATTCATCAATGTTTTTTCCAGGACCACCACCAAAGTCTCTGAAATCAAACACTCATCTGGTTAAATGGTTTCCTCAAAATGATTTGTTGGCAATCCCAGAAGTAAAGCTGTTCATCACTCACTGTGGAATATCCAGCACTTTTGAAACTGCATTACATGGTGTACCTGTCGTCACTGCACCGCTGTTTGCCGATCAAGAAGACAATGCTGACAAGCTCGTTCAAAGAGCAAAGATGGGTAAAAGAATAGACTTTTACTCTCTGGAAGAAGAGCATGTTGAACAAACCATCAGGGAGGTCTTGGACAACCCAAAGTACAGAGAAAATGCAAAGAAGACCTCTTATTTACTGAATAGCCACTTGGTGGAACCCAAGCAACAGTTACGCCACCTTGTGAATTTCACCATCGAATCAGGAGGTGCTCCTCATTTGTTTCATCCTTATGCTGTGGATATGAACTGGTTCCAGTTTCATTCCCTTGATGTAATATCTTTCATCTCAATAACCCTTGTAGCTGTTGGTTATCTTTTGTTCTTAGCAGGTAGATTATCAGTCAGACTGTGCCTAAATATTTTTGCCCCAAACAAAAAGGAAAAGGCATCATAATTCGAAATTTGACGGCTGTGAAAATTAAATGCATATGATATATATGACTGTGATTCCTGTCTTTATCATTAACCAGCATTGTACCCGTGAAAGGGGATATGAAAAGGATGATGGATCAATTGTGAAATATTGAAGAAAACATACATTTTGTGTTAAGCTGAGAAATATAGCATGCAGGAGCGACACCTTGAGTGAAATGAGTGAAATGGAATAGGAAACATTAGAGAATAGGCCTGTTGATAGTCGTGAAGAAATGAGTAATAAAGGCACTGGTATAATACGAACAGTTTGAGAAACCACACCCACTTATGGTTGTTGTAAGACTTGAAATAATGTTGGTTGCAAACTTTTAGTTGTAGGCAATGAGTAGTGTGGGTGGAGTAGAGTAAAGCATCGGTGCATTAATAATAATATGATGATGATAGTATGTGGCTATGTGATGACTGATGAGATGAAATTCTCTTTGATAAAGGTATATATTTAAAAGTGCTTAACGAAGTACCTTTTATGAATTATCTTCTTTCTGTTGTGATTCTATGTTGCAAAATGAACATTGCTTTAAGCTTTAGGAGTGTTAACTGTTGTACGTTTCACTTCATAGCAAATTTTCAAACACAGTTCATTGATTGTTTCATTTCATTTTGTTATCTTTTTTATCTATTTGGTTGATTCATATCTGTTGCAACAGATTCTCATTATGACATTCAGAGGGCATATTTTTCTATTATATTGGTAAACATGTTTCCGAAATGATGATGTATCTCTTGTCTTCCCTTATATCCAAAGAGCAAAAATAAACAGGATTCAAAGTTGAAGTATATGCCACATTACAAATGGCTCAAATAAATGTTTTTCACCACCAAAAACAGATAAAAAAGTATGTTGGCAGCTTTAAATCATCTTCTATAAGAAGTGCAAATCTCTACGTACAGAGGAATGAATGACAATGGCCAAGAAAAAACGGAATGGCATTGTGTGAAAAAAATCAGCCGTTCGGATGTGAGAATCAATATTAGTATTTGGTGGGGATATTATCATCTGACATGTACGTGAGATTCTTATTTTCACATCTAGAGTTTAGATGCAACTCAGGTTGTCTTGCTGAATGAGATAAAGTGGCCTGGGACTGAGAAACAGGCATCTGAGACAAGAGGATAATTGGCCCAACTGAGGCAAAGAATAAACCTGGCCTTTTCTCGCCTTTTTGCAATGTTTACGTTTTAGGTACACAGTACTGCACACTGCTATTTAAGGTTATAACCCAAAATTTAAATGCATTTTAGAACCAAACAAGGGGGTTCCTGATGAACACAGATTAATTAGGCCTCCATTCTCATTTAGCTATATCCTATATCTCAGAGAAGTGTTATGGTAAGAGTCTTAGGGTCAGATACAGATAATGTTGATAATTGTTGATCATTTGCTCATGGAAATTCATGATAAAACAGACTAAGTCTTCTTGTAGAGCAAATCTTATGGAATGCATATTCCCAGATACAGTATCAAGGTCACTTGCCCATACATTACATACTGCCAAATTCACTGAAAGCTTCACCTTTATCCGCAATGTGCCTCCTTGGCTTTTTAATGCTACAAAAAGATCTTGCTATGTCCTGATCCAAGCATGTTTGGAGACAATAACACCCTGTACACAAGAAATTGGACACTACTGGCAAACTTCAGATCGTGACTTGGCCATATAATGTATAGGCCTACATGTATAACCTTATACATTCATTTCAGAATATCATATAGAAAGGACCTTATCAGGTATATAGTTCTAGAATATTTCAGTTATTTCAATGATGAATTCCAAATATTATAGCATTGAGTTGTTACCAAAATGAAGTGATGCAGAAAACTGTGCACTCGTGGGTACAGAGGACTCAGGATATCTTCAACTCATGGAGTACATCTCAAAATACCACCATACCCATTTGGTCTTATTATAATACTTGCCACGTTATATTTGGAGACAGATAATTACTTATGTTGCTCTTTGGCATACCAGCAATGAGCACTGTTATCTCCAGTGTACACTGTCAATAATAATTTCATCAATTTCTAATAATTATGTTGTTCTCAATTTCATACAATCATTTGTTGTTCAATGTTTTCAATTTTGATTAATGTGTTGGTTGTAACTAGTGGTTAACAGTTAGAAAGTGTCAACATGTTAGCTTCCACAACACCCTTCACTGTACATTTCCTTTAGTGTGTTTAACAGCTATCTTGTTAGGGCAAACATACAAATGTGTTGTGGTTAATTTCAATTTCCTAACTGGCATTCAGCTAATATCTTTGAGAGAATATTCAACATGGTTTAAATACTTGTCAATTCATGGATGAAAAAGGTTAGTTTCATTAATTTATTTTGTATTAGATATTATGTTATCTTATATTTGTACAACCTACATGCAAGTAATATTTACAGTATTTCTAATATAGGCCTACATGTACATGAACAGTAGATTCATGCTATTAGATTTTCTTGCTTGTTCATTTACACTGTAACATGTATGTAAGCTTGTCTTTAGTTAGTTAGTTTTTTATCAGTTCTAAATACCCACTTTCAGATGCCACTTTGATACCTTGTGCGCCAGAGTTTAACCGTTTTACAGTGGTCCAAAGATTTGTAAGTTTAATTAAATATATTGTCAATTTAGTTCATTTCTTCACAATTCAGCCACCATTATAGTTACAAGGTAACTTATTGTGTTTTCTTATTTTTGTACACAGATTCACCAAACAACTACTTTTGCGTTGAATAAACTTGGATGAAAGGTCAACCTTCGTATTTTTATCTCTGTGCGCAACAAGCACTTCTTTGTGCTCTGAGGATGTGAGTTCAAGTCTCACTAAATTCTAAAAAATTTCAGACAAAATTGGTTTTTTAGATTCAAAATGGTTTTTCGAAAAACCAAATTTCAATGCAAAATGTTTTGCTTTGAAACTTGGTTTTTCAAAAAAAACATTTTGAATCTAAAAAACCAATTTTGTATGGACATTTTATAGAGTGTATCGGAACTCACTGAAGTCCCAGCCGATGGGATGTGGGAATGTGAGACAGAGGTGGGTTGTATCCAGTACTCTGTGATTGGGCGTTTGAAAGACCTAAGAATTCCTAAATGAATAGGATAATGTGCTGGGAATACCCATACATTCCAACAGATCCCGATTTAGCGTTAGCTATTGTTCAAAGTTGTGCAAGAAGAAAGGAAAACCTTGACCTTAATGCCCTTAAGGTATCTCATGCCTGCCAAATAAAGCCTGTTGTTAAACCAGCAATGGAAATGGATTGTGCAACACCGGTACATTCATGACCCCAGAATATTGTCAAGACAGATAAAAATTGCCTTGGATTTCCTTTGTTCTTTGGAAACTATGGTCATAGAAAATCGATTAATTTTGTGGTCAAGGTTAAAGAACAGAACAACTTGGCAGTAACTTCAAATTTCAGCTGTACCGTAATTATTTGTGTCAGAGAGTAGCATGCAAAATCTTATAACACCTTTTCATAGAATTTGAGGCATTGTGTGACATTCCATAACGACATTCTTCCCCTTATTAATTAGTTAGTTAATGACCGTCTTAACGAGAAATTGGGAGTGTCCGGGTGAGAAATTACCCACATTGCACATATTTTCATGGAAAATGCCCAAAATGACTAAATTACTGCTTAAAACTTGCTTGAAAGTGCTCAAAATTATTGAAAACTAATACAAAATTTGAAAAAAGTCAAAAATATTTACATTTGGAGAGTCAATCATGCCCCACTGGCTGATTTGCCACTTTTGAGGTCCCCGTAATAGGGAGCGGACCACAATTAATTTACTGTGCATTTTTAATGTAACACTTCAGTCATTTGCTCATCCCCTTTACTGAAAAATATAGGCCTATTTTTCCATGAAAGTATCAACTCTTACAAACATGTAGGCATGCAGGGTATACATTGTTAGCCATCTAGATTTTTTGCTATGCGCCTCCGAAACTGAAACCTCCCTGTTTTGCCAAGAATCCTAGAGTAACCAGCTCACACTCTCCCCAGATATCAAAAAAATAGTTCCTCGCCAAACCTCAAGATAATTGCTAACTTGTGGTCTTAATCAAGTCCAGACAATCTAAAATTATTTATTCAGTAGCTTAAACATTGTTTCCAGTTCATTGGCTGCCTGTAAAGACAATCAGAAGACGCGCAATCTTATTTTTTCTTACGTACTATTTTACTATGTGCAAGCCACTTATATCAACTGTGGTCCGCATCCGTCTGGGATCCACGGCATTTCACTGCCACTGGTATGTGGACTGGCACGAGTCAGGTCGTGTGTGATGCATGCATGGGCGGTCAAGAGTGCTTGTCGAAACTGTGTTACCAATGACCCAACAAGTAAGGGCTCATTGTCACCATTCGTATTAGCCAATACTGAGGTCTATGGAATGAAACAGAATATATTGCAATGAGTATAGAACTTAATATTGGGACATGCAAGCTTATCAGTTTGACAAAAATATATTTCGAGCAAAATTTATGACAAAAGTCGTACAATGCAATAGTTTAGGACAGTCAAGCTGTCTGGAATAATATTAGGACAGTCAAATCTGCCGTCCCTTGTTGGCATTTGTCTTTTATAACACTGGACGTGATCTAGGCATTGAATTCACATGATAAAATGACAGTAAGAGAAATAATAATGATAAAAAAAGAAGATAAAATGAAATGATATAAAGCCATAGCTTATTTTAGGGAACAATGTTTGTTTGGCAGGAAACATACTCCATTTGCCAGTCTACACGTCATTCCAAGCACAGGAATTTCATACTGTCAACACTTTAAAAAATAGCATGCAATGCATGCACCGTGTCCTCGAGCAATTTAATAACCCTTATAACTCAATTGGATATGATCATTACATTAACACATCTCTATAAATTGTTAAAAGTTGCATTCTATCTATAGATCTATCAATCTGCCTATCAATCTATCTATCTGTGCGTCTATGTGTCTATCTGTCTATCTGTCTATCTTTAGTAATTGGTTGAAGCATAAATCTCAGGTTGTGGTGCACCCCACTTTGTCTCAGGGCGGAAGGGCCAAAGGGAAGAAGAAGAAGATGCTTCTCAGAAATCGTCTGCTGAGCAAGGAGGAATTTGGGGGATTAAAGTTAACTATTTAGAGCAGTGAGACATAAGATTAAAGCCAGGGCATCTAGTGCAACAGTGTAAACACTGGGCATCATAATGGCATCATAACTTTGGGTTGTTCTTGCATCTGTGAAATGCTTTTCGATCCACACCAACTTTGATATGACAATCCCATTGATGACGACAAAGGGCCCGAGGCCCTGCTCTCGGACACAAAAAGGTATGTGATTTTTTATTTGAAAGCTTGTAATCACATTAGTTTCTTGTGAATAATCTTGAAATAGTTCACATATGACAAATTCTCCACATTATGGCCAGACCAAATTGTATCATTACTGAAAAAACAACAACACATTGTTGTGTAACTGTTTCAAAAAAGAGAAATGTAGAATAGAAAGATTAACAAATAGCTTTAGTAACAAGTGCCTAGTGTCACCGACCTTAAAAGAGAAATTATAAAACAAGAACCCAGGGGTTCATAATGGAGATGGTGAAATTTGTTAACAATAGACAATTTTTGGGTGAATCAAAATTGGTTAGAAGAAAATCCGTTGCGTTGGTCGATCTGACAAGATAAAAATTTAAAAAGTCTTGTCTAATGGTCCTAGCGCTATTCAGATGAATCTGCTCATTTTGTCACTGTCGCCATCTTGGAAAGGGCTTATCCTGGAAATATATTTCACATATTTTTTCTTTGGAAAGCGTAGATACATTTCCATGCATAATTAATTATATCATTGTATATTTCAGATGAAGTCACAGCACTTCCTTCTAACTTGTTTCATCCTCTTGGCTACTCCTGTTGCAATTTCATCTTACAAGATTCTTGTTGTGCCATTTGGAGCTGGCTTCAACTCCCGACTTCTTAACCTTCAAAAATTGGCCGACATTCTCGCCCAAGATGGTCATGATGTCACAGTTCTCATGAATACAAGAATCAGTGAACATACAATCACTAAATATGCCAGAACAATAGAGTTCTTTGTTCCCGACGAAGCTTCTGATGTCAATGATGTTGAATTCACACAAGCTTCAATATTCAACATTTTTTCTCAGTTTGATGACATATTTGAAAAAGAACTTTTCTTTGACAGAGCCCTGATGAGAGACACAGCAACTCTCGAAAAAATCTACGATACCAAATTTGACTTGATTTTTGGAGATACTACCCCACTGACTAATCTAATGTCAGCCCACCTACATATAACAACAATTATATATCTAAATTTTTTAATGCCATTTGAACCAAAAATGTTCTTGCCAATGACTCCTTCAATTACATGCACTATGCCAGGGATGACATGTTGTTCCAATGATATGGACTTCAAAGGAAGGGTAAGTAACTATATCAGCTACATAGGAATGAATATCTTCTGGAGCAAAGTATTAAATAATGTACAAAAAGCGGCAGAAGAGATGGATTTCACCTTGCATGTGCCACTTGATGATGTGTACAAAAACAAAGTCACCGTAATCAATGCTAACTATGCCCTGGACATGCCCCTTCCCACAATGCCACATGTCTTCCCAATCTCTGGCCTATTTCACAAGGAACCTTCTCCTCTGAATAAAGAATTCTCAAACATCATAAAATCCTCTCTGCCGCACGGAGTGATTCTGTTTAGTTTTGGAACCCTGATGCCAGAATTTGACGCCGACAAAGCAGACATATTTGCAAGGGTTCTGGGAAGGCTACCTCAAACAGTCATCTGGAGATTCACAGGTATGATGTAGAGGAGGCATATTATGTGCAATATCAGTTTTTATGGTGATTAATATGTCGTCAGGAGGAGTGCAATATTAGTCTTTAATGTGTCATAAAAACTGGCATTGCACTCGGTGCTGTGCAATAACTGTTATATCTTACGATTGTTTGTGGCAAATGCAAAGAATAAGGCTTGAATTATAATGTCTTTATTATTCTATTTGAGTTTCACCCAAAGCAACACATGTAGAACACAAACCACTTTCATGTCTTCTCCTTCGTTTTCTCACGTCGGGCCATTGCACTCTACAGAGTGCTTCTACTTTGCATTGAAATATTTTGTGCTTATATCTATAAGATATGATCTTACATGGCCAATTAAAGTAATGAAGTAACTGCTGTATGATTCTTGGCTCTGCAACAATATATCAAAAGAAGTAAACTTTACTTTCAACGTCCAGCATTGAAATAATTGTTCAGGTTTCTTGGTTGCATAAATGCATACAATTATATTGAAAGTATTGTTGAGATAATTGTTCAAGGTTTCTTAGCTGTGCAATGATATGTATATCAATTCACATCGTTTCTATTACTCATTCAAGGTCCATCGCCAAAGTCATTGAAGTCAAACACACACCTCGTAAAATGGTTTCCTCAGAATGATTTGCCGGCAAACCCGGCAATGAAGCTGTTCATCACTCACTGTGGAATATCCAGCACTTTTGAAAGTGCACTTCATGGAGTTCCTGTTGTCACTTCTCCTCTGTTCGGAGACCAGGAAGACAATGCTGACAAACTTGTAGGAAGGGCAAAGATGGGTAAAAGAATAGACTTTTACTCTCTGGAAGAAGAGCAACTTGAACAAACCATCAGGGAGGTCTTGGACAACCCAAAATACAGAGAAAATGCAAAGAAGACCTCTTATTTACTGAATAACCACTTGGTGGAACCTAGAAAACAGCTACGCCACCTTGTGAATTTCACCATTGAATCAGGAGGTGCTCCTCATTTGTTTCATCCTTATGCTGTGGATATGAACTGGTTCCAGTTTCATTCACTTGATGTTATATCCTTCATCTTAATATTCCTTTTCGCTGTTGGTTATATTTCATTCTTAGCATGCAGGTGGTCTATCAGACTGCTTCGAAATACATTGGCTACAAAATTAAAGACAAAAACATCCTAATTCAAAGCACGACTGGGGTACATGGGTGCAAAAAAATTGGATACTAAAAATAAATTAAATGCTTCTATGTGATAACAGTAAACTATCATTCATAAACATTTGTGGTGGCCAGGTGATAAGATGAAATTTTGTTTGATAAAATCTATACTCACTGCTTTATGAAATAGGTCTGATGAATTGTCATGCTTCCGGGGGTTGTTCTATGTTGCAAAATGGATATTGTGGTTTGCTTTAGAGAGGTTACTTTATTTGAGATTTGAGAGTGCTATAAACATTTACAGTGGTCCCTGTGTTACAAGACCTCCTGTTGTAAGACCGCCTTGCCTTATGTGACCACCTTCATCCCGCACTAAGTGGTATTTCTAGTGCATTTTACACCCCGACAAGAGACCGCTCCCCAAAGAGAGACTGCTACTTGACCGCAAAATGGGCGGTCTTATAACGCTGGGACCACTGTACTGTTGTACTTTTCACATGATTATAAATTTAATGAACATAGTTTATGAAGTGACACTTGGTTGTTTTATGATAGTTTGTTCATCATTATTATCTCTGTGGTAGTTTCACATCAGCTTCAGGAGATTTTCCTTGTGATATTCAGTTGGGCATTTGTTTAATACAGTAAAGTTTACCTCACATTTGGTTAATTGCGTGACTTGCAGACCTGCCTCTCATCTGTAAGAGTCCTTAATACTTAAAGTCCATGTTGAATCTATTGCTAGGTAATCCGTTTAGAACAGTCTTGCAAGATCAGAAGTGGCCTGCAGAAAAAATCCCAGGCACCGAAAAATAGGTTTATTCAATATCGGCCTAACAAAATCCACTTTCACATTCATCTGGTTATTTTGTGTATTTGAATTTAAAAAAAAAACATTGTTAAAATTTGTCATGCTCCAATGCTTTGCCAAAGTATTAAAAAATAAATATCATTGATGATGCATTTGCCGATTTTATTGTGATTGTTGGCTGTGAAAAACAGAAACAGCCACAAACATAACTATCAAACCATTAAAAGCTTTCCAATTATCATTGTGATACTGATCTGCCAAAGAGTCAGCTGCACAGAATAGTTTCTTTTAAAAAGAACATATTGGCATTCTAACTACAATTCTGAGAAACAATCATAATTTAGGCATTCAAAATATGTCTAACAATTAACCCACTGGCCGAAATTACTTCTTTTTTAATCTATTATTCTGCAAGCAATTGAACTACATGTAGTACTGATCAATGCACTTTGTAATGTATTGATATTGCTTTTTAATAATACAATGCCCTGGTAATTCTTAATACCAAGAAAAACAATTTTGAAAGAAATTTGTTGTCGTTCCAAAATACTGCACAGCTGATTGCTTGAAATGATACAAAAATTTAATATCCTAACATAGGAGCAACTACCTTCTGGAAGGCCTACTTGTTGCAAATTCTTTGACACCATATGCTGCAGGGTGCTTTGATGGAAAGATCAAAATCTGCATGTGCAAAATTAAAATGGAAAATTTTCCTAACTTCATACAGATATTTCCTTTTCTCTTCATAAAAGAAAAAACTATACACATTGCAGTGTTAGAGGTAAAATATATTAGCTTTTTTAAAGGTAATGGCCTTGCATTATGGTACTGCTCTGTGCCTATTCCCTGAAAAAGGGAAAAAAAAAAGGACCCAGGCATTTATTTTCATGAAAAGGGCTGCACTTACCATATCTATCTCTATTTATCTATCTATCTATCTATCGACACTAGACTGGGTCAATTAGCAAAAGTGAAAGTAGGCCTATACTATAAATTATTTTGACATAATTTTTGGCATCAAGCTCATAAAATTATTTATTTTTAAATTATTTACGGAAATTCCTTGTGTTATAAAATGCCCCCGTCTGGCGAATTTTGTTATACATAACAAAATGCAGAATATATAGCGTTGACCTTGGGTCAACTACTTCCTTTTGGTATGTCAACAACAACCTGCCATTTTTTTAAAACTCAATTACTTGACTTGATAGTTCCCCTGTTGCCTAATTGGTAAGTGCGCTCGTCAAATGGCTTTGAGGGCGTAGGTTCAAATCTCACCCTGGGAACTCACCTTAGTCAGAGCCCATGGGACATTAAATGGAGGCGGGTTGTATCCAGTATTCTATGCTGGGGCAACTGAAAGACCCTGGGTATCCTTGAATTCATAGGGTATAAGCGAGACTCACAGTCTTCTCATCTCACCATCATACGGCAATCGCCTGCCTCGATATAGCCCACTAAGGTACTGTAGAGGCATAAAACACAAACAAACAAACTTGGCTTGATATTTCAACAGAAATATCCCAGAACACAGTTTTGACACTTCTCAGAGTTGAGTTGAGTACATGTATTTAACTATAGCATGCATTAATGCATTTTTTTAATCATATTCATATCATAGCAAATCATTGTCATTTAGTTAGAGGTTGCTAACTAATTGCATTTCCCTGATATATAACGGTAACAGACTGAGTTTTCAAAAACGCTGGGAAGCCCTTGATCGGATCCTCTAATTCAGACAAAAATGCACTGTGTAGAATGAAGCAAAAGTTTTCACGAGTTCAGTATTATTTTGTGGAACTATCATAAGGGACCGTTCAGAATTTATGACTGGGGGGGGGGAGTTTAGGCAGAACTTGCTGTCAAAAATTGATACCCCCCCCCCGAGATTCATGCGGATTTTTAGTACCCCACCCTTAGGTATCATGAGTGTTTTTAGTACCATCCCCCCCCATCGGCATACAAAGCAATACACACATATAATGTCACAAATGTGCCACTTGGAAGGTGAAGCGCATAGATTCGCGGACTTTTGCGTGTAAAAAAGTGTGAATAAACTGAGTATATCCGTGTTTTACTCCATATATGTTTTGTGTGTAAAATTTTTTTGGCTTCTTGTCAAAAATAGATAGTCCCCTTTGAAACACGTGAAAAGTTAGTACCCCTTGGCCAGAACTCCCACACAAGCCAGTCATAAATTCTGAACGTTCCCTAACTCACTTGTTATGTCATAATTGAGATCAAATAAAACTTACGCTATGTAGAATTGGGTACATTGACTGTGCAGAAATGAGTACATTCACTTTGCTGGCATATTTGACTGTCTGTTGGTGACTGTCAATCAAGCGAGTCAGTATCAGATCCAGGGGGGGGGGGGTTGGGGTTTCAAAACCCCTCTTGAGTCTGTAGATTTTAATGTAAAAAATATTAAAATCCTGATTTTTTTGTTTATTTTCATTTGTAACAGCCCACCCATTGCCAGAATTTCTGGATCTGCCATTTTGTCCCAGAAGACATTTATGTCTTATTGAACTCTGACTCTGTCTGTATTAACGTGTGCTCAATTTCTACATCATATCAGATAATATGCATTGAAAGGCTGTATATATAGAGCTGCATTCAATATGAGCAAGTACTGTGACTGTCTGGCTGGCAAGTGTACCCATTTACTGGGGCTTTATTTCTACGAGTCATCTCCATTTATCACATTCCACCGAGGAAATTTATATCAATTTTCGTTTCACTCGAGGTAAGTGTGTTGATGCGGAATCCAATAATTCATTTCTAAAAGCACTTTCTAAAGGGCCAATTTCCCAACAAGTTCTTGTTGTGCTTAGGGGTACCATTTAATACACAGGGGTGGGGGAGGGGTTGGGAGTTCTTCAAAATAAATAATTTATCCCTCAGTTTCGGTGAAATAAATAAGCTATTTTGGACAGTCTTGAAATAAATAATTTTTGCCAGGGGTATTTCTTGATAAGGCCATGCTTGATTCATGAATGCATTTTCGCCCCTGGAGATAAATCGTCCTGTCCACCCCCCCTCATGGCTTATGACCGAACACATCAACATTGACACAGGCAGACCACAGGAGTGCAGTGAAAAAGTAGCAAATGCAGTCATCTTGAATGCTTATCTATAACACTTACGTAAAATTCTTGAATTGGGACATGGTGTCAATTAGGGGGCGTTCATTTAGTATACATGTTGATTAGGAGTTTTGGTAGGCAGAAAATTATTTCGGCCCTCCCCCTGAATACTAATTGGTCTTCCCCTAGCAATAATACCGCATAATAACATTATTATGTCATGTCCGTAATAAATACGTGTGTGACTTCCTGTTGAGCAAATGCACAGCAGTAGTTTCCTGTGCTTGTTAATTTTCTGAAAGATTTGCAAAAACTGCTGTGCCTAATTTTATGCCATTTTGCATTTCAGGTTGACAATGACCAAGCACTTCTTTCTATCCTTTTTCTTCCTCTTGGTTGTGCCTGCTGCAATCTCATCTTACAAGATTCTTGTGGTGCCATATGGAGCTGGCTTCAACTCCCGACTTCTCAACCTTCAAAAATTGGCCGACATTCTTGCCCAAGATGGTCATGATGTCACAGTTCTCATGAATACAAGAGTGCGCGAACACACAATCACAAAATATGCCAAAACCATAGAGTACTTTGTTCCTGAAGAAACTAAAGACACCAGTGATATGGAACTGACACAAAGTTCAGTTTGGAACGTTTTTGCAATGTTTGGCGAGTTGTTAGAGAACGAGGCTCGTTTTGATAGGGCCTTGATGAAAGATACAACAACTCTAGAAAGGATCCGTGATACTAAATTTGACTTGGTTTTTGGAGATGCTGCAGCTGTGATGACTACTGTATTATCAGCTCACCTGGATAAAACTACAATTTTTTATCATAATTTTCTCCTGCCATTCCAATCAGAAATGTTCTTTCCAATTACTCCATCGATTACATGTACTATACCAGGAATGACATGCAGTGGCCACGATATGGACTTCAAGGAAAGAGTAATAAACTTCATCAGTACCATAGTCATGCAATTTGTTTGGAGTGTGACATTGAATAATGTACAACAATGTGCAGAAGAAACTAATTTTGCCTTGCATGAGTCACTTAATGACGTGTACAAAAACAAAGTAACCATCATCAATGCTAACTATGTCCTGGATATGCCCCTTCCCACAATGCCTCATGTCTTCCCCATTTCTGGTCTATTTCACAAGGAACCTTCTCCTCTAAATGAAGAATTCTCAACCATCATTAAGTCTTCTCTACCACATGGAGTGATACTTTTTAGTTTTGGAACCTTGATGCCAGAATTTGATGCCAAAAAAGCAGACATATTTGCGAGGGTTCTAGGAAGACTACCTCACACAGTCATCTGGAGATTCACAGGTATGTTATTGAGTCTTGAGAAGAAGCATCACATATAATTGTTTAGGGATTAGGGTTGTAATTAAACATAAAAAAGGATTTAAAAAATGTCTTTTTTTATAACAAACAACTGCATGATGGTTTTTCTAAATAGTTTGATCAATTTAGCAAATTAAAAGGTGGGTTCACCCCACAACTTTCTACAATGTACAGAGTGTGATATCAACAATAGGGCAGAGCACTTTTTAAGGATTTTTGACTGAGAGACCAAAGGGATTTCGTAGCGCCGTGACATGTAATATTTGTCTATCAGCTGAACATTCGTAGACATGTGCGAGAGAATTAGACAAAATGTTAAAAAAAATTGGAAATCAGAAAGATGGCAGAAAATCAATTGTATTTAAAGACAGTCAAGAATATTTTTTCATATTGAAAAGCACCCAACTCGTCCCAAGAACTAAAAATCATAACAAATTGAATGTGAAATTAATGATGGTTTCTGGAAAATTGGTCTCCCAGTGATACCAATTTGGCAATGACTGGGAAACCAAATCTGTCCACTAGGAGACCATTTGGTCTCCCAGTTACCATGTTAAAAAATGCACTGCCTGAGTGAATAGGGATATGTTACACAAGAGTTACCTGAGTATATCTTTTTGAAATCTGCGGGAGGGGTGGGTATTGATTTTGACACTATCAAGAGAAACATGGAGCATGACTAAATGATAGGTTTGAAAAGTTCATGGTTGAACTTTGCATATGCTGTTGTCTAACCGGGATAATGTCATGACCAACAAAAAGGCGCCCTGACAACAAGGCCCTACAGATAGGCAAATAAAATACATGTACATATGTACTGCAACCTGTTTAATTGTTCTTTGGCTTGAATGTAATATGAAATTCTGCAATACCCTTTTCATTGGAATATGTTTTGTCTTGATCTATAACTGGGATATGATTTAGAATAATGAATTACTGAAGGAGTTTTTTATAATTAACAATAATTTTTTTTTTCAAGTAATTCGACTATTCATCAATGTTTTTTCCAGGTCCACCACCGAAGTCACTGAAATCAAACACCCATCTCGTAAATTGGTTTCCTCAGAATGATTTATTGGCAAACCCAGCTGTGAAAATGTTCGTCACTCATTGTGGAATATCAAGCACTTTCGAAACTGCATTACACGGCGTTCCTGTTGTTGCTGCACCCCTTTTTGGGGACCAAGAAGACAATGCTGATAAACTTGTTCGAAGAGCCAAGATAGGCAAAAGAATAGACTTTTACTCTCTGGAAGAAGAGCAACTTGAACAAACCATCAGGGATGTCTTGGACAACACAAAATACAGAGAAAATGCCAAGAAGACGTCTTATCTACTAAATCACCACTTGGTGGAACCTAAAAAACAGTTACGCCACCTTGTGAATTTCACCATCGAATCAGGCGGTGCTCCTCATTTGTTTCATCCTTACGCTGTGGATATGAACTGGTTCCAGTTTCATTCACTTGATGTCATGGCCTTCATATCAATATTCCTTTTCACTGTTGGTTATATTTCATTCTTAGCATGCAGGTGGTCAATCAGACTACTTCGAAATGCATTGGCTTCAAAATCAAAGAAAAAAACATTCTAATTCAAAGCAAGACCTGGGTACCTGGGTGCAAAAAAATTGGATACTAAAAATAAATTAAATGCTTCTATGTGATAACAGTAAACTATCATTCATAAACATTTGTGGTGGCCAGGTGATAAGATGAAATTTTGTTTGATAAAATCTATACTCACTGCTTTATGAAATAGGTTTGATGAATTGTCATGCTCCAGGCGGTTATTTTATGTTGCAAAATGGATATTGCGGTTTGCTTTAGAGAGGTTACTTTATTTGAGATTTGTGAGTGCTATAAACATTTACTGTTGTACATTTCACATGATTATAAATTTAATGAACATAGTTTATGAAGTGACACTTAGTTGTTTTATTATAGTTCGTTCATCATTATTATTTCTGTGGTAGTTTCACATCAGCTTCACGAGATTTTCATTGTGATGTTCAGTTGGGCATTTGTTTAATACAGTAAAGTTTACCTCACCTTTGGTTAATTGCGTGGCTTAAAGGGCTGTCTGTCATCTGTAGAAGTCCTGAATACTTAAAGTCCGTGTTGTATCTATTGCTGGGTAATCCGTTAATAAAAACAGTCTTGCAAGATCAGAACTGGCCTGCACAAAAAATCCCAGGCACCGAAAAATAGGTGTATTCAATATCGGCCCAAAAATATTCACTTTCCCATCCATCTGGTCTTTTTGTGTATTTGAATATTAAAGAAAACATTGTTTATTTGTCATGTTCCACTGCTTTGCCAAAGTATTAAAAAATAAATATCATTGATGATGCATTTGCCGATCTTTTTGTGATTGTTGGCTGTGAAAAACAGAAACAGCCACAAACATAACTATCTAACCATTAAAAGCTTTCCAATTATCATTGTGATACTGATCTGCCAAAGAGTCAGCTGCACAGAATAGTTTCTTTTAAAAAGAACATATCGGTATTCTAACTACAATTCTGAGAAACAATCATAATTTAGGAATTCAAAATATATCCAACAATTAATCAACTGGCCAGAGATTAATTCTTTTTTTAATCTACTTTTCTGCGAGCAATTGAACTACATTTAGTACTGATCAATGCACTTTGTATTGAATAATTTGTATTAATATTGCTTTTGATAATAAAATGCCCTGGTCCTTCTTAATAAAAAGAAAAAAACTTATTGAAAGAAATTTATTGTCTTTCCAAAATAATGCACAGCTTAGTGCTTGAAACGATACAAATATTCTCACATAGGTGCCACCACCTTCTGGAAAGCCTACTTGTTGCAACTTCTTTGACACCATATGTTGCAGGGTGCCTTGATGGAAAGATCAAAACCTGCATGTGCAAAATTAAAGTGGAAACTTTTTCTAACTTCATACACATATTTACCTTTCTCTTCAAGAAAGAACATAACGTGCACAAGGCACTTTAAAGCAGACCTCGTGGCATGCAGTTAGAATTTGCCATTAAATCGTTAATATGTGATAATAGTGAGAAACTTAGTTTTATGTTCCCCCATGGCCCAAAATGTAAATGGGAAATGCTTACGGGATTTTTTTTGTTGTAATCTGTTGATTGCTATTTGCTAGAGATACCCTTTTTTCTGTACAATTACATTTGAAAACGTTTTCTTTATTTTGTAATGAATTGCTCAATTAAAATAGCAATGTGTCAGCCAATTAAACATCACACCTTTGCAGAACAATGATATAGCTGTTATGTATTTAGTGCTAGAGAATGTCTTCTGCACATTGTTCATACCTGCAGAGCTTGCTTTATTATAATCAGATCATTCATCCGTGTCACTGTAATTCACAAATAAAGTCACACCACAGGTAAACAATCAGCAGCACTGCACAGGTCACAGTTGACTGCACACTTGCTCAGACCGATGCCTTGTTTGGGGAACCCCCTGGGAGATGAGGGGGGGATGCATATGATGTCATTCATGGCTACAGCATTGGGTTGAATGGATTTCCCTTGCCAGAGAGTTTATTATGGGATTAACATATACCAAAAGTTGATCACTTCATGTGGAGGCCCATCACATGATACATGGTAAATGGCATTATGATTGAAGAAGGCGGGCAGCAGCAACTTGACCCACAAGATATGGCAGAATTTCAATCTCATAGGCAGCTCCTCTACGAGGTCTGCCAAAAAACTATACACATTGCAGTGTAGGAGGTAAAATATATTCGCTTTTTTAAAGGTAATGGCCTTGAATCATGGTACTGCTCTGCGCCTATTCCCTGAAAAAGGGAAAAAATAAAGGACCCAGGCATTTACTTTCTTGAAAAGAAAACCCCATTAACAAACAATTTATAGCCCTTGTCCTAGTTTATTATTTAATTTACTCTACAAATGTTAGTTGTTATTAAAAAGCAACAATTGTTGAGATATGATATTTACATATGTTCTTTTTTTTTTTTATAGAATAATATTGGTTAATTAAATTTCTATGAGTTTGTCACAGTTTGATTCCACATAGTCAATTAGAATGTTTAGGACACAATGGTACACTGATTATCAAACTGTTGAGCATGTTATTCACAGAGCTCTTCACTAATTCCTTAGGTAGAAGTAACTTGTGCTCTTGAGGTGACAATTTATAGCTTCGACAATAGACTGGGTCAATTAGCAAAAGTGAAAGTATATTTTGACATAATTTTTGGCATCAAGCTCATAAAATTATTTATTTATTTTTAAATTATTCAGGAAACTTCCTTGCATTATAAAATTCCTGAGAAACCCCAGTCTGGTGAATTTTGTTATACATAACAAAATACAAAATACATTGACTTGACTACTTCGTTTGCTTGGTCAACCACAACCTGCCTTTTTTTTCAAACTCAATTAACTGCCTTGATATCTCAACAGAAATATCCCAGAACACAGTTTTGACACTTCTCAGAGTTCAGGAGAGTACATGTATGTAACTAAAGCATTAATGAATTTTTTTTATCATATTCATATCATTGCAAAGCGTTGTCATTTAGTTAGAGGTTGCATTCTAATTGCATTCCCCTGATATATAACAGTAACAGACTGAGCTTTCAAAAACGCTGGGAAGCCCTTGATCGGATCCTCTAACTCAGACAAAAATGCACTGTGTAGAATGAAGCAAAAGTTTTCACAAGTTCAGTATTATTTTGTGGAACTATCATAAGGGACCATTCAGAATTTATGACTGGGGGGGGGGAGTTTAGGCAGAACTTCCTGTCAAAAATTGATACCCCCCCCCGCCGAGATTCATGCGGATTTTTAGTACCCCACCCTTAGGTTTCATGAGTGTTTTTATTACCATCCCCCCCATCGGCATACAAAGCAATACACACATATAATGTCACAGATGTGCCACTTGGAAGGTGAAGCGCATAGATTCGCTGACTTTTGCGTGTAAAAAAGTGTGAATAAACTGAGTATATGCGTGTTTTACTCCATATATGGTTTGTGTGTAAAATTTTCTTGGCGTCTTGTCAAAAATTGATAGTCCCCCTTGAAACCCGTGAAAAGTTAGTACCCCTTGGCCAGAACTCCCACCCAAGCCAGTCATAAATTCTGAACGGTCCCTAACTCACTTGTTATGTCATAATTGAGATCAAATAAAACTTACGCTATGTAGAATTGGGTACATTGACTGTGCAGAAATGAGTACTTTCACTTTGCTGGCATTTTTGACTGTCTGTCAGTGACTGTCAATCAAGCGAGTCAGTATCAGATCTGGGGGGGGGGGTTTGGGATTTCAAATCCCCTCTTGAGTCTGTAGATTTTAATGTAAAAAATATTAAAATCATGATTTTTTTGTTTATTTTCTTTTGTAAACAGCCCACCCATTCCCAGAATTTCTGGATCTGCCCCTGCACTCATTTTGTCCCAGAAGACATTTATGTCTTATTGAACTCTGACTCTGTCTGTATTAACGTGTGCTCAATTTCTACATCATATCAGATAATATGCATTGAAAGGCTGTATATATAGAGCTGCATTCAATATGAGCAAGTACTGTGACTGTCTGGCTGGCAAGTGTACCCATTTACTGGGGCTTTATTTCTACGAGTCATCTCCATTTATCACATTCCACCGAGGAAATTTATATCAATTTTCGTTTCACTCGAGGTAAGTGTGTTGATGTGGAATCCAATAATTCATTTTTAAAAGCACTTTCTAAAGGGCCAATTTCCCAACAAGTTCTTGTTGTGCTTAGGGGTACCATTTAATACACAGGGGTGGGGGAGGGGTTGGGAGTTCTTCAAAATAATTAATTTATCCCTCAGTTTCGGTGAAATAAATAAGCTATTTTGGACAGTCTTGAAATAAATAATTTTTGCCAGGGGTATTTCTTGATAAGGCCATGCTTGATTCATGAATGCATTTTCGCCCCTGGAGATAAATCGTCCTGTCCACCCCCCCTCATGGCTTATGACCGAACACATCAACATTGACACAGGCAGTGCAGAGGGGTGCAGAGAAATAGTAGCAAATGCAGTCATCTTGAATGCTTATCTATAACACTTACTTAAAATTCTTGAATTGCGACATGGTGTAAATTAGGGGGCGTTCATTTAGTATACATGTTGAGTAGGAGTTTTGGTAGGCAGAAAATTATTTCGGCCCTCCCCCTGAATACTAATTGGTCTTCCCCTAGCAATAATACCGCATAATAACATTATTATGTCATGTCCGTAATAAATACGTGTGTGACTTCCTGTTGAGCAAATGCACAGCAGTAGTTTCCTGTGCTTGTTAATTTTCTGAAAGATTTGCAAAAACTGCTGTGATTAATTTTATGCCATTTTGCATTTCAGGTTGACAATGACCAAGCACTTCTTTCTATCCTTTTTCTTCCTCTTGGTTGTGCCTGCTGCAATCTCATCTTACAAGATTCTTGTGGTGCCATATGGAGCTGGCTTCAACTCCCGACTTCTCAACCTTCAAAAATTGGCCGACATTCTTGCCCAAGATGGTCATGATGTCACAGTTCTCATGAATACAAGAGTGCGCGAACACACAATCACAAAATATGCCAAAACCATAGAGTACTTTGTTCCTGAAGAAACTAAAGACACCAGTGATATAGAACTGACACAAAGTTCAGTTTGGAACATTTTTGCAATGTTTGGCGAGTTGTTAGAGAACGAGGCTCGTTTTGATAGGGCCTTGATGAAAGATACAACAACTCTAGAAAGGATCCATGATACTAAATTTGACTTGGTTTTTGGAGATGCTGCAGCTGTGATGACTACTGTATTATCAGCTCACCTGGATAAAACTACAATTTTTTATCATAATTTTCTCCTGCCATTCCAATCAGAAATGTTCTTTCCAATTACTCCATCGATTACATGTACTATACCAGGAATGACATGCAGTGGCCACGATATGGACTTCAAGGAAAGAGTAATAAACTTCATCAGTACCATAGTCATGCAATTTGTTTGGAGTGTGACATTGAATAATGTACAACAATGTGCAGAAGAAACTAATTTTGCCTTGCATGAGTCACTTAATGACGTGTACAAAAACAAAGTAACCATCATCAATGCTAACTATGTCCTGGATATGCCCCTTCCGACAATGCCTCATGTCTTCCCCATTTCTGGTCTATTTCACAAGGAACCTTCTCCTCTAAATGAAGAATTCTCAACCATCATTAAGTCTTCTCTACCACATGGAGTGATACTTTTTAGTTTTGGAACCTTGATGCCAGAATTTGATGCCAAAAAAGCAGACATATTTGCGAGGGTTCTAGGAAGACTACCTCACACAGTCATCTGGAGATTCACAGGTATGTTATTGAGTCTTGAGAAGAAGCATCACATATAATTTTTTAGGGATTAGGGTTGTAATTAAACATAAAAAAGGATTTTAAAAAATGTCTTTTTTTATAACAAACAACTGCATGATGGTTTTTCTAAATAGTTTGATCAATTTAGCAAATTAAAAGGTGGGTTCACCCCACAACTTTCTACAATGTACAGAGTGTGATATCAACAATAGGGCAGAGCACTTTTTAAGGATTTTTGACTGAGAGACCAAAGGGATTTCGTAGCGCCGTGACATGTAATATTTGTCTATCAGCTGAACATTCGTAGACATGTGCGAGAGAATTAGACAAAATGTTACAAAAATTTGGAAATCAGAAAGATGGCAGAAAATCAATTGTATTTAAAGACAGTCAAGAATATTTTTTCATATTGAAAAGCACCCAACTCGTCCCAAGAACTAAAAATCATAACAAATTGAATGTGAAATTAATGATGGTTTCTGGAAAATTGGTCTCCCAGTGATACCAATTTGGCAATGACTGGGAAACCAAATCTGTCCACTAGGAGACCATTTGGTCTCCCAGTTACCATGTTAAAAAATGCACTGCCTGAGTGAATAGGGATATGTTACACAAGAGTTACCTGAGTATATCTTTTTGAAATCTGCGGGAGGGGTGGGTATTGATTTTGACACTATCAAGAGAAACATGGAGCATGACTAAATGATAGGTTTGAAAAGTTCATGGTTGAACTTTGCATATGCTGTTGTCTAACCGGGATAATGTCATGACCAACAAAAAGGCGCCCTGACAACAAGGCCCTACAGATAGGCAAATAAAATACATGTACATATGTACTGCAACCTGTTTAATTGTTCTTTGGCTTGAATGTAATATGAAATTCTGCAATACCCTTTTCATTGGAATATGTTTTGTCTTGATCTATAACTGGGATATGATTTAGAATAATGAATTACTGAAGGAGTTTTTTATAATTAACAATAATTTTTTTTTTCAAGTAATTCGACTATTCATCAATGTTTTTTCCAGGTCCACCACCGAAGTCACTGAAATCAAACACCCATCTCGTAAATTGGTTTCCTCAGAATGATTTATTGGCAAACCCAGCTGTGAAAATGTTCGTCACTCATTGTGGAATATCAAGCACTTTCGAAACTGCATTACACGGCGTTCCTGTTGTTGCTGCACCCCTTTTTGGGGACCAAGAAGACAATGCTGATAAACTTGTTCGAAGAGCCAAGATAGGCAAAAGAATAGACTTTTACTCTCTGGAAGAAGAGCATGTTGAACAGACCATCAGGGAGGTCTTGGACAACCCCATATACAGCGAAAATGCAAAGAAAACCTCTTATCTACTAAATAACCACTTGGTGGAACCCAAGGAACAGTTACGCCACCTTGTGAATTTCACCATCGAATCAGGCGGTGCTCCTCATTTGTTTCATCCTTACGCTGTGGATATGAACTGGTTCCAGTTTCATTCACTTGATGTCATGTCCTTCATATCAATATTCCTTTTCACTGTTGGTTATATTTCATTCTTAGCATGCAGGTGGTCAATCAGACTACTTCGAAATGCATTGGCTTCAAAATCAAAGAAAAAAACATTCTAATTCAAAGCAAGACCTGGGTACCTGGGTGCCAAAAAATTTGATACTTAAAATAAATTACATGCTACTATGTGATACCAGTAAACTATCATTCTTAAACATTTGTGGTGGCCAGGTGATAAGATGAAATTTCATTTGATAAAAGCTGTACTTACTGCTTTATTAAATAGGTTTGATGAATTGTCATGCATCTTCCGGTTGTTATTCTATGTTTCAAAATGGATATTGCGGTTTGCTTTAGAGAGGTTATTTCATTTGAGATTTGTGAGTGCTATAAACATTTACTGTTGTACATTTCACATGATTATAAATTTAATGAACATAGTTTATGAAGTGACACTTGGTTGTTTTATTATAGTTTGTTCATCATTATTATCTCTGTGGTAGTTTCACATCAGCTTCAGGAGATTTTCATTGTGATGTTCAGTTGGGCATTTGTTTAATACAGTAAAGTTTACCTCACCTTTGGTTAATTGCGTGACTTGCAGACCTGCCTCTCATCTGTAAGAGTCCTGAATACTTAAAGTCCGTGTTGAATCTATTGCTGGGTAATCTGTTAATAAAAACAGTCTTGCAAGATCAGAACTGGCCTGCACAAAAAATCCCAGGCACCGAAAAATAGGTGTATTCAATATCGGCCCAAAAATATTCACTTTCACATCCATCTGGTCTTTTTGTGTATTTGAATATTTAAAAAAAACATTGTTTATTTGTCATGCTCCACTGCTTTGCCAAAGTATTAAAAAATAAATATCATTGATGATGCATTTGCCGATTTTTTTGTGATTGTTGGCTGTGAAAAACAGAAACAGCCACAAACATAACTATCAAACCATTAAAAGCTTTCCAATTATCATTGTGATACTGATCTGCCAAAGAGTCAGCTGCACAGAATAGTTTCTTTTAAAAAGAACATATTGGCATTCTAACTACAATTCTGAGAAACAATCATAATTTAGGCATTCAAAATATATCCAATAATTAATCCACTGGCCTGAAATTAATTCTTTTTTTAATCTACTTTTCTGCAAGCAATTGAACTACATTTAGTACTGATCAATGCACTTTGTATTGAATAATTTGTATTAATATTGCTTTTTGATAATAAAATGCCCTTGTCCTTCTTAATAAAAAGAAAAAAACTTATTGAAAGAAATTTATTGTCTTTCCAAAATACTGCCCAGCTGAGTCCTTGAAATGATACAAATATCCTCACATAGGTGCCACCACCTTCTGGAAAGCCTACTTGTTGCAACTTCTTTGACACCATATGTTGCAGGGTGCCTTGATGGAAAGATCAAAACCTGCATGTGCAAAATTAAAGTGGAAACTTTTTCTAACTTCATACACATATTTACCTTTCTCTTCAAGAAAGAACATAACGTGCACAAGGCACTTTAAAGCAGACCTCGTGGCATGCAGTAAGAATTTGCCATTAAATCGTTAATATGTGATAATAGTGAGAAACTTAGTTTTATGTTCCCCCATGGCCCAAAATGTAAATGGGAAATGCATACGGGATTTTTTTTGTTGTAATCTGTTGATTGCTATTTGCTAGAGATACCCTTTTTTCTGTACAATTGCATTTGAAAACGTTTTCTTTATTTTGTAATGAATTGCTCAATTAAAATAGCAATGTGTCAGCCAATTAAACATCACACCTTTGCAGAACAATGATATAGCTGTTATGTATTTAGTGCTAGAGAATGTCTTCTGCACATTGTTCATACCTGCAGAGCTTGCTTTATTATAATCAGATCATTCATCCGTGTCACTGTAATTCACAAATAAAGTCACACCACAGAAATATGAAGTTATTGGTCCTAATTGGTAAACAATCAGCAGCACTGCACAGGTCACAGTTGACTGCACACTTGCTCAGACCGATGCCTTGTTTGGGGAACCCCCTGGGAGATAAGGGGGGGGATGCATATGATGTCAGTCATGGCTACAGCATTGGGTTGAATGGATTTCCCTTGCCAGAGAGTTTATTATGGGATTAACATATACCAAAAGTTGATCACTTCATGTGGAGGCCCATCACATGATGCATGGTAAATGGCATTATGATTGAAAAAGGCAGGCAGCAGAAACTTGACCCACAAGATATGGCAGAATTTCAATCTCATAGGCAGCTCCTCTACGAGGTCTGCCAAAAAACTATACACATTGCAGTGTAGGAGGTAAAATATATTCGCTTTTTTAAAGGTAATGGCCTTGAATCATGGTACTGCTCTGCGCCTATTCCCTGAAAAAGGGAAAAAATAAAGGACCCAGGCATTTACTTTCTTGAAAAGAAAACCCCATTAACAAACAATTTATAGCCCTTGTCCTAGTTTATTATTTCATTTACTCTACAAATGTTAGTTGTTATTAAAAAGCAACAATTGTTGAGATATGATATTTACATATATGTTCTTTTCTTTTTTTTTATAGAATAATATTGGTTAATTAAATTTCAATGAGTTTGTCACAGTTTGATTCCACATAGTCAATTAGAATGTTTAGGACACAATGGTACACTGATTATCAAACTGTTGAGCATGTTATTCACAGAGCTCTTCACTAATTCCTTAGGTAGAAGTAACTTGTGCTCTTGAGGTGACAATTTATAGCTTCGACAATAGACTGGGTCAATTAGCAAAAGTGAAAGTATATTTTGACATAAGTTTTGGTATCAAGCTCATAAAATTATTTATTTATTTTCAAATTATTCAGGGAACTTCCTTGCGTTATAAAATTCCTGAGAAACCCAAGTCTGGTGAATTTTGTTATACATAACAAAATACAAAATACATTGACTTGACTACTTCGTTTGCTTGGTCAACCACAACCTGCCTTTTTTTTCAAACTCAATTAACTGCCTTGATATCTCAACAGAAATATCCCAGAACACAGTTTTGACAATTCTCAGAGTTCAGGAGATTACATGTATGTAACTAAAGCATTAATGAATTTTTTTTATCATATTCATATCATTGCAAAGGGTTGTCATTTAGTTAGAGGTTGCATTCTAATTGCATTCCCCTGATATATAACAGTAACAGACTGAGTTTTCAAAAACACTGGGAAGCCCTTGATCGGATCCTCCAACTCAGACAAAAATGCACTGTGTAGAATGAAGCAAAAGTTTTCACAAGTTCAGTATTATTTTGTGGAACTATCATAAGGGACCATTCAGAATTTATGACTGGGGGGGGGAGTTTAGGCAGAACTTCCTGTCAAAAATTGATACCCCCCCCCGAGATTCATGCGGATTTTTAGTACCCCACCCTTAGGTTTCATGAGTGTTTTTAGTACCATCCCCCCCATCGGCATACAAAGCAATACACACATATAATGTCACAGATGTGCCACTTGGAAGGTGAAGCGCATAGATTCGCGGACTTTTGCGTGTAAAAAAGTGTGAATAAACTGAGTAGGCCTATATGCGTGTTTTACTCCATATATGTTTTGTGTGTAAAATTTTCTTGGCGTCTTGTCAAAAATTGATAGTCCCCCTTGAAACACGTGAAAAGTTAGTACCCCTTGGCCAGAACTCCCACCCAAGCCAGTCATAAATTCTGAACGGTCCCTAACTCACTTGTTATGTCATAATTGAGATCAAATAAAACTTACGCTATGTAGAATTATTATTATTATTATTATTATTTTATTCGTACCAAATTAGTACAGTTATGACATTAAATAGCAATATAGAAATATGAAAGTCAGTTTGTGCAAAGTTCATTTAAAATTGAGAGAACTTCATGTCTCTCAAGACAGCATCTGCTGTCATTGTCTCTCACAGACGCAAGCTCCTTAATGACACAGGCCGTAGCATAGTTCCGAGGCTGCTGACAGTCGTCTCTGCATCTCCCAATTATATTTCGTAATAGTAGATCAATATCTTCTTCTACAAATCTTTTTGATGTTATATTTAGCATATTGCACACGGTGTTCACATTTTTTGCAAACAACGAGTTTGAATGCTTTAGTGCATTTTCAAAGATATACTGCACTGCTGGAAAGTCATGATTAAAGGCAGCCTTTGCATACTTAATGAAACGCTTTGCACACATATGACTGGAGCACATTTTACCAGATAAACAAGGCAGAATTGCATTGTGAGTCCTAGGTGGCAATCTCCAGACATTTCTCAAGCATCTACGATAGGATGTATGCAGTTTGTTAATCCTGTTCAAATCACATAGTTGTACACCATAGAATGAAGTACAGTGCTTATCAAAAAGTTCATTTTGCACACAGGAGGACACATTTTGGAACTTAGATCTATATCCATTATATTGACCATATAGCTGCTTCACGATACCATCACAGTCATCTTTTAAGATGTTACTGTAAAGTTTATGACCAAGATGTGTGACTGATTCCTCACACTCCACAATGTCCCCGCAGACTGTCACCTTCCCTCGTCTCAAAACTGTTTGACCAGGGAGACAGAACTTGATAAGCTGGCTTTTTGACCCATTAAAGGCTATATTGTATTCCTTAGCATATTGTTCGCATGCATTTACCATATACTGAAGTCCTTGAGTGGTGGGAGAAAGCAAGCAAATGTCATCTGCATAGCCATAGGCTCCACAGAAATGTGGTCCTACATAACAACCATAGCCACTCTCTCATAAATTGGATATCATACCACTGATATACGTTGTGAACAGTAGTGGAGACAATATTCCCCCCTGTTTGACACCATTTTTAGCACGAAATGTCTCTGAAGAAACACCGTTCCATCGAACACACAGCCTTTGGTCGCCATACATATTCATCAAGCATCTCATATAGATCAGGTTCATTCTGTTTTCATGCAATGTGTCAAATAATTTTACATAGTCAACTCTATCAAATGCCTTTGGGTACATTGACTGTGCAGAAATGAGTACTTTCACTTTGCTGGCATTTTTGACTGTCTGTCGGTGACTGTCAATCAAGCGAGTCAGTATCAGATCCGGGGGGGGGGGGGGGTTTGGGGTTTCAAATCCCCTCTTGAGTCTGTAGATTTTAATGTAAAAAATATTAAAATCATGATTTTTTTGTTTATTTTCATTTGTAAACAGCCCACCCATTCCCAGAATTTCTGGATCTGCCCCTGCACTCATTTTGTCCCAGAAGACATTTATGTCTTATTGAACTCTGACTCTGTCTGTATTAACGTGTGCTCAATTTCTACATCATATCAGATAATATGCATTGAAAGGCTGTATATATAGAGCTGCATTCAATATGAGCAAGTGCTGTGACTGTCTGGCTGGCAAGTGTACCCATTTACTGGGGCATTATTTCTACGAGTCATCTCCATTTATCACATTCCACCGAGAAAATTTATATCAATTTTCGTTTCACTCGAGGTAAGTGTGTTGATGCGGAATCCAATAATTCATTTTTAAAAGCACTTTCTAAAGGGCCAATTTCCCAACAAGTTCTTGTTGTGCTTAGGGGTACCATTTAATACACAGGGGTGGGGGAGGGGTTGCGAGTTCTTCAAAAATAAATAATTTATCCCTCAGTTTCGGTGAAATAAATAAGCTATTTTGGACAGTCTTGAAATAAATATTTTTTGCCAGGGGTATTTCTTGATAAGGCCATGCTTGATTCATGAATGCATTTTCGCCCCTGGAGATAAATCGTCCTGTCCACCCCCCCTCATGGCTTATGACCGAACACATCATCATTGACACAGGCAGACCACAGGAGTGCAGTGAAAAAGTAGCAAATGCAGTCATCTTGAATGCTTATCTGGAACACTTACGTAACATTCTTGAATTGGGACATGGTGTAAATTAGGGGGCGTTCATTTAGTATACAGGTCGAGTAGGAGTTTTTGTAAGCAGAAAATTATTTCGGCCCTCCCCCTGAATACTAATTGGTCTTCCCCTCGCAATAATACCGCATAATAACATTATTATGTCATGTCCGTAATAAATACGTGTGGGACTTCCTGTTGAGCAAATGCACAGCAGTAGTTTCCTGTGCTTGTTAATTTTCTGAAAGATTTGCAAAAACTGTTGTGCCTAATTTTATGCCATTTTGCATTTCAGGTTGACAATGACCAAGCACATCTTTCTATCTTTTTTCCTCCTCTTGGGTTTTCCGGTCGTAATCTCATCTTACAAGATTCTTGTGGTGCCATGTCAACCTTCAGAAATTGGCCGACATTCTTGCCCAAGATGGTCATGATGTCACAGTTCTCATGAATACAAGAGTGAGCGAACACACAATCACAAAATATGCCAAAACCATAGAGTTCTTTGTCCCTGAAGAAACCAGTGACGCCAGTGATGTCGAATTGTCACAAACTTCAGTTTTGAATGTTTTTGCGATGTTTGGCGACTTCATGGAGAAGGAGGTTCTTTTTGATAGAGCCTTGATGAAGGATACAACAACTCTAGAAAAGATCGTTGAAACAAAATTTGACTTGATTTTTGGAGATGCTGCCGCTGTGATGACTAATGTATTAGCAGCTCACTTGGATATAACAACAATTTTGTATCATAATTTTCTTATACCATTTCAGTCAGAACTGTTCTTGCCAGTTACTCCATCCATTACATGTACTTTGCCAGGAATGACATGTAGTGGCCATGATATGGACTTCAAGGAAAGAGTAATAAACTTCATCAGTACTATAGTCATGAATTTTGTTTGGAGTGTGACATTGAATAATGCACAACAATGTGCAGAAGAAACTAATTTTGCCTTGCATGAGTCACTTAATGACGTGTACAAAAACAAAGTAACCATCGTCAATGCTAACTATGTCCTGGATATGCCCCTTCCCACAATGCCTCATGTCTTCCCCATTTCTGGTCTATTTCACAAGGAACCTTCTCCTCTGGATGAAGAATTCTCTGACATCATTAAATCCTCCCTACCACATGGAGTGATACTTTTTAGTTTTGGAACCTTGATGCCAGAATTTGATGCCGAAAAAGCAGACATATTTGCGAGGGTTCTGGGAAGACTACCTCAGTCAGTCATCTGGAGATTCACAGGTATGTTATTGAGTCTTGAGAAGAAGCATCACATTTATTTGTTTAGGGATAAGGATTGTAATTAAACATAAAAAAGGGATTCAAAAAAATGTCTTTGTTTATAACAAACAACTGCATGATGATTTTTCGAAATAGTTTGATCAATTTAGCAAATTAAAAGGTGGGTTCACCCCACAACTTTCTACAATGTACAGAGTGTGATATCAACAATAGGGCAGAGCACTTTTTAAGGATTTTTGACTGGGAGACCAAAGGGATTTCGTAGCGCCGTGACATGCCATATTTGTCTATCAGCTGACATGTGCGAGAGAATTAGACAAAATGTTTAAAAAATTTGGAAATCAGAAAGATGGCAGATAATCAATTGTATTTAAAGACAGTCAAGAATATTTTTTTCATTTTGAAAAGCACCCAACTCGTCCCAAGAACTAAAAATCATAACAAATTGAATGTGAAACTAATGATGGTTTCTGGAAAATTGGTCTCCCAGTGATACCAATTTGGCAATGACTGGGAGACCAAATCTGTCCACTAGGAGACCATTTGGTCTCCCAGTTACCATGTTAAAAAATGCACTGCCTGAGTGAATAGGGATATGTTACACAAGAGTTACCTGAGTATATCTTTTTGAAAGCTGTGGGAGGGAAGTTTCTATTTACGAGTAAAAGGTGGGTATTGATTTTGACACAATCAAGAGAAACATGGAGCATGACCAAGTGATAGGTTTGAAAAGTTCATGGTTGAACTTGGCATATATTGTTGTCTAACCAGGATAATGATATTGTCATGACCAACAAAAAGGCGCCCTGACAACAAGGCCCTACAGATAGGCAAATAAAATACATGTACATATGTACTGCAACCTGTTTAATTGTTCTTTGGCTTGAATTTAATATAAAATTCTGCAATACCCTTTTCATTAGAATATGTTATGTCTTGATCTATAACTGGGATATGATTTAGAATAATGAATAACTGAAGGAGTTTTTTATATTGCTTAATAATAATAATTTTTTTTTGTCAAGTAATTCGACTATTCATCAATGTTTTTTCCAGGTCCACCGCCAAAGTCACTAAAATCAAACACACACCTCGTAAAATGGTTTCCTCAGAATGATTTGTTGGCAAACCCAGCTGTGAAGCTGTTCATCACTCATTGTGGAATATCCAGCACTTTCGAAACTGCATTACACGGCGTACCTGTTGTTGCTGCACCCCTTTTTGGGGACCAAGAAGACAATGCTGATAAACTTGTTCGAAGAGCCAAGATAGGCAAAAGAATAGACTTTTACTCTCTGGAAGAAGAGCATGTTGAACAGACCATCAGGGAGGTCTTGGACAACCCAAAGTACAGAGAAAATGCAAAGAAGACCTCTTATTTACTAAATAACCACTTGGTGGATCCCAGGAAACAGCTATGCCACCTTGTGAATTTCACCATCGAATCAGGAGGAGCTCCTCATTTGTTTCATCCTTATGCTGTGGATATGAACTGGTTCCAGTTTCATTCACTTGATGTGATGTCCTTCATATCAATATTCCTTTTCGCTGTTGGTTATATTTCATTCTTAGCGTGCAGGTTGTCAATCAAACTGCTTCGAAATGCATTGGCTACAAAATCAAAGAAAAAAACATCCTAATTCGAACAAGACTGGCGTACCCCGGTGCCAAAAAATTAAATACTTAAAATAAATTATATGCTACTATGACATTGTGATACCTGTAAATTGACAGGTATACTTATTACTGCCTTTTGAAATAGGTTTGATGAAATGGCCCCTTCCTGTTATTGCATGTTGCAAAATGGACAATGCGGTTTGCTTTAGGAGTGGTTGCTTTATCCGAGATGTGTCAGTGTTTTTAATATTTACTGTAGTACTTTTCACTTCATAAACTGTTTATTTCAAATTTACAATAAAGTAAGCAAACTATAACAATAACTCAGACACCAATAATAATTTTAAAACAAACTATAACAATAATTATTAACAAACTGTAACAATGATTAACAAACTAAAACAAAAGAAACAAGTGTAACTTTATAAACTGTTTATTTTAAATTTAAAATAAAGTTACACTTGTTCGTTTTGTTATAGTTTGTTAATTTGACATTGACTCATATTTTATATGCTGATGATATTGTTCTCATGTCCGATTCCTCTGAATGCCTTTAGAATAGTGTTAACTCATTGCACAACTTCTGTAAAAAATGGCATCTTATTGTTAATGTCAATAAAACCAAAGTAATGCAATTTGGTTGTAGAACATCTAGTAGTATATTTTACAGTGGTGAAAAAATTGAAAATGTAGACAACTTTAAATATTTAGGTCACATGTTAACAATTAAACGTAATATACACAGCAAAATGACAGAACATCTCGCAACACAAGCTCGAAAAGCCCTGTTTGCATTACAAGGAGACTCCAAGCAGGCACTTGGATATATCAATCCCCAACTATCTTTGAAAATGTTTGACACATAATTGTTCTCCCTATTCTGGATTTTAACAGTAAAATATGGACAGATATAAAAGCTGTTAGCGAACTTGAAAATTTACAACTTGCATACTTGAAGTGCTTGTTAGGTGTAAGGAAACAAACACCATCCTTGGCAGTTTATGGTGAGACAGGTAGATTCCAATTACATGTCCGTCAAAAAGTGAGAATGGTAAACTATTGGTCTCGTTTAGAAAGAATGGGCAATGAAAAAATCCTGAAAAGATGCTTAAACCTCCAAAAAGACATGCTTAAGAATGGTAACAGAAAGAATTGGTTAGGAAGAGTATGTCACATAATAAATAGCTGCGAGATTGAATATGACATCAGTGATATTGAAAACCCTGAAAATGTGTCTAGTAATGTTAAAACTAAGCTTTACGGTGGTGAACAAGCGCAACTAATCGCCTCAATAAATGATAGCATTCAACAGCAAAAACTAAGGACATATAAACTCTATAAAACTGACTGTCGTTTAGAACCCTACCTTCTCTTAAGAATTAACCGCAAAATGTTAACCAAAATTGCTAGATTTAGAACTAGTTCACACAGCTTAAGAATTGAAACAGGGCGACATCAGAGGCCAAAATTGCCAGCCCCAGAGAGAATTTGTGAAAAGTGTACTTTGGATACCTGAAGACGAAATACATTGCTTGACTGTATGCCCCAGCAATGCAAGCCATCGACATAAACTCTTTTAACCAGCGTCTAAATTTATAGGTAACTTTCAGTCATTGGATAATAAAAATAAATTTGAGGAAATAATGAGATGCAAGGAACATGAATTACTAATTAGTCTAGGTAAGTTCTTACAATTAGCCGATGTGTAAAACAGATATCTCCTGCATCCACATGATTATGCTTGTAAATAATGTTCTGTATATAATAGAAGTAAATGAATGCTTAACATGATAAACACAATTGTGTTATAAATGTCTATTTACCAATTTACCATATCTCTATTTATATATATGTAACATGTAACATCAGTATGTGTGATGTGACTCCTTAATTAGTTATTTTAAAACTGGTTGTGTAACGATAAATTAAATATCATTAGATTACTTTTATAATGTCCTAGATAACTCTCCTAAATTTTTTTAGTAATTATTATATTTATATATTTAATAATAATCTTAACTGGTAATTAATGGTCAATGAACAAAATTTATAATGCTATACAATATATATGTATCTGAAGTACAGGACCTGAAAAACATTGACTAAAAATGTATATATTTCTTTTTCTTAATTATTCGACTAACTGGGTGGCTGGAACCTGGATTATCTTAAAACAACTATTTTATGTAAATGTATGTATTGTATGTATGCAACCTTTGTGGACTTATCGGGGTGTATTATATGTTTTTATTATTATTTTAGCCTATGTTGTTCTTAATTGCTTTTGCCTGACATATGTATCATTTTTGATATCTAAATGTCTAATAAAAAACATATATAAAAAAAGTTAATCATTGTTACAGTTTGTTAAAGGTAGTAGGTCCTCATTTTTGATAGACTGTTTATGGATAGATTTCAGTCATATTTAACACATTCCAGTTGAAAAATTTACCTAACTGCTGTTCTATTGACAGTATAAGAAGTTTGTTTCCTTGAAAAATGTAAACAAATAGTTTTTCATGCCGTGAAAAATCCCTGCTTTGTTTACATTTCAACCAATGCAGGGCTTTCCTTTAGTAATTTAAGGCTTTACAATCAATTTAACTCACTTAATTGTAGAAAATACACAATTCTGTTGATTGGAAATGTATGCTATGCTTTAAATATATCAATTTATGATCTATAACAACAAGTTTAATTTTACATAGAATCGGCAGACTTACTACCTTTAATAATTATTGTTATAGTTTATTTTAAAATTATTATTGATGTCTGAGTTATGTTATAGTTTGCTAATCATTATTGATGTGTGAGTGTTATGAATATTTACTGAAGTACTTTTCACTTAATTATGCATTTAAAATAAATAGTTTTCAAAGTGACACTGGTTTGTTTTATTATAGTATGTTAATCAATGTTGTCTCTTCGGTTGCTTCACATCAGCGGTGCATGAGATTTTCAGCATGATATTCAGAGGGCATACTTTGTCTATGTACTGGTAAACATGTTTCCATAATGAAGGTATAATCTTCTCTTGCTTTATATTCTATCAACATGCATAAGCAGGTTTCAAAGCTGATGCATCTCTGCTACATTAAGAAAAAAAAAGGTCTTTACCACAAGGAAGCATAGGCCAAAACCTATTAGAGTACTTTCAAAGATATCATGCTCTGACTGGGCCTACAAACTTATTTGGCAGAAAATAGGTCATAATTATATAAAATAAGCCAATCAGTGAAGTTCTCACAAAGGTCAAATTTGTGAAAACTTCTTTAGCTGGCCAAAAATAAAAGTGATCTTTTTTTTGTGTCCAGAAGAAGTTAGTAGCCTAAGTCAGTGCATTGCACCTTTGAGTATTCTACACTCTTGCTCATAAATATGGAATATAGGAAAACACGAAAACTACTATTGAATTGTAGCTACCCCATTTTAATTCAATGGTTAAAATCGGACTTTTAAGAACTTAAGTGGATTCCTGATGAGTTATGTGAATTCCTCACTTGAACATTTACTTAAATCTGTGAAGATGTGGGAGGCTTGAGGAAATTGAAAAAGAAATGAAAAAAGGCCAAAATATGAATTTTATGTAGGGTTAGAAATCCATCCAAAATTGTTGATTTGTGAATGTTACTGGCATCAAAGGAAAATTAACCTTTAAATGAGTCAATTCAATGGTCATTAGCATGTGGAACGTCCGAGACAAATAATCACAGCACAGACAAAATGGGTTATATTTATGCTTGGTCCAATGGAACAGTTTTTTACATTTTCAAATTCCAAGACTGCATGATAACCAGGAATGTTTTATTGCTATTGAATCTTACACCCAATGTGTGCTCTACCAAAATGTACTATAATTTCAACTAGAAATTGTTTTGGCTGCTCGCAATAGAGAGTTTATCACAATGAACAAGGTTCGTTTATCACCATTGTTCATGAAAACCTCAAAATAGGCAAAATCCACTCCAGCCATTCATATCGGGCTAGTTGAGCCTCTTCTCAGCATGTTGAAGTTAATTTTATAAATGTGGACTCACCGAAAACAAGTTTACAAAATAAAACAAAGATCGTGGTTATTTCAGTATATTCCATATTTATGAGCAAGAGTGTAGTAACAAAATAGGACTAGGCTATCCTGCTGGTCTTGTGCAAGAAGAGACAAAAAGGATGTTGGCATCTTCCAACCATCTTCTACGAGAAGTGCCAAGGTCTACAATGAGAATGGCCAAGAAAAAATGGAATCCCATAATGGAAAAAGTGAACAGAATCTGATATTCGGTGAGGTTATTATTCCCCAACATGCATTTGGGCTTTTTATTGGCACTTCTAGACCTCAGGTGCAACAGAGATTGTCTTGCTGAATGAGGTAAAGTGGCCTGGGACTGAGAAACTGGCATCTGGAGCAACAGAATAATCAGTCCATCTGATGCACGGTATAACATGGTCTCTGCTTGTCTTTCTCCCATGTTTAGAACAGTCAAGACTATAACAGTGGATTTGTAATAAATGTGATATTGGCAAAAACAGAGTGTACGATTGCACAGAATAACATTGATGACAGGTTGGAAAAAAAAGGTATTGGAGTGCTATCAGGGCTACACTCTAAAAAATGTCGGTACAAAATTGGTTTTTTAGATTCAAAATGGTTTTTTGAAAAAACAAATTTCAATGCAAAACCAACATGGATTTTTTAAAAACCAATTTTGTCCCGACATTTTTTAGAGTGTCTCACTCAGACAAGAGTGTACAAGATATTTATCTGCCACTATTAACAGGATTTTATTGGCCTGATGGTTTTCAACATTCCCTTTTAAACAGCTGCCTCTTCTGAATCCTCTGCTGAAAACCCTCAGAAAGACACCAGAAAGGTTATACAACATCTCATATAAAGAAGTGAGTTAACGACGAATAAAAGTATCCCAAACACAAGAGAAAGTAAACTCTAATAAATTAACTCTAACAAATCTCAGGAAAAAGTACAACATTCAACAATTCCATGATAACCGGTTAGAGAAATATTTGTTCATCTGAACATCTCAGTGCTTTCAAAACTGCTAATTTTTTGAATGGCACCGTGAAACCTATGTCATGTTTACCTATAGCACCCAGTATCTGGACAATCTCAGATAGTAGTGTTACCATTAATTTTTTTTTGGTGAATATGCATATATACATTGTAGTTGACAGTTGGTACCTTTATCTTTCCCAAAAACCATTGATAAAGAAGATATCTTTGCACCTCTTTGAGACATAAATGTAGATGTAAAAATAATAATCTTATCTAATTCACTGTTTCTCCATTTCCTGTGCAGTGATCAATACAGTTTAAGCCTCAAAATGTGTGCATACAAACCTTTGAGTTAGTTTTTGCACAAATGGCAGGTAAAACTATAACAATTTTAAGTGGAGATCAAGCCAAAACTTCTCACCTGAGATTATCATCACCTGTTGGTATGACGATGACAAACCCATGAAACGAGCATTGCTGCCAATTTGTAGGGGTTTACAGATATAAGAACTTGCATTGATCGCTAAATCTAAAAACTATGTTTGTTTTTGTCAAGTAAAACATGAAAGATAAGATATTTATATGAATGGCATATACAAACTCCTCTGGTCAGATAAACAGAAATAAGGGAAAAAGCATGTTTGAAAATATGAGTCAGGCTGAGAAAACAAACATAGACCGACAGACAGATTTGTTCAATATATTTATTTTGACCAACATGGACTGTCCACAATGTTACAATATAGACATAGATGGTTTTGCAATCCACACAATTTGTCAGGAAGGCATGTATATGCTTTGGCTTTAACCTCTAGAGTACCCCCACACTAATTTTTATAAATTCTTAATTTTTTAGTCATGCTGCAGTATATAAAAAATTAATACAAAAACACGACATGTCGATAACAACACAAGAATATTCATCAACTAGAGTAAATTTTATGTATATACACCGCTAGACTACATAGGCTGTAGCTAAATGAATGTAGTTGATGATACTGAATAATAGGCTATTACATCATTGGTAAAATAATAAGAACATGTCAGGGTTATCATGTGTTATCTTCCCATATCATTATATAATAATGTTACATTGGTAGGCTGCCTTGCATAACAATTTTTGGGGGTGCATTATATCAGACAAGCAATAATTGTCAGCCTTTTTACAAAAAAAAGACCATAATGTTTTATGAGTTTGCAATATATTTTAGGTCATCCAATGGCACATCACTTCAGTTATTGGTATCACATTATAGATTAATATAATATATAATGACTCAAAGAAATTTCTTTCGGTGGTCATTTTGCAGCCAGTTAACAAATGAGGTGCCAAAAAATTTACCAGGATAATTTACATGTATCTCATCAATCATCTATCCTATTTTTTCCAATCAGTCTTTCTTTGAAATGTAATTTATGATGCCTTTTCCTTTGTTTTCGATGCTAAAGAATATCGTAAGAATCTGATTGATTGCCTGCATGCCAAGAACAAAAGATAGCTACCAGCTAAAATTATTACCAAGATAAAAGATATGACATCAAGTGAATGAAACTGGAACCAGTTCATATCCACAGCGTAAGGATGAAACAAATGAGGAGCACCTCCTGATTCGATGGTGAAATTCACAAGGTGGCGTAACTGTTCCTTGGGTTCCACCAAGTGGTTATTCAGTAAATAAGACGTCTTCCTTCCATTTTCTCTGTATTTTGGGTTGTCCAAGACCTCCCTAATGGTTTTTTCAAGTCGCTCTTCCTCCAGAGAGTAAAAATCTATTCTTTTGCCAATCTTTGCTCTTTCAACAAGTTTGTCAGCATTGTCTTCTTGGTCACCAAACAAAGGTGCAGCAACAACAGGTACGCCATGTAATGCAGTTTCGAAAGTGCTGGATATTCCACAGTGAGTGATGAACAGCTTCACAGCTGGGTTTGCCAACAAATCATTCTGAGGAAACCATTTAACCAGATGAGTGTTTGATTTCAGAGACTTCGGTGGTGGACCTGAAACAAACATCAATGAATAGTCTAATTACTTGACAAAACATAATCATAATGATCACTTAATTATAAAAAAAACCTTCAGTAATTCATGATTTTAAATCATATCCCAGTTAGATCAAGACATAACATATTCAAATGAAAGGGGCGTTGCAGCATTTCCTATTACATTCAAGGCCAGGAACAATTAGACAGGTAGCAGTACATATATTGCATAAGCCTGTCTGTTGTGCTGAAGTCCTTGTTTTCAGTGTGATATCAACAATAGCGATAGGTTACACAAGAGTGCCTTGAGTATATCTTTTTGAAAGCTGTGGGAAGAAATTTTCTATTTAAAAGGTGAGCAATGATTTTGTAACTATCAAGAGAAACATGAAGCATGCCTCAGTGATAAGTTTGAAAGCTCATGGATGCACTTGGCATATTGTTGTTAAACCAGAATACAGTACAACCCAAAATAAAGCATGATTACCTCAAATCACTTCCTACCTTTACCTACTTTAAACAACCTTTTAAAATTACATTAACTTTACATTAAGCCAACACAAATTCAAACTCAATAAACCCCATTGTGTTTGATTTCTTTGATGTTGTGCTACTTTGCTAATTTAAATTTAAATACATTAGTAACTGCCTTAAATAGAGTTATATTCATGGCTTAAGGTACTGGTAAAGAGTCAAAGGCAGTTGTAGGGAGATTTTGGATGAAGAGGAGAAAGGAGGGCAAAATAGGACAACATAGGACTTCAGACAGAAAAATTTCTTACTTTATTGTGCTGTACTCTCATGATCAACAAAAAGGCTCCCAATAAAATCATTGTGCACCTGTTTGTTTAAAAAAAAATTGAAGCCTTTTTTTATGTCCATTTGCAACCCTTATCCTTAAACAAATAAGACGCTTCTCATGACCCAATAACATACCGGTGAATCTCCAGATGATTGACTGAGGTAGTCTTCCCAGAACCCTCGCAAATATGTCTGCTTTTTCGGCATCAAATTCTGGCATCAAGGTTCCAAAACTAAAGAGTATCACTCCATGCGGCAGAGAGGACTTAATGATGTCTGAGAATTCTTCATCCAGAGGAGAAGGTTCCTTGTGATATAGGCCAGAGATGGGGAAGACATGAGGCATTGTGGGAAGGGGCATATCCAGGACATAGTTAGCATTGATGATGGTTACCTTGTCTTTGTACACATCATTAAGTGACTCATGCAAGGTGAAATCAAGCTCTTCAGCAGATTGTTGTACATTATTCAATGTTTTACTCCAGACGATATTCATGGCTATATTGCTAACAAAGTTTACAACTCTTGCTTTGAAGTCCATATTGTGGCCACTACATGTCATTCCTGGCAAAGTACATGTAATCGATGGAGTAACTGGCAAGAACATCTCTGATTGAAATGGCATGAGAAAATTATGATACAAAATTGTTGTTATATCCAAGTGAGCTGCCATTATATTGGTCATATAAGCAACAGCGTCTCCAAAAATTAAATCAAATTTAGTATCACGGATCTTTTTTAGAGTCGCCGTGTCCCTCATCAAGGCCCTATCGAAAAGTTTTTCGGCTTCCAAGAATTCCGCAAATAGGTGAAAAACGTTCCATACTGAAGTTTGTGGCAGTTCGATATCACTGGCGTCTGTTGTTTCTTCAGGAACAAAGAACTCTATGGTTTTTGCATATTTTGTGATTGTGTGTTCGCTCACTCTTGTATTCATGAGAACTGTGACATCATGACCATCTTGGGCGAGAATGTCGGCCAATTTCTGAAGGTTGAGAAGTCGGGAGTTGAAGCCAGCCCCATATGGCACCACAAGAATCTTGTAAGATGAGATTACAACCGGAACAACCAAGAGGAAGAAAAAAGATAGAAAGATATGCCTAGTCATTATCAACCTGAAATGCAAAATGGCATATTTCAATTTCAATTTCAATTTATTGACCACTAAAAGCAAAGAAATACATCATCATGGTACATAAAAACATTGTGGTAGGCTGACATCTCTTAGAGATGTATGTGCCATTACCAATGAAAGACCGCGATAAATTGAAAAATTTGTTATGTGGTAATACATGTGTAAAAAAGGAAATAATGATAATAATAATAATAATAAATTAAAAGCTTATAAATAAGAAAATCTACATAATAATGTCTATTTATAACACTACTTTTTCATCATCCCATTCCAAGCACACACCAAATTCTAGATAAGTTACAGTAATAATATATATACAGACATCACGAAACACATATAATTAACTAATTGACAGTAAAAATTAACGTTAAGGTACTGCCTCTGGTTGCCCTGCATTTGAGGCTGCCAAATAACGTTTACCACCCCTTAGGGTGGATGGGGAAATCTGACCCGACAGCCCCGCAAAGGCACCCAGAGACAGCTGTATAAAATTAGGCACAACAGGTTAGGCTGGACTACTATACTATATTACTCAAAAGAATTATTGCACTTACATGTTTTATTATACAGGTATTTATTAACAGCATATCTGAATATATCATTATAACATTTTACGTAAGTAAAAGGAAAAAGGATTCAAGACCGCTCGCTACATTTTCTTTGAACGGTATAGCCTGGCCAGAAATTTCGTGTGACACTAAAAGATAAGCACACTTAATAGAGTTAGTGAACAATGCTGCAACATGCTTTAACTGCAATAAAAAATTAAGGGAAATGTCCAGTATTTTAAAATTTTGATATCTTTCGACCTCCATCTTTATGTTATATGAAAAACAAATTCAATATCAAAAAAGTTTCTGTTTCACTTATGTTTGCCTTCCTATACCTAGCCACAATGTTGTGTGCTAATGTCAAATCTATTGCTGCAACGTAGATGTACCCTAGTGTAAAATTTGGTGACAGTACCCCCTAACTTTTTTCCTTTGACCATGTGGAAGAAGTGTGCAAACTTTCTGCCAAATTGATGAAGCTCATGATGAGAGCTACCACATGGTATCATTTTTAATGTTCTTGGATTAATAACCAATGAAATATAACAAACCGCGTAACCGATAAAATGACAGAAAATGCAAAAATCCTAGAAACTTCAATGCAAGTGTGCCACCCCTACACATTCTTCAAATTTATTGAAACTTCACACAATGTGTTTCTAGTATAAAAGGAACATTCCTGCAAAAGGAGAGGTTTCCTCTAAAAAGTTGGGGCAACTGATGCACCCTAATGTGTATGCTATTAAATACTCCCGATACTGTTTGGATTCTAATGATGAACCTAAATATCATCATCATAATTTACCTGACCTGGTCAAAAGCAACAGAAATATGTTCAATACAAGGATTTTGAAATCTCATAATCCAGACTTACTGGTTATTTCCCCCAGCAATGAGTTTGTAGGCTATATTAACACGGAGCAGTATGGACATACATGTATATATCAACTTTTAGAAACAAACAAAATATAGATGCATGTCTCATTGTCTGAATTCAAATGCCATCTTTAGGTACAATACACTCTGACTCTATGCTGAGGTATTTCTGAACCCGGAAGCACATGTAACCCCATGCCCGTTGAATTTATTCAATTTCGGGCAGACAAAATCTCATTCGGGCAGGTAAAACTCAGGATCTACCTGCCCAAATGTCCTGTACACCTAAAGCACTTTTCGCGGACTCTGCTTGGTTGCACATCTTCCTCTCCACAATAAAAAAAAGTGATTTCTCACTTATATAATCTGATTCAATCCCATACTGTCTTCTCAATTTCTGGCCAAGTGCTATTTTGAAACATTCTTCACAAACTGTTTAAAACGAGGTGAAGGCAGCAATTCCATCATTCTCTACAACATATTCAACATTCAATATACCAGTATGCAAATGACCTATTAATAATTCTTAGGCAAGATCCTTGATTAATGAGTAACTTTTATGTGACAAGTAATTCATGTGCCCCTGTGGATATAGGAGATACCCTAGAAAGAATTGTGTTGGTTATGCAAAGGTACTCATAAAATCAAAGTTAGTTCTTTGATAATGGAACAGAGTAAGTAGTCTTCCCCCAACAGGTATCTCTGCGAAAGATAAACCCCTCAAACATTCTACAGTAACTGAAAATAGCAGGGGAAAAAATACTGTTGGATTATAAGAACCCCTTTCACAACTGATTGGTCTTACTGATTTGATAAGGTGTCAAACAACTCAAATTGTATTGGGTAAAGTTATCATGTTAATGTTCACATTCGAAGCTTCCGGGAGGGTGAAACTTCCAAGACTGGCTCATAGAATTACATAGAACTGACATGAGGCTCTGGCAGATGAAGCAACCAAATCCACCATCTTGGAACTGCCCTGTATCCTGGCACAATGTAACCGTGATGTCACCAATAACTGTGATGTCACTTATAACAATGGCATGACATCACATCATAATTAGTTTATTGTGACGTCATGTCTGAGGGCAGTTCCAATATGGCGGATTTGGTGACTTCATCTTGAGGTGGCATCATACAGCCTCATGTCCGTTCTATGTATTTCTATGGACTGGCTTGTCTGAGGAAAGGGACTATTTATAAACATTACCAGCCAAGAGGAGGGGGACCCAGTGTTGATCCAAAAACTTGTCTATTAAATTTTAATATATATTGATAAATCTATATTGGTGTACCAATTTTGCCAAATACACTTCAATTGAGATAAAAGTTTTAATGATATAAGTGACAAATCACTTTTTTTTTAATGTGGAGAGGAGGATGTACAAACAAGCGTAATGTTCATTTTTCCTTACTCGGTCAGTGCCTTAATAGGCCTCAAAAGAAAGGAAAATATGATTTTACACAATTTACACTATTCAGATATAGGCATTTTAATGCGAAATATAGCAAAACTTCAACCTTGATAAGCCACCTCGAAATATTAATCAATTTTGCTGAAATTGTGCACACTTCTTCCACATGGTCAATGGAAAGAACTTAAGGGGGTACCATCAATGAAATTAAGACATATATTTTTTTGGGCCATCCTAATGTACCCTTCAGGAATTCGGATACTGCTTGGATGAAATTTTCTTTTTACTATTTATGTTTGAAATTATCAAACTTTACATGTTTTGTTCAACCACAAATATATAGATTTTAATGTTATTCATGCATTGAATCTTTAAGTTACATGTACAAAGATTACTCCCAGTGGGATCAAATGACATTCTATTCTATTCTAATGATAGCGTCCGAATCAACACACTTACCTTGAGCATAGCTGATGAGTGAAAACAACATGATATAATCCCAGTAGGATGTGATGCTGAGGGATAAATTGAGATGACACCTATAACAAAGCCCAGAAAATGATAACACTTGGTTGCCAAGTAATCCTTATTGTTCAATTTGATTGCAGCTCAATATAATATATAACCTGGCAATGAATTTTATCTTTTTTATTATTTTTTTTGGTTTTGTACATTTGGAGCACACGTGCATGCAGATACCAATGAAACATACTCACTTGAATGTCCCAGTATGCTCACTTGACTGTCAGACATAGTTCAAGTTAAATAAAAAATGGGGAATAAATTACAATGGCCAGGAAAAAAATCAAATACCACAGTGGGCAAAGAAAAGATGTTCAGATGTGGCAGTCACTATTAGGTGAGGTTATTATTCTGTGACATGCATTTGGGGTTTTTCCTGACACTTCTAGACCACAGGTGCAACTCATGTTGTCTTGTTGAATGAGATAAAGTGACCTGGGACTGAGAAACCGGCATCTGGAGCAACAGAATAATCAGTTTGTTTGTTTGTGTTTTACGCCTCTGCAGCACCTTAGTGGGCTATATCGAGGCGGGCGATCGCCGTATGATGATGAGATGAGAAGACTGTGAGTCTGGTACATACCCTATTAATTCAGGGATGCCCAGGGTCTTTCAGTTGCCCCAGCATAGAACACTGGATACAACCCGCCTCCATTTAATGTACCATGGGCTCGGACTAAATTGAGTTCCGGGGTGGGATTCGAACCCACGCCCTCAGAGCCACAGAATAATCAGTCCATCTGAGGCCGGGGGCAATGCAATACCTGTCTCTTTCAACAGGATTTTTTTTGGCGTGCTGGTTATCAACATTCTCAGAGAAAGACACCAGAAAGGTCATACAACATCTCAAAGAAAGATGTGATGTAAGGATGTAAATGTTACATTAGTGCAAGAAACTTTATATGGCAGACTCCAAAAAACAAAGGAGATGTGAATGACCGCTCTAGTAAAGCAATACTTACAAATCCCTGGATATAGTGCAATGTTCAGCAATTCCGTGATGACTGGTTAGACAAATATTTCATCATCTGAACATCTCATTGATTTTAAAAGTCCTAATTTTTTAATGGCACAGTGGAACCTTTGTCTTGATAACCTATAGCACCATATATCTGGAAAATCTCAAATAGTACCCTCTTTTTTTGAAAATGCATACTGATAGTTGACAGTTGACACCTTTATCTTTCTCTAAAACCATTGATAAAAAGATATCTTTGCACCTCCTTGAGATATGGTTGTAGAAAAAATAATCATACCCAATTCACTGTGTCCCATTTCCCCTGCAGTGATTAAAACATTTGAGAATTTGACTTGGTGCCTGTGAACCCCTGAGACACCCTCTTGAATGGCTGGCAAAAAAATAACAATCTGAAGTGGAGATCGAGCCAATACTGCTCATACGAGATCATCTTGACTGCATGACGACCTTGTACCCACGTAAAGATAATTTCTGCCAGTTTGCTGGGGTTTTCAGTTAAAAGAATTTGCATTAATCGCTCAATCTAAAAACTATGTATGTTTTAGTCAAGTAAAACATGAAGAATGAGATATTAGTGGCACATAACTCCTCTAATCAGATAAACAGAACCAACGGAAAATGGCGAGTTTGATAATAGTCAGTGGGGAATAATACATAGACAGACAGACAGACGGACAGATCAGTATAACACACTTATTTTTTATTAGCAAATGTTTACAAAGTTACAATACGTTTCTATAGATTAGATGGATTACAATGCATAGAATATGTAAGGGAAGCATATATATATGCTTTGTCTTTGACCTCCAGAGTGAATACACCCCCCCCCCCAACTCATTTTCATAAATTACTGATTGCATCCTGCATTGTCTCATAATAATGGAAAATATATGTCAATAACATGAGAATATTCACTAAATAGAATCAATTTTGGATATAATAAATATTATGCACCATATGTACAAAAAATAGATGGTGATACATTGGCTACATGATTGGTAAAAAACTGCAATTATGTTACAATGGTTGGCCAACTTGCACCACATGCATAACAAGTTTTCATATTGCATCATATCGGACAAGTGCTGATCCTCACCCTATTTAAGTAAAAAGACCATAATGTACAATGCAATATTTCTAGGACATGTCATATAATAACATTATGACCACTCAAAGATGTTTCATTCTGTAGTAATTATACAGCCAGTTAACAAATATCTTGCCAAGAACAAGTTTTTGCTGGGATAATTTACATGTATCACATGGTAAAACATCTATCATATTTTGTCCAATCAGTCTATCTTTGAAATGTAATTTATGATGCCTTTTCCTTTGTTTTCGTCACCAAAGTATTTCGTAAGATTCTGACTGATTGCTTGCATGCCAAGAACAAAAGATAGCTACCAGCTAAAATTATTACCAAGATAAAAGATATGACATCAAGTGAATGAAACTGGAACCAGTTCATATCCACAGCATAAGGATGAAACAAATGAGGAGCACCTCCTGATTCGATGGTGAAATTCACAAGGTGGCGTAACTGTTCCTTTGGTTCCACCAAATGGTTATTCAGTAAATAAGACGTCTTCCTTCCATTTTCTCTGTATTTTGGGTTGTCCAAGACCTCCCTGATGGTTTGCTCAAGTCGCTCTTCTTCCAGAGAGTAAAAGTCTATTCTTTTACCCATCTCTGCTCTGTGAACGAGTTTGTCAGCATTGCCTTCTTGATCGGCAAATATCGGAGCAGTGACAACAGGTACGCCATGTAATGCAGCTTCAAAAGTACTGGATATTCCACAATGAGTGATGAACAACTTCACTGCTGGGTTTGCCAACAAATCATTCTGAGGAAACCATTTTACGAGATGTGTGTTTGATTTCAGTGACTTCGGTGGTAAACCTGGAACAAACATTAATAAATAGTCACATTTCTTGGTTCCCAGGCAAAACAACATTATCATAATTATTTAATTATCCTACTAAAAAATCTAACACCAATTCATTATTCTAGATCATATCCCAATTAGATTGGAACATGTCATTTTCCAATGAAATGGGCATTGCAGCATTTCATATTACATTCAGACCAGAAGATCTTTTTAGGTACACAACACGTTTATCTATTGGGCTCAAGTCTTTTGTTATGGTGAGATAAGGATAAGGATAAATTTTATTTTATTTCGGTAAAAAACAATAGTGCATTAAAAACAAGTGACAAACAGAGTGTTTTTTAGCCTATTTTTCCAGAAAAAAGCCAGTTTTTGGTGATGGCATGACACAAAAGTAAAAAAAGGGTTCTGGTTTTTGACCCAAATCGATCTTATATGCATTATCAGTAATAACTGGATGAAGCATAAGAGTAATTACAAAATTAAAGTGAAATTTGTATCGGTTATTACATTTTTCAACAAATTGGCCAAAAATTTTGAGGAAAGCTTCACAAAGAGCAAAATTTTGACATTTAAACATACTTCAACTACTGAAATATTATGTTGATTATCACTGCAAGTAATACTAAAATGATTGCTTTACTCCTTACAAGAAAACCATGAAAATATGATCAATATTTTCCATAGCGTTACGCTTGCGACAAAGCCCCAATTAAGAAATCTTTGTATTTTACCGCCAGAAACCAGCTGTGGACCTGGACTACTTGATTGTTTCTCAAAACTACACTGATTTTGCAATATTACAAGCCAAACCAAATTCAAAAGGCAGCTTTTATTGCTCTGTGGCACTACCAAGTATTCTGGACATTACGAGAGGTTTAACCTTTCTTGAGTATTTGAGGGAATTTGTTTGACAGCAACGAAGTGTTTATCAAACTAGTCACTGCAGTAGCAAGTTATTTTACCACTGAAAAGAGTTGTATCAGCAATAGCAATTGCCTGTTCAGGCACCGTTGGCGACAGGTTAAAATTCATTAAAACTTATCCGAGTCTCTTTTTTGAACACTGTAGAAAGGAAGTTCCTATTCATAAGGTTAAATAACCATATCAAGAGAAACATGGAGCATGTATCAGGGATATGTTACGCTCATATTATTGTTGATCCAGAATACTGTCATGACCAACAAAAGGGCTCCCCCCCCATGCATTTTACCCAACTTTTCATTTAACAAATTGATGAAGCTATTTCCAAAAATCACAGTGCAGTTTGGTTTTTCTTTCAACGAAAACTTTATTGAAGCCTTTTTGTGGACATCTGTAGCCCACTAGACCTTGTTCATAAACAACTAAATATGATACTTCTTCCCTTGATTTGATAACATACCTGTGAATCTCCAGATGACTGAGTGAGGTAGTCTTCCCAGAACCCTTGCAAATATGTCTGCCTTGTCGGCATCAATTTCTGGCATCAGGGTTCCAAAACTGAGAAGTATCACACCATGTGGCTCTGAGGATTTGACGATGTCAGAGAATTCTTTATTCAGAGGTGAAAGTTCCTTGTGATATAGGCCAGAGATTGGGAAAACATGAGGCATTGTGGGAAGGGGCATATCCAGGACATAGTTAGCATTGACGATGGTCACTTTGTTTTTGTACACATCATGAAGTGATTCATTTAAGGTAAAATTAAGTTCTTCCGCAAATTGTTGTATATTATTCAATGTTTTACTAAAGAGGATATTCATGCCTATGTTACTAAAAAAGCTTATAACTCTTCCTTTGAAGTCCATATCGTGGCCACTGCATGTCATTCCTGGCAAAGCACATGTGATCGAAGGAGTAACTGGCAAAAACATTTCTGGTTGACATGGCATGAGAAAATTATGATACAAAATCGTTGTTATATCAAAGTGAGCTGATAATATATTGGTCATAAAACCTAAAGCGTCTCCAAAAATTAAGTCAAACTTAGCATCATGGATCTTTTCCATAGTTGTTGTATCGTTCATCAAGGCTCTATCAAAAAGAACCTCCTTCCCCATGAATGCCCCAAACATCGCAAAAACATTCCAAAATGTAGTTTGTGTCACTTCGACATCACTGGCGTCAGTAGTTTCTTCAGGAACAAAGAACTCTATGGTTTTGGCATATTTTGTGATTGTGTGTTCGCTCACTCTTGTATTCATGAGAACTGTGACATCATGACCATCTTGAGCAAGAATGTCGCCCAATTTCTGAAGGTTGAGAAGTCGGGAGTTGAAACCAGCTTCCCATGGCACAACAAGAATCTTGTATGATGATGTTACAACCGGAATAACCAAGAGGAGGGAAAAAGATAGAAAGATGTGCCTGGTCATTGTCAACCTGAAATGCAAAATGGCATAAAATTAGGCACAACAGTCGAGTCTCCTTGCAAATGTGTGAAAGAGGCCCATAGAGGCAAGCGTACAAAGGGTCTCTAAGACAAAAAGCAAACAGAAATACTCTGAAAGATTTCTAAGAGAATAGCTCATATTTTTGAGAGACTTTCTGAATCCGCAATTTCTGAGAGAAAAGCACAGCAACTTTGACAAACTCAGAAATTTTACGATTTTCCAACAAAAATGTACAATTGTCTTAAAACATGCCAACATGCTGTGCCTTAAAAAATTAGGAAGGAACAAACAATTTTCAGACAATCTGAGAACTTTTTAGATTCTTTCCGAAAGTTTTTGCAATTCTTTCAAAAAATTAACAGGCGCAGGAAACTACTGCTGTGCATTTCCTCAACAGGATGTCCTGCACGGATTTATTACATAAACATTTTGTAATACCTGATTAAATTTTAGTGAATATTGGAGAATCTTTGGAGCTACAGTTAACGAAATTCGAAATTAGGCCTCTACTGTGCTACATGCACTTTAATAGCATACATGTCATTTAATAGTAGACCAAAGAGATAGTTAGCTATATATTTCTACAGTCTGTTCAGCAATTGTTAATTTTGATTGAACATAGCTAATTAGGTAATCCTACAGATTGTCATTGCTCCTTGATTGACGTTGGTCAGTGTAATCATCATCAAATGCAAGTAATGGCTGCTTATCCAATTAATCTTGGCTTCATATCTTTTTCATTGTCAACAGACATGTCAATTGCATAGAAACTATATTATCAGTTGAAGGTCATTTTACTTCATCATACTTTGCAGGGAAAAAGGACAAATGATTCTTTAAAAAAAATTTTTTTTGTAATAACCAAGAATGATTTTGTCACTTTGTAATTTTATTATTATTTATTTTTTATTTTTCTTGATTTTCTTTTTTTTATGTATAATTACATATCAAGATTATCATTATTTTCTTTTCAGTATATCATCATTATAGTATATGTTATAATTTAGTTTGTTAGAACTTCTTACCTATGTAACATAAAAATTATTTGTATTATTAACTATACAAATTATTAACTATGTAACTATATATACATTTTTTTGTATCTTGACTATGGAAGATGTGATTGTTTATAATTTTACATGATTCATATATTTTGCATAATTATTTTGCAACAAAGAACTAGAACTTGAACTAGAGACATCAACAGATAGAAATACGGTTAAATAGTTAGATAGATAGATATATAGACTTGTTGATTGACTGCCATATCCATTAATACCTCCAATGGGCCCTTTGATAAACAGTTTATCTGATATGGTGACCCTCTAAAAACATAGACTATAAATTAAAAAAAAAAAAAGTTCTATAAATTACTAGTTTTTTGATAAAGGATATCATGAATTATTAGAAAGTTGTGTTCAGCTTCAGTCTTAATTTGAAGGCAGGCCGAGGTATGCGATCTCTGAGCGCTCATTCTAGTCTTCATTTATAACTGAGATATCCTCGTTTATGTGTTATTTAGTAAAGAAACGCACTAAAAGCCTGATCTAAAAATGCATTTTTCTCAAAACGGAAAATTTTCACAAAAAATATCATTGCCCGGTCAAATCTCCTTAAAATTGACCATGGTTTGTTTTAAATTGTAGATTACAACTGGGGCTATAAGGTGAGGCCAAAACAGCCAGACCTATCTAAGTGTAAAGGAGCAAGAATTGTGAGTGAATATTAACTAAAAAATTATGCAGGAGTTCACAGCAAATCTTTGTCAATTGATGGGTCTTATGGCTCCTTGGATCCAATTATTTAGACCAATTTATCTCAGAAGGTCATCCTGAATGCATTTTCAATGAGCAAGTGCCCACTGACACAACTAATTATGAAACCAAGTATTCACAATGCTCTTTTGCGCGCATTATGTCCTCATGGTCGAATAGAGGCTAAAAAACGGTTTGGCTGTGACTGTGGTATAATCAACTGATTCTAAACTTTTCAGACATAACACCACGTCACTGAAAAAAATACGGTCTAAGTTCTTAGACAAAATGCGCTAACATGTTAGCACTTGTGACCGTGCATATACCGGCTACCCCCCCATAGCCAAAATCGCCTAACTTGGCCATGACTTAGACATTTATGTCTAAGAAGTTAGACATATTTTGGTTTGGATCACTCGGATTTTGACTAACTAGTTAGCCATCAATGACTAACTCATTAGCCATCAATGACTAACTCATTAGCCATCAAGGGCTAACTCATTAGCCACCAAGTGCTAACTTACTAGCCACTGAGTGCTAACCCACTAGTCATGACATAGCCGGTATTGGCTAACTTGTTAGACATATTTTCAGCCACATTCAGGTACCCATTAACCATTATGGGCTAACCTCTTAGACACTATGAGCTAACATCTTAGGCACTATATGCTAACCTTTTAGACATGTGCTTAGTCATTAGGAACCAGCTACTTTGGCCGACTCTTAACACTCCCAGAGCCAGAGATGCGGCAATATAGTAACGTTTTATAAAAGTCTTATTAAACTTACTATGCTAAATTGATGAAATGTCAAACATGCATGTAAAATGACTTGATGAACTTGACAAGCAAAGACTGATTTATATGCCAGTGTTGTCTGCCTATGTTTGTCGAATAGCTTCTGAAACGCTATCATAATAAACAAACTGCAAATAATTTGTAATACAGAGATCAATAGCTTTTAATAACAATTTCTATGAATGTATGCTTTACCAAACATTGCAAATTTACAATTTTGTTTGATGTATTAGCTGACAAGGTGAAATTGCATCTAAATTTGTTTGGGCTGACTACTGAAATAAAATTATGCTAAAGATAGAAATAAAATTGTTATAGTACAATATCAATTGGATAAGAATACAATTTAATTATAATTATTTGATTTTACCTTCTTAGGAGCTTAGGAGAGATATAATAATACAGCATAAAATAGTAAAACAGAGAAAAAGAAAGAAATATCAAATTGCACATAAGAGAATATCAAAGTTATGTATCTGCAGTAAAACAGTAATTATATTGCTAAATTAATTACTACATTTTTTACTTCACATTTCACACCCCATTGCTACATGTAGAATCTTGCACCTAGTGCACATATTTATATTTACAGAGAAAATACACTTTTTAGGAGGGTGAACGATAGTAGCTCAGCTCAGATAACAGAACAGGATTTCATACAATATCAAACGGCCTATCTCAGGAACCATCGATTTTAAATAGAATATAATTATATTTAGTCATCTGCCCAAATATTTAGCTTCCGAGTCGAAATTTGTGATGAAAACCAATTTTCTCCATGAGCAGCATACGTCTAAAAATTATTTTGTCTGTTTTTTCATTATCCAGATCACTATAGCTGGTGAAAGCTTCAGAAGTCCGTAATAATTCCAAGACCTGCTGATGCAGATTCCTTCCTTCCCAAAGGAAACAAAAGTACATTTGAAGCTCTTGAATTATTTTAATTATACCTCATTTATACTCCCTATATGCAAATTCATACGCTCAAAATACGTTCCCTTGTAGAAAGTATAGGCATTTTTGCAATACATTCCGAGTACATTTGGTAATTTAAATAATTCAAGCTCTTCAAATGTACTCCTTTTTCCTCTGGGTTAATATAATATATATATATATGCGTTAATGAATTATCTTGCACAAAAAAATGTTTCCAGTATTTCATCACCGCAAGGTTGAAAAGTTGGTCAAAGTCATCCAAGCTTGCATTGATCTGAGAATTTGCTTTGGTTTGCAGGATCAATTGCTGGTATGATATTGCTTACTTCCACCATATTATGCGAGTATGCCATACAGGAGGTTCTTTGCTTCGTTCTTTAATTCCAGGAAAGATGGTCCCAGGTCCAAAATGATATTAAAGCAATTGGTCCACTCGGGGCATTGCCTGCTTTACTGCCACGTCAACTGAAAAAGAATATGATATATTTTCTCATCCAATGGATAACTAAATACAATCACACAAAAATAAAAATTAATTTTCATTAAAAAAAAAATTGCATTCCGACAAAACTCACCTCATCCAGTCCTTTCAGTGTGTTGTATTGTGTTAAACATCTGCATAGCCAACATTGACCCAGCTGAAATTTCTCATGTCTTGTCAGGATAAATGTATAGATATAATGTCCATCAATGTTCAATTGTTCACATCTTTGGGCTTCATCTTGTTTTGACTGAAAAAAAAAAGATGTATAGATAGGAACATGGATATTTGAGATAATAAGTATGTTGTACCAATTTACAGCCAATAAGGTTATGATTATTCTAGGCACTGATGATTAATTTGTTAAGGGACCGTTCAGAATTTATGACTAGGGGGGGTGGGAGTTTTGCCCGTCAAAAATTGATACCCCCCATTGAGTCTCATGCGGATTTTTAGTACCCCAACCTTAGGTTTCATGTATATTTTTAGTAACTCCCCCCCCTGGACATAAAAAGCAATAGACACATATTATTAACTGTTGTACACGGTCACGTGTACAGATTCGCGCCATTTCGCCGACTTTAGCACGTAAAAAAGGGTGATAAAGTGAGAGTATACATGTTTTATAACATTTTTTCTTTGTTAAAATTTCTTCCCCCTTTGGAAATGTTGTTAAAAATTAATACCCCCCCCCTTGAAACACGAAAAGTTAGTACCCCCTTGGGCAAAACTCCCACTCCTAAATTCTGAACGGTCCCTTATTGAACGATTAGTTTTTGACTATGCATTGATGATTTGATATGGCCTCATGTAATTTGTAATCACGACTGCTTTTTTACCTAATTAGAAAAAGGTCAAAGGCAAAAGACTTTGTTGAAAAGAAATATTCTCTGCCAGTACAGTTTGGAAATATTGGAAAACTACATTTTAATGCTGGCAATTTTCAAAATATTTTTTCTAAATCGTATTAGATGACTAAAAGCAATACTCACTATGCATGGGGATTTGACGTGGCCTTATGTGATATTTAGAAGGGTGATGAAAAAAATTTCAATTTCCATTTCAGCACTGAGGCATGTCATCTGAAATATAAACTTTCTTTAATTTAAAAATGCCTTTTTTTCAATAGTAATACGAAATTTGATAGTAAATTTAATTTTTTATATTTTCAAAAATCCACATTGCATGGTCACAAGGAAGTAGAAGCTAGCCATGTTAATTAAAAATATGCTGTTTGATGGCAATGTCTTATCTGACATGGATCCAGACACAGACTCAGATAAAAAGACACAAATAAAGTGATGCTGGTCAAATAACATTGATCAAAGAGCTGCTGATTGGGTGATCGTAATGGCACTCAACTTTCAAAGAAAAAATACATAGGCTGTAATAATAATGTATTGACATCTTGAAAAAAAAAACAATTAATTGGCTGTCTCTGAGAAAACCATGCAGGGGGTGAAACGTGGCCCGAGCCGGATCTTAACAAAATTTTCACCAAACGCCCTTCAAACACAATAATGAAGGTTGGTTAAGTCCGTTTTTCTATGATTTCAATTCTTCCTTGATTTTACCCCATTTGAAAATAGGGTGTCAAGTGTGGCGCAAAATTCCTTTAACATGGGTTTCAATGGGAAAACGTACCAACTTTAGCACTATAGGAACCAGAGCGCAGCGCATGGTTTGAAAATTTTATGATGGAGGATGATTACACATGACTTGAATATTCTAAATTCACTTTTGTAGCGTGGAACACTCCTTCATAAGCCAGATATAAGCATTTTTAGATAGCGGAGGGTGGCAAATTTCTTTGCGTTTCACAAAAAATGGAAAAATACTAAAAATGTCATAATTCTGCTAAGATTTGTCCAAATATGACAATTTTAGTGTCTAACTAGATGTTTGGGGCAATTCCGCACCTCTTGAGATGATTTTCATTTTGATTGGAGGTCAAGGTCACTGCCTAAGGTCAAGGTCAAAGTCAATTTTTTCTGTAATTTAATGATATTTCAAGTTTTAGTCCCCAATATCTATCAAAAAGTCCCATAATATCAATGCTTATTCAGCATAAACTGATTTTATAAATTTCTAGCTATATGTTAGTATCCTACACTGTATCAAAAACCTGTTTTTTTTAACCATAGGGGGCACTTTCGAATTTTCGAAATTTCATAATTTTTTCAAATTGCGGGTTAAATAATTTGAAGATGTCCATCGATCATTGTGCATTAATAATTCAGAGTTCAATGGATTGATGCTATTGCATGAGAGTCAAATAAGGGATTCTGGGCCAGAAAACAGACCTTAGAATATGATATGAATGTTTTCGGCGGCCATTATTGAAAATTTTGTTACCTTAGTTAATGTCAAAACTAATAGAGATAACACAAAAGTTTTTGTTTCTATACCCATGTTTTCAGGGTAAAGGAACAACACAATATTATTTTGATCATTGTATGTTATGTAATATATGTGTAATTTGGCTGAAACAACAACAACAAAAAGTATCTTTGCTGATTTCTGCGTAATATTGGAATAATTCTTAGGTCTAGACCTATGTTTACATAGTCAGGGAATATGACACAGTAATTTTCCATGCTCTATAGATAGATACGCTTTCAAGAAGGAGACCGGGGCACGTTGGTCCGATTTTTTATTTTTTGGCTCTCAATCAAAAAGATCTCTAAATATTTGAAAAATCTCTTTACTGACTGACATAGATCTGAACATCTACACTACAGTTTGTCACATCAAGCAGAGGACAGATGTTTGGCCAGATAGCTCAGCAACCAGAGGCCCCACAGGAGAGATACACATACCTATGTATAGCTTAGCTCTGTTGTAATATGAATATCAAATTTCTGTGATATTTTGGGGCTGTTTTCGTCCGATATTTGCCAATTTATGATAATAATAGTCCAATTTCGCACAATGTTGACATTTGTGAAGCTACCAATCTGACACACAGTGGGCAGATACGTCACAAAAGTGCACTGCAGCGCCACCCCAGGCTTAGTTATGGACAAGTTGGTATCAGCAGAACAACCATGGTGTTGATTTTAATGGACTGTACAAACAATGCTAAATTTCTGTTACAATGTGAGATGTGACAAACCAAGTCAATCTACCTTCAATAATTGTGGAGAAAAATAAAATTGAATTTTTTTTAATGGTCCAACATGCCCGAGTCTCATGTGGGGCAGGTTGGACCATGGAATAAAAGTCCAGCAAAGTAGAAGAAAGTAAGCAAACACCACATTTTATTCTCACAGATCACAACACACACTTGTGTGTCATTGCAGAATGATTATATCTGAATATTTACCCAGATAATTTTAATAAATCTTGTTTCAGCTAGAAAGGCTAGCAGATTAGTCAACTGAATTGATTTTACCCTCATATTGTACAGGAATGGCTTAGGTGCTCTATTCATGTTAGAAATTATGCAGCTGGCATTTTGCAGATTATTTTTTGTCAGTCAATCGAGTTTACAACGGTCCAACGTGCCCCGGCCATGCTCGTCCAACCTGCACCATCCCAACCTCTTACAAAAATGTGCATGCCTCGCTAACAAGTTTGAATTTTAACTCGGGAAACTTATATCAAACTTAAGTAGTGACAGTTTCAATTAACGAGACTCGTCTGACTTGATCCCCCATATTTTAAGAAGGGTAACCTAGCCATTGAGACTTGGAAAAAGTCGCTTTTTATGCTGAAAATCAGGAAACCTGAAATCGAATTTACACTTTTCCTCCAATGCTCATGAAACATTTTGGCCAAAAGGCATACCACTAAAGGTCTCTATTGAGGATTTGGATAACTGCCCATGTTTAAAAAAAAAGTTTTGGGATGGACAAACGTGCTCCGAGGTCCAACGTGCCCCAAGGTCCAATGTGCCCCAAGGTCCAAAGTGCCCCGGTCTCCCATACACATGCAGTCATCCTTCAAATGCAAACAGTATCAAGGCTTTTGCTGTCTACTGTGCTAGTATAAAGGTGCACAGAATTGATTAGCATAGGGGAGAGCGGGGCACAGTGAGACGGCAGGCACAGTGAGACAAAGCCCGTAGCGTCTAGCTGGTACTGTTTACAGATCAACCCTCTCTTGTATGGTACAAAAAGTAGGTAAGTGAAAGACTGTCCTATATCCTGAATGCCTACTCAGCATATCGGGAGTGGAATTTCAATATTTTGGTTTTTAGCCAGGAAAATTAAATAATTTTGCTAAACGGCTTTTTGTTATAATTCCCAAGAAAAATGGTATAATGCAAATCAATTGCCAGGGATTCAAACCATGATTATTTGTCTTAGTTTAGTGAGATGATGAACCACAATACAGGCATTCGGTTCGCAGGATTCAAAAATCTTATAAAGAGAGCTGCGTGGGGCACAGTGAGACAGTTTGAGGCCGGGCACAGTGAGACATCACAAAATACACTCGAAACGACCTGAATATAATGCATAGCTCACAATTCACTATTAAAACCAAATTCCAGCTGTAAACTACAGAAAGAATTTTGATCAGTATGTAACAGGTGCGGCAGGTTAAATAAGTCGTGGATGTGTCCTGTGCGATGCACTTCAGCAAAGCCTTCAGTGAATCAGTCAGACACACCTCCAAGGCTGACCAATGAACAGGCCTTAACACATGTTATGCAAATGAGGCCGATTTCGGCGATTCACAGACTTCCGTAAGTCGTACAGACTTACATGTTACTGGAATAGATAGATCTCTCTAAGAGCTTTAAAATGATAGGTCATAGGCCACTGAGGACTGAATAGTTCTCTCGCAAATCGCCGGTAAAGTTTTGAACTGGGCGGAAATACTGCTCGCTGATTGGCTATGACGCTCATGACGTAAATTTATGATAATACTCGAAAATTGAAGGATTCGTCTAGGGTAGATTCTCTGGGTGGTGCGATGTAGTTTCGAAACATGCTCAAACAAGGACCTAAAAAATCATCTAGCCAGGTGCTTTTATAAGAGTACAGTACAGTAGTTTCTGTAGCAACAATTGATAGAACAATTCCGCAGGTCCTGAGGATCGGCGGTTATGGCAGCAGGTTCCCTGTCTCACTGTGCCCCGCCTGCTGTCTCACTGTGCCCCGCCCACGGGGCACAGTGAGACACTTAACGAGCATGGACGTAACTCAAAATTACTCCAAACCAGTAAAAGGTAGGAACCTGAAACTACTGGACCATATACCCAACGTCATTATCAATAATGTGGACATGATCTCATTTAACTCGTTACTGCCGACATTTTGGAACACTTGAAAATAAAAAAAGTGTCTCATTGAGGCCCGTTCTCCCCTACCCTTCACTATCATGTCTATCAATGACTGGTATTTTAGCCATGGCATATATGCCTTTGTGTCTGTGAAAAATAAATAGACTGTATTTTGTGTCAATAAATGTACAAAACCAAAAGTACATGTTTGTTCAGTTTAAAGCCATGATCAGGCGAACAATTAAAGACAAAATGGAAAATATTTTGTCGGGAAATTTTTTATGGATGTCAAACTCATTTACATGCTAACATGGTGCATAGAAACTATTTGATAAGAGGTCTTTGCAGATTAGCGTCCCAACTTGTAGCTGAAATCATTTTCAAACTGTTCATGTGACGTAGGCAGGCCACTTTGCAGTGGGCCTTAACTGAGCCATAAGGAAGGTTGTTGATCACAGAACTGGCTTGCAAGAATAAGGAGCGACCCTTTGACCCTTGCCGGATAAGACTCAGCTGATTTTAACAAAAAGTTCCTGTAGGGAGCAGGTGAACAATGACGTTAAAATTGTATTAATTTCATCATCTTTAATTGTGGTTAGGTCAAATATCACTTTTTTCCATTCCATCAAGCAAGCAAAATGGTAATCAAAAGATATTGTGTGAAGAACAAGGCTAATCAGTTTTGTGACTTGCATTTCTGACAATAGCCACAGTGATTTTATTTAACACAAAAGCTTTGACTTGGCATTATTTGCCCAAGCGCAGATGGCACCACTTACCCCAAAATTATAGTTTAAGAGAAAAGCTGATATAAAAAACACCCCTAAATCTCACACTACAAAATACTTTATGCATCCCATTTTCTATTGTGAAATTATCCAATTATCAATGCATGAATGTGTGTACTTGAAAGCATATATATATAGAGCATGGAATATGACTGCATCATATTCTCTGACCATGTAAACATAGGTCTAGACCTAAGAATTATTCCAATATTTTGCAGATATCAGTAAGATACTTTTTGTTGTTGTTGTGGCAGCCAAATTACACATATATTACATAACATACAATGATAAAAATGTTTTTGTGTTATTCCTTGACCCTGAAAACATAGGTATAGAAACAAAAACTTTTTTGATATCTCTATTAGTTTTGACATTAACTGAGGTGACAAAATTTTCATTAATGGCCACCGAAAACAACCATATGATATTTTAAGGTCTGTTTTCTGGTCCAAAATCCTTTATTTAACTTTCATGCAATAGCATCAATCCACTGAACACTGAATTATTAATGCACAATGATCGATGGATATCATCAAAAAAAATTATGAAATTTCGTAAATTTGAAAGAGCCCCCTACTGTTAAAAAAACAGGCTTTTGATACAGCGTAGGATACCAACATGTAGCTAGAAATTTATAAAATCAGTTTTTGCTGAATAAGCATTGTTATTAGGGGACTTTTTGATAGATATTGGGGACTAAAACTTGAAATATCATTAAATTGCAGAAAAAATTGACTTTGACCTTGACCTTAGGCAGTGACCTTGACCTCCAATCAAAATGAAAATCATCCCAAGATGTGCGGAATTGCCCAAAACATATAGTTAGACACTAAAATTGTCACATTTGGACAAATCTTGACATTTTTAGTATTTTTTCATTTTTTGTGAAATGCAAAGGAATTGTCCACCCTCCGCTATCTAAAAATGCTTATATCTGGCTTATGAAGGAGTGTTCCACGCTACAAAAAGTGAATTTAGAATATTCAAGTCATGTGTAATCATCCTCCATCATAAAATTTTCAAACCATGCGCTGCGCTCTGGTTCCTATGGTGCTAAAGTTGGCATGTTTTCCCATTGAAACCCATGTTAAAGGAATTTTGCGCCACACTTGACACCCTATTTTCAAATGGGGTAAAATCAAGGAAGAATTGAAATCATAGAAAAACGAACTTAACCAACCTTCATTATTGTGTCTAAAGGGCATTTGGTGAAAATTTCATTAAAATCCGGCTCGGGCCACGTTTCACTTTACTGTAGAACCTGCATGGTTTTCTCAGAGACAGCCAATTAAATTTTGTGAGTGCAGTCAAAAAGTCAGGGGTAGACGCTGGCATTTGGAATAAAAAAAGGATGATCCTGCAACATGATAGCACATTTTGTACAAATGTGAACTAAAAAGAAACATTTTATGCACAAGCTTGCATAATATTTTATTTTGAAGTAAAAGGGACCAAAATATTATAGGAGGAAGGTTATTTTTTGTCACATGATGAAGTGGACTAATGTCCTAGACATAAAGACTAACATGGTTAAACACAAGGACTAACTATCTTAGATATTTGAGAAACATTTTTTTTTGGCAACAAATAGTCAAACGGTCTACAGTCTTAGACATGATGACTAACTTTGTTAGTCATGAGGACTAACTCTCTTAGACATTATCCAAAGCCTCAGATATTTCTGCCAGTCTCAACACAGCCGAGCCCACGCACCCCCCCCCCCCCCGAAAGGTTATGTCCTTCGTATAGAAACCCCAACCGATGGTGATTACCTGTTATTTCAAAGCCATTCACTGTCATTATTAAGAAATTTCGTTCAGTTTTTGCTGATCTGTCTGTTCCCAAATAATCATCACTGTGCTAATATTCACGCCTCACATGGTCACAATCTTTCAAAATTAATGGTCCTTGGGTATTAAGTGTCAACCAGCACTACATTATGGACAGTGATATGTCAGGATGACAAGGATTTAAGCGGATTACAAACATTTTGCTTACCTTGAAAATCCAACAATCATGGCTGCCAGTCTCATCTGGCTGGAATGTTTTTGGTCACATGACCAAATAGTCTAATGTCTTAGACATGAAGACTAACTTAGTTAGTCAAGAGCACTAACCAAATTAGACATTTTTTCTTAGACATAAAGACTAACCCAGTTAGTCATGGGTACTAACCAAGTTAGACATTTTTCATGGCCCTAGACATCCAAAATGTCTAACTGCTTAGTCATGAGGACTAACCTTCTTAGACATTTTCAAATGCCTTAGACATCGGGTTAGACGTCTAAGAAAAGTTAGACCGAAAGACCAACATATTTTTTTCAGTGACCAGACACTTCTGGTGATGATCTGGAAGGCCCAGTACTGCCATCTAAGGAACTGAACTGTACCCTGAAACAATCTATTCAGGATACAGGCAGGTACACTGGAGTTACAGGGCATCATGGTCTTGGTGACTGCTTTCCCTTCCCGCCGCCTACACCGTCGACTCCGAACCACCCCTGGATTTTTTCATTTCTAGGGTTACTTAGCCAAAACCATTTGTCATTTTAAACGATGTGGCAGTCAAATTAAAGTGAACTTTCAGGGCAACAATACGAGTCTATAACCACATTGATCGGCCCTTTAGTCTTCGAGAAATGGACAGATAAATGACAAATTTCTTTGCAGAGTGTAACAAAACCACCTTTTTGGTGCCTACCTCATGACATGCGACCTAGTACTGTACTTTACCTTTGTACTTCCCGACAGTGAAGGTGGGAACCTGAATGTGTTAAAATTCAGAAGTAACCCTTTTATTTAAGTTAGCCCTCAACATTTTCAAAAGAAAGTTAGGAATTCTTTTATTCTCTTCTATGCTGCAGGGGTTATAAAGACAAAGTACAAAATGTTACTGAACTCTACCATTGTAGGGCAATATTAATATCCAGGAGAGGGAGGGCATGGAGTTTTGTTACGAAAGCGCCTAAATGAATTATTGGATTCCAAATCAACACACTTACCTGGATTGAAGCGAATAAATATCCGAATAAATCTCCTCGGTTGGATATGATAAATTGAGATGACTCCTAGAAATCAAGCCCCAGCAAATGGGTACACTTGCCAGCCAGACAATCACAGTGCTTGCTGATTTTTAAGGTGCAACAGCTCTATATATATATACAGCCTTCCAATGGATATTATCTCTATTTTTTTGAATACCTCTCTTTTTTTAATACCTCTCTTTTTTTAAATTTATGATAAGATGTGGACATTGAGCACATGTATATACATACAGAGCCAGAGTTCAATGAACACATATGTCTTCTGAGACAGAATTATTGCAGGGGCCGATTCAGAAATTGTTTCAAGAGGGGATGTTACAAATGAAAATGTACTAAAAAATCAGGATTTTCATATTTTTTACATTAAAATCTGCTGACTCAAGAGGGGATTTGAACCCCCCAACCCCTCCCCCCCCCCGGATCCGCCACTGACTTGCATGATCGTCCCAAACAGACAGTCCCAAATACCAGCACAGTGCCTGTACTAATTTCTGCATGCACAGTTTTTGTTTTTTCAGACTGATAAGCTTGATTTGAAAAATAATAAGTTTTATTTAATCTCTATTATGACATAACAGGTTATGATAGTTCCACCAAATATCACACCATTTTTGCTGAAAAGGTGGATAGAAGTTAAATAAAAATAATTGTATTGGCTAAATAAAGTTAATTTTCTTGTTATCACCATCACCATTAACATAATCATTAGTTCTTTGTTATAAACATCGCACATGACACTTTTAAGAAATCGACCCATATAGTTTTAAAACAATGGATTTGACTAGTGTTGTTTTAAAACAATGGATTTGAATAATCGTTGCCCCTTTCTTGTGGTTTTGATCCATATAAAGCTTATTTTTTTTCAAAGAACTATAAAAAAGTTAGACCAGCAACATTCTTCAGTGTTTATTGGACCTGACTGGTCCGTTTTATTTTGAACAGCAGTTTGCAAATGATTGCTAGCCAAGGGCACCATTTATGAGGAAAGTTGTCAATCAATGATGATCTTATAAAAAGTTTGAGTTTTTGATGATAGATATGATACAGGAAAACGACTCTACACAATTTGTATGCAATCAGCTTATTTGGTAGAGTCAGTTGACACGAAAGTGATAATGACAAAGTTTCTCAACACAATGAAACAACTACTTCAAACTTGCAAGGCAATGGCAACTTGACCTATCTGATATGAATTACAAGCTGAAGTGAACACTAAATTATACCAGCACTGTCCAGCAGGGTTGAATAAACTTGACTCAGTCCCTGTGTTTAGGAACTTATTTGATGTGATCACCTTCCTCCTGCATGAAGTAGCATAATACGAGCTTTTGTAAATGGTTGTTGTGTGGCTGTCTGTAATCACACATAGACAGGGTACAATAATGAGAAATCTACATCACCAAGAAAATAGAATCCCATGATGGGAGAAAAGAGCATCCTATTCAGATGTGGCAATCCCTCTTAAGTGAGGTTATTATTCCATTACATGCATTCGTGGCTTTTTATTGACAAATCCAAACCTTCGGTGCAACTCTGGTTGTCTTGTGTGAATGAAATAAAATGACCTGGGACTGAGAAACAGGCATCTGAAGCAACATCATAATCAGTCCATCTGAGGCAGGGAGTTACATGGTCTTTGCTTGTATTTTTCCCATGTTTAGAACAGCTAAGTTTCTTTCACTGGATTTGTAATAAATGTGATATTAAGGAAAATAGAGTGTATTACATAATCATAGCCTAGAATAACATTGAGATCAGGTTTGAAAAACATGCTGTCATTGAATGCTATCACCTGTAAACTATGAGAACAAATCCTACCATCAGAATGAGCTCTCTGCCTTTAAGGTTGTCAATGTTATCAGTAACTTTTCACTGAGCCCAACAAATAACATAAGTGTGTACAAGACATTTATCTGCTGCTTTTAACATGATTTCATTGGCCTGCTGGTCATCAGCATTCCCATTATTTGTGACATCTTTTAAAAGCGGATATTGTAGAAACATTTACAAACTGCTACCATGTAGATGTAGTGAATCTTCAATTAAAAACTCATGGGAAGACACCAGGAAGTCCAAGAAGGACATAGGCTGGGTTTTATGTTCAAAATGTATGCTTCACATCTTGCCCCGACCCCTCCCACCTCCATATCATGGATATAACTGCTTTCTACTAATCTCTGGAAAAATCACAATGTTCCAAGATCACTGTGCACTAACGAGGGGGGTACCCTCACCATCAGGGCAGCCATTACAATTCTCGATTCAAAGTAATTTTCTATCATCCTGAGCTTATTATATCATATCCAAAGCCTATCTTGCTCATGCAAGTAGATTGAATGTTAAACTAACCCACGGCCTTGCCTTCCAAGTGTGATCAGTCTCAGAATTTTTATATTTTGCATTTGAAATGCAACGTTAGGGCGAGGGTACCCACAAAGACCTCTCGAGGGTAACACCATTTTCAATTATTGTCATGGTGAGGGTACCACCTAATATCACTGTTGTGGAAAATGGCTCTTTTTTGGCATTGTTACTTAGTAATATGAAAAACAATATTGTTATTAAGTTTATATAATAGATAGATAGATAGATGGATAAATAGACAGATAGACAGACAGATAGATAGACATATAGATAGACAGATAGATGTATAGATAGATAGACACTCTTAAAATAATGTTGAATAAAGTCAATCAATCAATCAATTTGTCTATAGATAATAGATAGATAGGTTGGTGTTCTCATGTGGCCTAATATTGCAAATTGCTGGTCCGATGGCTCTGAGGTCTTGGGTCCAATTCTTACCCCAGAAGCTCACTTTTACCTGAATGCAATGGACATGTCATCTGCTTATGGTGGTCAGTGGTCACCTAAACAGACTGTCTAGATATAATAATCTTCAATAGAGTAGTGAACAGGCGTCTCAGAGGACCCTAAAAAAGCCGACTGTAGACGCTCTATATATAGAGTCTAGACATCTGTAGAGGTTACAAAATGAACCTAGTTTATATATGCCAGATATGAATGCGCAGCTCGTGATAGATAGATAGATAGATAGATAACTGTGGTCCCTGTCTGTTCCGTTTTCCTTGTATGTGATGTAATCATGTAAAGCCTTACCCCTATAACCACACTTTTCAAATGCACTCTCCTGGTTTCTGCATGGTGACTGCCAAATTCATTCAGCATTAGTTGTTTAATATGTCCAATCTCAAAGATGTGTTATGTTCTGCTGTTCATATACCAATCATATAAGCCAAAAATTGCTGTATGGAAAGTTGGAGACGAGACCCGACAAAGGAATGCTAATCAAAACTGCTGTAACGTGCCTAGTTATCAGTCCAAATTCTCTTAATTAAATTTCCCAGATACTTGAAAGGCAGATATCATTTGAAGGTACCACGCATTGATCATGTCATTCATAATTGTTAATTTAGGCATCACTATTTTTGTATACATTCCGTGTGATTATTCATTTCTTCAGTATCTCAAGACACATGTGTCAACCTTATCATACTTGCAGCTTACATAGTCTGTATAATTAATTATCGTATTACATGTATAACAAATGTTAGTTGACTAATATCCTCGAAGTGGATTTTAGTTCTCGGCAATGGTATGCTACATAGAATTGAAACATGACAAATTGACAATCTCAGGTTACAAGCTTTTTAAAAATAAACCACGTCGTCTTATGTCAGCAGTCTGCACAGGGAGAAAAAATAACCATTCATGATAGTTTTACTGTGGATGGTACTGTCGGGGAAAATGACATTTTGGTCAACCTTCTTCCTCCATGTTGGATATCAGTATGAATGTGGTGCCTTATATATATATGTACATATCTGTGGTCATTGAATTGAATTCAATTGAATTTAATTGAATTCCTGCCGGTCTGAGAGTGTCCAACTGCCTATCATCCCGGTAGACAAAGTCATACAGGTATTAATATAAAATGTGACGAGGAGTCTGTGCATGATTAATTACCCTTTAAAGCTAATGATATTTTAAAAATGTTCTGTACTATGTTTAGTGAATCTGACACACAATATTCTTGCAAGATTTTACAGTTGATAGCTTAACATGGTTTTAGGAATGAAGGACCTTTTATGTAGGCCTACAAACTGAACTGGTTTTGATCTGTGCATGACAACTGGTTGTCACAGGCAAGTATTTTTGTACGGTTCTGTCTGATTTTTAATGGAGGTGTGTATACACACCGCCATTTTTGTAGTTGGGTGAGAAAGGGGGCTAAGAGAGTGGGTCAGAGAGGCAAACTTTAGGCGGGAAATTCGAAATTGGAGAAGAAAATCTGAAATTACTCTTTGCATGTTTTAAATTTTCTCCAAATTGCTAAATTCACCAAAACTAGAGATGCAGGGCTGTTATTTGAGCTTATTTGTGTTGACCTGAAGTAATTCTAAGTACTCCTTTTATTAGTTTTTTTGTTTGGTGTTTGCTTGTTTGCTGTTTGCATGTTTGCCTTCCACCATTTTGAAAATAATGTGTATTGTGTTTTGAGTATGCAAATGAGCTGTCCACCATTTTGAAAATTATGTGTATTGTGTTTTGTGTATGCAAATGAGCTGACCTGATGACATTAGGATGTGTATTGGTCAGTTTTCTGTGATGAGATGTCAATAGTTATATAAATCTACAACTAGGGCTATTTCAGTCAGATATATGGATGGATAAATTGATTCATAGATAGATTGATTCATAGATAGACAGATAGATAGATGGATATAGATAGATAGATAGATGGATAGATGGATAGATAAACAGACAGATAGATGGATATAGATAGATATATAGATAGATAGATAGATAGATAGATAGATAGATAGATAGATAGATAGATAAGGTGGATTTCATGGATAATAGATTATATAGACCAAATAGATAGAATGCACAGATTAGTTAGATTACACAGATTTATCAAAAGGGTTTAGTAAGCCACGCAATAGGTTGCAATTTGTTACATGTACTTGAAATAATTTATTCCAAGGTCCAACATTTCTGGGTAGGGTCAGCTAAGTTGTAGCACAGTTGGTTGCCAATTGCCGGCTGACTCGCTGGGTCCTGGACTCCTGGGTCTGCAGTCACACTGTCTGGGAAATTACTGTCGTTTGAGGACAATTGTAATTTCAACCAAATCCTGGTCCTTACAGAATGATTGAGTGTGTGGGGTTGATCAGCTGGGTATCAGCAAGTCTGATCTCTGTGCAGCTATCCTCATCACACAGCAGCATGACAGTAGCGAGACTTATTCTATCCAATTTTGTGAAGTAGTGCAAAGTCATCAGCAGCTGATGACAGTTCCCTAATTTCTCTGGAGCCTTCGGGTTCTTTTCCTAATTATGTAATGGATAGGTTTTCCAGAATTTATAGAGTTAGTTGATACTGTGATATGACTTGTGATAGAAGCAGCAGATATTTTCAAATAGCCTGTCAAAGATGATTTTGAGCATTGCCTAAGTCAAGGCTAGGCCATGACACTTTGAGAGGGTCATGGGAGGGTGATGACAGTGCTAAGGTGAGTTCCATGTGGGGCTGAAGACATTGCTCTCTTGGTCTGATTAACGTTCTCGCCGGGTCACCTAGGACAGCAGTTTTCCATCGTCCTTTGCCTCATTGCTATGTCTTCCTCCTGTCCTAATTAGCTTACAATCCTACTATTAATTCATGGACCCCTCCGTCTTTCCCAGCCAAAATATAAGTTGCCCATCCACAAAAACTCGCATGCAACCCTTTCTCATCCGGTACAAGGTTTTAGGCTGGGTTTTATGTTCAAAATTCATACTTTTTATTCCCCCCCCCCCCTCCACCCACATTTAAGAGGTATCATGCTAGTGTACATAAATACAGGATGTATAGCCCCAATCATCTGTCCAGCTTTCCAAGATATCCATGCCAATCCGACATGAGATTTCACCTCATTTCAAAGTCTGGATTGATAGATTTATTGATCCAGCTGGTCAATTTGGCATTCTATAAGTTAGCTGGCAGTGGTAGGAGCATTGACAGGTGTATAGAGCAGCATGTTAGTGAGTAAGTAAGATCTTTATTGACATGATAGTAGGGAACTAAGCACTGCAAGCAGGTATTCAGATAAATATAGCGAGTTTCCGTGACAGCTGGGTGGCCAAGAGTTGTCAGTCCAAAACCTGATGGTCTTTGCATGCCTCAGTTCAAACCTGGAGCAGCCAATTTAGAATATTTTCAGTGGAATTTCAAGATCAAAATCCCTGATGGGTATCATTCAGATGAGATGTTAAATTGGTGCCCCTTTGATCATTTTCAAATATGGTTAATGTGCAACATGTAGAGGACTCGTGTTCTGTCTCCCATTGATTAACCACTGTAAGCAACCACTGCTCTTAAAGGGCAGCACTCGTGTATATCAGCCATATCTATTTGTCAATCTATCTATATCTATATGTCTATATATCTATATATATCTGAATAGTTTTAGCAGCGCAGGCCAAATCGTCTGCTGGATTCATGGTATATGAACTTAAGACACAACATCACCTCCATTTTGAACCCCTGGGTTCTTGTTTAAATTTGTAGATGTATACCAAAATGTGTCAAATCTGCATTGTGCTCTTCCACTGTACATGGGGTAGAATGGACAGGAATACCGTTGTGCAACTATATTCTCATTTGGAGTTAATTAATTTTAAGATTCTCCTTTATTGACATAGTATTGCAATTATGTTCTTGATTTGGGTTTCTGATCATGCTGATTGGTAATTACTTCTGAAGTGCAATCATGTGTCAGCAAATGCTGCTATCTATTGCAACAAAGAGCAAATTGAATAAGCTGATTCATTGGCTTTTCTTCTTGGACTGTTTGCTTTGGTTGTTCAGGCAATATCTTGCATTACCCTCGCCCCATCCCCTTTGGTGGTTACCCTCGCCGAACCGGAAGTGACCCTCGCCCAAATCTTGCAGTACCCTCGCCACTTCCGGGTTGGTACCCTCGCCATTTCTGTTGGTACCCTCGCCATTTCCTGTTGGTACCCTCGCCAAAATGCTGGTACCCTCGCCCAATCATTTTTCCATTTTTGTGGTACCCTCACCTCGAGTGAATTCTAATTTCTTAAATATCTTACTTCATCTCGTATGTGTGAACCTGTATCTTGGCAATCATTCCTTCAACAAGCCATTTTAGCCACCTTCACGATTTGGAGACCTTACTCTCCCTACATTTTTTGCAATTTCACTTTGAAATCACGAATCAGTAGTTGTAATGGCGACCCTAATGGCGAGGGTACCCCTTTCGTTAGTGCACAGTGAAGATTCCTTGATGACAGGTCAAAAAAATATTTGTCCATCTTAACACTTCACTCTTTTTAAATTGTTCATTTTTTGAAAGGCAAGGTAAATCCTCTTCTTTTTCTTGTTTAGCTATATCTGGAAAATCTCAAATAGTCTTTTTTTTTTGAGAATGTACAATGTGGTTAACACCTTCATCTTTCTCGAAAACCATTCATAAAGAAGCTATCTTTATAGTCACAAGCAAGATGAACAAGAAATTCTTTAAAAAAAAGGATTATAGGGACCTGAGGTTTCTTCAAACACATATTTTATATTCCAAATATTCAAATAATGTTTTATGTATGTGTAGTTACATCTATACATCCAATGTACCACTGTGAGTGTGTGATTTTACAAACCTAATACATATATGTTACCTGATGATTACTTGATTAGGCATGCCTAATTACTGGTGTTATTAACATAGACAGCAAACCAAGCAACGAGAAGCCCTTTTATATTCTTTGTCATGAACAAGAAATTTCTATTTCCATTACAACAAACTAATTGTGGCTTGCATAATATTTTGATTATTACACTTTTAGACTGGCCAGTTTGTGAGAAGTTGAATATCTAATGTTCTCATACAGTGTTTTCTTTTATCACTTGTCTTATAATTATCGTCTCAAATCTTTATAAACTTAGGCTATATAATTTTTTTAGGAAATCTCTATGGGATAATATTATGCTCCAGGTGTGCTTTGCGTATGATCCCCAATCCCTCAACGATGACAGTCATGGTTGAGTGGCTCCCAAGGTCATGCAGTGACGGAGCTACTGAGCATAAAGAGGGGCAAATATATACTTGATTTGTAAATTGCAGTCACAGTTACCTTCGCAGCAGCATGAGTACCCTCCTAATATTGGAGGTAAATTTGGAGGGTACTCCTGCTATAGGGAAAGTATATCTGCAAGGCCAACTTCCTAGTGGCCCCCTCCAGACACTCAAGAAGCTCCACCACTGCAGTACACATAAATTGATGACAAATGGCACTTGGCTGATTTTTTTGCCCCTTTAGCTAGGGACCTCCACTGTAAAATCTTTCCTCATTTGGAGCTTATAACACAGATCTGAGATGGTCCCTACAAAAAGATAAGGTATTAAAATTATGTATAGACACTTCTTTAATCAGATAAATAGAACCAATTAAAAAAGCATTTTTGATCATATGAGTCAGGTGGAAAAAAACAGACCGACCGACAGACAGATTAGTTTTAATATTTTTATTAAGATGAATAAAGTGTTTAGAATGCTACAACACATATAGATGGTCTTACAATGCACATAATTTGTTTGGGAGGCATATATGCTTTTGCTTTAACCTCTAGTGTAAACTAATCTTTATAAATTTCTCAATTTTTTAGTCATGCTGCAGTATATTAAGAATTAATAGAAAACAATATGTCGATAACAATATGAGAATATTCATTAGCTAGAGCAAATTTTGGATATATATGCATTGATTGACAATGCCTAATAGGCTGAAGTTAAATGAATGTACAGAGTAGTTAATGATATTGAATAAAAGGCTACTACATGAGTGGTAAAATAATCAATGTATCATCATTATCGTATGTTATCTTCACATCATATAATTTATGGTACATTGGCGGGCCACCTTGCACCACGTGCATGCATAACAATTTTTTATGGTGCATTATATTGGACATGCACTAATCCTCACCCTTTTCATGTAAAAAGCTCATGATACCATGAGTTTGCAATATTTCTAGGACATCTGATGGCATGTCAGCTCCTGGTATTCCATTTTTATTTAAACTTACATGTAATATAAGGACTCAAAGACATTTCATTCTGTGGTGAATATACAGCCAGTTAAGAAATGTCATACCAAGAATAAGTTTGTACTAGGATAATTTACACGTATCTCATGGTGAAACATTTATCTTTTTCTGTCCAATCAATCCTTCCCTGAAAAGTAATTTACGATGCTTTTTCCTTTGTTTTCATGGCCAAAATATTTCGTAAGAATTTAATTAATTGCCTACAAGCTAAGAACAAAAGATAACTGCCAGCTAAAAGTGTTACCAAGATAAAAGATATAACATCAAGTGAATGAAAATGGAACCAGTTCATATCCACAGCATAAGGATGAAACAAATGAGGAGCTCCTCCTGATTCAATGGTGAAATTCACAAGGTGGCGTAGTTGTGTCCTAGGTTCAACCAAATGGTTATTTAATAAATAGGAGGTCTTCTTTGCATTTTCTCTGTACTTCGGGTTGTCCAAGACCTCCCTGATGGTTTGTTCAATTCGCTCTTCTTCCAGAGAGTAAAAGTCTATTCTTTTGCCTATCTTGGCTCTTTCAACAAGTTTATCAGCGTTGTCTTCCTGGTCACCAAACAGAGGTGCTGCTACAACAGGTACGCCATGTAATGCAGATTCGAAAGTGCTTGATATTCCACAATGAGTGATAAACAACTTCACAGCTGGGTTTGCCAACAAATCATTCTGAGGAAACCATTTTACGAGATGGGTGTTTGATTTCAGCGACTTCGGTGGTGGACCTGAAACAAACATCAATGAATAGTCTAATTACTTGACAAAACATAATCATAATGATCACTTAATTATAAAAAAAACCTTCAGTAATTCATGATTCTATACCATATCCCAGTTAGATCAAGCCATAACATATTCAAATGAAAGGGGTGTTGCAGAATTTCATATTACACTCAAGCTAAAGAACGATTACAGGTCGCCGTACATGCATTGTATTGGCCTATCTGTAGGGCTGAATTCTTTGTTGTCAGTGTGATATCAACAATAGCGATAGGATACAGAGGAGTTACTTGAGTATATCTTTTTGAAAGCCGTGGGAAAGACGATTATTTAAAAGGCGGGCATCGATTTTGTCACTATCAAGAGCAACATGGAGCATTTCTCAGTGATAAGATCAAAAAGCTCATGGTAGTACTTGGCTTATTGTTGTTATTCCAGAAGACTGTTGTGACTAACAAAAAGGCGCCCCCTGTACAATGTACATTTTAGAAAGTTGTGGGATGAACCCATATTTTTTTTAATAAACTGATAAAGGTATTTCCAAAAATCATTATGAATTTTATTTTGTTTTAAACAAAAAAAACTTTTTATGTTCAATTGCAACCCTTGTCCTTAAACAAATATTATTCCTCTTCTCATGACCCAATAACATACCTGTGAATCTCCAGATGACTGACTGAGGTAGCCTTCCCAGAACTCTCGCAAATATGTCTGCTTTTACGGCATCAAATTCTGGCATCAAGGTTCCAAAACTGAAAAGTATCACTCCATGCGGTAGAGAGGACTTAATGATGGTTGAGAATTCTTCATTTAGAGGCGAAGGTTCCTTGTGATATAGACCAGAGATTGGGAAAACATGAGGCATTGTGGGAAGGGGCATATCCAGGACATAGTTAGCATTGACGATGGTGACTTTGTTTTTGAAAACATCATTAAGTGGCTCATGCAATGTGAAATTAATTTCCTCTGCACATTGTTGTATATCATTCAATAAATTATTCCAAATAATATTCATGACAATGTTACTGATGAAGTTTATTACTCTTCCCTTGAAGTCCATATCATGGCCACTGCATGTCATTCCTGGTAAGGTACATGTAATCGATGGAGTAACTGGCAAGAATATTTCTGATTGGAATGGTAGAAGAAAATTATGATATATAATTGTAGTTATATCCAGGTGAGCTGATAATACAGTAGTCATCAGAGCACCAGCATCTCCAAAAATCAAGTCAAATTTAGTATCACAAATCTTTTCCATAGTTTTTGTGTCTTTCATCAAGGCTCTATCAAAAAGAACCTCCTTCTCAAAGAACTCGCCCAACATCGCAAAAGCATTCCAAAATGAAGTTTGTGTCACTTCTACATCAGTGGCGTCTGATGTTTCTTCCGGTACAAAGAACTCTATGGTTTTAGCATATTTTGTGATTGTGTGTTCGCTCACTCTTGTATTCATGAGAACTGTGACATCATGACCATCCTGAGCAAGAATGTCGGCCAATTTCTGAAGGTTGAGAAGTCGGGAGTTGAAGCCAGCTCCAAATGGCACCACAAGAATCTTGTAAGATGAGATTACAACCGGAAAAGCCAAGAGGAAGAAAGAAGATAGAAGGATGTGCCTGGTCATTGTCAACCTGAAATGCAAAATGGCATAAAATTAGGCACAACAGTCGAGTCTCCTTGCAAATGTCTGAACCAGGCCCATGGAGGCAAGTGTACAAATCTCTGAACTTTTTAGATTCTTTCCGAATGTTTTTCAAATCTTTCAGAAAATTATCAGGCAAAAGAAACTACTGCTGTGCATTTACTCACCAGGAGGTCCCACACAGATGTATTACATACAAATGTTGTATTATTTTGGGGAAGACCAATTAATATTCATATTATGCACACATATATTATTGTGAGGGGAAGACCAATTAATATTCATATTATGCACACATGTTGTATTATTGTGAGGGGAAGACCAATTAATATTCATATTATGCACACATGTTGTATTATTGTGAGGATAAGACAAATTAATATTCATATTATGCACACATGTTGTGTTATTGTGTTGTTAGGATAAGACCAATTAATATTCATATTACACACAAATGTTGTATTATTGTGAGGGTAAGACCAATTAACATTCATATTATGCACACATATATTATTGTGAGGGGAAGACCAATCAATATTCATATTATGCACACATGTTGTATTATTGTGAGGATAAGACCAATTAATATTCATATTATGCACACATGTTGTGTTATTGTGTTGTTAGGATAAGACCAATTAATATTCATATTACACACAAATGTTGTATTATTGTGAGGGTAAGACCAATTAACATTCATATTATGCACACATATATTATTGTGAGGGGAAGACCAATTAATATTCATATTATGCACACATGTTTTATTATTGTGAGGGGAAGACCAATTAATATTCATATTATGCACACATGTTGTATTATTGTGAGGGGAAGACCAATTAATATTCATATTATGCACACATATATTATTGTGAGGGGAAGACCAATTAATATTCATATTATGCACACATGTTGTATTATTGTGAGGGGAAGACCAATTAATATTCATATTATGCACACATGTTGTATTATTGTGAGGGGAAGACCAATTAATATTCATATTATGCACACATATATTATTGTGAGGGGAAGACCAATTAATATTCATATTATGCACACATGTTGTATTATTGTGAGGGGAAGACCAATTAATATTCTTATTATGCACACATATATTATTGTGAGGGGAAAACCAATAAATATTCATATTATGCACACATGTTGTATTATTGTGAGGGGAAGACCAATTAATATTCATATTATGCACACATATATTATTGTGAGGGGAAGACCAATCAATATTCATATTATGCACACATATATTATTGTGAGGGGAAAACCAATTAATATTCATATTATGCACACATGCTGTATTATTGTGAGGGGAAGACCAATTATTAATATTCAGGGGAGAGGGCTTGAAGTTGTGTTATGACAAATAATAATTTTCTGCTGAGGAAAACTCCAACCCCATTGGATATTAAATTATCGCCCCCTAATTTACACCATGTCCAAATTCAAGAAGTTTTACGTAAATGTTATGGATAAGCATTCAAGACGACTATGTTTGCTACTATTTCACTGCACTCATCTGGTCTGCCTGTGTCAATGTTGTTGTGTTGGCATTAAATTATTCATTGCATGGCAACGGCAGCAGTAGGCCTATTTATTTATTTCAAGAGCGCAAAGTCCCCGAAGATGCATTTGTGAATCAAACTAGGCCTTATTAAGAAATGCCCCTCTTAATTTTACCAAAACTGAGGGATAATTTGTATTTTTAAAAACTCCCCAAACCTTCCCCCACCCCTAAGCACAACAAGAACTTGTTGGGCAGTTGGCCCTTTAGAAAGCGCTTAAATGAATTATTGGATTCCATATCAACACACTTACCTGGATTGAAGCGAAAGTTGATAGAGATTTCCTCGGTGGGATCTTCTAGAAATAAAGCCCCAGCAAATGGATACACTTGCCAGGCAGACAATCACAGCACGTGCTAGTTTTGTGCATGCAGTTCTATATATATAGCTTTCCAATGCATACTATCTTCTTTTTTTAATCAAAGATATATTGGATATTGAACACACATATATACATACAGAGCCAGAGTTCAATAAGACATATGTGCTATTGGGACAAAATCAGTGCAGGGGCTGATTAAGAAATTGCTTGAAGAGGGGATGTTACAAAAAAAATTTACTGAAATATCAGGATTTTAGTATTTTTTACATTAAAATCTACTTACCCCCTACCCCCCCCCCCCCCCCAGATCTCAAGACTCAAGAGGGGATTTGAACCCCCTAACCCCCCCCCCCCTCTGGATCCGCCAATGACTCGCTTGATAGTCCCAAACAGACAGTCCAAAATGCTCATTGAATGTACTAATTTCTGCTTCTGCACAGTGAACGTACTAATTTCTCCATAGTTTTTGTCAAACTGATAAGCTCCTGTCTCTGTTTGGAATTGACAAGTGGCAGCAGAATGCTGATAGTGCCTGGAAAATCAAATTGGGTCAACATTAATTTCATCTGTTTTGGACAGATCACAAGATCTACGCTAAACTGCTTTCACAAAGCATTTGAATGAAGTTGTTAGGTGGCAGCAAATAGCAGTCAACTTGTAGACAGGATAAGCTCATAAGCATGAGTTATATTTAAGTTATGATAGTTCCCCAAAATGAAAGGAACTTGTGAAAACTTTTCATTCTGCACACTGCATTTTTTCTGAATTGGTGAAATTCCAGTCACCACAGTTTCAATCCACTTGTTAAAATTTTTTGAGAGTCATTGTGGCTCTGTTTTGAGAATCAATAAGTGCTGAAGTATTGAATGTGCACATATTGGCCCATGCCTCCTCCATCTTCGGAGTCCAGGGAAAAGTACACTACTATTACCACTACTGCTACAAGGACGTGAGCAGACTGATATATATTATAGGTGTGGATGGGAGGTGTGTATAGGGTGTTAGTCTGTATGAGGTGACAGATAGAGCTGTAAAGTAAAAAATCACTAGAAGGAGTGGCTGCAGAAAGAATGCTGTATTTATGGGGTGATCTGTTGAGAATTGAGGGAGTCTATAAAAAAAGAAAATCTGGGCAAAACCTTCAAATTTAATATATATATATATATATATATATATATATAGGCTTTTATTGACACAGAATATCAACAAGATACATTTGTCATAATAAGAAATCAAAGTGTAAAAACAACTACAACTAATACTGATAAAAATAATATAGGATGCATTTGGGTTTTTTGATTGACACATCTAAACCTTAGGAGCAACACAGGTTTTTCTGCTGAATGAGTTAATGGTGTCTGGACTGAGAAACAGGCATCTGGGACAGGATAATCATCAGCCCACCTGATGTAGGCCTGTACAGAGCTGCATTCTTCTTGTCTTTCTGTCGTGTATAGAATAGTTAGACTGTTACATAGGATCATCCTCCAAATGAATAGTGGTCCTTCAGAACTCTAATGGTTAGTCAAATTAGGAAACAAATCCTCTCATGACAATACGCTCAAACTTTTGACCTCTTGTTGAACTAGATGAAGGCAAATTAAAATTTGCAAGACCAGCAGGCCGTGGCATATTTAGGGAGGGGGGGTGCCTTTGGGCCATTGCCTCCTAGGGTGCATCATCTGCCCCTCTATCTTTAGAATTTAATGCACTTTTGCAGTGTTGTACCTTTATGTCAAAAAAGAAACCCCGCAAAATTTTAGGAAAAAATTCCAATGTCTAAGGGTGGCACAACAGCCTTAAACTTGAGCATTATGTGTTATTTTGCCGTTTCGCAGATGTTAATAATATTTTCAGTTTTTATTTTATTGACTTATAAATGGTGTAGTTAGATTTCTTAGAAAAAGAGCTTTTATTTGAATACCAACATCAATGGTTTCGGCCCAGCAGAAGCTGTGTTTGCTTAGTGATATTTTCTTTTTGATTAAGTGAAATGTGAAAAATTGAAAAAACCAAGTTAATATGACTTTCTGAACTGATGGAAGTCTCTAAACTGAGGAAGTGATCCACCACATCCCCTGATAGAACCGTGACAGAATTACAATGTGGTCAAAAGAGAAAGGCATGGTAGAACGACATTGCATTGAAGTAAATTATTTTACACATTTACATGTACTAATGCAAATTTGTACATTTGGATTTTGTTTAATAAATATCTGAAAAATAAGTTAAAATTCCCACTTTCTTCACCAAAGTGTGCCTTGTACTTAATTCCAGTGATGGTGTGAGAGTCATGCAAAAGTTTACCTTTTAGGCAGTTCATTTCAAACATTTTGTCACCACAGTCTAAAAGTTTTATTTTCCGAAGTTCCTCAAAGTGAAAAATTGTCAGAAATATAGCTTTCTACCATTCAAATTAAAGCTTATTTTCTTCAGAGAACAATGGTATATGAATTAAATTCCTGTATCGAACAATAGGCTAGATATTTATAACCGCGGTTAAGTAAAACATCACTTTCTGTCTATTTTGCTCCAAACTTTAATGCAAAAGTGCCACCCTTAGGCCACAGCCAATCTTAATGAAAGTTTGCAGAGTATCTTTCTTCAGGCATGGAACAATATGGCAGAAGTGCAAATGAATACGACTCTTTTTTCATTTTTAGGGGGCAGACGATGCACCCTATTGCCTCCCTGTGTGAAGGCAAAGTAGTGGCCTAAATGTCATCAGTGATTGCCAGCATTGATAGAAAATGTGTTATAGTTTTCAAAAAAATTCAGAAAGAAATAGTCATATGTGTAATTCATGAAATAATTATCACCCACTGAGAAGTGTAATCAAAAGACAAGAAATGGATGAAGAAGAACAAAGCCAATCAGCAGGTAGCTTACACTAGATTGCCAGAATAGACAGCATGATAGCATCCATATTGGCCCCAAGATGCCACCTAGTGTAATTGAAATGCAACGCTGTCAATCTCCATCTAGTGGATACACAATGAACTATTCTTTAAGTGCATGGAGATTTGTGCATTTGCAAGCGAAATAAAGCAATTTAATACGGATCTAAGCATAATAATTGTTTGAGAATGTGGCATGTCGCATTATCAAGGTTTAGTTCACTTGACTGACAGGTAGGCAACTGGGGAATACGACAATTGCATCTGCTACTTGAGCTCCTATGATGATGAGTTGGCAGACAACAAGTGTGTACGTACAAACATTTAGTGTGGTAACAGGATCCCGACAACTTCTAGTGTCTCCAGAGACTAGCCTCCTGCTAGTCTAATAACCAGCATATACCATGAGACAAACAGTCAAACAGGTTTACAAACATGGGATGATAGGTTAACAGCGAAGAATATGGCAAAATCACAATGAAATACTAGCATGTGGTTGGCTGATTGGGGTGTCAAATGGTGTAATTACCATGTGTCATGACAATCTTTTCACTCAAATACTGTATATATATTACACCAAATATATTAAAATCTTCTGTTTTTATTTTCAGATTAATGGCAAGACATTATAAGGTCAGTATGTTTTTAACGTTATGTTTAGGCCAGACAAATTAATCCTTAGCTTCATGGACTTCTCTTGGCACTATTTCTAGGGTTGATATGCAGGAATAAATAGAAGTGTTATCTCTTTTCATTATGTCAATTTGATGAAAGCTGTTGGAAAGCACCATTTTTTCTTCCGTAGGCAGAAAATCTGTTATGTCGGTTGATTCGAAAAGCTAAAATTATATATGTCTGGCCTAAACAATACTGTTAAATAGGTATGGTCGCTGCAAAAGTACAGATTTAATTCGGGTAACTATTGCATGTATGTATGCTACTGCCAATATATACAATATCTCGCATATGTGTATCTCTAAATGTGCTATCTTAAATGTCCCAAAGTCACGGCGGAATTGACCTACAGCACTCCTCACAACAACCTTAACCCATACTAAGACAGCCACCAATCTAACAGGACTCAGCAAAGGGGTACAATATCAAATCAATCGAATACAATGAGGGCGATGGAACTTGAATTGGTGTTGTTTAAATTTAATTTGAAAAATGTAAAGGTAGGAAGGCATTCAGAGGTAGCTAAAATGTATTAAAGGGTAAAGTGGGGGCTGGTTCTTCCTTCCTGCTGGGGCAGTCATACTTTATCTTGCGTTGTACTGTATCTAGCAAAGCGGTCACTGAGTGTCATTTGTCCTTTACATTATAAGTGGAAGTTCCACTTCAGTACCAATTCCTAGTTCTATAAATAAATGAGTGAATATGATATCTAGAATTGCAATAATACTGTGCCTCTGAGAGAACCGACTTTGTCTGGCCGTTATAGAGCTGTAACCAGCTCATTAAGAAAGAGCTAGACTTCTAACTGAACTGGTATATACGAGGGGCGTTCAGAAAGTTCACGGCTTTTTTTAATGTGGACACTTATTTTCAATCTAGAACTATGAATTTGTTGCATGATAAAATTCAGCAGTTTTGAAATGGATTTACACAATTTTGGACAATTTGGACATTTTTAAGTAATTCTCTGGTTGCTATGGAAACAGAAAGTTTGGCTAGGTGGATCAGGTAGTTCGGAGATCAAGAAAATCTATGAATTGCGGCTGAGAAAGACTTCTCTCTGTCACTTGCATTAGTAAGATTGACAATATTTGACACAAGAAATATGATATTAGTTTCTAAATATACTTTTAAGCATACCCAATGTTTGTATTCTTATAGCGAACCAATGTGGGAAAGCACTCCTGCATGGCCGATTTGGCAAGAGCGGTTCAGGCGCCAGAATGTGAGTCCTACATCAGGACTTATGACAAAGCATGGATTCACTGGTATGAGCAAGAGACCTAAACGGACAGCATTATCCATCCCAGCTTTTCCTTTGACATATCGCTTTACATAACACCTGGTTTTCAATTACCTTAATCACTGGGGGCAATAGTTTCAGGCACTGGAGGAGAAAAGGCTTTGGATAACCGAAATGCATTCACAAAAACTTTTCCTGGAGGGCTTCAAGGAACATTTATTTCAACGCATCAGGTGTACGAATTAATGATTTTGTAGTACTTGCGAGTATTCTTAAAAGGTGATATTATATTTCTTGTGTTAATTATTTTCATGCTTACTAATACAAGTGGCAGAGTGAGGTCTCTCTCAGCCGCAATTCATTGATTTTCTTGATCTCTGTACTACCTGCTCCACCTAGCTAAACTTTCTGTTTTCATGGCTTCCACAGAATGACTTTAAAATGTCAAAATTGTCCAAAATTTTGGAAATCCATTTCAAAAGTGCTGAATTTTATCTTGTAAAAAATTCATTGTTTTAGATTGAAAATAAATGTTCATATAAAAAAAAGCCGTGAACTTTCTGAAAGCCCCTCGTAGTTCGTCCAAGACATCGCAATCTTCACAAAGATATCTTCCTTAGTATTGTCTTGCCATTATCCAAAGGGATAGTGGAATACCTTCTTGGGAGTGAAACAGCTGCATACCACATAAAGATATTTTAGCATGGAGATATGGCATAAATTCCATCAATACGGGATAAGAAAATGACAGAAGAGTCTTTAAAGCACAATTGATGACCAAACAAAGACAAAGTAAGACTGATGGGTACACAACCCAACCTGGCCTCTGTGATATCAATCAAAAATTGACAGTACACTCATATTCTACCATTCAGGTTATCGAAAAATATGACGAATCCACACATCAGAGAACGAAATTCTAGTTAAGTTTTACATAAGGCTTTTACATGGAGATAAAAAAGGCACCATCAATTTAGAGGTTGTATCTTGTTCCTTTGCTGCATAGGCTTCATAACGTCTTTTTTTTTTCACGCAATACCACTATATATGTAAATTGGGTGTGAGAATATGTCACCAGATTGAGGAATGGCGAGATTTTGAATCTCATGTTAGTAAGAGTTGATGGGGTTGAGTTTGCGGAAGAGGACCGACTTTTCTGAATTCGATGCATTAAATATTTTTGTTAGCAAAATACTTCTGATGGCCACAAAACCATATTTCTGTCTTCTGTTTTAGATTTAGCATGTCATAGCTTGTCAATTTTCCCAAATTACTACGGCTCAACAATTGACAATCAGATACCCTGCTCATGTTATTTTACAGGGCTATAGCAGCATAGAACACCATGCTTAGACGATGCTTGTGGTTTCACCTTCCATGAAACAGGAGATGGGTCATTTTCACGAAAATGCGCAGTAACGGTAAAGACATAACCAACCTTTTTTATGTCAGGAAGCTGAGCCAATAATACTCAACTACTATTTTTTTCTGTTTACATAATGCAAAATATGGTACTACCATGCTGCATGAAACAGTATAACTAATTTGGGTGAATAGTTGACATTTTCAATTATTTGGAAAAATTGTCTTTACCGTGCACAATGAAATCAAAGCAAATCTACTCAGATGTCTTTACCGTGGCCAGCCATGTCTTTACCGTGTCATAGTATATTTGCATTGATTTGACCATGGTAAAGACAGATTTTGACCACGGAAAAGACATGTTATGCAGCATTTCTTCCAGAGAAAATGGACTACATCATTCAGAGTACCACAACTACTTCTGGAACAGCTTCCTAAACCAATGGTGTCATTTACATCCTCATACCTTTTGAACTCCCTCTGCTGTTGAGGGTTCGGTAAAGACGAAGTTTAGTTGCGACGAAGTCAAGATAAAACCTATTTCATCGTCTGACTAACAGATGGCAGCTCTGGCTTTCCCAATGATGTGGTAAAAAAGTAGTTATATCCTGGTTCTTTACACTCCAGTGGCATCTGGAGGCATCATGCTGTATTAACTTACTCTGGTGGCAACTTAAACTCTTTGGTCACGGTAAAGACGGAGGTAATTTCAAAATTGGGACACACCTTCTACACGTCGTGAGATGTGGATATATTAGTTATATTTCAGAAAAAACACTTCTAGGTAGTTAATGTAACAAATAGCTAGATATATACACTTTACATGTCACATTTTATGCAGTCATTTTCAATTTGCACAAGTTTGAAATTAAAATGTTGAGTTGCGGACATGCCACGGTAAGGACATTTGGACTACTTAATGCGTTATATAGCATATTCAGCATGGCCGCACCAACGTAAATTTTTGTTTTCTTCTAGGAAAAATGTTATTCTAAATATTTGGCCAAAAATCAATTTCAGTCCTACAAAGGCAGACACACACGAAGGCAGGACATCAAATTGCGCGTTTTCGCGAAAATGACCCAGATAAGAAAGTTGACATGTGGCCTTTAGGACGACATTGGACACAAATTGCACTTTGAGCTGTTTTAAGTAGGATCTTGAAGCAGTATAAAGAGCAAAAGAGGGCATTCTCAGGACAAAAGAGGAATTTTCATTCGAAACTCAAAAAGGAAGTTGGATATAAAGATGCCATTCACCGGCTGAATCCCCTTCCTCGATCTACACTATCAAACAGGGAGGACAAACCCCCCCCCCCTCCAGGGGTTCCACCAATAAACCTCCACCCGGAAGCTCAGGCAGTGGTGTAGTCACACCTCTGCCACAGGGGGGGCAATGGGTATAGTGGGGCAGTACTTTTTGAGGGGAGGCAAGATACATGACCAATTTTATTGACATTTTTTAAATAAAATTCACGACTCTCACAATGGTCATTTTCATTATCACTAAACATGTTAACTTAAACATGAAGTGCATGAAATTTAGTTACATGTTGTATTTGCATGTCATTTCAAGGCATTAGATATTTTGCTACTAAATGTCAAGGTATTCATTATACTCACATAAATTTGCTTAACTGAATGCTACTAAATATTGAATCAAGATGATTGGATCTTTGATGAAGAAAAACCCATGAAAAAACAAAAGAAGAGTGACCTTTTTATCAAATAGGAATTCAGTTATCACAATGAAAATCTTTTTCAGTCTTGAATAAGAAACAGAGAAGTTATAATTCTCATCACCTTGCAATCATTATCTAAGCAATGCAATCACACTAGAACATAAAAATAGCATTTTTCATCAGACTAGGCCACAAACCATTCATATAATTCTACTTATATAGGAAAGTAATGAGTGTCATATAGAATATGAAAAACTGTCTTGATCATCGTTTAGAACAGAACTTTGTTATAACAATATAAACACTAAATTTCACAAAGAATTATTCCTGAATGGAATGTAGCAACATCATATGAGTTAAAGAAGCATGATCCTTCTGTTGTTGTGACTGTTTGAAAATATGTCTACAAACTCATCCAAATCAAATGAATTTGACCTTTGTCGTTTAGTATGGATGACTCCCAAATTGCTCACAAAGGTCTTTATCCTCTGCATGGCAGAGAAGCTTCGCTCTCAAGGAGCACTGGACACTGGGATCGTCAATGCAATTTTACATAGCTTGCAGGCCTACAGTTCATGGAAGGCCTCACTGTATGGTTGAATAAATTTGACAAATTCAGGAGAGTCCAGATGGTGTTTCAAGGCCCTGAATTTTGTTTTTGGCTCCACCTGTCACTTGGCCCACTAAATAATTAGGTTGGCGTTTGAAACACTATTTGGTAGAGGGCATCCTAAGCAGAGTAGTAAAACAAGGTCATGCACTGGACATTTCAGGCTAATTTTATTTTTTTTACTCCAGAGCCAGAGGGGGGCAAGAGGGGGGGGGGCAAGAGTAGCCACAGGTGGGGCAATTGCCCCACCTTGCCCCCCTCTGGCTACGCCACTGGGAAGTTGCTACTTTATGTCTCGCAATACCACATATGACATACAACTTACATGCAATTCTTTTCTTGTCTCACAGCCATGGAATATTTTTAAAATAATGGACATAATATTTCATCATAAATTCTTTCATTCTGTGATTTCTCAGCCTGCATAAAGAACATAGATAAGGTTTTTACAGCACAGTTTGGAATTTCCACCATTACAAGATTTTATATGAAGTTTGGTCAGACTGCCATAAACAACAAGTGTGAGCCAATTGGCTACAATGATATAACAAAGGCTTTTCCAGAGCTTAATTGACTGTTGAACAGTGCAGAAGTTTCCACAAAGAGTAACTTTAGTCAAGAGCGATGATTGTATCTCAATAATAATTACTGATACAATGTGTAGTCAAATATTTTATCTATTTGTTATGAATCACATATTGTACCGAAGTAGCAGGGCTTTGGAGTCGGAGTCGTGGAGTCGGAGATTTTCGGATGCAGTTGGAGTCGAACTTTGATTTTCATGTAGAGTCCGAGTCGTAGTCCGAGTCGAAAATTAAAGTGGTGACTCCTGACTCCTCCAAAAATTTTTAAACTTTGGAAAAAACAATTTGGAATGAAGTGAACTGTATCCAAATTTAGTTTTCATAAGTATTATACATGCAAAATGATATAGAAACATTGCAAAATTTTTTTTTTTTTTCTGATAACCACAAAATATTTGTGTCCAATAATGCCGATAAGAGGAGTCGCTGTCGGAGTCGTTTTTCAGGGAGTCAAATGAGTAGGGAGTCAGAGTCGGTTCACTGTCTAGCTGACTCCAGAGCCCTGTGAAATAGTAACGACACACATAGAGACAAGAGTGTATGTCTATGTTTCTGCTTCAATCTAATCTGAGCGAAAGTGCTGAAGTCAGCATCTGCAAATCTGCATTCCACAACAAAAAGGGATATTCGCCACATCATTTGTTACTCCCTTTGGCCTACATAGAATTCCATCTAAACACATTTAGCAGTCCTCTCTTGTCATGTCCGCTTCCATTCTCATTGCTCCCCCATCTGATATCAGATTAGATACTAATTAAGTGTCTTTGTGTCCGGATGATGTAATAATGATAATATTATTGTAACAGCCATAACAACAAGGGAAGGTTCAATGCTATCAGATGACAACACTATGTCTCCACAATACCATCAGCTGCCCTTCTGCTAGGGGATTACTACTACACAATCCTATCATCTAACCTAGGTCTATTCCAATCTAATGACATTAAAGCTTCAAATCAAGACTCTGATCCCCTTAATTAGAATATCCCTCCCACTACTACATTTACCGTAAACAGCCATGTTTCAGTTGAGAAGAATACTCTTTTTGGTGAAAGTAGAAAGTGTCACCATTCTATTACCCGTTTCTGATATGCCTATCAACAACATTTGCAATATCACATCTTTGTCAGTCCACGTGGACTCCAATGAACTTCCAAAAATACCGAGACTGCATTTTATTCCTCATAATTACTTGCGATACGTAGGATTTAAAAATTGCGGAAAAAAAATTTACACATTTTTCGGGAGTCTGTCAGGTCACCACATTGGGTTATGCATAGGCAGCATAGCCGTTGCCAAAAAGCCACTTGGTTGACACAGCACAGATATAATTATATTGTAAAAACACCAAAAATCACATCTTGTGGGGGATGCATCACCCCCTGGTCAGCATCAAAAGTTCTGCCCAGAAGTATTGCTGACAATTCAGACACATTGGCAGAGGAGCCATCCCTCAGAATCATTTTTCACCCAAAGTTACTTTTAGTGCTATCATTCATATTTGTGAAAAGGTTTATTACATTTGTAATAGAAAGACAATAATGTCAAGGCAGTTGTAAAGATCATGCACAAATAACCAGCAAAACAAATATCTGGAGACAATCTATCAGTAATTTCCATTACCTTAAAGGAAGCAGAGGAAACTATTTGGCCTCAGCATTTGTAATCAGATATCAGGGACTCAACAGAAATAAAGTTAAGAAACCAGACATGAGTGACAAGATTGCAAATTGAATAACAAGATGAGGGATCCTATTGCTTTGCCAGGTCTCGCGATATGGCCATATCAGGATGGTTGATGAAAATTCTGTAACAAATGATGATGTGTTAACAGAAATTCTTTGTCAAAGTGCAATGTCAGCTTCAGGTCAAATTACTCATCTCTCTTGTCTGTTTTGTCTAATGAGCAAAGTTTCTATTTGAGTTTTTCTAACACACAATCTGTGTTGTTTCTATTATAAAGAATATGCCTTTGTGGCTATTCCCGCTGAATTCTATAAAAATTTGATTATGAATGGAATCTATAAAATCTAAAAAAAAAAACATGCCAGAAATCACAAACTTCATTTGTTAATTTGCTTTTAATCAGATACCCGTGCTTTTCAAAAACTAAACAATAATGCACTTATCAAAATACAAATTACAGTCATTTTCTTAGGACATTAAAAACTAATTCACAGACATTTATACCAAATTTGTGACGGTTCACAGCATTGTAGTGTCACAGATAAATAAGATTGAGCCTGTTGTAGTTACTTTCGCAAGAGATAAATTGAAGCAGTGAATGGATTGGTTTACGCAATGTGAAAATCACAAATATTTACCTGTCAATCCATTCCTTTTACAATTACCTTCCTTGGGAATGGTGCAGCTGCAAGCTGCAGAGAAATATTTACATTGTAAGAATGAAGACATGGCATTAATTCCATCAATATGGGAAAAGAATATGACAGAAGAGTCTTCAAAAAAATCATTCAACGAATTATGAATTATGAATGGACAAACAAAGAGAAAGTATGACAGATCGATGCATATACACAACCCAAGTTATAGCCTTCATCATATCAATGAAAATTGACAAACTTCCAGAATATCCATATCCTACTACTCATCTTATTGCTTCAAATTTGACGAAGCAAAAAGAGTCGTGTGTCAATGTCATCGAAAAATGTGATAACCCCAGCAATAGGAGTGTGACATTCCAGTAGTTTTATTGTTGCCTCTAAATAGCCAACACCAGTGCTGATGGGGTGTAAAACACAAACTCACTCACTCACTCCAGTAGTTTTATTATTACATGTATCAGGTTATCTTGAAGCACAGACATCTTGGAGGCATGCTTGTACTTTCACTGTACATACTACATAGCAGTTGTCGAAATGAAAAGCACTTCTATATTTCTTACATACCACATAATGGCAAGAGAAGTGGCCACTATGAGAAAGCAAAACAATTCTTTGGTTCAAACCAACGAGCAAAAGGTTCAATTACAGGCTCAGTGGGTTAGTAGAGAAACAAGAAAATTTTTTCAAAAAAAAATAGAGGCGATATTTAAAGCAAAATAAGCTTGTTCCACATATTTGACCCCACCCGAATTTAATTACGACCGATCCCGCAAAAAACGGCCCGTCCCGCAACTGTCCATCCGCGTTTTATTGCGAAATCCCGCGGCCCGCCGTTCCGCAAATTTGGCCCGCCCGCATTTTATGCACGACGCTGGCTCCCTGTTTTGCTGACGTAGATTCACACGCTGATTCTTGAATCTTAGAAAAAGCCTCCTGTCGGGAGGCCTGTGGCCATCTAATCAGAGGCGGATGGCGCCAAATAGAATCACTAAGAATATATCAGCGCATGGCTGAAGCATCGCCTCTAAAAAAATAGTAGTACTATTGGTTCATTAATTTATTTCAATTTGGCGTTGTTGACAATGAAACAATGTCTGAAATTCTAGCTATGACCTTCTATGATTTACTGAAGCACCCATTAGCCCTTGTCAGACAATTTTATAAATCAACAAAGTATGAGATGACAATTGAACAGATAGGTCACTTATTCAGACAGGTGTTGCTACAGTAGCAATTCAGACAGAAAATTTGTAAACAATAAGGATTTTATGTTTTAGTTGAAACTAAAAAAGGGCAATTTGGCAAAAAAACAAAAAACAACTATTACTAAGTAAATTGCCTGTGTCTGGATTTTTCTCTTGCGAAATTTTTGATAGCAAAGGAAACCAGCACAGGCTCCATCTTTTCTTCCTGTGATGATAATACACTGCATATACTAGAGTAGCTCATGGCAGTGAAGTATGCAATAATATATCCAGAGCTAAACTATTCAGAATTCCATTATTTATAGGTCTAGGTATGAAATTAGGTTGGTGTCACATTTCTCATAGGGGCCGAACTTTCCAAAATGGCCGCCACCATGTTTACGTTGTTTTAACATTTTTTCTCTAGATAAACGGGCTGTATCTCGAGAACCATTGGAGATAGGAGGTTGTGTCACCACTCAAAATTTGCGGCATGGCAATGTTATAGGGAGTAGTTAATACATCTTTATATCAAAATATCAATAGTTTTTAAGAAAATTGCAAAAAACTGATTTTATTAATTTTTCGTAATCAAAAATGTCAGTAAAAGCTGAAAAATTAATTGTTTTCATAACAAACACTGCTACAACACCAGTCATTACAAAGATAAGTCATTATTAATTCTATATACATACATTGGCCACCTGTGATTTATTGTCAGGCCTAAAAATAACCTTAAAGGTCAGGTAAAATTAGAATAAGACAACTTTTCTGTGAATATATCTAATATTTTAACCTCACAGACCATTTTGGTTATCTATTTGGATGTTTACACTTATCCTTGTTACAGAATGCTACAAATTTGATGTTTTTTTTAATCTGCATGGTGGGGGCAGGTCATCGGGCGAGCATGATACCGGCAGTATCACTGGTCTTTGACCAAACAGTGTTTCCTAATTAACCCTTTTGCAGTGGATATGTGTTATTGCCTAGAGGACTGGCAGATTGGTGCCATATCTTGCACTGTGGGTGTGCCCTATTATTATATGCTCTTCCATTGATGTTGAACAGCATACACACAGTTTTTAAAAATCAAGCTCAACCTTTGATTTTTGATACTGCTCTCACTGGTACTAATCCATTGCAATGCTGATAGACAATCATATTGTGAAACGGGCTTCAATCAGTTTTAGTGGTTTCACCTTATACTGATGTCTTGATCAAACTCATTGACCACTCAAGCAAATCCTGTAAACTACAGAAGTTTTATGTGAAGCTGGAGGTTACCCAAAAACAGAAAACTCTTCACTTTACATTCTGGTTGATCAACTAGACAGCGACTTGGTGTCTTACATGAACCTCCCAGCAATTTATGCACTAAGCAGTTGTGACATGACCAGCAAAGCAGTGGCGTACCTATGGGGGGGGCACGGGGGGCACGTGCCCCCCCATATTGGACCTGTGCCCCCAGGTGCCCCCCCCATATGAACTTTCCAACTCTGGCTAAAATATACAATTAGTACAGTGGGTGCCCCCCTAGAGAATCGCGTGCCCCCCAGGTGCCCCCCTGCTCGAGACCCCCCAGTTACGCCACTGCAGCAAAGTGGGGCCAAAGCTTTCAGGCTTGAATGCAATCTTTCCTTACCCCAGGGTTTTGCGGATGGTGAGCTACTTCCAATCCACTCGAAGGTGATCGAATCCAAAGTAATCCAATCAATCCAATTTTATTTTATCCAATCTAGGCCAATCTAATCTTACTCAATATAACTCAATCTAAGCTACATGTAATCCACTTCAATCGAATCGAATTCAGTTTAGTCAAATCTAAGCTAATCTAAGCCAATCTAATCTAAGCAAGTTCAATCTAATCCAATCCTATCCAGTCCAGTCAAATGTAGTAATATTCAATCGGCATAATCCAATCTGATCCAATCCCTTCCAACCCATTGAATCCAATCCAAGCTAGTCTCATGCAACCCAAACTTATCCAATTTATTCTATGCGATCCAATCTAATCGAAGTCAATGTATCCACTTGTGTGTCTATATTTAGTAATTTACATTGGGGGTTCCCTGGTTGGAGAATCCCTTGGTTGAGGGATCTTTGTGGCATCATTTAATGGTAAGCCTTTCAGGCCGAAACGATTCCTCAAATTAGAAGCATAATTCCTGGATGGAAATGTACCAAAATGTGATAGAATAATATGTGTGCAGATTTAATTACTCTTTTTGCATCCCACCAATAAAGATGTCATATCTGCAGTGCAAGATATGGCAGTAAGCTACGAGTCCTCCCATCACTAACCCAGATCCACTGCAATAGGCCTATGGTTCATGAAGAAAAACTGTTTGGTCTAAGACCAGTGATACAGCCAGTATCATGCAGACCCGATGACCTGCCCCCACCATGCAAATGCCCCACAGTATGGTGCAGAGCCAAATCCTGCACATGCAAACAAAAGAAACATTAAATTTGTTGAATTTTATACTGCAAAAAAGATAAATTAAAACACCGTACAACTAGATTTGTCTGCTAGCTTTGAATGTTAGATATATGAAAAAAATAATTCATAGAAAACATGTGTTATTCCATTTTTACTGTAATTTTAAGGTTATTTTGATGACTAATAATAAATTAGCGATTTCCAATGTATGTTTATAGAATTCACAATGACTTATCTTTGTATTGTACTGGTGCTGAATCAATGTTTGTCATGAAAACAGTTAATTTATCAGCTTTTACGGACATTACTAATTATGAAAAATTAATAAAATCAGTATTTTGCAATTTTCTTAAAAACTATTGATATTTTGATATAAAGATGTATTAACTACTCCCTATAACATTGCCATGCTGCACATTTTGAGTGGTCACACAACCTCCTATCTCCAATGGTTCTCAAGATACGGCCCATTTATCTAGTGAAAAAATGTTTAAACAATGTAAACATGGTGGCGGCCATTTTGGAAAGTTCGGCCCCTACTAGAAATGTGACACCAACCTAATTTCATACCTAGACCTATAAATAATGGAATTCTGAAGAGTTTAGCTCTGGACATATGATTGCGTACACCACTACCATGAGCTACTAGAGTAATAGGTTAATGTGAATAGCTTCTAGCCCCTCCCCTCTCCTCTGACTTAATATCTTTTGACATTTGCTCGCCCTCTAAGACAATGTGTGTAAGAAAAATCATTAGAAACATTTCCTCGTTAGTGAAAGAGAGACAAGAGAGATGAGTAATTGGACCTGATGCTGTCAATGCTCTTTGCCAGAGAAATTTGTTAGCACATCTGGATGTGGCCATATTGCAAGACCTGGCAAAGCACAGGAATCTGTCATCTGCTTATTCAATTTGCCAACTTGTCACTCATGTCTGGTTTCTTAACTTTGTTTTGTTAGTGGATGCATTTATTTGGTGTCTCCGATATCAAGTTGCTAACACTGACGCCAAATAGTTTTCCCTAGTTTCCTATTGTAATGGCAATTACTGATCAGATTTCTCTGGATATTTGTTTTGGTGGTTATTTGGCCAACAGCCATGCTCTTTTGGATGTGTTTGTAACCGTGTAGACACTGTTGCCACTCCATACATTACGCTTAGGAAAAATATGGATCATATACATTTTTTAAGTAAAAGTAACTTTGGGTGTTAAAATTTTCTAAGGGATGGCTCCTCTGCTGTTGATATGTCTGGACTCCGATGAAATGAAAGGCAAATTGTCAACAATACAAAGGGGCAGGCCAGTTGATACATGATGGGGAGGGATGCCTTATGTGAATTTCATTGTTTTTATGTACTGATTAAATCAGTGCCAAGTTGCTTTATGTCAAGGGCTATGCATTCTGCAATGCGATAACCTGATAGAATTTACTGGATTTCAAGTTAACCCTCTGATACTAGCTACGGGTTTTTCTTTTTTCTTACAATAAATTTCTCTTTTGCCTGACATGTTGACTTTTTTGTCCGCCATTTTGAATTCATGATCTCCTGTAATTGTGGGTGGTCAAATGCAGTCTTGTCGTTCCTCATGATTCTTTCGATTTTGTCTTAAAATGTGAACAGTGTGGACCAAAGACAAACAATATCGAAGATCGAACATGCAGTGACATTATTGCAAATGTTGGCTATAGGTTTGTTAAAAACTAGATGTAATGTAGCGATATCACTTTCAAAATGTTTTCAAGGGCTTGAGTTGAGCAAAAAGAGTCCAGAGTAAAGTAGTAGCAAGAGAGATATTCTAATTAAGGAGATAAAAGTCTTGATTTGAAGCTTTAATGTCATTAGATTGGAATAGACCTTGGTTAGATGATAGGATTGTGTAGTAATCCCCTTGTAGAAGGGCAGCTGATAGTATCTGAGGACATAGTGTTGTCATCTGATAGCATTAAACTTTCCTTTGTTGTTATGGCTGTTACAATAATAATATCATTATTACATCATCTGGAGACAAAGAAGCTTAATTAGTATTCTAATCTGATATCAGATAGGAACGCTGACAATGGATGATAGGAAGACAAGAGAGGACTGCTAAATGTGTTCGGATGGAAATTCTATGTAGGACAAGGAAATAACAAATGATGTGACAAATCTCCCATTTGTTGTGGAATGCAGATATCCACAACTGCTTACTTCAGCGCTTTCTGTGTGCTTTCTTAAATCATGAAAACGGATTAATAGTAAGGTGATAATTATAAATGGGAAGGTGAGGCAGACACGGTCAAGCCTGAGAATAATAAGCCATTAGAAAGTGAAAATAAACATGGTGTAGGAATTTGCAGTTGTGAAAGTCTTATTCTAAATCCTAAAAATTGATAAATTATCTCTTCATATATATAGTATATTCTGTTGATTTATCAAATTGTCTCACAAGGGCTAATACGTGCTTCAGTAAAACATAAAAAGTCACAGCTAGAATTTCAGACATTGTTTCCTTGTATTCATCGCTCAAGTTATTGAAATAACTGACTGAACCAATTGTTTTGCTTTCTGACGGCGGCAAATTGTATTTATCTTGGCAAGGGAAACAATCCTTCCTGAATATAGTTTTTGGCGACTTCTGATTGTTATGAACTTTCCAAATATAGATAAGCCATTGTTATTCATTGCAGAAATTGGCTCACACTTGCTGTTTATAACAGTCTGAGCAAACTTCCTATAAATCTCATAATGGTGGAAATTCCAAACTCCAAAGTGTGCTGTAAAAAGCTTATCTAACTACAGGCTTACAAATAGCAGAATGAATGGATTTATTGTGAAAGGTTATGTTATGCCCATTATGAGGTATTCCATGGCTGTAAGGAGAAAATAATTGCTTGCATATCATGTTTGATATCATTTGACTTTTTCTTGCGCTGAGCACTTACCAACAAACCATATTTTCCTCTCGCAGGCATGAAACTTTTTTATTGAAATTTTATTATTACATTAGTCCAGCTAAAGTTGGAAATAAACTGTGGTCATTTCGGGAACAGCCCCTGTTAGGACCACATCAAACAAAGAATGGACTGATTAAGTAGCCACCGCATAGACCACTTGAGTGCTATCACATCGTGTGTATCTTGCATCAGTGCTAAAACAGATAGTGCCTGTATTGTAGCTGCATCATGACTTTTTATCTTCCAGAACAGCTTTTATTGTGTAGTCGCTCCATATGATATGGTTTTTGCCTGTTATTTGCACATTTCCAGAGAATCAATAAATGGAACCCAAACATTCGGGATAAGAGTCAATTTCATACAACTGGATTGGCTTTACAATTCTAAATGGTCAAATTCTATCTACTATATATCTACCTATCCATCTATTTGCCTAATGTTTCCCTGTCTTTCATGTAATCGTGGCGGGTGATTTGATAAAAAATCTTTAGTAGCTTTTGTGCAGGACAACAAACATCAGATAAATGTAATTATGAGGTGAACTACAGTTTATGGACCTTATCATAAAAGGCTTATAGTCCAACTTCTTTTTTGAGTTTCTCATGAAAATTCCTCTTTCACCCTGAGAATGCCCTCTTTTGGTTTTTACACTGCTTCAAGATCCTACTTCAAACAGCTCACAGTACAATTTGTGGTTTCTTGTCTCCTGTTTTCATGGCAGATAAGACTACTAGCATCGTCTAAGCATGGAGTTTGTGTGCCTCTACAGCCTTGTAAAACAACGTAAGCAGAGGAATCTGCCAGTCACTTGTTGAACGGTGGTTGTGAACTATGGACAAGTCTGATATAAGATTTTTAGTATACCATGGCAAATAGCAAGTGCTAACTGACAAGACAAAAGCATTGTGGCCATCAGAAGTGCTTTTCATTTCGACAACTATGTACGTACAATGAAAAGTACTTGTAGGTCTCCAAAAATGATGGTGCCTCAAGGTAATACATATAAAAGTCTTAAAATAATACAACTCTTTTTGCTTCATGAAATTTGCAACAATAAAATGAGTAGTATATGGATGTTTTGTAATTTTTGATTGATGTGGCAAAGGCTAACTTGGGTTTTGTATCCATCTGTCATACTTCCTCTTTGTTTGAAGACTCTTCTGTCATATTCTTTTCCCAAGGAAGGTAATTGTAAAAGGAATGGATTGACAGGTAAATATTTGTGATTTTCACATCACGTAAACCAATCAGTTCACTGCTTGAATTTTTTGCAATGTTCAGTAGCAAAAGTACCAGAAACTTTTGCTCACAAGATAAAACAGAAAAGAAAGAGTAGTTATTTGACCTCAAGCTGACATTGCACTTTGACAAAGAATTTCCGTTAACACATCATCATTTGTTGCTGAACTCTCATGAACCATCCTGATATGGCCATATTGCAAGACCTGGCAAGTATAAGAATCCCTCATCTTGTTATTCAATTTGCAATCTTGTCACTCATGTCTGGTTTCGTAACTTTGTTTTGTTAGTGGAAGCATAAGCATTTGTGCCGTGTCTCTGATATCAAATTACAAATGTGGTGGCCAAATAGTTTTCCCCTGCTTCCTATTGAGTAATGGCGATTACCGACCAGATGTCTCCAGATATTTGTTTTGCTGTTTATTTGGCCATGATCTTTATAATTGCCTTGACATTATTGTCTTTCTATTTTTTAAACCTTTCAAAAATATGAATGGTAGCACTAAAAGTAACTTTGGGTGGTAAATGATTCTAAGAGATGGCTTCTTTGCTGCCGATGTGTCTGAATTGTTAGCAATACTTCTGGGCAGAACTTTTGATGCTGACAACAGAGCATTTTTTAAGGATTTTCGAATAGGAGACCAACGCAATTTCGTTGCGTCACGATGCGCGAAATTTATAGATCACTAGCTGTAGATGTATGTCCAATATTGTCCATCACAATATATTTATATGATGATTTGCTTGCCAAAAGGTTTTGAACTGTTGAGCTGGCTGCTAATTTAGGAGTTTTGCTGATTGCTAAAAAAAAAGAGCCTTGACAATTTTTTTGAAATTGGAAACCAGAAAGATGACATAAGCAGAAGTATATATTCTAGAGATATCGAAGAATATTTTTCATATGAGAAGCAGAAGCCTTGGTTTCAAATGTGCCCAAGAACCACCAACTATGACAATCAAATGAGAAATTGATAAGAGTCTTTGAAAAAAATTGGTCTCCCAGTGATGCCAATTTGGCAATGACTGGGAGACCAAATCTGCCCAGTTAAAAAATGCACTTGCTGACCAGGGGGTGATGCATCCCCCACAAGATGTGATTTTTGGTGTTTTTACAATATAATTATATCTGTGCTGTGTCAACCAAGTGGCTTTTTGGCAACGGCTATGCTGCCTATGCATAACCCAATGTGGTGACCTGACAGACTCCCGAAAAATTTGTAAATATTTTGTCCGCAATCTTTAATTCTTACGTATCGTAAGTAATTGTTTGGGATAAAAACCAGTCTCTGTATTCCTTGGGATTTCATTGGAGTCCATGTTTAACGAAAAAGATGTGATATTGCTGGCAATTGTTAGTGATGGGCACATCAGAATTTGATTGCAATGTAGCAATATGAGGATTCTTCTCAATTCCAACAATATTTTTTATCTTATGAATTGATTATATTGTCAACCATTTCGAACTGATATATAATGTAATTGTGAAGGGTAAATTGCAGCTTTGGTATCCTTGGGAATTTAGCTAGAAAAAATGAATGTGGGCAATACGGACGTAAGAATAGGTACAGAATATAATAGCAAATGTTGTTGATAGGCATATCAGAAATAAGCAATAGAGTGGTAACACTTTCTACTTTCATCAAAAAGAGGATTCTTCTCAATTGAAACAAGCTGTCTATGGTAAATGTGGTAGCCAGAGGAATATTCTAATTAAGGAGATAAAAGGCTTGATTTGACGTTTTAATGTCATTAGATTGGAATGGACCTTGGTTAGATGATAGGATTGTGTTGTAATCCCCATGCAGAAGGGCAGCTGGTAGTATTGTGAGGACATATAGTTGTCATTTGATAACATTGAACTTTCCTTGTTGTTATGGCTGTTAAAAAGCAGAGAGATACTCACTCCATAAATACGCGAAATAATAAATTCTTAACTCATAGAATCAAACACAAGTTTGCAGAAAATTGTGTGAGATACAAACTTTGCCATTTATTAAATAAAACCGATATTAGCATTTTAAGTAAAGCAACCACCCATTGTGAAAAAGCCTTCAAAAATTATGTAAAAATCAGTTTCCTTGGTCAATATAAATTAGAATGCAATTTACCAAACTGCTATACGTGTAATACTTAAATCAAATAATCACAAATTATACTGTCTTTTCAAGGTGGCACTCATGCCAGCGTCCACATTTGGACAATATGGGTGTCTCCTGGCCTTGTATTTCAAATAATATTCCAATTTATTGTACAATACTTTCCGGTCGAATAAATGCTACTCTACTACTCTACTACTACTCTACAGTAATAATATCATTATTACATCATCTGAAGACAAAGAAGCTTAATTAGTATCTAATCTGATATCAGATAAGAGCGCTGACAATGGAAGCCGACATGACAAGAGAGGAATGCTAAATGTGTTCGGATGGAATTATATGTAGAACAAAGGAAGAACACATGATGTGTTAAATCTATTATTTGTTGTGGAATGCAGATATCCACAACTGCTTACTTCAGCGCTTTCTGTGTGCTTTCTTAAATCATGAAAACGGATTAATAATAAGGTGATATAAATGGGAAGGTGAGGCAGACAAGGTCAAGCCTGAGAATAATAAGCCATTAGAAAGTGAAAATAAACATGGTGTAGGAATTTGCAATTGTGAAAGCCTTATTCTAAATCCTAAAAATTGATAAATTATCTCTTCATATAGTATATTCTGTTGATTTATCAAATTGTCTGACAAGGGCTAATGGGTGCTTCAGTAAATCATAGAAGGTCATAGCTAGAATTTCAGACATTGTTTCATTGTCAACAACGCCAAATTGAAATAAATTAATGAACCAATAGTACTACTATTTTTTTAGAGGCGATGCTTCAGCCATGCGCTGATATATTCTTAGTGATTCTATTTGGCGCCATCCGCCTCTGATTAGATGGCCACAGGCCTCCCGACAGGAGGCTTTTTCTAAGATTCAAGAATCAGCGTGTGAATCTACGTCAGCAAAACAGGGAGCCAGCGTCGTGCATAAAATGCGGGCGGGCCAAATTTGCGGAACGGCGGGCCGCGGGATTTCGCAATAAAACGCGGATGGACAGTTGCGGGACGGGCCGTTTTTTGCGGGATCGGTCGTAATTAAATTCGGGTGGGGTCAAATATGTGGAACAAGCTTATTTTGCTTTAAATATCGCCTCTATTTTTTTACTGAGCCTTGCCGTTCTTGTGTATTGTGCTAGGAATCTCCTGCCTGATGGTAGTAACTGATAGCAATTGTACAATGGATGTTGAGAATTTGTAAATCAGTCTATAGTGTACTATTCTACTAAAGCTATCTTAGACAACTCCAAATGCTTACAAATTGTCTATTTCTTGAGGATAACAGTTGTCAACAGAACTTTAAAGTCTGAAACAAGCAGCTTACCAGGGCTTTCAACTGAGTTCCAGAGGACTTTGAAGAGACATGGGCCGAGTACAAGACTATACTGAGACTACTGAAACTACAACGGGACACTCAGGCAGTCTCCAACAGTTGCATAAAATTTAATGTACAGTATTCCCACGACCACTGCGCAACACTACTGCAATAGTAATAGTAATCTATTGTATAATACACTAATCACTAAAGATGAAATGAACAGTTATTAAAAATTACGATAAAAATAGTAATGCTTCACTTTTTGTTGCGTTACTATATCCCGGATCAGCATGGGAGCTCAAACTGAGTCCTTCTTTTTATGCGGAGGGAGTGCTGGCTCAGCTCATTAATCGTTGAGTGATCGTTGTATGATGATGAGGTGAGAATACTGGGAGTCTGGCACATGCTCTATTCCTTCAGAGATCCCCTCCCCAGGGTTAATTCAGTTGCCCAGCATAAAACACTGGATTGTGACAATTCCCTTCGCAGCTGGTATTAGGGGCTGACCAGACGAGAGTTGAGGGAGGACTATTTACTTTATCCCCCGGACAAACTTTTTTTTTCGTTTGCAGCGAGTCGACGAACAATTTTATCGCATGCGCACTCACGACAACTATTTTATCGGAATTTTAACATTGTGGAACCCTAGCTAGAGGTGGAAATAAACTTTTTTTTATTTCCATGCGCTGAACAAACTTTTTTTTTCAGTGTCAAGTGGGAAACAATCTTTTTTTTCACCAAATTTCCATAGCCCCCCCCCCCTGGTCGGCCCCTTATTGACAGTGGACAAATAGAGTGAAAATATGACAGTTTTTTACTAATATATGGATTGTTGGGCTCTGATATTATATTTTAAGGTCTTACACATTGGAGAATGGTGTCCTGGAAAACATATTGAAAGGGGAACATTGGAAGTGAAGGCAGTATGAAGCAGCACTGTCTGGAAATTTTACACAGTGTGTAATTTCTGTCATGTACAAACACTATATCCAGCTTAGCAGCGGATAATAACTATAGTCCATGAGCCAGAGAGTTGGTCAGGCTCACTCAGAGGGAGGAATTCTCATAGTGATTTTATGTTAGCCCAATTTCTCTAGTCTCAGAAAATGGGTGATAGCAATCTGTATCTCTTAGCCTTCACCCTGCTATCACCCTGTTTTTAAACATATGTTGAAGCCTCGGAAATTTCCGTTTTTTAGGTTCCCGTTAGACTTATATCCATAAAAACTGTTGTAATTTCATCAATATTGCACTAAACTGCATGAAATTTGATATGTGACATCTTCACAATATACAGAAGACATATGTGCCACAATCAGGGCCATTTGCATCATTCAATGTTTGCAAATGAAGGAGTATTTTATCTCAAGCTGATCGCCAAAATTTAAATATAATTAAAACTGAAATCTTACTGTAACTTTGGTATATCACTAAGAAATATTTTATAAAAAATCGAAAATTGTTTCATTTCTGTAGCAGGATGCACTCTCAATCATATGGCATAGTCTCAGCCAATTTGTACAGACATTAAGGTGATAACAAGATGTTTATCATAAGAACTTCATGTCCAAAAATTGCTCAATTTTCACTTTTCAGTACAGTTTATTGCTGATATTCTCAGTTTACATGCAAGAAGAATTCACGGCTGTCAATTGTGATTGGAGAAATTGATTAATGTATTACAGAGCATTATTTCCAGGTCAATGAGTGTTGATTTTGTATAATTTTAGTTACATTTTGAAATATAGACAGCAAAAACTATCTCAGGAAAAGGTGGATTCATGCAAATTTCTCAAAAGGATTAGAAGAGCTTTGAATAGCTTATTTGGATGATAACTGCAATATCTAGATTGCACCTGTACCATAATTACCCTCTAATCACAATATTTCATGGAAATAATGAACTACTTAAAATAGAGACCCTACAATGGATTTGCTTACTCACACTGACATTAAAATGCAGGCATGTTCAACAGAAATAATAGCTTAAAAAGTTATAGGATTTCAAACGTTTTCAATCATTATGACTTTTCTCATCAATATACTCCTTCTAAAAACAGCTGAACATCAAAATTAAGTCACATTGTCAAAACATGTTGATAAATTGTCCTCATCCTCACTGTATTACTCTGTCACATGGTTCAGATCCTATTGTGGTAGAAACTTCATACGCATCACCTGTTCACACTGTCCCCCTTGAGCTCATCTCCACACGACTCCAAGCTATGATAAAGTGTCTGAAATATACACCTGATTGACCTTATGCCTTCTTTTGTCGCAGACTGGTTATTTAGACCCAAACAACAATCCCAGTTCTAGTCTTCTGAGCAATGACCTAAATGTGTCATCACCTTCGCTGATCTCAGATCAGCATCAGAGAGTAGAGGTTCAAGCTTATTGCCTCACCACAGCCTGTTTATCAACTATTTTCTCATCCAATGCATCCTCCCTGGTATCCCAACCAAGACACTCCTAATGTGGATAGGTTTATGTGTGTCTCTGCATTGCTTTCAGTCCCCAAAGGAATTTTCATAATCAGACGCCTCTTCACTATAGATATTTCAAGGAATGCTCTTTCAAGTTGAGTCTCAAACCTACCCACAGCCGATAGCTATCTTGTACCCTCATTGTCCCTCAGCTGTTAAAAAAAATCATACTTGAAGGCTCCCTGGTTGTCCCAAGATGTATGCTACCATCTGTATTATGCACTGCACAACATCTCCTTATTAGCCAACAAAATTGTATATTGTCTTTTTTCCGTCATTTATTTTTCAACCCTCATCTGATGACCAGACCGTGGCCACTAGGAAGTACAATGACCAGACTTGTGTCTCATAAATCAGCTCATGTCGTGGGTACACTCTTCTGCAAGTTTGTTTTGCGAGCCAAGACCTGTCCTGCTGAAGCTTCTCTGAACTAATCTGTGCAACTGCCATGGAACCTGATTTTGGCTCTCTATTATTTCCTTCATTCAATGTCAGAAGTTCCATTTGGCCTCTTGATTGCTGAACAGTCTGGCTCCAGACTAAGCTCCAGACTAAGCTGGGTCATAATTATATCCAACTCAAAATTGTTAATGCAAGTGTCCATTGGCCTTCATCGGGTTTGCTTGGAGCTTGTTTTAGACTCACAGCAGCTGGCTTCCTTGGTTCCGGCTCCTACTATTGCTCCTGGAGACTCTCCTCTGGCCACATCTCTTTTGGGATTGATAGAGGGACTACGCAAGCATCTTCCTCAATCTCTCCTAAAGATTCTGGATCACCACCCAAGCTTCTGAATCTTCTTCTTGGTCTGCCTGAATAATGCCTTTCTCCACTTGAGCTTGCTCTTGCAAAATCATAGTTCTCTGGAAGTGGGTGCTCATCTCTTGCCCATTTTTCACAGGATTTGATGCATGCACATCACCCAAATGCAGGATCTTCCGCCTTGTTGCCTTGAAAGCACATGGTTTTTCACAGAAGTTTAGCATTCCTTCTTGCTTGTGCACCTGTAGCTTCAGGCTTGTCTGGCCTCCCCCAATTCAGGCTATCAAGGCAATGATGGTCGGAGACTGTTGAGTTAGGGACAGCCCCCGTACTGTCACTGGAGCATCTCAGAGGTATTGACTCACAATTTAAAAAATCCTTACTCTTTACTTGGTATATCTACAATGCTCTGTGAAAACCTCTTCCCCAGTGGCGGATCCAGGGGGGGCTAGGGGGCCCGGGCCCCCCCTAGACCACTGAGATTAATAATAGTTGAAGAAATTACACGGTGACGCGGGCCCGCGAATGCCGAAACATGCCCTGGCCCCCTCTAGATGACCCCGTCTGGATCCGCCACTGTTCCCTTTGACTTATATGTACTTGCAGTCAATCAGCAGCACATCAGGGTTGTGCCTTATCAACCACTGTCTAACCATCCTGCTATCTCCTGACTTGTATGTATTGTCTCTGGGATTTCTTCCTGACCCAATAGTCTGAGCAATGTCTAGTACAACCTCCTTCTCTTTGTGCTATTGGAATGGAGGTCCTTTTTCCCTGGGTATGCTGACGTTCCATTTTCAGTTCACAACATTAAACTATAATAGGTCCTTTCTATGTTTCTATTTCCTTATCAGCCATACAGGCATGCTAAGATAGGATTTATGTTTGGTAAAAGTCTTCATTAAAGCAAAAAGCAGACCAATGAGACCACCTGGCAGCTCTATGAGCTACTGTTGTTGTACAGATGCATCAGGATCAGATGATTTTGTCAAGCATTGCAACGCAACTTCATGTTATGTCACCTCACACCCAAGTTACAGGAAGAAAATTATGCAAGGAAGCTCACAAACTAACTCTTATCATGCAATTCATCTATTCTAAACTAATCATTCATCAGGAGATACCTATGCGGTTCCAACTTTTAGAATTAAATTTCGTCAAAATTTAAATTTATGTATTCAAAATGTGAATAAAATTATACAAAATCAATAATTTTTACCTAAAAATCATGCCCTGTAATTTGTCAAACAATTTCATCAATTATTATGGACAGCACTGACTTCTTCTTGTTGCAAGTTAATAGCATCAAACTGTTCTTAAAAGTGAAAGTTGAGCAATTTTCGGACATGAAGTTCTTATGATTAACATCTTGTTATCACCTTAATGTCTGTACAAATTGGCTGAGACTATGCCATATGATTGAGAGGGCATCCTGCTACAGAAATGAAACAATTTTGGATTTTTTATAAAATATTTCTTAGTGATATACCAAAGTTACAGTAAGATTTCAGTTTTAATTATATTTTAATTTTGGCGGGCAGCTTGAGATAAAAATACTCCTTCATTTGCAAACACTGAATGATGCAAATGGCCCTGATTGTGGCACATATGTCTTCTGTATGTTGTGAAGATGTCACATATCAAATTTCATGCAGTTTAGTGCAATATTGATGAAATTACAACAGTTTTTATGGATATAAGTCTAACCGGAACCCAAAAAACGGAAATTTCCGAGGCTTCTACATATGTTTAAAAACAGGGTGATAGCAGGGTGAAGGCTAAGAGATACAGATTGCTATCACCCATTTTCTGAAACTAGAGAAATAGGGCTAACATAAAATCACTATGAGAATTCCTCCCTCTGAGTGAGCCTGAATGGTCAAATTAGGCTGCCTAGCTCATGGACTACTATGGTCAGGGTTACATGAAATAGATTATTTCCACGCGCATGCATACCAGTAATACCCTATAAGACAATACAAGTATTATGCAATTCAAATTTGGAGAATGCAGAAGCAGGGTCATTTTGCGAATAACATACAGATATGGTGCAAATGCAATAGTTGACTTTGTACATCTCACTTATTTTGATAATGTTGTGGCATGCAAATCATTTTTCCTTTATAGTATTTGCATATTTTGAAGAAATGCATAACTAGTGGGAGCCTATTCCAAAATCACATGACAAATTCTAATTAACATACATCAACAGTAGTGATCACAAACTGTTATACATAGTTTGTTACTATTTGTGCTTTTAGCAGTTAGACATAACATAGAAGTAGATAAGAATCTACAACTTATAGAACCAACAACACCCAACAATAACTGTGAATTTTGGGAAAATTCTTTTCATAATCAACTGTAAAATTGGATTGAATCTGTGACAAATATATCAAAACACACAAGTCTTGGGCATTTCTATGATTTGTCATATGCTAGTATGTAGGTGGACTGAAGCCATTTGCATGCCCTGATACATTTTGTCTCTAAATGATTAGTATGGCCGCCCATGATTATTTCCCCATGAGGAAAAGCCCAAGCCCCTGAATATCTAATAGTCGTCCCCATATCACATATTTTTTAATTAATAACTAGAAGGAACATGAAGCTGTGGTTCCTCCCTTTGTGTCTTACAAATATGGAACTGCATGATTGAACAAGAACTCACTAAATTGTGCCTTTTCAGAGAATGTGTGTGTAGAATGTTGAGGGAATTCTGAGCATATCATTTGGCTTCAATATCACTTCATTCTCAGTCAAGTTAATTGAAGTCATTGGCAACATCTGCAGGCAGAGTGGCACTTACTACAGGCAGACTGCATGACATTTACACCTACAACCTCTATGCTGACTGAACCTTGAACTCTGTTGAAGAAGACCTGTGAAAAGCGGTTGATTGGGGCTCACCATTGGGCAAGATGGAAGTGTCACTGACACCCAATACATTGATCCAGAGCTTGACAGAGCCAATCAAGAGTCCTTGACCAAGTTAGCACTTCAGCTGTGGGTTGATGAGATATTGTGAATGTCTCAGCCATGTCTATGGGTTTGCACCAATTCCCCACTGATCGATTCGACCTATGTCCATGGACTACTGATCCTGATCCGTATTACTTAGAATAAGCAGCTATAAGCAGAGGATTGAACGTTAAAGTCTGAAACAAGCAGCTTACAAGGGCTTTCAAATGAATTCAAGGGGACTTTGAAGAGACACTCAGGTGGTCTCCTGCAGTCGCATAAATGTATAATAATAGGTAGACCATTTAATCTCAAATAAATAATTTCTTACGCAGTTTTGGAGAAAAAAAAAATTTGGGCAGTCTTGAAATAAATAATTTCTGGCGGGGGCATTTCTTTACAAGGCAATGCTTGATTTATGAATGAATAAAAGGAGGCGTTGCGTGCTTGAAATAGATAATTACTACCACTACACTGTCAATGTGAAATAAATAAATTCCTGTCAAGGAAAACTCCAAACCTCCTCCCCTGATTATTAAATGATCGCCCTAAACCCTCACTGAATTTTGTTTTATCAAAGAGAATCATGTGCAGAATGTTGAGTGTCAAGAGTGAATCTACACAAAATGTCATATCAATTCTGAGCACATCCTTTGGCTTCAATGTCACTTCATTCTGAATCAAGTTAATTGAAGTCATTGGCAACATCTGCAGGCAGAGTGGCACTTACGACAGGCAGACTGTGTGACATTTACACCTACAACCTCTATGCTGACTGAACCTTGAACTCTGTTGAAGAAGACTTGTGAAAAGCGGTTGATTGGGGCTCACCATTGGGCTAGATGGAAGTGTCACTGACACCCAATACATTGATCCAGAGCTTGACTGAGTCAATCAAGAGTCCTTGACCAAGTTAGCACTTCAGCTGTGGGTTGATGAGATATTGTGAATGTCTCAGCCATGTCTATGGGTTTGCACCAATTCCCCACTGATCGATTTGACCTATGTCCATGGACTACTGATCCTGATCCGTATCACTTGGCATAATCAGCTATAAGCAGTAGATTCACTTCTTTAGTACGGTATCACAAGCCAAAGAGACTGCTCATCCAAACTTGTGAAAGATCATCTTCGCTTTAACTGTTGTTAAAATAAGGGACCCATCCAGAATTTATGACTGGGTGGGGTAGGGGGAGGGTAGTTTTTTTAAGAATTGCCAGTCCCCTTATTTATTTCCACTTATTCACCTATGCACTGTATTATTATCACAGGAAGAAAAGATGGAGCCTGTGCTGGTTTCCTTTGCTATCTAATTTCGCAAGAGAAAAATCCAGACATGATACAGGCGATTTAATGAGTAGTATAGTTGTTTTTTGTTTTTGCTTATTTAAATTGCCCTTTTTTGGTTTCAACTAAAACATAAATCTTTATTGCCTAAAAATTTTTTGTCTGAATTGCTACTGTAGTAAAACCTGTCTGAATAAGTGACCTATCTGTCCAATTTTCATCTGGATTTCAGCCTATAATGTGGTACTCTGCAAGCTATCTTAGACAATTCCAACTGGTAGCAAATTGTCTACTTCTTGAGGATAACAGTTGTCAACAGAACGTTAAAGTCTGAAACAAGCAGCTTACAAGGGCTTTCAAATGAATTCCAGAGGACTTTGAAGAGACATGGGTCGAGTACAGATACTACTGAAACTACAACACGACACTCTGGTGGTCTCCTGCAGTCGCATAAATGTATAGTAATGGGGAGACCATTTAATCTCAAATAAATAATTTCTTGCGCAGTTTTGGAGAAATAAATAAAAAAAATTTGGGCAGTCTTGAAATAAATAATTTCTGGAGGGGGTATTTCTTTACAAGGCGATGCTTGATTTATGAATGAATATTCGGAGGCTTTGCGTGCTTGAAATAGATAATTACTACCACCGTCAATGTGAAATAAATAAATTTCTGTCAAGGAAAACTCCAAGCCCCCTTACCCTGATTATTAAATGGTCACCTCAAAAACTCACTGAATTTTGCTTTATCAAAGAGACTTCCTGTGTAGAATGTTGAGTGTCATGAGTGAATCTACACAAATGTCATCTCAATTCTGAGCACATCCTTTGGCTTCAATGTCACTTCATTCTCAGTCAAGTTAATTGAAGTCATTGGCAACATCTGCAGGCAGAGTGGCACTTACTACAGGCAGACTGCATGACATTTACACCTACAACCTCTATGCTGACTGAACCTTGAACTCTGTTGAAGAAGACCTGTGAAAAGCGGTTGATTGGGGCTCACCATTGGGCTAGATGGAAGTGTCACTGACACCCAATACATTGATCAAGAGCCTAACTGAGTCAATCAAGAGTCCTTGACCAAGTTAGCACTTCAGCTGTGGGTTGATGAGATATTGTGAATGTCTCAGCCATGTCTATGGGTTTGCACCAAATTCCCCACAGATCAATTTGACCTATAGATGTCCATGGACTACTGATCCTGATCCGTATCACTTGGCATAATCAGCTATAGGAAGAGGATTGACTTCTTTAGTGCCATAAGCCATATATATATATAGAGACTGCTTATCCAAACTTGTGAAAGACCATCTTCGCTGAAACTGTTGTTAAAATAAAGGACCCGTTCAGAATTAATGACTGGGTGGGGTAGGGGGGTAGTTTTTTAAGAATTGTCCGTCCTCTTATTTATTTCCACCTATTTTCACTAACCTATGCAGTGTATTATTATCACAGGAAGAAAAGATGGAGCCGGTAGTGATTTCCTTTACTATCTAGTTTTGCAAGAGAAAAATCCAGACATGATACAGGCGATTTAATTAGTAGTAATTTTTTTTTGCCAAATTGCCCTTTTTTAGTTTCAACTAAAACATAAAATCCTTATTGCTTACAAATTTTCTGTCTGAATTGCTACTGTAGTAAGACCTGTCTGAATATCTATCTGAAACACGCAGCTAACAAGGGCTTTCAAATGAATTCCAGAGGACTTTGAAGAGACATGGGTCGAGTACAGATACTACTGAAACTACAACACGACACTCGGGTGGTCTCCTGCAGTCGCATAAATGTATAGTAATGGGGAGACCATTTAATCTCAAATAAATAATTTCTTACGCAGTTTTGGAGAAATAAATAAAAAATAATAATAATTTCTGGAGGGGGTATTTCTTTACAAGGCGATGCTTGATTTATGAATGAATATACGGAGGCATTGCGTGCTTGAAATAGATGATTACAACCACCGTCAATGTGAAATAAATAAATTCCTGTCAAGGAAAACTCCAAGCCCCCTCCCCCTGATTGTTAAATGGACATCCAAAAACTCACTGAATTTTGCTTCATCAAAAAGACTTCCTGTGTAGAATGTTAATTGAGTGTCATGAGTGAATCTACACATCTCAATTCTGAGCACATCCTTTGGCTTCAATATCACTTCATTCTCATTCAAGTCAATTGAAGTCATTGGCAACATCTGCAGGCAGAGTGGCACTTACTACAGGCAGACTGCATGACATTTACACCTACAACCTCTATGCTGACTGAACCTTGAACTCTGTTGAAGAAGACCTGTGAAAAGCGGTTGATTGGGGCTCACCATTGGGTTGGATGGAAGTGTCACTGACACCCAATACATTGATCCAGAGCTTGACTGAGCCAATCAAGAGACCTTGACCAAGTTAGCACTTCAGCTGTGGGTTGATGAGATATTGTGAATGTCTCAGCCATGTCTATGGGTTTGCACCAATTCCCCACTGATCGATTCGACCTATGTCCATGGACTACTGATCCTAATCCGTATCACTTGGCATAATCAGCTATAAGCAGAGGATTGACTTCTTTAGTACCATAAGCCATATATATATATAGAGACTGCTTATCCAAACTTGTGAAAGACCATCTTCGCTTTCGCAGCCGTTAAAATAAGGGACCGCGTTCAGAATTTATGACGGGGTGTGGAGGGGGGAGTAACTTTTAAGAAGTTACTCATGAATTAGTCACAAACACACCCTCGGGGGAATTGGATTTCACTAATTAATGCCCTCGTTGATCAGCTAATATTTGTATAATTATACAATACAATACAATAAACAAATCAGATGAAGCCAGTTGTTTGAAAAAAAAAAAGACTTGAGGTAATGAACCTTAGCAGTTCCGAAAGGCTAAAAAGGTTGCCAAGGGACTTGCATCTGGTGTGGAATTGAGGCTGACATTTGTGTCTGCTCCAGATTTCCACTTGAGAGCTGTTTCTGCCACTCCGTCCAGCGCCTGGTGTCTCGACCTTTTACTGTTTCAAATTTCACATCCTGGGAGTCTGGGGCAGAACATTTGAGATGGTAAAAAGTAAAAACATCTATGATTTGGCATTTAACAACTCCTTTAACGAACACGTCCTGGTGACCAGTGCGTACAGTATCTACAGACTCCTGCAAAGAATATAGATAGATAGATAGATAGATTCAATGAAAATGACAATGATGCATATTTTATTTAGCTCTTAAAAATGTACAGTATAATTATAGTTTTGCAGAAAATTGATAATTAAAGAGCTATTATAGATAGACAGATAGATAGATAGATAAATAGATAGATAAATAGATAGATAAATAGATAGATAGATAGACAGATAGATAGATAGATAAATAGATAGATAAATAGATAGATAAATAGATAGATAGATAGATAGATAGATAGATAGATAGATAGATAGATAGATAGATATACCTATGCATATTAGAGACAGATAATTTGCTAAGTACAGTCCTTCATTGGCTTCAAGGCCTGCAGTTCTGCCCAATCCTAACTTTGATTGGAAAAATAAGACACCCCATGTGACGGATCTTTCACTTGCCCGGCTGCATAGTTCAAAATTTCTATGCTGCTTGACGGTCTATGGCAAAAGTACAGAGATCAGTGGCGTATCCAGACACGATAGTTTAGGGGGGGCCCGGGCGTGTTTCGGTATACGCAGGCCCGCCTAACGCAATTTTTCTCCAAATAATACTATTAACCTTGGCGGTCTGGGGGTGGGGGCCAGAGACCGCGAAAAGTGGGGGGGCGGGCCCCTAGGCGGCTAGCCCCCCCCCCCGTTTCTTCCAAAGAATAGGCCTACTATTAACCTTGGCGATCGTTCTACATAGCATATGCCTTTACACAATCTGCAATTTATTGGATTTTGAGACAGGGACTTGCGTCAACCTGCCTTCTGGAGAAATTGAAAAGAGCAACACCAGGGTTACATCTTACGATGACACTCCGACAAATGGCAAAATTTTGAGAACGTATTGAACAGTACTTTAGAGATTGTGGGTCAGGAACGAATTGGACCTATCAATAAATTCAAGTTTTTACTATTCTGGGTGATATTAGGACAACAAATTTTCGATCTCTCACTGCCCCTTACCAAATGTTATTGATTGGTTTATGTTATAGATATATCAGCCCTTAAATAAGAAAGTTAAAGCTTTATGTTTATCCAATTTTGAAGTCGCGTCCATTGCTATTCTACTCGGCCTACATGTGGCGCCATCTATTTTCCACACAATTCCATATTAGTATAGATACAAAATATATAAACTGGGTCATATAAATGTCCATGTAGGCTACAGGTTTTTAATCATCGATCAAGTTCAGCTGAACCAACAGCTTGGTGAACTCAATTCACGTTGTGAGTAAGCTGTGGCCGCCCTGTGGATTCACTTCAGTATCAATCCAACAATTACCCAAGCGGCTCGTTGGTCTAGGGGCATGATTCTCGCTTTGGGTGCGAGAGGTCCCGGGTTCAAATCCCGGACGAGCCCAGTTTTTCATTCATTATATTTTTCCAACAGACGATATTGGCAGTAGCGCGATTTTACAATATTTATAACTTCACTCATGATACATCCTTGTTGAGTAAAGTAAAATACAATAAAACCATTCTACAGATTTTTCCTGATTATCGTGGTAGGCCTATAGTCAGTATTAAATAATAAATGAACCTGTGCCAACAAACTTCAATGCAATATTTAGGCCTAATTGCACAGCAAATGAACCAAGAAAAGGAAAAGTACTTCCCAGACGGGGAATCGAACCCCGGCCGCGGCGGTGAGAGCGCCGAATCCTAACCACTAGACCACCTGGGACACACTCTCCACCAATTCTAGCCAGTTTATGAACCAGTAGCTGCATTTTGCTGCTGCTCTTGCAAGTTGTAGTTCAATGTTTGGCCACCAGTAGCACAGTAGGCAGCTTGCTATCAGCTTTGATGATATTTATAGCACAGAGAACAACTGCTGCAGCGCATGCAGAGAGATTGCAGACCAGTCACCTGTGGCAAATTGATAAGCTTAACTTTAATCGGTTTTGCAACCAACAATGCAACATCTGTAAGGCATTAAGATAAAATAAGCTCACTTTATAATAGGTTCATCTGGGCCTATATAATATAAATCTATTCAGGCCTGCAAAATACTTTTTTTAACTTTCGATTTTATAACAACTGGTTTGCACTTTGCATGGTCTCAGCAGGTCTATCATTAGGCCTAGGCCTATAATAGCCCTAACAATTTACCTTTCAAAGTTTATTAATTTCTTCAGTGAATTTCTTCAATTTTCTTGCATTTTAGTAAAATAGTATACCAAATACTAAATTGTTTCCATGGGCAATTTATTGAAAAAAAGATTTCTGGTCACTGGACCCAGGTTGGGGTAGACCAGTCTATTTCTTGGCAATGGCATGGTGTTCTTAGATTATTTTATGACACTAATGTTTGAAGAAATTGAGGGCTCCAAATAAATACTGTTGACTCGCTGTTGATTACAGCAGTTTTAAAAATAAAGAATTTTCTGTTTAAAAAAAACTCAAGCAACAACCCCTAAATATCAAGGGCGTCTGTATTCAGCGGAACGGAACGGAATCTGTATTTTGCGGAACGGAATTGTAAAACGCGGAATCTGTAAAATGCGGAACGGAATCTGTAAAATGCGGAATCGGCGGAACGGAATCTGTAAAATGCGGAATCTGGCTGCCGCCGATTTAATAGCCTGATAATGCAGGTGTAGGCCTAAGTAGGCCTATAGGCCTACACATAGTTAGGGTCTTTCATTGCCATTGGATTGCAAGGTACCCTTCTTGTTGTCTCAATGTCTAATTAGCTCTAATTGGAATTGAAGTGTCACTGTCTATTCTATTGAATGACAATCTGATTGAAGTGTTAGTCTGTTGAATATTATTGAAGTGCAATTAAGCTTAATTGTAGAGATTTGAGGATATTTTATTTCAAGTCTGAGTTTTCAATAATTAAATTTATATAAATAAGCATGTACAATGCACCAGCTAGGTGCTAAATTACATTTTAATGTGACGCTGTCACTATTATACAAGAGTTTATCAAGATTCAGGATATTAGCTCACCCTGAGGCACATGATATATATACTGTTACATTCAATGTAAATGCTCAGGCCATTCTCTTAGAGTTATGAGAGAAGGTTAAAACATGCTGTTCCAGCACCGAGACATAAAATCCACATTCATTAAATAAATTAAAATCAGTATATAAAATACAGAGATCAATACAGGCCTGTAGGAACCAAAAGAACAGTTCAAGAAGCCATGCAGCTAATTTTTTGATGCATCATGTAAAGCTGGCAATGCCTGGCATGCATGAAGCAGCATGTCACTTCCAGGGTTGGGTTCAAATACAGATAAAAGTATTTAAATACAAATACAAATACTTTCAATCTTTCTAAATATAAATACAAATACAAATACAGTTGAGCTCAAAAGTATTTAAATACAAATACTTTCAATTCACTCAAATACAAATACAAATACAAATACTCAAATTTTGAAAGTATTTAAATACAAATACAAATATATTTGCAAATATATTTGAAAATACTTTCAATAATTGTGTCAAAGAAATTCAAACTTGTCTTTTTAAATTGTTTCCAATCTAACTCCAGGTGATATTTATGAATACAACAAACTGTTATGGGTCTGTAGGTTATATAGTTGTAACAAGTAATAGTAATAATTATTACATTTTTCGTAATATTATTATCAAGTTCCTTCATTAAAATCCGTTAAAATTGAGACATTTTCGGTCATTTAAACACCAGATTATAAACTGAATCGTTGCATATTATGATTTTGAATGTGCACAAATATTTATTTATCTAACTCTTAATTGATTGAATATGATGTTCTGCATATCAAGTGATAAATATTGATTAATCTATGAATATTTCAAAATAAAACCAGTATTTCTAGGTTGAATACCAAATTTTCACTGATTCACAATGATTTTCACTTCCCTTGGTGATGATTGTAATCACTTTGGTATAAAAACACAGAATATACAGTTGCTCATTCAGACACACTGGCTCAGTAATGTTGTCTGTTCACATTTGTTCTTTGTAGGCCTACTTCGAAAAATAACTAAGTAAATTATTAAAGTGACTCCCTACATTATAAGTCAAAGGACTAACTATAGTCAACTTAATAAGTGAAATGAACAAATAAATATGTAGCTAAATTTCAGTCAGATATTTTCAAAAAAACTGAGGGCGAAATCCTCCTCAACAGCAACACTATCTGTGATTGGATATGAGAAGGTGGCCTGGTGACTGCTGCTCTGTGATTGGTCGAGACAGAAGGTTCTTTTGGGCCAATTTTGTAAGGGTTCTTTAGGGTATAGAATAATCATGTTAGATACATTAAAATCCCGTGTTTTTGTTCTATATGCCACATTTGTTTCATTAAAATACCTATTTTCAGTACCAGGAATTCGTTGAATGCTTGACTAGGAAAATTTGTGAAAAATAAAGCACATTAAAAAAATTATATAAAATAGGGAAATAGGTGTTTCGTTCATTTAACAACATATTTCGTTAGCTAAAAATAAGTAAATATTGGAAAAATCAATCCACTGTTGACAGCCCTCTCAAATCCAAATTATAAATAAAAATCTATTTTTTTTTTATTCTACAAGAAGGCATTTTAATTTAGAAGTTGTTCCGTGATATTGAGGCTATAATAATGAATAATATACAAAAATATTTGGAACTTTGGTATGTGCTTTAAAAAACAAATTTAAGTTTTCTTTTGCTTGCAAATTGACCTCTAATTAAATAATGATGTAGACATTATAAATGCAAAATAATATGGACTTTCTATAACTGCTATTTGTGTATAATTTATGTCCACACAATGGTACCCCTATATTATACAAATATTGGATGGGAAGGAGTCCAATATAGAGTATAATTGGATGAAGAAAAGTTATATTGGATGAGGCGCAGCCGAATCCAATATAACTTTTCTGAATCCAATTATACTCTATATTGGACGACTTACCATCCGATATCTGTTATATTCTCCATAAATGAACCCACTTTTAAAGCAATAATAGGTTTAAACACTTTGACTGTGCTGGAAAGCCAGTTTGTGTTTCTTTTTGTTTAGCTACAGAATTCTCTACAAAATGTATCTCGTTCTATTTCAGCAATGGGTAGCCAAAAAAATATAAATTTCACATATTCTGATTCTGTATTCTATAACCAAGAAGCCTCTTTATATTTGGTATTTTTTATTTGAATTTTATAGCACAATGTTTTTCTTTAAACATTGGCATTTGCGCGAAAAATGGGTGAAAAAGTGCATTTTTTGTCACTCAATGTCATACCATGGTCCCATAACCTATGTAAGCAATGTTACATTTGCTTAATGTTGTTGTCCTGATCAATACGCTACTTTTGACATCATTTGTGTTTTTCTGTGTCTTCCCATAGGCGTGCAATTAATTTTTTACTAAAATTGAAAAACACAAAATTTGTTCTTGCTGTTGCTGCAGCAGGGCACAGCAGAAGGTGTTTCCTCTCAGGTCCTCCCTCATGGACCTATAACATGGCAATAAAACTCCTCACTGCACAATATAACTTCTCACTGACCAATATAACTTTTCACTGTCCAATATAACTTTTTCTCTGCCTAATACAGCAAGGATATTATCCAAGAACACTCACTTGTGATTGGCTGACACAATCCAAGTGGAGAATATAATTGCAATGCATCATTGCTCACTAAAGACAATGCACGGCCTGGACCTGTGTTTGAATAGCAATTGAGACAATAGCCAGTGTCAGAATAGCAATTCTAAATTCTAAATGTGTAATAGTCATGCCTTCCATTCTATTAGACAATATAAAATGGACATTTACCTGTAACTATTAGATAGGCCTAAATGTAAAATTTTTTTGTCAAAGAAAATATTATATTTAGTACATAGGTAAGTCAGATGTATACACAATTACTACTATAGGTAAATGTGTATTAAATTAATTAACGAAAATCTTTCATTATTTAAACTTAATATGCAAACAATTATAATTCATGACTTCTCATACAGTGTATATTTCATTTTTATCTTGTGTTCAACAAATATTTTCTTGAAATTGGAAGTTTAGATGGGACAGAAGCTGAGTTGTATTTCACTTGTGCAGTCCATCAGATTCTTGAGTTATTGTTAACTGCTTCAAACCTAACAACACAGAGACAGTGATAATCTCTACACATCTATGTTTGTGTACAGACCACAAACTGAGCAATTCAAGTGAAACTAAGATGGTTACCATTAAAATGCCACTCTTTTAAAAATATTAAAACTGAATATAGTAACAAAATTATTGTATAAAGATAGACACATTAGCTATATCCACTTTTGAAATTAAGGGATGCATGCTTTTTTTGATGCATTTATAGACCTTGTATTTGAAAAATGTATTTGTAAATACCAAATACTTTGATGCAAATACAAATACAAATACTTTTGAAATCTGCCAAAAGTATTTAAATACAAATACAAATACTTTCAAATTTCCGAAAAAGTATTTAAATACAAATACAAATACAGTATTTACAAATACAAATACAAATATATTTGTATTTGAACCCAACCCTGGTCACTTCTGCCAAATTCGCATACAATACATGTATTTTCAAAATTTCCTCAATTAGGCCCTTTTAATATATGATTGACAAAACTGTGACCTATCAATGAAAGATAAAAAATAACGTGCAAGCACTTTAACAGCTGCTTGAAGAAAGACTATCTACCTACCTGCCCATATATTCATATCTATCTATATATCTATCTATCTATCCATCTAACAATCTATATTTGTCTATATATCTTCCTTCCTTGCTTCCTTGCTTCCTTGCTTCCTTGCTTCCTTCCTTCCTTCCTTCCTTCCTTCCTTCCTTCCTTCCTTCTCCTTCCTTCCTTTCTTCCTTCCTTCCTTCCTTCCTTTGTAGTTTTAAGCTTTTAATGAATTTGCAAACAACACCCCTGGCTGGCACTTGGCTGTTGTTGTTGCTGCTGCTACCACTGCAACAGGACCAGGGGCGTATCTAGAAATGGCCTGAGGGGGGGCCATAACATGGGGCAAATAGGCGGCGCTCCGCGACACTTCCTATCTGTTCCATGTTAATTTTTGGCCTGGGGGGGGGGGCCATGGCACCATGGCCCCCCCCTAAATACGCCACTGAACAGGACATTGGAAATTCGCGCCAAAAACGAACATTTTAGCTTCGTAAATAAAAGGTTTAATGTCATGAAACTTTACCAAAAGTTGATGGAAGCAAGATAAAATTATTTTGAGACCCTATGCCAAGTTTCAAAGTGATAGGTGTAACAGTGTGATCTCCTATATGGTCAAAGTAGCTGTACAGATTCCTCTAGCAATACAGGCTGCAAGCAGCTGTAAAAATCAGTCAATTAACTGAATAAAATCTTAATTCCATTTCTCAAATGAGTTCACAATGTTATTAATAAATGTTCTCAGACGGGGCACTTAGGGATATAGATAAAAGAAGAGATAGGGCCATTTCAATAGCAGAAGCAGACTATACAAGCCCTCTGCATTTTCCGATGCCACACTCTGTCTTTTCTGGCCTCATATGCATGCTGTTTCTGACTCCTTTGCATGGCCACTTCGTGGAGTACCCGGTCAATCCGCCCTGGGACTAGCCGCCTCGCTACTACCCACCCCCGGAAAACTCGCCCAAGAACCAGCCCGCCCCAAGGCCGCCTGTCCGGCAAACCTCCAGCCGCGGCTCCGTCTAATTGCTGCTCAAATCCCCCTCTCCCACTGCCCCCCTGCCCGCACCCACCCTGATTGTCAAGTGAATCTGCAGTTGAATCTGTGATGTTGATTGTCCTCCACGCAGGTTGCCTAGCCCAGGCAATTGCCAATGTTTGATTTATGAAAATACTTATCAATCAGGGATATTTACTCCTATAGGCCTACATATATATATTGTAGCTACTAGCAATAGTGTTGTTAGGTTAATGAAACTGATACTGAATGAACTGCTTTGATTTTTGCAATTTGTATAGATCTGGGCTAGTCTTCGGATATATATTAAGTGACAAGATGTAAGGGCTTGTGATTGCATACAAAAAGGAAATGCTATGCATAAATTTGCAGAATAAACCATTTATTTTGAATGGTGCACATGGTAGGCGTACCCAGGCTATAGATTCACGGATTTCAAATAGCCCACCTTCTTGCCCATCTTGATTTTTTTATTTATTCAAATATATTTTCATGCATGGTTTCATAGGCCCTGTAAAAGTTGATTATTTAAGATAGGCCCAGTTGAGAGGATTTCTGAAGAAAATGCCAGTTGAAAATGATAGGCTTGTGATTGCCTTGGCCTGCACAAAAGACATGAAAAACAAAAAATGATCAAAGCTAATAAATCAAATCAAGTAAATCAAAACTCACTGAAAAAAGTCCAATATAGGTCTACATTTATCTAGGCCAACGATTTAATTACTATTTTTATAATATTATATATTTTTATATTTATCTAAGTCGAATAAAAAAGCTTGCAAAACATCATAAAATATAGGCCTACACCTGTTGCAACTAATTTGACACGTTTTCTCTAATTAGATAATGAATGGCAATTAAAAGATGCGTTCACACCTTTGAGAACAATAGCTAGTGCTATTTGTTCACAGTAATTCATTGGCCTAGTTGTGAAAGGATCATGAAACAAACAGACTTTCAAGATAAAACAAAGTGCTACATAGATAGATAGATAGATAGATAGATAGATGGATAAAAGATAGATAGATAGAAGATAGATAGGTAAATAGATAAAAGATAGATAGATAAAAGATATAAGTAAAAACCAGCTTGCAGATAGAGGTCATAAATTGATACATATATATATTGGCCTAAGCATACACTTCCAAACAAAATTGCGTGTTTTTCAGAATTAAATGAGTTCTATCGATTTAATATCTAAATAGGGCCTACCTGGTAACACTTCAATGATCAACACACTGATAATTTGCCATGCATGTACGTAGGCTAAGACCAAAGATTCCACGCAACTTGCAGGCCTTTAACTGCCCAGCTATTAAGTGCCCATCTATTAGGCTAACTGCCCAGCTATTAACTCTCTGGACAGCTATTAACTGCCCAGCTATTAACTGGCACTTAGGCTAACATTAATAGGGGCGGGTAGGAGGCAGGGCGGGAGGTACTGGGGCGGGTTTTGGTCGAGGCGGGTTTTACCGAGGCGGGGAGTGGCAGGGCGGGCAGTCCCCGGGCGGGTTCACTGGAAACCCTTCGTGGAGACTGCAGTGCAATGCCAATGCTTGCACTGCATGCCTTATTTATAAGTGAAGCAGTCTCACAGGGACTGTAGCAGAATCATACAGGCCACTTGCATGCACCTGAAGTCGATCAGTCAATGGTTATAAACTTACACTGTATAGTGTATAATTATCACTGTACATTTTGGTGCCAATTTCAATTTGCCGAAGTCATTTTTGTGTCCGAGAGCAGGGCCTCGGGCCCTTTGTCGTCATCAATGGGATTGTCATATCAAAGTTGGTGTGGATCGAAAAGCATTTCACAGATGCAAGAACAACCCAAAGTTATGATGCCATTATGATGCCCAGTGTTTACACTGTTGCACTAGATGCCCTGGCTTTAATCTTATGTCTCATTGCTCTAAATATTTAACTTTAATCCCCAAAATTCCTCCTTGCTCAGCAGACGATTTCTGAGAAGCATCTTCTTCTTCTTCCCTTTGGCCCTTCCGCCCTGAGACAAAGTGGGGTGCACCACAACCTGAGATTTATACTTCAGCCAATTACTAAAGATAGACAGATAGACAGATAGACACATAGATAGACAGATAGATAGATTGATAGGTAGATTGATAGATCTATAGATAGAATGCAACTTTTAACAATTTATAGAGATGTGTTAATGTAATGATCATATCCCATTGAGTTATAAGGGTTATTAAATTGCTCGAGGACATTGTGCATGCATTGCATGCTATTTTTTTTATTATCGTTTTCATAGCTACATGTTTTTGAAAACTTCATTTTGCAGTTAAACCGTGACATCATAGGGTATCTGTGAATGTGATTGGTCTAATCTTCAATCTATGACATATCAGTTCAGAGTTTGACATCACGGTTTATGACAAAGGAAATTTAACCTGCCAGGTGATGTTATGTTTTGTATACAACCACAACAAACAACTTCTGTCTAAGCCGATTGTTACACCTTGCCAGAAGAGTCTCTGTTTCAATGTTTCCCAAACAAAGCCTGTTTTATTGTTTTTCACAAGACACTCGTCTTCACAATTTCAAATCACTTTGTGACACTTGTTGTCAGTCATTGTACACTGCAGGCCAAAAGTTTGGAAACATAGTTTTGCTTGCCATCGGATCACTGTTACAGAAATTTACCTGTGGGAGCATGGATTATTATCTGATCAGAAAAAAATGTCATAATTAGAAGAAGGATTGTATGAGTAGTTTCCACAGTGTACATGAATGGCATTCAGTTTCCTTTGTTGCTTTAAAAATACTGACTGCCCCAAACAAGTGGCCAGGCATATCAATGAAATGGCAATAGCCAATGCTTGCTTACTTTGACACATCCCATTTTTGACAGCAATCTTTGAAATGTAATGAAATTTTCACTAATTTACTTTTTTTAAAAATCCACTTCAATTATAGGTCTATTTTGATTCGATCAAGTAACAATCCAAACAACCAGATACCATTTTGTGCAACATAAAGACAGTGGTGAACAGCTTATCGTTTCCAAACTTTTGGCAAGCAGTGTAACTTTCCTTTGAAAATAAGTGGTCTGTTTGTTTCAGTTACATTTCATTAAAGCATCTATCAACCAGTTAAGATATTAAAAAAGGCTGAACAAGCTAAACATACATAATCCATGTGTCAATGCATTTAGTCAGTTTCTTAAAATGTGTGCTCGTAATATACAAACTTATGCAACTAAATCTGTGACATCACAGTTTTGAGATGAAGCAAAGTGCAAACTGGAAAAACACGTATCTATGAAAACGATAATAAATCTCCAGGTTAGATAGAGAATAAACGAAAAAAAAGCAACAACAAAAGAATTCAGTCTGACAAGTTGTGGGCCGAATAGAATTAATGATTTACTAAGGAAATAGGAAACATTTAATTAAATCATCAAGTGTAAGAATAGACAACTCAAAGAAACTGTTCAGATTAATGCAAAGTGTAATTTATTATGTAAGCAATAAAGAAGCCATTACTACCTGTACCATCGTCATCCTGATAATACTCTTACTACCAATGCACATACCATTTTACCACTGGACTGCTATGGCCGAAAATTGTACATAAAATAACACAGAAAAAGGGACCGATAATAGAAGTTATTAGTAAAGCTTGATAGACATATTTTGAATAGAATTTGATGAAGCTTTTCAATTTGTGTTTTTCTTTTAAATTGTTTGACAATTGGAGCCACAAATGAGGGGATTAATTGAATGTAGACTATTTAATGGACGAAATAAATAAATCAATCAAAAGCCAAATTTCAACAATTTGCAAACAATAGAAACTATGATTGATCTTTTAACAGCACTGTCTTAATTGAGATGTAATTGCAATCCACGGGGGTGACAGTTTAAAATTCACACCAGCCCTAATTGGTATTCAATTGTCAAGCAGCTCTGCAAGCAATTAGAAGGGTTCCACAGCAGTGCACAGTGGAATTTCCGCGTTTTGCAGTTCCGTCTTTTACAGTTCCGCATTTTACAGTTCCGTCTTTTACAGTTCCGTCTTTTACAATTCCGCATTTTACAGTTCCGCGGAATACAGATATTCCATTCCGTCAATTCCGTTCCGTTCCGCTAAATACAGACGCCCAAATATCAACTGGTCACCCTCACTCGTCCACTGTCAATTCATAGCCTGCATGCCTGGAAAAAGTAGTGAATTCCGGTAAGTCATTGCCTGGAAATTTCTAAATCTCCCTTGAAATTTTTGAAAAAAAGGTCAAAATTTTGATTTTGAAATTTGTGGGAAATTTTGCCGTACTTTATGAAATTACCTGGAAATTCACATTTTTCCCAACTCTGATCATAGGCAGGGCCGTATTAGTACATTTCTGGGCCCGGGGCAAACTGTTTCTAATGGCCCCCCCCCCTTGTGCACCAAAAACGCTCTAAATTCTGAAAAGTACATTCGAGCGCCAGTTACTCGACGTACTTTCTTTACTGTCGCAATTCTTTTCAGCTTCTTCATGGGCCCCCCTGAGGTCATGGGCCCGGGGCAACTGCCCCGTTTGCCCATAGGTTAATACGGCCCTGGTCATAGGCCTGTCATATTAGGCCTATAGATATATGAGGCCCACAAAATTAATATGAAATTTAATTGTGCTAATGGTTGTTTTTCTTCATTTCAGATTTGGACAAAAAGAGCCCAAACATGGTGACTTCCCAGCTTATTGAGAGTTGGAGAAAAATAAATCTCACCAATTGTTCTTCGGAATATATGAATGTTGAACGAAGTTGGAAATAGTAATTTAGCCCAAACGAACATTAAAATAGGGCTTACTGGATCATACACTTGGATTTACCATTGGGTTGCTTCTGTTACAGCACTGATTGATCATCAGCATTCATTCTGAGCACTGGGACCTGCCTGCTTGCCAGATTTGTCTTGCTCAGCACCTCTGAAGGTAAGTCCAAGATATCATGTGCTGTAGATCTATACTATTAAAATAACGTGCAAGCACTTTAAGCGGCGTCAAAGGTTCATGACTAGCGAGGCTCTAGATGGGGTTTTTTGTCCCTCAATCCCTTGGCCATATTACTTGTGAATTCCTTGTCCCTTGCAATTTTTCCAGTTGAATTTTTAATTGCCTGTCCCTCTGCTCTAGAGGGGGTTTGGTGTCCTAATGTCCCTTGGCCATTACACTTTTGAATTGTGTCATTAAGATAAATACACTAGTGTCAAATAAAGAAAAGACTCATTAGGCTTGGGCCTGTGATCTATCCATACCAAATGTATTTATGCTTGTCTATAAAGGAAAATTTAGATAACCATTAATATCAGATTGGGCATGTGTGATGATTTCCAAGATTTGAAGAGCAATCGAGTGGCTTTGAAAAGATTAGTCTCTGTTGCCAATTACAACAATTAAGTTGATTGCAATAAAGAAGATTCAGCAATAGCTGTGTGTCTATGCACATTTGAATTTCTCTACACTTTGTAAATCGTAATTTAACTTAACACCTCAGAGCTGTCAATTGATACAGTTACAATGGCAATGTCACATGTCTATAGGCCCACTCAATATCATTGATGACATGCCACGCCCACTCACGGAAATGCACGAAGTGGTCAGATTCGTGTGACCCCTGACCCTTGAATTTCAGTCAATTTAGTTTCTTTATTAATTTTTTTTTCGTAACAGTGGAACACCAAAATTGGGCTCAAGGAAATATTCCATTCAGTCTGTATTTCAAGTTTGAATGAGAATATGAGATTGGTGAAGGGCGATCCCAGCAGTGCTAACAAGATTAGCCAAAATGCTTAAGGTAACAGCTGGCTGACGCCGCTAAAAATGTTATAAATGTGCCAAGTCGATTCATAATTTTGAGGCATATTTTAGGGCCTAACACCAGTTAGTAATCTGGTGGGGGGGGGGGGCTTGGAGTTTTCCTAAGTGGTAGCGCCTAAATTACTTATTTCACGGCAACAGCGACAATAATTAGGCCTATTTATTTCGGGTGCGTGACGTCCCCAAATATTGCTATGGCAAAATCAAGCAACACCCTGTTTATACCCCCAAGGCCCCAACCAGAAATTAGGCCTAGGCCTATAATTTATTTCAAGACTGTCCAAAATGAATTTATTTATTTCACCATGCAGCATGTTAATAATTCATTTTAAAACCTCCAAGTCCCCCCCCCCTTGAGATTAAATGGTCGGCCCCCTTACTGACTAATAGTAATACTGCAGTTTATAGCCATTGGCATTGACACCACAAAATAAAACATTTTTTGAAATGCTGACCATAAATTCATAACATCACTAAGTCAAATTAATTAAAGGCATACATTTTGCAAAACCAGGCAATTAAAAGCTTTAAATTTGAAAAGTGATCGCCCGATGTGGGGCTCGAACCCACGACCCTGAGATTACTCAGTTGCAGTTAGCTGTGTAAGAGTCTCATGCTCTACCGACTGAGCTAACCGGGCTGCTGCACCTGTGCTGACCAAATACGTTTCAGTTTATTTGTGTCTTTGTATGAACCAGCCCTGGTCTAAATACACATTAAAAAGGCTTACTTATAATTTATCCTACATAAATTCATGGACACCTTCGTATTTCCAGCCTAAGTAGGCCTATAGGATGTCACAAAAACGTACACAGTGTCACTCATGTAGGCCTATGTAACTTTTAAAAGTCTTAGTCAGCCCTAAATAGCAGGGGCGTAGCCAAGGGGGGGGGGGGGTATAGGGGTCAGAACTCCCCCCCCCCCCTTTGGGCCAAAACAAAAGTCACATGTACCAGACTAAAAGTAAGTCCTCACAAGCGCAAAAGTATTCAAACTTGATGCAAAAATGCAATTCTAAGATTACATTTTTCATCACAAAAGTTTGTTCCAGGGATTTTCCTCGACGTCAGACCTATATTTATGGGGCAATGTCGCGGATTTTACAAAAATTTGAAATACTTCTTTGACTCGTTTTTTTAGATCTAACCTATTTTTAATATAAATTCCATCTATTGCAAATTTAGTGTAACATTTTGCCAGATGAGCCCTGTATAACAACTATAATGTGCCTAGAATATAAATGGGAGGAATGTCCGCTGGTTGGCTTTGATGTAAATATATGGTAAATCAAGACTTGCGGGCCTGAAAATTGTTCTTCTGAAACGCCACTTTTATTTTTAAAAATTGTCTTTTAAATTTATGGTGTTTTCTTCTGAGAGACACTTTTTTGCATTCCTTCACTTTACCAAAAGACCAATCATAACAGGTAGCATGTTTGCCAATTGGAGAATGTTGATCATTTTAAACCCAGAAATCTATGATAAAGTTTTAAAATCAACGGATTCAGATTCCAGAAAGTCACTCCCTTGCATATTGTATTTAGAATAGGGATTGTTGTATAATGGACATAAATCTATTTTATTCATGTAGGAATCTCCAGTGCTGTGCCTGATTATGCTAACAAGCCAAGGATGCAACTTTACAAATATTCTAATCCAATCCAAAGCACAAACAAACTAAAAACATTATTGGACACTTTTGCTGCATCTTGATCATGGCGCTGAATAAGGGGGGATTCTCAAATAGTTTGTATGATGATGATAACTTACAGGAAAGTAGTTATCCTCGACAGTATAGTGGTGAGTATCCCGTGACAGGAGTCTGCCCCACGTTTCCACCTAATTTTGAGGGGGAAGATATTGACACCATTTGTTTACATAATAATGAATAAGTTGAGAGAATTTTGAGACAAATGTTGACCATCTTGAGAAATATTGAGAATAATGAGCCAAAGTTGAGACTATCTTGACAAATGTTGACAAATGTTGACAAGTTGATACAAATATTGAGCTATCTTGAGAATGTTGGGGGAAGATTGCTGGGGGAAGATTGTGCGAAAACGAAGCATGCATGAATGACTTTAATAATTGAATTGGATATTATTATGGCGCATATTGTGACTAACAAGCACATATAATGGCACAGCATCGCCCATGCCCTGCATGTTTTATCCTATGTTTATCCTATCCGTTAGCCAGTTTATCCCGTTCGTTTATCCTATCCATTTATCCTCTCCGTTTATCATATCTGTTTATCCTATCCATTTATCCTATCCGTTATCCTGTTTATCCCGTTTATCCTGTCCATTTATCCTATCTATTTATCCTATCTGTTTATACTATCCGTTTATCCTATCCGTTTATCCAGGACCCCATAAGCACTGGTTCATCCCATTTATCCTGTTTATGTTATCTATTTATCCTATTTGTTTATCCTATCTGTTTATCCTATCAGTTTATCCTATCAGTTTATCCTATCCGTTTATCCTATCCATTTATCCTATCCATTACCCTATCCGTTGACCCTATCCGTTTAACATATCCATTTTTCCTATCCGTTGTCCCGTTTATCACATTTATCCCGTTTATCCTATCCGTTTATCCTACCCATATATCCTATCCGTTTATCCTATCTGTTTATCCTATCCATTCATCCTATCCATTTATCCTATCCATTTATCCCATCCGTTTATCCTATCCATTTATCCCATTCGTTTATCCTATCGGTTTATCCTATCCGTTATCCTGTTTATCCCGTTTATCCTATCCATTAATCCTTTCCGTTATTCTATCCGTTTATCCTATCCGTTTATCCAGTACCCCATAAGCATTGGTTCATCCCATTTATCCTGTTTATCCTATCTGTTTATCCTATCTTTTTATCCTATCCGTTAATCCTATCTGGTTATCCTATCTGGTTATCCTATCTGGATATCCTATCAGGTTATCCTATCTGTTATCCTACCTGTTTATCTGTTTATCCTATCCGTTTATCCTATCCGTTTATCCTACCCGTTATCCTATCCGTTTATCCTATCCGTTTATCCTATCTGTTATCCCATTTATCCCGTTTATCCTATCCGTTTATCCTATCCGTGTATCCTATCCATTTATCCTATCCGTTTATCCCATTTGTTTATCCCAGCCGTTTATCCAATCCGTTTATCCTATCCTACCTGTTTATCCTACCTGTTTATCCTATCTGTTTGTCCTATCTGTTTATCCTATCCGTTTATCCTATCCGTCTATCCTATCCGTCTGTCAACCCATCTATCCATTAAGCCATCCGTCAATCCATTCATCCATCTATCTATCTATCTATCCTGTCTGTTTATCCTATCCGTTTATAGTATCCATCTATCCTATCTGTTTATCCCAGCCATCTATCCTATCCATCTATCCTATCTGTCTGTCAATCTGTCTATCCATCCGTCTATCTATCATTCAATCCATCCATCAATCCATTCATTCATCTATCTATCTAAGTTTCTATTTATCCTATCCGTTTATCCTATCCGTTTATCCCATTCGTTTATCCCATCCGTTTATCCTATCCGTTTATCCCATCCGTTTATCCTATCCGTTTATCCCGTTTATCCTACCTGTTTATCCCATCTGTTTATCCTATCCGTTTATCCTATCTGTTTATCCCATCCGTCTATCCTGTCCGTCTGTCAACCCATATATCCATCAATCCATCTGTCAATCCATTCCTCCATCTATCTATCTATCTATCCTGGATGTTTATCCTATCCGTCTATACTATCCATCTATCCTATCCTACTGTATATCTCATCCATCTATCCTATCAGTCTGCCAATCCGTCTATCCATGCATCTATCTATCTATCTATCTATCTATCTATCTATCTATCTATCTATATGTCTATCTTTTGTTTACATGAGTGTATATTATAACCAGTATTTTATTTACATAAATATAAAACAGATTTATATAATATATAGTAAGTTGCCCGTAGATTGGAGGGAAGAGAATAGAATAATATGAAATAGATACAATATAAGCCCGTGCTACCTGTATAATTAGTTGGAAAGATGCATGAACTATACTGAGATGCAGGAATTGCTGAGTTTCCCAGAAATAGAATGTGGTGCAAAGGGAGGAACTGGCAAAGGACTTGCAGGTGCTGCCCTCTTGTGTAATGTATGTGAATGAGTTGCTGCTTGCAGTGGCCATTCTGTGTACTAAAACTCACCCTGTGGAAGGGAAAATGGCCACCACAATGCATGCTTTCTGGACCTTGATAGCCTCTAAAACTGATAATAGTAAATTTTCTAATATTGAATTAAACTGAAAATACCAACCGTTGTGCACATCTACAATGGTATCAATGTGTTATGCATATGATAAGAACTTCCAGAGTGGGCTGGTTGAGGCCACAGCATTGGTTGTTTCACCCCTTCAGTAGATTTCAGCACTAAAGCATAATCGCCCTATGCATAGCATAGCATGGGCGATAATTATTATAGAAAAGCTGTATTAAAAAGAGAAAGGTTGCTCTACATGCAGTAGGCTGAGTAGGCATACTTAATCCCTCATTTTGGTGTTCTTTTTGTTTCTGAAGACACATCAGCTTTGCACACCAGATGGAGCTTAGTGACTCAAGCTGACACTATAGGGGGCCAACATAAATATAATAAAATTAACACTTTGCAAGCTTTGTGCAGCATATAAAATATTTTATTTCATCTCAGTGGTCTGGGAGGGGGGGGGGGCATGTCGCCCACCCCATGGATCTACCACTGCCCCCCTCCTTCAAAAATTCCTGGATACACCCCTGTTGAGTGACCTACTTTTTGCGGTAAAGATAACAAAGGTCGTCACACTGCACCTATTTGGCCCATTTTGAGCATGCAATTCATGTTTTTAATTTTAAAATGACTATGAAGTATCTACTACATCTCTGGCCGTACATTCACCTTGTTGTCTGAAAATCCCGATTTGTTCCTTTGACCTTGATTTTTACAATTTGTAGTTTAAAACAGCTGTTTTATACATTTGTCTCAAAATTCTCTCAACTTATTCATTATTATGTCAACAAATGGTGTCAGTATCTTCCCCCCTCAAAATTAGGTGGAAACGTGGGGCGGACTAATGTCACGCGGGAGACCGGGGTTCAATTCCCGTCGGGGAGGCTTTTACCTAAAAATCAGAAAACAAAACTTCAATGTTTGTGAGATGATGCCAGCCAAATCCTCAATTTTTTAGAGAAATTTAGCTGTGGCTGTCTTGAGGATTGGTGCGAGCACTTTATCTTCAAGCAACGATATTTTCAGTACATGGCGTGGACATGCTTACCATATGGTAATTGCATTGGCATCACATTTTCAAGAAGATCAATGAATGAATTTCATTCCCAGAACACCTCACAAACTTTCATGCCATTGCATTGGTTGAAGTTGGGAATGTTGACTTGAAAAGTGCTAGCAGAGCGTGGTTTCGATCCACGGACCTCTGGGTTATGGGCCCAGCACGCTTCCACTGCGCCACTCTGCTTCCTGTATGATCAGCTGGAGAGTCTCAAATTATATATGATTTACTTTGACCACTGGAACAATTTCATGTGCTAAACAAAACACACACAATCACCCATTTTAGCAAAACATGTTGAAGTCAATTATAGGGAAACTGAGTTGAAATGAACTGTTATTAAATATTTGGAGCATGATCTGCAATAATTGCAAAACTTTGTGTGATGTATTCCATGTCACACTAATAAACTTATAACAGGTATCCTTTTTTTAAACTTCTTGAGAGTGAGAGGAACAGCCGTCACTTGACCCATTTGTCATATCAGAAAAAATTCCACAATCCTTACAACTAAATATAGTACACTCCATGGTAGTGTGGCCGAGCGGTCTAAGGCGCTGGTTTTAGGCACCAGTCTCACTGAGGCGTGGGTTCAAATCCCACCACTGCCAAAGTACTTTTAATGGCCACCCCACCAAACAAGCAATGGTACGCACAATAATGGAGCATCATCTCTGCATTATTTGCCTTGAGGCAATACAATAAACATTATGGTCATGCGTCATGAACTGGTCCATTTTGCGTCGCAGGTCAAAAATGTTTATTTTTTCTATTTTCTGATATATCATCACAGAAGCATAGCGCTATCCAGTGTTTCAAACAGAATTTAATTATCTTGTATACCTATCGAGATATGGGCACTTTTTTGCCTCCCCCACTCATTGAAATGTGTAGACTTAAGGGAAAGTTTTTAAGGCTTTTCTCAAAATTGATGTTTTTTAGTAAAACGTCTGTAACTTTTCTACTACTTAACCGATTATAATGGGGTTTGTTGCAAAATGGTTATGACTAGTTCCTCTAATGATATATGTTGACACTGTTTACATAAATCCCATTGAGCGATATGAAATCTTGACAGAAAAAACTACATTTTTCTTTTAAAATTCCACTAAAATCCCACCTTCTACTTGTCATTCCTAGTGAATTTCACCAAAGAATTAAGAAAAATGATATTCCCTTTAACTAGGCATGTTCTGGAAATTTGTTGTTCTTTTTTTGAGCTAGCTCATCTTAAATGTAACAAAATTACAACACAGGAAGATTTCTGGTCCATGGATCAAAGTGATTGGGAACAAGCACATATAATGGCACAGCATCGCCCATGCCCCGCATGTTTTATCCTATGTTTATCCTATCCGTTAGCCAGTTTATCCCGTTCGTTTATCCTATCCATTTATCCTATCCATTTATCCTCTCCGTTTATCATATCTGTTTATCCTATCCATTTATCCTATCCGTTATCCTGTTTATCCCGTTTATCCTATCCATTTATCCTATCTATTTATCCTATCTGTTTATCCTATCCGTTTATCCTATCCGTTTATCCAGTACCCCATAAGCTCTGGTTCATACCATTTATCCTGTTTATCTTATCTATTTATCCTATTTGTTTATCCTATCTGTTGTCCTATCAGTTTATCCTATCAGTTTATCCTATCCGTTTATCCTATCCATTTATCCTATCCATTACCCTATCCGTTGACCCTATCCGTTTAACATATCCATTTATCCTATCCGTTATCCCGTTTATCCCATTTATCCCGTTTATCCTATCCGTTTATCCTACCCATATATCCTATCCGTTTATCCTATCTGTTTATCCTATCCATTCATCCTATCCGTTTATCCTATCCGTTTATCCCATCCGTTTATCCTATCCATTTATCCCATCCGTTAATCCTATCGGTTTATCCTATCCGTTATCCTGTTTATCCCGTTTATCCTATCCATTAATTTTATCCGTTATTCTATCCATATATCCTATCCGTTTATCCAGTACCCCATAAGCATTGGTTCATCCCATTTATCCTGTTTATCCTATCTGTTTATCCTATCTGTTTATCCTATCCATTTATCCTATCCGTTTATCCTATCCGTTTATCCTATCTGTTATCCTATCCGTTTATCCTACCCGTTTATCCTACCCGTTATCCTATCCATTTATCCTATACGTTTATCCTATACGTTTATCCTATCCATTATCCCATTTATCCCGTTTATCCTATCAGTTTATCCTATCCGTTTATCCTATCCGTGTATCCTATCCGTTTATCCTATCCGTTTGTCCAATTGTTTATCCCAGCCGTTTATCAAATCCGTTTATCCTATCCGTTTATCCCGTTTATCCTACCTGTTTATCCTACCTGTTTATCCTATCTGTTTATCCTATCTGTTAATCCTACTCGTTTATCCTATCCGTCTATCCTATCCGTCTGTCAACCCATCTATCCATTAAGCCATCCGTCAATCCATTCCTCCATCTATCTATCTATCTATCCTGTCTGTTTATCCTATCCGTTTATACTATCCATCTATCCTATCTGTTTATCCCAGCCATCTATCCTATCCATCTATCCTATCTGTCTGTCAATCTGTCTATCCATCCGTCTATCTATCATTCAATCCATCCGTCAATCCATTCATTCATCTATCTATCTAAGTTTCTATTTATCCTATCCGTTTATCCTATACGTTTATCCCGTTCGTTTATCCCATCCTTTTATCCTATCCGTTTATCCCATCCGTATATCCTATCCGTTTATCCCGTTTATCCTACCTGTTTATCCCATCTGTTTATCCTATCCGTTTATCCTATCTGTTTATCCCATCTGTCTATCCTGTCCGTCTGTCAACCCATATATCCATCAATCCATCTGTCAATCCATTCCTCCATCTATCTATCTATCTATCCTGTCTGTTTATCCTATCCGTTTATACTATCCATCTATCCTATCCTACTGTATAACCCATCCATCTATCCTATCTGTCTGCCAATCCGTCTATCCATGCATCTATCTATCTATCTATCTATCTATCTATCTATCTATCTATCTATCTATCTATCTATCTATCTATCTATCTATCTATCTATCTATCTATCTATCTATATGTCTATCTTTTGTTTACAGGAGTGTATATTATAACCAGTATTTTATTTACATAAATATAAAACAGATTTATATAATATATAGTAAGCTGCCCGTAGATTGGAGGGAAGAGAATAGAATAATATGAAATAGATACAATATAAGCCCGTGCTACCTGTATAATTAGTTGGAAAGATGCATGAACTATACTGAGATGCAGGAATTGCTGAGTTTCCCAGAAATAGAATGTGGTGAAAAGTGAGGAACTGGCAAAGGACTTGCAGGTGCTGCCCTCTTGTGTAATGTATGTGAATGAGTTGCTGCTTGCAGTGGCCATTCTGTGTACTAAAACTCACCCTGTGGAAGGGAAAATGGCCACCACAATGCAGGCTTTCTGGACCTTGATAGCCTCTAAAACTGATAATAGTAAATTTTCTAATATTGAATTAAACTGAAAATACCAACCGTTGTGCACATCTACAATGGTATCAATGTGTTATGCATATGATAAGAACTTCCAGAGTGGGCTGGTTGAGGCCACAGCATTGGTTGTTTCACCCCTTCAGGAGATTTCAGCACTAAAGCATAATCGCCCTATGCATAGCATAGCATGGGCGATAATTAGCATAAGAATGATGAATAGATAGACGGATATATCGATAGACAAGGTAAGCACAGCCCTGTATGGCCTGTTGTAGCTTCTCACAAGGTTACATTGATGAAATGAGAGAGAGGGCAGGAGTCCTCAACATGCTACACATTTACCCCACGTGAGGGATCTTTTCCTTGCCCAGCACAGGCTCTAATACCAGGATACCCCAATTTAGCAACAAATCTGAATGAAATCAAACTTTGGATTTTCCTTTTAAACTTACATTGAAAATACAAACTACATCATTTTGCAATATGCTTCTGTAGATTACTGCTAAGGTTGAGAATGCCATCTGCTTGGCTTTTCCTGAGAAGCACTCAAAAACCCCAAGTAGGACATCTACAGCATAGCACATGAACTAAAATAACTATCTGAAAAAATAAACCATGATTGGGACAGTGCAGAGGGGCTGATTTCTTCTTTTTTTTTCCAATTTTGCTACACCGACTCCGCTACACCGACTCCGATCCACCCCTGATTCTGACTGACATGCTTCAACGTTCTGGGCAATAGCGCTTTATTGGTTCAAGTGATTTTCAAAAGGATAACAGTTCTGTAAACTAGAGAATATTTCCTTTCTTCTGATGTCAAATATGTTGAAATAACTTAGATAGAAGTGGTAGAAAAGTTCTATTGAATTTTTTGTTTTGAAATTTCGTGCGACAAATCCACCATTTTAGCAGACCAGTTCATGACGCATGACCTTATAGTTGTTCATCAGATCATGTTACAGGGCTCCGAGCATTTGACCATTGTGGATAAAAATTCATGAAGGATGGTCAACAACAGTTATCCAACAGAATTAATAAGGTTAAAGCTTAACAAAACAACACTGTGACAAAAGGCAGTACTTGCCAATAAATTGTGTATTGAACCACTCATTCAAAATTTCCCAATTCCTTCCATTTACTCCATGGTAGTGTGGCCGAGCGGTCTAAGGCGCTGGTTTTAGGCACCAGTCTCACTGAGGCGTGGGTTCGAATCCCACCACTGCCAAAGGCTTTTAGATGGTCTCCAAATCAAACATTGTGCATAATGGTTGGAGTTCTCGAATCTCCTTGGGAGCCAATGAATTATCTACGAACCTTCACAATTTTTACAAACATGAAGTCTGACAATTGGCCAAGCAATTAAACATTAACAGCCATTTTTTTATACTTTGGATTCTCCTGTTAACCCTGAATGCTCTTCAGATTCAAAATATTTACAACAGCATTAAAATTTTCAAATTTGGCAATTTCAAATGATGTACAGCAAGAATAAACCATGTGCAGGTCAGTTTTGTCAGCCGAGAAGATAATTGAAGTGTACCAGGCTGTATATTAAACAAAAATATCTACCAAAAACGCTTCCAGTTGTCCTCGATAGTATAGTGGTGAGTATCCCCGCCTGTCACGCGGGAGACCGGGGTTCAATTCCCCGTCGGGGAGGCTTTACCTAAAAATCAGAAAACAAAACTTCAATGTTTGTGAGACGATGCCAGCCAAATCCTCAATTTTTTTAGAGAAATTTAGCTGTGGCTGTCTTGAGGATTGGTGCGAGCACTTTATCTTCAAGCAACGATATTTTCAGTACATGGCGTGGACATGCTTACCATACGGTAATTGCATTGGCATCACACTTTCAAGAAGATCAATGAATGAATTTCATTCCCAGAACACCTCACAAACTTTCATGCCATTGCATTGGTTGAAGTTGGGAATGTTGACTTGAAAAGTGCTAGCAGAGCGTGGTTTCGATCCACGGACCTCTGGGTTATGGGCCCAGCACGCTTCCACTGCGCCACTCTGCTTTCTGTATGACCAGCTGGAGAGTCTCAAATTATATATGATTTACTTTGACCACTGGAACAATTTCATGTGCTGGACAAAACACACACAATCACCCATTTTAGCAAAACATGTTGAAGTCAATTATAGGGAAACTGAGTTGAAATGAACTGTTATTAAATATTTGGAGCATGATCTGCAATAATTGCAAAACTTTGTGTGATGTATTCCATGTCACACTAATAAACTTATAACAGGTATCCTTTTTTAAACTTCTTGAGACTGAGAGGAACAGCCGTCATTTGACCCATTTGTCATATCAGAAAAAATTCCACAATCCTTACAACTAAATATAGTACACTCCATGGTAGTGTGGCCGAGCGGTCTAAGGCGCTGGTTTTAGGCACCAGTCTCACTGAGGCGTGGGTTCGAATCCCACCACTGCCAAAGGCTTTTAGATGGTCTCCAAATCAAACATTGTGCATAATGGTTTGAGTTCTCGAATCTCCTTGGGAGCCAATGAAATATCTACGAACCTTCACAATTTTTACAAACATGAAGTCTGACAATTGGCCAAGCAATTAAACATTAACAGCCATTTTTTTATACTTTGGATTCTCCTGTTAACCCTGAATGCTCTTCAGATTCAAAATATTTATAACAGCATTAAAATTTTCAAATTTGGCAATTTCAAATGATGTACAGCAAGAATAAACCATGTGCAGGTCAGTTTTGTCAGCCGAGAAGATAATTGAAGTGTACCAGGCTGTATATTAAACAAAAATATCTACCAAAAAAGCTTCCAGTTGTCCTCGATAGTATAGTGGTGAGTATCCCCGCCTGTCACGCGGGAGACCGGGGTTCAATTCCCCGTCGGGGAGGCTTTTACCTAAAAATCAGAAAACAAAACTTCAATGTTTGTGAGATGATGCCAGCCAAATCCTCAATTTTTTAGAGAAATTTAGCTGTGGCTGTCTTGAGGATTGGTGCGAGCACTTTATCTTCAAGCAACGATATTTTCAGTACATGGCGTGGACATGCTTACCATATGGTAATTGCATTGGCATCACACTTTCATCCTAAAAACAAAGTTATTAGTGACATGAACTTATTCATTGATGGTGATCATTTAGAGCGGGTGAAGACGTTTGACTTTCTAGGTATAGCAGTGGATGAATGTCTGACTTGGAATGAGCATATACATAAGGTCCAAATGAAAGTTACCAAGACATTAGGGGTAATGAACCGCATTAAACTGTATCTACCATCTGAAACTCTACTTATCATATATAATTCCCTTATTTACTCACAGCTCTTGTATGGAATTTTACTCTGGGGACCAAGACATAGCAAACTACTTAAGCTTCAGAAAAGATGTATTAGAATAATATGTAAAAGTAAGTACAATGCTCATACAAACCCCTTATTTAAAAGGATGAATGTTTTGAAACTGGAGGATATTCTTTACCTACAAGAATTGAAATTTTACCATAAACTAATAAATCGAAAAGTGCCTAAATATTTCCTACAATTGAACTTTCCAAGGCAGTCAGACATTCATCCCTACTCTACCAGAGATCGACATTCCTTTGTTACACCACAATTACGGTACCTGATCTCAGACTGTTCAATAAAAAATAGAATACCAAAAATTTTAAATGATGCACCATTGGATATTATAGAAAAGATGCACTCTCATAGTACATATGGTCTGGGTTTTTACATAAAAAGAGTGAGGGTTAGTGCCTATCCAATAAATTGCACCATCGAACACTGTTATATATGTTGCGCCAGGTAGCCCAGAAATGTTAAATGTTATCAATGTTACAAACAGCTAGAATACTTAAATGCAGCATAATCAGTGTACCCACCATGTAGTAGCCTGTCATGAAAAAGTTTGTCACGTAAAATTTGTCAAGTTACCTGACAACTAGCCTATGTAGCACTATTTATCTGTGCACACAGATTAAATTTAAGTTGAATAGTTAATAATACTTTCACACTCATATTGACAATACTTTCTTTATACAGTTATAAAGCTATGCAGCATGATTTGAAATTAAAAAATTAACGAAATTGTAAGTAGGGGGGCATGCATACCAGAGGCCAAAGCCAAAGTGTATGCCTCCCAGACCAATTATATATGTTTAAATCATATTGCTACGATGTAAAGTGTGATATATTTTTTTGGTCAAAATAAATTAATCTGTCTGTCTGTCTGTCTGTCTGTCAAGAAGATCAATGAATGAATTTCATTCCCAGAACACCTCACAAACTTTCATGCCATTGCTGGATCTTTGGTTGAAGTTGGGAATGTTGACTTGAAAAGTGCCAGCAGAGCGTGGTTTCGATCCACGGACCTCTGGGTTATGGGCCCAGCACGCTTCGACTGCGCCACTCTGCTTTCTGTATGACCAGCTGGAGAGTCTCAAATTATATATGATTTACTTTGACCACTGGAACAATTTCATGTGCTGGACAAAACACACACAATCACCCATTTTAGCAAAACATGTTGAAGTCAATTATAGGGAAACTGAGTTGAAATGAACTGTTATTAAATATTTGGAGCATGATCTGCAATAATTGCAAAACTTTGTGTGATGTATTCCATGTCACACTAATAAACTTATAACAGGTATCCTTTTTTAAACTTCTTGAGAGTGAGAGGAATAGCCGTCACTGGACCCATTTGTCATATCAGAAAAAATTCCACAATCCTTACAACTAAATATAGTTCACTCCATGGTAGTGTGGCCGAGCGGTCTAATGCGCTGGTTTTAGGCACCAGTCTCACTGAGGCGTGGGTTCGAATCCCACCACTGCCAAAGTACTTTTAATGGCCACCCCACCAAACAAGCGATGGTAGGCACAATAATGGAGCATCATCTCTGCATTATTTGCCTTGAGGCAATACAATAAACATTATAGTTGTTCATCAGATCATGTTACAGGGCTCTGAGCATTTGACCATTGTGGATAAAAGTTCATGAAGGATGGTCAACAACAGTTATCCAACAGAATTAATAAGGTTAAAGCTCAACAAAACAACACTGTGACAATCGGCAGTACTTGCCAATAAATTGTGTATTGAACCACTCATTCAAAATTTCCCAATTCCTTCCATTTACACCATGGTAGTGTGGCCGAGCGGTCTAAGGCGCTGGTTTTAGGCACCAGTCTCACTGAGGCGTGGGTTCGAATCCCACCACTGCCAAAGGCTTTTAGATGGTCTCCAAATCAAACATTGTGCATAATGGTTGGAGTTCTCGAATCTCCTTGGGAGCCAATGAATTATCTATGAACCTTCACAATTTTTACAAACATGAAGTCTGACAATTGGCCAAGCAATTAAACATTAACAGCCATTTTTTTATACTTTGGATTCTCCTGTTAACCCTGAATGCTCTTCAGATTCAAAATATTACAACAGCATTAAAATTTTAAAATTTGGCAATTTCAAATGATGTACAGCAAGAATAAACCATGTGCAGGTCAGTTTTGTCAGCCGAGAAGATAATTGAAGTGTACCAGGCTGTATATTAAACAAAAATATCTACCAAAAACGCTTCCAGTTGTCCTCGATAGTATAGTGGTGAGTATCCCCGCCTGTCACGCGGGAGACCGGGGTTCAATTCCCCGTCGGGGAGGCTTTTACCTAAAAATCAGAAAACAAAACTTCAATGTTTGTGAGATGATGCCAGCCAAATCCTCAATTTTTTAGAGAAATTTAGCTGTGGCTGTCTTGAGGATTGGTGCGAGCACTTTATCTTCAAGCAACGATATTTTCAGTACATGGCGTGGACATGCTTACCATATGGTAATTGCATTGGCATCACACTTTCAAGAAGATCAATGAATGAATTTCATTCCCAGAACACCTCACAAACTTTCATGCCATTGCATTGGTTGAAGTTGGGAATGTTGACTTGAAAAGTGCTAGCAGAGCGTGGTTTCGATCCACGGACCTCTGGGTTATGGGCCCAGCACGCTTCCACTGCGCCACTCTGCTTCCTGTATGACCAGCTGGATAGTCTCAAATTATATATGATTTACTTTGACCACTGGAACAATTTCATGTGCTGGACAAAACACACACAATCACCCATTTTAGCAAAACATGTTGAAGTCAATTATAGGGAAACTGAGTTGAAATGAACTGTTATTAAATATTTGGAGCATGATCTGCAATAATTGCAAAACTTTGTGTGATGTATTCCATGTCACACTAATAAACTTATAACAGGTATCCTTTTTTTAAACTTCTTGAGAGTGAGAGGAACAGCCGTCACTTGACCCATTTGTCATATCAGAAAAAATTCCACAATCCTTACAACTAAATATAGTACACTCCATGGCTGGCCGAGCGGTCTAAGGCGCTGGTTTTAGGCACCAGTCTCACTGAGGCGTGGGTTCGAATCCCACCACTGGCAAAGCACTTTTAATGGCCACCCCACCAAACAAGCAATGGTACGCACAATAATGGAGCATCATCTCTGCATTATTTGCCTTGAGGCAATACAATAAACATTATAGTTGTTCATCAGATCATGTTACAGGGCTCCGAGCATTTGACCATTGTGGATAAAAGTTCATGAAGGATGGTCAACAACAGTTATCCAACAGAATTAATAAGGTTAAAGCTCAACAAAACAACACTGTGACAAAAGGCAGTACTTGCCAATAAATTGTGTATTGAACCACTCATTCAAAATTTCCCAATTCCTTCCATTTACTCCATGGTAGTGTGGCCGAGCGGTCTAAGGCGCTGGTTTTAGGCACCAGTCTCACTGAGGTGTGGGTTTGAATCCCACCACTGCCAAAGGCTTTTAGATGGTCTCCAAATCAAACATTGTGCATAATGGTTGGAGTTCTCGAATCTCCTTGGGAGCCAATGAATTATCTACGAACCTTCACAATTTTTACAAACATGAAGTCTGACAATTGGCCAAGCAATTAAACATTAACAGCCATTTTTTTATACTTTGGATTCTCCTGTTAACCCTGAATGCTCTTCAGATTCAAAATATTTATAACAGCATTAAAATTTTCAAATTTGGCAATTTCAAATGATGTACAGCAAGAATAAACCATGTGCAGGTCAGTTTTGTCAGCCGAGAAGATAATTGAAGTGTACCAGGCTGTATATTAAACAAAAATATCTACCAAAAACGCTTCCAGTTGTCCTCGATAGTATAGTGGTGAGTATCCCCGCCTGTCACGCGGGAGACCGGGGTTCAATTCCCCGTCGGGGAGGCTTCTACCTAAAAATCAGAAAACAAAACTTCAATGTTTGTGAGACTATGCCAGCCAAATCCTCAATTTTTTTAGAGAAATTTAGCTGTGGCTGTCTTGAGGATTGGTGCGAGCACTTTATCTTCAAGCAACGATATTTTCAGTACATGGCGTGGACATGCTTACCATACGGTAATTGCATTGGCATCACACTTTCAAGAAGATCAATGAATGAATTTCATTCCCAGAACACCACACAAACTTTCATGCCATTGCTGGATCTTTGGTTGAAGTTGGGAATGTTGACTTGAAAAGTGCTAGCAGAGCGTGGTTTCGATCCACGGACCTCTGGGTTATGGGCCCAGCACGCTTCCACTGCGCCACTCTGCTTCCTGTATGACCAGCTGGATAGTCTCAAATTATATATGATTTACTTTGACCACTGGAACAATTTCATGTGCTGGACAAAACACACACAATCACCCATTTTAGCAAAACATGTTGAAGTCAATTATAGGGAAACTGAGTTGAAATGAACTGTTATTAAATATTTGGAGCATGATCTGCAATAATTGCAAAACTTTGTGTGATGTATTCCATGTCACACTAATAAACTTATAACAGGTATCCTTTTTTTAAACTTCTTGAGAGTGAGAGGAACAGCCGTCACTTGACCCATTTGTCATATCAGAAAAAATTCCACAATCCTTACAACTAAATATAGTACACTCCATGGTAGTGTGGCCGAGCGGTCTAAGGCGCTGGTTTTAGGCACCAGTCTCACTGAGGCGTGGGTTCGAATCCCACCACTGCCAAAGCACTTTTAATGGCCACCCCACCAAACAAGCAATGGTACGCACAATAATGGAGCATCATCTCTGCATTATTTGCCTTGAGGCAATACAATAAACATTATAGTTGTTCATCAGATCATGTTACAGGGCTCCGAGCATTTGACCATTGTGGATAAAAGTTCATGAAGGATGGTCAACAACAGTTATCCAACAGAATTAATAGAGTTTTTTCAGTTAAGGACCAGACCATAGACCATGGACTTAAGACCACCTTAAGTGACTGTAACAGAGCTAATACCACCAAATACCACCAAAGCAGACCAATTGCTGAAGAACAAAAGGGTTTAGAGAAACAGAGAACAACAAACAAACAATAGGATTGAATTTAAGTAAGTTTGAATAATTCCATGCTGTGAATAACAACAAACTTTCAGAAATGCATAATCTTGTTTGCAATATCTTGTCAATGTGGCTAACCAGTGGCAGATCCAGATAGGGTGGTCTAGTGGGGGGGGAGGGGGCTTTCACGGGACCACGTAGACGTCATTTTGGCATTTACTGGCCTGCATTGCCCCATATTTTTTTTTCAAATTGTTACTTCCATCTCATTGGTCGGGGGGGGGGGGGGGCACCGGGGGTGGACACTGATGGGGGGTTAACCAAATTTCAATTTCAAGTTTGTGTCTGCTGGCAGGCTATTCTTGTCGACGATGCATAATTAATTTGTTTGATACGTTTTGCCCCTCTAGTTATTGAAACTTACTCATTTCTGAGTAACAGAAGACGAATTAATGTTTGATATGTGTAGGCTAAATTAAATTAAGCTTGCGACCACTTAATTTCTAGGTGGTGGGGTTGGAGTCAGGAAATTATTTATTTCATGGTAACGGCCTCATTAATCATTATCTATTTCGATCACGGAAAGTCATCAAATATTCATTCCAAAATCAAGCAACACTTTGTTAAGAAAAAACCCCACCAGAAATTATTTATTTCAATACTGCCCACTAAAGCTATGCAACAAGTTATTTTCAAAGGAACTCGAACCCCCCTCCCCTTCCCCTTGAGATAAAATGGTGGCCCTCTAAGAGTAAATTCGTCAAATAACCATTAAGTTGTTAAAAACACCATGGATGGAATTACATTGAGTTGAAGGGCCCAGATGTACATTTATAATAAACTACCTACACAAATTTTAATGTTTGTGGTATGCAAAATAGTTTCAAATAAAATCATTTGATAGGCCTATTTCCCAGTAAATGTTATGCCAATACCAAATTGTGAAACAAATCCAGTTCATATAAAATGATTTTATGCACACAGCATAATTATATTTATTACATGAGCACTATGCTGATTGGCCAATATCAGTCACATGATGACATCATAAAAAGTCATATTGCATGGTTCGAGTGCAATTTGAGATTTTTACCAAAAATTATTTTTTTTACAATTTTTTTTTTCATATTTTGTTCATATTGCAAGTGATAGTTCAATTTTTATTGGAAAAATAAAATTCCAAACATTTTTTTTTTCAAATTTTATTTGATCGAACATTTTTCAGAATGGAACATTATATTGGAAGCATAGTGGTCATGTAATAAAACGAATAGAGCATTTATCTTCGTAAATTCATATTATGAATTTCCTCGTGCAAATAAATTTTCATGTTGCACTCATATATTGCCGTATTAGTATAATATAATGTATAAAAGCTTAAGGCATCTCATTCAAAGCATCAAGTGCAACTTAATTGTTTGATATTTTCAGTTACTTGTTATAACTACTTTAGCCTTGCATGGTCTACTAATCTATATCAACAACTAATTGGTCCTCTGAGGTCTAAGTCTATGGTCCCTGGTCCTTAACTGAAAAAACTCTAATAAGGTTAAAGCTCAACAAAACAACACTGTGACAAAAGGCAGTACTTGCCAATAAATTGTGTATTGAACCACTCATTCAAAATTTCCCAATTCCTTCCATTTACTCCATGGTAGTGTGGCCGAGCGGTCTAAGGCGCTGGTTTTAGGCACCAGTCTCACTGAAGCGTGGGTGCGAATCCCACCACTGCCGAATGCTTTTAGATGGTCTCCAAATCAAACATTGTGCATAATGGTTGGAGTTCTCGAATCTGCTTGGGAGCCAATGAATTATCTACGAACCTTCACAATTTTTACAAACATGAAGTCTGACAATTGGCCAAGCAATTAAACATTAACAGCCATTTTTTTATACTTTGGATTCTCCTGTTAACCCTGAATGCTCTTCAGATTCAAAATATTTATAACAGCATTAAAATTTTCAAATTTGGCAATTTCAAATGATGTACAGCAAGAATAAACCATGTGCAGGTCAGTTTTGTCAGCCGAGAAGATAATTGAAGTGTACCAGGCTGTATATTAAACAAAAATATCTACCTAAAACGCTTCCAGTTGTCCTCGATAGTATAGTGGTGAGTATCCCCGCCTGTCACGCGGGAGACCGGGGTTCAATTCCCCGTCGGGGAGGCTTTTACCTAAAAATCAGAAAACAAAACTTCAATGTTTGTGAGACGATGCCAGCCAAATCCTCAATTTTTTTAGAGAAATTTAGCTGTGGCTGTCTTGAGGATTGGTGCGAGCACTTTATCTTCAAGCAACGATATTTTCAGTACATGGCGTGGACATGCTTACCATACGGTAATTGCATTGGCATCACACTTTCAAGAAGATCAATGAATGAATTTCATTCCCAGAACACCACACAAACTTTCATGCCATTGCATTGGTTGAAGTTGGGAATGTTGACTTGAAAAGTGCTAGCAGAGCGTGGTTTCGATCCACGGACCTCTGGGTTATGGGCCCAGCACGCTTCCACTGCGCCACTCTGCTTCCTGTATGACCAGCTGGATAGTCTCAAATTATATATGATCTACTTTGACCACTGGAACAATTTCATGTGCTGGACAAAACACACACAATCACCCATTTTAGCAAAACATGTTGAAGTCAATTATAGGGAAACTGAGTTGAAATGAACTGTTATTAAATATTTGGAGCATGATCTGCAATAATTGCAAAACTTTGTGTGATGTATTCCATGTCACACTAATAAACTTATAACAGGTATCCTTTTTTAAACTTCTTGAGAGTGAGAGGAACAGCCGTCACTTGACCCATTTGTCATATCAGAAAAAATTCCACAATCCTTACAACTAAATATAGTACACTCCATGGTAGTGTGGCTGAGCGGTCTAAGGCGCTGGTTTTAGGCACCAGTCTCACTGAGGCGTGGGTTCGAATCCCACCACTGCCAAAGCACTTTTAATGGCCACCCCACCAAACAAGCAATGGTACGCACAATAATGGAGCATCATCTCTGCATTATTTGCCTTGAGGCAATACAATAAACATTATAGTTGTTCATCAGATCATGTTACAGGGCTCCGAGCATTTGACCATTGTGGATAAAAGTTCATGAAGGATGGTCAACAACAGTTATCCAACAGAATTAATCAAGTTAAAGCTCAACAAAACAACACTGTGACAAAAAGCAGTACTTGCCAATAAATTGTGTATTGAACCACTCATTAAAATTTCCCAATTCCTTCCATTTACTCCATGGTAGTGTGGCCGAGCGGTCTAAGGCGCTGGTTTTAGGCACCAGTCTCACTGAGGCGTGGGTTCGAATCCCACCACTGCCAAAGGCTTTTAGATGGTCTCCAAATCAAACATTGTGCATAATGGTTGGAGTTCTCGAATCTCCTTGGGAGCCAATGAATTATCTACGAACCTTCACAATTTTTACAAACATGAAGTCTGACAATTGGCCAAGCAATTAAACATTAACAGCCATTTTTTTATACTTTGGATTCTCCTGTTAACCCTGAATGCTCTTCAGATTCAAAATATTTATAACAGCATTAAAATTTTCAAATTTGGCAATTTCAAATGATGTACAGCAAGAATAAACCATGTGCAGGTCAGTTTTGTCAGCCGAGAAGATAATTGAAGTGTACCAGGCTGTATATTAAACAAAAATATCTACCAAAAACGCTTCCAGTTGTCCTCGATAGTATAGTGGTGAGTATCCCCGCCTGTCACGCGGGAGACCGGGGTTCAATTCCCAGTCGGGGAGGCTTTTACCTAAAAATCAGAAAACAAAACTTCAATGTTTGTGAGACGATGCCAGCCAAATCCTCAATTTTTTTAGAGAAATTTAGCTGTGGCTGTCTTGAGGATTGGTGCGAGCACTTTATCTTCAAGCAACGATATTTTCAGTACATGGCGTGGACATGCTTGCCATACTGTAATTGCATTGGCATCACACTTTCAAGAAGATCAATGAATGAATTTCATTCCCAGAACACCTCACAAACTTTCATGCCATTGCATTGGTTGAAGTTGGGAATGTTGACTTGAAAAGTGCTAGCAGAGAGTGGTTTCGATCCACGGACCTCTGGGTTATGGGCCCAGCACGCTTCCACTGCGCCACTCTGCTTCCTGTATGACCAGCTGGATAGTCTCAAATTATATATGATTTACTTTGACCACTGGAACAATTTCATGTGCTGGACAAAACACACACAATCACCCATTTTAGCAAAACATGTTGAAGTCAATTATAGGGAAACTGAGTTGAAATGAACTGTTATTATATATTTGGAGCATGATCTGCAATAATTGCAAAACTTTGTGTGATGTATTCCATGTCACACTAATAAACTTATAACAGGTATCCTTTTTTTAAACTTCTTGAGAGTGAGAGGAACAGCCGTCACTTGACCCATTTGTCATATCAGAAAAAATTCCACAATCCTTACAACTAAATATAGTACACTCCATGGTAGTGTGGCCGAGCGGTCTAAGGCGCTGGTTTTAGGCACCAGTCTCACTGAGGCGTGGGTTCGAATCCCACCACTGCCAAAGGACTTTTAATGGCCACCCCACCAAACAAGCAATGGTACGCACAATAATGGAGCATCATCTCTGCATTATTTGCCTTGAGGCAATACAATAAACATTATAGTTGTTCATCAGATCATGTTACAGGGCTCCGAGCATTTGACCATTGTGGATAAAAGTTCATGAAGGATGGTCAACAACAGTTATCCAACAGAATTAATAAGGTTAAAGCTGAACAAAACAACACTGTGACAAAAGGCAGTACTTGCCAATAAATTGTGTATTGAACCACTCATTCAAAATTTCCCAATTCCTTCCATTTACTCCATGGTAGTGTGGCCGAGCGGTCTAAGGCGCTGGTTTTAGGCACCAGTCTCACTGAAGCGTGGGTGCGAATCCCACCACTGCCGAATGCTTTTAGATGGTCTCCAAATCAAACATTGTGCATAATGGTTGGAGTTCTCGAATCTGCTTGGGAGCCAATGAATTATCTACGAACCTTCACAATTTTTACAAACATGAAGTCTGACAATTGGCCAAGCAATTAAACATTAACAGCCATTTTTTTATACTTTGGATTCTCCTGTTAACCCTGAATGCTCTTCAGATTCAAAATATTTATAACAGCATTAAAATTTTCAAATTTGGCAATTTCAAATGATGTACAGCAAGAATAAACCATGTGCAGGTCAGTTTTGTCAGCCGAGAAGATAATTGAAGTGTACCAGGCTGTATATTAAACAAAAATATCTACCTAAAACGCTTCCAGTTGTCCTCGATAGTATAGTGGTGAGTATCCCCGCCTGTCACGCGGGAGACCGGGGTTCAATTCCCCGTCGGGGAGGCTTTTACCTAAAAATCAGAAAACAAAACTTCAATGTTTGTGAGACGATGCCAGCCAAATCCTCAATTTTTTTAGAGAAATTTAGCTGTGGCTGTCTTGAGGATTGGTGCGAGCACTTTATCTTCAAGCAACGATATTTTCAGTACATGGCGTGGACATGCTTACCATACGGTAATTGCATTGGCATCACACTTTCAAGAAGATCAATGAATGAATTTCATTCCCAGAACACCTCACAAACTTTCATGCCATTGCTGGATCTTTGGTTGAAGTTGGGAATGTTGACTTGAAAAGTGCTAGCAGAGAGTGGTTTCGATCCACGGACCTCTGGGTTATGGGCCCAGCACGCTTCCACTGCGCCACTCTGCTTCCTGTATGACCAGCTGGATAGTCTCAAATTATATATGATTTACTTGTGACCACTGGAACAATTTCATGTGCTGGACAAAACACACACAATCACCCATTTTAGCAAAACATGTTGAAGTCAATTATAGGGAAACTGAGTTGAAATGAACTGTTATTATATATTTGGAGCATGATCTGCAATAATTGCAAAACTTTGTGTGATGTATTCCATGTCACACTAATAAACTTATAACAGGTATCCTTTTTTTAAACTTCTTGAGAGTGAGAGGAACAGCCGTCACTTGACCCATTTGTCATATCAGAAAAAATTCCACAATCCTTACAACTAAATATAGTACACTCCATGGTAGTGTGGCCGAGCGGTCTAAGGCGCTGGTTTTAGGCACCAGTCTCACTGAGGCGTGGGTTCGAATCCCACCACTGCCAAAGGACTTTTAATGGCCACCCCACCAAACAAGCAATGGTACGCACAATAATGGAGCATCATCTCTGCATTATTTGCCTTGAGGCAATACAATAAACATTATAGTTGTTCATCAGATCATGTTACAGGGCTCCGAGCATTTGACCATTGTGGATAAAAGTTCATGAAGGATGGTCAACAACAGTTATCCAACAGAATTAATAGAGTTTTTTCAGTTAAGGACCAGACCATAGACCATGGACTTAAGACCACCTTAAGTGACTGTAACAGAGCTAATACCACCAAATTCCACCAAACCAGACCAATTGCTGAGGAACAATAGGTTTTAGAGAAACAGAGAACAACAAACAAACAATAGGATTAAATTTAAGTAAGTTCGAATAATTCCATGCTGTGAATAACAACAAACTTTCAGAAATGCATAATCTTGTTTGCAATATCTTGTCAATGTGGCTAACCAGTGGCAGATCCAGATAGGGTGGTCTAGTGGGGGGGGAGGGGGCTTTCACGGGACCACGTAGACGTCATTTTGGCATTTACTGGCCTGCATTGCCCCATATTTTTTTTTCAGATTGTTATTTCCATCTTATTGGTCGGGGGGGGGGGGTCACCGGGGGTGGACACTGATGGGGGGTTAACCAAATTTCAATTTCAAGTTTGTGTCTGCTGGCAGGCTATTCTTGTCGACGATGCATAATTAATTTGTTTGATACGTTTTGCCCCTCTAGTTATTGAAACTTACTCATTTCTGAGTAACAGAAGACGAATTAATGTTTGATATGTGTAGGCTAAATTAAATTAAGCTTGCGACCACTTAATTTCTAGGTGATGGGGTTGGAGTCAGGAAATTATTTATTTCATGGTAACGGCCTCATTAATCATTATCTATTTCGATCATGGAAAGTCATCAAATATTCATTCCAAAATCAAGCAACACTTTGTTAAGAAAAAACCCCACCAGAAATTATTTATTTCAATACTGCCCACTAAAGCTATGCAACAAGTTATTTTCAAAGGAACTCGAACCCCCCCCCCCTTCCCCTTGAGATAAAATGGTGGCCCTCTAAGAGTAAATTCGTCAAATAACCATTAAGTTGTTAAAAACACCATGGATGGAATTACATTGAGTTGAAGGGCCCAGATGTACATTTATAATAAACTACCTACACAAATTTTAATGTTTGTGGTATGCAAAATAGTTTCAAATAAAATCATTTGATAGGCCTATTTCCCAGTAAATGTTATGCCAATACCAAATTGTGAAACAAATCCAGTTCATATAAAATGATTTTATGCACACAGCATAATTATATTTATTGCATGAGCACTATGCTGATTGGCCAAAATCAGTCACATGATGACATCATAAAAAGTCATATTGCATGGTTCGAGTGCAATTTGAGATTTTTACCAAAAATTATTTTTTTTACAATTTTTTTTTTCATATTTTGTTCATATTGCAAGTGATAGTTCAATTTTTATTGGAAAAATAAAATTCCAAACATTTTTTTTTTCAAATTTTATTTGATCGAACATTTTTCAGAATGGAACATTATATTGGAAGCATAGTGGTCATGTAATAAAACGAATAGAGCATTTATCTTCGTAAATTCATATTATGAATTTCCTCGTGCAAATAAATTTTCATGTTGCACTCATATATTGCCGTATTAGTATAATATAATGTATAAAAGCTTAAGGCATCTCATTCAAAGCATCAAGTGCAACTTAATTGTTTGATATTTTCAGTTACTTGTTATAACTACTTTAGCCTTGCATGGTCTACTAATCTATATCAACAACTAATTCACATTGGTCCTCTGAGGTCTAAGTCTATGGTCCCTGGTCCTTAACTGAAAAAACTCTAATAAGGTTAAAGCTCAACAAAACAACACTGTGACAAAAGGCAGTACTTGCCAATAAATTGTGTATTGAACCACTCATTCAAAATTTCCCAATTCCTTCCATTTACTCCATGGTAGTGTGGCCGAGCGGTCTAAGGCGCTGGTTTTAGGCACCAGTCTCACTGAAGCGTGGGTGCGAATCCCACCACTGCCGAATGCTTTTAGATGGTCTCCAAATCAAACATTGTGCATAATGGTTGGAGTTCTCGAATCTGCTTGGGAGCCAATGAATTATCTACGAACCTTCACAATTTTTACAAACATGAAGTCTGACAATTGGCCAAGCAATTAAACATTAACAGCCATTTTTTTATACTTTGGATTCTCCTGTTAACCCTGAATGCTCTTCAGATTCAAAATATTTATAACAGCATTAAAATTTTCAAATTTGGCAATTTCAAATGATGTACAGCAAGAATAAACCATGTGCAGGTCAGTTTTGTCAGCCGAGAAGATAATTGAAGTGTACCAGGCTGTATATTAAACAAAAATATCTACCTAAAACGCTTCCAGTTGTCCTCGATAGTATAGTGGTGAGTATCCCCGCCTGTCACGCGGGAGACCGGGGTTCAATTCCCCGTCGGGGAGGCTTTTACCTAAAAATCAGAAAACAAAACTTCAATGTTTGTGAGACGATGCCAGCCAAATCCTCAATTTTTTTAGAGAAATTTAGCTGTGGCTGTCTTGAGGATTGGTGCGAGCACTTTATCTTCAAGCAACGATATTTTCAGTACATGGCGTGGACATGCTTACCATACGGTAATTGCATTGGCATCACACTTTCAAGAAGATCAATGAATGAATTTCATTCCCAGAACACCTCACAAACTTTCATGCCATTGCTTTGGTTGAAGTTGGGAATGTTGACTTGAAAAGTGCTAGCAGAGAGTGGTTTCGATCCACGGACCTCTGGGTTATGGGCCCAGCACGCTTCCACTGCGCCACTCTGCTTCCTGTATGACCAGCTGGATAGTCTCAAATTATATATGATTTACTTGTGACCACTGGAACAATTTCATGTGCTGGACAAAACACACACAATCACCCATTTTAGCAAAACATGTTGAAGTCAATTATAGGGAAACTGAGTTGAAATGAACTGTTATTATATATTTGGAGCATGATCTGCAATAATTGCAAAACTTTGTGTGATGTATTCCATGTCACACTAATAAACTTATAACAGGTATCCTTTTTTTAAACTTCTTGAGAGTGAGAGGAACAGCCGTCACTTGACCCATTTGTCATATCAGAAAAAATTCCACAATCCTTACAACTAAATATAGTACACTCCATGGTAGTGTGGCCGAGCGGTCTAAGGCGCTGGTTTTAGGCACCAGTCTCACTGAGGCGTGGGTTCGAATCCCACCACTGCCAAAGCACTTTTAATGGCCACCCCACCAAACAAGCAATGGTACGCACAATAATGGAGCATCATCTCTGCATTATTTGCCTTGAGGCAATACAATAAACATTATAGTTGTTCATCAGATCATGTTACAGGGCTCCGAGCATTTGACCATTGTGGATAAAAGTTCATGAAGGATGGTCAACAACAGTTATCCAACAGAATTAATAGAGTTTTTTCAGTTAAGGACCAGACCATAGACCATGGACTTAAGACCACCTTAAGTGACTGTAACAGAGCTAATACCACCAAATACCACCAAACCAGACCAATTGCTGAGGAACAATAGGTTTTAGAGAAACAGAGAACAACAAACAAACAATAGGATTAAATTTAAGTAAGTTCGAATAATTCCATGCTGTGAATAACAACAAACTTTCAGAAATGCATAATCTTGTTTGCAATATCTTGTCAATGTGGCTAACCAGTGGCAGATCCAGATAGGGTGGTCTAGTGAGGGGGGAGGGGGCTTTCACGGGACCACGTAGACGTCATTTTGGCATTTACTGGCCTGCATTGCCCCATATTTTTTTTTCAAATTGTTATTTCCATCTCATTGGTCGGGGGGGGGGGGTCACCGGGGGTGGACACTGATGGGGGGTTAACCAAATTTCAATTTCAAGTTTGTGTCTGCTGGCAGGCTATTCTTGTCGACGATGCATAATTAATTTGTTTGATACGTTTTGCCCCTCTAGTTATTGAAACTTACTCATTTCTGAGTAACAGAAGACGAATTAATGTTTGATATGTGTAGGCTAAATTAAATTAAGCTTGCGACCACTTAATTTCTAGGTGATGGGGTTGGAGTCAGGAAATTATTTATTTCATGGTAACGGCCTCATTAATCATTATCTATTTCGATCATGGAAAGTCATCAAATATTCATTCCAAAATCAAGCAACACTTTGTTAAGAAAAAACCCCACCAGAAATTATTTATTTCAATACTGCCCACTAAAGCTATGCAACAAGTTATTTTCAAAGGAACTCGAACCCCCCTCCCCTTCCCCTTGAGATAAAATGGTGGCCCTCTAAGAGTAAATTCGTCAAATAACCATTAAGTTGTTAAAAACACCATGGATGGAATTACATTGAGTTGAAGGGCCCAGATGTACATTTATAATAAACTACCTACACAAATTTTAATGTTTGTGGTATGCAAAATAGTTTCAAATAAAATCATTTGATAGGCCTATTTCCCAGTAAATGTTATGCCAATACCAAATTGTGAAACAAATCCAGTTCATATAAAATGATTTTATACACACAGCATAATTATATTTATTGCATGAGCACTATGCTGATTGGCCAATATCAGTCACATGATGACATCATAAAAAGTCATATTGCATGGTTCGAGTGCAATTTGAGATTTTTACCAAAAATTATTTTTTTTACAATTTTTTTTTTCATATTTTGTTCATATTGCAAGTGATAGTTCAATTTTTATTGGAAAAATAAAATTCCAAACATTTTTTTTTTCAAATTTTATTTGATCGAACATTTTTCAGAATGGAACATTATATTGGAAGCATAGTGGTCATGTAATAAAACGAATAGAGCATTTATCTTCGTAAATTCATATTATGAATTTCCTCGTGCAAATAAATTTTCATGTTGCACTCATATATTGCCGTATTAGTATAATATAATGTATAAAAGCTTAAGGCATCTCATTCAAAGCATCAAGTGCAACTTAATTGTTTGATATTTTCAGTTACTTGTTATAACTACTTTAGCCTTGCATGGTCTACTAATCTATATCAACAACTAATTGGTCCTCTGAGGTCTAAGTCTATGGTCCCTGGTCCTTAACTGAAAAAACTCTAATAAGGTTAAAGCTCAACAAAACAACACTGTGACAAAAGGCAGTACTTGCCAATAAATTGTGTATTGAACCACTCATTCAAAATTTCCCAATTCCTTCCATTTACTCCATGGTAGTGTGGCCGAGCGGTCTAAGGCGCTGGTTTTAGGCACCAGTCTCACTGAAGCGTGGGTGCGAATCCCACCACTGCCGAATGCTTTTAGATGGTCTCCAAATCAAACATTGTGCATAATGGTTGGAGTTCTCGAATCTGCTTGGGAGCCAATGAATTATCTACGAACCTTCACAATTTTTACAAACATGAAGTCTGACAATTGGCCAAGCAATTAAACATTAACAGCCATTTTTTTATACTTTGGATTCTCCTGTTAACCCTGAATGCTCTTCAGATTCAAAATATTTATAACAGCATTAAAATTTTCAAATTTGGCAATTTCAAATGATGTACAGCAAGAATAAACCATGTGCAGGTCAGTTTTGTCAGCCGAGAAGATAATTGAAGTGTACCAGGCTGTATATTAAACAAAAATATCTACCTAAAACGCTTCCAGTTGTCCTCGATAGTATAGTGGTGAGTATCCCCGCCTGTCACGCGGGAGACCGGGGTTCAATTCCCCGTCGGGGAGGCTTTTACCTAAAAATCAGAAAACAAAACTTCAATGTTTGTGAGACGATGCCAGCCAAATCCTCAATTTTTTTAGAGAAATTTAGCTGTGGCTGTCTTGAGGATTGGTGCGAGCACTTTATCTTCAAGCAACGATATTTTCAGTACATGGCGTGGACATGCTTACCATACGGTAATTGCATTGGCATCACACTTTCAAGAAGATCAATGAATGAATTTCATTCCCAGAACACCACACAAACTTTCATGCCATTGCTGGATCTTTGGTTGAAGTTGGGAATGTTGACTTGAAAAGTGCTAGCAGAGCGTGGTTTCGATCCACGGACCTCTGGGTTATGGGCCCAGCACGCTTCCACTGCGCCACTCTGCTTCCTGTATGACCAGCTGGATAGTCTCAAATTATATATGATCTACTTTGACCACTGGAACAATTTCATGTGCTGGACAAAACACACACAATCACCCATTTTAGCAAAACATGTTGAAGTCAATTATAGGGAACTGAGTTGAAATGAACTGTTATTAAATATTTGGAGCATGATCTGCAATAATTGCAAAACTTTGTGTGATGTATTCCATGTCACACTAATAAACTTATAACAGGTATCCTTTTTTTAAACTTCTTGAGAGTGAGAGGAACAGCCGTCACTTGACCCATTTGTCATATCAGAAAAAATTCCACAATCCTTACAACTAAATATAGTACACTCCATGGTAGTGTGGCCGAGCGGTCTAAGGCGCTGGTTTTAGGCACCAGTCTCACTGAGGCGTGGGTTCGAATCCCACCACTGCCAAAGGACTTTTAATGGCCACCCCACCAAACAAGCAATGGTACGCACAATAATGGAGCATCATCTCTGCATTATTTGCCTTGAGGCAATACAATAAACATTATAGTTGTTCATCAGATCATGTTACAGGGCTCCGAGCATTTGACCATTGTGGATAAAAGTTCATGAAGGATGGTCAACAACAGTTATCCAACAGAATTAATAAGGTTAAAGCTGAACAAAACAACACTGTGACAAAAGGCAGTACTTGCCAATAAATTGTGTATTGAACCACTCATTCAAAATTTCCCAATTCCTTCCATTTACTCCATGGTAGTGTGGCCGAGCGGTCTAAGGCGCTGGTTTTAGGCACCAGTCTCACTGAGGCATGGGTTCGAATCCCACCACTGCCAAAGGCTTTTAGATGGTCTCCAAATCAAACATTGTGCATAATGGTTGGAGTTCTCGAATCTCCTTGGGAGCCAATGAATTATCTACGAACCTTCACAATTTTTACAAACATGAAGTCTGACAATTGGCCAAGCAATTAAACATTAACAGCCATTTTTTTATACTTTGGATTCTCCTGTTAACCCTGAATGCTCTTCAGATTCAAAATATTTATAACAGCATTAAAATTTTCAAATTTGGCAATTTCAAATGATGTACAGCAAGAATAAACCATGTGCAGGTCAGTTTTGTCAGCCGAGAAGATAATTGAAGTGTACCAGGCTGTATATTAAACAAAAATATCTACCAAAAACGCTTCCAGTTGTCCTCGATAGTATAGTGGTGAGTATCCCCGCCTGTCACGCGGGAGACCGGGGTTCAATTCCCCGTCGGGGAGGCTTTTACCTAAAAATCAGAAAACAAAACTTCAATGTTTGTGAGACGATGCCAGCCAAATCCTCAATTTTTTTAGAGAAATTTAGCTGTGGCTGTCTTGAGGATTGGTGCGAGCACTTTATCTTCAAGCAACGATATTTTCAGTACATGGCGTGGACATGCTTACCATACGGTAATTGCATTGGCATCACACTTTCAAGAAGATCAATGAATGAATTTCATTCCCAGAACACCTCACAAACTTTCATGCCATTGCATTGGTTGAAGTTGGGAATGTTGACTTGAAAAGTGCTAGCAGAGCGTGGTTTCGATCCACGGACCTCTGGGTTATGGGCCCAGCACGCTTCCACTGCGCCACTCTGCTTCCTGTATGACCAGCTGGATAGTCTCAAATTATATATGATTTACTTTGACCACTGGAACAATTTCATGTGCTGGACAAAACACACACAATCACCCATTTTAGCAAAACATGTTGAAGTCAATTATAGGGAAACTGAGTTGAAATGAACTGTTATTAAATATTTGGAGCATGATCTGCAATAATTGCAAAACTTTGTGTGATGTATTCCATGTCACACTAATAAACTTATAACAGGTATCCTTTTTTTAAACTTCTTGAGAGTGAGAGGAACAGCCGTCACTTGACCCATTTGTCATATCAGAAAAAATTCCACAATCCTTACAACTAAATATAGTACACTCCATGGTAGTGTGGCCGAGCGGTCTAAGGCGCTGGTTTTAGGCACCAGTCTCACTGAGGCGTGGGTTCGAATCCCACCACTGCCAAAGTACTTTTAATGGCCACCCCACCAAACAAGCAATGGTACGCACAATAATGGAGCATCATCTCTGCATTATTTGCCTTGAGGCAATACAATAAACATTATAGTTGTTCATCAGATCATGTTACAGGGCTCCGAGCATTTGACCATTGTGGATAAAAGTTCATGAAGGATGGTCAACAACAGTTATCCAACAGAATTAATAAGGTTAAAGCTGAACAAAACAACACTGTGACAAAAGGCAGTACTTGCCAATAAATTGTGTATTGAACCACTCATTCAAAATTTCCCAATTCCTTCCATTTACTCCATGGTAGTGTGGCCGAGCGGTCTAAGGCGCTGGTTTTAGGCACCAGTCTCACTGAGGCATGGGTTCGAATCCCACCACTGCCAAAGGCTTTTAGATGGTCTCCAAATCAAACATTGTGCATAATGGTTGGAGTTCTCGAATCTCCTTGGGAGCCAATGAATTATCTACGAACCTTCACAATTTTTACAAACATGAAGTCTGACAATTGGCCAAGCAATTAAACATTAACAGCCATTTTTTTATACTTTGGATTCTCCTGTTAACCCTGAATGCTCTTCAGATTCAAAATATTTATAACAGCATTAAAATTTTCAAATTTGGCAATTTCAAATGATGTACAGCAAGAATAAACCATGTGCAGGTCAGTTTTGTCAGCCGAGAAGATAATTGAAGTGTACCAGGCTGTATATTAAACAAAAATATCTACCAAAAACGCTTCCAGTTGTCCTCGATAGTATAGTGGTGAGTATCCCCGCCTGTCACGCGGGAGACCGGGGTTCAATTCCCCGTCGGGGAGGCTTTTACCTAAAAATCAGAAAACAAAACTTCAATGTTTGTGAGACGATGCCAGCCAAATCCTCAATTTTTTTAGAGAAATTTAGCTGTGGCTGTCTTGAGGATTGGTGCGAGCACTTTATCTTCAAGCAACGATATTTTCAGTACATGGCGTGGACATGCTTACCATACGGTAATTGCATTGGCATCACACTTTCAAGAAGATCAATGAATGAATTTCATTCCCAGAACACCTCACAAACTTTCATGCCATTGCATTGGTTGAAGTTGGGAATGTTGACTTGAAAAGTGCTAGCAGAGCGTGGTTTCGATCCACGGACCTCTGGGTTATGGGCCCAGCACGCTTCCACTGCGCCACTCTGCTTCCTGTATGACCAGCTGGATAGTCTCAAATTATATATGATTTACTTTGACCACTGGAACAATTTCATGTGCTGGACAAAACACACACAATCACCCATTTTAGCAAAACATGTTGAAGTCAATTATAGGGAAACTGAGTTGAAATGAACTGTTATTAAATATTTGGAGCATGATCTGCAATAATTGCAAAACTTTGTGTGATGTATTCCATGTCACACTAATAAACTTATAACAGGTATCCTTTTTTTAAACTTCTTGAGAGTGAGAGGAACAGCCGTCACTTGACCCATTTGTCATATCAGAAAAAATTCCACAATCCTTACAACTAAATATAGTACACTCCATGGTAGTGTGGCCGAGCGGTCTAAGGCGCTGGTTTTAGGCACCAGTCTCACTGAGGCGTGGGTTCGAATCCCACCACTGCCAACGTACTTTTAATGGCCACCCCACCAAACAAGCAATGGTACGCACAATAATGGAGCATCATCTCTGCATTATTTGCCTTGAGGCAATACAATAAACATTATAGTTGTTCATCAGATCATGTTACAGGGCTCCGAGCATTTGACCATTGTGGATAAAAGTTCATGAAGGATGGTCAACAACAGTTATCCAACAGAATTAATAAGGTTAAAGCTCAACAAAACAACACTGTGACAAAAGGCAGTACTTGCCAATAAATTGTGTATTGAACCACTCATTCAAAATTTCCCAATTCCTTCCATTTACTCCATGGTAGTGTGGCCGAGCGGTCTAAGGCGCTGGTTTTAGGCACCAGTCTCACTGAGGCGTGGGTTTGAATCCCACCACTGCCAAAGGCTTTTAGATGGTCTCCAAATCAAACATTGTGCATAATGGTTGGAGTTCTCGAATCTCCTTGGGAGCCAATGAATTATCTACGAACCTTCACAATTTTTACAAACATGAAGTCTGACAATTGGCCAAGCAATTAAACATTAACAGCCATTTTTTTATACTTTGGATTCTCCTGTTAACCCTGAATGCTCTTCAGATTCAAAATATTTATAACAGCATTAAAATTTGGCAATTTCAAATGATGTACAGCAAGAATAAACCATGTGCAGGTCAGTTTTGTCAGCCGAGAAGATAATTGAAGTGTACCAGGGAATTGAACCCCGGTCTCCCGCGTGACAGGCGGGGATACTCACCACTATACTATCGAGGACAACTGGAAGCGTTTTAGGTAGATATTTTTGTTTAATATACAGCCTGGTACACTTCAATTATCTTCTCGGCTGACAAAACTGACCTGCACATGGTTTATTCTTGCTGTACATCATTTGAAATTGCCAAATTTGAAAATTTTAATGCTGTTATAAATATTTTGAATCTGAAGAGCATTCAGGGTTAACAGGAGAATCCAAAGTATAAAAAAATGGCTGTTAATGTTTAATTGCTTGGCCAATTGTCAGACTTCATGTTTGTAAAAATTGTGAAGGTTCGTAGATAATTCATTGGTTCCCAAGGAGATTCGAGAACTCCAACCATTATGCACAATGTTTGATTTGGAGACCATCTAAAAGCATTCGGCAGTGGTGGGATTCGCACCCACGCTTCAGTGAGACTGGTGCCTAAAACCAGCGCCTTAGACCGCTCGGCCACACTACCATGGAGTAAATGGAAGGAATTGGGAAATTTTGAATGAGTGGTTCAATACACAATTTATTGGCAAGTACTGCCTTTTGTCACAGTGTTGTTTTGTTGAGCTTTAACCTTATTAATTCTGTTGGATAACTGTTGTTGACCATCCTTCATGAACTTTTATCCACAATGGTCAAATGCTCGGAGCCCTGTAACATGATCTGATGAACAACTATAATGTTTATTGTATTGCCTCAAGGCAAATAATGCAGAGATGATGCTCCATTATTGTGCGTACCATTGCTTGTTTGGTTCAACTGAGTTGAAATGAACTGTTATTAAATATTTGGAGCATGATCTGCAATAATTGCAAAACTTTGTGTGATGTATTCCATGTCACACTAATAAACTTATAACAGGTATCCTTTTTTTAAACTTCTTGAGAGTGAGAGGAACAGCCGTCACTTGACCCATTTGTCATATCAGAAAAAATTCCACAATCCTTACAACTAAATATAGTACACTCCATGGTAGTGTGGCCGAGCGGTCTAAGGCGCTGGTTTTAGGCACCAGTCTCACTGAGGCGTGGGTTCGAATCCCACCACTGCCAAAGCACTTTTAATGGCCACCCCACCAAACAAGCAATGGTACGCACAATAATGGAGCATCATCTCTGCATTATTTGCCTTGAGGCAATACAATAAACATTATAGTTGTTCATCAGATCATGTTACAGGGCTCCGAGCATTTGACCATTGTGGATAAAAGTTCATGAAGGATGGTCAACAACAGTTATCCAACAGAATTAATAAGGTTAAAGCTCAACAAAACAACACTGTGACAAAAGGCAGTACTTGCCAATAAATTGTGTATTGAACCACTCATTCAAAATTTCCCAATTCCTTCCATTTACTCCATGCTAGTGTGGCCGAGCGGTCTAAGGCGCTGGTTTTAGGCACCAGTCTCACTGAAGCGTGGGTGCGAATCCCACCACTGCCGAATGCTTTTAGATGGTCTCCAAATCAAACATTGTGCATAATGGTTGGAGTTCTCGAATCTCCTTGGGAGCCAATGAATTATCTACGAACCTTCACAATTTTTACAAACATGAAGTCTGACAATTGGCCAAGCAATTAAACATTAACAGCCATTTTTTTATACTTTGGATTCTCCTGTTAACCCTGAATGCTCTTCAGATTCAAAATATTTATAACAGCATTAAAATTTTCAAATTTGGCAATTTCAAATGATGGCAAGAATAAACCATGTGCAAGTCAGTTTTGTCAGCCGAGAAGATAATTGAAGTGTACCAGGCTATATATTAAACAAAAATATCTACCTAAAACGCTTCCAGTTGTCCTCGATAGTATAGTGGTGAGTATCCCCGCCTGTCACGCGGGAGACCGGGGTTCAATTCCCCGTCGGGGAGGCTTTTACCTAAAAATCAGAAAACAAAACTTCAATGTTTGTGAGACGATGCCAGCCAAATCCTCAATTTTTTTAGAGAAATTTAGCTGTGGCTGTCTTGAGGATTGGTGCGAGCACTTTATCTTCAAGCAACGATATTTTCAGTACATGGCGTGGACATGCTTACCATACGGTAATTGCATTGGCATCACACTTTCAAGAAGATCAATGAATGAATTTCATTCCCAGAACACCACACAAACTTTCATGCCATTGCTGGATCTTTGGTTGAAGTTGGGAATGTTGACTTGAAAAGTGCTAGCAGAGCGTGGTTTCGATCCACGGACCTCTGAGTTATGGGCCCAGCACGCTTCCACTGCGCCACTCTGCTTCCTGTATGACCAGCTGGATAGTCTCAAATTATATATGATCTACTTTGACCACTGGAACAATTTCATGTGCTGGAAAAAACACACACAATCACCCATTTTAGCAAAACATGTTGAAGTCAATTATAGGGAAACTGAGTTGAAATGAACTGTTATTAAATATTTGGAGCATGATCTGCAATAATTGCAAAACTTTGTGTGATGTATTCCATGTCACACTAATAAACTTATAACAGGTATCCTTTTTTAAACTTCTTGAGAATGAGAGGAACAGCCGTCACTTGACCCATTTGTCATATCAGAAAAAATTCCACAATCCTTACAACTAAATATAGTACACTCCATGGTAGTGTGGCCGAGCGGTCTAAGGCGCTGGTTTTAGGCACCAGTCTCACTGAGGCGTGGGTTCGAATCCCGCCACTGCCAAAGCACCTTTAATGGCCACCCCACCAAACAAGCAATGGTACGCACAATAATGGAGCATCATCTCTGCATTATTTGCCTTGAGGCAATACAATAAACATTATAGTTGTTCATCAGATCATGTTACAGGGCTCCGAGCATTTGACCATTGTGGATAAAAGTTCATGAAGGATGGTCAACAACAGTTATCCAACAGAATTAATAAGGTTAAAGCTCAACAAAACAACACTGTGACAAAAGGCAGTACTTGCCAATAAATTGTGTATTGAACCACTCATTCAAAATTTCCCAATTCCTTCCATTTACTCCATGGTAGTGTGGCCGAGCGGTCTAAGGCGCTGGTTTTAGGCACCAGTCTCACTGAGGCGTGGGTTCGAATCCCACCACTGCCAAAGGCTTTTAGATGGTCTCCAAATCAAACATTGTGCATAATGGTTGGAGTTCTCGAATCTCCTTGGCAGCCAATGAATTATCTACGAACCTTCACAATTTTTACAAACATGAAGTCTGACAATTGGCCAAGCAATTAAACATTAACAGCCATTTTTTTATACTTTGGATTCTCCTGTTAATCCTGAATGCTCTTCAGATTCAAAATATTTATAACAGCATTAAAATTTTCAAATTTGGCAATTTCAAATGATGTACAGCAAGAATAAACCATGTGCAGGTCAGTTTTGTCAGCCGAGAAGATAATTGAAGTGTACCAGGCTGTATATTAAACAAAAATATCTACCAAAAACGCTTCCAGTTGTCCTCGATAGTATAGTGGTGAGTATCCCCGCCTGTCACGCGGGAGACCGGGGTTCAATTCCCCGTCGGGGAGGCTTTTACCTAAAAATCAGAAAACAAAACTTCAATGTTTGTGAGACGATGCCAGCCAAATCCTCAATTTTTTTAGAGAAATTTAGCTGTGGCTGTCTTGAGGATTGGTGCGAGCACTTTATCTTCAAGCAACGATATTTTCAGTACATGGCGTGGACATGCTTACCATACGGTAATTGCATTGGCATCACACTTTCAAGAAGATCAATGAATGAATTTCATTCCCAGAACACCTCACAAACTTTCATGCCATTGCATTGGTTGAAGTTGGGAATGTTGACTTGAAAAGTGCTAGCAGAGCGTGGTTTCGATCCACGGACCTCTGGGTTATGGGCCCAGCACGCTTCCACTGCGCCACTCTGCTTCCTGTATGACCAGCTGGATAGTCTCAAATTATATATGATTTACTTTGACCACTGGAACAATTTCATGTGCTGGACAAAACACACACAATCACCCATTTTAGCAAAACATGTTGAAGTCAATTATAGGGAAACTGAGTTGAAATGAACTGTTATTAAATATTTGGAGCATGATCTGCAATAATTGCAAAACTTTGTGTGATGTATTCCATGTCACACTAATAAACTTATAACAGGTATCCTTTTTTTAAACTTCTTGAGAGTGAGAGGAACAGCCGTCACTTGACCCATTTGTCATATCAGAAAAAATTCCACAATCCTTACAACTAAATATAGTACACTCCATGGTAGTGTGGCCGAGCGGTCTAAGGCGCTGGTTTTAGGCACCAGTCTCACTGAGGCGTGGGTTCGAATCCCACCACTGCCAAAGCACTTTTAATGGCCACCCCACCAAACAAGCAATGGTACGCACAATAATGGAGCATCATCTCTGCATTATTTGCCTTGAGGCAATACAATAAACATTATAGTTGTTCATCAGATCATGTTACAGGGCTCCGAGCATTTGACCATTGTGGATAAAAGTTCATGAAGGATGGTCAACAACAGTTATCCAACAGAATTAATAAGGTTAAAGCTCAACAAAACAACACTGTGACAAAAGGCAGTACTTGCCAATAAATTGTGTATTGAACCACTCATTCAAAATTTCCCAATTCCTTCCATTTACTCCATGGTAGTGTGGTCGAGCGGTCTAAGGCGCTGGTTTTAGGCACCAGTCTCACTGAAGCGTGGGTGCGAATCCCACCACTGCCGAATGCTTTTAGATGGTCTCCAAATCAAACATTGTGCATAATGGTTGGAGTTCTCGAATCTGCTTGGGAGCCAATGAATTATCTACGAACCTTCACAATTTTTACAAACATGAAGTCTGACAATTGGCCAAGCAATTAAACATTAACAGCCATTTTTTTATACTTTGGATTCTCCTGTTAACCCTGAATGCTCTTCAGATTCAAAATATTTATAACAGCATTAAAATTTTCAAATTTGGCAATTTCAAATGATGTACAGCAAGAATAAACCATGTGCAGGTCAGTTTTGTCAGCCGAGAAGATAATTGAAGTGTACCAGGCTGTATATTAAACAAAAATATCTACCTAAAACGCTTCCAGTTGTCCTCGATAGTATAGTGGTGAGTATCCCCGCCTGTCACGCGGGAGACCGGGGTTCAATTCCCCGTCGGGGAGGCTTTTACCTAAAAATCAGAAAACAAAACTTCAATGTTTGTGAGACGATGCCAGCCAAATCCTCAATTTTTTTAGAGAAATTTAGCTGTGGCTGTCTTGAGGATTGGTGCGAGCACTTTATCTTCAAGCAACGATATTTTCAGTACATGGCGTGGACATGCTTACCATACGGTAATTGCATTGGCATCACACTTTCAAGAAGATCAATGAATGAATTTCATTCCCAGAACACCACACAAACTTTCATGCCATTGCTGGATCTTTGGTTGAAGTTGGGAATGTTGACTTGAAAAGTGCTAGCAGAGCGTGGTTTCGATCCACGGACCTCTGGGTTATGGGCCCAGCACGCTTCCACTGCGCCACTCTGCTTTCTGTATGACCAGCTGGATAGTCTCAAATTATATATGATCTACTTTGACCACTGGAACAATTTCATGTGCTGGACAAAACACACACAATCACCCATTTTAGCAAAACATGTTGAAGTCAATTATAGGGAAACTGAGTTGAAATGAACTGTTATTAAATATTTGGAGCATGATCTGCAATAATTGCAAAACTTTGTGTGATGTATTCCATGTCACACTAATAAACTTATAACAGGTATCCTTTTTTAAACTTCTTGAGAATGAGAGGAACAGCCGTCACTTGACCCATTTGTCATATCAGAAAAAATTCCACAATCCTTACAACTAAATATAGTACACTCCATGGTAGTGTGGCCGAGCGGTCTAAGGCGCTGGTTTTAGGCACCAGTCTCACTGAGGCGTGGGTTCGAATCCCGCCACTGCCAAAGCACCTTTAATGGCCACCCCACCAAACAAGCAATGGTACGCACAATAATGGAGCATCATCTCTGCATTATTTGCCTTGAGGCAATACAATAAACATTATAGTTGTTCATCAGATCATGTTACAGGGCTCCGAGCATTTGACCATTGTGGATAAAAGTTCATGAAGGATGGTCAACAACAGTTATCCAACAGAATTAATAAGGTTAAAGCTCAACAAAACAACACTGTGACAAAAGGCAGTACTTGCCAATAAATTGTGTATTGAACCACTCATTCAAAATTTCCCAATTCCTTCCATTTACTCCATGGTAGTGTGGCCGAGCGGTCTAAGGCGCTGGTTTTAGGCACCAGTCTCACTGAGGCGTGGGTTCGAATCCCACCACTGCCAAAGGCTTTTAGATGGTCTCCAAATCAAACATTGTGCATAATGGTTGGAGTTCTCGAATCTCCTTGGCAGCCAATGAATTATCTACGAACCTTCACAATTTTTACAAACATGAAGTCTGACAATTGGCCAAGCAATTAAACATTAACAGCCATTTTTTTATACTTTGGATTCTCCTGTTAACCCTGAATGCTCTTCAGATTCAAAATATTTATAACAGCATTAAAATTTTCAAATTTGGCAATTTCAAATGATGTACAGCAAGAATAAACCATGTGCAGGTCAGTTTTGTCAGCCGAGAAGATAATTGAAGTGTACCAGGCTGTATATTAAACAAAAATATCTACCTAAAACGCTTCCAGTTGTCCTCGATAGTATAGTGGTGAGTATCCCCGCCTGTCACGCGGGAGACCGGGGTTCAATTCCCCGTCGGGGAGGCTTTTACCTAAAAATCAGAAAACAAAACTTCAATGTTTGTGAGACGATGCCAGCCAAATCCTCAATTTTTTTAGAGAAATTTAGCTGTGGCTGTCTTGAGGATTGGTGCGAGCACTTTATCTTCAAGCAACGATATTTTCAGTACATGGCGTGGACATGCTTACCATACGGTAATTGCATTGGCATCACACTTTCAAGAAGATCAATGAATGAATTTCATTCCCAGAACACCTCACAAACTTTCATGCCATTGCTGGATCTTTGGTTGAAGTTGGGAATGTTGACTTGAAAAGTGCTAGCAGAGAGTGGTTTCGATCCACGGACCTCTGGGTTATGGGCCCAGCACGCTTCCACTGCGCCACTCTGCTTCCTGTATGACCAGCTGGATAGTCTCAAATTATATATGATTTACTTTGACCACTGGAACAATTTCATGTGCTGGACAAAACACACACAATCACCCATTTTAGCAAAACATGTTGAAGTCAATTATAGGGAAACTGAGTTGAAATGAACTGTTATTATATATTTGGAGCATGATCTGCAATAATTGCAAAACTTTGTGTGATGTATTCCATGTCACACTAATAAACTTATAACAGGTATCCTTTTTTTAAACTTCTTGAGAGTGAGAGGAACAGCCGTCACTTGACCCATTTGTCATATCAGAAAAAATTCCACAATCCTTACAACTAAATATAGTACACTCCATGGTAGTGTGGCCGAGCGGTCTAAGGCGCTGGTTTTAGGCACCAGTCTCACTGAGGCGTGGGTTCGAATCCCACCACTGCCAAAGCACTTTTAATGGCCACCCCACCAAACAAGCAATGGTACGCACAATAATGGAGCATCATCTCTGCATTATTTGCCTTGAGGCAATACAATAAACATTATAGTTGTTCATCAGATCATGTTACAGGGCTCCGAGCATTTGACCATTGTGGATAAAAGTTCATGGAGGTTAAAGCTCAACAAAACAACACTGTGACAAAAGGCAGTACTTGCCAATAAATTGTGTATTGAACCACTCATTCAAAATTTCCCAATTCCTTCCATTTACTCCATGGTAGTGTGGCCGAGCGGTCTAAGGCGCTGGTTTTAGGCACCAGTCTCACTGAGGCGTGGGTTCGAATCCCACCACTGCCAAAGGCTTTTAGATGGTCTCCAAATCAAACATTGTGCATAATGGTTGGAGTTCTCGAATCTCCTTGGGAGCCAATGAATTATCTACGAACCTTCACAATTTTTACAAACATGAAGTCTGACAATTGGCCAAGCAATTAAACATTAACAGCCATTTTTTTATACTTTGGATTCTCTTGTTAACCCTGAATGCTCTTCAGATTCAAAATATTTATAACAGCATTAAAATTTTCAAATTTGGCAATTTCAAATGATGTACAGCAAGAATAAACCATGTGCAGGTCAGTTTTGTCAGCCGAGAAGATAATTGAAGTGTACCAGGCTGTATATTAAACAAAAATATCTACCTAAAACGCTTCCAGTTGTCCTCGATAGTATAGTGGTGAGTATCCCCGCCTGTCACGCGGGAGACCGGGGTTCAATTCCCCGTCGGGGAGGCTTTTACCTAAAAATCAGAAAACAAAACTTCAATGTTTGTGAGACGATGCCAGCCAAATCCTCAATTTTTTTAGAGAAATTTAGCTGTGGCTGTCTTGAGGATTGGTGCGAGCACTTTATCTTCAAGCAACGATATTTTCAGTACATGGCGTGGACATGCTTACCATAGGGTAATTGCATTGGCATCACACTTTCAAGAAGATCAATGAATGAATTTCATTCCCAGAACACCTCACAAACTTTCATGCCATTGCATTGGTTGAAGTTGGGAATGTTGACTTGAAAAGTGCTAGCAGAGCGTGGTTTCGATCCACGGACCTCTGGGTTATGGGCCCAGCACGCTTCCACTGCGCCACTCTGCTTCCTGTATGACCAGCTGGATAGTCTCAAATTATATATGATTTACTTTGACCACTGGAACAATTTCATGTGCTGGACAAAACACACACAATCACCCATTTTAGCAAAACATGTTGAAGTCAATTATAGGGAAACTGAGTTGAAATGAACTGTTATTAAATATTTGGAGCATGATCTGCAATAATTGCAAAACTTTGTGTGATGTATTCCATGTCACACTAATAAACTTATAAATAACAGGTATCCTTTTTTTAAACTTCTTGAGAGTGAGAGGAACAGCCGTCACTTGACCCATTTGTCATATCAGAAAAAATTCCACAATCCTTACAACTAAATATAGTACACTCCATGGTAGTGTGGCCGAGCGGTCTAAGGCGCTGGTTTTAGGCACCAGTCTCACTGAGGCGTGGGTTCGAATCCCACCACTGCCAAAGGACTTTTAATGGCCACCCCACCAAACAAGCAATGGTACGCACAATAATGGAGCATCATCTCTGCATTATTTGCCTTGAGGCAATACAATAAACATTATAGTTGTTCATCAGATCATGTTACAGGGCTCCGAGCATTTGACCATTGTGGATAAAAGTTCATGGAGGTTAAAGCTCAACAAAACAACACTGTGACAAAAGGCAGTACTTGCCAATAAATTGTGTATTGAACCACTCATTCAAAATTTCCCAATTCCTTCCATTTACTCCATGGTAGTGTGGCCGAGCGGTCTAAGGCGCTGGTTTTAGGCACCAGTCTCACTGAGGCGTGGGTTCGAATCCCACCACTGCCAAAGGCTTTTAGATGGTCTCCAAATCAAACATTGTGCATAATGGTTGGAGTTCTCGAATCTCCTTGGCAGCCAATGAAATATCTACGAACCTTCACAATTTTTACAAACATGAAGTCTGACAATTGGCCAAGCAATTAAACATTAACAGCCATTTTTTTTTTTTTTGGATTCTCCTGTTAACCCTGAATGCTCTTCAGATTCAAAATATTTATAACAGCATTAAAATTTTCAAATTTGGCAATTTCAAATGATGTACAGCAAGAATAAACCATGTGCAGGTCAGTTTTGTCAGCCGAGAAGATAATTGAAGTGTACCAGGCTGTATATTAAACAAAAATATCTACCAAAAACGCTTCCAGTTGTCCTCGATAGTATAGTGGTGAGTATCCCCGCCTGTCACGCGGGAGACCGGGGTTCAATTCCCCGTCGGGGAGGCTTTTACCTAAAAATCAGAAAACAAAACTTCAATGTTTGTGAGACGATGCCAGCCAAATCCTCAATTTTTTTAGAGAAATTTAGCTGTGGCTGTCTTGAGGATTGGTGCGAGCACTTTATCTTCAAGCAACGATATTTTCAGTACATGGCGTGGACATGCTTACCATACGGTAATTGCATTGGCATCACACTTTCAAGAAGATCAATGAATGAATTTCATTCCCAGAACACCTCACAAACTTTCATGCCATTGCATTGGTTGAAGTTGGGAATGTTGACTTGAAAAGTGCTAGCAGAGAGTGGTTTCGATCCACGGACCTCTGGGTTATGGGCCCAGCACGCTTCCACTGCGCCACTCTGCTTCCTGTATGACCAGCTGGATAGTCTCAAATTATATATGATTTACTTTGACCACTGGAACAATTTCATGTGCTGGACAAAACACACACAATCACCCATTTTAGCAAAACATGTTGAAGTCAATTATAGGGAAACTGAGTTGAAATGAACTGTTATTATATATTTGGAGCATGATCTGCAATAATTGCAAAACTTTGTGTGATGTATTCCATGTCACACTAATAAACTTATAACAGGTATCCTTTTTTTAAACTTCTTGAGAGTGAGAGGAACAGCCGTCACTTGACCCATTTGTCATATCAGAAAAAATTCCACAATCCTTACAACTAAATATAGTACACTCCATGGTAGTGTGGCCGAGCGGTCTAAGGCGCTGGTTTTAGGCACCAGTCTCACTGAGGCGTGGGTTCGAATCCCACCACTGCCAAAGGACTTTTAATGGCCACCCCACCAAACAAGCAATGGTACGCACAATAATGGAGCATCATCTCTGCATTATTTGCCTTGAGGCAATACAATAAACATTATAGTTGTTCATCAGATCATGTTACAGGGCTCCGAGCATTTGACCATTGTGGATAAAAGTTCATGGAGGTTAAAGCTCAACAAAACAACACTGTGACAAAAGGCAGTACTTGCCAATAAATTGTGTATTGAACCACTCATTCAAAATTTCCCAATTCCTTCCATTTACTCCATGGTAGTGTGGCCGAGCGGTCTAAGGCGCTGGTTTTAGGCACCAGTCTCACTGAGGCGTGGGTTCGAATCCCACCACTGCCAAAGGCTTTTAGATGGTCTCCAAATCAAACATTGTGCATAATGGTTGGAGTTCTCGAATCTCCTTGGGAGCCAATGAATTATCTACGAACCTTCACAATTTTTACAAACATGAAGTCTGACAATTGGCCAAGCAATTAAACATTAACAGCCATTTTTTTATACTTTGGATTCTCTTGTTAACCCTGAATGCTCTTCAGATTCAAAATATTTATAACAGCATTAAAATTTTCAAATTTGGCAATTTCAAATGATGTACAGCAAGAATAAACCATGTGCAGGTCAGTTTTGTCAGCCGAGAAGATAATTGAAGTGTACCAGGCTGTATATTAAACAAAAATATCTACCTAAAACGCTTCCAGTTGTCCTCGATAGTATAGTGGTGAGTATCCCCGCCTGTCACGCGGGAGACCGGGGTTCAATTCCCCGTCGGGGAGGCTTTTACCTAAAAATCAGAAAACAAAACTTCAATGTTTGTGAGACGATGCCAGCCAAATCCTCAATTTTTTTAGAGAAATTTAGCTGTGGCTGTCTTGAGGATTGGTGCGAGCACTTTATCTTCAAGCAACGATATTTTCAGTACATGGCGTGGACATGCTTACCATACGGTAATTGCATTGGCATCACACTTTCAAGAAGATCAATGAATGAATTTCATTCCCAGAACACCTCACAAACTTTCATGCCATTGCATTGGTTGAAGTTGGGAATGTTGACTTGAAAAGTGCTAGCAGAGCGTGGTTTCGATCCACGGACCTCTGGGTTATGGGCCCAGCACGCTTCCACTGCGCCACTCTGCTTCCTGTATGACCAGCTGGATAGTCTCAAATTATATATGATTTACTTTGACCACTGGAACAATTTCATGTGCTGGACAAAACACACACAATCACCCATTTTAGCAAAACATGTTGAAGTCAATTATAGGGAAACTGAGTTGAAATGAACTGTTATTAAATATTTGGAGCATGATCTGCAATAATTGCAAAACTTTGTGTGATGTATTCCATGTCACACTAATAAACTTATAACAGGTATCCTTTTTTTAAACTTCTTGAGAGTGAGAGGAACAGCCGTCACTTGACCCATTTGTCATATCAGAAAAAATTCCACAATCCTTACAACTAAATATAGTACACTCCATGGTAGTGTGGCCGAGCGGTCTAAGGCGCTGGTTTTAGGCACCAGTCTCACTGAGGCGTGGGTTCGAATCCCACCACTGCCAAAGCACTTTTAATGGCCACCCCACCAAACAAGCAATGGTACGCACAATAATGGAGCATCATCTCTGCATTATTTGCCTTGAGGCAATACAATAAACATTATAGTTGTTCATCAGATCATGTTACAGGGCTCCGAGCATTTGACCATTGTGGATAAAAGTTCATGGAGGTTAAAGCTCAACAAAACAACACTGTGACAAAAGGCAGTACTTGCCAATAAATTGTGTATTGAACCACTCATTCAAAATTTCCCAATTCCTTCCATTTACTCCATGGTAGTGTGGCCGAGCGGTCTAAGGCGCTGGTTTTAGGCACCAGTCTCACTGAGGCGTGGGTTCGAATCCCACCACTGCCAAAGGCTTTTAGATGGTCTCCAAATCAAACATTGTGCATAATGGTTGGAGTTCTCGAATCTCCTTGGGAGCCAATGAACTATCTACGAACCTTCACAATTTTTACAAACATGAAGTCTGACAATTGGCCAAGCAATTAAACATTAACAGCCATTTTTTTATACTTTGGATTCTCTTGTTAACCCTGAATGCTCTTCAGATTCAAAATATTTATAACAGCATTAAAATTTTCAAATTTGGCAATTTCAAATGATGTACAGCAAGAATAAACCATGTGCAGGTCAGTTTTGTCAGCCGAGAAGATAATTGAAGTGTACCAGGCTGTATATTAAACAAAAATATCTACCTAAAACGCTTCCAGTTGTCCTCGATAGTATAGTGGTGAGTATCCCCGCCTGTCACGCGGGAGACCGGGGTTCAATTCCCCGTCGGGGAGGCTTTTACCTAAAAATCAGAAAACAAAACTTCAATGTTTGTGAGACGATGCCAGCCAAATCCTCAATTTTTTTAGAGAAATTTAGCTGTGGCTGTCTTGAGGATTGGTGCGAGCACTTTATCTTCAAGCAACGATATTTTCAGTACATGGCGTGGACATGCTTACCATACGGTAATTGCATTGGCATCACACTTTCAAGAAGATCAATGAATGAATTTCATTCCCAGAACACCTCACAAACTTTCATGCCATTGCATTGGTTGAAGTTGGGAATGTTGACTTGAAAAGTGCTAGCAGAGCGTGGTTTCGATCCACGGACCTCTGGGTTATGGGCCCAGCACGCTTCCACTGCGCCACTCTGCTTCCTGTATGACCAGCTGGATAGTCTCAAATTATATATGATTTACTTTGACCACTGGAACAATTTCATGTGCTGGACAAAACACACACAATCACCCATTTTAGCAAAACATGTTGAAGTCAATTATAGGGAAACTGAGTTGAAATGAACTGTTATTAAATATTTGGAGCATGATCTGCAATAATTGCAAAACTTTGTGTGATGTATTCCATGTCATACTAATAAACTTATAACAGGTATCCTTTTTTTAAACTTCTTGAGAGTGAGAGGAACAGCCGTCACTTGACCCATTTGTCATATCAGAAAAAATTCCACAATCCTTACAACTAAATATAGTACACTCCATGGTAGTGTGGCCGAGCGGTCTAAGGCGCTGGTTTTAGGCACCAGTCTCACTGAGGCGTGGGTTCGAATCCCACCACTGCCAAAGTACTTTTAATGGCCACCCCACCAAACAAGCAATGGTACGCACAATAATGGAGCATCATCTCTGCATTATTTGCCTTGAGGCAATACAATAAACATTATAGTTGTTCATCAGATCATGTTACAGGGCTCCGAGCATTTGACCATTGTGGATAAAAGTTCATGAAGGATGGTCAACAACAGTTATCCAACAGAATTAATAAGGTTAAAGCTCAACAAAAGGCAGTACTTGCCAATAAATTGTGTATAGAACCGCTCATTCAAAATTTCACAATTCCTCCCATTTACTCCATGGTAGTGTGGCCGAGCGGTCTAAGGCGCTGGTTTTAGGCACCAGTCTCACTGAGGCGTGGGTTCGAATCCCACCACTGCCAAAGGCTTTTAGATGGTCTCCAAATCAAACATTGTGCATAATGGTTGGAGTTCTCGAATCTCCTTGGGAGCCAATGAAATATCTACGAACCTTCACAATTTTTACAAACATGAAGTCTGACAATTGGCCAAGCAATTAAACATTAACAGCCATTTTTTTATACTTTGGATTCTCCTGTTAACCCTGAATGCTCTTCAGATTCAAAATATTTATAACAGCATTAAAATTTTCAAATTTGGCAATTTCAAATGATGTACAGCAAGGCAAGAATAAACCATGTGCAGGTCAGTTTTGTCAGCCGAGAAGATAATTGAAGTGTACCAGGCTGTATATTAAACAAAAATATCTACCAAAAACGCTTCCAGTTGTCCTCGATAGTATAGTGGTGAGTATCCCCGCCTGTCACGCGGGAGACCGGGGTTCAATTCCCCGTCGGGGAGGCTTTTACCTAAAAATCAGAAAACAAAACTTCAATGTTTGTGAGATGATGCCAGCCAAATCCTCAATTTTTTAGAGAAATTTAGCTGTGGCTGTCTTGAGGATTGGTGCGAGCACTTTATCTTCAAGCAACGATATTTTCAGTACATGGCGTGGACATGCTTACCATATGGTAATTGCATTGGCATCACACTTTCAAGAAGATCAATGAATGAATTTCATTCCCAGAACACCTCACAAACTTTCATGCCATTGCTGGATCTTTTAGTCCAAGAGCCTGGGGTCATTTAATTGCTCGGAGTGACCAAGTGTCTTGTTATAATTTTTGGATAGACCTAACCTTCAGGTATCTGGAACCTAAAGTCTTAAGTTTCCCGAGTGGTGGATTGAGATTTTAGAGCCATTTTATGATCGGAAGGTCGACGCGATTCACGCGGTTTCGAAAAATCAGAAAAATCCGTCTTAGACCACCTTCTAATCATCATAGATGGGCATATATGGTACCAAATTAAAGATTTTAATAATCTCTATTCATTAATGGTGTTAATATGGTAGTATGATGTGATTCTTCGGTGAAATTAACAAAAATATGGCATTTTTAATTCATTTTTTAGGGTAGGACGTAGCGTTATTATCCCTGAGAAACTAATTACATGGATAGAGGTGTCTAAAAGATCATGAATACAGTCCCGTATAATTACTTTCATCATTAGAGGTGATTTTGAAGGTGTTTCTGGAATACTTTTTTGTCATGAGCAACTGATATTCAATACCGCAGCGTCTGCTGAAAATTTGGAAAATTGCAAATATTTCCGTCTTCTCCGTGCAGTTGTGCCTTATATGTACATATTTGTTACTGAATTGTAGGTTTTTACAAGCCTAACTTGTTAATGAAGCCACAATGAGAGTAAGGTGTCAAAATAATGTCAATTTACCAAATTTATTACAATATTTTAGAAGTTTATGCCAAGGTCGGACAGCCTCGAAAAAATATTTTGTCACTTCTCTGATTTTTCACACTCATAATTTGAATATCCAAAAATAATTAGTAGATTGAACAATATAAACTGAATTAATAAGTAAGTAATTTATTTTTCAACATCAATATTTCATTTAAGTACATTGGACATAATAAATTTATAGTACATGAGATGTTGATGGGATGCCATAGAAACTATGCAGTTTGTACTCATAAGTTGGACACCCTTGAAATTGAATAAAATGAAATGAGATGGATGATGTGTGATATCTACTATTTGAATGATAATAAATCATTAATTCGTTAAATTATGATATAATAACATGAACAATAGGAATTTCTTTGGAGCATTATATATATATTCCATCTGTGAGAGTACCTTTTTAAACCTTTCTTATATTGTAAATTTCGAATCCTGTGTAATTGTCCCTAATGTGTGCATCATTCAGTAACAACTACCAAACTATATTCTCATATGAAAGATATAGTCCATGAGCTGGGTTGCCCAAAATTCAAAGTCGTAGCATCGGCAACCGAACCAAGGTTGCAGGGTACCAAATTAAAGCTAAGAATGTGTAGTTTCAGAATCTAAATGTTGCTAAGTCCAAAAGTGGTTTGCTAACTCACCAGTACAGTATATGTGAGGCAATGTATAAAAACGTCAAAAATAATCGAAATAGGCATTAAAAATTGAAAGTGGTGGTGTATGAATTCTACTTTTCCTATAATAACTTGTTATATGCCATATGAAAGCTGAGATTATTATCTGTCATATGGTATGCATTGCATCTTTGTATCTTGAATGGTTGAGGAGTAATGCCATTTCAAATAGCATCATTCTGTTAAGCGGAAAATGGGTGAAAGGAACATGCTTCTTTTTAATTGAAATGCCATTGCTTTCCTAACTGTAACACATAGGTCATGTTTTTCAGATAAAGTGAACAGCAGACATCTTACTCTTTCATTTAAATGCAAAACCAAGCTTCTAGCTTAAATATTAGTGAAGATATGGAAGCTAGAAAATTCATGTTTCATCTCGCAAAATTCACAAATTTAGCATATTTGAGGTAGTCTATCAGGTGGTTTGTGAAAAATTTGCCATTACACCCCTTTTCTTCCAGATATATCCACTTAAACATCTTGCTAAGGGTTTTTTGGGGATGCTGAATCCTTTTTCTATGCCTTCAAATCATTTAAAGGTCAGGATTATGTGAAATTATGCTCAATTTACCTTCTAGAACTTAAAAAATGTGCCGCTTCTTCATGAAAATGTTATGGAAATTGGTCTGTATGTTTCTGTCAAGGACATCTTACTTCAAGTGAATCCCTAGGTTGTCTAAGTAGTTCATTTGGTATTCACAACATCATTTAGGATCCACAAAAGTTTTGACTAGAGACTGCAAGCAGTTGAAGATGTCAAAAGTCTTGGCCTGATTGCAGTTTTTGGTGAAAAGAATCAGGCAGAGGCAAAGTTGTTTCCAATTTATGTCACTGAATGGCACATATATACTGGGTTCATTAATACTTCTTGTTGCCTCTAAAGCTTGTAAAGGGTCTATTTGTGGCCTCTGAGACATCTCTAGGGCTCATTTTATTAGATATCTGAATCGTCCACGTGTACAAGTGTTCTGTTTAGGGTCAACCGAGTCATCTGCTGTAAAGGCTAATTTTTTTGGGATATCCGGATTGTCTGCAGGCAACAGATACATCAGTGCTACAGACTTCCATCTTGATTCTAAATAACTATTTTCTGGGTTCCACAGATGTCTGCATGTAATAATAATTTCCAGTGATTTGTCTGACTTTGGTGGGTTTTCATTATTTGGAGATGTCTATAAAGTTTCTAATAAAGCTTACAGTCATCCTCATATTTATGTGGAATCTCAAGTTCTTCTCTATGCTGTGGAACTGTGATTTCAGAGATGACTCCATTCCAGCATTGCAATATATGTAAATTAACTACAAGCTGTGATTTCATTGTAATACTGGGTCAGATTCCCTGGCTTCTAGCCAATGTGAATCCGCCTGAACTGAGCGTCACAGTTTCAACTGAATGTCAGAGTGAAAATTGGGTCTGGGAAAACCCATGAAAGTTCGACATCATAGCCAGAACAAATATACTGCCAGAACAAATATACATCACATAACCCATGTGTTGACAAACAAATTGTCAAAGCTTTTTGTTTGTAAATAGCAAGTTCCATCAAAGTTTAAAGTTGTAAAAAATTAGCAAGTTATAAATTTACAACGATTACAACAGTTGTCTACTGTGAATGCTCACAAAGCTACCATTAGGATAAGACTGGTTATTGCTTGTGATAGATCAAACATTCATATATTGAAGGAAGATTAACATTTGTGATCCCAATGAACTGTGATGGTTGGTTTACTGTCAGGCCACTGGCTATCAGGCTGTGATGATGTGGTGGCAGGGACGACTCCTGATAAAGTGCCGACTCAGACATCGTGTTGAAATTATGATGCTCAGTTCAGGTGGATCTCATTGGCTAGAAGTTGGGGAATCGACCCAGTTCAAAATGACATCCCAACTTGCAGTTAATTTACATATTGCAGTGGTAGAATAGAGTCATCTCTGACATCACAGTTCAACAGCATAGAAAAGAACCTGAGATTCCACGTAACTATGACGAGGACTGTAACATTGACTATCCATTATACAAAGAATTTTGACTATTCCAGACATCAGTAATAGCTTTGAAAAGAACCTCTAATGACATTTGACCACATCTGGAAAATACAGAAATTAATGATTTATAGATTGTCTAGATTGGCCAAATATTGACCACCAACAGATGTCTCAAGCGGTCACAAAAGTGATGACTGGAGACACTTTAATCTGTATACCCCTGTTTTGGGTCCTGTTTATAAAGCTCAAGGAGAATATCCATGAAGTGGTTTTGTGCCATTCACTTATGTGACATTTTGATACCATTCTGGATTATTACATCAATAATGTTCCATTTGACATCACAACCTTATATCCAACTTTAGAATTGGTCCCATTATAATTCCAACCAGGGTTAAATTCCAGTACAGTACTTTCAAAAACCTCAATTACCCGGTAGTGTTTCCAGAACCTTTTTGGTCAAGGTTCTTATGTCCAGTATCTAGTAATTTCTATGTTCATCTCATACCCATCAAAGAAAAGGCAGGATAACTCTCATTCAAGATTTGAAATCTAACGAAAAAGTAATGCATCGTTGGCAAGAGTTCATGATGCTATGACATATTAATCTTGGACAATATTCCTATATCCTCTGCTAATTGGAGCTGCTCTGTGGCCGGACAACGAAGATATACAAATCTCCAAACAAACTCAGCAAATATATATAATGAATACTGATTAAAAATAAGTGATTCATTATTGAAATTAATTTTAAGATGCTGTTTAACAGTCTGTGTCATATTAATTGGTGAGGTTCAAGCTTGTCTTTCATAAGACAGATAGGTGAAACATATTGCAATTTCCTGTACAGGCACAGTTTATATGGCCCCCGGTAAGTGAGTATCCCTGTGCCACACTGACTAATTTGCCAATAATAATTCAGCATTCGAGTAAAGTAATCCAGGAAAGTCAGGACACGGATTCTTCAGACTTAAAGAGAGTGTCCATATGACATTAAAAACCTAACCTAGCCTATACTTTGAGTTATATGCACTCCCTGGTTAATGGAAAAGTATAAAGAAAAGTGTTGCAAAATAATGATTACACCCAATACAATACAATGTCATGCATTTCATTGCATTGGAGTGATCTGAGTAATTAAGTGTTACATATATTAATGGCATGAAAATTAAAGTTTATTAGTATTAATTTAGTATCTTGTCAAATCTTAATTTGCCATTTCTAAAGAGCAACAAATTTGTGAAGCCACAGTAAAAGTTGTGGTTAAGCACAACCCAGATTTTTTCCTAAATGCTCATGCAATGCTTCCATGCCCTTTGGTTCTTAATCTCACCCCCTTCCATTCCTTGATTTCCCAGCTCATTTCAAAAGCGACTCCCAGCAAATCCTAACATCAGCTTGTAGACGAAATAAAAAATAAAAAACACTCTATTGCTATTTGGTACATATAATTCAAATTAAAATTCTTTGGTACTAGATGTTGATGATATTGATGAAGGGTACATCGGTGGGTAAGAGACTTTCTAACCCACATTATGCTACGTATGGTGCCATAACTATAGAGACATAAGTGTACAGTTGCCTCAAAGGTAATGATGTCAGGGAGAATTTTTAATGGATTCAGTCTCCAGGCAAAACTGTTGTGGATCCTTAATGATATTGAGAATACTAGAATGAGCTATTTAGGCATCCTAGGGATTCCCATGAAATGAGATAATCAGATATGCTTGACAGAAACATGCAGACCAATTTCCATAACATTCAAATGAAGAAGCGGCACATTTAGTAAGTTCCAGAAGGTAAATTGTGCATAATTTCACATGATCCCAACCTTTAAATGATTTGAAGGCATTGAAAAAGGACTCAGCATCCCCAAAAACCCTTATCAAGATGGTTGGTGGATATATCTGGAAGAAAGGGGGTGTAATGGCAAATTTTTCACAAACCACCTGATTGACTACCTCCAATAAGCTAAATTTGTGAATTTCGCGAGCTCAAACATGCATTTTCTAGCTTCCATATCTTCACTAATATTTAAGCTAGAAGCTTGGTTTTGCATTTAAATGAAAGAGTAAGATGTCTGCTGTTCACTTTATCTGAAAAACATGACCTATGTGTTACAGTTAGGAAAGCAATGGCATTTCAATTAAAAAGAAGCATGTTCCTTTCACCCATTTTCCGCTTAACAGAATGATGCTATTTGAAATGGCATTACTCCTCAACCATTCAAGATACAAAGATGCAATGCATACCATATGACAGATAATAATCTCAGCTTTCATATGATATATGATAAATTATTATAAGCAAAGCAGAATTCATACACCACCACTTTCAATTTTTAATGCCTATTCCGATTATTTTTGACGTTTTTATACATTGCCTCACATATACTGTACTGGTGAGTTAGCAAACCACTTTTGGACTTAGCAACATTTAGATTCTAAAACTAGACATTCTTAGCTTTAATTTGGTACCCTGCAACCTTGGTTCGGTTGCCGATGCTGCCAACTTCTAAAATAAGGCCCTTTTTGGATTTCAGTACACACTAATTGGCAATGTAGTTTTAAGAGTGACTAAAAACCCAAAAGTTGAGACAGTTGTTATGTCTACAAAAAACTGCCCCCGGCACAAGTTGGGCTGCTATTCACTAGCATTCCATGAAGATGAAGCCTTCCGGGTCATCAGGTTAAAACAACAGGATCATCCACTACATCAACCAACTAATGTCACTGCGGTCATTCTGCCTAGATATCACCTATTTTGTTTACAATGGAATCGTTTAAACAGAAGCATAGAACAGCCATAGGCTCTTCAGTTTCACCAGTCATGGTTAACCTTAAATGCGGAAGCGTTTGAGAAAAACTGTTTCATCCATGCGCATGAATACCAATAATACAGTACAACCCAATAAATTTTCCTAAATCCCATGCCCTCAGGAAGATGCCCTCACTCCCAACCACTCACATCTCTGCTAAAGCCCTCACTTGCACTCACTTCCACGCCCTTCTGGGGAAACCCCCTACACTCCTGTCCTCTGGTGCTAATTAAACACAACAACAGTGGGAACAGTTGATTGCAATATTGTTCAATGTCTTGTGATTATGTTGGTACCTCCACTAAAGTCAATTAAATGTAAAATTATTTCATAAATAATTAAACAAATGAACCTAATTATCAAAAGCAGTTTTAGATACCTTTCATTTATGATTTATTGAACCAATTTAGTGAAATTTTTCCTGCATGTACCCAAGTTATATATATGGCATTAATGAAATATATTTAAATTAAGATATTTGTAATTAAACAGTTAACAAACAAGATGTTAAATTAGTATATCCAATACGGTTATTTTTCTATAATGAGAGCTAACAGAAATGTGAATATATAGTCAAATCAAAATTTCAATTAATTTATACACCATATTGGAGATGTGCTGTATATAATTTAGGACTACCTGATTTTCTACTTAGCAAACTAAACCAAAGTGATATGTAGCTATATATTGGGAAGTGAGGATGATGATATCAGTAAGGTTTTATTTCGTTTCAAGATATTTTCTTAATGCCAACAATTCGTTAAAACACATATCAAAGCTTGGCAAGCAGCAGATTTAGCAAAAAAGTATACACAATATACATTTATTGCAAGTATAGATATGGCTATTTCGTTTAGTTGAGCACATTTTTCGTTAGATAAAAATCATAACATAGTATCATAATTAAAATCACACTTTTTAGAATTAAGATGAGCCTACTAGACTAAATATTGTATTCCGATTTCCGTAAAAGCGTCCATTTAACCAAAAAAAGGTTAAAACGGAAACAGCTCTAGTTATGGTTAAAATTGACTTAGAAACGTAATTTAAAAACGTATATTTATCATTTAGAAGTGGCTGAATGCAATGAATGAAGTTAAAATAGTGTATCTTTGATAATAAGACCAGTATTAGCCTGTAAGTTACGATGTTTTGATTTGCGCCAAAGGTGTGAAAAAAGCAATTGGCTGCTAGGTGTTCAAATCAAAATGGTGTATCCTTGAAGTGCTTCAGATATGGTCAAATATGTTTTACTGGATGAATATTGATTTTAAGAGACTTGATAACGAAAATAAGGTGTTGTAGCTGTATAGATGACAACACATTTATATAGAGTGCACTATTCCACAATTTTGGCCAATTCCAAGGCTTGTTATAAAATTGTGTGACTCACAAAGTGTATACTGTAGAGGTCCATGTTTCCACAGGACTACTCACTATATAATTTCCTTTTTTTTAACTGCTGGTATTCACATAACACATTATATTTAACTTAAGTTGTAATTTAATTGTACTCACTACGAGTATGAAATTATGTGAATTGCAATTTAAAAACCAATTACTATTAAAGAATCCAGTAGCTGTTAGTTGAAGCACATTACAATAGATGGGGACACCAGGCAGGGGTGGAGTGGTTTGTTTGCTCAGGAGGGTAAGGGCAAGCAAGGGAGGGCAAAGTAGTGGATGTGCCAGGGAGTAAAGGGGAGTGCAAGTGAGGGCATCAGCTCGGAAAATTTATTGGGTTGTACTGTACATACATTATAAGACAATACAAGCATATGCAACTTGAATTTGGAGATTGCAGAAACATTACCATTTTGCTTATAACATACCGATATATGCACATGTAATAGCTGACTTCGGACATCTCACTTATTCTGATAATTTAGTGACATGCTAATAATTTTCTCTAATCCAGTATTTGCATATTAAGAAGAAATACATTTCTTGTGGGAGCCTATTCCAAAATCTCATGACAAATTCAATTGCCATATATCGATAGCAGTGATCACAAACTGTTATACATGTATTGTTTATTACAATGTGTGATTTCAGCAGTTGGACACAAGATGATAATAGAAAAGAATCCTCAACTTCCAGAACCGACAACACCCAACAATAACTGAATTTTGAGAAAATGTTTTTCATAGTCAACTGTCAAATATGATAAAATCTGTGACAAATATGATAATACACGTATGTCAAGGGCATTTCTTTGATTTGTCATATGCTAGTATATAGGTGCACTGAAGCCATTCGCTAGCCCTTACACTGCATACATCATGTCTCTTAATGATTGGTAGGGCCGCACGTGGTTTCATCCCCTTCTTTGACACCGAAATGGTGATGAATGATGATGCCTCCATTCTGACCAGAGTTTATGAAGCCAACATGTTGAAGGCGCTTGTTTGGCTGTGAGGTCATGGGTCCGACTCCCACTCTTGGAACTCAATTTGGTTCGAACCCATGGGACATCAATGGAGGCAGGTTGTATCCAGTGTTCTGTGCTGGAGCAACTGAAAGACCTGGGACATCCCTGAATTAGTAGGGTATGTCCCAGACTCACAGTCTTCTTAATCACTCATCACCATACGGCAGTCACCAACGCTGGTGAATGCTATGGCATGGGAACCTTGGGCAATGTTCCCCTCGTCTCTGCCCATTGGCGCTGTACTATGGCTGCCCAGAGCTGTATCATTGCGGAAGGCTCAACACAAATTTCATACCAGCATTGCAGTGCATGTCTGATGGTATATGCAATACAACACAATGGGGCCTAACACTTTCAGGAGCTTAAAATCAAGAAAAACATTGTATCACTAACCCTGGTTTGTCTTCCAGTGAATCCAACAGATGTTATGCCCAAAGAGAACCAATGTGGTCTTGCTTGTCAAGTAAAATTTAAGAATTATCATCACACATACATTGGAGAGACAGGTAAGAACAGGTTCAAAGAACATCCCTCCCAGAGAGGTACAAACTCAGTGGCAAGGGAACATCTGAAAGCTACTTAACATTCATGCACTTTGGCCTAAGTTAATATTTTAGAGAGGGAGGAGGATTGGCATCGACTTAAGGGAAAATAAGCAATCATAATAAACCAACACCATCCATCCTCAACAAGGAGAGAGGTCTTCAACACCCTGCAACCCATACTTTGCTCTAGTCACATGACTCTCATGAGTGACATAACACCTCAGTCCGCTCATAATTCCATGGACAAAGATGCCATGAAGACTTCGAAAATTCTGGCTGTATCTTTAGGGGTAGGCCTGTCTTTTAGCTGGTTGTAGTCAATGCAGTGTCAGTTGTAGCTGGTCACAGGACCTGTGTGTCGGCTGTAGCTGGTCACCTGATCTGTGTTGTCACTGAGAATCTAGAGACTCAGCAATGCTGCTCTTTGCAGCCTGAATCTAGTCTTGGAGACAGTGGCTCCTGACTGAGGTTCATCTCACAGGACCTACCAAAAGTGGAGGGAGTTGTGTCCAGAGTTCTATACAGGGGCAACTGGACCAAGAAATTCCCTGAATGAATAGGTTAAGTGTTTGGCTCACAGCCTAATCATCTCTCATCCATCATAAGGTGCTCACCTTGCTTGTAGAAGGCATTAATTGACCCCCTAGAAACAAACTTTGTTGTCAGGTGATTGGCCTGTGGCTAATGTTTTCCCTTTGTAGTATTTTTCACCAACGTAAAAAATAAAATGATTTGATTTTAAGATGGGAGCTTCCACTTGGAAAGAGCAAGCCTGGAAATGGACAACTAGGAGGCATATTGATGAACATCTGCAGTTCAATCAACATGTTAGCTGCTCCTATGTCAAAACGCTGACTGGATCCTTACGTTATCATCAAGCACACCTTCTCAAATGAAGTCGGCGTCAGATTGCCACAGCCTCATCAAATCCATTTGGAAATTGGAGTGTGCTGGTTTATTCTGGAAAAAGTCAGGTGGATGAAACACAGAGAAAGGTTACAAAACCATTCCCAGGCAAGGAGGCTAAAAATCCCGGCAGAAGATCAAATAAATATTATTAGAAATCAGCAGTTTTCAAGCTCTTTCATTTGATATGTTATAAAATCTGGAACGTGAAATTTGGGCAAATGTCCCCCCCCCCAAAAAAAATTCCACCCGCCGTGTACCTGTGCTTGCTAGTGCTAGTGCATCTGCTGTACTAATAAATCAACATCTGGAGCACCGAAGATTACCAATTGCCATCATTGCAATAAAAACCCCAAAGAGTAGACCTCATACAAATCTTCAAGATCATGAATGGCTTTGACAGAATGACTCCATCATATTCTACCAACACAATAAACCCCCCTCCTCAATCAGCAGCCAAAGTCAGAAATTCACGAATCTCCACATGTATTATGAAACAATAATTATGTTGGAGTTTAAGAAAAAACCGAAATGATGGTGCTGGACCTGCACATGATGTCAAATGCAGACAGCTCCAGCCTTTAAACCCTAATTCTCATTCACTCTGTGCCTTAAAATTTGAGGTCACTGAATTATGACATCTTCAAAATGAAAGGCAACCTGACATCCCAGGCGGGTCACTCACTATTTAGAGGCAGCTCTGAATTTGCCTGGGGGATTTATAACGGTTTTGGTATTTTAGCAAATATCTGATTAATTTGGTTCTGGTTTTTGCAACGCAACATGTTTGGTATTGTGAGAATCAGCTTGAAAAGACATTCTAATGATATCAAAATCATAAAGATTAAGTTGGTTGCAGATATTTTTACTCAAGGATTTGAGGGAAACTTGTGGTTTTGGCATTGATTTCTGGATTTAAATGGTTCCGATTTTCAAAATCACCGCGGCACATTTCTATGCAAAAGGCGGTTAAGTACCCTCCCCCCCTCTCGGGCTTTAACATCACATGGTAGTGTATTTCAAGAAAGATTGTAAGTGATGGTTCAGCAAAAGATCATGTTTTATAGGAATAAGAAATGATTTGTTGATTTGATTTCCACGCCCCAAAAAAACATAATGATTTTGATAATCAGAACAATATTTTCAACAATCCGACTTCATTAGCTGGAAGATGCGCAACAGCAAATCTTTGGCATATAACCTGTGTGTTTTTAGGTTAATCAGCTGATTTACTAAAATTTCAGTTACTCAGTCAAAAAATGGCCGATTCTGAAAATTTCATAGCATAAAAGCATCAGGAAATGCACCTCCGATACTGCCATGCTAATTTCTTTTCTATAACTGCTATTTATGTGAATATATGGCACATTGTCAATTTATGTTATTTGACAAGCAAAATCTTGTAGAGGTACTCTCTTGTTATACTTTACATGGCTTCATGGGGGATATTGTTCACCAGTGTGTGCTTGTTATCTTATTTTTGTGATAATAAAACAGTCTAAGGCCTGTTTAAAAACCAGTCTGTTTAAAAACCAGTCTGCTCTAGATAGATGACTACAATAATCTCCCGTTGGTCGAAAAACCACATTGGGCAGTTTGGCCCAGCTCCTGTGGTTGGTGGAATAGTGTTTTCTTTTTTACTGCTTTCAATGTTAATCAGTTACATATTCCTGAATTTAGCCTTATTTCATATTAATATCACACCAATATATCATAGTAGCATCATGAATCAATGAAAACTTGCTTGAACCTAAAATATATTATGCGTGTTCCTGTAATTGCTAAAACAAAATACATGCATTAGATTAGGAACACCGTTTGTTTCATTAATTGATACGATTGCAATATTTGAGACCTCCAGATTTCTTTATATTCTGGGAAACTCTCAGAGTATATGTAATACCTAAAAGATGTCCCTTTTATTCCTATAAATATATTTTATATCAAATTATGATTGCGAAAAATCAGAGAATTGACAAAATATTTTCTCGAGGCTGTCCGACCTTGGCATAAACTTCTAAAATATTGTAATAAATTTGGTAAATTGACATTATTTTGACACCTTACTCTCATTGTGGCTTCATTAACAAGTTAGGCTTGTATAAACCTACAATTCAGTAACAAATACATATATATAAGGCACAACTGCACGGAGAAGACGGCAATATTTGCAATTTTCCAAATTTTCAGCAGACGCTGCGGTATTGAATATCAGTTGCTCATAACAAAAAAGTATTCCAGAAACACCTTCAAAATCACCTCTAATGATGAAAGTAATTATATGGGACTGTATTCATGATCTTTTAGACACCTCTATACATGTAATTAGTTTCTCAGGGATAATAACACTACGTCCTACCCTAAAAAATGACTTTAAAATGCCATATTTTTGTTTATTTCACCGAAGAATCACATCATACTACCATATTAAGACCATAAATGAATAGAGCTTATTATAATCTTTAATTTGGTGCCACATATGACCATCTATGATGATAAGAAGGTGGTATAAGATGGATTTTTCTGATTTTTCAAAACCGCAGGAATCACGTTGACCTTCCGATCATAAAATGCCTCTAAAATCTCAATCCACCACTCGGTAAACTAACTTTAGGTTCCAGACACCTGAAGGTTAGGTCTATCCAAAAATTATAACAAGACACTTGGTCACTCCGAGCAATTAAATGACCCACTCTGCTTTCTGTATGACCAGCTGGATAGTCTCAAATTATATATGATTTACTTTGACCACTGGAACAATTTCATGTGCTGGACAAAACACACACAATCACCCATTTTAGCAAAACATGTTGAAGTCAATTATAGGGAAACTGAGTTGAAATGAACTGTTATTAAATATTTGGAGCATGATCTGCAATAATTGCAAAACTTTGTGTGATGTATTCCATGTCACACTAACAAACTTATAACAGGTATCCTTTTTTTAAACTTCTTGAGAGTGAGAGGAACAGCCGTCACTTGACCCATTTGTCATATCAGAAAAAATTCCACAATCCTTACAACTAAATATAGTACACTCCATGGTAGTGTGGCCGAGCGGTCTAAGGCGCTGGTTTTAGGCACCAGTCTCACTGAGGCGTGGGTTCGAATCCCACCACTGCCAAAGTACTTTTAATGGCCAACCCACCAAACAAGCAATGGTACGCACAATAATGGAGCATCATCTCTGCATTATTTGCCTTGAGGCAATACAATAAACATTATAGTTGTTCATCAGATCATGTTACAGGGCTCCGAGCATTTGACCATTGTGGATAAAAGTTCATGAAGGATGGTCAACAACAGTTATCCAACAGAATTAATAAGGTTAAAGCTCAACAAAAGGCAGTACTTGCCAATAAATTGTGTATTGAACCACTCATTCAAAATTTCCCAATTCCTCCCATTTACTCCATGGTAGTGTGGCCGAGCGGTCTAAGGCGCTGGTTTTAGGCACCAGTCTCACTGAGGCGTGGGTTCGAATCCCACCACTGCCAAAGGCTTTTAGATGGTCTCCAAATCAAACATTGTGCATAATGGTTGGAGTTCTCGAATCTCCTTGGGAGCCAATGAAATATCCACGAACCTTCACAATTTTTACAAACATGAAGTCTGACAATTGGCCAAGCAATTAAACATTAACAGCCATTTTTTTTATACTTTGGATTCTCCTGTTAACCCTGAATGCTCTTCAGATTCAAAATATTTATAACAGCATTAAAATTTTCAAATTTGGCAATTTCAAATGATGTACAGCAAGAATAAACCATGTGCAGGTCAGTTTTGTCAGCCGAGAAGATAATTGAAGTGTACCAGGCTGTATATTAAACAAAAATATCTACCAGAAACGCTTCCAGTTGTCCTCGATAGTATAGTGGTGAGTATCCCCGCCTGTCACGCGGGAGACCGGGGTTCAATTCCCCGTCGGGGAGGCTTTTACCTAAAAATCAGAAAACAAAACTTCAATGTTTGTGAGATGATGCCAGCCAAATCCTCAATTTTTTAGAGAAATTTAGCTGTGGCTGTCTTGAGGATTGGTGCGAGCACTTTATCTTCAAGCAACGATATTTTCAGTACATGGCGTGGACATGCTTACCATACGGTAATTGCATTGGCATCACACTTTCAAGAAGATCAATGAATGAATTTCATTCCCAGAACACCTCACAAACTTTCATGCCATTGCATTGGTTGAAGTTGGGAATGTTGACTTGAAAAGTGCTAGCAGAGCGTGGTTTCGATCCACGGACCTCTGGGTTATGGGCCCAGCACGCTTCCACTGCGCCACTCTGCTTTCTGTATGACCAGCTGGATAGTCTCAAATTATATATGATTTACTTTGACCACTGGAACAATTTCATGTGCTGGACAAAACACACACAATCACCCATTTTAGCAAAACATGTTGAAGTCAATTATAGGGAAACTGAGTTGAAATGAACTGTTATTAAATATTTGGAGCATGATCTGCAATAATTGCAAAACTTTGTGTGATGTATTCCATGTCACACTAACAAACTTATAACAGGTATCCTTTTTTTAAACTTCTTGAGAGTGAGAGGAACAGCCGTCACTTGACCCATTTGTCATATCAGAAAAAATTCCACAATCCTTACAACTAAATATTGTACACTCCATGGTAGTGTGGCCGAGCGGTCTAAGGCGCTGGTTTTAGGCACCAGTCTCACTGAGGCGTGGGTTCGAATCCCACCACTGCCAAAGTACTTTTAATGGCCACCCCACCAAACAAGCAATGGTACGCACAATAATGGAGCATCATCTCTGCATTATTTGCCTTGAGGCAATACAATAAACATTATAGTTGTTCATCAGATCATGTTACAGGGCTCCGAGCATTTGACCATTGTGGATAAAAGTTCATGAAGGATAGTCAACAACAGTTATCCAACAGAATTAATAAGGTTAAAGCTCAACAAAAGGCAGTACTTGCCAATAAATTGTGTATTGAACCGCTCATTCAAAATTTCCTAATTCCTCCCATTTACTCCATGGTAGTGTGGCCGAGCGGTCTAAGGCGCTGGTTTTAGGCACCAGTCTCACTGAGGCGTGGGTTCGAATCCCACCACTGCCAAAGGCTTTTAGATGGTCTCCAAATCAAACATTGTGCATAATAATGGTTGGAGTTCTCGAATCTCCTTGGGAGCCAATGAAATATCAACGAACCTTCACAATTTTTACAAACATGAAGTCTGACAATTGGCCAAGCAATTAAACATTAACAGCCATTTTTTTATACTTTGGATTCTCCTGTTAACCCTGAATGCTCTTCAGATTCAAAATATTTATAACAGCATTAAAATTTTCAAATTTGGCAATTTCAAATGATGTAAAGCAAGAATAAACCATGTGCAGGTCAGTTTTGTCAGCCGAGAAGATAATTGAAGTGTACCAGGCTGTATATTAAATAAAAATATCTACCAAAAACGCTTCCAGTTGTCCTCGATAGTATAGTGGTGAGTATCCCCGCCTGTCACGCGGGAGACCGGGGTTCAATTCCCCGTCGGGGAGGCTTTTACCTAAAAATCAGAAAACAAAACTTCAATGTTTGTGAGACGATGCCAGCCAAATCCTCAATTTTTTTAGAGAAATTTAGCTGTGGCTGTCTTGAGGATTGGTGCGAGCACTTTATCTTCAAGCAACGATATTTTCAGTACATGGCGTGGACATGCTTACCATACGGTAATTGCATTGGCATCACACTTTCAAGAAGATCAATGAATGAATTTCATTCCCAGAACACCTCACAAACTTTCATGCCATTGCATTGGTTGAAGTTGGGAATGTTGACTTGAAAAGTGCTAGCAGAGCGTGGTTTCGATCCACGGACCTCTGGGTTATGGGCCCAGCACGCTTCCACTGCGCCACTCTGCTTCCTGTATGACCAGCTGGATAGTCTCAAATTATATATGATTTACTTTGACCACTGGAACAATTTCATGTGCTGGACAAAACACACACAATCACCCATTTTAGCAAAACATGTTGAAGTCAATTATAGGGAAACTGAGTTGAAATGAACTGTTATTAAATATTTGGAGCATGATCTGCAATAATTGCAAAACTTTGTGTGATGTATTCCATGTCACACTAATAAACTTATAACAGGTATCCTTTTTTTAAACTTCTTGAGAGTGAGAGGAACAGCCGTCACTTGACCCATTTGTCATATCAGAAAAAATTCCACAATCCTTACAACTAAATATAGTACACTCCATGGTAGTGTGGCCGAGCGGTCTAAGGTGCTGGTTTTAGGCACCAGTCTCACTGAGGCGTGGGTTCGAATCCCACCACTGCCAAAGTACTTTTAATGGCCACCCCACCAAACAAGCAATGGTACGCACAATAATGGAGCATCATCTCTGCATTATTTGCCTTGAGGCAATACAATAAACATTATAGTTGTTCATCAGATCATGTTACAGGGCTCCGAGCATTTGACCATTGTGGATAAAAGTTCATGAAGGATGGTCAACAACAGTTATCCAACAGAATTAATAAGGTTAAAGCTCAACAAAACAACACTGTGACAAAAGGCAGTACTTGCCAATAAATTGTGTATTGAACCACTCATTCAAAATTTCCCAATTCCTTCCATTTACTCCATGGTAGTGTGGCCGAGTGGTCTAAGGCGCTGGTTTTAGGCACCAGTCTCACTGAGGCGTGGGTTCGAATCCCACCACTGCCAAAGGCTTTTAGATGGTCTCCAAATCAAACATTGTGCATAATGGTTGGAGTTCTCGAATCTCCTTGGGAGCCAATGAATTATCTACGAACCTTCACAATTTTTACAAACATGAAGTCTGACAATTGGCCAAGCAATTAAACGTTAACAGCCATTTTTTTATACTTTGGATTCTCCTGTTAACCCTGAATGCTCTTCAGATTCAAAATATTTATAACAGCATTAAAATTTTCAAATTTGGCAATTTCAAATGATGTACAGCAAGAATAAACCATGTGCATGTCAGTTTTGTCAGCCGAGAAGATAATTGAAGTGTACCAGGCTGTATATTAAACAAAAATATCTACCAAAAAAGCTTCCAGTTGTCCTCGATAGTATAGTGGTGAGTATCCCCGAGTGTCACGCGGGAGACCGGGGTTCAATTCCCTGTCGGGGAGGCTTTTACCTAAAAATCAGAAAACAAAACTTCAATGTTTGTGAGACGATGCCAGCCAAATCCTCAATTTTTTTAGAGAAATTTAGCTGTGGCTGTCTTGAGGATTGGTGCGAGCACTTTATCTTCAAGCAACGATATTTTCAGTACATGGCGTGGACATGCTTACCATACGGTAATTGCATTGGCATCACACTTTCAAGAAGATCAATGAATGAATTTCATTCCCAGAACACCTCACAAACTTTCATGCCATTGCATTGGTTGAAGTTGGGAATGTTGACTTGAAAAGTGCTAGCAGAGCGTGGTTTCGATCCACGGACATCTGGGTTATGATTCAGATTCAGATTCAGATTCATTTATTTACCTTTCAGTGTTGCAGTACAAATCATGCATAAACAAATTCAACTTTGTCAGGTCGGAGACCCCAAAAAGGCCTAATTGGCCGCTGGCTTAGGGCCACCATAAAGAAAAAAAAAAGAAAATGATTGAGAGGCAGAGTGGGAGACAGCAAAGGAAATTTTAAAAAGTAGTCATGAATCACAGCAGATATATAATTATAAAAGGAAAAACGAACAAAAGTTGCCAGTAAACAAAAGTAATTAAATCAGTCGGGTTCTGTCAGTCATTCAGTAGTATCAGTCCGTTTGAAAAGTCACATAACTGCTTTGTGAACAAAGTTACTCAACGTCGTCTGTCTGTCTGTCAAGTAAATTATAAAGCAAAACAATAAATGACAAAAATAGAAGATAAAATAGTAAAAATAACTTATAGTCTGTTGCATATGTAACAGTGTTCAATGCGGCAAATTGGATCATAACCGTCAATCATAGCATTTTTCACATAGTTTTTAAAACCAAGAAGGCTGTGAGTATCTATCTTGTCCCTGAAAGCCGGCTTCATATCATTAAAAGTAACAGCTACTTTAAATCTTATTCCTTGTTTCATAAACTCATGTCGTATCCTTGGTAAGTAATAATCATTTATTCTCCTGTTATAATGGTCATGAATTTCATTCCTTTTCATAAAAATGCCTGAACTTAGAAAATATTTTGGTAGTTGCTTATTTTCTAGCTTAAAACAAAATTTTAAACAATGCAGTGCACAGATGTCTTGGCATTTTAAGGTCCTCAGATTTTTAAAGATAATGCTAGTGTGTGCATTATATCTACTTTTGGTCACAGCTCTCAAAGCCTTTTTCTGCAAAACAACTAATCTGGATATATTGCGTTCCCATATCAAGGCACCATAATTTAAGTGAGGCACAATTAGAGAATTATAAATTGTAAAAAGCACTGAATCTGGAAGCATAAACTTGAGTCTGTTCAACATTCCAACCACCTTCGATATCTTTTTTGAAATGTAATCAATATGAGAATTCCAGCTCAAATTTTCATTTAAAACATTTCCCAGGTAATTAAACTCTTTTACATAAGAAATCGGCATTCCATCAATTCTTATATCAGGATATTCTACCTTTTTGTTTGGCATGTGAAAAATCATTGCAGTCGATTTTTTGCAATTAAGTGATAATTTGTTAAGTTTAAACCAAATGTTATATTTATCAAGTTCTGATATTATATTTATAGAGTTATCTTCACTGGTGTTAAAATTATTCAGTGTTGCACTTAAAGTGGTATCATCTGCATACATTATTGGTCTAAAAACGCTATTTATTCTATGCAAGTCATTACTGTAAATTATAAATAAGAGTGGTCCCAAAATTGATCCCTGTGGAACTCCCGTAGTTAAACTTAGTAAATTTGATTTAGTTTCTTTAAACTCCACATATTGAAATCTATCTGTTAAATAGCTTTTCATTAATTGTAAAGACATACCATCAAATCCGTAATAACAGAGCTTATCAACCAAAATAGAGTGATCAATTGTATCGAAAGCTTTCGATAAATCTAGAAAGATGCTAATGGGTGATTCATTGTTATCCATTTCACTATACAATTTGTCAAGTAATTCAATTGTAGCTAATTCTGTAGAGTGTAGGGATCGAAATCCATATTGACTATCAAAAAGTAAATTGTTTTGAAGAAAGTATTCGTAAATTTGAGCGAACATGATTTTTTCAAAAACTTTAGAGAAACTTGACAAAATTGACACCGGACGATAATTATTAAAAATACAATTATCATCTTTCTTAAAAAGAGGAATAACCCTAGCAATTTTCAGAGGTTTTGGAAATATCCCAGATAAAAGAGACTGATTAATTATAATAGATAAAGCTTCTGCAATCTCATATTTTATCAATTTTAATAATTTATTTGATATCATATCTTCACCACGTGAAGTCTTTGCTTTCAATGCATCAATAACTTTTATCACATCAACTTTTGTAATAGAAGAGAACTTGAATTTTGTTTGAATAGGGATATTAAGATAATCCATATAGCTTTTCCCTTCAATTATATCTATTTTATTTGCTAATTCAGGTCCAATATTAGTAAAAAAAAGATTGAACTGATTGGCAATCTGCAGTTGATCAGAAATGTAACTACCATTTACCAAGAAACATTTTGGAAAGTCACTTTTTTTGTTGAAATTATTCAGAATAAGATTTATGTTTTTCCATGTAGCTTTGATGTCATTTTTACAATTTTCGAAACAGCTGAAGTAATAGTTCCTCTTGGCAGAGCGAATACATTTTCGAAGAATACATCTGTAGGTTTGAAAATTAATTTTTCTTGATTCAAAAGTACCATCTTGTGGTGACATCTGCTTCAGATTCCGATATAGTCTATCTCTATACTTCAATGACCTGATAATACCATGTGTTATCCAAGGACACTTCTTATGTTTGTACTTGTTGAATCTCACACTCTTTACTCCGAATAATTTATCATATGCAATTTTTATACTATCACTAAAAATTTGATAATTTTCTTCAGGATCAGCATTTACGGATTTATCTAATTTTTCATCAATTTTATAATTTGCTAAATATTTTTGAAATAGTTCATTAGCACCTGGACTGTTGCATTTAACTTGAATCTGCTTTGATATTTTTTGATGCTGGAAGCAGTGTAATCTGATGAAATATGGAAGGTGGTCAGATATATTGTTTAATAAAATACCAGTTGTACATTTAGATATTTTATCATTAATTTTCATTAAAACATTATCAATCAAAGTGCCATGATTATGCGACAGCCTTGTCGGGAAAGTGATTTTTGGAACATAGCTATTAGCTATAACATTATCTAAATACTGATTTACGAGGCGATTTTCCTTATATTTCAAAAGGTCGATATTAAAATCCCCTGTAATAAGCACATTTTTATACCTTTGTAAAGTGTGAAATACCAGTGTAATTTCGTCTATAAAATTCTCAATATCTAAAACATTTTGCCTTGGAGGCCTATATAAATTCCCTAAGATAAGTTTCTCATTATTGGCATCAAAAATATCTCCAGATATTTCAATAAATTGGCTATCGAAGAGCTGTGACTCATAAACATCTAAAATCCTGTAAATATATTTTTTGTGTAAGTAGATAGCAACCCCACCATGTGCACTGCATTGTTTACCTTTGGGAATGAGCCGATAGTTTTCCAGGGACAAGAGAGACACATCACAACCATCTGATAACCAAGTTTCCTGTAAGCAAATTATATCAATTGTAACATTATTCATTTCATAAAATTCTAGGTAAACCTGTAATTTGCTATGTTTTGCATGCAAAGACTGACAGTTAAGACTAAGTACAACAACCGATTGAACACCATTTTTTAACACTTCAATTGCTTTATCATCATCATAATAAGGTGAATATGCAAACAGATTAATAGAGTTGTCCTCAGAGTTATCTTCACTCATAATATCTACCAAAGAATACGACTGGCTATTGCCTCTAAAAAGATTGTTTTCCATCATATCCCCCATATCACATATAAGATACAAAAACGAAATAAGTCTACTTCATGACTTGTTATATTCATACTGTGTTCATGACATGGGCCCAGCACGCTTCCACTGCGCCACTCTGCTTCCTGTATGACCAGCTGGATAGTCTCAAATTATATATGATTTACTTTGACCACTGGAACAATTTCATGTGCTGGACAAAACACACACAATCACCCATTTTAGCAAAACATGTTGAAGTCAATTATAGGGAAACTGAGTTGAAATGAACTGTTATTAAATATTTGGAGCATGATCTGCAATAATTGCAAAAGTTTGTGTGATGTATTCCATGTCACACTAATAAACTTATAACAGGTATCCTTTTTTTAAACTTCTTGAGAGTGAGAGGAACAGCCGTCACTTGACCCATTAGTCATATCAGAAAAAATTCCACAATCCTTACAACTAAATATAGTACACTCCATGGTAGTGTGGCCGAGCGGTCTAAGGCGCTGGTTTTAGGCACCAGTCTCACTGAGGCGTGGGTTCGAATCCCACCAATGCCAAAGCACTTTCAATGGCCACCCCACCAAACAAGCAATGGTACGCACAATAATGGAGCATCATCTCTGCATTATTTGCCTTGAGGCAATACAATAAACATTATAGTTGTTCATCAGATCATGTTACAGGGCTCCGAGCATTTGACCATTGTGGATAAAAGTTCATGAAGGATGGTCAACAACAGTTATCCAACAGAATTAATAAGGTTAAAGCTCAACAAAACAACACTGTGACAAAAGGCAGTACTTGCCAATAAATTGTGTATTGAACCACTCATTCAAAATTTCCCAATTCCTCCCATTTACTCCATGGTAGTGTGGCCGAGCAATCTAAGGCGCTGGTTTTAGGCACCAGTCTCACTGAGGCGTGGGTTCGAATCCCACCACTGCCTAAGGCTTTTAGATGGTCTCCAAATCAAACATTGTGCATAATGGTTGGAGTTCTCGAATCTCCTTGGGAGCCAATGAATTATCTACGAACCTTCACAATTTTTACAAACATGAAGTCTGACAATTGGCCAAGCAATTAAACATTAACAGCCATTTTTTTATACTTTGGATTCTCCTGTTAACCCTGAATGCTCTTCAGATTCAAAATATTTATAACAGCATTAAAATTTTCAAATTTGGCAATTTCAAATGATGTACAGCAAGAATAAACCATGTGCAGGTCAGTTTTGTCAGCCGAGAAGATAATTGAAGTGTACCAGGCTGTATATTAAACAAAAATATCTACAAAAAACGCTTCCAGTTGTCCTCGATAGTATAGTGGTGAGTATCCCCGCCTGTCACGCGGGAGACCGGGGTTCAATTCCCCGTCGGGGAGGCTTTTACCTAAAAACCAGAAAACAAAACTTCAATGTTTGTGAGACGATGCCAGCCAAATCCTCAATTTTTTAGAGAAATTTAGCTGTGGCTGTCTTGAGGATTGGTGCGAGCACTTTATCTTCAAGCAACGATATTTTCAGTACATGGCGTGGACATGCTTACCATATGGTAATTGCATTGGCATCACACTTTCAAGAAGATCAATGAATGAATTTCATTCCCAGAACACCTCACAAACTTTCATGCCATTGCATTGGTTGAAGTTGGGAATGTTGACTTGAAAAGTGCCAGCAGAGCGTGGTTTCGATCCACGGACCTCTGGGTTATGGGCCCAGCACGCTTCGACTGCGCCACTCTGCTTTCTGTATGACCAGCTGGAGAGTCTCAAATTATATATGATTTACTTTGACCACTGGAACAATTTCATGTGCTGGACAAAACACACACAATCACCCATTTTAGCAAAACATGTTGAAGTCAATTATAGGGAAACTGAGTTGAAATGAACTGTTATTAAATATTTGGAGCATGATCTGCAATAATTGCAAAACTTTGTGTGATGTATTCCATGTCACACTAATAAACTTATAACAGGTATCCTTTTTTTAAACTTCTTGAGAGTGAGAGGAACAGCCGTCACTTGACCCATTTGTCATATCAGAAAAAATTCCACAATCCTTACAACTAAATATAGTACACTCCATGGTAGTGTGGCCGAGCAGTCTAAGGCGCTGGTTTTAGGCACCAGTCTCACTGAGGCGTGGGTTCGAATCCCACCACTGCCAAAGCACTTTTAATGGCCACCCCACCAAACAAGCAATGGTACGCACAATAATAGAGCATCATCTCTGCATTATTTGCCTTGAGGCAATACAATAAACATTATAGTTGTTCATCAGATCATGTTACAGGGCTCCGAGCATTTGACCATTGTGGATAAAAGTTCATGAAGGATGGTCAACAACAGTTATCCAACAGAATTAATAAGGTTAAAGCTCAACAAAACAACACTGTGACAAAAGGCAGTACTTGCCAATAAATTGTGTATTGAACCACTCATTCAAAATTTCCCAATTCCTTCCATTTACTCCATGGTAGTGTGGCCGAGCGGTCTAAGGCGCTGGTTTTAGGCACCAGTCTCACTGAGGCGTGGGTTCGAATCCCACCACTGCCAAAGGCTTTTAGATGGTCTCCAAATCAAACATTGTGCATAATGGTTGGAGTTCTCGAATCTCCTTGGGAGCCAATGAATTATCTACGAACCTTCACAATTTTTACAAACATGAAGTCTGACAATTGGCCAAGCAATTAAACATTAACAGCCATTTTTTTATACTTTGGATTCTCCTGTTAACCCTGAATGCTCTTCAGATTCAAAATATTTATAACAGCATTAAAATTTTCAAATTTGGCAATTTCAAATGATGTACAGCAAGAATAAACCATGTGCAGGTCAGTTTTGTCAGCCGAGAAGATAATTGAAGTGTACCAGGCTGTATATTAAACAAAAATATCTACCAAAAACGCTTCCAGTTGTCCTCGATAGTATAGTGGTGAGTATCCCCGCCTGTCACGCGGGAGACTGGGGTTCAATTCCCCGTCGGGGAGGCTTTTACCTAAAAATCAGAAAACAAAACTTCAATGTTTGTGAGACGATGCCAGCCAAATCCTCAATTTTTTTAGAGAAATTTAGCTGTGGCTGTCTTGAGGATTGGTGCGAGCACTTTATCTTCAAGCAACGATATTTTCAGTACATGGCGTGGACATGCTTACCATACGGTAATTGCATTGGCATCACACTTTCAAGAAGATCAATGAATGAATTTCATTCCCAGAACACCTCACAAACTTTCATGCCATTGCATTGGTTGAAGTTGGGAATGTTGACTTGAAAAGTGCTAGCAGAGCGTGGTTTCGATCCACGGACCTCTGGGTTATGGGCCCAGCACGCTTCCACTGCGCCACTCTGCTTCCTGTATGACCAGCTGGATAGTCTCAAATTATATATGATTTACTTTGACCACTGGAACAATTTCATGTGCTGGACAAAACACACACAATCACCCATTTTAGCAATACATGTTGAAGTCAATTATAGGGAAACTGAGTTGAAATGAACTGTTATTAAATATTTGGAGCATGATCTGCAATAATTGCAAAACTTTGTGTGATGTATTCCATGTCACACTAATAAACTTATAACAGGTATCCTTTTTTTAAACTTCTTGAGAGTGAGAGGAACAGCCGTCACTTGACCCATTTGTCATATCAGAAAAAATTCCACAATCCTTACAACTAAATATAGTACACTCCATGGTAGTGTGGCCGAGCGGTCTAAGGCGCTGGTTTTAGGCACCAGTCTCACTGAGGCGTGGGTTCGAATCCCACCACTGCCAAAGGACTTTTAATGGCCACCCCACCAAACAAGCAATGGTACGCACACTAATGGAGCATCATCTCTGCATTATTTGCCTTGAGGCAATACAATAAACATTATAGTTGTTCATCAGATCATGTTACAGGGCTCCGAGCATTTGACCATTGTGGATAAAAGTTCATGAAGGATGGTCAACAACAGTTATCCAACAGAATTAATAAGGTTAAAGCTCAACAAAACAACACTGTGACAAAAGGCAGTACTTGCCAATAAATTGTGTATTGAACCACTCATTCAAAATTTCCCAATTCCTTCCATTTACTCCATGGTAGTGTGGCCGAGCGGTCTAAGGCGCTGGTTTTAGGCACCAGTCTCACTGAGGCGTGGGTTCGAATCCCACCACTGCCAAAGGCTTTTAGATGGTCTCCAAATCAAACATTGTGCATAATGGTTGGAGTACTTGAATCTCCTTGGGAGCCAATGAAATATCTACGAACCTTCACAATTTTACAAACATGAAGTCTGACAATAGGCCAAGCAATTAAACATTAACAGCCATTTTTTTTATACTTCGGATTCTCATGTTAACCCTGAATGCTCTTCAGATTCCAAATATCTAAAACTGCATTAAAATTTTCAAATTTGGCAATTTCAAATGAGGTACAGCAAAAATAAACCATGTGCAGGTCTGTTTTGTCAGCCGAGAAGATAATTGAAGTGTACCAGGTTGTATATTAAATTAAAATATCTACCAAAAATGCTTCCAGTTGTCCTCGATAGTATAGTGGTGAGTATCCCCGCCTGTCACGCGGGAGACCGGGGTTCAATTCCCCGTCGGGGAGGCTTTTACCTCAAAATCAGAATACAAAACTTCAATGTTTCTGAGACGATGACAGCCAAATCCTCAATATTTTAGAGAAATTTAGCTGTGGCTGTCATTGGGCTTGGTGCGAGCACTTTATCTACAAGCAAAGATCATCTCAGTGCATGGTGTGGACATGCTTACCATATGGTAATTGCATTGACATCACACTTTCAAGAAGAGCAATGAATGAATTTCATTCCCAGAACACCTCACAAACTTTCACGCCATTGCTGGATTTTTGGTTAAAGTTGGGAATGTTGACTTGAAAAGTGCTAGCAGAGCGTGGTTTCGATCCACGGACCTCTGGGTTATGGGCCCAGCACGCTTCCACTGCGCCACTCTGCTTCCTGTATGCGTAGCTGGATAGTCTCAAATTATATATGATTTACTTTGACCACTGGAACAATTTGATGTGCTGGACAAAACACACACATTCACCCATTTTAGCAAAACATGTTGCTGTCAATGATAAGGAAACTCAGTTGAAGTGAACTGTTATTAAATATTCCGAACATGATCTGCAATAATTGCAAAACTTTGTGTGATGTATTCCATGTCACACTAACAAACTTAGAACAGGTATCCTGTTTTAAACTTCTTGAGAGTGAGAGGAACAGCCATCACTTGACCCATTTGTCATATCAGAGAAAATTCCACAATCCTTACAACTAATTATAGTACACTCCATGGTAGTGTGGCCGAGCAGTCTAAGGCGCTTGTTTTAGGCACCAGTCTCACTGAGGCGTGGGTTCGAATCCCACCACTGCCAAACTACTTTTAATGGCCATCCCACCAAACAAGCAATGGTACGCACAATAATCGAGTATCAATGGTACGCACAATAATGGAGTATCGTCTTCGAATTATTTGCCTTGAAGCAATACAATAAACGTCATAGTTGTTCATCAGATCATGTTACAGGGCTCCGAGCATTTGACCATTGTGGAAAAAAGTTCATGAAGGGTGGTCAACAACAGTTATCCAACAGAATTAATAAGGTTAAAGCTCAACAAAACAACACTGTGACAAAAGGCAGTACTTGCCAATAAAATGTGTATTGAACCACTCATTCAAAATTTCCCAATTCCTTCCATTTACTCCATGGTAGTGTGGCCGAGCGGTCTAAGGCGCTGGTTTTAGGCACCAATCTCACTGAGGCGTGGGTTCGAATCCCACCACTGCCAAAGGCTTTTAGATGGTCTCCAAATCAAACATTGTGCATAATGGTTGGAGTACTTGAATCTCCTTGGGAGCCAATGAAATATCTACGAACCTTCACAATTTTACAAACATGAAGTCTGACAATAGGCCAAGCAATTAAACATTAACAGCCATTTTTTTTATACTTCGGATTCTCATGTTAACCCTGAATGCTCTTCAGATTCCAAATATCTAAAACTGCATTAAAATTTTCAAATTTGGCAATTTCAAATGAGGTACAGCAAAAATAAACCATGTGCAGGTCTGTTTTGTCAGCCGAGAAGATAATTGAAGTGTACCAGGTTGTATATTAAATTAAAATATCTACCAAAAATGCTTCCAGTTGTCCTCGATAGTATAGTGGTGAGTATCCCCGCCTGTCACGCGGGAGACCGGGGTTCAATTCCCCGTCGGGGAGGCTTTTACCTCAAAATCAGAATACAAAACTTCAATGTTTCTGAGACGATGACAGCCAAATCCTCAATATTTTAGAGAAATTTAGCTGTGGCTGTCATTGGGCTTGGTGCGAGCACTTTATCTACAAGCAAAGATCATTTCAGTGCATGGTGTGGACATGCTTACCATATGGTAATTGCATTGGCATCACACTTTCAAGAAGAGCAATGAATGAATTTCATTCCCAGAACACCTCACAAACTTTCACGCCATTGCTGGATCTTTGGTTAAAGTTGGGAATGTTGACTTGAAAAGTGCTAGCAGAGCGTGGTTTCGATCCACGGACCTCTGGGTTATGGGCCCAGCACGCTTCCACTGCGCCACTCTGCTTCCTGTATGAGTAGCTGGATAGTCTCAATTGATATATTATTTACTTTGACCACTGGAACAATTTGATGTGCTGGACAAAACACACACATTCACCCATTTTAGCAAAACATGTTGCTGTCAATGATAAGGAAACTCAGTTGAAGTGAACTGTTATTAAATATTCCGAACATGATCTGCAATAATTGCAAAACTTTGTGTGATGTATTCCATGTCACACTAACAAACTTAGAACAGGTATCCTGTTTTAAACTTCTTGAGAGTGAGAGGAACAGCCATCACTTGACCCATTTGTCATATCAGAGAAAATTCCACAATCCTTACAACTAATTATAGTACACTCCATGGTAGTGTGGCCGAGCAGTCTAAGGCGCTTGTTTTAGGCACCAGTCTCACTGAGGCGTGGGTTCGAATCCCACCACTGCCAAACTACTTTTAATGGCCATCCCACCAAACAAGCAATGGTACGCACAATAATCGAGTATCAATGGTACGCACAATAATGGAGTATCGTCTTCGAATTATTTGCCTTGAAGCAATACAATAAACGTCATAGTTGTTCATCAGATCATGTTACAGGGCTCCGAGCATTTGACCATTGTGGAAAAAAGTTCATGAAGGGTGGTCAACAACAGTTATCCAACAGAATTAATAAGGTTAAAGCTCAACAAAACAACACTGTGACAAAAGGCAGTACTTGCCAATAAAATGTGTATTGAACCACTCATTCAAAATTTCCCAATTCCTTCCATTTACTCCATGGTAGTGTGGCCGAGCGGTCTAAGGCGCTGGTTTTAGGCACCAATCTCACTGAGGCGTGGGTTCGAATCCCACCACTGCCAAAGGCTTTTAGATGGTCTCCAAATCAAACATTGTGCATAATGGTTGGAGTACTTGAATCTCCTTGGGAGCCAATGAAATATCTACGAACCTTCACAATTTTACAAACATGAAGTCTGACAATAGGCCAAGCAATTAAACATTAACAGCCATTTTTTTTATACTTCGGATTCTCATGTTAACCCTGAATGCTCTTCAGATTCCAAATATCTAAAACTGCATTAAAATTTTCAAATTTGGCAATTTCAAATGAGGTACAGCAAAAATAAACCATGTGCAGGTCTGTTTTGTCAGCCGAGAAGATAATTGAAGTGTACCAGGTTGTATATTAAATTAAAATATCTACCAAAAATGCTTCCAGTTGTCCTCGATAGTATAGTGGTGAGTATCCCCGCCTGTCACGCGGGAGACCGGGGTTCAATTCCCCGTCGGGGAGGCTTTTACCTCAAAATCAGAAAACAAAACTTCAATGTTTCTGAGACGGTGCCAGTCAAATCCTCAATATTTTAGAGAAATTTAGCTGTGGCTGTCATCGGGCTTGGTGCGAGCACTTTATCTACAAGCAAAGATCATTTCAGTGCATGGCGTGAACATGCTTACCATATGGTAATTGCATTGGCATCACACTTTCAAGAAGAGCAATGAATGAATTTCATTCCCAGAACACCTCGCAAACTTTCACGCCATTGCTGGATCTTTGGTTAAACTTGGGAATGTTGACTTGAAAAGTGCTAGCAGAGCGTGGTTTCGATCCACGGACCTCTGGGTTATGGGCCCAGCACGCTTCCACTGCGCCACTCTGCTTCCTGTATGAGTAGCTGGATAGTCTCAAATTATATATGATTTACTTTGACCACTGGAACAATTTGATGTGTTGGACAAAACACACACATTCACCCATTTTAGCAAAACATGTTGCTGTCAATGATAAGGAAACTCAGTTGAAGTGAACTGTTATTAAATATTCCGAACATGATCTGCAATAATTGCAAAACTTTGTGTGATGTATTCCATGTCACACTAACAAACTTAGAACAGGTATCCTGTTTTAAACTTCTTGAGAGTGAGAGGAACAGCCATCACTTGACCCATTTGTCATATCAGAGAAAATTCCACAATCCTTACAACTAATTATAGTACACTCCATGGTAGTGTGGCCGAGCGGTCTAAGGCGCTGGTTTTAGGCACCAGTCTCACTGAGGCGTGGGTTCGAATCCCACCACTGCCAAACTACTTTAAAAGGCCACCCCACCAAACAAGCAATGGTACGCACAAAAATGGAGTATCAATGGTACGCACAATAATGGAGTATCGTCTTCGAATTATTTGCCTTGAAGCAATACAATAAACGTCATAGTTGTTCATCAGATCATGTTACAGGGCTCCGAGCATTTGACCATTGTGGAAAAAAAGTTCATGAAGGGTGGTCAACAACAGTTATCCAACAGAATTAATAAGGTTAAAGCTCAACAAAACAACACTGTGACAAAAGGCAGTACTTGCCAATAAAATGTGTATTGAACCACTCATTCAAAATTTCCAAATTCCTGCCATTTACTCCATGGTAGTGTGGCCGAGCGGTCTAAGGCGCTGGTTTTAGGCACCAGTCTCACTGAGGCGTGGGTTCGAATCCCACCACTGCCAAAGGCTTTTAGATGGTCTCCAAATCAAACATTGTGCATAACGGTTGGAGTACTCGAATCTCCTTGGGAGACAATGAAATATCTACGAACCTTCACAATTTTACAAACATGAAGTCTGACAATAGGCCAAGCAATTAAACATTAACAGCCATTTTTTTTATACTTCGGATTCTCATGTTAACCCTGAATGCTCTTCAGATTCCAAATATCTAAAACTGCATTAAAATTTTCAAATTTGGCAATTTCAAATGAGGTACAGCAAAAATAAACCATGTGCAGGTCTGTTTTGTCAGCCGAGAAGATAATTGAAGTGTACCAGGTTGTATATTAAATTAAAATATCTACCAAAAATGCTTCCAGTTGTCCTCGATAGTATAGTGGTGAGTATCCCCGCCTGTCACGCGGGAGACCGGGGTTCAATTCCCCGTCGGGGAGGCTTTTACCTCAAAATCAGAATACAAAACTTCAATGTTTCTGAGACGATGACAGCCAAATCCTCAATATTTTAGAGAAATTTAGCTGTGGCTGTCATTGGGCTTGGTGCGAGCACTTTATCTACAAGCAAAGATCATTTCAGTGCATGGTGTGGACATGCTTACCATATGGTAATTGCATTGGCATCACACTTTCAAGAAGAGCAATGAATGAATTTCATTCCCAGAACACCTCACAAACTTTCACGCCATTGCTGGATCTTTGGTTAAAGTTGGGAATGTTGACTTGAAAAGTGCTAGCAGAGCGTGGTTTCGATCCACGGACCTCTGGGTTATGGGCCCAGCACGCTTCCACTGCGCCACTCTGCTTCCTGTATGAGTAGCTGGATAGTCTCAAATTATATATGATTTACTTTGACCACTGGAACAATTTGATGTGCTGGACAAAACACACACATTCACCCATTTTAGCAAAACATGTTGCTGTCAATGATAAGGAAACTCAGTTGAAGTGAACTGTTATTAAATATTCCGAACATGATCTGCAATAATTGCAAAACTTTGTGTGATGTATTCCATGTCACACTAACAAACTTAGAACAGGTATCCTGTTTTAAACTTCTTGAGAGTGAGAGGAACAGCCATCACTTGACCCATTTGTCATATCAGAGAAAATTCCACAATCCTTACAACTAAATATAGTACACTCCATGGTAGTGTGGCCGAGCGGTCTAAGGCGCTGGTTTTAGGCACCAGTCTCACTGAGGCGTGGGTTCGAATCCCACCACTGCCAAACTACTTTTAATGGCCATCCCACCAAACAAGCAATGGTACGCACAATAATCGAGTATCAATGGTACGCACAATAATGGAGTATCGTCTTCGAATTATTTGCCTTGAAGCAATACTATAAACGTCATAGTTGTTCATCAGATCATGTTACAGGGCTCCGAGCATTTGACCATTGAGGAAAAAAGTTCATGAAGGGTGGTCAACAACAGTTATCCAACAGAATTAATAAGGTTAAAGCTCAACAAAACAACACTGACAAAAGGCAGTACTTGCCAATAAAATGTGTATTGAACCACTCATTCAAAATTTCCCAATTCCTGCCATTTACTCCATGGTAGTGTGGCCGAGCGGTCTAAGGCGCTGGTTTTAGGCACCAGTCTCACTGAGGTGTGGGTTCGAATCCCACCACTGCCAAAGGCTTTTAGATGGTCTCCAAATCAAACATTGTGCATAATGGTTGGAGTACTCGAATCTCCTTGGGAGCCAATGAAATATCTACGAACCTTCACAATTTTACAAACATGAAGTCTGACAATAGGCCAAGCAATTAAACATTAACAGTCATTTTTTTTATACTTCGGATTCTCATGTTAACCCTGAATGCTCTTCAGATTCCAAATATCTAAAACTGCATTAAAATTTTCAAATTTGGCAATTTCAAATGAGGTACAGCAAAAATAAACCATGTGCAGGTCTGTTTTGTCAGCCGAGAAGATAATTGAAGTGTACCAGGTTGTATATTAAATTAAAATATCTACCAAAAATGCTTCCAGTTGCCATCGATAGTATAGTGGTGAGTATCCCCGCCTGTCACGCGGGAGACCGGGGTTCAATTCCCCGTCGGGGAGGCTTTTACCTCAAAATCAGAAAACAAAACTTCAATGTTTCTGAGACGGTGCCAGTCAAATCCTCAATATTTTAGAGAAATTTAGCTGTGGCTGTCATCGGGCTTGGTGCGAGCACTTTATCTACAAGCAAAGATCATTTCAGTGCATGGCGTGAACATGCTTACCATATGGTAATTGCATTGGCATCACACTTTCAAGAAGAGCAATGAATGAATTTCATTCCCAGAACACCTCACAAACTTTTACGCCATTGCTGGATCTTTGGTTAAACTTGGGAATGTTGACTTGAAAAGTGCTAGCAGAGCGTGGTTTCGATCCACGGACCTCTGGGTTATGGGCCCAGCACGCTTCCACTGCGCCACTCTGCTTCCTGTATGAGTAGCTGGATAGTCTCAAATTATATATGATTTACTTTGACCACTGGAACAATTTGATGTGCTGGACAAAACACACACATTCACCCATTTTAGCAAAACATGTTGCTGTCAATGATAAGGAAACTCAGTTGAAGTGAACTGTTATTAAATATTCCGAACATGATCTGCAATAATTGCAAAACTTTGTGTGATGTATTCCATGTCACACTAACAAACTTAGAACAGGTATCCTGTTTTAAACTTCTTGAGAGTGAGAGGAACAGCCATCACTTGACCCATTTGTCATATCAGAGAAAATTCCACAATCCTTACAACTAAATATAGTACACTCCATGGTAGTGTGGCCGAGCGGTCTAAGGCGCTGGTTTTAGGCACCAGTCTCACTGAGGCGTGGGTTCGAATCCCACCACTGCCAAACTACTTTTAATGGCCATCCCACCAAACAAGCAATGGTACGCACAATAATCGAGTATCAATGGTACGCACAATAATGGAGTATCGTCTTCGAATTATTTGCCTTGAAGCAATACAATAAACGTCATAGTTGTTCATCAGATCATGTTACAGGGCTCCGAGCATTTGACCATTGAGGAAAAAAGTTCATAAAGGGTGGTCAACAACAGTTATCCAACAGAATTAATAAGGTTAAAGCTCAACAAAAAAACACTGTGACAAAAGGCAGTACTTGCCAATAACATGTGTATTGAACCACTCATTCAAAATTTCCCAATTCCTGCCATATACTCCATGGTAGTGTGGCCGAGCGGTCTAAGGCGCTGGTTTTAGGCACCAGTCTCACTGAGGGATGGGTTCGAATCCCACCACTGCCAAAGGCTTTTAGATGGTCTCCAAATCAAACATTGTGCATAATGGTTGGAGTACTCGAATCTCCTTGGGAGCCAATGAAATATCTACGAACCTTCACAATTTTACAAACATGAAGTCTGACAATAGGCCAAGCAATTAAACATTAACAGCCATTTTTTTTATACTTCGGATTCTCATGTTAACCCTGAATGCTCTACAGATTCCAAATATCTAAAACTGCATTAAAATTTTCAAATTAGGCAATTTCAAATGAGGTACAGCAAAAATAAACCATGTGCAGGTCTGTTTTGTCAGCCGAGAAGATAATTGAAGTGTACCAGGTTGTATATTAAATTAAAATATCTACCAAAAATGCTTCCAGTTGCCATCGATAGTATAGTGGTGAGTATCCCCGCCTGTCACGCGGGAGACCGGGGTTCAATTCCCCGTCGGGGAGGCTTTTACCTCAAAATCAGAAAACAAAACTTCAATGTTTCTGAGACGGTGCCAGTCAAATCCTCAATATTTTAGAGAAATTTAGCTGTGGCTGTCATCGGGCTTGGTGCGAGCACTTTATCTACAAGCAAAGATCATTTCAGTGCATGGCGTGAACATGCTTACCATATGGTAATTGCATTGGCATCACACTTTCAAGAAGAGCAATGAATGAATTTCATTCCCAGAACACCTCACAAACTTTCACGCCATTGCTGGATCTTTGGTTAAAGTTGGGAATGTTGACTTGAAAAGTGCTAGCAGAGCGTGGTTTCGATCCATGGACCTCTGGGTTATGGGCCCAGCACGCTTCCACTGCGCCACTCTGCTTCCTGTATCAGTAGCTGGATAGTCTCAAATTATATATGATTTACTTTGACCACTGGAACAATTTGATGTGCTGGACAAAACACACACATTCACCCATTTTAGCAAAACATGTTGCTGTCAATGATAAGGAAACTCAGTTGAAGTGAACTGTTATTAAATATTCCGAACATGATCTGCAATAATTGCAAAACTTTGTGTGATGTATTCCATGTCACACTAACAAACTTAGAACAGGTATCCTGTTTTAAACTTCTTGAGAGTGAGAGGAACAGCCATCACTTGACCCATTTGTCATATCAGAGAAAATTCCACAATCCTTACAACTAATTATAGTACACTCCATGGTAGTGTGGCCGAGCGGTCTAAGGCGCTGGTTTTAGGCACCAGTCTCACTGAGGCGTGGGTTCGAATCCCACCACTGCCAAACTACTTTTAATGGCCATCCCAACAAACAAGCAATGGTACGCTCAATAATCGAGTATCAATGGTACGCACAATAATGGAGTATCGTCTTCGAATTATTTGCCTTGAAGCAATACAATAAACGTCATAGTTGTTCATCAGATCATGTTACAGGGCTCCGAGCATTTGACCATTGTGGAAAAAAGTTCATGAAGGGTGGTCAACAACAGTTATCCAACAGAATTAATAAGGTTAAAGCTCAACAAAACAACACTGTGACAAAAGGCAGTACTTGCCAATAAAATGTGTATTGAACCACTCATTCAAAATTTCCAAATTCCTGCCATTTACTCCATGGTAGTGTGGCCGAGCGGTCTAAGGCGCTGGTTTTAGGCACCAGTCTCACTGAGGCGTGGGTTCGAATCCCACCACTGCCAAAGGCTTTTAGATGGTCTCCAAATCAAACATTGTGCATAATGGTTGGAGTACTTGAATCTCCTTGGGAGCCAATGAAATATCTACGAACCTTCACAATTTTACAAACATGAAGTCTGACAATAGCCCAAGCAATTAACCATTAACAGCCATTTTTTTATACTTCGGATTCTCCTGTTAACCCTGAATGCTCTTCAGATTCCAAATATTTAAAACTGCATTAAAATTTTCAAATTTGGCAATTTCAAATGAGGTACAGCAAAAATAAACCATGTGCAGGTCTGTTTTGTCAGCCGAGAAGATAATTGAAGTGTACCAGGTTGTATATTAAATTAAAATATCTACCAAAAATGCTTCCAGTTGTCCTCGATAGTATAGTGGTGAGTATCCCCGCCTGTCACGCGGGAGACCGGGGTTCAATTCCCCGTCGGGGAGGCTTTTACCTCAAAATCAGAATACAAAACTTCAATGTTTCTGAGACGATGACAGCCAAATCCTCAATATTTTAGAGAAATTTAGCTGTGGCTGTCATTGGGCTTGGTGCGAGCACTTTATCTACAAGCAAAGATCATTTCAGTGCATGGTGTGGACATGCTTACCATATGGTAATTGCATTGGCATCACACTTTCAAGAAGAGCAATGAATGAATTTCATTCCCAGAACACCTCACAAACTTTCACGCCATTGCTGGATCTTTGGTTAAAGTTGGGAATGTTGACTTGAAAAGTGCTAGCAGAGCGTGGTTTCGATCCACGGACCTCTGGGTTATGGGCCCAGCACGCTTCCACTGCGCCACTCTGCTTCCTGTATGAGTAGCTGGATAGTCTCAATTGATATATTATTTACTTTGACCACTGGAACAATTTGATGTGCTGGACAAAACACACACATTCACCCATTTTAGCAAAACATGTTGCTGTCAATGATAAGGAAACTCAGTTGAAGTGAACTGTTATTAAATATTCCGAACATGATCTGCAATAATTGCAAAACTTTGTGTGATGTATTCCATGTCACACTAACAAACTTAGAACAGGTATCCTGTTTTAAACTTCTTGAGAGTGAGAGGAACAGCCATCACTTGACCCATTTGTCATATCAGAGAAAATTCCACAATCCTTACAACTAATTATAGTACACTCCATGGTAGTGTGGCCGAGCAGTCTAAGGCGCTTGTTTTAGGCACCAGTCTCACTGAGGCGTGGGTTCGAATCCCACCACTGCCAAACTACTTTTAATGGCCATCCCACCAAACAAGCAATGGTACGCACAATAATCGAGTATCAATGGTACGCACAATAATGGAGTATCGTCTTCGAATTATTTGCCTTGAAGCAATACAATAAACGTCATAGTTGTTCATCAGATCATGTTACAGGGCTCTGAGCATTTGACCATTGTGGAAAAAAGTTCATGAAGGGTGGTCAACAACAGTTATCCAACAGAATTAATAAGGTTAAAGCTCAACAAAAAAACACTGTGACAAAAGGCAGTACTTGCCAATAAAATGTGTATTGAACCACTCATTCAAAATTTCCCAATTCCTTCCATTTACTCCATGGTAGTGTGGCCGAGCGGTCTAAGGCGCTGGTTTTAGGCACCAATCTCACTGAGGCGTGGGTTCGAATCCCACCACTGCCAAAGGCTTTTAGATGGTCTCCAAATCAAACATTGTGCATAATGGTTGGAGTACTTGAATCTGCTTGGGAGCCAATGAAATATCTACGAACCTTCACAATTTTACAAACATGAAGTCTGACAATAGGCCAAGCAATTAAACATTAACAGCCATTTTTTTTATACTTCGGATTCTCATGTTAACCCTGAATGCTCTTCAGATTCCAAATATCTAAAACTGCATTAAAATTTTCAAATTTGGCAATTTCAAATGAGGTACAGCAAAAATAAACCATGTGCAGGTCTGTTTTGTCAGCCGAGAAGATAATTGAAGTGTACCAGGTTGTATATTAAATTAAAATATCTACCAAAAATGCTTCCAGTTGTCCTCGATAGTATAGTGGTGAGTATCCCCGCCTGTCACGCGGGAGACCGGGGTTCAATTCCCCGTCGGGGAGGCTTTTACCTCAAAATCAGAATACAAAACTTCAATGTTTCTGAGACGATGACAGCCAAATCCTCAATATTTTAGAGAAATTTAGCTGTGGCTGTCATTGGGCTTGGTGCGAGCACTTTATCTACAAGCAAAGATCATTTCAGTGCATGGTGTGGACATGCTTACCATATGGTAATTGCATTGGCATCACACTTTCAAGAAGAGCAATGAATGAATTTCATTCCCAGAACACCTCACAAACTTTCACGCCATTGCTGGATCTTTGGTTAAAGTTGGGAATGTTGACTTGAAAAGTGCTAGCAGAGCGTGGTTTCGATCCACGGACCTCTGGGTTATGGGCCCAGCACGCTTCCACTGCGCCACTCTGCTTCCTGTATGAGTAGCTGGATAGTCTCAAATTATATATGATTTACTTTGACCACTGGAACAATTTGATGTGTTGGACAAAACACACACATTCACCCATTTTAGCAAAACATGTTGCTGTCAATGATAAGGAAACTCAGTTGAAGTGAACTGTTATTAAATATTCCGAACATGATCTGCAATAATTGCAAAACTTTGTGTGATGTATTCCATGTCACACTAACAAACTTAGAACAGGTATCCTGTTTTAAACTTCTTGAGAGTGAGAGGAACAGCCATCACTTGACCCATTTGTCATATCAGAGAAAATTCCACAATCCTTACAACTAATTATAGTACACTCCATGGTAGTGTGGCCGAGCGGTCTAAGGCGCTGGTTTTAGGCACCAGTCTCACTGAGGCGTGGGTTCGAATCCCACCACTGCCAAACTACTTTTAATGGCCATCCCACCAAACAAGCAATGGTACGCACAATAATCGAGTATCAATGGTACGCACAATGATGGAGTATCGTCTTCGAATTATTTGCCTTGCAGCAATACAATAAACGTCATAGTTGTTCATCAGATCATGTTACAGGGCTCCGAGCATTTGACCATTGTGGAAAAAAAGTTCATGAAGGGTGGTCAACAACAGTTATCCAACAGAATTAATAAGGTTAAAGCTCAACAAAACAACACTGTGACAAAAGGCAGTACTTGCCAATAAAATGTGTATTGAACCACTCATTCAAAATTTCCAAATTCCTGCCATTTACTCCATGGTAGTGTGGCCGAGCGGTCTAAGGCGCTGGTTTTAGGCACCAGTCTCACTGAGGCGTGGGTTCGAATCCCACCACTGCCAAAGGCTTTTAGATGGTCTCCAAATCAAACATTGTGCATAATGGTTGGAGTACTCGAATCTCCTTGGGAGCCAATGAAATATCTACGAACCTTCACAATTTTACAAACATGAAGTCTGACAATAGGCCAAGCAATTAAACATTAACAGCCATTTTTTTTATACTTCGGATTCTCATGTTAACCCTGAATGCTCTTCAGATTCCAAATATCTAAAACTGCATTAAAATTTTCAAATTTGGCAATTTCAAATGAGGTACAGCAAAAATAAACCATGTGCAGGTCTGTTTTGTCAGCCGAGAAGATAATTGAAGTGTACCAGGTTGTATATTAAATTAAAATATCTACCAAAAATGCTTCCAGTTGTCCTCGATAGTATAGTGGTGAGTATCCCCGCCTGTCACGCGGGAGACCGGGGTTCAATTCCCCGTCGGGGAGGCTTTTACCTCAAAATCAGAATACAAAACTTCAATGTTTCTGAGACGATGACAGCCAAATCCTCAATATTTTAGAGAAATTTAGCTGTGGCTGTCATTGGGCTTGGTGCGAGCACTTTATCTACAAGCAAAGATCATTTCAGTGCATGGTGTGGACATGCTTACCATATGGTAATTGCATTGGCATCACACTTTCAAGAAGAGCAATGAATGAATTTCATTCCCAGAACACCTCACAAACTTTCACGCCATTGCTGGATCTTTGGTTAAAGTTGGGAATGTTGACTTGAAAAGTGCTAGCAGAGCGTGGTTTCGATCCACGGACCTCTGGGTTATGGGCCCAGCACGCTTCCACTGCGCCACTCTGCTTCCTGTATGAGTAGCTGGATAGTCTCAAATTATATATGATTTACTTTGACCACTGGAACAATTTGATGTGCTGGACAAAACACACACATTCACCCATTTTAGCAAAACATGTTGCTGTCAATGATAAGGAAACTCAGTTGAAGTGAACTGTTATTAAATATTCCGAACATGATCTGCAATAATTGCAAAACTTTGTGTGATGTATTCCATGTCACACTAACAAACTTAGAACAGGTATCCTGTTTTAAACTTCTTGAGAGTGAGAGGAACAGCCATCACTTGACCCATTTGTCATATCAGAGAAAATTCCACAATCCTTACAACTAAATATAGTACACTCCATGGTAGTGTGGCCGAGCGGTCTAAGGCGCTGGTTTTAGGCACCAGTCTCACTGAGGCGTGGGTTCGAATCCCACCACTGCCAAACTACTTTTAATGGCCATCCCACCAAACAAGCAATGGTACGCACAATAATCGAGTATCAATGGTACGCACAATAATGGAGTATCGTCTTCGAATTATTTGCCTTGAAGCAATACTATAAACGTCATAGTTGTTCATCAGATCATGTTACAGGGCTCCGAGCATTTGACCATTGAGGAAAAAAGTTCATGAAGGGTGGTCAACAACAGTTATCCAACAGAATTAATAAGGTTAAAGCTCAACAAAACAACACTGACAAAAGGCAGTACTTGCCAATAAAATGTGTATTGAACCACTCATTCAAAATTTCCCAATTCCTGCCATTTACTCCATGGTAGTGTGGCCGAGCGGTCTAAGGCGCTGGTTTTAGGCACCAGTCTCACTGAGGTGTCGGTTCGAATCCCACCACTGCCAAAGGCTTTTAGATGGTCTCCAAATCAAACATTGTGCATAATGGTTGGAGTACTCGAATCTCCTTGGGAGCCAATGAAATATCTACGAACCTTCACAATTTTACAAACATGAAGTCTGACAATAGGCCAAGCAATTAAACATTAACAGTCATTTTTTTTATACTTCGGATTCTCATGTTAACCCTGAATGCTCTTCAGATTCCAAATATCTAAAACTGCATTAAAATTTTCAAATTTGGCAATTTCAAATGAGGTACAGCAAAAATAAACCATGTGCAGGTCTGTTTTGTCAGCCGAGAAGATAATTGAAGTGTACCAGGTTGTATATTAAATTAAAATATCTACCAAAAATGCTTCCAGTTGCCATCGATAGTATAGTGGTGAGTATCCCCGCCTGTCACGCGGGAGACCGGGGTTCAATTCCCCGTCGGGGAGGCTTTTACCTCAAAATCAGAATACAAAACTTCAATGTTTCTGAGACGGTGCCAGTCAAATCCTCAATATTTTAGAGAAATTTAGCTGTGGCTGTCATCGGGCTTGGTGCGAGCACTTTATCTACAAGCAAAGATCATTTCAGTGCATGGTGTGGACATGCTTACCATATGGTAATTGCATTGGCATCACACTTTCAAGAAGAGCAATGAATGAATTTCATTCCCAGAACACCTCACAAACTTTCACGCCATTGCTGGATCTTTGGTTAAAGTTGGGAATGTTGACTTGAAAAGTGCTAGCAGAGCGTGGTTTCGATCCACGGACCTCTGGGTTATGGGCCCAGCACGCTTCCACTGCGCCACTCTGCTTCCTGTATGAGTAGCTGGATAGTCTCAAATTATATATGATTTACTTTGACCACTGGAACAATTTGATGTGCTGGACAAAACACACACATTCACCCATTTTAGCAAAACATGTTGCTGTCAATGATAAGGAAACTCAGTTGAAGTGAACTGTTATTAAATATTCCGAACATGATCTGCAATAATTGCAAAACTTTGTGTGATGTATTCCATGTCACACTAACAAACTTAGAACAGGTATCCTGTTTTAAACTTCTTGAGAGTGAGAGGAACAGCCATCACTTGACCCATTTGTCATATCAGAGAAAATTCCACAATCCTTACAACTAAATATAGTACACTCCATGGTAGTGTGGCCGAGCGGTCTAAGGCGCTGGTTTTAGGCACCAGTCTCACTGAGGCGTGGGTTCGAATCCCACCACTGCCAAACTACTTTAAAAGGCCACCCCACCAAACAAGCAATGGTACGCACAAAAATGGAGTATCAATGGTACGCACAATAATGGAGTATCGTCTTCGAATTATTTGCCTTGAAGCAATACAATAAACGTCATAGTTGTTCATCAGATCATGTTACAGGGCTCCGAGCATTTGACCATTGAGGAAAAAAGTTCATAAAGGGTGGTCAACAACAGTTATCCAACAGAATTAATAAGGTTAAAGCTCAACAAAAAAACACTGTGACAAAAGGCAGTACTTGCCAATAACATGTGTATTGAACCACTCATTCAAAATTTCCCAATTCCTGCCATATACTCCATGGTAGTGTGGCCGAGCGGTCTAAGGCTCTGGTTTTAGGCACCAGTCTCACTGAGGGATGGGTTCGAATCCCACCACTGCCAAAGGCTTTTAGATGGTCTCCAAATCAAACATTGTGCATAATGGTTGGAGTACTCGAATCTCCTTGGGAGCCAATGAAATATCTACGAACCTTCACAATTTTACAAACATGAAGTCTGACAATAGGCCAAGCAATTAAACATTAACAGCCATTTTTTTTATACTTCGGATTCTCATGTTAACCCTGAATGCTCTACAGATTCCAAATATCTAAAACTGCATTAAAATTTTCAAATTAGGCAATTTCAAATGAGGTACAGCAAAAATAAACCATGTGCAGGTCTGTTTTGTCAGCCGAGAAGATAATTGAAGTGTACCAGGTTGTATATTAAATTAAAATATCTACCAAAAATGCTTCCAGTTGCCATCGATAGTATAGTGGTGAGTATCCCCGCCTGTCACGCGGGAGACCGGGGTTCAATTCCCCGTCGGGGAGGCTTTTACCTCAAAATCAGAATACAAAACTTCAATGTTTCTGAGACGATGACAGCCAAATCCTCAATATTTTAGAGAAATTTAGCTGTGGCTGTCATCGGGCTTGGTGCGAGCACTTTATCTACAAGCAAAGATCATTTCAGTGCATGGCGTGAACATGCTTACCATATGGTAATTGCATTGGCATCACACTTTCAAGAAGAGCAATGAATGAATTTCATTCCCAGAACACCTCGCAAACTTTTACGCCATTGCTGGATCTTTGGTTAAACTTGGGAATGTTGACTTGAAAAGTGCTAGCAGAGCGTGGTTTCGATCCACGGACCTCTGGGTTATGGGCCCAGCACGCTTCCACTGCGCCACTCTGCTTCCTGTATGAGTAGCTGGATAGTCTCAAATTATATATGATTTACTTTGACCACTGGAACAATTTGATGTGCTGGACAAAACACACACATTCACCCATTTTAGCAAAACATGTTGCTGTCAATGATAAGGAAACTCAGTTGAAGTGAACTGTTATTAAATATTCCGAACATGATCTGCAATAATTGCAAAACTTTGTGTGATGTATTCCATGTCACACTAACAAACTTAGAACAGGTATCCTGTTTTAAACTTCTTGAGAGTGAGAGGAACAGCCATCACTTGACCCATTTGTCATATCAGAGAAAATTCCACAATCCTTACAACTAATTATAGTACACTCCATGGTAGTGTGGCCGAGCGGTCTAAGGCGCTGGTTTTAGGCACCAGTCTCACTGAGGCGTGGGTTCGAATCCCACCACTGCCAAACTACTTTTAATGGCCATCCCAACAAACAAGCAATGGTACGCTCAATAATCGAGTATCAATGGTACGCACAATAATGGAGTATCGTCTTCGAATTATTTGCCTTGAAGCAATACAATAAACGTCATAGTTGTTCATCAGATCATGTTACAGGGCTCCGAGCATTTGACCATTGTGGAAAAAAGTTCATGAAGGGTGGTCAACAACAGTTATCCAACAGAATTAATAAGGTTAAAGCTCAACAAAAAAACACTGTGACAAAAGGCAGTACTTGCCAATAAAATGTGTATTGAACCACTCATTCAAAATTTCCAAATTCCTGCCATTTACTCCATGGTAGTGTGGCCGAGCGGTCTAAGGCGCTGGTTTTAGGCACCAGTCTCACTGAGGCGTGGGTTCGAATCCCACCACTGCCAAAGGCTTTTAGATGGTCTCCAAATCAAACATTGTGCATAATGGTTGGAGTACTCGAATCTCCTTGGGAGACAATGAAATATCTACGAACCTTCACAATTTTACAAACATGAAGTCTGACAATAGCCCAAGCAATTAAACATTAACAGCCATTTTTTTTATACTTCGGATTCTCATGTTAACCCTGAATGCTCTTCAGATTCCAAATATCTAAAACTGCATTAAAATTTTCAAATTAGGCAATTTCAAATGAGGTACAGCAAAAATAAACCATGTGCAGGTCTGTTTTGTCAGCCGAGAAGATAATTGAAGTGTACCAGGTTGTATATTAAATTAAAATATCTACCAAAAATGCTTCCAGTTGTCCTCGATAGTATAGTGGTGAGTATCCCCGCCTGTCACGCGGGAGACCGGGGTTCAATTCCCCGTCGGGGAGGCTTTTACCTCAAAATCAGAATACAAAACTTCAATGATTCTGAGACGATGACAGCCAAATCCTCAATATTTTAGAGAAATTTAGCTGTGGCTGTCATTGGGCTTGGTGCGAGCACTTTATCTACAAGCAAAGATCATTTCAGTGCATGGTGTGGACATGCTTACCATATGGTAATTGCATTGGCATCACACTTTCAAGAAGAGCAATGAATGAATTTCATTCCCAGAACACCTCACAAACTTTCACGCCATTGCTGGATCTTTGGTTAAAGTTGGGAATGTTGACTTGAAAAGTGCTAGCAGAGCGTGGTTTCGATCCACGGACCTCTGGGTTATGGGCCCAGCACGCTTCCACTGCGCCACTCTGCTTCCTGTATGAGTAGCTGGATAGTCTCAAATTATATATGATTTACTTTGACCACTGGAACAATTTGATGTGCTGGACAAAACACACACATTCACCCATTTTAGCAAAACATGTTGCTGTCAATGATAAGGAAACTCAGTTGAAGTGAACTGTTATTAAATATTCCGAACATGATCTGCAATAATTGCAAAACTTTGTGTGATGTATTCCATGTCACACTAACAAACTTAGAACAGGTATCCTGTTTTAAACTTCTTGAGAGTGAGAGGAACAGCCATCACTTGACCCATTTGTCATATCAGAAAAAATTCCACAATCCTTACAACTAAATATAGTACACTCCATGGTAGTGTGGCCGAGCGGTCTAAGGCGCTGGTTTTAGGCACCAGTCTCACTGAGGCGTGGGTTCGAATCCCACCACTGCCAAAGGCTTTTAGATGGTCTCCAAATCAAACATTGTGCATAATGGTTGGAGTTCTCGAATCTCCTTGGGAGCCAATGAAATATCTACGAACCTTCACAATTTTACAAACATGAAGTCTGACAATAGGCCAAGCAATTAAACATTAACAGTCATTTTTTTTATACTTCGGATTCTCATGTTAACCCTGAATGCTCTTCAGATTCCAAATATCTAAAACTGCATTAAAATTTTCAAATTTGGCAATTTCAAATGAGGTACAGCAAAAATAAACCATGTGCAGGTCTGTTTTGTCAGCCGAGAAGATAATTGAAGTGTACCAGGTTGTATATTAAATTAAAATATCTACCAAAAATGCTTCCAGTTGTCCTCGATAGTATAGTGGTGAGTATCCCCGCCTGTCACGCGGGAGACCGGGGTTCAATTCCCTGTCGGGGAGGCTTTTACCTCAAAATCAGAATACAAAACTTCAATGTTTCTGAGACGATGACAGCCAAATCCTCAATATTTTAGAGAAATTTAGCTGTGGCTGTCATTGGGCTTGGTGCGAGCACTTTATCTACAAGCAAAGATCATTTCAGTGCATGGTGTGGACATGCTTACCATATGGTAATTGCATTGGCATCACACTTTCAAGAAGAGCAATGAATGAATTTCATTCCCAGAACACCTCACAAACTTTCACGCCATTGCTGGATCTTTGGTTAAAGTTGGGAATGTTGACTTGAAAAGTGCTAGCAGAGCGTGGTTTCGATCCACGGACCTCTGGGTCATGGTCCCAGCACGCTTCCACTGCGCCACTCTGCTTCCTGTATGAGTAGCTGGATAGTCTCAAATTATATATGATTTACTTTGACCACTGGAACAATTTGATGTGCTGGACAAAACACACACATTCACCCATTTTAGCAAAACATGTTGCTGTCAATGATAAGGAAACTCAGTTGAAGTGAACTGTTATTAAATATTCCGAACATGATCTGCAATAATTGCAAAACTTTGTGTGATGTATTCCATGTCACACTAACAAACTTAGAACAGGTATCCTGTTTTAAACTTCTTGAGAGTGAGAGGAACAGCCATCACTTGACCCATTTGTCATATCAGAGAAAATTCCACAATCCTTACAACTAATTATATTACACTCCATGGTAGTGTGGCCGAGCGGTCTAAGGCGCTGGTTTTAGGCACCAGTCTCACTGAGGCGTGGGTTCGAATCCCACCACTGCCAAACTACTTTAAAAGGCCACCCCACCAAACAAGCAATGGTACGCACAAAAATGGAGTATCAATGGTACGCACAATAATGGAGTATCGTCTTCGAATGATTTGCCTTGAGGCAATACAATAAACATCATAGTTGTTCATCAGATCATGTTACAGGGCTCTGAGCATTTGACCATTGTGGAAAAAAGTTCATGAAGGGTGGTCAACAACAGTTATCCAACAGAATTAATAAGGTTAAAGCTCAACAAAAAAACACTGTGACACAAGGCAGTACTTGCCAATAAAATGTGTATTGAACCACTCATTCAAAATTTCCAAATTCCTGCCATTTACTCCATGGTAGTGTGGCCGAGCGGTCTAAGGCTCTGGTTTTAGGCACCAGTCTCACTGAGGCGTGGGTTCGAATCCCACCACTGCCAAAGGCTTTTAGATGGTCTCCAAATCAAACATTGTGCATAACGGTTGGAGTACTCGAATCTCCTTGGGAGACAATGAAATATCTACGAACCTTCACAATTTTACAAACATGAAGTCTGACAATAGGCCAAGCAATTAAACATTAACAGCCATTTTTTTTATACTTCGGATTCTCATGTTAACCCTGAATGCTCTTCAGATTCCAAATATCTAAAACTGCATTAAAATTTTCAAATTTGGCAATTTCAAATGAGGTACAGCAAAAATAAACCATGTGCAGGTCTGTTTTGTCAGCCGAGAAGATAATTGAAGTGTACCAGGTTGTATATTAAATTAAAATATCTACCAAAAATGCTTCCAGTTGTCCTCGATAGTATAGTGGTGAGTATCCCCGCCTGTCACGCGGGAGACCGGGGTTCAATTCCCTGTCGGGGAGGCTTTTACCTCAAAATCAGAAAACAAAACTTCAATGTTTCTGAGACGGTGCCAGTCAAATCCTCAATATTTTAGAGAAATTTAGCTGTGGCTGTCATCGGGCTTGGTGCGAGCACTTTATCTACAAGCAAAGATCATTTCAGTGCATGGCGTGAACATGCTTACCATATGGTAATTGCATTGGCATCACACTTTCAAGAAGAGCAATGAATGAATTTCATTCCCAGAACACCTCACAAACTTTCACGCCATTGCTGGATCTTTGGTTAAAGTTGGGAATGTTGACTTGAAAAGTGCTAGCAGAGCGTGGTTTCGATCCACGGACCTCTGGGTTATGGGCCCAGCACGCTTCCACTGCGCCACTCTGCTTCCTGTATGAGTAGCTGGATAGTCTCAAATTATATATGATTTACTTTGACCACTGGAACAATTTGATGTGCTGGACAAAACACACACATTCACCCATTTTAGCAAAACATGTTGCTGTCAATGATAAGGAAACTCAGTTGAAGTGAACTGTTATTAAATATTCCGAACATGATCTGCAATAATTGCAAAACTTTGTGTGATGTATTCCATGTCACACTAACAAACTTAGAACAGGTATCCTGTTTTAAACTTCTTGAGAGTGAGAGGAACAGCCATCACTTGACCCATTTGTCATATCAGAGAAAATTCCACAATCCTTACAACTAATTATAGTACACTCCATGGTAGTGTGGCCGAGCGGTCTAAGGCGCTTGTTTTAGGCACCAGTCTCACTGAGGCGTGGGTTCGAATCCCACCACTGCCAAACTACTTTAAAAGGCCACCCCACCAAACAAGCAATGGTACGCACAAAAATGGAGTATCAATGGTACGCACAATAATGGAGTATCGTCTTCGAATGATTTGCCTTGAGGCAATACAATAAACATCATAGTTGTTCATCAGATCATGTTACAGGGCTCTGAGCATTTGACCATTGTGGAAAAAAGTTCATGAAGGGTGGTCAACAACAGTTATCCAACAGAATTAATAAGGTTAAAGCTCAACAAAAAAACACTGTGACAAAAGGCAGTACTTGCCAATAACATGTGTATTGAACCACTCATTCAAAATTTCCCAATTCCTTCCATTTACTCCAAGGTAGTGTGGCCGAGCGGTCTAAGGCGCTGGTTTTAGGCACCAGTCTCACTGAGGCGTGGGTTCGAATCCCACCACTGCCAAAGGCTTTTAGATGGTCTCCAAATCAAACATTGTGCATAATGGTTATAGTACTTGAATCTCCTTGGGAGCCAATGAAATATCTACGAACCCTCACAATTTTACAAACATGAAGTCTGACAATAGGCCAAGCAATTAAACATTAACAGCCATTTTTTTTATACTTCGGATTCTCATGTTAACCCTGAATGCTCTTCAGATTCCAAATATCTAAAACTGCATTAAAATTTTCAAATTTGGCAATTTCAAATGAGGTACAGCAAAAATAAACCATGTGCAGGTCTGTTTTGTCAGCCGAGAAGATAATTGAAGTGTACCAGGTTGTATATTAAATTAAAATATCTACCAAAAATGCTTCCAGTTGTCCTCGATAGTATAGTGGTGAGTATCCCCGTCTGTCACGCGGGAGACCGGGGTTCAATTCCCCGTCGGGGAGGCTTTTACCTCAAAATCAGAATACAAAACTTCAATGTTTCTGAGACGATGACAGCCAAATCCTCAATATTTTAGAGAAATTTAGCTGTGGCTGTCATTGGGCTTGGTGCGAGCACTTTATCTACAAGCAAAGATCATTTCAGTGCATGGTGTGGACATGCTTACCATATGGTAATTGCATTGACCTCACACTTTCAAGAAGAGCAATGAATGAATTTCATTCCCAGAACACCTCACAAACTTTCACGCCATTGCTGGATCTTTGGTTAAAGTTGGGAATGTTGACTTGAAAAGTGCTAGCAGAGCGTGGTTTCGATCCACGGACCTCTGGGTTATGGGCCCAGCACGCTTCCACTGCGCCACTCTGCTTCCTGTATGAGTAGCTGGATAGTCTCAAATTATATATGATTTACTTTGACCACTGGAACAATTTGATGTGCTGGACAAAACACACACATTCACCCATTTTAGCAAAACATGTTGCTGTCAATGATAAGGAAACTCAGTTGAAGTGAACTGTTATTAAATATTCCGAACATGATCTGCAATAATTGCAAAACTTTGTGTGATGTATTCCATGTCACACTAACAAACTTAGAACAGGTATCCTGTTTTAAACTTCTTGAGAGTGAGAGGAACAGCCATCACTTGACCCATTTGTCATATCAGAGAAAATTCCACAATCCTTACAACTAATTATAGTACACTCCATGGTAGTGTGGCCGAGCGGTCTAAGGCGCTGGTTTTAGGCACCAGTCTCACTGAGGCGTGGGTTCGAATCCCACCACTGCCAAACTACTTTTAATGGCCATCCCACCAAACAAGCAATGGTACGCACAATAATCGAGTATCAATGGTACGCACAATAATGGAGTATCGTCTTCGAATTATTTGCCTTGAAGCAATACAATAAACGTCATAGTTGTTCATCAGATCATGTTACAGGGCTCCAAGCATTTGACCATTGTGGAAAAAAGTTCATGAAGGGTGGTCAACAACAGTTATCCAACAGAATTAATAAGGTTAAAGCTCAACAAAACAACACTGTGACAAAAGGCAGTACTTGCCAATAAAATGTGTATTGAACCACTCATTCAAAATTTCCCAATTACTGCCGTTTACTCCATGGTAGTGTGGCCGAGCGGTCTAAGGCGCTGGTTTTAGGCACCAGTCTCACTGAGGCGTGGGTTCGAATCCCACCACTGCCAAAGGCTTTTAGATGGTCTCCAAATCAAACATTGTGCATAATGGTTGGAGTACTCGAATCTCCTTGGGAGCCAATGAAATATCTACGAACCTTCACAATTTTACAAACATGAAGTCTGACAATAGGCCAAGCAATTAAACATTAACAGCCATTTTTTTTATACTTCGGATTCTCATGTTAACCCTGAATGCTCTTCAGATTCCAAATATCTAAAACTGCATTAAAATTTTCAAATTTGGCAATTTCAAATGAGGTACAGCAAAAATAAACCATGTGCAGGTCTGTTTTGTCAGCCGAGAAGATAATTGAAGTGTACCAGGTTGTATATTAAATTAAAATATCTACCAAAAATGCTTCCAGTTGTCCTCGATAGTATAGTGGTGAGTATCCCCGCCTGTCACGCGGGAGACCGGGGTTCAATTCCCTGTCGGGGAGGCTTTTACCTCAAAATCAGAATACAAAACTTCAATGTTTCTGAGACGATGACAGCCAAATCCTCAATATTTTAGAGAAATTTAGCTGTGGCTGTCATTGGGCTTGGTGCGAGCACTTTATCTACAAGCAAAGATCATTTCAGTGCATGGTGTGGACATGCTTACCATATGGTAATTGCATTGGCATCACACTTTCAAGAAGAGCAATGAATGAATTTCATTCCCAGAACACCTCGCAAACTTTTACGCCATTGCTGGATCTTTGGTTAAACTTGGGAATGTTGACTTGAAAAGTGCTAGCAGAGCGTGGTTTCGATCCACGGACCTCTGGGTTATGGGCCCAGCACGCTTCCACTGCGCCACTCTGCTTCCTGTATGAGTAGCTGGATAGTCTCAAATTATATATGATTTACTTTGACCACTGGAACAATTTGATGTGCTGGACAAAACACACACATTCACCCATTTTAGCAAAACATGTTGCTGTCAATGATAAGGAAACTCAGTTGAAGTGAACTGTTATTAAATATTCCGAACATGATCTGCAATAATTGCAAAACTTTGTGTGATGTATTCCATGTCACACTAACAAACTTAGAACAGGTATCCTGTTTTAAACTTCTTGAGAGTGAGAGGAACAGCCATCACTTGACCCATTTGTCATATCAGAGAAAATTCCACAATCCTTACAACTAATTATAGTACACTCCATGGTAGTGTGGCCGAGCGGTCTAAGGCGCTGGTTTTAGGCACCAGTCTCACTGAGGCGTGGGTTCGAATCCCACCACTGCCAAACTACTTTTAATGGCCATCCCACCAAACAAGCAATGGTACGCACAATAATCGAGTATCAATGGTACGCACAATAATGGAGTATCGTCTTCGAATTATTTGCCTTGAAGCAATACAATAAACGTCATAGTTGTTCATCAGATCATGTTACAGGGCTCCGAGCATTTGACCATTGTGGAAAAAAGTTCATGAAGGGTGGTCAACAACAGTTATCCAACAGAATTAATAAGGTTAAAGCTCAACAAAACAACACTGTGACAAAAGGCAGTACTTGCCAATAAAATGTGTATTGAACCACTCATTCAAAATTTCCAAATTCCTGCCATTTACTCCATGGTAGTGTGGCCGAGCGGTCTAAGGCTCTGGTTTTAGGCACCAGTCTCACTGAGGCGTGGGTTCGAATCCCACCACTGCCAAAGGCTTTTAGATGGTCTCCAAATCAAACATTGTGCATAACGGTTGGAGTACTCGAATCTCCTTGGGAGACAATGAAATATCTACGAACCTTCACAATTTTACAAACATGAAGTCTGACAATAGGCCAAGCAATTAAACATTAACAGCCATTTTTTTATACTTCGGATTCTCCTGTTAACCCTGAATGCTCTTCAGATTCCAAATATCTAAAACTGCATTAAAATTTTCAAATTTGGCAATTTCAAATGAGGTACAGCAAAAATAAACCATGTGCAGGTCTGTTTTGTCAGCCGAGAAGATAATTGAAGTGTACCAGGTTGTATATTAAATTAAAATATCTACCAAAAATGCTTCCAGTTGTCCTCGATAGTATAGTGGTGAGTATCCCCGCCTGTCACGCGGGAGACCGGGGTTCAATTCCCCGTCGGGGAGGCTTTTACCTCAAAATCAGAATACAAAACTTCAATGTTTCTGAGACGATGACAGCCAAATCCTCAATATTTTAGAGAAATTTAGCTGTGGCTGTCATTGGGCTTGGTGCGAGCACTTTATCTACAAGCAAAGATCATTTCAGTGCATGGCGTGAACATGCTTACCATATGGTAATTGCATTGGCATCACACTTTCAAGAAGAGCAATGAATGAATTTCATTCCCAGAACACCTCGCAAACTTTTACGCCATTGCTGGATCTTTGGTTAAACTTGGGAATGTTGACTTGAAAAGTGCTAGCAGAGCGTGGTTTCGATCCACGGACCTCTGGGTTATGGGCCCAGCACGCTTCCACTGCGCCACTCTGCTTCCTGTATGAGTAGCTGGATAGTCTCAAATTATATATGATTTACTTTGACCACTGGAACAATTTGATGTGTTGGACAAAACACACACATTCACCCATTTTAGCAAAACATGTTGCTGTCAATGATAAGGAAACTCAGTTGAAGTGAACTGTTATTAAATATTCCGAACATGATCTGCAATAATTGCAAAACTTTGTGTGATGTATTCCATGTCACACTAACAAACTTAGAACAGGTATCCTGTTTTAAACTTCTTGAGAGTGAGAGGAACAGCCATCACTTGACCCATTTGTCATATCAGAGAAAATTCCACAATCCTTACAACTAATTATAGTACACTCCATGGTAGTGTGGCCGAGCGGTCTAAGGCGCTGGTTTTAGGCACCAGTCTCACTGAGGCGTGGGTTCGAATCCCACCACTGCCAAACTACTTTAAATGGCCATCCCACCAAACAAGCAATGGTACGCACAATAATCGAGTATCAATGGTACGCACAATAATGGAGTATCGTCTTCGAATTATTTGCCTCGAAGCAATACAATAAACGTCATAGTTGTTCATCAGATCATGTTACAGGGCTCCGAGCATTTGACCATTGTGGAAAAAAGTTCATGAAGGTTGGTCAACAACAGTTATCCAACAGAATTAATAAGGTTAAAGCTCAACAAAACAACACTGTGACAAAAGGCAGTACTTGCCAATAAAATGTGTATTGAACCACTCATTCAAAATTTCCAAATTCCTGCCATTTACTCCATGGTAGTGTGGCCGAGCGGTCTAAGGCGCTGGTTTTAGGCACCAGTCTCACTGAGGCGTGGGTTCGAATCCCACCACTGCCAAAGGCTTTTAGATGGTCTCCAAATCAAACATTGTGCATAATGGTTGGAGTACTCGAATCTCCTTGGGAGCCAATGAAATATCTACGAACCTTCACAATTTTACAAACATGAAGTCTGACAATAGCCCAAGCAATTAACCATTAACAGCCATTTTTTTATACTTCGGATTCTCATGTTAACCCTGAATGCTCTTCAGATTCCAAATATCTAAAACTGCATTAAAATTTTCAAATTTGGCAATTTCAAATGAGGTACAGCAAAAATAAACCATGTGCAGGTCTGTTTTGTCAGCCGAGAAGATAATTGAAGTGTACCAGGTTGTATATTAAATTAAAATATCTACCAAAAATGCTTCCAGTTGTCCTCGATAGTATAGTGGTGAGTATCCCCGCCTGTCACGCGGGAGACCGGGGTTCAATTCCCCGTCGGGGAGGCTTTTACCTCAAAATCAGAATACAAAACTTCAATGTTTCTGAGACGATGACAGCCAAATCCTCAATATTTTAGAGAAATTTAGCTGTGGCTGTCATCGGGCTTGGTGCGAGCACTTTATCTACAAGCAAAGATCATTTCAGTGCATGGTGTGGACATGCTTACCATATGGTAATTGCATTGGCATCACACTTTCAAGAAGAGCAATGAATGAATTTCATTCCCAGAACACCTCACAAACTTTCACGCCATTGCTGGATCTTTGGTTAAAGTTGGGAATGTTGACTTGAAAAGTGCTAGCAGAGCGTGGTTTCGATCCACGGACCTCTGGGTTATGGGCCCAGCACGCTTCCACTGCGCCACTCTGCTTCCTGTATGAGTAGCTGGATAGTCTCAAATTATATATGATTTACTTTGACCACTGGAACAATTTGATGTGTTGGACAAAACACACACATTCACCCATTTTAGCAAAACATGTTGCTGTCAATGATAAGGAAACTCAGTTGAAGTGAACTGTTATTAAATATTCCGAACATGATCTGCAATAATTGCAAAACTTTGTGTGATGTATTCCATGTCACACTAACAAACTTAGAACAGGTATCCTGTTTTAAACTTCTTGAGAGTGAGAGGAACAGCCATCACTTGACCCATTTGTCATATCAGAGAAAATTCCACAATCCTTACAACTAATTATAGTACACTCCATGGTAGTGTGGCCGAGCGGTCTAAGGCGCTGGTTTTAGGCACCAGTCTCACTGAGGCGTGGGTTCGAATCCCACCACTGCCAAACTACTTTAAAAGGCCACCCCACCAAACAAGCAATGGTACGCACAAAAATGGAGTATCAATGGTACGCACAATAATGGAGTATCGTCTTCGAATTATTTGCCTTGAAGCAATACAATAAACGTCATAGTTGTTCATCAGATCATGTTACAGGGCTCCGAGCATTTGACCATTGAGGAAAAAAGTTCATGAAGGGTGGTCAACAACAGTTATCCAACAGAATTAATAAGGTTAAAGCTCAACAAAACAACACTGTGACAAAAGGCAGTACTTGCCAATAAAATGTGTATTGAACCACTCATTCAAAATTTCCAATTCCTGCCATTTACTCCATGGTAGTGTGGCCGAGCGGTCTAAGGCGCTGGTTTTAGGCACCAGTCTCACTGAGGTGTGGGTTCGAATCCCACCACTGCCAAAGGCTTTTAGATGGTCTCCAAATCAAACATTGTGCATAATGGTTGGAGTACTCGAATCTCCTTGGGAGCCAATGAAATATCTACGAACCTTCACAATTTTACAAACATGAAGTCTGACAATAGGCCAAGCAATTAAACATTAACAGCCATTTTTTTTATACTTCGGATTCTCATGTTAACCCTGAATGCTCTTCAGATTCCAAATATCTAAAACTGCATTAAAATTTTCAAATTTGGCAATTTCAAATGAGGTACAGCAAAAATAAACCATGTGCAGGTCTGTTTTGTCAGCCGAGAAGATAATTGAAGTGTACCAGGTTGTATATTAAATTAAAATATCTACCAAAAATGCTTCCAGTTGCCATCGATAGTATAGTGGTGAGTATCCCCGCCTGTCACGCGGGAGACCGGGGTTCAATTCCCCGTCGGGGAGGCTTTTACCTCAAAATCAGAATACAAAACTTCAATGTTTCTGAGACGATGACAGCCAAATCCTCAATATTTTAGAGAAATTTAGCTGTGGCTGTCATCGGGCTTGGTGCGAGCACTTTATCTACAAGCAAAGATCATTTCAGTGCATGGTGTGGACATGCTTACCATATGGTAATTGCATTGGCATCACACTTTCAAGAAGAGCAATGAATGAATTTCATTCCCAGAACACCTCGCAAACTTTCACGCCATTGCTGGATCTTTGGTTAAAGTTGGGAATGTTGACTTGAAAAGTGCTAGCAGAGCGTGGTTTCGATCCACGGACCTCTGGGTTATGGGCCCAGCACGCTTCCACTGCGCCACTCTGCTTCCTGTATGAGTAGCTGGATAGTCTCAAATTATATATGATTTACTTTGACCACTGGAACAATTTGATGTGCTGGACAAAACACACACATTCACCCATTTTAGCAAAACATGTTGCTGTCAATGATAAGGAAACTCAGTTGAAGTGAACTGTTATTAAATATTCCGAACATGATCTGCAATAATTGCAAAACTTTGTGTGATGTATTCCATGTCACACTAACAAACTTAGAACAGGTATCCTGTTTTAAACTTCTTGAGAGTGAGAGGAACAGCCATCACTTGACCCATTTGTCATATCAGAGAAAATTCCACAATCCTTACAACTAATTATAGTACACTCCATGGTAGTGTGGCCGAGCGGTCTAAGGCGCTGGTTTTAGGCACCAGTCTCACTGAGGCGTGGGTTCGAATCCCACCACTGCCAAACTACTTTAAAAGGCCACCCCACCAAACAAGCAATGGTACGCACAATAATCGAGTATCAATGGTACGCACAATAATGGAGTATCGTCTACGAATTATTTGCCTTGAAGCAATACAATAAACGTCATAGTTGTTCATCAGATCATGTTACAGGGTTCCGAGCATTTGACCATTGTGGAAAAAAGTTCATGAAGGGTGGTCAACAACAGTTATCCAACAGAATTAATAAGGTTAAAGCTCAACAAAAAAACACTGTGACAAAAGGCAGTACTTGCCAATAAAATGTGTATTGAACCACTCATTCAAAATTTCCCAATTCCTGGTAGTGTGGCCGAGCGGCGCTGGTTTTAGGCACCAGTCTCACTGAGGCGTGGGTTCGAATCCCACCACTGCCAAAGGCTTTTAGATGGTCTCCAAATCAAACATTGTGCATAACGGTTGGAGTACTCGAATCTCCTTGGGAGACAATGAAATATCTACGAACCTTCACAATTTTACAAACATGAAGTCTGACAATAGCCCAAGCAATTAAACATTAACAGCCATTTTTTTTATACTTCGGATTCTCATGTTAACCCTGAATGCTCTTCAGATTCCAAATATCTAAAACTGCATTAAAATTCTCAAATTTGGCAATTTCAAATGAGGTACAGCAAAAATAAACCATGTGCAGGTCTGTTTTGTCAGCCGAGAAGATAATTGAAGTGTACCAGGTTGTATATTAAATTAAAATATCTACCAAATATGCTTCCAGTTGTCCTCGATAGTATAGTGGTGAGTATCCCCGCCTGTCACGCGGGAGACCGGGGTTTAATTCCCCGTCGGGGAGGCTTTTACCTCAAAATCAGAATACAAAACTTCAATGTTTCTGAGACGATGACAGCCAAATCCTCAATATTTTAGAGAAATTTAGCTGTGGCTGTCATTGGGCTTGGTGCCAGCACTTTATCTACAAGCAAAGATCATTTCAGTGCATGGTGTGGACATGCTTACCATATGGTAATTGCATTGGCATCACACTTTCAAGAAGAGCAATGAATGAATTTCATTCCCAGAACACCTCACAAACTTTCACGCCATTGCTGGATCTTTGGTTAAAGTTGGGAATGTTGACTTGAAAAGTGCTAGCAGAGCGTGGTATCGATCCACGGACCTCTGGGTTATGGGCCCAGCACGCTTCCACTGCGCCACTCTGCTTCCTGTATGAGTAGCTGGATAGTCTCAAACAAGCACATATAATGGCACAGCATCGCCCATGCCCCGCATGTTTTATCCTATGTTTATCCTATCCGTTAGCCAGTTTATCCCGTTCGTTTATCCTATCCATTTATCCTATCCATTTATCCTCTCCGTTTATCATATCTGTTTATCCTATCCATGTATCCTACCCGTTATCCTGTTTATCCCGTTTATCCTATCCATTTATCCTATCTATTTATCCTATCCGTTTATCCTATCCGTTTATCCAGTGCCCCATAAGCACTGGTTCATCCCATTTATCCGGTTTATCATATCTATTTATCCTATTTGTTTATCCTATCTGTTTATCCTATCAGTTTATCTTATCTATTTATCCTATTTGTTTATCCTATCCATTTATCCTATCCGCTACCCTATCCGTTGACCCTATCCGTTTAACATATCCATTTATCCTATCCATTATCCCGTTAATCCCATTTATCTCGTTTATCCTATCCGTTTATCCTACCCATATATCCTATCCGTTTATCCTATCTGTTTATCCTATCCATTCATCCTATCCGTTTATCCTATCCGTTTATCCCATCCTTTTATCCTATCCATTTATCCCATCCATTTATCCTATCGGTTTATCCTATCCGTTATCCTGTTTATCCCATTTATCCTATCCATTAATCCTATCCGTTATTCTATCCGTTTATCCTATCCGTTTATGCAGTACCCCATAAGCATTGGTTCATCCCATTTATCCTGTTTATCCTATCCGTTTATCCTATCTGTTATCCTATCCGTTTATCCCATACGTTTAACATATCCGTTTATCCTGTCCGTTTATCCTACCCGTTTATCCTACCCGTTATCCTATCCGTTTATCCTATCCATTTATCCTATCCGTTATCCCATTTATCCCGTTTATCCTATCCGTTTATCCTATCCGTTTATCCTATCCGTTTATCCTATCCATTTATCCTATCAGTTTATCCCATTTGTTTATCCCAGCTGTTTATCCAATCCGTTTATCCTATCTGTTTATCCCGTTTATCCTACCTGTTTATCCTACCTGTTTATCCTACCTGTTTATCCTATCTGTTTATCCTATCTGTTTATCCTATCCGTTTATCCTATCCGTCTATCCTATCCGTTTGTCAACCCATCTATCCATTAAGCCTTCCGTCAATCCATTCCTCCATCTATCTATCTATCTATCCTGTCTGTTTATCCTATCCGTTTATACTATCCATCTATCCTATCTGTTTATCCCAGCCATCTATCCTATCCATCTATCCTATCTGTCTGTCAATCTGTCTATCCATCCGTCTATCTATCATTCAATCCATCCGTCAATCCATTCATTCATCTATCTATCTAAGTTTCTATTTATCCTATCCGTTTATCCTATCCGTTTATCCCGTTCGTTTATCCCATCCGTTTATCCTATCCGTTTATCCCATCCGTATATCCTGTCCGTTTGTCCCATTCGTATATCCTATCCGTTTATCCCGTTTATCCTACCTGTTTATCCCATCTGTTTATCCTATCCGTTTATCCTATCTGTTTATCCCATCCGTCTATCCTGTCCGTCTGTCAACCCATATATCCATCAATCCATCTGTCAATCCATTACTCCATCTATCTATCTATCTATCCTGTCCGTTTATCCTATCTGTTATCCTATCCGTTTATCCTATCCGTTTAACATATCTGTTTATCCTATCCATTTATCCTACCCGTTTATCCTACCTGTTATCCTATCCGTTTATCCTATCCGTTTATCCTATCCGTTATCCCATTTATCCCGTTTATCCTATCCGTTTATCCTATCCGTTTATGGGTCATTTTCACGAAAACGCGCAATTTGATGTCCTGCATTCGTGTGTGCCGGCCTTTGTAGGACTGAAAATTGATTTTTGGCCAAATATTTAGAATAACGTTTTTCCTAGAAGAAAACAAAAATTTACGTGGGTGCGGCCATGCTGAACATGCTATATCACGCATTAAGTAGTCCAAATGTCCTTACCGTGGCATGTCCGCAACTCAACATCTTAATTTCAAACGTGTGCAAATTGAAAATTACTGCATAAAATGTGACATGCAAAGTGTGTATTTCTAGATATTTGTTAAATTAACTACCTAGAATTTTTTTTTCTGAAATATAACTAATTTATCCACATCTCGGGACGTTTTGAAGGTGTGTCCCAGTTTTGAAATTACCACCGTCTTTACCGTGACCAAAGAGTTTAGGTTGCCACCAGAGTAAGTTAACAGGGCATGATGTCTCCAGATGCCACTAGGGTGTAAAGAACCAGGATATAACTACTTTTTTACCACATCATTGGGAAAGCCAGAGCAGCCATCTGTTGGTCAGATGATGAAATAGGTTTTATCTTGACTTCGTCGTAACTAAACTTCGTCTTTACCGAACCCTCAACAGCGGAGGGAGTTCAAAAGGTATGAGGATGTAAATGACATCATTGGTTCAGGAGGCAGTTCCAAAAGTAGTTGTGGTACTCTGAATTATGTAGTCCACTTTCTCTGGAAGAAATGCTGCATAACATGTCTTTTCCGTGGCCAAAATCTGTCTTTACCGTGGGCAAATCAATGCAAATATGCTGTGACACGGTAAAGACAAGGCTGGCCACGGTAAAGACATCTGAGTAAATTTGCTTTGATTTCATTGTGCACGGTAAAGACAATTTTTCCAAATAATTGAAAATGTCAAATATTCACCCAAATTAGTTATCCTGTTACATGCAGCGTGGTAGTACCACATATTACGTTACGTAAACAGAAAAAAATAGTAGTTGTGTATTATTGGCTCAGCTTCCTGACATAAAAAAATTGGTTATGTCTTTACCGTTACTGCGCGTTTTCGTGAAAATGACCCTTATCCTATCCGTGTATCCTATCCATTTATCCTATCTGTTTATCCCATTTGTTTATCCCAGCTGTTTATCCAATCCGTTTATCCTATCCGTTTATCCCGTTTATCCTACCTGTTTATCCTAACAGTTTATCCTATCTGTTTATCTTATCTGTTTATCCTATCTGTTTATCCTATCCGTTTATCCTATCCGTCTATCCTATCCGTCTGTCAACCCATCTATCCATCAAGCCATCCGTCAATCCATTCCTCCATCTATCTATCTATCTATCCTGTCTGTTTATCCTATCAGTTTATACTATCCATCTATCCTATCTGTTTATCCCAGCCATCTATCCTATCTATCTATCCTATCTGTCTGTCAATCTGTCTATCCATCCGTCTATCTATCATTCAATCCATCCGTCAATCCAGTCATTCATCTATCTATCTAAGTTTCTATTTATCCTATCCGTTTATCCTATCCTTTTATCCCGTTCGTTTATCCCATCCGTTTATCCTATCCGTTTATCCCGTCCGTTTATCCTATCCGTTTATCCCCTCCGTATATCCTATCCGTTTATCCCGTTTATCCTACCTGTTTATCCCATCTGTTTATCCTATCCGTTTATCCTATCTGTTTATCCCATCCGTCTATCCTGTCCGTCTGTCAACCCATATATCCAGCAATCCATCTGTCAATCCATTACTCCATCTATCTATCTATCTATCCTGTCTGTTTATCCTATCCGTTTATACTATCCATCTATCCTACCCTACTGTATATCCCATCCATCTATCCTATCTGTCTGCCAATCCGTCTATCCCTGCATCTATCTATCTATCTATCTATCTATCTATATGTCTATCTTTTGTTTACATGAGTGTATATTATAACCAGTATTTTATTTACATAAATATAAAACAGATTTATATAATATATAGTAAGTTGCCCGTAGATTGGAGGGAAGAGAATAGAATAATATGAAATAGATACAATATAAGCCCGTGCTACCTGTATAATTAGTTGAAAAGATGCATGAACTATACTGAGATGCAGGAATTGCTGAGTTTCCCAGAAATAGAATGTGGTGCAAAGGGAGGAACTGGCAAAGGACTTGCAGGTGCTGCCCTCTTGTGTAATGTATGTGAATGAGTTGCTGCTTGCAGTGGCCATTCTGTGTACTAAAACTCACCCTGTGGAAGGGAAAATGGCCACCACAATGCAGGCTTTCTGGACCTTGATAGCCTCTAAAACTGATAATAGTAAATTTTCTAATATTGAATTAAACTGAAAATACCAACCGTTGTGCACATCTACAATGGTATCAATGTGTTATGCATATGATAAGAACTTCCAGAGTGGGCTGGTTGAGGCCACAGCATTGGTTGTTTCACCCCTTCAGTAGATTTCAGCACTAAAGCATAATCGCCCTATGCATAGCATAGCATGGGCGATAATTATATATGATTTACTTTGACCACTGGAACAATTTGATGTGCTGGACAAAACACACACATTCACCCATTTTAGCAAAACATGTTGCTGTCAATGATAAGGAAACTCAGTTGAAGTGAACTGTTATTAAATATTCCGAACATGATCTGCAATAATTGCAAAACTTTGTGTGATGTATTCCATGTCACACTAACAAACTTAGAACAGGTATCCTGTTTTAAACTTCTTGAGAGTGAGAGGAACAGCCATCACTTGACCCATTTGTCATATCAGAGAAAATTCCACAATCCTTACAACTAATTATAGTACACTCCATGGTAGTGTGGCCGAGCGGTCTAAGGCGCTGGTTTTAGGCACCAGTCTCACTGAGGCGTGGGTTCGAATCCCACCACTGCCAAACTACTTTTAATGGCCATCCCACCAAACAAGCAATGGTACGCACAATAATCGAGTATCAATGGTACGCACAATAATGGAGTATCGTCTTCGAATTATTTGCCTTGAAGCAATACAATAAACGTCATAGTTGTTCATCAGATCATGTTACAGGGCTCCGAGCATTTGACCATTGTGGAAAAAAGTTCATGAAGGGTGGTCAACAACAGTTATCCAACAGAATTAATAAGGTTAAAGCTCAACAAAACAACACTGTGGCAAAAGGCAGTACTTGCCAATAAAATGTGTATTGAACCACTCATTCAAAATTTCCAAATTCCTGCCATTTACTCCATGGTAGTGTGGCCGAGCGGTCTAAGGCGCTGGTTTTAGGCACCAGTCTCACTGAGGCGTGGGTTTGAATCCCACCACTGCCAAAGGCTTTTAGATGGTCTCCAAATCAAACATTGTGCATAATGGTTGGAGTTCTCGAATCTCCTTGGGAGCCAATGAAATATCTACGAACCTTCACAATTTTACAAACATGAAGTCTGACAATAGCCCAAGCAATTAACCATTAACAGCCATTTTTTTTATACTTCGGATTCTCATGTTAACCCTGAATGCTCTTCAGATTCCAAATATCTAAAACTGCATTAAAATTTTCAAATTTGGCAATTTCAAATGAGGTACAGCAAAAATAAACCATGTGCAGGTCTGTTTTGTCAGCCGAGAAGATAATTGAAGTGTACCAGGTTGTATATTAAATTAAAATATCTACCAAAAATGCTTCCAGTTGTCCTCGATAGTATAGTGGTGAGTATCCCCGCCTGTCACGCGGGAGACCGGGGTTCAATTCCCCGTCGGGGAGGCTTTTACCTCAAAATCAGAATACAAAACTTCAATGTTTCTGAGACGATGACAGCCAAATCCTCAATATTTTAGAGAAATTTAGCTGTGGCTGTCATTGGGCTTGGTGCGAGCACTTTATCTACAAGCAAAGATCATTTCAGTGCATGGTGTGGACATGCTTACCATATGGTAATTGCATTGGCATAACACTTTCAAGAAGAGCAATGAATGAATTTCATTCCCAGAACACCTCACAAACTTTCACGCCATTGCTGGATCTTTGGTTAAAGTTGGGAATGTTGACTTGAAAAGTGCTAGCAGAGCGTGGTTTCGATCCACGGACCTCTGGGTTATGGGCCCAGCACGCTTCCACTGCGCCACTCTGCTTCCTGTATGAGTAGCTGGATAGTCTCAAATTATATATGATTTACTTTGACCACTGGAACAATTTGATGTGCTGGACAAAACACACACATTCACCCATTTTAGCAAAACATGTTGCTGTCAATGATAAGGAAACTCAGTTGAAGTGAACTGTTATTAAATATTCCGAACATGATCTGCAATAATTGCAAAACTTTGTGTGATGTATTCCATGTCACACTAACAAACTTAGAACAGGTATCCTGTTTTAAACTTCTTGAGAGTGAGAGGAACAGCCATCACTTGACCCATTTGTCATATCAGAGAAAATTCCACAATCCTTACAACTAATTATAGTACACTCCATGGTAGTGTGGCCGAGCGGTCTAAGGCGCTGGTTTTAGGCACCAGTCTCACTGAGGTGTGGGTTCGAATCCCACCACTGCCAAACTACTTTTAATGGCCATCCCACCAAACAAGCAATGGTACGCACAATAATCGAGTATCAATGGTACGCACAATAATGGAGTATCGTCTTCGAATTATTTGCCTTGAAGCAATACAATAAACGTCATAGTTGTTCATCAGATCATGTTACAGGGTTCCGAGCATTTGACCATTGTGGAAAAAAGTTCATGAAGGGTGGTCAACAACAGTTATCCAACAGAATTAATAAGGTTAAAGCTCAACAAAACAACACTGTGACAAAAGGCAGTACTTGCCAATAAAATGTGTATTGAACCACTCATTCAAAATTTCCCAATTCCTGGTAGTGTGGCCGAGCGGTCTAAGGCGCTGGTTTTAGGCACCAGTCTCACTGAGGCGTGGGTTCGAATCCCACCACTGCCAAAGGCTTTTAGATGGTCTCCAAATCAAACATTGTGCATAATGGTTGGAGTACTCGAATCTCCTTGGGAGCCAATGAAATATCTACGAACCTTCACAATTTTACAAACATGAAGTCTGACAATAGGCCAAGCAATTAAACATTAACAGCCATTTTTTTTATACTTCGGATTCTCATGTTAACCCTGAATGCTCTTCAGATTCCAAATATCTAAAACTGCATTAAAATTTTCAAATTTGGCAATTTCAAATGAGGTACAGCAAAAATAAACCATGTGCAGGTCTGTTTTGTCAGCCGAGAAGATAATTGAAGTGTACCAGGTTGTATATTAAATTAAAATATCTACCAAATATGCTTCCAGTTGTCCTCGATAGTATAGTGGTGAGTATCCCCGCCTGTCACGCGGGAGACCGGGGTTTAATTCCCCGTCGGGGAGGCTTTTACCTCAAAATCAGAATACAAAACTTCAATGTTTCTGAGACGATGACAGCCAAATCCTCAATATTTTAGAGAAATTTAGCTGTGGCTGTCATTGGGCTTGGTGCCAGCACTTTATCTACAAGCAAAGATCATTTCAGTGCATGGTGTGGACATGCTTACCATATGGTAATTGCATTGGCATCACACTTTCAAGAAGAGCAATGAATGAATTTCATTCCCAGAACACCTCACAAACTTTCACGCCATTGCTGGATCTTTGGTTAAAGTTGGGAATGTTGACTTGAAAAGTGCTAGCAGAGCGTGGTTTCGATCCACAGACCTCTGGGTTATGGGCCCAGCACGCTTCCACTGCGCCACTCTGCTTCCTGTATGAGTAGCTGGATAGTCTCAAACAAGCACATATAATGGCACAGCATCGCCCATGCCCCGCATGTTTTATCCTATGTTTATCCTATCCGTTAGCCAGTTTATCCCGTTCGTTTATCCTATCCATTTATCCTATCCATTTATCCTCTCCGTTTATCATATCTGTTTATCCTATCCATGTATCCTACCCGTTATCCTGTTTATCCCGTTTATCCTATCCATTTATCCTATCTATTTATCCTATCCGTTTATCCTATCCGTTTATCCAGTGCCCCATAAGCACTGGTTCATCCCATTTATCCGGTTTATCATATCTATTTATCCTATTTGTTTATCCTATCAGTTTATCCTATCAGTTTATCCTATCCATTTATCCTATCCGCTACCCTATCCGTTGACCCTATCCGTTTAACATATCCATTTATCCTATCCATTATCCCGTTTATCCCATTTATCCCGTTTATCCTATCCGTTTATCCTACCCATATATCCTATCCGTTTATCCTATCTGTTTATCCTATCCATTCATCCTATCCGTTTATCCTATCCGTTTATCCCATCCTTTTATCCTATCCATTTATCCCATCCATTTATCCTATCGGTTTATCCTATCCGTTATCCTGTTTATCCCATTTATCCTATCCATTAATCCTATCCGTTATTCTATCCGTTTATCCTATCCGTTTATCCAGTACCCCATAAGCATTGGTTCATCCCATTTATCCTGTTTATCCTATCCGTTTATCCTATCTGTTATCCTATCCGTTTATCCCATACGTTTAACATATCCGTTTATCCTATCTGTTTATCCTACCCGTTTATCCTACCCGTTATCCTATCCGTTTATCCTATCCATTTATCCTATCCGTTATCCCATTTATCCCGTTTATCCTATCCGTTTATCCTATCCGTTTATCCTATCCGTGTATCCTATCCATTTATCCTATCCGTTTATCCCATTTGTTTATCCCAGCTGTTTATCCAATCCGTTTATCCTATCTGTTTATCCCGTTTATCCTACCTGTTTATCCTACCTGTTTATCCTACCTGTTTATCCTATCTGTTTATCCTATCTGTTTATCCTATCCGTTTATCCTATCCGTCTATCCTATCCGTCTGTCAACCCATCTATCCATTAAGCCTTCCGTCAATCCATTCCTCCATCTATCTATCTATCTATCCTGTCTGTTTATCCTATCCGTTTATACTATCCATCTATCCTATCTGTTTATCCCAGCCATCTCTCCTATCCATCTATCCTATCTGTCTGTCAATCTGTCTATCCATCCGTCTATCTATCATTCAATCCATCCGTCAATCCATTCATTCATCTATCTATCTAAGTTTCTATTTATCCTATCCGTTTATCCTATCCGTTTATCCCGTTCGTTTATCCCATCCGTTTATCCTATCCGTTTATCCCATCCGTATATCCTATCCGTTTATCCCATCCGTATATCCTATCCGTTTATCCCGTTTATCCTACCTGTTTATCCCATCTGTTTATCCTATCCGTTTATCCTATCTGTTTATCCCATCCGTCTATCCTGTCCGTCTGTCAACCCATATATCCATCAATCCATCTGTCAATCCATTACTCCATCTATCTATCTATCTATCCTGTCTGTTTATCCTATCTGTTATCCTATCCGTTTATCCTATCCGTTTAACATATCCGTTTATCCTATCCGTTTATCCTACCCGTTTATCCTACCTGTTATCCTATCCGTTTATCCTATCCGTTTATCCTATCCGTTTATCCTATCCGTTATCCCATTTATCCCGTTTATCCTATCCGTTTATCCTATCCGTTTATCCTATCCGTGTATCCTATCCATTTATCCTATCTGTTTATCCCATTTGTTTATCCCAGCTGTTTATCCAATCCGTTTATCCTATCCGTTTATCCCGTTTATCCTACCTGTTTATCCTAACAGTTTATCCTATCTGTTTATCTTATCTGTTTATCCTATCTGTTTATCCTATCCGTTTATCCTATCCGTCTATCCTATCCGTCTGTCAACCCATCTATCCATCAAGCCATCCGTCAATCCATTCCTCCATCTATCTATCTATCTATCCTGTCTGTTTATCCTATCAGTTTATACTATCCATCTATCCTATCTGTTTATCCCAGCCATCTATCCTATCCATCTATCCTATCTGTCTGTCAATCTGTCTATCCATCCTTCTATCTATCATTCAATCCATCCATCAATCCATTCATTCATCTATCTATCTAAGTTTCTATTTATCCTATCCGTTTATCCTATCCTTTTATCCCGTTCGTTTATCCCATCCGTTTATCCTATCCGTTTATCCCGTCCGTTTATACTATCCGTTTATCCCCTCGGTATATCCTATCCGTTTATCCCGTTTATCCTACCTGTTTATCCCATCTGTTTATCCTATCCGTTTATCCTATCTGTTTATCCCATCCGTCTATCCTGTCCGTCTGTCAACCCATATATCCAGCAATCCATCTGTCAATCCATTACTCCATCTATCTATCTATCTATCCTATCCGTTTATCCCGTCCGTTTATACTATCCATCTATCCTACCCTACTGTATATCCCATCCATCTATCCTATCTGTCTGCCAATCCGTCTATCCCTGCATCTATCTATCTATCTATCTATCTATCTATATGTCTATCTTTTGTTTACATGAGTGTATATTATAACCAGTATTTTATTTACATAAATATAAAACAGATTTATATAATATATAGTAAGTTGCCCGTAGATTGGAGGGAAGAGAATAGAATAATATGAAATAGATACAATATAAGCCCGTGCTACCTGTATAATTAGTTGAAAAGATGCATGAACTATACTGAGATGCAGGAATTGCTGAGTTTCCCAGAAATAGAATGTGGTGCAAAGGGAGGAACTGGCAAAGGACTTGCAGGTGCTGCCCTCTTGTGTAATGTATGTGAATGAGTTGCTGCTTGCAGTGGCCATTCTGTGTACTAAAACTCACCCTGTGGAAGGGAAAATGGCCACCACAATGCAGGCTTTCTGGACCTTGATAGCCTCTAAAACTGATAATAGTAAATTTTCTAATATTGAATTAAACTGAAAATACCAACCGTTGTGCACATCTACAATGGTATCAATGTGTTATGCATATGATAAGAACTTCCAGAGTGGGCTGGTTGAGGCCACAGCATTGGTTGTTTCACCCCTTCAGTAGATTTCAGCACTAAAGCATAATCGCCCTATGCATAGCATAGCATGGGCGATAATTTTATATGATTTACTTTGACCACTGGAACAATTTGATGTGCTGGACAAAACACACACATTCACCCATTTTAGCAAAACATGTTGCTGTCAATGATAAGGAAACTCAGTTGAAGTGAACTGTTATTAAATATTCCGAACATGATCTGCAATAATTGCAAAACTTTGTGTGATGTATTCCATGTCACACTAACAAACTTAGAACAGGTATCCTGTTTTAAACTTCTTGAGAGTGAGAGGAACAGCCATCACTTGACCCATTTGTCATATCAGAGAAAATTCCACAATCCTTACAACTAATTATAGTACACTCCATGGTAGTGTGGCCGAGCGGTCTAAGGCGCTGGTTTTAGGCACCAGTCTCACTGAGGCGTGGGTTCGAATCCCACCACTGCCAAACTACTTTTAATGGCCATCCCACCAAACAAGCAATGGTACGCACAATAATCGAGTATCAATGGTACGCACAATAATGGAGTATCGTCTTCGAATTATTTGCCTTGAAGCAATACAATAAACGTCATAGTTGTTCATCAGATCATGTTACAGGGCTCCGAGCATTTGACCATTGTGGAAAAAAGTTCATGAAGGGTGGTCAACAACAGTTATCCAACAGAATTAATAAGGTTAAAGCTCAACAAAACAACACTGTGACAAAAGGCAGTACTTGCCAATAAAATGTGTATTGAACCACTCATTCAAAATTTCCAAATTCCTGCCATTTACTCCATGGTAGTGTGGCCGAGCGGTCTAAGGCGCTGGTTTTAGGCACCAGTCTCACTGAGGCGTGGGTTCGAATCCCACCACTGCCAAAGGCTTTTAGATGGTCTCCAAATCAAACATTGTGCATAATGGTTGGAGTACTCGAATCTCCTTGGGAGCCAATGAAATATCTACGAACCTTCACAATTTTACAAACATGAAGTCTGACAATAGCCCAAGCAATTAACCATTAACAGCCATTTTTTTATACTTCGGATTCTCCTGTTAACCCTGAATGCTCTTCAGATTCCAAATATTTAAAACTGCATTAAAATTTTCAAATTTGGCAATTTCAAATGAGGTACAGCAAAAATAAACCATGTGCAGGTCTGTTTTGTCAGCCGAGAAGATAATTGAAGTGTACCAGGTTGTATATTAAATTAAAATATCTACCAAAAATGCTTCCAGTTGTCCTCGATAGTATAGTGGTGAGTATCCCCGCCTGTCACGCGGGAGACCGGGGTTCAATTCCCCGTCGGGGAGGCTTTTACCTCAAAATCAGAATACAAAACTTCAATGTTTCTGAGACGATGACAGCCAAATCCTCAATATTTTAGAGAAATTTAGCTGTGGCTGTCATTGGGCTTGGTGCGAGCACTTTATCTACAAGCAAAGATCATTTCAGTGCATGGTGTGGACATGCTTACCATATGGTAATTGCATTGGCATCACACTTTCAAGAAGAGCAATGAATGAATTTCATTCCCAGAACACCTCACAAACTTTCACGCCATTGCTGGATCTTTGGTTAAAGTTGGGAATGTTGACTTGAAAAGTGCTAGCAGAGCGTGGTTTCGATCCACGGACCTCTGGGTTATGGGCCCAGCACGCTTCCACTGCGCCACTCTGCTTCCTGTATGAGTAGCTGGATAGTCTCAAATTATATATGATTTACTTTGACCACTGGAACAATTTGATGTGCTGGACAAAACACACACATTCACCCATTTTAGCAAAACATGTTGCTGTCAATGATAAGGAAACTCAGTTGAAGTGAACTGTTATTAAATATTCCGAACATGATCTGCAATAATTGCAAAACTTTGTGTGATGTATTCCATGTCACACTAACAAACTTAGAACAGGTATCCTGTTTTAAACTTCTTGAGAGTGAGAGGAACAGCCATCACTTGACCTATTTGTCATATCAGAGAAAATTCCACAATCCTTACAACTAATTATAGTACACTCCATGGTAGTGTGGCCGAGCGGTCTAAGGCGCTGGTTTTAGGCACCAGTCTCACTGAGGTGTGGGTTCGAATCCCACCACTGCCAAACTACTTTTAATGGCCATCCCACCAAACAAGCAATGGTACGCACAATAATCGAGTATCAATGGTACGCACAATAATGGAGTATCGTCTTCGAATTATTTGCCTTGAAGCAATACAATAAACGTCATAGTTGTTCATCAGATCATGTTACAGGGCTCCGAGCATTTGACCATTGTGGAAAAAAGTTCATGAAGGGTGGTCAACAACAGTTATCCAACAGAATTAATAAGGTTAAAGCTCAACAAAACAACACTGTGACAAAAGGCAGTACTTGCCAATAAAATGTGTATTGAACCACTCATTCAAAATTTCCAAATTCCTGCCATTTACTCCATGGTAGTGTGGCCGAGCGGTCTAAGGCGCTGGTTTTAGGCACCAGTCTCACTGAGGCGTGGGTTCGAATCCCACCACTGCCAAAGGCTTTTAGATGGTCTCCAAATCAAACATTGTGCATAACGGTTGGAGTACTCGAATCTCCTTGGGAGACAATGAAATATCTACGAACCTTCACAATTTTACAAACATGAAGTCTGACAATAGGCCAAGCAATTAAACATTAACAGCCATTTTTTTTATACTTCGGATTCTCATGTTAACCCTGAATGCTCTTCAGATTCCAAATATCTAAAACTGCATTAAAATTTTCAAATTTGGCAATTTCAAATGAGGTACAGCAAAAATAAACCATGTGCAGGTCTGTTTTGTCAGCCGAGAAGATAATTGAAGTGTACCAGGTTGTATATTAAATTAAAATATCTACCAAAAATGCTTCCAGTTGTCCTCGATAGTATAGTGGTGAGTATCCCCGCCTGTCACGCGGGAGACCGGGGTTCAATTCCCCGTCGGGGAGGCTTTTACCTCAAAATCAGAATACAAAACTTCAATGTTTCTGAGACGATGACAGCCAAATCCTCAATATTTTAGAGAAATTTAGCTGTGGCTGTCATTGGGCTTGGTGCGAGCACTTTATCTACAAGCAAAGATCATTTCAGTGCATGGTGTGGACATGCTTACCATATGGTAATTGCATTGGCATCACACTTTCAAGAAGAGCAATGAATGAATTTCATTCCCAGAACACCTCGCAAACTTTTACGCCATTGCTGGATCTTTGGTTAAACTTGGGAATGTTGACTTGAAAAGTGCTAGCAGAGCGTGGTTTCGATCCACGGACCTCTGGGTTATGGGCCCAGCACGCTTCCACTGCGCCACTCTGCTTCCTGTATGAGTAGCTGGATAGTCTCAAATTATATATGATTTACTTTGACCACTGGAACAATTTGATGTGCTGGACAAAACACACACATTCACCCATTTTAGCAAAACATGTTGCTGTCAATGATAAGGAAACTCAGTTGAAGTGAACTGTTATTAAATATTCCGAACATGATCTGCAATAATTGCAAAACTTTGTGTGATGTATTCCATGTCACACTAACAAACTTAGAACAGGTATCCTGTTTTAAACTTCTTGAGAGTGAGAGGAACAGCCATCACTTGACCCATTTGTCATATCAGAGAAAATTCCACAATCCTTACAACTAATTATAGTACACTCCATGGTAGTGTGGCCGAGCGGTCTAAGGCGCTGGTTTTAGGCACCAGTCTCACTGAGGCGTGGGTTCGAATCCCACCACTGCCAAACTACTTTTAATGGCCATCCCACCAAACAAGCAATGGTACGCACAATAATCGAGTATCAATGGTACGCACAATAATGGAGTATCGTCTTCGAATTATTTGCCTTGAAGCAATACAATAAACGTCATAGTTGTTCATCAGATCATGTTACAGGGCTCTGAGCATTTGACCATTGTGGAAAAAAGTTCATGAAGGGTGGTCAACAACAGTTATCCAACAGAATTAATAAGGTTAAAGCTCAACAAAAAAACACTGTGACAAAAGGCAGTACTTGCCAATAAAATGTGTATTGAACCACTCATTCAAAATTTCCAAATTCCTGCCATTTACTCCATGGTAGTGTGGCCGAGCGGTCTAAGGCGCTGGTTTTAGGCACCAGTCTCACTGAGGCGTGGGTTCGAATCCCACCACTGCCAAAGGCTTTTAGATGGTCTCCAAATCAAACATTGTGCATAATGGTTGGAGTACTCGAATCTCCTTGGGAGCCAATGAAATATCTACGAACCTTCACAATTTTACAAACATGAAGTCTGACAATAGCCCAAGCAATTAACCATTAACAGCCATTTTTTTATACTTCGGATTCTCCTGTTAACCCTGAATGCTCTTCAGATTCCAAATATTTAAAACTGCATTAAAATTTTCAAATTTGGCAATTTCAAATGAGGTACAGCAAAAATAAACCATGTGCAGGTCTGTTTTGTCAGCCGAGAAGATAATTGAAGTGTACCAGGTTGTATATTAAATTAAAATATCTACCAAAAATGCTTCCAGTTGTCCTCGATAGTATAGTGGTGAGTATCCCCGCCTGTCACGCGGGAGACCGGGGTTCAATTCCCCGTCGGGGAGGCTTTTACCTCAAAATCAGAATACAAAACTTCAATGTTTCTGAGACGATGACAGCCAAATCCTCAATATTTTAGAGAAATTTAGCTGTGGCTGTCATCGGGCTTGGTGCGAGCACTTTATCTACAAGCAAAGATCATTTCAGTGCATGGCGTGAACATGCTTACCATATGGTAATTGCATTGGCATCACACTTTCAAGAAGAGCAATGAATGAATTTCATTCCCAGAACACCTCACAAACTTTCACGCCATTGCTGGATCTTTGGTTAAAGTTGGGAATGTTGACTTGAAAAGTGCTAGCAGAGCGTGGTTTCGATCCACGGACCTCTGGGTTATGGGCCCAGCACGCTTCCACTGCGCCACTCTGCTTCCTGTATGAGTAGCTGGATAGTCTCAAATTATATATGATTTACTTTGACCACTGGAACAATTTGATGTGCTGGACAAAACACACACATTCACCCATTTTAGCAAAACATGTTGCTGTCAATGATAAGG